>OZ005746.1:20561903-21999403 GCA_963930835.1 Spongia lamella | reverse complement strand
ATCAGAGATGGGTCATCTCTAATAAACAGATCGTAGCATTGTTCTTTGCCAGTTCTCCTCGAGTAGCCCTTTACTGCCACGTGCCTTAGTTCCACAGCGAATACATCGAAATATACATAAAGCTCTCTCCCATGGAAGTAACTGTCAAGATATCATCTTTTTCGCTAGATCCAGGGGGTCTTGAAGTGGCCGGTATTGTTTTGGCACATAATGCACTACCATTTCAAATGCTGCCATTTTGTCATGCGGACGGAAATAGTTTAATTACGACATTGGCTACATATGATGTCGTCATGACCTATCCCCTGGGTAATCACAACTCCACTGCCACAACCATTAGCCTGTTGAAGACAGCTATTACCTGCGAAAGGATTACAAATCCAGGGTAACATCCTGTTTGGCGAGGACGCTCATTCATCACAAGGAGACTGCTACCAAACTCAAACTAATGCCAGCCAATACTGAACATATCGCCATAGCACCATTTGGAACAGAACACACATCACCCCAACTCATTCCAGTAGGATGTGTCAGTATTGAAACTAATTCAGGACCATATCTGTCCTTATTGTTGCTGCTCCACTACAGAATTCCTTACATGCACCTATTGAGAGCTTCCCACACCTACGTGGACTAAAACTGGCACATCCTATTACCAATGTTCTGATCGGGGCAGACTATTATTGGACTTTTGTTGAAGACAAGATAATGGACCGACAGTCCAACAGTCAAAACTAGGATTCCTCCTATCAAGACCTTTATCTCACCCAGTGTCACAGTACAATACCACTGCTTCCCAACATGTTACCACTATGACCATAGCTACCACCGAAGAATCCAACGTTGATAAGTTCTGGTCTGTAGAAAATGCCCACAAAGGCAAGACATTACCTTCATACAGCACTATCAAGCCACCTGCATTAGCCAAGCCACCAATGGTAGTTATATAGCCAAGTTTCCATGGAAACCAGATCATCCTCAACTTCCGTCCAATTTAGAGATATGCCAAAAACGTACAAGACACCTCATAACTCGATTGACGGAGTCACCAACACTCCTCAAACTCAAGTGGCTTCATTGAGAAGGTACCACCCAACTGGCTACCAGCAGATATTCACCACCACCCATTCAAGAAGGGCTCAATAACCACACCAATTTAGATAGTCTATGACTGCAGCTGTCGTCAAAGCAAGAATCACGCAATCCTCAATGACTATTTATTAGCAGGTCCGCCTATTCTTAAATGATCTTTGTTCTATCATCCTTCGATTTCAGAGACACACTTTCGCCTTTGCTACTGACATTGAGAAGGCATTCCTGCACGTTAAGCTCCATAAATCAGACTGAGATTCAACTCGCTTCCTTTGGGTTTCACCCATTTGGTGACCTCCTAACCTACCGATTCAAGGTGGTACTGTTTGGAACGTCAAGCTCACCATTCATACTGAATGCCTCACTTAATCTCCACCTCAAGAAGTTCTCGTCTTCAGTGGCTGAGGATATGAAAACTAACCTCAATCTCATTTCTGGCTGCTACTCTTAGCAACAAGTCATAGAATACTGAGATTATAGACTCATTTCCTACCACAGCATGGATGTATGTGCCCTCCTGACCTGTTAACAAGAGGTATATCTGCTAAGCAGTTGAAATCCTCCCTATTATGGTTTTATGGTCCCCCTTGGCTGACCTTGGCCCACATGGTCACCGACCAGTGTTCTACAATTGAGCATTGATGCAGGTACTCCACCTGCAGAAGCAGCAACTACCAGGAACCCTTCACAAAAACCTGGCATGCATCTTGTAATCGACGCAACTTGCTACAGTAAGCTCAAAAAGCTCTCCGTTTCTGCACCAGTTTCAAACACAATCTACAAAGGGTAACTGGACTAGTAACTGCTAAGGAACTGTCACATGCCAAACTCAACAACTAGAATACTTTGACGACATTGATAATCTCTGCTCCAAAATCCTCCAAATGTACACTTCTTGTATGCCAACTCTGTCTAGTTTTAGACGACAAAGCGTTTCTTCGCTGCGGCGGGAGGATCCATAACACACCTATTAGTGAGTTGACTAAGTTTCCCTACTTATTCTAACTATTCATCTATGCAGCCCATGACAAACTTCACCATGCAAGTCTGAATAGTACAGTAACCACACTGTGTGGATCCCTGCTATCCAAGTGTATGTAAGGAAGCTCATAAGAAAATGTGTAATATGTACTAAACTAACTGGAGGTACCAGATTCACCCCCTTACCCAAGGCACGAATAGTGGATCCTACACCCTTTAATGTAAGTGATGTTGATTTCACAGGAGCACAAAGGTGTACATCTGTCTTTTCAGTACATCTCGAGATAGTGCTGGATACGACTGGGGAAAGTTTCATGTTAGCATTCCGGAACTTTGCTTGTCAAAGATCACTTCCAAGGATAATGATATCAGATAATGCCTCAACGTATTTGTCTGCAGCAAATGAGTTACAAGAGCTGTTGAATTTCTCCTCTCTTAAGCAAGCATTGGAGCACCATGGTGTAACATGGAAATTCATTCCCAAGAGAGCGCCTTGGTACGGAGGCTTTTGAGACACTGGTAGAACCTTCATCACCTTACCTGTACTAGAAGCCATCATAGTCAAAATTGAACCCAGTCTCAATGATTGTCCTTTAACATATCTGCAGAAGTGACCAATGTTGAACCCCTTACCCCCAGTCCACCTAGTCTACGGTAGATGGATCACATCTATTCCTCAATGATCCTGATGACCCAGACTACAATGTGTCCACTCCTACCATGAGGAAACAACTCACTAATCATACTAGACTACTGCAAAATTTCCAGTCGCGATGGAGGAGAGAATACCTCACAGCATTGAGGGAATTCCATAGAATCACTGGTAGTAATAATCAACATGCCAAGGCAGGTGAAGTCATCCTGATTCAAGATGATGGACCAAGGACTAGGGACAGATCACAGGAAACGATGGCCTTGTTCGAGCAGCTAATGTACAAACCAGTAATTGGATCACATCTACAACGATCACAAGTCTGTATCCCTTGGAGGTTTCTACACCTATTGTAGAGACAGCTATGTCTGGAGACACCAAGAACAGTGTGTCCACATCAATAGCACTTGTGGAACTCCCTAAGAGAGCAGCAGTGAGGAAAGCGATGTCTCGATTGTTAGAGTGGACAAGGGAACTAAGCCCCCCAGGGATGTTGAGAATTAGACATTAGTAACTTAGTATATAATTATGTTATTGTTTACTTTTAGGCCTCAGTTAGAATTTCGTACTTGTAATTAGGTGAGTACAATTCATGTAATAAATGTGTGTTAGTCGGTGTCTGCCTGTGCCCCTTCATCCCGTAGCCGACGAACCGTCTCATAGTGACTACCCATCCCGACCGTTTCGTAATGACAACATTAGTTGGGCCAGAAATGGAAGTAACAGATCACAGTGGTACAGGGATGCAGTAGACGACAGGTCTCCGATGTTCATAAGAAACTTTTTCAACTGGTGACACAGATGCAAGTCCATTTGTACAAGTAGCACAGGTGGCATCACAGCCACTATGTGTTTTGTCTACAGACCTACAATTGAACTGATCCTGCGTCCTCAGTGTTGATCCTACATTTAATTTAGCATCTGTAGTAACCTTACAACAGACAGACATTTATTTATAGTAGTAATTGTGTTAAATGTATTCATAGTATGATGTCATTAAGTAGCTACATTTTTATATATACCTTGAGCTGTATTGTACAAGTTAGTTGCCAGTATTCTTGAGTTATTATTAATAGTTGAGCTAGTCTAGTTCCTGCGTGCTTAGAAGTTCTATAACTAGTCCATAGTTAGTCAGAACATAACAATTGGCGACGAGGATTAACAGTTATGGCAACTCATGGTACATTGACTGCTTTTGACTCTTCTACAACCAGTTGGAGATCTTATGTTCAACAATTAGACTACTATTTTATTGCAAATGAAATTACTTCAGAGAAGAAGAAGGTAGCAATCCTACTCTCAGCCTGTGGACAATCTACATTTAAAACAATTTCCAGTCTTGTGGATGCAGACACATTGAAGGACATTAAGTTTGGTGACCTGATCAAGCTACTGTCAGACCATTATGATCCAGCACCCTCCTCCATTGTTCAGCGGTACAAATTTTACAAAAGAGTAAGAACAGAAGGGGAAAGCATTGCCAACTTTGTGGCTGCTCTCAGAGAGATTGCAAAATATTGTGACTATGGAGATACCCTCAACATCATGCTAAGGGATCGCCTAGTATGTGGTGTCAACCACCAAGCTATCCAGAAAAGGTTGTTGGCAGAGAAAAATCTTACCCTGGAGAAGGCACTTGAAATAGCTTTAGCTATAGAGGCAGCTGATAATGATGTCAAGCAATTACAGCAACCTGCTACCACAGTCATGTACCAGACTCAGAGCAGAAACCAGTGCCCACCTAGAAGGAATATAACTAACCCAAGACCGACAATGCCAGTGAGTAAGCCTTGTTACAGGTGTCGGGGGAACCATGCCCCACAAACATGCAGATTCAAAGAAACAGAATGTCATAAGTGTAAAAAGGTGGGACACATAGCAAAGGCATGTCAAACTATACAGCCCCTTCAAAGACTAGGACAGAGGCAACCAACAAGGAGAGCACACTATATTGCCGATACATCAGAACCTGAACCTGATAAACAGACCTCTACATCAGCTGACAGTTCATATAACCTGTTCACTGTTACAGGAAGTGGCCAAAATCCTATTATAATGGATGTCACACTTAACCAGACACCGATTAAGATGGAACTAGACACTGGTGCTTCTTTGTCTCTGATTAACAAGCACACATTTGATGTCATCACTGACCACAGTCACACAGACTTGAGAACTACAGATGTTCACCTGAAGACCTACACTGGTGAAGCTCTAGAGATCCTGGGAGAGGCAGAAGTCATGGTAAATTATGGTGAGGAGAAACAACAATTAGTGGTATATGTGGTCACTGGGAACGGTCCAAACCTTATGGGAAGAGACTGGCTGAGTAGTCTCAGAGTCTCCATTGGTGAAATAAATAGTATGAAAGTCTCAAATAAACCAGAGGTATCTAATAAGCTTGCTGCAATGTTGCAAAAACATGACACTGTTTTTACAGAAGGGTTAGGTACATTTACAGGGGGAAAGGTCACTTTACATGTAAACCCCCAAGCTCAGCCAAAGTTTTTCAAGGCACGCACCTTACCCTTCTCCCTTAAAGAAAAGGTTGAGACAGAACTAAAGCGATTGGAAAGCTTAGGTATCATTACACCTGTAAAACACTCCAATTGGGCTGCACCAGTTGTACCAGTCTTAAAGCAAAACAACACAATCAGACTGTGTGGGGATTACAGGGTTACAGTGAACCAAGCTTGTATGGTTGATAAATACCCCTTGCCAAGGGTAGAAGAATTATTTGCAGCCATGACAGGTGGCAAGGTATTTTCTAAATTAGATATGTCCCAGGCATATTTACAGCTTCAACTAGATGAGAAGTCAACTGAACTAGTGACTATCAACACACACAGGGGACTTTTTAAGTACAACAGATTGCCATTCGGTGTGGCATCTGCCCCAGGGGTATTTCAGAGATGCATGGAAAGTCTATTCCAAGGGTGCAAAGGTGTCTCCGTGTATTTGGATGACATACTGGTCACAGGTCAGAGTGTTGATGATCATTTCGTGAATTTAGACAAGGTTTTAGGCATCCTGGCAACATCTGGTTTAAAGTTAAACAAAGAAAAATGTGCATTCATGTTGCCAAGGGTGGAGTACCTGGGCCATGTAATTGATGAGAGTGGGTTACATCCTACAAAGGAAAAGGTGAAGGCTATACAAGAAGCCCCACAACCTCACAATGTTACAGAACTGAGATCATTCTTAGGAATCATTAATTACTACAGCAAGTTCTTGCCAAATTTATCAGTCACATTGTCCCCACTCTACCACTTACTGAAGAAAGGTGTTAAGTGGCAGTGGAATGAGCAGCATACAACTGCATTTGCAAAGGCTAAAAGTACTTTACAAGATGATTCCTTGCTGGTGCACTATGACAGCACACGCCCATTAGTAGTAGCCTGTGATGCCTCACCCTATGGGCTTGGGGCAGTGTTATCACACATCATGGACGATGGACAAGAGCGTCCAGTGGCTTATGCATCACGCACCTTGACATCAGCTGAGAAGAACTACAGCCAACTGGAAAAAGAAGCCTTAGGAGTAGTGTTTGCTGTCCAGAAGTTCCACAAGTACCTATATGGCAGACACTTTGTAATCGAATCAGATCATCGACCATTATCATTCATATTCAGCAATTCTAAAGCAATATCACCCACAGCTTCAGCCAGAATTATCCGGTGGACTCTAACATTGAGTGCATATTCCTTCACTATTCGTCACAAACCTGGTAAAGATTTGGGAAATGCAGATGCATTGAGTCGTTTACCCCAACCTCAAACCACTAATTCCGATCGTATACCAAGAGATCTGATAAATCTACTACACCATTTGACAGGCACAACCATCAATGCCTCTAATATCAGACGATGGACAGATACCAACCCCATTTTATCACGTGTTCGCCAATTCATACTACAAGGATGGCCTAACACACAGCTGGATGATGAATACCAACCTTTCTGTAAGCGTAAGGCTGAATTGAGTGTACTGGATGGATATGTCTTATGGGGATCACGAGTTGTTGTTCCACCACCAGGCAGACAATCAGTACTAGAAGAGCTCCATGACACTCACCTCGGAGCAAGTAAGATGAAATCATTGGCCCGAGCTTATATTTGGTGGCCCAAGATGGACAATGATATTGAGAACCTGGCTAAATCATGCCCCACACGTCAGCAGACCAGTGCACATCCCAGTAAAGCACCATTACATCCATGGGAATGGCCATCACAGCCATGGAGTCGTCTCCATTTAGATTTTGCTGGACCTTTCTTAGGTCATATGTACTTAGTACTAGTGGACGCACACTCAAAGTGGCTAGATGTGCAGATGATGCAATCAACAACATCTGAGAGTACCATCAGAAAGCTTCAAGATATCTTTGCTATACATGGTTTACCACACAAGCTTGTCACCGACAATGGAACCGCTTTTACCAGCACTACTTTTAAAACATTCATGGATCAAAACGGCATAATACACATTCGCTCAGCACCATACCACCCCTCCACGAATGGTCTTGCAGAGAGGGCAGTACAAACATTCAAACAGAGTTTACGACAGATTTCTGGAGGATCAATAAAGGAGAAGCTTGCTAAGTTCTTATTCAAATATCGAATAACACCACACTCATCGACTGGAATAGCCCCTTCTGACTGTTGATGGGGAGACGTTTGAGATCTCGACTAGATTTACTCAAGCCAGATTTAGCAGCAACTGTAGCAAACAACCAACTTAAACAGAAACTCTCTCATGACAACAGCAAACCCTATAGAACATTCACTGAAGGTGATGCAGTTTATGTTGAAGATTTCACAGCAGCAAAGCAGAAGTGGATTCCTGGAACTATCCAAAAGACTACAGGACCACTATCTTATGATGTTGAATTGTTGAATGGTTCTACGGTGAAAAGACATGTTGATAGTATCCGGGCTAGACATTCTAACACTGAGGCTGTAGCCACTGTACCAGAAGATGATGATGCTTATCAGTTAATTCCATCAACACCAACTGACAGCGTACCTGATCCTGTACCACCCGAGACAGTTACAACCTCCAGACCAGTCAGAAATCGAAGACCTCCTGTAAGATTTGGTGACGTTGTTTCTACCTAAGAAGCTTCACAGCTTAGGGGGGAGAGATGTAGTAACCTTACAACAGACAGACATTTATTTATAGTAGTAATTGTGTTAAATGTATTCATAGTATGATGTCATTAAGTAGCTACATTTTTATATATACCTTGAGCTGTATTGTACAAGTTAGTTGCCAGTATTCTTGAGTTATTATTAATAGTTGAGCTAGTCTAGTTCCTGCGTGCTTAGAAGTTCTATAACTAGTCCATAGTTAGTCAGAACATAACAGCATCATTCTTTGTTACACCATTGGTGTTTTTGCACAAGGGTTTTGTGTCAAAGCGTACTGGAAAGTCGCCAGTTTTCTTGGACCAATTCTGATACATCAGAGGCTGAATACAGAAGCATATAGCTACTTTGCTTATCAGTTGCAAATCCTACTGCCATCCCTACACAGGATTAAAGCATTCGGAACAGCTGGAGAAGTAGCACTGGCAAATGCTTTTCCAAAAGCACTGCACCTGCATTGTTTGAAACACTTCTGTGATAATATTAAATCTATTGGCCGACATATTTGGTACTACTGATTCTGAACAAATTCAGTTAGGCCTGGTAGATCCTGTCAATCCTTCTGATTTTGCTACAAAACTAAGTCCATTAGAAGAACGCTGGAATCACTTTGAAATGTCTGGCAAAATGGTGGTCCATTTGGAAGTAAATAGTGGTGAAGCTCTGTTGTGCGCAACAATATGATTCAGAATGTAAGGAAAGAAGCACAGTTAGGGGATCCACCTGAAAAGTTTATACTAATGCCAGTGAGTGTATTGATAATGTCTTAAAAGTTGAAAGGCAATTTTGTTGACCATGCTCAAGGGTTAGTTTCAGTTTATGAAAAGAACATTGAAAGAGCATTTAGTCAGCCAGAGCTGTGTATGCTAACGAGTCAAAAATTAAAAGTGCATTAAAAGAAATAAAGAAAGCTTATGTGCTCTATCTTCGTTTCTGGGTAGCACTGAAAGTTTGTTGTTCTACTAGTAGGACTGGTGAAGAGTCTGAGCCCATGTACAGTGAGAAAAAAGAACTAAGACTATCTTACAATGTACTTTTGGAGCAAAATTCATGAAAGGGATTTGGCAAAAAGCCTCGTCCCTTGTATTGAATACTTCGCTGGTAGCTGCAGTGCCTGGCAACTCAAGTTTAACTTACAAAAGCATGGTGGCATCAAGTAGTAGCGTCCACATTTGGTGACTACACCCCTAAAATTTACTGATCAGTTCAAGTGTGACCTATGTATGCAACATATAAGGTCTGGAAACAACTGGAAAGTTAGAAGACTTTGTGCTGTGGCTTAGTGTGCACCTAATTTAAGCAAGTTAGCCTTACATGGGATTCCTAAAGGTGCAGGTGAGAAAAGGGCCATTCCCAAGACTACTCGCAAGCGGAAACAGGCAACAACAAAAACTACTGTCGTTGACCGTTTGAGCTCTGACAAGCTAAGCTCAGACAACATCTAACAGTCAACCAGGCGAATAGCTTATCATAGGGGCAGTAGTAGGAGAGGGCATTACACCATAAAAATTATGTCATTGTAGGTCTCACATTTCCATACATCGGCATGTGGTTACCGGTAGTGTGATGGACAATTATTCTGAACTGCCATATCAGAAATTGTGTCATCAGAAATTGTGTCATCAAAATACGTGTGCTGATTCCTGTCATGGGATACCAGAAAAAGTTGAATCCTATACATATCTTAGTATTATCAGACACCTGTCCATCTAAAAACAGGTACTATCAGACATCTATCCATCTAAAACAGGATGGTACACATACATTCAGTATGCTACAACCATAGATAATATTATACTCCGTTTCAGAAGAGCATATGACATCTATGTACATATAATGTGTAATGTACATATAGCTACATGTTTAGTACATAGCTACGATAGCACATTTACTTACACACTACAAACTGGCTGCTTTCAATTCATTACAAATTGCCATAAATCGAGGCCTTGTATAAAATAAAATAGGGCGCGGGTGCTCTTTCATATGATTCGCTGAAGTATTACATCAGCAGAATGGGCTTCAAGGTGTGCAATACTGCATGGGATTTCCGCTATAATACCGTACACACCGCTACATAAGAGCACCTATCTCGTAATCCCATAGAGACCCCAAACTGAAACTTTTACAACTAATAGGTGAATGTCTAGCAAGTATCCACAAAAAGTAACAAAAAATTCTAATCAGCACTTTTTGATAGATCAAAGGTCAAAGATTAGGAGACGTGGCTAATTATCAACTTCGTCAAATTAAGCCATTAAATATACCAAATGAGCTTCAAAGTGGTGCAATTCGTTTTTCAAAACAATAAAAATTTACCAAGTTATGATGCTTTGAATGGTCACAGGTACAGCAAAAATAACAAATTAGTAGAATATTTAATTAGTCATTTCTGGGAAACCATACAAGCAATGGGGGTGAAATTCCTTTGGGACACATATGACCACCTGGGCTACCCACACACCAAATTTCTTCCAATTCTGAGGGAGTCATGTGCAAAACTTTGGTGAACTGATATGGAATTACCCGACTCCCTTCTTAGATGATTTTTGACACTGACTACAACAGCGACAGAACTCTTCAAGATCTTTATACAAAGTAGGCCAGAAGTCCTGCCAAGGGGACACTATGAGCCAACACTAGTACCTTCTCTCGAGATTGCATTGGTAGGACTTGTCATCTCATTATCCTGTCCATGGGGCTTCCAACAGTGAAAAAGCAACCCATCTTGCCAAAAATAAGGCTTGTCTGCAGCATCATTGTCAGTACCTTTGAGAGACTGGAATCTGTTTGCTGTAGTTCCCTCAGTTG
Source organism: Spongia lamella (assembly GCA_963930835.1). Classification (NCBI taxonomy): domain Eukaryota; kingdom Metazoa; phylum Porifera; class Demospongiae; order Dictyoceratida; family Spongiidae; genus Spongia; species Spongia lamella. Next base: position 21,988,723 of record OZ005746.1, on the reverse strand, counting down.
TGCCACTGATACTACCACTACTTCTGATTCTGATATGGAATCCTGTCTAGTGGTTGTATAGTGTTATCTGCGAGACTCTCGGTTTTCCCTCTTCGTTTTCTGAACTTTTACTCATCAAATTCACCACCAATACTAGCTACCGTACGTGGGAAAATTTTGGAGTGGGAAAAAATTGGCGAATTTGGCAAATAGAAGGCCATTCGCCAATTTTTTATCCACCAATGTTTCTTTTTAGGATCAGTTTTAGCTATACATGCGGCTCATTCGCCAATATTTTACCCTCCAATTGATTCAGATCAGCGCATTCGCCAATGTTTTACCCCACCAAAATTTTCCCACGTACAGTAATTCGTCTGGCACTTTCAGTAATTCATGCGGCTGAGTACCAGATTGTTGTTCTTTGCTCCTCATGGTGATACCTATGTGTGTCAAGGCTGCAGTGTCTAAAACATTACCGGTGCCAGTTTTGTTAGACACAGATGTTCCAGAATTATATCAACTGCTCTAGATCTTACTCACCCACAAGTTGAGGAATGTATGGTGGTAACACGTGCTTGGACGATACAGCAGTTACAGGAAGATACAACACAGTGTCACCATGTGCACATCTTATGGTGACGACATCTCCCTCAAGAACTTTCCTCTTTGGAACTAAATCTTGTCTGACCATGGTTTGGGAACAGCCTGTATCTAACACAATTCGATCCACATGGAACACACAGAAGTTTGTTTGAAGCGATTGTGATAGGTTGTTGACTCTGATTCAAGTTGCTCCACCCCATAAAACTGTTCCAGACAAATTACTTCGTTAATGTCTTCCACATAAGAACAATTTCGCATCCACTTGTTCTGAAGATCGTTAAGGCGGATTGATAATTCACGATAACTTTCGTCCCGCTGAGCGGAATCGTTGCTGATAAGCCTCTTCATTAATATCATATCTGTTGAGAACTGCAGCTTTAATGGCATCATAATCCTTAGCTTCTGTCGAGGACACTGCTGCAAATGCTAGCTGAGCTTTTCCAGTTAATTGTGGCGCCAGGTGATACGGTCACTGGTCCTTACTGATCTCGTGAGCTGCCATAATTCTTTCAAAGGTCACGAGATACGCTTCGATGTCATCTTTCACTGAAATTGGGACCAACTTAACATCTCCAGTTACGACGCACTCGTGTCAATCTAGCAGTTGTATCGGACACTACTCCATGTGTTATTGAATAGTGGTCATTGCTCGTGAACCTCCCTTTCATGCCTTGTAAGTTCGGTCTCGCATTGAGCCTGTTCTTCCACCAGCATATGCATTAAATCCTCTACTGATGTAGACATTGTTGTTTGCTTTTTAGCACTTCTCTTTGGCATAAAGGAAGTCACTGTCTGAACTTTATCAATGTCGGCACAATGCTAGAGAGAAATACAGCGAGTGGAAATACAAGTCAGGATTAGTGCCTTAACAGGTACCGAAACCGGGTACCAGGGAATTCGCATTTGATGGACAAGGTGTCAAAATACAATTCCAGCTAAGGCACTGAGGCTGGATTACTGCAATATCAGGCTCACTTTTGACACCAAAATGTCACAGACTATTGGCAGGTGTAGTCGACACACAACCTTTTCACTATGGCTTTCTTAAAAATTATCTTAAAGATCTGCTTATTCATTGTACACATGGTATATATAGTATGACAAAATATCCTATAGTGTAATGTGAGGAATGAAATGCATGTATAACACTTACAACAAATAACATTCTAAAAGTGACTTACACAATAAACAATCTAGTATGGTACACAACAACATAAGTGGCCTAAAATCATTACTACAATAAATCAATAATGTATGCATGTATGTACAGTTACAGTCTCTCACACAGAGGCAAAAGCTTGATAAGAAATCTGAGAAGCTTCGTTTTGTTGGGTACAGTATACAGTCCAAAGGGTACGGGCTGTTAGATTCATGAACAATCCACAAAGGTGGTTATAAGGCGAGATGTAACTTTTAATGAAACAGACTTCGGTCAGACAGTTCAGAAGGAAGTCAAACCAAAAGACACAGTTGATGTGGATGTAAATCAAGAGTAAGTCAACATACCAGAGGTAGAACATCAGCGTCCACAACGGCAGAGACAACCACCAGTTGGGCTGTTAGATGAACAATCCAAAAAGGTGGTTATAAGGCGAGATGTAACTTTTAACGAAACAGACTTCAGTCAGACAGTTCATAAGGAACTCAAACCAAAAGACACAGTTGATGTGGATGTAATCAAGAGTAAGTCAACATACCAGATGTAGAACATCAGCATCCACAACGGCAGAGACAACCACCAGTTAGGTATGGTCTGGATGAGTATGCAGACATAGCTACAATGCAAGAATGTGCCCATCATGTTGCATATAATGCCGGCCAGATCATGGAACCCAAGTCATTGGAAGAAGCCTTAACTACCAAGCATGCCAAGCAATGGCTGCTACAGATTCAGAATATGAGTCCCTCATGAAGAATGAAACCTGGGCACTTTGGAATTACCAAGTGGTCGGAAGCCAATTGGTTGCAAGTGGGTATTCAAGGTTAAGTATAGCAATGACGGTAATGTGGAGCATTTCAAGGCACGTCTGGTTGCAAAAGGCTATGCCCAAAAGTACGGCATTGATTATGAGGAGACATTCTCTCCTGTAGTTCGATTTCTTCCATCTGAACATTGCTAGCATATGCAGTGCAAAATGAAATGTTGATCCATCAAATGGATGTAGTAACAGCTTTTTTAAATGGCAAGCTTGAAGAAGAAGCAGCCAGATGGGTATGTCCATCCTGGAAAGGAACACCTTATCTGCAAACTGCAAAAATCTTTGTATGGGCTGAACAGCATTTCAAGAATTTGTGGAACAGATTCATTTCAAGCAAAGCACAGCAGACCCATGTATTTATGTTAGAACTGTACATGTAATGGCTATTATTGCTGTATAATTATATGGATGATCTGATTGTAATAACCAAGACAGCAGAGGAAATGCAGAGAGTCTGGCATCACAATTCCAGATGAAAGACATGGGCAAATTACACTACTGTTTGGGAATACATGTTGAGCAAGATGAGCAACAGCAGTGTGTGTGGATACACCAGAAGCAGTACATTGTTAACATACTTGTTCATTTTCTGAAGCAAAGATGGTCTCTACTCCTGCTGACATTAATGTGAAGCTTAAGAAAGATGATGGTGTCAGTAAGGAAATAAATTCAGTTACTTACCAGTCAATGGTCAGAATTTAATTGTATGCTGCAATTGCGATTCATCCTGATGTAGCTCACGCAGTGGGAGTGGTGACAAAATTTTGTTCCAAACCAACTGAAGCTTATTTGACAGCGGTTAAGAGAATCTTATATTACTGAAAGGAACTCTGAACTTAGCAATTAAGTACCAGAAATCAGATGAAACATTGGTTGGCTATTCAGATGCAGACTGTTAGATGACCGTCACTCTACAACTGGCAATCTATTCTTAATGGCAGGAGGTCCAATGAACTGGGTGAGCAATAAACAAGCAGTTGTGGCACTGTCAACATCAGAAGCTGAATATGTGGCACTCAGCTCTACTACACAGGAGGTTGTGTGGCTGAGAAAATTATTGATGACTGACCTCAGAGTAACTTTACAAGGACCAACAGTGTTAATGGAAGACAATTAAGGTGCCATTGCCATCACAAAGAACCTTGTTGGACATGCCAGAACCAAACATATTGACATTCGCTATCACTACATTCGTGAAGCTGTGCAGAGTGGAATTGTCAACTTGCTGTACTGTCCAACGGAAAAGATGACAGCAGATCTGTTAACAAAACCATTGCCTAGAGAATGTTTTAAGATGTTATGTGAAGCTATGGGAATGGTCGAACTACCAAGCAAACAACCTGTCAATTAAGTGGGAGTATTGCATATGACATAAGCTATTAAGTAATTAGACAGGTTGTCTGACTTACAGTAATTATGGTAATGATGTAGTTTTTGTAATAGTATTCATGTATTTTAGAAATTTCTAGTGTTTTAAGTAGAAGATTTTCAATGGTTTTGTCGAGTATAAAAGAGGTTGTATTTTCAGTTGAGTGAACTAGTTATTGTATAGTATTGAGTTGCTAATATGTTGATTACTTAATTGGTGAATTAGATAGCGCAGTTGCTAACAGACTCATCACCAAGGAACACATAGCAACACTTACTCACTTACTTGTATTTCTGTAACTCTCTTTAAAAGTTGAACTGTGTATTTCTTCTATGGCCATTTCGCGAATTTCCAGTACTGCCTTGCCTCCATTTTGAAAAATTTAAATGCATATCTCGTGAGCTATTTTAATTCTAATGAATTCAGTCGGAGTGTCATCGAGTGTTTCAGTACAAGTGTTTATCAAGCACTAGATTCACCACTAAATTAGGATAATGCTACTAGCATTACAAGATAAGTCATTATTTGCTTCCTTTTAAGTTTTGGTCTGATTGGTCGTCGAGTCACGTGACTCTTACTGAGCTGGTGATGGTAGGGCCTGGGAGGTTGATGATAGGGCACAGGCCCTAGTAGGCCTGGGTCTGGCTACGCCACTGGTTATATGATGGACTGGATTCTGGGTATCAAAACAAAAGGCCCAAGTTATCAAGGATACAACAGGACTAAAGTTTAATAAATCAGAGCAGGAAATTAGGGTAAGTATGCATGCTTTTCATGTGATGTCTTGATGTAAAATATGTCAAATAGAATGAAAAAGTGGATAATGTATACATAATTTTGTTAGTGTTACATAATAACATTACCATGTATGTACATATAGCTCAAGCAGAAATTATCACATACTATAAACCTTGTGTGTTAACATTATGTATATAAGTGCTTTAAAGTTAATAATGTACATATTGTATGTATCCTTCTCCCATATGATGTATCTGGTTTTGTCCTGCTTAATGAGTAACATTAAATTCTGATGTTTTGGTGCCCAATCTATCCTCAGACTATTGATATACATATTGTGTGTCCCAAGAAACTTACACAATGCATACCAAATATTTGTGGGTTGAAATTTTGTGATAACATTAAAAAGCAACATTAATTTATTCACACGTAAGCTTTGTACATAATAAATACATAGCTGAGCATTAATGGAAAGTTCCCTCGTAAAATTAATGCTAAACAAAAACACCCTGGGTGTAAAAAAGTGCAAGGCCAATCAGAAGCAGCATTGCAAATAGGTATATGCGACCAAAAACTTTGATATCAGTTGAGACCAAGAAATTACTTGTCAAAAAATTAACAATATTATTATTATTATTATTATATTCCCATAAAGATACTCCTTGTAGTTTTTGAGTATGAATTAATTAATTAATTAATTAATTATTTAATTATTTATTTATGAGATTATTATCCTTTATAATTGGTTATGTAATTATTATTATTATCTTATTAACAAGCCTTTATTATTATTATTATTATTATTATTATTATTATCTTATTAACAAGCTTGCGGACTACATAACCATATACAAAACCAAGGTATATAACCATGCAAGGGAAAGATACCTGCTTCATCAAATATCACACATTTTTGGGTAATTGATGTGTGATAGGGTTGTTATCAAATTACCAGGGAACCCAGGTGAGTTAAAGATAATCTATATTAAGGTATGTTGAAGGAAAACACATCATGGACATCTTAAACCATCTAATATAGTAGTCAATATCTACTTATATAGCTTAAGCCTTACTTTTAAAATGAAATTAATATCCTAACAAGCGATACATGAAGTGAACTCAGAAGGTTGAGAACGAATTTCCAGGTCCAAAAATGGGTCCTCTCATCTGCTAACATATACGTGTTAGCAACACACGTAACATGGAATTCTGTTTATTCATACACTTGGAGACGAATCAAAGCGTTTGTTTAGGCTGTGTTTACAAGTAAAACCTTTTCGTTTTATACTGAAAGGCTTAACCATATGCTTAAGTAGGCAAGCATTAGTACTTGTGTTTGAGTCGACTTTTCGAGCTGTTTTGATGGCACGCATAGTCGATGAAATGGCTCCATACTATTTAAACAAATTTGCTGGTGTAGTAGTTTTAGGGAATTAGCTTTTATTATAATCTCGAATAAACAACACTACAACTTCAATACAATAATAAGAGAAGCATTCTTACAATTCGGCACGTGAGCATACAATAATAAATTACATAACTATAGCTATATATAGTTGCATGTTACCACACTCCCTCCTTTCTTAATATGTAAGCTTCTCTGGAAGTTTGCGATTTCTTGGCGGATTCCTTCTAATAGGAACACTAGCTGAATTCGGCACAGTTGAAGGATTGAAAACTGAAATTTCAGCAGTTCCAGAAGAAGTGGTATCACTATCTGTTGGTTGTGGCTCAGTGGATGTAGTTTCGGTAACAGTCTCAGAATGTGGTGTAGGGGGATACGACAGAAATGCAGATGCGTCTTCCCATTCCTCTGAATGTGGCGTACTATTTTCAGAAGTGCTGGCAAGTTTCTTATGAATTTGATCGAAATGTCGTCTTATCATAGAACCATCTTCCAGTTGCACTTCTACTGACACTGGTCCTGTCAATTTCGTAATATGGTCTGCTAGCCAGCATGATCCTTGGGTTGAGAAGTTTCTTGCATACACTTCTTCCCCTTTCTGAAAATCACGAGCTACTGATGATTTATCATGCGTCAGCTTTTGACTAAACTGCTTTTGTTCAACTTTCTGCATAATGCTGGGCTTAAGTAGATTTAATCGTGATCTAGGCTGTCTTCCAAGCATTAATTCTGCAGGCGATCTGCCTGTTGTGCTGTGAGGCGTTAGTCTATAAGTAAATAATAGTCTGGAAAGTCTCTGTTCCAGAGTGCCTTCTGTTAACTTCTTGAAACTTCACTTGAAAGTTTGTACAGCACGTTCCACCAAGCCGTTTGATGAAGGGTGGTATGGTGTGACTAGGATGTGGTGGATACCATTCATTTGACAAAATGATTGGAATTCTTCTAAACAAAATTGTGGACCATTGTCCGAAGTTTCAGGTAATCCAAAACGTGAAAATATCATTCTCAATTGCTGAATTGTGGCAGTAGCTATAGTACTTGACAAACTTCCAGCCATTTTGAGTGTGAGTCAATCACAATCAAAAATGTCTTTCCTTGCATGGGACCCGCAAAATCTATATGAATGCGAGACCAAGGTCTGGATGGCCATTGCCATATGGATGCAATGGTGCCTTGGCTGGCATTGGCCTTGCTTGTTGACATTCGCCACATTGCTGCACTAACTGGTATTGCAATGTCTTTGTCCATATTGAACCACCATACATACATTCTTGCTAATGCCTTCATTTTTGAAGAGCCTGGGTGCCCTCCATGGAGTTCTGTTAAGGCATGTTGTTGTCTTTGCTTAGGGATATACACTCTACAATCATTCAGAATGGATAATCCGGTACATCTTTGCCAAAAGGGTTTGATGTTTTCATTGTTTTCTTTGGCCAACATTCTTGAATGTATTTGCAAACTTTGGACAACACTGGGTCATGTAATGTCCAGTTCCTGATCTGATTAGCAGTGACGGTAGATTCTTCCAGATGTTAGATCAGCAGTACCAACTCAGCTGGGGTTGGGACCTCTGAGGGTGCTTCTGGTAACGGCAGCCTGCTTAATGCATCAGCGTTACTGTGTTGTGATGTTGAACGGAACTCTAAATGAATCTAGTGTTAGGGCCCACCGCTGAATTCTACCGGAAGCCTGCACTGGTACGGTTTGTTTCCTGCCAGTAAGGATTGAAGTGGTTTGTGGTCAGTTATCAGTGAAAAATGATGTCCATACAAAAATGATCTAAAACGATTGACACCAAAATGCAAGCCAAGCCTTCTTTTTTTATCTGAGAATATTTTTGACAGTGTCCTTGAAGCAAAACCCACTGGTTTTTCTGTGCCGTCCGACAGGCGATGAGACAGCACCGCACCAATGTCATAGGCTGAGGCATCACATGCTAATACTATGTCTAGATTAGGGTCAAAATGAGCCAATGTCTGGGAGGACAGTAACAGTTGTTTAGACAATTGGAAAGTTTGTTTTTCCTTGCCTTCCCAAACCCACTCAGCCTGCTTATGTAACAGTTGGTTCAATGGTGCCAGGTTCGATGATATGTTTGGCAAAAATCTCGAGTAGTAGGACAACAGTCCAAGGTAAGATTTTAGTTCAGTCACATTTCTTGGCTCTGGGGCATCTTGTATAGCTTTTATTTTCTCATTTACTGGGTGCAACCCGTCAGCATCAATTCGATACCCCCGGTAGGTTACAGAAGCTACCAAGAACTCTAACTTGCTGTCCTTCAGTCGCAAGCCAGCATTTTGTATTCGTTGGAGAACTACATTCAGTCTTTTTTAACTGTTGTTCTTCATCTTTGCCTGCCACCAGTATATCATCAAGACTCACGATAGTGAGTCACGGGGCCAAGAAGAAGCACAGCAATGCAACCACTGAGTGAGTTATTTATTGCAAACGCTCTAGCTAAGCCATTATTAAAGCTATCGCTTAGTTATTACCGACCCACAACCTTCTTACTATATAGAATCAACAAACCGAGAATGGAGGAAATAGGCACCACCATTCCTAAGTACCAGCCACTGCAAGTTTTCTGGCACCCGTTGTGCGACCACGCACGACGAACCATCCTTTCCCGCCCAATTCGCCCGTTTACTAGACAATTAGTACCTTCATTGTTTGAAGAATCAATATCCCGAAGTTGATCGACATCGATTCAGCCATTCTTCTGATACAGCCTTATAAATGCCTTCCTGTAGCCATAAAAAATTTTACACGACAGTTGTTTTTTTCTTCTTTCTTATTTCTTTTATTTTCATTGCACACTTTTTCGGGGACTTGTGGGAGCTTTTGTGAACCCCGGAAGTTTATTTCAAACTCTCTTTTTATACATTCACTTGTTTGTCTAATAACTCACTCATTTCTTCATGGATTTCAGCCAAATTTGTATCAGCACTTCTCCCATGTATGCTCTACCTGTCATACTATTATCAGTCTGAAGTAAACACTTGAATGTATTTGAGAAGGGCTATTACACTGCAGGTTGATAGTTGTCATAACTTGGACCCCCTTCATATGATTTGCATAAACTTTCAGATATACAATCTATATTGATGTATCACTCTGTAGTGAAAGTTAAAAAAATCTCAGGCTTGACTTTTTCTAAATTATGCTTCAAAGTTTAATTTGCAATATTGTGTGCTAGGCAAGTACAAGTTATGCCCATCCAGTACTTCTCTGCTGCTTGCTAGTAATAACATGTGTTTATACTTCCAAAAAAGTAGTGATATGCTAAACAAAAACACCTTGGGTGTAAAAAAAGTGCGAGGCCAATCAGAAGCAGCATTGCAAATAGGTATGTGCGACCAAAAACTTTGATATCATTTGAGGCCAAGAAGTGGCTTATCAAAAATCTTTTTCAATACTTGAATGACATACAATAGTTTATAGCATATTTTCACAACTATGATTGGCTGTGGCCAAGTCAAAGTTTTTGGTTGCACATACCTATTTGCAATGCTGCTTCTCACTTTTTTTACACCCAAGGTGTTTTTGTTTAGCATCTAGATATACCATCACTCCAGGAATTCCTTGTAGGACACTCTCCATTACTTGTTGAAAAATACCTAGAACGGAAGAAACTCCATATGGTAAACGGTTAAATTGGTACAAACCTTTGTGTGTGTTGATCACAGCCAGCTTTTGCCTCCTCATCTATGGGCACTTGCAAATAGGCTTTGCTTAAATCCAGTTTTGAGAAACATGTGCCTCCTGCTAATCCTGTGAACAGGTCTTCTATTTTAGGGATTGGGTATCTGTCCAGCTTAGAAGCCTGGTTGATTGTCTGCTTGAAATCACCACATATGCGCACAGCTTGATCCCCTTTAAGAACTGGCACTATAGGCGCTGCGCTGCCCAGCCTGCAAATTGTCTCGGCTCAATAATACCATCTGTTGTTAGACAATCAAGCTCTTCTTCTACCTTAGCTTTTAGTGCGTAAGGTGCCTGCCTCGCGTCTTACAGAAACGTGAAGTGGCTTGTGGATCCAGCGTTATTTTGGCTTTGTATTCCTAGCCCCTCTTGAAACACTGCTGCGTGGCGGTCTAACACTGCTTGCAGGGAACTATTGTAGACTTGATGTATTTCATCCCAATTTAGTGAAATACAAGAGAACTAATTTCTTCCAAATAAGCTGCGACCATCCCCCTTAACCACTAGTAAAGGTAGGTTTTGTTCTTGATGTTTGTACTTAATTAGCACTTTAGCTTACCCTATTACAGGTATGTCCTCTCTTGAGTATGACTTCAGCTTAACTGTTGATTCTTGCAAGGGAATATCTGAGAAAAGTTTCTAGTATGTTTACACTGGAGCTGAGGTCAGCGTTATTCCATCTTCAGCTTCTGACCGTAACCACCACAAGAATAACCTTAATCTCCGGCTGTCAAGCAGAGGCTGGCTGATGACATAGCATCAATGAGAGACATGGTAGCAGACGCGATGTCCCTAACATCTGACACAAATATACCCTTGGGTGTTAGCTACAGGACATCTTTAAATGTCAAATATGCCACTCAGTGCCAGTCAGGCCCCTGGTGATCATGATAAAGTTGTGCAAAAACATCCTCGGATGTCAAGAATGTACCAACACATGGTACTCTGGTCTGGAGGCCATAACAAGAAGCTGTCCGATGTGTCGTGCCGAGCGGGGATGTAATGAGACCATGGTTATTTGTGGACTCACCGATTTCTTGGAAATTATCAGGAAACTCTGTGACAATGAACCAGAAGGCAACCTGACTGGCCAAGCACAAGAGGAACAGAGTGAATGAACAGTTAGCTTATAAACACTTTGGTTAAAAATTACTGTAATTAGTTATCACTCATAATATTTAATCTATTGTAATTAGCACTTCAAATATTTGCACAATGTATTATTTGATTTGGTAATTATTTTAATTTTAATAAAATCATGACTTAAAATTAACACCATAATTTGTAGCTACTATACAAAAATATTGGTTGGTCGATAGGCGAGCTGCCTCCAATTGCATGCTTACAAAATCACGTACCGCACTGTCCACGCTTGGAATGGTTCAATCTGAGCTGCCTGATTGTTGTTCAGCATCATATAATTTGGCACTCCTCGAGTTTCTGAATGAAAGAAAATGCAACAATTAGTTATAGTTATGCATAATAATACTATTAATACATACGTATAGCTAGGTGGCTAAAAAACTCTATCACAAAATCTGCTGGCTTCAATTTAAAGGACATACATCCGGCATGTCTACCACTGATTTTTACACCCATACTTGTAAAACTGGCATTCTGGTAAGGCTGCGCCTAATATGCCAGCATAATTTTGGGAATAATAGGAAGTGAAAAGAATTTAAAATTATGCTGGAATAATAGGCAAATTTAAATTATGCTACACTATAAATCCGCCATAAATACAAAACACTCAGTTGTAAACTCTCTAGTATCTCTGATAATCAAAGTTAAATACGCTGCTGCAAAATCTTTAACATGTGAGTTAGACTAATGGAAACTTACACCCACAATCAAATATTTCTTGTGTCCATGACAACTTCAAATGCTGTAGAGGGCCTATTCTTGCACATTTAAGGTAATAAATATTATGTTGTGTACTTAATTAGTTGTTTAAGGTTAAATGTGATTTTTATCGGGTAAAAGTTGGGAATAATAAGTTTAAAAGAATAATAGGTAAAAATAAAAGCATAATAGGCGCAGCCCTACATTCTGAACTATAGCTAGTCTCCTGGGATGGGATGGTTATTCCAAGAGTTGGCAGCAAGGTGGTACCCACATTGGCAACCCGGATCGAATCCATGTTGATATCGCCTGCTTCCTCTAGTGCAATCAGGCATGACTTGATTGGATTATAATTCACGCACCTGTTGATCTCCACCCAAATTCTTTCAACCATATGATTCTTTGAAAAAATTTGATGAGATCCGTGTGACTATTATACGCAATTAATATACCTGTTTGGATGTGGTTTGAAGGTTGCGGAGCATGGCTAGTATTGTGCCTAAGATGTGCGAGGGTTTCTTGCACACACAACATGAGAACCCACTCTTTCCCTTTATCCACCCTTATCTGGTCTCAGATGCCATATTGTGCAATGATGGGTCTATGACTCTACGTACAGTAGCTATATATACATATCAAAGTGGTTTCAATTAGCTATGCTCACCTGCATAAAGTTAGAGTAAATTTCTATATTTTTTTGACTGGCATTGTGATGAACCCCACTATCATGCCACTGAATCCATCCACTGCTGCCACGTGTGTTACTCCGTACATTACCAAATTCCAGGTGAAGTTTGTGACCAGCATAATCAGCACTGTACGGAACTGGATTCGTTTGATGTGCTGTGGCACTCCTTCTAGCTTCCTGATAGGCCTGGCTCACTCTGCTCAACGACTCTCCCACTCGCTGTTGGCTAACATTAATTCCTTGAGAGACCAGCAGCCCTACATCATTTTACAGCCGTACATGGGTCCAACCTTCATAAAACAATCCAGTGAAATTTATCACAAAAATGTGTGCCATGCAGTTGTAATAAGACGGATACTAAACTAGAGCGAGGCAGACATATTTGATAATCATCAAAATCATGTGTGTCTTACATTATCCTATGTATCAGTTCAGTTACAATCATTCTATTTATAGTAATACAATAAATCATTATAATTAGTCTCATTACATATGCCCCTCCTTGCTGAAGCTTGTCCCAAGCTATCATAGTCTGAACTAGTCTGGAGGATGTCTTTGTCGCAGAGGATAACGTCTTTCTGAAGTAGGCGCTTCTTGCAGTATGAAATGTTCTGTTTGTGCTGGGTGCCACTGACCTGGTCCAGGATCATTACTTGTGTATTCTGGAGCTTCATCAGGTTGATTACGGTGTCGTACTCGATTGACATGTACAACCTTAGTCCTTCTACCATCTGTGATTTCCACTGTTACTGGGCCTTTCATTTCAACTACCTTCCATTTCCCCTCCCATCGTGGTTGTAGTTTACCCGCAGTTGGTATTGACAGCCATACCAGTTCCTGTGGTGTAAAGCAACGGCTGGTAGATGATCTGTCATAATAAAATTTCTGTGACTGCACAGCCGTAGTTGTGTTAGTACGTACTAGGTATTGGAGCGCTGTTAACTTTGTTTGTAGCTGTACAGAATACGAACTTGGATCGAAACCAGTTAGTGGCTACAGTTGTGTAGATTTGGGTGGTCTGCCAAACATAAGTTCGAAGGGGGAGATACCTGTTGATGAATGTGGGGCTGTACAGTATGCGTATAGCACCAGTGGTAAGTATTGCTCCCAATCCTTGTCTTGTTGTGTATAACAGCGAAGTAGCTGTAGGAGTGACCGGTTGAAACGTTCAACCATACCGTCACCTTGTGGGTGGTATGCAGTTGTGCGAGACTTTTCAATGCCAAAGGCAGTCAGCATTTCCCGGAATAAACAACTTTCAAAATTCCTTAATGAATGACATCTGGTATACCGAAGGAGTTGCAAAGTTTAATGATAGCCTTAGATATAGATGTTGCTTTCTGATCTGGTAGTGGCACAGCCTCCACCCATTTTGTAAAGTAATCCATGATCACTAGCAAGTAGCGATTATTTTTGGAAGACACTGGTACCTCAAGAATATCTATTGCTAGCATTTGCCAAGGCTTGCCAATGGGGGTGTTGACCAGTGGTGCACGAGGAGGAAGTGGGGGTTTGGCTTTCTGACACACCATGCAGTTTGTACAATGTGAATACACATCTTTTGCCATGCCTACCCAATAAGCCTCTTGTTGAACTCGTTTCAGTGTTTTAGCTATCCCTTGGTGACCTGCACTTGGAACATCATGACATATATGCAGGTAAAAGTGGTACAGTCACTGCATACATGTTAGGGTCTGGTTTGTAGGTACGACAAACAACACCATCAGTAATGGAGAGCTGGTGCCACATTTGGTAATAGCGACGCAGTGGTGATTGGTGTGATTGGTGCCAATCCCTTCCATTTTCTGAGCTGACAGCCATTGCAGTGGTGCATGGTCTGTCATTAGTGTGAACTGGCGGCCCAGTAGGTAATGTCGAAATTGCTTCATGGCTGCTACCGCTGCAAGACATTCTTGTTGAATCACACTGTAATGTTTCTCAGCCTTGGTGAGGGCCCGGCTGAAATAGGCAATTACATGGCCCTCCTGTTCCAAAACAGCACCTATGCCCACTGCACTGGCATCGGTCTGTAATACAAAGGGACTAGCATCTGCAGCAAAATTGGGGTAGGTCAACACAGGAGACTCTATCAGTTTACCACTGCCATGGTGGGCTGGTCGATCGAAGTGACGAGATCTACTGGAAATAAAATGGCGGCAAAAACAACTGTGACCCAAACAGGTGACACGTAACCTTTTTGGGTGCCTCTCACCGGCACCAGGGAACCTCTCGGCGGGTTAGGATAGTATTGAGATCTAAGATTCGGTAGTAGCTCGCAGCGCCATGTGTGATCTATATACTCATCATTGGTCACTCAATATTACAACATACACGTGATACAATATGTGCTCTAATTAGAATGGTATCATACATACAACTTACATTGCGTCTTTACTAGAGACTTACCCTGCGTCTTTACTAGTGAGTTAAAACATCATGTATGTACTATACTGGTTGTACTGTTTTCTATATAACCACGCATGCGCAGACACTCAGATTAACACGCTGTAACTTTGGTGTGCATCAGTTGTTGTGATTCATTATAATCATTATAATCCTTGTGGACCTATAGCGTTACCACATATTGGCAACGAGGAAGTGTTTTCACTCTATGTGATGGCTATTTCCTTTGGTAAACTGACACTGCCAATGGTGCAGTACATTGAATGCATGGAACATTATTTTCTGGCAAACGATATTACAGACGCAGCAAAGCAACGTTCAATCCTCATTAGTTCTATGGGACAAAAGCTTACAGGATTCTCAGGAACCTGATCGCTCCCGATAAACCAACCGATGTTAGTTTTAAGAACTTGGTACAGATGATGACCAGCCATTTTTGTCCTCCGCCATCTCAAATCGTACAAAGATTTTGATTCAATTCACGAGTAAGGGAACATGGTGAAACGATTGCAGCTTATGTGGCCGAGCTAAGAGCCCTATCCGAGTACTGCAATTTTGGAGACACGATGGCGTTGATATTGCGCGACAGGCTAGTATGCGGTGTCAATAAACACAAATCCAAAAGCGTTTACTAGCTGAAGCGAGGTTAACCTTCAAGAAAGCTCTAGAGATTTCCTTGCAGCCACGAAGGACACTAAGCAACTTCAAACAGTGGTATCAGCCAACTCAGTTCCAGTACACAAAGTGAAAGAAACTGAGGGACTTTCACCTAATATAAAATGTTACTGTTGTGGGAAGCCAAATCACAAGGCTCCAGAATGCCATTTCAAGGACTCAGTTTGTACTAAATGTAACAAAAAAGGGCATTTAGCAAAGTTTGCCACAGCAGCACATCACAAAACGCATCTGATCATTCCTCACAGTCAAGGTCCAAACCAGTGCAAACCAACACAGTAATTTCAAATACGCAAGTGCCAGATGAATACCAATTATTTAGGCAGATACAGGTGTCATAGTGACTATTAATGGCAAATCAATACCAAAGGAGATAGACACTGGAGCGGCATTTTCTAGCATTTCTGAGTAAACTGTGCACTTACTCAGGTGAACAACTACCAGTGAAAGGTAAGCTCACCTGTGAAGTCAGCTACAAAAGGCACTCATATACCTTACCTTTAATTGTGTTAGCTGGAGAAGATCCAGCCGTGATTGGATGCAACATATCTGTTTAGACTGGCCTTCCATTTTTCAGATCAAAACTATAAAAGACAATTCTTTGCAGCGTACCTTAAAGTCACTATCCACATAGATCCATCAATGGTTCCTAAGTTTTGTAAAGCCAGACCTTTACCGTATTCAATGAAAGAAATGGTTGAGAAAGAGTTACAAAGATTGGAAAACTTGAGAGTCATTAAGCCAGTGAAGTCTTCAAAATGGGCCGCACCAATTGTACCAGTCTTGAAGTCAGATTGGAAGTCCATCAGGATCTGTGGCGACTACAAGCTAACAGCTAACAGGGCTTCAAGGTTAGAGCAATACCCAATACCTAAGGTAGCTCAATGCTAGCTGGAGGCATTACCTTCACAAAATTAGACATGAGCCAGGCTTACCAGCAACTTACATTGAATGACAGTTCCAAGAAAGTTGTCACCATCAACACACACAAAGGGTTATTTTGTTACCAACGCCTGCCATTCAGAGTATCTTCAGCTCCTGGAATATTTCAAAGAACCATGGAGTCCTTACTGCAAGGACTTCGCCTACATAAAGATAAATGTGAGTTCATGGTACCTGTTGTTAAATATCTAGGTCATGTAATCGATGCTAAGGGTTTACATCCTGCAGCTGACAAACTTAAAGCTGTTAGAGAGGCACCCACACCACAAAATGTCACGGAGTTGGGCTTATTATCTTGTTACAGTAAATTCTTACCAAATATGGCTATAACCTTAGTACCACTTTATCGGTTATTGTGCAACAATGTTAAATGGCAATGGACCCCTCTGAGGCAAAGGCTTTTCAAGCATCCAAAGAACTTTTAACATCTGATAGTTTACTTGTTCATTATGACCCTACCAAAGAATTAACCCTAATGTGCGACGCATCCCCATATGGGGTAGGGGCTGTTTTGTCTCAAATTGATGAGCAAGGGGTAGAAAAACTGGCATATGCTTCACGGGTGTAGTGGCCACAGAACAGAACTCACACACACGCATGCGCTATGTAGAGTATTCTAGATTACCTGACTGATTATTGTAGTTTGCTGTCATTGTTGTTTGATTAACAATCATTATTATAATTGTTCAATACGCGCGGCTACGACAAAGCGGCGACGAGGATGGCTGCCGTTCCAGCGATTCAACCGTTTAATTTGTTGACAGAAGACTGGAGCTCATGGAGTCAGCATTTTGACCAGTGGTTAAGCATTAGCCCCTATGCTACAGGAGACGACGCACCAGCTGTTAATGCCAAAAAACGTGCAGCTTTCCTAACATTCATTGATTCAAGCTCATTCAAACTGTTGTGTAGCTTGTGTGCCCCGACAAAGCCAGAAGACTGTGAGTACAGGACGCTCAAAGAGAAACTGGACAGTCAATACGGCGTCAAGAAGCTTGTACTGGTGGAGTGACACCACTTTTACAATTACAAACAGCGGGAAGGTCAGACATTATCTAATTACTTAGTCGAACTAAGAAAGTTAGCTGCTTCGTGTGACTGGACCCAAGACCAATTGTCTGAAAACCTGCGAGACAAGTTTATGATGGGTATCCATGCGTGTTTACTTCAGCAGCTGCTTACCTAGGACCATAAAAGCCCCTGGAAGAGTTAGTCGAGCTGGCAAGGACATTCGAAGCAGCCGAAAAGGAGTCTCTCAGACGAGCTGAGGGCAGCTCAGCTATTAACAGTTCAACGGTTACAGCCGCAGTAACAGGCAGCAAAGAGAATAGTTTCATCACAGGCTACAAATAAGAAACAGTCAGGAAGTGCTGGTCGGTGTGCCAGTTGTGGTGGAAGCTATTTGCGAAGTACAGGCAAATTCAGGAATGCCAAGTGTCATAAATGCCATAAACCAGATCTCTCAACCTAGGAACAGACCTGGTCGTGAGAAACCCACCCCACGCAGCATGCACATACGTACATTTTCCAACAAATTTTGTATAAAAAATGTATGATTACCTAGCTAACTAGATGCAACACTGCTGTTTCTGCAGCTCATTATTTCCCTATGCTATGGTGTAGCCTACACTATGATAATTTGTATGATAAAACCCACGAGCTTCGTTTGGCATGGCTAGTCTTGGATCACGTGAGTACAGAAGTTCAAAATCATCTAGAATACCCATTAATTTCAACCCATTGTTTACTTCATTGTATCGATTACCTGTTCACTCTTTTGTATCTTTTATGTAGGTACAAAGTCATGGAGTACGACAAATTGTCAGCCTGATATTCTCCCCGGCTCTTGTGGCCAGTGTAGTCAGCTTACAAAATAATTTGCATAAACATTTGCAATAATATTCACTGGCAACTTTACCGCATCAATCTTTTCACTCCTGAGTGGGGTTTAGGCTTTCCGCTTCAAAGTTCTTTCAATTAATTCAAATCTGAAGTCTCACGTGACACAATAAATGAGTATTTTAGCGCATATTAATAATATTTCTGTAAAATCGTGAGAAATCGTGAGATGAACAAGCAGTCGTGAGACCAATGCTGAAATTGTGTGTCTCACGACCAAATCGAGAGAGTTGAGAGGTCTGCATAAACAAGGTCACATACAGAGAGTGTGTCAATCCTCTGCAGTTATTCAGTCAACACATTCCCCACATTCCGTGGAATCTGTAGTTATTACTGTATCTCCTGCTGAGAATGTAAGTGATATTTCAGATTGTCGATTTACCAGAATTTTCCAGGAAGCTAAAATTAGTTGTCGATTCAGCCTCTCCAATTACCTTCATCAATTCCAAAACCTGGCTAGATCTGAATAAACCTAAATTACAGTCAACAGACGGTGCATTTGAAGGGCAACCCATCCATCCAGTGGGGTATTTTGAAGCCAAAGTTTCACAAGGAGGTGAGGTGCAGAATGTAGCAGTTCTGCAGATTTACGTGTCCCAGAATGGCATTAACATAATGGGTCATGATGGACTTACAAAGCTTAACATTTGAGATGTTTGGTAGAGTGGCTGCAATTGAACCAGTTTTACCTACACCCTTACAAGATGTGTTGAATGTGTACGAGGACCTTTTCAAGCCAGAGTTGGGTCACTGTGTCACTACTACAGCCAACTTGTGCCTCCGTGAGGGAGCACAGCCCAAGTTTTGTAAGCCTCGAAAACTGCCTTTTGCCCTAAAGCCAGTGGTTGGAGATGAGTTAGATAGACTTGAAAGGCAAGGTGTGATTGAGAAGGTGCCCCACTCAGACTGGGCCACACCTGTTGTGATTGTCAAGAAGCCAGGAGGAAAAGTCAGAATCTGTGGTGACTTCAAAGTCACCATAAACCCCTTACTGAAGACAGACATCTATCCTTTGCCATACCCACAAGAGTTATTCCAAGCTCTTAATGGAGGTTGCAAATTTACTAAGCTTGATCTTGCTGACGCATACTTACAGGTAGAGTTGAATGAAGAGTCAAAGAAAATGGTAGTGATCAACACACAGGGGTGAAAATAACGGTCGGCCATCGGCTAAAATCCGATCATTTAGTTAGGCTAGCCGTCCACTCTGCTCAGTGGCCGGTTCATTATCCGAACAAGCGAAACGAGTGTATACGCATGCGGTTACATCATTAATTATAGTGTCGAGTCGAAAAACAAAAATGGCTACCAGTAGAAAGACAACGTGCAGGTCAAGTGGCAGCTCAAAGACGAAGCGGGCAAAAAGACAAGTGTCGAAAGATACATTCCTCAAGTGGCAACGAACATACGAGCGTGAACATCAGTCTATGGCATGGCTGCGAGCTGATATGGACAAAGAAGACAGGTCTACAGTCTCAACACTTTGGTGCTTTGTTTGTCGAAAGTACAAGGAAAGGATATGCGGACAAAAAAACTTTTCTAAGGCATGGATCGATGGCTCTACCAATCACAAGACCAGCAACCTCACTGACCACACCTGTAGCGAGCAACATAAATCATCCATGGCACTGTTTCGTAAGGATCAAGCTAAAAGTAAGCATGATCCGATTACTACATATAGCCCTATCGCACGGAGTGTTCTGTCCATGCCAATAAATCCAGCTGTCACAGAGCAAATCAAGAAGAAGTTTGAAATCAGTTTTGTTCTTGCAAAAGAGCATATTCCCTTCTTGAAATACCCAGCTATCCATGACCTGGAAGAGAGACACGGAGTAGACCTTGGTACAACATACAAGAATAGAGACTCAGCTCGCAATTTCGTTCATTACATTGCTGAGAGCCAAAGACAGCACCTGTATACTACATTGGCATCAAGTCACTTTTACAGCATCTTAATGGATAGTTCTACTGATAAGGGGCAAGTTGAGAATGAGTTGTTTGTGATCCTTTTTTGTGAAGAAGATGATGCGTTGCTGGAGTTCAAGACCACTGCAAGGTATTATTGTGTGTTAGAGCCAAGGAAGACTGATGCAGATGGATTAGTGGAGTGTCTCAGTGCGGCTTTGAAAGGTATGAGCATAGATAACCTACTTGAGAGAGAGAATGTGCTTAGTGTTAATGGCTTTCCAGTTCTCGTAGGTTGTGGTACTGATGGTGCATCAGTAAACATTGCTGAACAAAATGGCATGAAAGGTAAACTTCAAGCTGCCTTACCTTGGTTACACTGGGCATGGTGCTATGCTCACCGGCTTGAACTTGCTTGTAATGATGCCTTTTCCAGTCATCTTTTCCATGACGTAGATGAAATGTTGTTAAGATTATACTATTTATATGAAAAATCGCCAAAAAAGTGCCGTGATCTTTCAGACCTTGTTGGTGATCTTAAGGAGGTAACTTACCTGTACGAGCAAGTGGAAGTCGCTGGATTACACACAAGCGGAAAGCTCTTCAGCGAGTGGTTGATCGATATGGGGCTTACCTTAATCACTTGGCAGCACTCACTGAGGACAAGTCAATCAAGAGCACAGATAGACAAAGTCTGAAGGGTTATTTACTCAAGTGGAGGCAAGCTCGAATGATACCGTATACGGGTCATTCCAGGTGAAATCAACAAGGAATTTAGGTTAACCTTTTGGATTTCAACCAAATTTGGTATGCTTATTGCATACATAGAGGTGATCACCCATACCAAATTTTAGCCTCATATGTTTGGAATTTTCCAAATTAGAACCAAAAGTATTTTGACTTTTTTGGAAAATTTTGGGTTACATCTGGTTAAAACATTGACTATAACTCTTAAATGCATGGATGTTTTGATCTACAAATTGCAGTGTTTGTAGCTTATGAAATGCTCTTTCATTTGATATATAAACTATGGGATATCTAATTCAAAGATGGTTTTTTCAATCCTTTGACCTTTGACCTTTCAAAAATGGCTGCTTGGATTTTTCTCATATTTTTTCCTAATACTAATTAAACCTTCCCCTTTTTGTTGTGTAAGTTTTATTATGGGACTATTATTGGTTTAGGAGATATACTGAAACATGTAAAGGCAAGTGAAATAATTTTTGGATTGAAATTACTCCATGGGACTGTATACCTACCATTAATCCATTAATGTCCCATATAATATAACAAATTATGTAAAGATTGAACATGTGTACTAATCCTTTGATCCGCCCACGTAAAGTGATGCATATCCTCTAATTCCATTCTTTTAGATTTAAGCATGTATACTGCTAGTTTAACAAACATGATATGATATAATGGCTGCAAATACTCTTCTAATTATAAGTTACACATTAACTGCAGAATGCTGCATTCATAACATACACACATATGGTCGTGAGTCTCTAATTGCTTTCTTCACAGTTGTGGATACCTTTTTAACATTCTGTTTTACGGTATGGAGCCTTTTACTTCCAATACTAGTCTCCCCAGTCTTTTCTAAGTCTAGTGGTTTACGTAGTTCATAATAGGATCAGACCAAGAAAGTCTAATGGCTTAGACATGTAATACAAGTGTCTTTGAGTTATAAATACCTGAGCAGGAGGTAACAGAATGACTCAATAGAGACCAAGTTACAAAACATTTATATTGCATCATTAGTTTATTTGTTAGCCTTCATGCGTACTGTTAATTTGTTTTTTTGATTTGTAAAATCAGGGGTACCTGGCAGGTGTTGATCTGCTATGACTATCGCATATCACAGAAATCAATGATGGCCTGAATATTACTAATACGTAGCTCATAAACTCAATGACCAAGACTAGTAGTATCGATATATCCATACTGTCTCAAAGAAAGATCATGTTACAATCCCATGAATCCCTTTAAGAGAAGCATGGCAAAGAAGAAATTGTGACACAGTATTGTATAGGTTGAGTGTGTCAGAAACCCTGTAATATTAATGGAACCAAATCAAAACTGTGATACGTAACTGTATAAGGTAGCTGTATAATTTCATGTGTACATATGTTAGCAATATGCTTTTTAAGTTCATGCTTTGAAGTTTAATCAAAATACGTAGCAGTTTCTTATTTACATATGAATACACTTCTATGAAAGTATCTTAGTACTAATACACTTATTGGTTGATCACACAGGGTGTAAATTAGTGCTGCAATCTTTTCAGTTAATTATTAAGTATTTTAACCTTTCAAACAGGACTCTTAAAATTGCCATGATACCAACAATGTAGCTATATAGAAGTGTACACTACATATACAGATTAAATACGTAGTTCAAAGTTAACTGAATGGAGCGGGATAGTGCGCATGCATGATAACTGACTAAGGAACGGGTACATTAATTAGAAATTGGCGCATTAACACTTAGCACATGCAGTAAGTGGAGACACCATGTTGTTGGAAATCCCTTAAAATTCTGGTATGACAAGCTGGGCTAGACCTTTTGGGTCAGTTGGGGTATCAGGATTTATGCAAGATGGGGTTTTCCCAAGCATATACGTAACTAATTAGGGGTTAAGTATGAGAAAGTATACAACTAAGGTAATTAACCAGGAACCATGCATAGCCATAAGCATACCAATTAAAGGGATCAATTGGTAATGTAGTTCAAGTTTTGGAATTCAAACATTAGAGCAAAGTGTAAGTATAGCTACGTACATGCATAGATCTAAAGGAATGGAATTAGAGGATATGCATCACCTTACGTGGGCGGATCAAAGGATTAGTACACATGTTCAATCTTTACATAATTTGTTATATTATATGGGACGTTAATGGATTAATGGTAGGTATACAGTCCCATAGAGTAATTTCAATCCAAAAATTATTTCACTTGCCTTTACATGTTTCAGTATATCTCCTAAACCAATAATAGTCCCATAATAAAACTTACACAACAAAAAGGGGAAGGTTTAATTAGTATTAGGAAAAAATATGAGAAAAATCCAAGCAGCCATTTTTGAAAGGTCAAAGGTCAAAGGATTGAAAAACCATAATCTAATTAGATATCCCATAGTTTATATATCAAATGAAAGAGCATTTCATAAGCTACAAACACTGCAATTTGTAGATCAAAACATCCATGCATTTAAGAGTTACAGTCAATGTTTTAACCAGATGTAACCCAAAATTTTCCAAAAAAGTCTAAATACTTTTGGTGGAAAATTCCAAACATATGAGGCTAAAATTTGGTATGGGTGATCACCTCTATGTATGCAATAAGCATACCAAATTTGGTTGAAATCCGAAAGGTTAACCTAAATTCCTTGTTGATTTCACCTGGAATGACCCATACGTCAAAACGTTTGAGGGGGAAAACTTTCGCGGTTTTTGCGGATTTTAGCAAAACGCGAATGTTTTACCATTGAAGCTTTTCCTGCTTTACAATTAGAAAATAATTACCGTTTGCAGTGAAGTCGTTCTCCAATCGCAGGTGTCCAATTGTCTTGGTACACATGATAACCACAGACAGAACTGTCGGTTTCAAATTCGGCTTCAGCCATGCGCCAGCGCGCGTGTTAAACTTTATTCTAATTTGCGCACACTCTAAAATCCGTATTGCAGAGGCGCGCGTGGGTTTTAAGGCTGCAAACCGCGAAAGTTTTCCCTACATAATGCACATTGTTGATGAACCGCGAAAGTTTTCCCCCTCGAATGTTTTGACGTATACGGTAATTGGCTCTGCAGACTCTGTATACTGATGCCCTTAAGCCAGCCTCCCTTCTCAGTCTAACCTTGCAAGATGATGACATCGATGTGGTGCAGGGCATTAAGAACATTTTGAAATCCCACACTTCCTTGAAGAAGCTGACTTCACAAAATGTGGTGGAGTGGCCAGTGACAAAGGTGGTTTTAAGTAAGTTGAAAGATGAAAATGGAGGCAAGGTATACCAAGGATCAGAGCTACACAATTTCAAAGACAGTACCATCAAAACTTGCCAAGATCAAGCCTTGGCTGACTTGAAGTCTCTTGATGATTGGATGCGTTCTCGCTTGGAGTGGTCAGATGTTGACTTGATGAGGTCAATTCTCCTTTTCTTGGATGCACAAAGCTGGCAGTTGCAAGTAGATGAGGAAAGCTCGGAAGACGATCGTTTAAGTGAAGTCAAAGCAGCTCTTGTGAGCATCACTGATATGTTTCAGGCTCCCCTTGAAGCTAGACGCATTAACATCACTTCAAGTCTGGATGAAATTGAAGATATTGTAGGGCTTACCTGAGAATTGGATGTGACAGCTACAAAAAAATTTGGTACCAGTTGAAGTCATCGCCTGATTCTGTGAAGTGGCCTAACATCTTCTTGATCAGTGAGTTACTATTCAGCTTGCCATTCTCAACAGCCAAAGTTGAGCGCTTCTTTTCTATTCTGAAGATAATAAAGAATGAGAGAAGAGCAAGTCTAAATTGTTCAACTCTTAATGATTTACTAGAAATCAATGTAGAAGGTTCCACCCTCAGTAACTTTTCACCAGATTCAGCGGTGAACATTTGGTGGAGTAATTGCCAGTCAGGAAGGAGGGTGAATCAGAAGCCCAGAAAAGAGTATTGCCGAACTGCCGAAGACAGAAGACTACTGAAAATGCATCAAGTTCAGAAGACTCTGAAGCTGAACAACTAGACATCGACAAATGGGACAGCTGGTTTGGTGATGATGACCAGGTCTCTTTCATCCAATTCAGATTCTTCAGATTGACTGATCATGTAACAGAAAGACATTTTGTGATTTGCATGTCATAATGATATATATGTATTTAATTAAATAAAATGAACTTTAATTTGTTTGTTGTACTCAGTAAAAATTACAACATATTGTAAAAAATTGTATACAAAAATAGTAATCATCATTCATGTGTGTCAGAGCAACTTCAGTGATGGCCGACCAAATTGCTTTCTGGTCTGACAATTGTCAGCCTGACAAAAATTAGTTATTTTCACCCCTGACACACACAAAGGCCTGTATAGATACGAATGTCTCCCCTTTGGATTAAATTGTGCCCCTGCCATTTTTCAGAAGATAATTGACCAAACTGTAGCAGGTATCCCAGGCGTAGTCTCATACTTGGATTTACTGGAAAAACAGACCAAGAACAGACCAAGAACACATTGCTAATCTCAAGAAGGCATTAGACAGATAGAAGACCGCAGGTTTCTGCTTGAAGATGGAAAAGTGTGAATTTTTCCAGGCATCTGGGCCATATCATTGACAAGAGTGGAATCCGCCCACAGCCAGATAAACTCAAAGCAATTGTTGACATGCCGTTTCCCCAGAATCCAAAAGAGTTGCGTTCCTTTTTAGGAATGGTGAATTACTATGATAAATTCACCCCTGGCTTGGCTTCAAAGTGTGCCATACTTAATGACCTATTGCATAAAGATGCAAAATGGAAATGGTCAGAACGACATTCGAAGGCAGTGGAAGTCATCAAGACAGCACTAACGTCAACTGAGACTTTGACTCACTATGATCAAGATTTGTCACTGAGCTTAGCATGTGATGCCAGCTCTGTAGGAGTGGGTGCTGTAATCTTCCATACATTCAGAGGCGTAGGAACAGGTCTGACTGGTCCGGTTTTGGCTGGACCACTTTTGCAAACATTTAAAATTCTATTTCATGCGCATCACATGTGTCACGCACGTTTTTAATAATGGCAACCGAGATGGTGACGCATTCCATCGGTGAATTGATCGGTTGTTTGGACAAGCCCCATCAACTAAGGAACTTCAATTATCCAAGCAGAACATTTGGTAAAACAAAACTTGTGAGAAGAGCATTTAGAAATGACTGGTACACCAAGTGGAAATGGCTGCATTACGATGAAACCCTAGACGCAGTGTTTTGTTTTCATTGTAGCAAAGCAGAACAGGAAGGCAAATTAAGAACTACTACTAAGGACCTATCGTTTATATCGAAGGGTTTTGTTAATTGGAAGGAAGCATTTAAAAAACATGAAAAAAGTAAATGCCATCAGGATGCTAACCAGGTGATGATTGTGTTACCAGCGACAACACGCGATATTGGTGAGACCTGTTCTACAGCACATGCACATCAAAAACATTCGTTTTTTGGGTAGGCAAGGCATTGCATTAAGGGGCCATGATGATTCAGAAAGCAATTTTATACAATTATTGAACTTGCGGGCTTGTGATGATCCCAAAATAGCTAACTGGCTTCAAAAAAATCCAACAAGTACACAAGCCCCAGATATACAAAATGAACTCATGGCTTTAGAGATACTCAGAAATATTGCAGCTGACCTTCAAAATGCATCCTTTTTTACAATCATGGCAGATGAATGTACGGATAGTGCTATCAAAGAAGAACTTGTGTTGTGTTTTCGCTGGGTAGATGATCATTTGGAAGTACATGAAGAGTTCATTGGCCTCTACCAAATATCAAATACATCTGCTGACACAATTGTAGCAGTGATTAAGGATACCCTGATATGAATTTAAACAGATGTAGGGGACAGTGTTATGATGGGGCAGGAGCAATGGCAGGTGCACATAAAGGTGTTGCCGCTCAAATTTCTTCTGAAGATTCACACACTGTTGTGGCCATGCGCTCAACTTAGCAGTATGAAAAAATGTAAAGTGGTTCAAGATGCAATGGACGGCATGTTTGAGATAAGTAAGTAAATCAAATACTCCCCTAAACGTGATGCAATATTTACAAAATTGAAAAGTGAGTTGTCTCCTGAAACACCTGGGTTTAGAGTATTATGTCCAACAAGATGGACTGTAAGAGCCAATAGTCTCCTAAGTGTGATGGATAATTACATTGGTTTACAAAGCACATGGGACGAATCTCTTGAAAGCAGGCTAGATACAGAAGTAAAATCTCGAGTGATAGGAGTAAAAGCTCAAATGGAAACTTTTAATTTCTTTTTTGGTGTATGTCTTGGTGAGTGAATTTTGAGACATGCGGACAACCTATCCAAGGCTCTACAGAGTAGTAGCATATCTGCAGCCGGAGGACAAAAAGTTGCAGCCCTTACTTTGAAAACACTTGAGGGAATTAGAACTGCTGAGCAATTTGATTTGTTTTGGAAATTAGTGTTATTGAAATCAATGAAACTTGATATTTCAGAACCAGAATTACCCAGAAAAAGAAAAGCACCTAGAAGGATTGAGATAGGATCACATTTTCCAGCAACAGTAGAGGAACACTATCGTAGATATTACTTTGAAGTTTTAGACCTCGCTATAAATTCTATTAAACAAAGATTTGACCAATCTGGATACCGAATGTATCAGCACCTTGAGAGTTTGCTTTTAAAGACCTCAAATGGAGAGAATTTTGATGAAGATTTGAAGGAAATCACACACTTTTATTGCGCGGATATAGAGGCTTCTATGTTGCATGTTCAGTTACAAACATTAGCAACTCACTTTAAAGATGAAACCCAAGTAACCTTGCAAGATATTCTTTAAAGAACTATCTCCTCCTGAGCGTCAGATTTACAGTGAAGTACATACCATTGTGAATCTTATTCTTGTGAATCCATCAACAAATTCTGTAAGTGAAAGGTCTTTCTTAGCAATGAGACGGATCAAAACCTACTTGAGATCCACCATGAGTCAGCAATGACTTAATAATGTTATGGTCCTTCATATACACAAAGACAAAACAGACAAATTATGTATGACGGATGTTGCTAACAAATTTGTCAACAGTGAACACAGACTATCCTACTTTAGAAAATTTACTGACTGATCACATCTGTTGTCATGTAGCTATACGTAACTTCTTTTTTACTCTTGATAATATATAAAGTTTATAGCTAACTATATAGCTTAGTGTGGCTGATGTATGCTTTACAATGTGTTTTGAAATTAAAAAATCCTTACAAAATACGTACCTCCAAATTTAATCTCAGGGCAGCTAAATTTCAAAAATTTCCTGGGGGGCATGCCAGCATGCCAGCATGCTATGCATCCTGGTTGTGCTTCGCACAACATTTAACAAAGTGCAATATTCAACCTATTATATGTAAATCTGTCATAATCTGGCCGGACCAAATCAAAGTAGCTTCCTACGCCCCTGCATTTCCAGACAGGATGGAAAAACCAATAGCTTATGCCTCTAGAAAACTATCGCAAGCAGAAAAAAACTATGAACAGATACAGAAAGAAGCACTTGCTATAATCTATGGAGTGAAAAAGTTTCGACAGTATCTGATTGGCTGCAAGTTTTGTTTAATTACAGACCATAAACCATTACTCTCTATATTCAACCCAGCCAAGGGAATTCCAGAGATGATTGCTAGTCGCCTACAAAGATGGGCTATTACATTGTCAAGCTACAACTATGAAGTGAAGTACCAGGCATCCAACAAACATGGAAATGCTGATGCACTTTCACGATTGCCGCTAGATACTGATGAAGGCTCAAATGACGAAGTGACAGACACAGTTTGTTTGCTAGAGCAGCAACAGCTAAGTGATCTGCTGATCAAGGCAGCAGATATACAGCAGTGAACAGTAAGTGACCCCATATTGTCTAAAGTGTATAATTTTACAGTTTGAGGATGGCCAGCTTGTAGTATAGTTGTAAATAGAACATCAATTGTGTATTAATTGTGTTGATTGTAATATGAATGCATGCATGTTTGATGTAATGTATAGTTAGACTCTAAGTAGCCAATTAGCATTTATTTTGGTCTGTAAGATGTTAATGTCAATAGGACAGATGTTGCTTATGCTTATTGTACCAGATGTTGTTTATGCAGTGTAACTAACTCCTTTACCACCTGTTGTAGGACAATAGGTATAGTGTTATCCTTTGTGTAACTATAGATTACTTATTGTTTCTGTTGTATCAGCTAGCTATAAAAGAGTGTGTCTGTACCCTGTATGTTCAGTTGTGTTGCTAATATCATATATTATAAAGTTATCTAGAAGCTCGGCGGCTTGGCGCTCTCGCGTGAGCTCGGCAAGATACTACACAGCTTCAATTAAGTCTGTACCTGATGATGTCAAACCGTTCTTCAGCAAACGTTTGGAGCTGGCTTACTGCTGGGCCTCAGAGTGGTTGTTCCTGCCGAATTCCAAGAAGCAGTCCTGAAGCTGTTGCATGAAGGGCATCCTGGTATGACCCGCATGAAGTTGAAGCTGTTGCATGAAGGGCATCCTGGTATGACCCGCATGAAGTTGAAGCTGTTGCATGAAGGGCATCCTGGTATGACCCGCATGAAGTTGAAGCTGTTGCATGAAGGGCATCCTGGTATGACCCGCATGACGTCCCTAGCCAGGCTTCATGTGTGGTGGCCTCAGAGTGCAAGGTTGTACTAATTGTGCAGTGATGGCAAGAGATCCACAGAAAGTTCCTTTACATTCATGGGAGTTCCCAAGAAAGCCATGGCAAAGGCTGCATTTGGACTACGCAGGTCCATTTAAAGGGAAAATGTGGCCTGAAGTTCATGAGATGTCTGAAACAACATCTAAAGCTACCATCCAACAGCTGAGAAAAATCTTTGCAGTACAGGGTCAGTGAGCTAATTGAGCTAATTGTTATGGATAACGGTCCACAATTCATATCTGAAGAGTTTAAGAGTTTCTGCCAACAGAGGGGAATACAACACAACACCATTGCCCCTTACCACCCGCGTTCCAATGGGGAAGCCGAGAGAATGGTTGAAACTTTCAAGTTGAGCCTAAACAAAGCAGATCCAAAGACAACAACAGAGTTAGAGAATTCCGTGTTGAACTTTTTGGCGAAATACCGTTCCACCCCACACACCTTGACAAACTGTTCACCAGCAGAAATGTTGAACCAAAGAAGACTCAGAACTACTCTACATTTGTTACATCCTTGTTAGTCAGAGATAGCACAAGGTCGGCTGCGTCAGAAGGTAAACTATGATGTACACACTAAGGCGTTATTGGTGATGCAGTTTGGATTCGTAATTTTCGATCTGGACCATGTTGGATTGCTGGCACAGTTAAGAAACAGATTGGCAGAGTGATGTATGAAGTGAAAATTGATGGCAAGAATGTCATATGGCGTCGTCATGCTAATCACAAGATTTGCATCACTACCAATGACTGACACCTCAAGTGCTACTACCACTAATCAGAGTCCAGCTCCTCCTGAACCTAGAGTTCTCTGCAGATCTACACGAGTTCACAGACCAAGAGTGATATGGACTCCAAGGAGGAATGTAGTAGCCACAGAACAGAACTCACACACACGCATGCGCTATGTAGAGTATTCTAGATTATTTGACTGATTATTGTAGTTAGCTGTCATTGTTGTTTGATTAACAATCATTATTATTATTGTTCAATAAGCTCGGCTACGACAACAGACACTTGCACCTGTTGAACGCAACTATTCGCAGTTGGAAAAAGAAGCACTTGCTTTAATTTTTGGCTCAAAACGATTCCACAATTACCTTTACGGATGCAATTTTACACTGTATACTGATCACAAATCACTGGAAGGTCTTTTAAATGAGTCTAAAGCCATTCCTACTCTAGCTTCGGCATGAATTCAAAGGTGGGCTTTGACATTAGCTACATACCAGTACAAAATTGTATACAAGAAAAGTTCTGACATAGGCAATGCAGATGGGTTAAGTCGCCTACCCTTGTCATCACCATTATCACAAGAAGTACCAGTACCAAGTGAGTATGTATTATTATTATCAGAGCACTTAGTGTGTGGACCCATCACAGCTACTCAATTTAAGATGATGACTTGTCAAGACAGAGATTTGTCCAAGGTTCTGCATTATGTTCAGAAAGGGTGGCCTGCAATCGTTGAACCAACCTTAAAACCTTATGCTTCTAGAAAGTATGAATTATCTTCACTTGATGGTTGTGTTCTATGGGGTACTAGAGTCTGGTCAATAAGACTACATATGGATTATGCTGGACCCTTACATGGCTAGAGGTTGTACCAGTTAAGCATGCCACTTCAAGTGTTACTATTGATAAATTTAGAGGACACACTATTATTACTGACAATGCAGCAGTTTTTACTAGTACTGAAATGAAAGAATTCTCACAGAATGGTATCAAACACATAACATCTGCCCTGTACCACCCAGCCAGCTGTACAAACTAGGTTCTTTAGAGACAAGAATTCAGAGATTTTTGTTTGACTATCGAATTACCCCACATAGCACAACGGGGATTTCCCCAGCAAACCTTCTAATGAATAGACAGCCTAAATCCAGATTAGATTTTAGTTCTACCAAATTTAAGTAAACACGTTACAGACATGCAAGACAAACAAAAGCAGCAACATGACCAGCATGCAAGGTTCAAACCTTTTAATCCAGGAGATAAAGTATTGGCAAGGAACTACAATGATTCTGAAATGTGGCTTCCAGGAGAAATAGTTGAGGCTACTGATCCTGTTTCATGCATTGACAAAAATGGTAGAATATTTCGAAGGCACCAAGATCAGTTGAGGAAAGGTTGTATTGTTAATGAACAAAGTTCATAAATTGATGTACCAACATTAGATGAATGCATCTTTCCACCAACAGTAACAAGTGACACTGACAACGAGTCATCCATTACTCAGGTGCTGAATGTGCAACCAGTCCGAACATCAACTTGAAGTTAGGAAAGCACCTGACAGATTAACTTTATAATTACTTTACTTGTACTTTTCCCATTTTTTCTTAGAGGGGACTGGTTGTACTGTTTTCTATATAATGCGTCACGCATGCGCAGACACTCAGATTAACACGCTGTAACTTTGGTGTGTATCAATTGTTGTGATTCATTATAATCATTATAATCCTTGTGGACCTATTGCGTTACCACAATGTATATTTACTGCAACTTTGTAAACATCTGAACAAGGCAATGACAACAACCACTAAATGTCATAGATTGCACGGATTCAAACAACAGCCATTTTGATTATTACAAATCATACATGATCACATGCATAACCTACCATTATAATTCTAATTACAAGTATACAAACACTACATCCCTCCCCACTTATTTGAGTGATGATTATTCCCATTGTTCAATCCATTAGTCATAAGTATAGTACATTTAAGTTACCAAGGTCTAGTTATATTTCGACGCCGGGTGGGTTGTCTGGTACGAGAACTGTGTCGGCCCATAGTGACTGATGATGGGGTGACCCTAGGTGATTCATAGGTTACAGTTTCATCCTGGACTGCATCGCTTTCTTGCCTGCTCGTATCTGATGCATCCCCTCCCTCATTTCTCTGGCTAGAATTTGGCAAATCACTAATTTCATCCTCCTCTTCAATAACTGATGTTGGCTTAATCCCAGTTTTTAGTAGATGGTCAACATGACAAAATCTAATTTGAATCCCCACCTGTACTAAGCCCCTTTTGTCTGATAATTTTTCCTGGGAGCCAGGATCTCTTTCCCCTCTGATTTCTTACTAGTACTGATTCATCCTTAGTGAAAGTCGTCAATGGAGCTTTTGTGTCATGTGACTTCTTTTGTTGGCATTGGTGCTTTTCAATGGTAGGTGAAGTGTAAGTGTCAAACGTGTTCTCAAATGTCGGTGAAGAAACAATTCATCTGGTCGCATTTCGGTAGTGGAATGTGGTGTTGTGCGGTACATTAGTAGGAATCTTGCTAGTCTGATACTTAATGGCAGTACAGTTCCCATTTTCTTGGTTGCTTGTTTGACCACTTGCACTGCTCGCTCTGCAGCCCCATTTGAGGCAGGGTGGTAAGGTGGTATGTGGATATTCTTAATGCCATTTTACAGAAAGTGACAAATTTGATAGCCACAAATTGAGGTCCATTGTCACTGATGATTTCTTCTGGCAGCCCAAAACTAGCAAAAAATCTCCTTATTGCTTCTATGCTTGTTGCAGCTGTTGCTGTTCTCAACGGAATAGCCTCAATCCACTTTGAATGTATATCAATGATAACCAATACTTGATATCCCTCTATTTCAGCATAGTCAATATGAATTCTTTGCATTGGGCGATTAGCCCATGGCCAACTATGCAATGGGGCCTTAGGTGGCAAGCTGCATTGTGCTGCACAGTTTTCACAAGTACGCACAACTTCTTCTATGTCCTGATCTATTTTGTTCCATCACACATAGCTACGAGCCAGTAATTTCATTTTCACCACCCCAGGGTGCGTAAAGTGCAACTCACTTAAAATTCTCGACTAACGACTACTCTCATCCCTCATAGCAGGCATCCTTGATCAGTTGCCAACTGTTCTCTCCTTTGATACAGCGGTCTCATTTGCTCACTAACTCCTTGTCTGGGCCAGCCTTCCATTACATAATGATATACTTGTGATAGCACCGGGTCTTTTGTTGTTTCTGAGGCAATCTCTGCTGCAGTTACTGGCAAAGCATCTACGAATGACACTCGAAATACCTCCCTTTCATCTTGGTCTAACTGAGGTGGCAAGGGTAATCTTGACAACCCATCAGCATTTCCATGCTCTTTACTTCTCTTGTACTCCACGTCATATTGGTATGCTGATAGAAAAATTCCCCATCTTTGCATTCGTGCTGCTGCAATTGGTGGGATCTCTGCTGTTGGGCCTAAGATTGATAACAAAGGTTTATGGTCTGTAACCAAAGTGAATCTACGGCCATAAATATATTAATGAAATTTCTTAACCCCAAAAAACAAGGCCAAGGCTTCTTTCTCAATCTGCCCATAATTCTGTTCTGCCTTGGTAAGTGTTCTTGAAGCAAAAGCAATAGGGCATTCCCCATCCTTGAAAACATGGGATAACACTGCCTCCACCACATATGATGAAGCATCACATGCTAACTTAATGGGCAGCTTACCAGTGGTGTAGCCAGCCTACTGTGATTGGTTGGGCACCACTTTATAGACGGGTTGCCTTTTGTGGGCGCGGTCAATAATTACGCAACATATTTCACGTGAGCAACATTGTTCGCTATTTTGTAGGTCAGAACGTAGTGTACACTTCACTATGAAATGGAGAGTGAATACCAGTCCGCGCTTGATCCTGAAGCTAAGAAGCGGTATAAAGAGAAGCTGGCATTTGATTCTGAAGAGTTACCTGATCCGTATGCTGTTCCAGACGAAAAATGGGTAGATGACATTACCAAGTGGCCGAGCATAGAGTATGGAGATATTTACAGTTATCTTATAGATTCGAAGGGTTGTTATACGAAAGAATCCCTGAAGGCCTTCAAGTCCTTAGAGGCCTACAATTACTTTGTTAGTGGGCATGTCAGAACTGTTTATTTGTATGAGCCTTCGGAACAGAGCAAGTATGCCATTCTAATGGCAGAGGTGAATCCCAGCCAGAAGTCACCAAATAACCCCCATAAAGCCTGGGTTATTGTTTGTAAAAAAGATGGAGAAATAATGAGTGGCCACTGTAAATGCAAGGCTGGGTAAGGAAGCACATATGTGTATCATCCATCATTTCACGTTTTCTGTTTGTAGGAGGGGTGAGGTCTGTAGTCATGTGGCTGCACTGCTGTTTAAGGTTGAGGCTGCATGTCGACTGGGGTACAATCGACCTACATGTACATCCTTGCCATGTGCCTGGAACCAATCATTTTCCACCAAAGTAAGACTTCATAAAACATTTTAGCTAATAGTCACTCAATGCATTTATTGCAGTTTGACCCAGCATTAGTTGTGGACATCAATTTCATAAAGCCAGATCACAAGAAACCAAGTGAATCATCAACACCCACTTCAACAGTAGCTCAACCTTCAACTAGACAATCACTGATGGCTCAGCAATCCGAAGTTAATGTGGACAATTTCTATCAGGCACTCCATGCAATTATCACTGGTGCATGCATTTTCACTTCAGTTCCAGTTCCTTCTGCTGAGCCAGAATCAGATGTTGTAATAACAACTGCGGCTACTGTAAGTTGTACACCAGCGCCAACTGAATATCAACCCCATGTCAGGGATGCACTAAGTGAAGAATCTGCTTCAGTTTTGACTGTAGCAGATAACGAGGCAGATGAATGTCAGATTCTTGTAGCAGATAATGCTGAATGTCAGACTCCTGTAGTAGATACTGCAAACAATGAGGTGGCTGATTATCAGATTCCTGGAGCAGATAATGCAGACAATGAACCGATTCCTGCACCTTTAACTGCTTTGCATCAAGAAAAGTATGAATATCTGAATAATGATGAGCTAAAAAAAGAAGCAGAAAAGGTATTTTGTACCATGACTATTTCAGATAGGGAGGCTAATGAAATCAAAAAAGCCACCATAACTCAGCATGACTCTGTTCTATGGAGAGAGCAGCGAAATGGGCGCTTGACAGCTTCAGTCTTTCACGATGTGTATGTCTGAAAGGAATCAACAAATCCTGAACCACTCGTAAAGCGAATCATGGGATATGAGCAGAGTGACCTCAGTCATATTCCGGCTATCAACTGGGGAGTCCAAAACGAAAGTGTTGCAAGGCAGCAGTACACCACTATGATGTCCGCAGGCCATGAAGGATTTACATGTAACTTGAGTGGCCTTTGGATCAATCCACTTTATCCACACTTGGGAGTAAGTCCTGATGGTATAACGACTTGTAGCTGTTGTGAAGATGGCCTGTTGGAGATTAAATGTCCATTTTCAGCCAGACATGCTGGTTCTCTTAATAATGAAACCTGTGCTTTCTTGACAGACACAGGTTATTTGAACCGGAAACATCGCTACTACACTCAGGTTCAAGGTCAGCTCATGGTTAATGGCCAGTTATTTTGTGACTTTTTCATTTGGATCCCTACTGTTTACAAAGTTGAGCGAATATACCCTGATGTGCACTTCTGGGAGAAATTGGAAAAACGGCTGACATTGTTTTTTGTAGCCAATGTACTCCCTGAGATTATGACCTGCAGACTAAAGCAAGACGACAATGAAAGTGACAAAGAGAATCAAGTTTATTGCACATGCCAGAAACGCAGTGCAGGGCGAATGATAGCATGTGACAATCGCCAATGCAAGTATCAATGGTTTCATTACAAATGTGTGGGAATCAAACGAGCCCCAAAAGGTGATTGGTTTTGTACAGATTGTAAGATAGCCAAATTAGTATAATCACTTTCAATTATTACATAATACAACACATTGTATAATTTATTGTAATCACTTATAATTACATGTACGTAGCTAGTACATTAAAGAATTACACATATTTAAATTCAAGTCACTAATGGTGGATGTAGGTTACACAATGCAGCACAGGTAAAAACTATTTTATCTATCGTTGCAGATTCTGTTTCATGGTCTCGCTTGATAAGACTGATTGGTAAAGTTGACTGGAGGATTTTATAGTTCTTCATTCTTCCAATGGCCCTCTCAACGTGGATCCAAACATTAGAGAGCTGTCTAGAAAACTCTACTTCCCGCTGTGACAACTGGGGTTTTCCCTTAGTAAAAGGTGTAATGGCTAATGATGCTCCAACCATGGCAAGATCATCTGCAATATCAAAACCCCTGTCCGCTAATACCAAGTCCCCATATTTCAAATGCCTCATCAAGCCACTGTTTACTGTCAGATGCCGATCAGACACACGACCTCCCCAACACTTAGATATAAAAGACACTGCTCCTGTTGGGGTTATGGCTACAAGAAATTTTACTGTATTGTGACTTTTGTAGTTTGAATAGGTCTGACCTCTGGCTGTTAAAGATGTAGGCCTTTGAATAAACACTTCGGAGCAATCTATTATGCAAACAGCTTTGGAATAACGTGGCTTGAAGCAACTAGGCATATGTGTAACAATCATTTCCTTGTCTGGCCATACAATCAATGGTTGGAGCCCCTGAAACATGACATCAATCCATCTATGAAAAATTCTAGTCACTTTTGATTCATGGATTTCAAACATACTTCCTATAACTTGATTTGTAAATGCTTGTGAAATTTTCATCAAGGTTACCAACAGCTCATCGTCTAAAGTCAACCCTGAACCAAGACTCTTTTCTTTGATAACAAATGGGGTAAGATAGGTTAAGATCAACGCAAAGACATTGTAAGATGGTAGTCCTGTAAACAAATGAGTTTGCTTATCATCATTTTTTATCTTTAAGGCCATACTTGAAGTTTGGTGAAGTTGTCGCATCAACAAAACTTTATCTTCTTCTGACCTGCGTAACTTTTCCACTGCTTCCTTCAATTTCATCTCAGTTGCCTCAATGACTTCCTTGGCTGCTTCCAAACACCCCTCTAAACTAGTAACCTTTTCATTTACTTTCTTCAGGTCTCCTTCTGTATGCAACAACTTTTCTTTCAATTCCATAAGCTCTGGGGGCTGAACATGAAGGCTAAGTTCACCAGGTGAATGTGGTAAGGCCTCAATGTGAGGGCTGGGTTCTTCAGAATTCAAGTCTGTAACATCATCTGGTTGTTGAAGCTCTGTTTCTGAGTCATCTTCGGAGTCCCTTTCGCACTCAGCAAGTTGAGACTGCCTTTTCCGCCTCGCTTGCAGTCTATCGTACCTGTCAACATTATCCCTCTGGACAGCAACATTACTTGTGGTGAAACTGAATAATGAAGGCACATAGTTGGGAAACGAGACGGCTTTCTTGAAATAAAATGTAGTTGGCAGACCATGCTGTATTCATTCGGCGTCCAGTTTTCACGTTTAATCGCTCTAATCCAACCATCTCGTCTACTAGGATCGGTTGGAAAACGAAACAACTTCATCCTTCTCTTTACTGTATCGACTAGTACAATTCACAGCACAACAAGTGGCAGGCATTTTGACCTACAAAATGGCGGAGATTATTGCTCACGTGAAATACGTTGCATAATTATTGACCACGCCCATAAAAGGCAACCCGTCTATATGCATTACCCATTTGTCAGGCATATACTGCAGCTGTGGAGAGCAGATGGTAGACACAGGCTTAGCAAGCCCCCTGTATCACACAAGCCCCCTGTATCACAACACACAGTTGCAGAGCCCACTCATTATATCAGGTGGGATCTGCAACATAGCCCATCTTAATATGGACTACATACAGATTTTAAATTGGTACAACACATAGTTAGCTACACAGTCCTTCCGTTCTTCATAATTCATATACATAGCCTTAGACTGGTTTAGTAGCTGTAATTTGATGTGATCATATCTTCATAGTGCCTTACACCCCTGCAAATATGTCAGCCATAGCTCAACAACAATTGCCATATAGCAGTTGTAAGACACGGGGAGTGATTATTATTTACAATAGTTCAATATTATTGTTACTGCATACCCAGTAGTGGTTGATACTCACGTTTTATTCCTAGACAGTAATGGGTGACCTAAAGTAGATTTCAACCATTGTGTGCAAGAATGCGCGAGTGCTGGAGGCTGTCATGGTACTATCACCACTCAGCTGGCAGGCTCTTTGGTTCATTCATTGCTTTTCATTTGACTGACATTCCGTTTCCATCATGATTTGTTGAAGTACTCCATTTCACAACTTTTAAAATTATGCTCATGCGATTGAACTCACGTGATTGATTCTATTTATTTGGCATGCCAGTGAGGGCGCGTAGTATACTCATGCTAGATTCGTGTGAGTGGTTACAAAAAGGAAACTATACTAGTTATAAATCTTATATTTAGCTGGAACAAAAGGATTTAGTTGATAGAATAAATTATAATTGCGCAATCAATGGTTAAGTTGGTTTGGCACCAGACAAGATTGGTTGGGGCCTGTGCCCTACCATTACCCACCTTGGCTATGCCACTGCAGCTTACTATCATGATGAACAAGTAAAGCATCACTAGTTAACAATGCTTTGCACTTACGAAAAGTTACTTCGCACTCCTCACTCCAGATCCATTTTTGCTCTTTCTCCAACAACTTGTACAATGGTGCCAATTCTGTGGAAATGTGTGGTATAAATTTCCCGTAATAGTTCATTAATACTATGATGGCTTGCATCTGTTGGCACCGGCGCTTCTTTAATTGCTGTAACTTTCTTCTCTGTGGGATGTATCCCGGTCGTATCAACACAATGGCCTAAATACTCTACTTGTGTCTGGCAAAACAAGCATTTTTCTTTCTGTAGATGTATTCCACTCTGTGGTAAATGCTGTAGTACTTGTTCCAATCGTTGGTCATGCTCTTGCTTGTTTCTCCCTGCTACCAAAATGTCATCTAAATAGCAGGCCACAGGTAGACCCTGCAAAATGCGATCCATGACTGACTGAAAAATGGCTGGGGCAGTGGATACCCCATACGGCAAACGAGTATATTGAAATAACCCTTTTGGCATATTAACTACCAGCAACGTCTTGCTCTCGTCGTCTAAAAGTAGCTGCTGGTAAGCTTGGGTGAGATCAAGCTTTGTAAAGTAGCTGCACCCAGTCAGTCTTGCAAATATATCCTCAATAGTAGGCAAGGGATAAATCTTGGTTTCAACACACCTGTTAACTGTGACCTTGTAGTCACCACAAACTCTGATCTTACCATTTGCTTTGGGTACAACTACTAAAGGGGTAGCCCATGAACTTGTCTACACTGGTTCAATAATGCCTTCTTCTTGTAATCTTTTAAACTCTGCCTCTAAAGTTGATTACAAAGCATATGCAACTGGCCGGCATTTTCTAAAAATTGGTTTGGTACCTTCTTTTAACTTTGTCTGCCTGGTATCCTACAATCTTGCCTACCCCTTTTGAAAAACCTGACTGTATTTGGTTAACAGCTGTTGAACCGGATCTGCTTGTAGTCTGTGCAGTTGTGACCAATCTAGGTTTAGGCAACTCAATCAATCACGCCCCAGTAGAGCTGGTCTTTTGTGGCCCCCAATCACTACTAGTGGTAGTTTCACCTTTTGGCTCCCATATTGTACTTCCACTTCTTTTTGTCCTTTTACTTCCAGTAATACCCTCGTAGTGGGCCTCCCACATACTGTTCTAGTGGTGTACTTGTAAACAATCGGTTCCACTCTTGCTCTGATATCACCGAGACCGCAGCCCCTGTGTCTAATTCCATCTGTGTATGTTTGCCATTGATTTGCATCCTAACATGGTACCCCTCTTTATGGTCTCCTGTTATTGTCCATAATGTAAAATCATCACTGTAGTCCTCAGCAGCCTGCTGCTCTTCCACTTGATCTACTTGTTTTATAGCAGGTCTATCTGGCTGCTTATTTGTCTTGGCTGGTTCTCCTTGGCACATCGCCTGTAGATGTCCTTTTTTTCCACATCGAAAACAGACACATGAACACAAACGACAAACTCCTTGTGAATGTCCTTGTTTATCACAACACTTGCACACCTGTTACACAGCCATTACTTCCGTTTCGTGTTGTAACATTAACAGATCACTTGGCTGTAACACAGCCATTTCTGCTACCGTCACGATATCAATTGCTCGTTGGAGTGTTAGGTCATTTTCACTTAATAATTTCTTTTGAATACTGCTATTGCTCAGACCGCATACCAAGCGATCACGCAAGGCCTCCTCTAAGAATTGCCCAAAATCGCATGTATGTGCCAAATGTTGTAGTTCCATCATGAACTGGTTAATCGATTCACCTGGTTTTTGTGTTCGCTGGTGAAAAATGAATCGCTGACCGATGACCGGTGGTTTAGGTTTATAATACCTAACAAGCTTCTGCTTTATAGTCACCAAATCACTTTCTTTCGGCTCCGTAGGTGCCAACAGATTTCTTAACACTGCATATGCTTTAGCTTTGATCCCACTTAACACGTGACCAACTTTCTTATTATCTGTATCATCATTCGCCAACAAAAACATTTCCAGTCTTTTGAAATATTGTTCAATATCTTCCGCTTCATTGTAAGGTTCAAATCTTATGGTTGTAACTGCCATCCTCATCGCCAATGTCATAGATTGCACAGATTCAAGCAACAGCCATTTTGATTATTACAAATCATACATGATCGCATGCATAACCTACCATTATAATTATAATTACAAGTATACAAACACTACACTAAAGATTGCGAGTCCTTGAGTGACTCAAATGGCAGAGCCTGAGTCCCTCGCTTGATTGACGATGATCCAGGCAATTCTGGCTCCACCGCCAGCCGTACATGCCTGCATGGCACACTGCCCAGTGTGAGAAATTAATCCCGCCACTTGCT
Organism: Spongia lamella; assembly: GCA_963930835.1. Taxonomy (NCBI): domain Eukaryota; kingdom Metazoa; phylum Porifera; class Demospongiae; order Dictyoceratida; family Spongiidae; genus Spongia; species Spongia lamella. The sequence goes on along the minus strand of OZ005746.1, from coordinate 21,947,439 downwards.
AGAATTGTCGTTGTTGTTACGCCAGGTGCCAACCCTGATGCATCTGTTGTAAATCGTTGAGGGAGAGGCTGCAGCATTCGGACTATCAAGTCATTTTTTGCCTGTTTTTCCCCTCCAGTGCCAGGTGTGTTTCATATGATGAGCACAAGAGAAGAATCAACATTTAGAAGCTACTTGGGGAACAAGCTTCGTCCCTGGGCTGCACAAGCCATTCAAAGCAATCTGTCTTGTGGCTTTTAGCTCAAAGTAGTGGAAGTGGAAGGGGCCTGTTAAGCATGACCGTGCATTTGCTAGGCCCCTTCCAAGGATGAATGTGATGATACAACATGCAAACATGATATACGTATTCAATTCATGCACTGCATACACTATGCTGTATATAATACTACACACACCATGCATAACTTTCTACGACGTTTGGTTAGGAAGTTACAATACTCCAACGAAGGGTAACACTAAGTTGACACTCAGTTTCCAGTGATGTGAGATATTCAAGTCAATAAGAGTAATATAAGTATTGCATTTCAAAGTCACACTGTTGTCATGGCAACACTGAAGTCTGCACATGAATAATGTACCTTGTATACGGAGACCGTTTGCATGGAATCGGAATCCGTAATTGTGGTATATACGGACGATGCACGGAACTCCATCACAAGTATTTATGGTGCTCGGGTCAGGTTGTTTGGGACCATAAATGCACGGATACAATGTATACAAATCCGTAAACAAACCATTAAACATCCGTGAACTACGGAGCCTTCATTCCCATAAACGCATGCGAATATTTAAATCACATAATCAAAATTATAATAATGATTACGATATAACTGCATAAGAATAAATGTAATAGTGTGTTCTTTTCCTTTTACAGAGTGAGTGATCATGATTCAGCTGAACTGAATTATTCTAAAAATATGAAATTGTCAGAGTTGTAAAGTTGAATAACGTAATACCTTAAAACATTTTCCAAATAATGTCCCAATTGATATTGATGCTGGCATTATTCTAAAAAAATTAAATCATCAATTTAATTAAAGCCATCAAGTTAAATAATGTACAAACATAAAAACAACAAAAGTTGTAAACCCAAACAACGTATGTATAAACGTACAAACCTTAAAACATCTTCCAAGTAGTGTCCCAGTTGATCATGATGCATTATTCTAAAAACAAAAATTGTCAATTGTCGACTAATGCATCAGTTGGGACATTATTTGGAAAACATTTATGAGGTTTTTATGTTATTCAACCATTAAACAAACTAGTGCATAAACAAGTGTATAAACCTCAACATTTGAATGTTAATATTTCACTACATAATGGAGTATGTTAGTAATTTGAGCAGTCCTTGTCCCTTACATGCATGAGCAGCCAAAAGATGAAATTATATTTCTAGGCACTACATGTGTGCCTAACAGCTTAATTATTAGAAGAAAGTATTTTGCTGGCAATTTTAATGCATGTGTTACCACTATAACATATAATTTTATGAAAAGTAAACTAAACATTCGCAGGTTGTGGAAGGTTAAAATTGACATTTGTATATGCACTAAAACAAACAAACAAACAATTTTATTAAATAGATGAATCAGGGCCCAGTGGCGGAGGAAGCTACCGAAAGTTAGGGAGGTCACGTGGCTATACTTGTGAGGTTATGAAAACGACAGTTCACGCACTATATAAATCACACCACACTTTTTGTAACAACTATAATCACGTGATTCTCTAACTGCTTAATTATTGTTCTCAATGTTCAGTGAATGCCGGCTGCCACAATACTCCCCCAGTATAGGAACCAGCTATTTCAGGTGTTTAGGCCATCTCAAGTGACAACCAGAGCGAGTAACTAAGTATCTTGAAGTCGCCAGCTATTTTCTGAGATTCTGAAGGTGTAGCTTCTGTAGACTGAGTGGCGGAGGGTAGTAAATCGTCTGATAAAGGAATTGGTTTATCCACGAATGCTGCTTTGAGTCTATCCAGTGAAATAACTTCTTTACGGCCATTGACCATTAATGTAAAGTGTTTAGGTGTTCTGTCAAGGATTTCATAGGGACCGTCATATGGTGCCTGAAGAGATTTTTTATAGCATCACGTCGTACGAATGTGTGAGTGCAAGTTTGTAAACTGTCACTTACATAATTTGCTCTCTGCTGTTGCTGAGGCGGGCTGGCTCTAAGGTGTTTCATACATTCTTTTAATTTTGCCACATAGTTAGATGGATCACAGACAGTATCGACATTGGGAGTGAAAAATTCTCCTGGGACTCGGAGCGTTGTGCCATATACAAGCTCTGCAGTGACACTCTTGCTTCAGTGTAGTGTGAATTCCCAACAATGCCATAGGTAGTGAGTCTACCCAGTCTGTTGTATTGGGGTATGACTTGATAATGGCTTTCAACTGTCTATGAAAACATTTGATCATACCATTAGCCATTGGGTGATATGAGGTGGTTTGAATTCGGTTACAACCTAACAATTGCATCAGTTGCTGCCACAAACTTGACTCAAATTGCTTCTCTTGGTCCGTAGTTACAGTGGAAGGTACTCCGAAACGTGAGATCCACCCACTTACAAAGGCCCATGCCACTGTTTGGGCCATCATATCTGGTATAGGTACTGCCTCTGGCCATCTGGTGAACCTGTCGATGCATGTGGCATAATAGGCAAAATTTCTAGCGCGCGGTGCCAGTTTTCATACTCAAATCATTTATAAGGTCCACACACCTTGCAATCCCTTTTACAGTTGTTAGATCAAGCGCCACTAAAAATAATTAAAATTATTTTGTGAATGGCTCTCTGTGTACAAGAGATGTAGAGGTACCAGAAAAACTACTAATCCTCATAAACAAGTAAGAGGTGTGATTAAAGTAAGTTAAAAGGATAGGTAGTGTTGAAATCAGATTATTTTTGGAGCATAATGTTAATTTATGGAGCATAATTTGAGCATAATATGAAGAATATTGGAGCATTGCTCCAAAGCATAATAGGCAATTTTAAAAGTATAATAGGCGCAAGCCTACCAGAGGAGTGACTGTGTGTTGCTATATTTTATTCTTTTGGTACTGAAGGCATGACTGTGTCCAGCGGCGAACGTCCTTATTGATATTTGGCCATACGTAGCGGGTAGTAAGCAGCTTTTGCATTGCCCATGTACCTGGATGAGCTAGAGAATGAATAGAGTCAAATACAGGTCATCTAAACTTACTGGGTACATATGGACGTGGTACTCCTGTGGATATATCACAGATAATGGTAGCATTTGTAGCTGGAATAGGCATTGCCTGAAGCTTTGTCCAACTGAGTGAGTTCTGGATCTGTTTGTTGCTCTGCAGCTATGGCAGCAAAGTCAATGGTAGGGCACTGATCTGTGTGAATGGCATTCTTGACAGTGCATCAGCAACACAATTCTCAGTGCCCTTGACATGATGAATGTCATTAGTGAATTGGGAAATAAAGTCTAAATGCCTAAGCTGCCTAGGACTGTGATTGTGATTAGACTTAAAGGCAAAAGTGAGAGGTTTATGATCCGTAACAATATGAAAATCCTGTAATGCTGAAAATGTTTAATTGCTAAATAGACAGCAAGCAACTCCATCAAAAACACTGTATCTTCTTTTGGGAGGGGTGAGTCTCTTTGAAAAGAATACCACTGATCATCCACTTTCTGTTGCATATCAAAAAACACATGCCCTAAATGTCAAGTATTTAAAAAAACGAGTACCCGCCGTTTTTTTTAATTTTGAATGGATACTGAAAACCAGAGGTATTCGCATAGATTATAGAAAGCTGATTGAAAATAAACTTCCAAGGTGAATAAAAAGTGATGCTAAGTTGTTATGTCTGATTTTCCTCATTCACACGATGAGGCACGATTGAGTAGTAATTTTTGTATGGGTGTGTAACTATTGTTTTAGCCTATGTTTTCACTCGTAATAGTGCTTTAAGCCCAAAATTTGTTTTAGGTCTCAGCGACAATCTTCTAAGAATGGTTGTGCAGGAGAATCTGATGATACGTTATACCCGGTGAAAATTATTTTTTCTGAAAGGACAGGTCCAGCGAACGAAGGCATTGTACGAATACATTATGTAGGATACAGTGCTGCTTATGATGAGTGGAGGCCCCCTGGTGATATTGTCAATTTAGTAAGCTCAAGTGATCATGAAGAGTTTTGTTTATATGAGGAACTGGCTTTTCGAGTCAAATCATCATTGGTGAGTCAAAGGAGATCTAATCCTGCTGTAAGAATTGAAATGACCTTTGATAGAGATGTTTATGAAGACGGATTAAGTGCTGCAGGGTATGTTAAATGTATGAAGAGGGGAATTAAACATAACACAATTAGAAGCTATCATGACTTGGATGGTTTGTTGGGAACAAATTGGCATTATCGAGGACTAAACTCAGCTGGTGATTTTTGTTGTTATTGAGGTTCAGTAGACTTTTATTTGTACAGCAGGAAACCATTAGTGCGATCCCAGTTAAAGTTTCCATTTCAAGAGGCTATACATTAGTTTTCAAGTTTGTACGTGGTGAAGGAACTGGTTCACAATTTGGAAGACTACATAATGTTTTTTAAATAAATGTAGTGTGCATTAAATGAAATGTACATAATAGCACATATATATGTATGTATGTATGCAGTGAACTCATATTTATGGATGTTTGTCACAAGTACGACTATTATGGCCTTTACTCTTGCATATAGAGCATATTTTTTGTTTAGGTGTCCGCTGACAGTTAGAGTCTTGCAAATGCTCAATACGATTTCTTTTAGTCATGAGTTGTTTCAATGCTTCCAAACTACGGTAGTTGTGGTTTGTGCTTTTTGTAAAATCAATAGTTGGCTGATCGTTAAGCTTCTCCATACCCTGCTGTGTGAAAAAAACAAGGTTTTTGTATTTAAGTAAAAATTCAGGGATATGCATCGCCAATATATGTATATAGGGTTAACATTTTTTGACTGATATATAGTAGTGAACTTGAGAACCCATTCTTTGGCATCTGTGCCAATTTTTTTGGCTTCTTCAGTTGAAGCGCACTCTAAATGAAGAAGGGATTCCAACTGTTTAAAATCATTCCACAGCTCTTCAATAGCATGGACATTTGGTAATTCTGGAAAGAGCTCAGGTAACAAAATTTTGCTAAAAAAGACACGTTTTTCAGGGCCCATAAGATCTTTCCAATTAAGATCTTTGGATTCTTTGTTTACAAAAAAATGAAAAGGAATTTTACATGAATTGTTGATGAAAAATTCAAGTTGATCAAGATACTTTTGTTTCGGTTGACCACTATCAGAAATTTTGACAACTGCATCGTACCTTCGAATATCTAATATTATCAAGTTGAATAAAACATCGGTAATCCTTAAGTAGAAGTGCAGAATATCTGGTATTATATGATCGATGACAATATTTGGAAACAAAGGAGGGTGGATGCAACCAAATTTCTGAGACTTAGGTTTTCTGTGACAAGAAATAATGTCATCAACCATTCTTGCACCATTTTCTTCATTTAAAAATGACCACTCTTTTGACATGTCAAAACGTTCTGAGGATGGGCATTTACACCAAACACAACTGTATTTACTGGTGGCTGATTCTATGCCACAAATAATGGCCAAAAGCTTCAGGTCACTGCATAAAAAATATTCGATTTCAAAACTGTGCTGATGAACAGTTAAATTTTTTAATTCACGTACTTCTGCGATGATGTCTGCTAGTGCTATTTGAAGATGCTCATATTTTTCTGAGCCATTAATACTTGGAGACATTGCCACACTGCCTTCGTTTAACAGTGTAAATGTAAAATTAATCAGATTAAGTTTTCGGCATATTTTTGTCCCATCACCAGACAGCTTAACTTGAAGCTTTTCACCCGCAGATATTTTTTCATCCTTTAATAAACACTGAACTCCTGTAATAAGCTTACCTTGATTTTAAAGATTGTTGTATTCCACTGTTTTCTGGACAAGATTTTATTTTCCATTGGAAACTCAGATTTTTGCTAGTTTTTTTAGCTTACTCAAGCGAGGTAATTGTTCACATATCATAGCTAATTCATGATACGCTGTGTCTGACAAACCAAAATGATCTTTCACATACAAAGCTAGTTCTGGTGAATCAGCTAATGGATTAGTACATATATTTTTAAGAGGTTTACTATATGTTCCAGATTGTCAATCAAGAACTTCAGATGATGAACCTGTAGATAAAGTAACTGACAAAGGCTGGATCCAAGAAAGATAGTGCATGAGTTATGTCACCGTGTAACTGCTTTTTTCTGTTCCACTGTTGTTGGCATGATAGTATGGATAAATCTTTCTTTTTTCTCTTTGGATTTGGTCCTGCCACTAATGCTGACGACATTCTTTTATTTGTTTTAATCAAATTTGTCTGGATGTTTTGTATTTCTTTTAATTTTTGATGAGTTCCATTTAGCTCTGCTTGCAATGAACTGTTCTCTTGCTTCAATTTATTAATTTCCTTTTCATTTGATAATATTTGAGTACCTAGTTCTTTGTTTAGTGTTACACAATCAGTAGAAAGCTCCCAAACTGAATCATCTCCTTCTTTCCAGCCTTCAAGTATTTTGCTCCTTTTAGCACCAGCCTTGTTAAGTTTTTTGCCCATTCGCCACAATTTGCATCTCAGAATGTCACATAAATTTTTGGTAACTGGGGCTGTGATTCCATGCTCCGAAAACAATTTTTTAATAACACGGTGGTGCTTCAACTGTAGGTCAGTCAACTCATCTGCGTTATGTATAGAAACCATGTTATCTGCAGACAAATCAACCATTGGTTCCCCGTGAGGATTTGTAAAAGTAACAGCAATATAACATACTTGGCCTGCTGTACAGGGATCCACTAACATATAATTTATGCTGAAATAACACATTAAAACAACAACAATAACTTTAATGTAGGTCGCCTGCCTGTACGGGGTGTCATACCAAAACGGGGGTTTGAGAAACAAACGGGCTGATGAAACAAAGCTATAGTATTCATACATTGATACTACCCAGTATGGGATGCTTCATTTCATTACATTTGACATTATGATACCTTACGCTTCCACAAACGATTAAACAGGCGCTGCCTGATGAGAATGCATTCAAATATTAAGAAAGGAACTACCAAAAACACTCACTTGTTAATTTTCACTGTATTCATATACCAGAGACTATATAAACCTGAGAAATTATCCAAGAAAATCACTGTAACGCACACCTTATCATATATCAAACCAAAGTGCCTGATTCACCCTATACAATGCCGCCAGAACAACCATATTTGGAGTTATAGCATTAAAAATAGAACTGATTTAATAACAGGTATTACATCATCACAGGGATCCTGTTGATGTTTGTATTGAGTATAACGATGAACGTCCACGGAAGGCGCAAGTTGTTGGGGTGCTTGGAAGCAGTACGGCTTAAAATTTTACATGGTTTTAATCATCATAAAGTAGAGAAACAGAATTTACCCGAACGAATACCGGGAAGTTACTATCAACACGCCAAACTTTACTTTTAGTGATAATTTACATTCATTATTGGGAGTCAGCTGTAAACAAAAGAAGCCATTCAAGGTAAGCTTGTAGTAGACAAATGTATGGTTAATTTGACAGTTTTTGATATGGTAACACTGCTCCCACAGCTGTATCTGATGCATCCGTCATAATGTTGGTCGGAGCATCATGATGTTGTTTCTGTTCGTCCACATTGGAGCTGGCAATAAGTACGTCATCAATATAAAATCAAATCCTCTCAAAATCTCATCAATAAACCTCTGAAAGTTTGGGCAGCATTTCTTAGGCCGAATGGCATACGAACAAACTCGAACAACCCAAAGGGTGTTGTTATAGCTGTTTTGGGAATGGAGGACTGTTTGACTGGTATTTGGTGGTAGGCTCTTACTAAGTCTAATTTGAGGTATGTTCCGATTCCAAATGTGGATGTTTATCAACCTCAAACTTTCATCCAAATATGGATGAAAGTTGATGGAGGTGGCAATTTCATCCATAATTGGATGTTTTGTACTAATTTTTCTCGAAATTTGGATGTGTTTAGTCTTCCATTATTGAAACATATTTGTACACATCCAAATTTGGATGTTTCTGGTCTTCCAGTATTGGAATGTATTAGTAGGCAGATGTTTCAGGTCTTCCAGTATTGGAATGCATGTCTTCCAGTATTGGAATGTATTAGTAGGCATCCAAATTTGGATGTTTCAGGTCTTCCAGTATTGGAATGTATTAGTAGGCATCCAAATTTGGATGTTTCTGGTCTACCAGTATTGGAATGTATTAGTAGGCATCCAAATTTGGATGTTTCTGGTCTACCAATATTGGAACGTATTAGTAGGCATCCAAATTTGGATGTTTCAGGTCTTCCAGTATTGGAATGTATTAGTAGGCATCCAAATTTGGATGTTTCTGGTCTACCAGTATTGAAATGGAGCAATAACATCCAAATTAGGATGTTTCTGGTCTTCCAGTATTGGAATGAAGCAATAACATCCAAAATTGGATGTTTCTACTCTTCCAGTATTGGAATGTATTTGTACACATCCAAATTTGGATGTTTGTGGTCTTCCAGTATTGGAATGCATTTGTTGGTATCTGTTTCTAATTTTAATCAAGTAAAACTATATGTAAGTCGCAATAAATTTCAAGAAGATGAATATGTAGGGTTGTGAAAAGTTACCTAAACATGGCGAAGATAGTGAGAGCTTGTGATCCCCATTTTGAATGTAGTATGGTCAGTTGGCTATATGTTTTCATATCCCACGCATTAGCAAACGTTAAAGCTTTTTGAATCCATATGTCTTTAATTAAATTTAATATGTTAAACAAAAACCACCCTGGGTGTAAAAAAGTATGAGGCTAAGCAGAAGCAGCATTAATTATAATAGAGTGTACATGTAGCTACATCTGAAAAAAACATCTTTGATAGCTATCAACTGAGGCCAAGAAATTATATAATCAAAAGTTCTTTTAGCTACTTGACATACAATAGTTTAAGGTATTTTCACAACTATGAATGGCTTTGTCACTTGGCACACCTTTATAATTGGTACGGTACAAAAAAGGTGGCCAAGTGACAAAGTCAATTATATAGGTAGTTGTGAAAATACATTGTATGTCAAGTAGTTAAAGGGAGTTTTGATTAAATAATTTCCAGTCGATATCAAAGATTTTTGTCAGATGTACACTCAATTACAATGCTGCTTCTGCTTGGCCTTGCACTTTTTTATACCCACTTTGTTTTTGTTTAGCATATCACTATTTTTTGTAAGCGTAACGTAAGTACAGCACTTAATGGTATATAACAAAGGTAAGTTTGAGAAAGTTCCAGGTCACAATTTCTTTAAACTTTCACATCAGTATAGTTTATGTATGTATCTGAAATTTTATGCAAATCATTTGTTTGGGGTCCATGTTATGAGAATAATCAGTGTAGAAGCCTCTCTTTAAACACATTCAAGTGCTTAAATTGCTTTTGGCTGAAAGTCGTTTCACAGGTAGAGAGAATTAGCTACTGATGCAAATTTGAGTGAAACCCATTAAGCGAGTTATCAGCAAACAAGTGTATATATAAATAGAGTATTGTCCCAGAATTCACACAAGCCCACAAAAAGTGTGCTATAAAATGGAGGAGGAGAAGCAGAAGAAAATGACTTGTGCATTAGAATAACTTCATTGAAAAGAAGGACTTTATAAGGTGCTATTACTTTAGCTAGTAAAGGGTGATTTAGGCTGAAAATGACACATAGTTTGTCAGGTATGAGTGCGATGAAAAAAATGAAAAAAGTGAACATGCTGATCAAGTACTGCTTAAATCCCTCAAATCAAGGGAATTGCTCCTCAAATACTCAGGTTATTCAAAACAAAGAAAACTCTTAGTCAAGAGTGCTGGATTAACATTAGGTGAGTTTTCTCAGTTGCAGAAATTATGTAGAAAAGAAAGATGTAATGAACTTGCAGAATTGATAAACTATCTATCTGCTGACCAAAATCCTAAAATCTCACTGTAGAGTATGTGGAGTTCTTCAATGAATTGTACCGCTGCTCCCCAGTCTGTGGAACTTTTCAGATAGCAGGCAATTCTCAGGCATTGGAAGCGGTTGAAAAGGTCTATGCAGGATTGAACATTAAGCATCCCTCTCAGTTGACACATCTTAAAGCCATTCAAGAGCATGCTCCAGTTTTAGCTGATGTTTTACTCAAGTGTACTTACCGTCTGCCAAAGCAATTTCTTAATTTCTTCAAACTTTTGAAATCGTACGTTGCAGCAACATTTGATAAAGAGGAACTAAACTATACTGATGCAGGATCTGTAAGTAAACTTTCATATTTCCCAAACCATCCTCCAGTTCGTGGAGTACGAAATTATTCATGTGATAGTAAAAATCTCATGCCAACAGAAAGATTCATGTCGAAAACATGCTTCTCATCATCCTACTTTGACTCCAGGTATTTTCACTTTATATTGTCCTCATGGGATTTGCTATGGTTTCGAGGTGATGAGAAGCCATGAAAGCCCAAAAATGTCATTTTAAATATTTTTAACTAGATTTTTACAGCCACCTAAAGTGATAATTTATGACAATGCATGTAAATTACATCAGTACATCTTGAACAGGGAGCCAAATCATTTCAAATCAATCAAGTTTTTAGTAGATAGATTTCACTGGAAAGGCCATGTAGGTTGTTCAAGTGGCTACAACTTAAATAAGTATCCAGGATTTGATATGGGTGCTATAAATTCACCAGTAAACGAACAGGCAAATGCTGGACTCCAAAGAATAAAAGCCCACATTTCATACATGAAGGGAGATAACTTTATGTTTCATGTCAAATTGTTCCCTGCTTTAACAAACAAAATGAAGCAGCATATGACTGTCTTGTAACTGTTTCATATTATTGTAGCTACTGTACTTGTATGTACGTATTTATACATGTAAGACATAACTTACATATTTAGACAATGTTATACCATATTCCCTGTACTTTGCCAGATCAGAGCACCACACCTACAGCCAGTTTCTTTCATACGTATTCAGATTATACCTGATATTTGCTGTATGTTCTATAAAACTCTTTCAGGAAAATTTCTATTTTTTCCAGACTGATAGTAGTGATCTGCGATATATTTAATTTTTTCAAAGTAAACGTCCCGAATTCCCTGCCCACTGCAACAAAGTGCTGACAGGGACTCCGAGAGGAAGAGTGGCCAGCCAGTACTCGCCTCTCAGCGGACCAGCCTGACTGCTCCGAAACCCAACTACAAGCTTTTTAACTACAACAACTTTAATATACGCTATTGGAGCTGGAATTACTGCGGCTGCTCAATCTCGGGAAGGTAGTGACAATAAATAACAATGCTGGGCTTTTTTGGTCTGGCAATTGGAATGAGAACAATATAAATCCCTTAACGAGGAACAATTGGAGGGCAAGTCTGGTGCCTTTGTGGAGAGCACTATTATAGCAAATAGCTACATGTAGTTTACCACAACACTACAACTCTAAAAAAATAGCAGAGAAAATGGTGAGCACACTGTCGAAGTGTTTCTTGGGTACAGTGATGGGAGGTATTTTAATTATTCAATATAGGTAAGGTATGAGGTCATACAGAGTATGACTTTTGATACTGCAATTAATATATTCCATGACAAATTATAAAATGATGTAAAGTCAAAAAATATCTTACATGGTGTAACTGGAGTACAGTGTACAATTTCATCATAATGTATAGTAGATGACAATACCACAAGCATTCAATATTAAATTTAAAATATCCAAATTTGGATGTAATCATATATTCCAATAGTAGAATATTACAAACATCCAAATTTGGATGTCAACAAATACATTCCAATAATGGAAAATCAAAAACATCCAAATGTGGATGTCATCAAATGCATTATACTGGAAGATCAGAAACATCCAAATTTGGATGTAAACAAATACATTCCAATAATGGAAGATTAGAAACATCCAAATGTGGATGTCAACAAATACATTCCAATAATGAAAGATTAGAAGCATCCAAATTTGGATCTTTTAGGCTTAATTTCTCGCTATATAGAGAGAGGTGAGTAAGAATCTTCCAATTATGGATGAAATTTATCGCCTAGTCAACTAGTATCCATTTTTGGATTAAAGTATGAGGTCAAATAACATCCAATTTTGGAATCAGACTATACCTGGAGGCTAATTTTGAGAAGATGGTTGAACCTTGCAGTGTGGTGGTAAGGGGATTTGGTATCGATCTGCGACAGTTATGTGATTAAGTGCTCTATAATCCCCACATGGTCACCAATCTCCAGTTTTTTTGGAACCATGTGTAAAGGTGAGGCCCAACTGCTTGATGAAGGGCGAATTATGCGAAGTTGCAGCATGTGCTCGAAATCTTGTTTGGCCATCTTGAGATAGTCGCCGTGGGCGTGCATGAACTGGCAGTCCAGCAGTGCTGATATAGTGTGTTTGATTGGCTGTTCTGTTGTACAAGGTTTCACTATATCCGTGTAGTTCATCAAGATAGTCTCAAACTCTGTAGTTGGCTGTTTGGGTAATAGTGTAGGACTGGGCGATTATTCCTGTATAGCAATTCCTTGAACTTGTAACTGCGTTAAACTATCCACAAGGCAGTTACGTGCTACATCCACAAGTATACTGTAATGACATAGGAAATCAGCACCAATGATGGGATTTTTAACATCAGCAATTATGAAGACCCATTGAAAGGCACGGCGGAGTCCAATATTCAGTGTCGACAGTCTGTTACCATAAGTTGCTATTGAGGTATTATATCCTGTTGTACCCTCTCCGTCTCTTCTTGCTCGGTTCATCGAGGTCACCAGAAGAAGAATCTGGAACATCAGTAAAATTAATGCCGATGACCTCGAGCTCCGGCTGGGACATCGGTTACACTGTGACTTGTATGTCACTGAACGTCACAGCATATAGTTTCCAGCGGGGACATTTCCAAAAGGACAAACCTATTGAGCAGGAAACATCATGATGTCACAGTGCCATAATGCTACAGCTATACTGACCCTGCATAGCCAAGGTGTCATCGATCTCCAGGCCTTCAACTGAAACAACCGTGTACTCAGATCCCCATTGTTCATGCACGGCCTCACAAGCGTGTCCAATGTTGGCCTTTGCATCAGTCAACTCTATATACATCTCCCCAGTGCACTGAAACTCCGGCTTCCCTCCCTTCTTTGCTGTTAGCTTCATCTTGGCCGTCATGATTTTTATCAGACTTGAGGAAGGCTTCTTTGGCACAACCACCGAGCGATACATGGGAGGACCACTCCCATGATGGCCAGCTGAACTCGAAGGCAAAGGACTGCTGCTGACCGATTGTCCACTGACTCGGGCTGCGGGTGAAAATCCCGTCTTCATGTTTAACCGCTTGCTGTGGCCCCTTCAACAACTAAGGTGCTGTAAGGGGTTATATTGCAGTCCTGCAAGTTAAACTGGCCATCCTGGTCGGGAAAATATGCGGAGTCATCACATTCGTCCCTCAGCTAGGTTTCAGATGGATTCACCTGCAACAGTACAGCCAATAATATCACGCAGCTAAAACCAACAATTTTTGCATCAAACCTGGAACATCTTCCTCAGATTTTCTGCGATAACTTGTCTTATGTTCAGTTCATCCCTTTTCTCATTTTGTTCCAGGAGTGCACGCGGAGATTGTGTAGAGCTTTGCATATTGCTCGCATTACTTGCAATTGATGGCCATTCTTGCTGAAAATATGCAACTAGATTCCTCTCGCTTTTATTTATAAGGTATAGCTATAGCTACACGCGTGCGCACTCAAATGTAAAGTGATTGGTGGAATTATTTCATGTTGCCTCTTGATTGGCTCTTTCTACTTGAGCACCAAGGCGACCAGAATGCTACCATATATGGCCAGGATTTGACTTCAAGGATACTTGATACGTCATTGCGCCAACACCATAGGTGCCTATAGTTTTGCACGAGAGTTACGTAAGCAGCTTTTCTCAGGCATGCATGACTCAACAATTTGCTTAACAACACACTGCCTCCATCATAGTGTGTGGCTACGAACATCTCGCCATCTATTATAGCGGATAGCTATATAGCTGCCTAATATAACTAGCTTAGCTATACTAGCTCATGATCAGTAGCTATATAGTCTAGCCATGGCCAGTCACACAAACGAATGCAGCACACACACACACACACACACACACATGTACTGACATACAAGAGTCACAATGGAACTGATATCCCAGCCGGAGCTCAAAGTCATCAGCATTTACTGATGTTCTGGATTCTTCTGAGGATGACTTCGATAAACCGAGCAAGATGAGATGGAGAGGGGACGACAGGATACTGCAGAGGCTGGCTGATGACGTAGCACCAATGAGAGACATGGTAGCAGACACAATGTCCCTAAAATCTGACACAAATATACCCTTGGGGGTTAGGAGTGTACTACGGGACACCTTTAACTGTCAGATATGCCACTCAGTGCCAGTCAAGCCCCCGGTGATCATGACAAAGTGCTGCAAAAACATCCCCAGATGTCAAGAATGTACCAACACATGGTACTCTGGTCCGGAGGTCATGACAAGAAGCTGTCCAATGTGCCATGCCGAGCAAGGATGTAATGAGACCATGGTCCTCTGTGGACTCACTGATTTCTTAGGAAAATCTATGACAACGACTCTGAAGGCAACGCAACTTGCCAAGCACAAGAGGAACAGAGTGAATGAACATGCAGTTAACTAATAGAAACTGACACTTTGGCTGTAATTAGCTATCACTCATAATATTTAATCTATTGTAATGAACACTTCAAATGTTTTGATTTGGTAATCATCATTGTACTTTTACTTTTAATGAAATCATGACTTAAAATTAACACCATGTTAGCTATAGCTACTGTACAAAAATATTAGTTGGTTGACAGGCCTAGGTGTGTACTAATATCTATATAACATAAAATTCCCTCACAAAATAACACATAGTCACCATGTACTACAGTGTGGATGTTGTCTGTAAAACTCAGCCTCTCTCTGAGCAGCCAGATTGGGACTTCCCTGTAGGGGGTCTTCGCCAAAAGAACTAAACAAGGTCAGCTGCCCCCTATTCCTTTCAAAATCATGTACAGCGCTGTCCACACTTGGAATCAGTCTAGCTGCCTGATTGTTGTTAGGAGGTCCACATATCCTACGAGGATAACGATGAGACACTGTAGGTGATTGGTTGGTAACAGGTGTTGTCGAAATCTGACTAGAGGTTGGTTTGGGAGAGTCCAATTGTATGTCAGCAGGTTGTGTTGTACTATTGCTTTCTACATTTGGGAATGACTCTGATTCGTCAATAATTGGTGGATCAATACTACTTTTAGCATCTACTATTTCTTCTAATGGTGTATCACCCACCTCTCGTAAATGTTCCACATGTTTGCTCTCCCTTCACCTGCACAACATAAGAAAGGGGACCACTTCTTCCAACTATTGTGCCTGGTATCCAGGTTGGTCCTGGTCTTAAATTACGTACCATCACTTTCTGTCCAATCATGAATTTTCGGTCTCGGCTATGTTGATCATGAGATTCTTTCTGATTAGCTTGTTTGTTAGCAACTTGTGCACCTATGTTAGGTCGAAGTAACTCCAATCTGGTGCGTAGTTGTCTGTTCATCAGTAGCATACAGGGCGTTGCATTGGTTGTAGCATGGACTGTAGTACGATACTGCAACAAAAAGCTTGCTAACCTCTGTTCTAGCGGTAAACTCTCGTTTGTTAACATTGCTCTCTTAAAACTCTGCACAAAACGTTCGGCTATTCCATTAGTCGACGGATGATAAGGTGCAGATTTGATGTGTTTTACACCATTACTCTTCAAGAACTGTGTAAATTCTGCTGATACAAACTGTGGTCCATTGTCAGACACTAGCTGTTTAGGTAGACCAAGATCTTCCTCAGTTCTCTTATTGTGGCTGGACTGGTAGTGGCACTATTCATATCGATGACTTCCGGCCACTTGGAGTGAGATGAGGTAGGAGTGACCGCGGAGTGGTCCGGCAAAGTCAATATGGACTCGTGACCATGGCTTTGATGGCCAAAGCCAAGGGTGTAGTGGAGCAACCTCTGGGGCATTTCTTACTGACTGACATTGAGTATAACCTTTAACCAGCTCTTCAATCTCCTGGTCTAATCCCGGCCACCACACATAACTACGGGCTGTAGCTTTCATACGGACTATACCGATATGGCTCTGACGAACTTCTTGTAAAACTTTCTTCCTCAACTTGTGTGGAATTACGACACGGATACCCCAGGCTTATAATCCGTATACAGGGTAAAAGCTCTACCATACAAATAAGAATGAAACTTTTGTACACCAAATATCAGGGATAGCGCCTCTTTTTCAAGTTGGGCATATATTTTCTCACTGTTCGACAATGGCAAAGGCAATTGGTCGTTCAGTACCATCTCGGAATGTGTGTAAGATGACAGCTCCGATTCTGTAAGCTGAAGCGTCAGTGGCCAATTTAAGTTGGAGACTTGGATTGTAATGAGCTAATACCGTGGCAGAAGACAACAGTTTCTTTGCTTGTTGAAATGCTTGCTGGCATTGTGACGACCAGTTCCAAGCACTGCCCGACTTCAACAATTGGTTCATGGGATGCAGCAGCGTGGCTAAAGTAGGAATGAATTTTCCGTAATAATGTAAGAAACCCAACAGTGAACGCAATTGTTGTTGGTTTGTGGGGGCTGGTGCATCCTGAATAGCAGCAACTTTATTTGGTGAACTGTGCAGTCCTTTGTTATAAATATTCAACTGACATAGCCAGAAAGGTACACTTACTGTTTTGCAACTTTATGCCATGGTCTTGAAGTCGTTTAAGTACTTCTTCTAGGTTGCGAACATGTTCCTGGTCAGTTACCCCTGTGATAAGGATATCATCCAGGTAGCATAGCACATTAGATAGCCCTTGGAGGATAGTGTCCATGACACATTGGAAAATTGCTGGTGCGGATGATATGCCAAAGGGCATACGTGTATACTGATATAAGCCCTTGTGAGTATTTATTACCATAAACTTTTTTGATTCCTCGTCTAGCATCATTTGTAAATAGGCATGTGAGAGGTCAATTTTGTGAACTTTTTGGTGAAGCGAATATATCATCTGGCTTGGGAAGTGGATATCTATCTGGCTCTATGTGAGCTACAATGGGTGCTGCCCATTCACTTTGATTTACTTTTTCAATCACTCCCTCTGCTTCCAGGTGTGCCAATTCAACTTCTATCGCTTCCTTTTAGCCAAAAGGTACAAATCTAGGTCTGTGAAATATTGGTCGTGCTCCTTGTTTGACTGTAATATGTGCTTTGAAGTTCCTTAATGTTCCTAAGCCTGGGGAGAATACATCTTTGTACCTCTTTTGTTGGGTACAACTTATGTCTAAGGTTGCTAGCCCAGTCTAGCGTAAGGTGATGCAGCCAATCACGTCCGAACAAGCTTGGACCTGATCCTTCGACTACAGTAAGAGAAAGAGTACACACTTGTGAACCATATTGTACCTCAACATCTAGTTCCCCAGCCACTGGCATTGGCTCACCAGTGTATGCTTTGAGACGCAGGGTGGACACACTCAAACTGGTATTTGGAAACAATTTCTTGCAAGTATCCGTGGAAATAACTGAAACAGCAGCCCCTGTGTCAATCTCCATCAGTAACTTTTTCTGGTTAACTTCAATTTCCACTGTAATTGGATGTGATGATGGCTTGCTGACTCGACATATTGGGAAGTCAGTCCTCCTCATCTTGTTCTGGATTTGAATTACAGTCCACCCATTGAGTCCTGTCAGTTTGTCTGGGCTGTGGCCTTCTTCCCTCCCCCTGTGGGTTGATTGACAGACAGAAGCAATATGCCCTTTCTTTTGGCATTTGTGACAAGTAGCTTCTTTAAATTTACACTGTGCTGCTATATGGTTGCTTTTCCCGCAGCGGTAGCATGGTTTAGCGGGTTTCTCTAACTTGGCTCTTTCTTGCTGTGATAGCACATTAATAGTTCCACCCTCGCTCTTAAACAATTGGGTGTCTCTTGCTGCTGCTTCTATGCCTTGGGCTATCTCAACTGCCTTGGTGAACGTCAAGTCCTTTTCTGCTAGCAAACGTCGTTGAGTTGCTTCGCTACGTAGCCCACAAACAAATTTGTTGCATAATGCCTCATTTAGGTGCGCATTAAATGCACAATCAGTCACCAGTCTTCGTAACTCAGCCACGTAAGCGGTGATGGTTTCTCCAGCTTGCTGATTACGACGGTAAAAATTGAAACGCTCCACAATAACAACTTTCTTGGGTTCGAAGTGACTCGTCAATTCCCTTGCTAATTCGGCAAAGTCTTTATCTTTCGGCAGTGCTGGAGATAGTAAATTACGTAGTAAGGCGTAGGTCTTGCTCCCAAGTACACTTAAAACACCGGGACCTTTTTTCTTCGGCAACTCCATTGGCTTGAATGAAAAGGTCAAACCGCTCAAGGTAGGCCTAATTTTCTGGATTAAAAACGTCCATATGACCAAAAGAAACTGCTCTGTCAGCCATCCTCGTCGCCAGTTGTGGTATATTAGGTGCGTAACGCTCGTACCAGAAGGATATCGCATGGAAGGCCAATTGATCATGTGACAGCAGTACAATCACACATGCGCATTACTTACAAAACTTATTACTTACATAATTATAGCCTAATATACTACAGTAAATAGTCTTCTTTTATAAGCTCTGTTACCTACGTAGTATGTCCACTTAAACTCCATCTTGTTAGTAATGTACAGCTGGTTAAATACGTATGAAATGGATGGCTAACATGGCATTATACCTTACTCTTCTTTGAAAGTAACTCACAACATACTTCATTACTAAGGCCACGCCTATCACAAAATTGATAGCAAGAGTCGTATAAAGAAACTCAAAAGCAGTAAGACTTATTTGATGAGTTATTCAGGCTTAATTTCATGTGGATGGTTTTTAGTGGCCTGAGGAGGTGGACACACAGGCACAGGCTGACTTTCTGGACAAAAGCAATTTCAAAACACCAAGCACTCGCTGGTCGATAAAAGTGTATTTTTACTTCATAAATCAGTTAGTGTATTACTTTCTGGTACAACAAATTGCTTTTATTGGTTGTGAGTAATGTTGGTCTACTGGGACACCCACAGTTGGATATGTATGTTCCTGAATTGACTAATGAACTAATTTTTGTTAAATTCATCAATATTTTACCGTCAAAATTTTATGCTACGTATATGGTAAAACAATATCATGTCACATGCTTCACTATATGCTTGGGTGGTATTCTTCAATTGGTAACACTTTGGATCACAGATCTTTTAATATTATATATAGCCTCGGGTACCTTTGAAATTCCTTATTCCCAAAGTGTGAACGTCATAATTGCTCTCCCAATTCACTACTTCAGTGAGTTCAGTCATTGTACATTAAGTTAAGATACTCAATCCGTGGTCCATCAAAATTGATGTGTGATGATCCAAGTGTGTCATTATAGTCTACAGACATCATCTATTTGATCCTCTATTCGCAGTAACTCTGTTGATGCTATCCTATTCACTATTCACACTTTTGTAGCATCATAAGGATGAATGATTGGCTTTCACATTAATAACCTGCACGCAGCCTATATATATGTATCATTCCAAATGTAACTACTATATCTTGCATGTCTGTACTCTAGTATATTTGGTAGTGCATGTGTCAAATGTGGATTGTAATGTAAAAGGAATCAAAAATTGTACAATACAGTTGAATTGTACATACATATGTATATAGAAAAGTCGGAATTATAGTGGTGGTGGCCGGACACCATATTAATTCTGTAGATGTGTTGTGTATTCCAATGCTGTACCAATGTGTGTCAACACCTCGATACTTTGAGGGATGCTATAAATTCTTCACCTTCTTAGATGTCCTACTACGTATGTCACAATAGTTCGGTACTAGCTATATACACCTCTCAACCTGGAAACAGGTCTGGTCGTGAGAAGCCCACCCCACGCAGCATGCACATACAATTTTTAGAAAATTTGTTGAAAAATGCATGATTACCTAGCTAGCTAGATGCAACACTGCTGTTTCTGCAGCTCATTATTTCTCCTATGCTATGGTGTAGCCTACACTATGATAATCACACCTGTTAACGTCAACACCACATTTTTAGAGTGCATGCATGTACACAAACTGAATCACTTTCCTGGTATATGGCTACAGTGGAACCTCTAAATAATGGACACTGCTAATTTTGGTATAATTATTTAGTATGAGCTATAGAGAGGTTGTCCTCTTGTAAAATTGTATTGTCATGGTCCTGTCAGTAGGGACTACAGAACTTGTCCTTTGTATTGTGTCCTTTACTTCCGGCAGAGTGTCCTTTAAAGAGTTTCCACTGTACTGACTCAGTACGTATACAGTATAGTTATAGCTAGCTAGTGTTATCTAGCTAAATAACTTAATATATCATGCATGCCGCATAGTTCAGTATACCTTTCTTTTCCATCAAGGTGATGCTTGACTGTGCAAACAAATCCAGTTAGGTGGTCTGCCGATACAAAGTGTAATAGTTGAAGGTAAAAACTGGATTTAGGGAAGTATGTTTTCTTCTTTATGATGCCAAAAGATGCATCTTCTTCCACAAATCCATAGGGGTTTTGAATTTACTATTGGCTCCTCGATCTTCCACTTCTTCGTCGGGGTCTTCC
This sequence comes from Spongia lamella, assembly GCA_963930835.1. Lineage (NCBI taxonomy): Eukaryota > Metazoa > Porifera > Demospongiae > Dictyoceratida > Spongiidae > Spongia > Spongia lamella. The sequence continues at coordinate 21,926,670 of OZ005746.1, read as the reverse complement.
TCGACTACTGTGTCCGTTGGCACAGCTGATCCAGCTCTGTTTCTGAATCCATCATGCTCAAGTTGCTCATATCACTGGCTCACTACTTAGCTATAGCTATACTGGTCACTAGTAGCTAGCTACAATAGTGTTCCATCGATGCTGGTTGAAGCCTGCTTGAAGTCAGCTGGCTACACCTTTCAAGTCGGGATCAATCAATACAGACCAATATGTCACTTAGGCGCTAAGCTATTGAGCATCTGTATCTGTTACTTGTACATCTCAGCGATCTGCTGTAGTGTTAATTGCTTTAAAACAGAATTGGACAGAAGCGTCAGACAAAAGATTGCCTAATCTGCCCATCATTCATTGACAAGTTACCTTTAATTGTGTTAATTAAGTACGTATGTAGCTTACAGTGAGGACTGCATGGACTGATGAGCCATCACAACAGGAGCTAAATGTATGTGCTATATATTTATAGCTATAGCTAATTAACTAGCCATACAATCATAATGCGGTAGCTATTGAAGTATAGGTACGTATATAGCTTGCTAGTTTATGTGTATACGTATTTTACATAGCTATACTTATACAGCTGGTTAGCTAGCTAGCTATAAGCCATGGATAAAATCAGTCACAGTGCAGATGATAAAGAACTACCTGAAAATGGTATTAAAAATGTGATGCATAACATATAATGCAGCTGCATGTACTTAATAGTTGCAGAGTCAAATATCACAGCTGAAGGTTCTAACACTTTGGCGGCTACTACTGAGTGTCTGTTTAATGAAGGTGACAAATTCTACAGCATTGAAGAGTTAACAACAAAACTTGAACAGTTTGACATGGACAATTATGTGCAATTTTGGAAAAGAGATGCTAAACTGATTGAATCACAATCAAACAAAGTAGACAGATAATTGAAACCTGAACTAAAGTATTTTCATTTAAAATACTGCTGTTTGCATGGTGGCAAGAAGTTCAAAGGTGAAAGTAAATGATTCAGACCAAACACCATGTATGCTAATTAGCTAGATTATTGAAACCATGACACACTATAACCATCAACAGGACATATAGAAAAGAATGCTGGTACTGTGAAAGTTTTGATAGTTAAGTAGCTAATTAAAGTAGCCCAATACAGATAATGTATAAAATACTTACAGGCACCCCTTTCACCTTCATATCCGTGGAAGTTAATCAAAACAGTTTGATATCAATTAGTTAGCAATATAGGTACCTCAAGTGTATGGTATGGCTGAGGGGTCCATCACTAACTGAAATTTGTACACCCTTGCCTGAAATCATAAAACAGGGAGTTTATAATTAATTATATCAACAGATTTTTAGCTATAGTCTGTTCGCATTCACCTTGCCGGTCATTTCCCTTGAATAACTTCCGTTGTGTTCATCCTATGATTACAAATTTTATATTGTTGTGAAGCCCTTTAAATACCGGAAACATTAATAAAAGAAGCGCTCTGATACGCTATAAAACAAGGGAGATATGGCCTGACAAATTTTTACCATACATTTCCTATGGAGAATATTCCTTTGTAGTTCATGTACTGACAAATTGTAGGCAGCTGCTACTGTACATTTCCAATGACAAAAATCATTTGTACAAGTTTGTCACTTCAAAGACTTTTCTTGTAGCAAGGTGAAGGTGAACGCGAACATAGTATAGTATATACTTTTGCTTTTAGTTTGATGCATGCATTTTTTCTGTACAAATGTAAAATTTGCCTGGCAAACAGTGTTTTTGTCCAGAAAAATGTCCTTTGTCGATCCTATTGTTATTTAGCACTCTGTCCTTTATGCACACTACTAAAAATCAATTATACTAGAATAATTAAAAATTTTAATAAGGTGAGTAGGGATCGATCTACAAAAAGGAATGAAACAAGGAAAAGATTTTGGCATGAGAGAACACTAAAGATTCTAATTTATAAAAGTTTAATCCCTACTTTATTGGCTTACTCTTAATAACCTACTGAAATGAGCCAAATGTAGGATTAAACTTTTATAAATTCGAATCTTCAGTGTTCTCTCATGCCAAAATCTTTTCCTTGTTTCCTTACTTTTTGTAGATCAATCCCTACTCACCTTTTTAAATTTTAAATTATTCTAGTTTGCTTGCTTTTTATAGCATACTTGCGAAAGTACAGTTTGCATAATTATTTAATCCTGTCCTTGCCTTCCAGGCACCTAAAAACTTTACAGGCGCGTACTTAATGCACCTATCAATGTCAAACCCCACTCCCCCTTCCGTGCATAGGTCGGGATTTGTGTGTCTTCTATCAGAAATATACTCCTCACTAATATCTCCACATTGCCCCCAGGGTATTGAGTGGGTCTAGAGAGGGAATTGTAAAAAAATAATTGCCCCTGGGGTGTGTCCTTTGAACAACAAGTTGTACAAATTCCCACCTATGCCCGGGAGGGGGGAGGTGGGGCTTAACATTGATAGGTGCATAATTGTTTATTTACAGGTGCTTGTTAACAACAATGTTAACAAGCTGTATTGTAGCAAAAAACATTCGAAAAACATCGAAATTTGTTGTCTAAGTTATATATTGGCACTACTTTATAGTTCACGATGTAGTAAAGTGCACGCAAAACATCGCGTCTGATTAGTATTTAACAGCAGGCACATTACTAATTATATCACGTGCCGGTGTGTAAGCGGCTGTTTTGTGTGACGTAAAGCAGAAGGTGCAAGTTTATCGACACCTTCTTTCGTGATTTTCTCGCCCTTACTACAAACTACAGGAACGGTGAAGGATGAAAAGAAACTTAAACATCTATCAGCACGGCAGAAGGTTCAAGGGAGTGAGTGCCCTTGACGTAGATAATGAGTGTTTCAATCAACATTTCCTTACCATTGCTCACAAGACTATTGGTAACTTGCCATTTTATGTTTCTTCTTTGAATGTGCCAGATATGATAATGGCTGAGGTTGATGTAGGTGAAGTATATAGGCATATTTATTGCTTGAATATTCATAAAGCGATGGGGGTGGATAACATTTCTATTAGGTTTATTAAAGCTTCACAAAACAGTATGGCCATGCTTCTTACTAAACTTATCAACAAAAGTATTGCATCACATACGTTTCCTGATATTTGGAAAAATGCTGTTGTGATACCAGTCCAAAAGTCCAATCAGAGTTCCTTATTGTCTAATTTTCGTCCACTCTCTATTTTACCTGTTTTCTCTACAGTTTTAGAAAGAGTTGTTTTTGATCAAGTTGTTAATCATTTTACTATGCATGACCTTTTCTCGAACAGGCAATCTGGCTTTTGTAATGGGTATTCTACCCAAGATATGCTGCTGCATGTCAGTGATTCGTGGCTCAGGGCAATTGATACTGGGTGCCATTTTTTTGGACTTGGTTAAAGCCTTCGATTGTGTAAATCGACATCTTGCTACAAAAATTGGATTGTTGTGGCATTAGGGGAGGTGCTTATGGGTGGATGAGAAGTTTTCTGAGTGGCAGAACTCAGCAAGTGTGTGTACAAAACACTCTTTCATCCAAAGGATTAATTACTATTGGAGTTCCTCAAGGGTCCATATTGGAACCCCTATTGTTCTCCATAAATATTATATGTTAATGACTTACCGAATTCAAATGAGTTGCACTATTGTCATAGTCAACTACAGAGAGTAGAGCAGGTCCTTCAGAATGAGATTGAGCAAGTTTTCAACTGGATGGCGAGTAAAAGATTAAAATTGAAAATTACTAAATCGATGTGTATGTTGATTGGCTCACGACAAAGAGTTGGTGGTAAAATTTTATGTTTATCACTTGATGGCAGTGTTTTGAAGCAAGTTCCATCTACCAAATACCTTGGGGTTTACGAGGGGCGGATCCTGAGAGGGGGATGCAGGGGTCTGGGGGGCGCAAGCTATAGGGTTTTTGTTATTATAACACCAAAATCATGCTTATTGTACGATTTAGAGCATATTTGAGTAAATACAAGGTGCATATGGAGTAGGGAGTATGGTGGATGCAACCCCTTGGAACATATAGGATGTTTTATTACACAAAGTGTTGAAATGACTTATTTCAAGAAATAATGCATTTTAGTGTTTTTATACCCATACATCGTTCTTTTGGCTTCTTTGATATATTTCTGGAGGGGGGTCTCGAGACCCCAAAGACCCCCCTTGGACCCGCCCCTGTTTACATAGATCAATATCTAACTTGGCAAAATCATATTGACTATGTTTTGAGAAGAGTGAGGGGGAAGGTTTATTCTATAAATCGCCTTAATCCTCCTCCCACAGTAAAGAAGTTATTATATCAAGTATATATCTTACCCATTCTTGACTACTGTGATGTTGTGTGGGCACCCACTAATGCAAAACAGAATAGACGTCTTTAGAGACTTCATTCTAAGTACATTTCTTCTTGTAATGATTTATCTATTTCAAGATATTCTCTGATTGAATGCCGTAAGTGTCATGTTATTATGCAACTTTACAAAATATTGAATAGGGTAGCTCCAGTATATCTTCATAACATGTTCAACTATACCACCAGTGTTACAGGACGTGAGGGCAGAAATGCCCATCGCTTGTTTGTGCCACAAATGCAGAAAGCGTAGCTTGTACTATCGTGGACCCACATTATGGAATGCTTTACCATCAGCCTTTTACAATGCAACATCATTAACTCAATTTTAAAAGTACTTATTTAAGAATGTACAGTTGATTTGTACATAAGTAGCTAATGTAATTGATTAATTTGTACATAAGTAATTATTGTATATATGATATATAGTGTATGTTGTGTGCAGGACACAGCTGAAGAACAGCTGTTGCTGATGCTGCCTCCCTGTTAAAATAACAAATAAAAAAACAAAAAAATGCAGTGGATGAATCTTCAGCGGAACAGCAGTTTCGTAAATCAGACACAATTTACTTTGTTGTGTGAAAAATCTGGAGCCATCCTCCTACTGCTAGTGGGTCTTACGGCAGGCTGGCAGGCTGGCACTTAGACGAAATACTGGTAGATTTGGAAATTTTTGAAATTCACTACAAATCACACCATTAGGATTTTCACGGAGTTTAACAAAGGTACGGTGTTATTATAGTGTTAGTTGGTTTTTTGGGTAAAGTATATTGTGAGGCGTGTGAAAGTTGGACGTCATGTTTTTTTGTGTCTATCCCTACTATTAAGTACTACCGTACTTAATGATACGTGCATACAAATCAGTCTACATGAAAACTTCAACTGTGCATACAAGTCAATGGAACAAATAATGATTAAAACTTATCATCCTCCAGTGTGTTAAAACATCCTGATCAATTTTATACCTAGCAGGAAAGTTAGCGAATTATCTGCGATTTGCCAAACTAAAACTTTACGTAAGCCTTCACTCTTCAAAATTCTGTGTTCAATGATAGATAATCATAAGATTAAAATAATTACTAAGTAATTGAGTTTAGTCTGCTGCATCTCCAAATTCATGTGATTTGGACCCTCGTCTTCTGCCGCCAATTCAGGTATCATCCATGTTCTGGTCCGTCGATCCTTACAAGTCATCCAATTTTATTTAAATATATCCATTTACCAAACATTTCTTGCCAAACTTTCTCGCTATACGATAATAAAAACTAAGTTACTATGATATAGCTAGTACGTAGATTATATACGTGCAAAAAAATTCAATGATGCAATTTTTTCTGTTATTGCGCAAATCAGTGCAGTGTAGCTTAATTTATTAACATCTGAAGCCTGTGCTGGCTTAAGATACACAATTGTTTGATAATGTAAATTTATTCCTACCCTGTGGTTAGTGTATGTATAGGACAAGCATTGTACTGTCTCATAGGTTTTCTGACACATTCACTGCATTATTTCTTCATGTATAGCAAAGTAGTAGGTAGAACTGAAGAATGACCCCCTAGCTATCAACTTCAGTTGCAATCATGCTGTGTGAGTGATGTGACAGCAAACCTTTCATCAATAGTATACTTTAATTTTCACAATATAGTTAAAGTTAAAAATTCTGTTTTCAAAAAGTGGGAAGTTTTTCCAAGTTCAAAAAGTTTCAACAACCGACTCGCTTATTTTCCAGCTAATTTCACCATCATAATTCTATCGTTGATCTTCTGTATATCTTCGTAATATTCTTGATGAGAAAACAAGGTTTTTCAATCACGCGATTTATTTCATCACTTCCATACTCCAAGAATATATATGATTATACTATGATTTGGCACCAACGTTTAGTACAACATCATTGCCTCAATGTTATAGATGAGGAGAACTTGAGAAGAAAAGGATGTATGAGGAGCATATTTGAGAAATTGAGTTTTACACCCTTGGTTTTCTCATGTTCGGGGGCATGGCGCCATTGGCGACAGTGGTATATAAATGTGTTCCAGATAAATCTGGTCAACTTTAACTTAGAGTATGATTTTATAATTATATTGGCTGCGATGCAGGTTAAGTTTTCTTTATTGCAATCTGCAATAACTTGTCTGAGAGGATCAAGATCTTCAAAACAACACACACACACACACACACACACACACACACACACACACACACACACACACACACACACACACACACACACACACACACACACACACACACACACACACACACACACACACACACACACACACACACACACACACACACACCAACACACACAAAAGTACACATGCACATATTTACAGGTATAGCTACATACATACATACAAAAGCATAAATACGAGAATATACATACACATACGTACAAGATAGCAAATACATACGTAATACAACCATACATTAGTGCTTTCAAGGAGTTTAATGATGGTACAGTTATTCTAGTGTTACGAATGCATTTCAGTCAGTTTTTATTGGGTATAGTACTAGTACGTATATTGTGAGGCGTGTTGTGGAGGCACGAAACAGTGGAATGCCATGTTTTTCATGTCAATCTTACATACTACTGTACTTGAAGTTTACATCTGTAATATGATTGTACTTTAGTAGCTAATTGTTCAGTAGAGCGTGTGTGATATGGACAACCTGGGTCCATATAGGCAGCAGAAATAGGGGCCAGAAGTAGCTAGTATAGGCAGCTAAGTAGCTAATATAGACAGCAGAAATAGCTAGTATTCCAGCTTTATGTTCATTACCTTGTAATGTCAGCCTATATTATAGCCAGCCATGGTCTGATAACAGGAGTAGCTTAGGTATATTCCAATATACATATTATGGACATGCATACACAGTGAGGCAATCTATATCTCAACCAAAAACACCCTGGCTGTAAAAAAAGGAGCGGCCAAGAACTAAAAAAGGCAAGCGGCCAAGAACTAAAAAAGGCCTGGATAAAAAAGATGTGAAATCATAATGGGCGGCCAAGGCCTACTGCTGATGGAAATAAATTTTAATGATCACAAGTCAGGCTGCAAAACATTAAATTATCAATTTGTTAATGTTTTGACTTGTGATCATTAAAATTTTACTTCCATCAGCATTAAAACTACACAGGCCTTGGCCGTCCATTTTGATTTCACATCTTTTTTATCCAGGCCTTTTTTAGTTCTTGGCCGCTCCTTTTTTTACAGCCAGGGTGTTTTTGGTTGAGATTTCACTTATTTTTTAGAAATAACAGGTCACATATATGCAGAACATTAGTGACTGTTCTATTAGAGAGTATCAATCTATTGTTGCTATAATTACGGGTCACCAGGCTTTGTCACCAGGTCTAAACCAAGGCTCAGTGTATCATCCAAAACTATATTGATATAAGCACCTCTTTTAAAAATTTTTGTCAAAAAGTACACCTACTTGTTTTCGTGGACCCAAAACAACAAGTCCCTGGTGTGTAACTTCGCATGCAAAGTTCCACAGACCGGTCAAATAGCCCCAGTATCTCAGGAACTGCTGGGGCTATTTCTTTGAAATTTGGTATGTAAGGTACTGTATATGAAGACACTAAAATATGTAGATTTGGTAGGAATAGGTGCCATAGTTTTTGAGTTATGATAGGCTGAAATTGGCTGCTTGACCGGTCGTGTAAATAACACACTGGTGTGCCCGCACATCTTTTTCATGGTTTCGTGTATTTTTTATTTCTTGGCCGCTGACACACTACTGTGTGTCTTGATCAGGGACAGGAACTGCTGGGGCTATTTCTTTCAAATTTGGTACGTATGTAAGGTACTGAAGACACTAAAATATGTAGATTTGGTAGGAATAGGTGCTATACTTTTTGAGTTATGATAGGCTGAAATTGGCTACTTGACCGGTTGCGTAAATAACACACTGGTGTGCCTGCGCATATTTTTTCTTGGTTTCGCGTAGTTTTTGTTTCTTGGCCGCTGACACACTACCGTGTGTCTTGATGTGATAGAAAGAGAAGGCCTTAATAAGACGTGTACAGAAATTGATGCACAGCAAGAATTTGTGATTATTAGAAGACATGTTAATTAATGTGTATGTGTGTGTGAATTTACTATCTATGCATATATCCTGATCCTATGGATATCCTATATAGCTATGGATAGTAACTCCATAAAATTTGTTTCTTAACACCACAGTGGTATATAGCTAGCTGTTAATGTGCACGTAGATACTTGAAAATCAGGACACCTATATAATCCAAAGTAGCTCTTTAGTGCATACGTAGGCTGACATGGAAAATCAGGACATCTGGATATTCAGGACACTTTTGGTTGGTCCCATGCAAGCAGGGACAAGAGCTAAGAGATCACTTAACTAAACTCATGTAAGTGTGAAAAATTGAATTCCTATGGAGAGTCTTAAATATACGTATATAGCTATAATATGTATATACGTACTCCAGTACAAGTACAGTATACTAGTACGATATCTTAGTTATTACTCAAGTCCAAGGTGAAGCCAAGGACTTGAGTAATAACTAATATATTGTACGAGCCCACTGGGGTACGTATGACTGACTTCTATCCTACCCAACAAGCCACTGGTAGTAAACAATTCGTGCAATAAAAGGTATGCAAAAGTATTCCATAAATGAAAGCTTGTGTAATACACGCTTACTTTTATATATGTACATCACACCAGTCTGCTTCTTGACAAGGCTCTATTGTCTTTGCATCTGGGTACCATGATGATTAGTAGTTATATCCTCAGTAATATCTTATGGTTACTATGATGTTTGTTATACCCCAGAGTATATCTTAGATATACCACAAACTCTGACAAGGAAAAATAGTGATCAATTAGTTATATAATTAGCTTGTCTTACACTTACATCCAATTTTGGAACTTTTAAAGAGGTACAACATTAACTTTGTAGCTATGTATGTAGTTAAGCTAACAAGCTAACTTAGTACTACTTGTAGATACATAGCTAAGTAAAATTTTGACATTCAGTCTGCAACATTTTGTAGCTATCGGTATGTAGCTAGGTATGTTATCAGATTTGTGAAAAGGAATATTATACTTACAACTAATTTTCAGGGATGCAAATCCATCTGTTATCAAGCCAAAGCACTGTTTCCTATCATTGAACTTACATGTACATAGGTGAAGGGGTGGATCAGTCAAAATATAGTGATGGATCTCTGAATCAGGAGATCTGGGGGCACAGACTTACAGGTGCTAACTATAGGGTGTTATATTTTTATAATACCAAAAAATCATGTCTAATGCCATATTTTTGTATTTAACTACTCAGAAATTAAAAGGGCTGATCAAAGTAGTGTGTATCTGAATGGTAGGTGCAATCTAGAGTACTAAAATGACACCTAATCCAATAAGTAGCTAGTGTATTTTATAGCAGTATACATAATAACTAGTCTTTTATATATAGTTGAGGAGGGGTCTCGAGATCCCTATGACCCCTTAGATCTGCCCCTCAGGAGTGCAAGTTCTTCCTAAATTTCCAGACTTTTCATTAGAATTTCTTGTAATAGAAAATTACTTTATGATCAGTAAGTTGTCCACCAAACTTTCAAGAGCTTCATCTACCTAGCTATGTATATCTTACGGTATGTACGTAGCTACAAAACTATGCTAGCTAAAATAGAAATTAATATGTGCTATTATTGTCAACAATCACTACCTTATGGCTAGCTATGTACAGTTAGCCATGGACATCATGCTGGAGACTTAGGTTCAGATCCGCAGGTTTTTCCCTCACTTCTTAAATATACATGAGTGACTAACACTGACTTTTGAGAGTGAATTATTATTTTATTGATTGCATTATTGTAGACCTGATAAATGTGGCCATTCCATTACAAACCTCACCAAGCAAATGCAAGCTGTAGCTCATCCCACTTTTATGGCTGATGAGTGGTGGCTATGACAGGCTGTCTGAAAAACAAGCCTTATTGCCTATTAGTACATATGGAATCCACTTTCAATCCACCATGAAAGTGGGTGTATTTGCATTATAACATAGCTACATAGCAGCGCAGATTTATTATGTCAAAATAGCACACCATGTGTTTTTGCTAATAACACTTTACATGTGCTGTTTCGTTAACCAAATTAACACAGTAGCTATATATACTTTAAAAGGACACATTATTACCCACCCAGCTGCATTTTGACATCAAACAATGTGTCAAAATTACACGGTAGTGTATCATTTGGTGTTTTTAGGCTGTGGTTTTATGGTTAACTAACACTGTTGTGTTTAGCGATAGAGTAAATCTAATTAGATTGTGGCAATACTTAGAATTGTGGTGATATTAAAAAGTTTATGTTATGTTATTATAATTTAGCTATAGCTAGATGCATAATCATGTTGCCGCATTATAATTGTGCAGTATACACACACACACACACAGACACACACATGCACACAAGTGTAGTAGTTAGTTACTGATTTATAATAAACCAAATTTCTGTTGCAGGAATTATTCAGACAACTCCCTAAACAAAGGAGATTACCAGATTATGTCGAAGAAAAGGCAGTGGCTCTTCTCAGGATGGATGCCAACAAGAAAAAAGTGCAGCAGCAACTTATAGAAAAGTTATTCTGCTAAAAGATTTATCAAATCTTCGTGCAACAAATGTTTCATCAAAAACATCTACAAATGACTTAGATTCAACTGTAAAGTACCTGATGGATGAATACAGTATGAATTTAAGTCCATATGTGCACAACACATAGCTATTACTTATATAATAGCTAGCAGGGAAAGTTGGCATGGAATTTAGTTTGGCATTTGGTGGATTTTCACAAAACCGCCAAATTTAATTCCGTCAATCACTCAACATTTGTACATGAAGCAATGGCTGATTTTCAGGATTCCACCAAATTAAGATTTGCCAAATGCTGAGAATTGGCAAACTGCCAATTCAAACTGCCATCAATTTTACTTCTTTGTGTTGTACTTACTTTACTTGCTGGCAGACTTAACCTTTATTTAAACTGCATCATACGTAACTGATATCAATTTTTGCATCATTGTCTCTGGTGGAGGTTCACTGACAATTATAAAGTCTGCTTCTAGCTAATTAGCTAACATCCTGTTTACCAAATGCTAATTGTAATTAAGTGAGTAATGCACATAATAAGCCCACCCTATATGCTTTAATATTTGCCTATTATTTTATTTTCTCAAAAAGTTTACCTAGTATTGATCAAAGTTCATCTCACCTTTGTAACTTTGGTGATAACTGCATAATCACTATATTCCCTGGAAACTTCCACAAATAATAGTTAGACTGACATCCCAAAGTAATAGCATAATTTTCATTGATATATGTATGTTTTGTCAGATTCCTTTTTTACTACTGCTTAAGCTGTTAATAAAATACATAATTATCAAGGTATATCAATATCCAACTATCCTCATATTAATCTCAATTATTCCAGCAATACATTCTCAGACACAATTATTATGGGCTCAGGCATAGCATATGAACATTGCTAAATCCCTAACAGTTTGCACCTATACATAATTATGTATGTAGCTATGTAACTGTCCAACAAATTTTATGTACGTAGGTGCCAATGTTGATGTTTATTCAGATGAACTCCAAAACTTTAAAGGGATGTATTTTTCAAGATGAGGCTATGAAGAATTGCTTTTATTCATATCCAGAGATAGTTTTTATCAATGTGACTTATAAACTGCTGGATATTAATACACCTGTGTATGTGATGCTTGTTGAAGACTCTAATGGACAGAGCGAGATTGCTTTCACTTGTTTATTAGTTAATGAAGACCATGATAGTGTCAAATGGATGATGGAAACATTTAAAAAAAGAAAATCCAATTGGCAAAAAGTACGAGTGGTGATGGCAGACAAAGATATGGATAAACGTAATGTTATCAAAGAATCTTTTCCCATGCTAATTTGTTTGTTCCATGTGCAGAAGGGAAATTTCATGTGAGATGCTAGGCATAACATCTGGTCAGAGGGTTTGTTCTTTAGAGCTACTACAAAAAATGGCCTATGCTTCATCAGAAAAGGAGTATCAAGCTTTATATGATGAACTCCAGGAAGCATTACCACCACAGGTAATTGAGTATTTTGATACTAATTGGCATGATATTCATGATGAATGGGTGTTGCATGGCAAAGCCAAAAGCGGAAGTTTTTAAACTCAACAAATAACCGTTTAGAAAGCATAAATGCTAAACTTAAACAAGTTATCAAATGCCATAGTTCTTTGAAAGATTTTGTCACCAGCTTGTGTACTATAATTCAATCCTTAAGACTGGAGCGTGACCACAAAGCAGCAACGATGGTTCAAAAGGTAAAAGTATGTGCATTTGAAAAGGGAAGCCCAGAAGCAAAGTACTATGAAGTTCTGACTTCATATGCCTCTGCATTTGTTACGAAGCAGTTGAATTTAGCCAAGAGATTAACAGATATTGTAGCTTGTGATGATGGTAGCTACCAAGTACAGGATGTAAAGCCTGTGAGTATGAATCACTGTGCTTGCCTATTTAGGCAATCAATGTTATTACCGTGCTGGCATATTTTTGCATCCTTGTATGATGAAAATTTATTTGATATAGGTGGACACTTAATTATTACTGTAACACCCAAAGAATTTTTGCAAATACAGAAGCAATACCAACTTCCACACTTATTGTTATGAAGAACAGTTCAAACTCTACTTGTACTTTAAATGAGCAGCAAAAATACAAGAACATCTCTATCCTAGCCTTAGAGCTGGCAAACATTGCAAGTAAAGCATCTGGTGTACATTATGAAAGAAGATGTGATGTTATCAGAAGGCTCATTAATCACTGGAAGTGTGGTGTAGAGGTGTCAGTAGTAAAATTAACACATGGTATGCAATTTATTCTTCCATTTTACATATGTAGCTATATAATATAGCTAATGTTGTAACATATAATTATGCAAAGAACAACAAATAGCTACATGTAATACACTGCAGCTGATATATTAGGAGTAGCTACACAGGTTACAATGTACATGTTAAAAAGTGTACATGAAAATTTCAATACAAGCAAATTAATTACCACGCCCACAAAATTACGGGAGAATGTATTGTGCCTATGGGTAGAATGGCCAAAAATTGTAGTTTTTTGTTAAATACAGCGCATATGGAATGGAAACACTTCTATATTGCTCAGAAATTAAAGCATGAACATTTTGCGATACTGTTCATTGCTGGCAAAGTAGCCTCACTAGCCTTGCTATACCCGCCATTCGGCAAAAAAGTACGCCTACCGGCATAAATGCCCAATACATATTGTATTGTGGGATTTACCCGCAGGGTTAAAATGTTGTTTTTATGGTTACCTTGAGGTATATTACACAAATATCGCTTGGAATTATTATCTTTGTTAATATTTAATTACAATGGTTTGATAGATGTGCTTAAAATCACGGCCGAAATAACCACCAAAACCTTGTTTAATATGAACTGCGTTGCTAATGGTCACTTACCTTACGTTCCTTGTTGCATCACTTATATCAATGGCTGTATTATTCGCTGGTAACGAAGTACATTCTTTGGAAATAAACAAGTTAGTAACCAGGGTAATTAATTGCTGGAATTCCGGTTGGATGGGTTGCGGTTTGTGTTTTTGGTTTTCGTGGGTGGTATGTACAAGTGTTAATTATTGACAGTACACACATGCACACTGTTACAAAAGTAAAATAAATTAAGTAACTACACAATATAAGCAATACACTGCTCAAAAATATTGTTTAATACTACTTAGTTACTTTCTGTACAACATCAGTCATCCAACCAAGTATGGTGTGCCACAATTAGAACTTTCGCTGAATATTGAAGCACCAGGATCACTGTCACACAATCAGTTGTTAGTTGAAAAGGTTATATGCAAGACTTTCACCCACTACAAATGTGATGCTGTTATTACTGATCATCTCAGATCCTTATTTACCAACAAAATGGTGAGAATGGGAAAGACTATGTACAAGCTAGGTGGACGGGGAAGGGCTAACCAAATTAAAAATGGGAGGAAACAAACTGGTCACTTGTACTACAACCAAATGAAATTGTACCCAAGACAAAAAAGAGGAAAGCGGAAAATGTTTTTATACAAACTCAAGTGAAGAAGATTGCACGGCTACAAGAGAATTTGCAGAACTGTCAGCAATCATTAAAGGCTGCCAATACAAAGCTACAGAAAGTAGAGGAAGAACACAAACAACTTGCTACATCACTTGGTCCCAAGGTAACTAAGCACAATAAATCTTGGTCACAATACAGTGCACAATACAAGAGCCAACAGAGAAGACAGATAGCAAGTGATGTTTGCACAGCACTAAAATTCACAGAAAATATTCATTTTCGACCATCAAACATAGAAATGCAAAATATCGAGACAAATGAAATGTTATCAATACATCAAGATGGCTCAACTACATCAATAAAACCACAAGCTTTATCAGAAAATAAGGACACTACCATCAAACAAACACTATATGTAAAGGAAAGGTTTAACATTTCTGATAAAGCATATCATGAACTATCTATGGTCCATCCATTATTACCACGCTGGTCAACCTTAAATAAAACATCTAAAGAAATGGACTGTAACAGTGCCATTTATCCTACACCAGGGCCAATTCTAGGAATACAGCAATCACTGAAAAGCCGCCTTACAATAAGACTACAACACATGGTGAAAATAAATCCAAGCCTTACAAATGAATCATCTATAAAGGTAAAAATAACTGGTGATGGCACACAAGTTAGCCATAGCATGCATATTCTAGTGCTAGCATTTACAATTTTGTTCACCAAGTGAGAATCACACTATTGCTATGCTCAATGCCCAGGAAAAATATGAACACTTGTCAGGACATTGCTAATGAAATACAATCAATACAATCAATCACTATCGATGGCCACAAATTTAACATACAATTTTTCTTAGGAGCAGATATGAAATACTTTAAAATCTGCAAATGCCAAGTACTCCTGTATATGGTGCAAGTGCCCAGCTGAAGAAAGGCACAATACCTCTAAATCGTGGTGTTCTGTTGAAGATGGTGGAAGAACGGTTGAAGAAATTCAACATCTTGCCCTAGGGAAAAATACAGGAAAGTATGGTTGCATACATCAACCATTGTTTCCATCTATTCCAATTGATTAAGTCATACCAGACATATTACATTTGTTCCTTAGGATTAGTGACATACTAATCAACTTACTAATTCTGGACTTAATTAAGAAGGATGGACGGGATTGAAAAATTAAAAAAAAAAGAATTTAATCAAACAGCAGCACAACAGCTTAATACCTATATCACATACTTAAATGTATGCTGCAAAATTCCCTTTCACATGTACACAGACCAAGAATCAAAAACCTTAAAATAGAGATACCTGAAAAATTAAAGCTGTTCAAAGCAATTAAGATTCCTGAACTTTTTCCCAGTCTAAGAAATGCAAGAGATATTCAAACACGTTGGGACAAGTTCAAAAAAATATATGAACTTCTATGGTCAAGCAAAAACATGGATGAACAAGAAATCAAAGATTTTAAGGAAAGAACGACAAATTGGATAACACTATGTACATCTCTGTATCAAACAAAGAATGTTACACCCTATATGCATGTGTTGATAGCACATGTACCAAAACTGTTAAGGGACGTTGGAAGTCTTGCTAAATTCTCTCAACAAGGGTTAGAAAAATTAAACGATGACATTACAAAAGCTTACTTCAAGAGCACAAACCATAGGAATGAGGAAGCACTAAGACAAATCATGCTTAAGTTGAACCGTTTACTGATCAACAACATTCTAGAATTAAGCACACACACATCTGCTCTACTTGCAAGACAATAGGCCACAACAAGAGAACATGCCCCACAGTGAATATGCAGAGTATAGCCTATAGGGGATATAATGTACAGCACATAATATTACATAATTTTATACATATAGCAACCCTGTACAAATTAATAACTTCGACTGTGGCATGAACGGAGGACACTATTCCACTGTGCTAAGGTACCATCACTTCTTACAAATTTGAACACCAACTGATGCCTAATGCCAAAATACTGTGTCTTCATAGTGCCATCATGTAGTTGAAAATCAACTTTCTGGTGTTGGCACTTCAAATAAAACTTCGCAGTATCTGGTTCAATATAGCAGAAGTCTCCAGCTGAATTTAGTCCCCTCATCTCCCAACAAGTCATCTAACTTCAACAGTGATGACAAACCATAAACATCCTGTTTGCCTTTTGTTCCATTGCCTCAAAGTGTAATGTATCAAAGCTCATGACGATAGAGCAAACAGGATCAGCTTTTCTATTAGACATCAACGACGATTTGATTTGACATGCAAGTTCCTCAAAAAGACAAAATTTAGATAGCTGACTCCTGCCTAGCAACAACGAAGCTTCTTCATCCGAACTATTATCGCTCTCGTTTAAATCTACAATATCATCAGCCTTTCTCCATCCATCATACTTCCTACTGTACCCAACATATCTCACTTTTACTCGCTGATTTCTGTCATCATGCTCTAGAATCTTTAATCGGTATAGTGTCGAAGATTCAGACAAAGTAGCCTTATTTACTTTGGTACTTGGAGTTCTTCTTGGAACCTTAATGTCTGCCAATTCACAATAATTCAGCCTGCTAACTGAATGCTTCGTTCTTCCTGACATTTTTCAAAATGAATACGCATACGGAATAAAACCGTATTCGTTCGTAAAGATATACGGAAAATTTTATTTTCATTTTTGCGCAATATTTTTTGATATGAATTGCAACCTATAACTACTAGGAGGCATTCTTCGATAACTCTAAACATTGAACCACTATTCCCCTTTGTTAATATTCAATTGGCTAAATATTTCACTGAATAATGTTGCAACCAGTCCATTTCTGGAAACACCTGAAAGTACTAAAGGTAGCTACTAACACACATACGTAGCTAACCACCTTATTTGTATCCAAAGCAAAATCATTAGCCAACAACATTTGTTTAGTTATTATGTACATTAATAAATGTAGTGAGAAAAGTTACTTACCAAGTAGAGCTACACTGATTACAGCATGGCAAGGATATTGGCATCATAGTATCAGCTTTTTATTGCTATACATATTTGTGACCCACATGGCATGATATCAGAAAACCGGGCTTATGCACACAAAATACACCTATTCATGTTATAGTACATAATTATCTCCTTTACTGTTTCAGATTTTAGAAATCTGTAAGCTGCATGGGATTCCCTATGAAAACTGCATAAAATGGTGTAAATATTATTGGACTCCCAATGAATACTTACAAAGTTATTAAATTTTAAGTTTGAAATCCAAAATGTGGTCAAATTTTATGTGCACATAAGCTCTTTTTATCATGCAGGGTCACATTTTATATTCTAATACACGTATGGTATCAATGAATATTCAAGCACTGATTCTATAGTTTCATACACGCATCCTACACACATCTAGTCCAATTTCTAATGTGTAAAAAAGCATAATGCGGTTTAATTAAACAACTATATCAATATAACATTGGCATTGCACTAAAGTTGCATTTTGGTATGTGAAGTATTGGCAATTGATGCAAAACACTATTAGCTATCTATATACGTAACTGTTTGAAAAATTAGCATTTAGCTAGACACAACATCAGCAATGTTATAGCTACAGCTAATCTTCACTATAATCATCTACTTGATTTTTATACACTAGTAGAATCGACCATAGAGGAGCAAAGTTTGCCAGATGAAAGCAATATACAACCAAGTAAGTTTCAAGGCATAAATTTTATGTGATAACTATATTTGTATGCTTGCCATTTAGCTTTGGAAACAACACCATCAACAAGTCAACAATTTTTAGGTGCAACCAATGCACAACTATGTAAGTGAAGTGATGTTAAGATGTAATTTCCACTAACTACATATAGTATGTACGTATATAGTACATGAGAATAATACCCTACCTTGTAAGTTAATTTATAAAAGTTGTTAAATACAATGGAAGTAGAAACTTGAAAATGAGGATACCTGCATTATCCAAAAACTTGCACATAATAGCCCATAAGCTGACCTGGGAAATAAAAGCACCTTGATAATCAGGACACTTTTGGCTGGTCCCAAGATATCCATGATACACATGTTCACTGTACATATACACTATCGTGAATATTGTGTACCTGGTCAGTGGTCACGATGATAATCATCATAATTTTACGTATATGTATGTATGTATGTATGTATGTATGTATGTATGTATGTATGTATGTATGTATGTATGTATGTATGTTTGTATGTATGCATGTATGTATGCATCTATGTATGCATGTATGTATGCATGTTTGTATGTATATAGCTGCAGGAATATCAACTTCACCAATTCAGAATTCATCAGCTCAAAGTACTACACAGCAAAGTGGTAAATAGTTTATATTTATAGTATTAAATTATACAAATAGCCATGTACACTGTAGGAACATCAATCTCAAGTAAGTTTTAGGCATAATAATTTTCCTATAGCTACATGTATAGCTACATGCCTTTTAGCATTGGAAACAACACCATTAATGAGTCAACATTCTTTATATACAACTACTGCGCAACTATGTAAGTAAAGTGCTGTTAAGATGTAATCTGCATTATATAGCTAAGTACATTATAATATTATATGTAGGTATATAGCTGCAGAAACGTCACCTTCACCAATTCAGAGTTCATCAGCTCAAAGTACCACACAGCAAAGTGGTAAATACTAGTATTGAAATTTGAATATAATATTGTACAAAATAATATGCACATCAACCTCATCACCAATTCAGAGTTTGTCAGTTGAGAATAACATACTATCACCATATTTACAAGGTTGTTAAGTACATAGCTACGTATATACCATTGTGAATATTGAGGTTTATATAGCTACATACAATAACATGTTATGATAACTCAACTTGCAACCAATGCACATGTAGCTACAGCTATGTCCATGCGCACGCACATACTTGTATATACACATGAGCAAGAGGGATCTGCCTGATATATATACATGCAAGGGCACAGGCATATAGCTACTATCAAGCAAATCCTGAGTGCTCAAGTTATCATGCATTAAGTATGGTAGTACTTAATAGTAGGGATTGGTATGAAATTGTATGGTTTCCCAATTTTTTGCACTTCATAAACAACCTTCCAATAGGCTTTACCCGAAAAAACCGACTGGAATGCATTGGTAAGGCTGTAATGATGCTGTACCTTGGTTAAACGAAGCAACAAGTCAAATATTTCGACCTACAGCCAACTTTGAAAATTTCAAAATTCACCTGTATTCGAGCCTCTGCCTGCCTGTCAGCCAGCCTGCCGTAAGACCCGGTTGCGCTAGGTGTACAGCTCCAGAAACTTCACACAATAAAGGTAATGGTGCCAGATTTACGAAAATGTTGTTTTACCCACTGTGCCAAGGCGATTCTTTTATCCTTTATTCCCTTCCTTTTTCTTCTATACTCCTTTAGCAAGGTGTGAATCTCACCGAAGGTGACGATAAGCCTGTTATGGCTTCTGCTTATTACATCACTCAAAACATGGCTTGTACGTGATATAATTAGTAAGTGGCGAGAGAGATGTTTTCATGTGTACTTTATTACATCATGAACTTCGAGATTACAGCCTTGGACAAATAGCTTTTGAGCACTATTTGCTATCACACAGCTGCTTTGCCATGTAAGTGCGTTGTTAACAAGCACCTGTTAACAGGCATAATTATTATGTAAGCGCCTGTAACATTTCTGAAATTATTATGAATGCTTAGCGTGTATAAAAAGCAAACAAACTAGAATAATAAAATATTCAAAATTCAAAAGGAAAGTAGGGATTGATTGAATAGTGCTTAGGGCTGCACCTAACATGCCGGCATATTTTGGGAATAATAGGAAGTGAAAAGAATTAGAATTATAATAGGGAATTATGCTGGAATAATAGGGAATTATGCTGGAATAATAAGGCAAATTATTATTATGCAACACTATAAACCTGATATAAACTACAAAACACTCACTTGTAAACTCTCTAGTAGTCTGATAAAAGTTAAAAACACTGCTGCAAAGTCTAACATGTGAGCTTAGATTATGTAAACTTAAACCCACAATCAAATATTTCTCATGTCCATGACAACTTCAAATGCTGTAGAGGGCCTATTCTTGCACAATTAAGGTAGTAAATGTTATGTTGTGTACTTAATAAGTAGGATATTGTAATTGTTTAAGAGAATAATTTAGGAATAATCGGTAAAAGTTGGGAATAATTTTGGAATAATAGGTAAACTTTAAAAGAAATTCTCAAAAGAATAATAGGTAAAATTAAAAGCATAATAGGCGCAGCCCTAATAGTGCTACAAAAGTAAGGAAACATGGAATAAGATTTTGGGATGAGAGAACATTCTGGCATGAGATAATTTATAATCCCTACTTTTGGCTCACTTCAGTAGGTTTGTCAAAAGTAGAGATTAAACTTTTATAGATTATCTCATGCCCGAATGTTCTCTATTCCCAAAATCTTATTCCTTGTTTCCTTACTTTTTGTAGCACTATTCAATCCCTACTTTCCTTTTGAATTTTGAATTTTATTATCATTCTAGTATATAACCAAGAGTCCATAATAGAGAAGAGAGTATCTAACTCTCATATACTGTATCAAAAATGAGCCCGTTAAGTATATACGTGTATGCTAGTAAAATTTTGGATATTATACAAGTGTTAATAGCCTACAAATTGCAATTACAAAAACAGGTGTCAACACATACAAGCCAGCAGGTGCCATGTGTTAAATATCTGATTTAACACGTTCTTTGACAGAGTAACTACTTAACGGGCTCATTTTTGATAGAGTTAGATACTCTCTTCTCTATTATGGACTCTTGATATAACTAATAGCTATATACTACCATGGTACATGACAAATCAACCTGTGTAAGTAACAAATTGACTAAAAATTTGAAACTCACAATCACAAGACTAGTCGGCTATACCCATTAATTACATTTGTGAAATAATATTATTATAGTAGTATATTGCCCAAAAAATGGAATATGGATTTGCCAAATATGGAATTTATAATTATCACAAAAACATCAAAGCATAATCTTTATCACCGACTGGTAACCATGGTAATGGGGTATATCATAATTTCTTTCCACTGAAGCCATCATCAAAGGATTTTATTGTACGGTAAGGTGCAAGGTGTTTAACACCATAATACATCAGCAATTATTTTATAAGTCAAAGCTTTCTTGAAGTCTTTGGTGGGAAAGAAGCCAGTTATATCACAGTAGTCATAGGATATCTTTGTTATAACACTTGTCCCTGGCTTTGCCTCGGACTCGTGTAATAACAAAATACTCCTACTGTGATATAACTATAACATATTCCTTTCCCGAGGTACTGTATATTCCCTGTGGTATATACGTATGCTAAGTGGATATAATTTTACTGATATATAATCTCAGTGATTTTAGTAGTTGCCCTATTAATACTGCTCAGTATAATATGTGCTAAGGTTCTGTATTTAAAAGAATTTCTAAGGCTATGTATTTAGCTATTACATGGAAATATATTAGCTCGCTACCTCTTCAAATATTCATATTTTATTAATAATAAACTAATGTCTACCTACCAACATAGAAAAGGCAATGTTTCTTATGTCAAATATATTCTAACTAAATAATTATACATATGTGACCTGCATGGCATGGGAAAACCAGACTTGTGTGCAGAAATATATCTATTCATATTATACCGTAACTTTCGAGGGAGAAAACTCTCATGGTTTTTGCAGATTTTTGATAAACTGAAAATTTTCCCAACTGCATTTGTTATTGTTCAGCAAAACCACAAAAGTTTATGAGTGAACCCAATGAATTGCAAATGTTTTCACCCTTGAAAGTTGTCATTTATGGTAGTAGCTATGTAGCTACATATCTCCTTTACTGTATAAGATTGACTGCATGAGATTACTATTAAAAGCTGCATAAATGGTGAAAATTGCATTGGAAATTGCTTAATTTTGAAATCCAAAATGTGGTCAAAATTTACCGGTGCAAATAAGCCCTTTTTTCTCATGCCAGTGACATTATATACATACACTATATATATATGCAATCGTAACACAGGCACAAGTGTTGCCTGATATGTACGCACGATGCCTGAGGGCGAGTGCGGACATATAGGCAACACACGAGTGCCTGTGTTACAACTAATGTTACACTTCCAGCACTCTAAAATCTGCCCAAATCGTTTAGCCACTGTTCTAACCTTTTATATAGGAGCACAGTCGTTATGATTGTGGGATTTGTATTTGAATGTTGTCATGATGTTTATTTATATGGTGCATCGTAGTAGTTTCGATTGTGGGATAGTATTTTTAATATTGAAAATACATGCTAAAGTATTAACACGAAAACTACCGCTCAGAAATGGTATTTACTGTATAGTATTTATTAACTCGGAAACTACCATTCAGAAATGGAAATGGAGATACAGTGAGTATTTTACTACATAGCGATTTATATTTCAGTAACTCACCTTTAACCACCTTTTCTTACTTCCACAGTGACTTTTTAACGATATAAAAGTTATATTTAGTGACTAGAATAAACTCTACTAACATACTAATAACACCTAAATTCAAACCCACAATCGATATCATTATGGTGTGTCTATATAAAGAGCGGTGGTTTCACATTTGGTATCAAAGGGAAAAAGACAATTTTTGGAATGCAGTAACGAGATGTCAACACACTTACCAGTGCGACATCCAGATGTTGCACTGGTAAGTGTGCTGATATCTCATTACTGCATTCTACAAGAATGCCTGAGTGTGCTACATCAGATATGTGGCACTACAGTTCCCTTTGATCTGAGGTGTGAAAGTGTTACATTATATATATATTTGTTCATACATCTCCTTATAAGATCTAGCTATTTAGCTTATTGTGAAAGGTCTGTCACTTAAAGAATCTGTAATTACACACATTCATAGTTATATAGCCTAGATATATGTACTGTAGCTACGTACATAGCTAACTAATATGACTGCTAGGAGTTACAGTTCACATACTATGAAAAATTTGATGTGGTTATACTGATTTATTTCAGATGAAAATTTGCCTTCAAGAACAGCTAGTCTGGATACTTCTCAAATCAGCAGTAGTTGTTCACGAGCAGGAAATGTGATACAGTTAGGTGTGTGTGTGTGTGTAAGCCAACAAGTTACGCTCATTAATGTGGCCAATCTTGGCCTTATTAATGAATGCACTTTGATTGGGACTCACTAAATGGCCACTATATATTTATAAGAAGGTAGTCTTATCAATGAGGTGGTGTCTAAGTGAGGTTCTACTGTACAAAATTTTAATTGGGGCGAGCCTGAGCGAGCCCCACACTGGTGGTAGTCGAAGGAGCCGTGGTATGATCGTCGTGTTCCCGAAAGTTTACACATGAACACGGAAAGCCCCACACTGTTAGCTTTTTTATTTTTTTAGCACCTCTTAAGCAGCCACCACGAAGAATCCCATTTTCCTTGAGAGACAAAGTGGAGAAAATGGTGCAGGAGATGTTAGATACAGGCATCATTGAGCATTCCATAAGTCCATGGGCCAGCCCCATCTTATTGGTGTCCAAACAAGACGGATCGACCAGATTTTGTGTGGATTACCGCCGCTTGAATGCCATCACAAAGCTAGATGAGTTCCCATTACCACGCGTAGATGATTCTCTAGACCTACTTGCAGGCATGAAGTATTTGCAGGTTAGGATGTCACCAGAAGCCCAAGAGAAAACAGCATTTATAATGCACGAAGGCTTATATGAATTTTTGGTGATGCCTTTCGGGCTGTGCAATGCACCAGCCACTTTCCAACAACTTATGGAAATAACGTTGCGTGGACTGGCAAGGCGCAAATGAGTTGTATATTTAGACGATATTATGGTCATTGGAAGAACTTTCAAAGAACATCTGGACAAGTTCTAGAATGCAGGGCTGAAATTAAAGCCCAAGAAGTGTCACCTGGTGCAACGTGAAGTAACATACCTGGGATATGTGGTTTCTGAATCAGGAATTTCTGCAGACCAAGGAAAAGTGAAGGCAGTGAGAGACTTCCCAGTTCCAAAACAACTACAATCCTTTTTAGGGCTGGCCTCTTACTACCGGAGATTTATACCACAGTTTTCTCAAATAGCATCACTACTGTATGCCCTCACAAGAAAGGACAGGTGGAGTACAAGTTGTCAGAGTACATTTGAGCAGCTAAAGGAGATATTAACAAAAGCACCGGTGCTAGCTTTCCCAGATTTCAAGCGTGATTTTATTCTAGAGACAGATGCCTCAGGCACTGGTCTGGGAGCAGTACTTTCACAGAAACAAGATGATGAGACAATTAGGCCCATCTGTTTCACGAGCAGAACTCTTTGAACTCATGAAGCCAACTATGGAGTATCAGAATTGGAGGCCCTCGCTGTTGTCTGGGCAGTCAAGCATTTCCGGGTCTACCTCTACGGCCACACTTGTGAAGTCTATACAGATCATGAGGCTCTACTATCTTTACTTAATACTCCTCACCCATCTGGGAAATTGGCACAGTGGGGATTGGCACTGCAAGAGCTCAACCTGAATATCCACTACCGCCCTGGTAGGCTTAATAAGAGTGCAGACAACTTGTCCAGGACTCCAATAGTCACTAGTAAGGTGGTCAACAGTGGTGAAGTTGCTCACTTACAGCTAAATGGCTCATCACTACCAGGAGAGGAAGTATCCGCAAAGGACAGGGAGGGAGCATCCATAAGAGAGAGACAGGCAAAGACCCCGAGTTAACCACAGTTATCCAATACTTAGAAACTGGAGAACTACCTACAGAGGAGAGAAAAGCAAAGGAACTCATTTTGGGTAAAACAAGGTACACTAATAAATGGTATTTTATATCATCTAGGAATGGACAAATCACTACAGATTGTACTGCCAAAACAGGACAGGTATAACACGTTCAAGGAGGTCCACCAGGGGAAGTTTGCAGGCCATTTATGGGATGCCAAGATACATGGCCAATTGAGTAAGACTTACTTGTGGCATCGCATGAGAAGAGATATCGCTGGTTGGTGTTGTGCATGTGAAATGTGTGCCTCTAGGCATATTGGCAAGCCAGTAAAGCCATACCTGACTCCAATTCCTGTAGGTGGCCCTTTTGATAGGGTAGGGGTGGACATAATCAAGTTTCCCAAGAGTAACAGGGGAAAGAATTATGCAGTAGTTTGTATTGATTATCTGACAAAGTTGCCGGAGGTATTTGCCACCTCTGATCAAACCTCTCTTACAGTTGCCAAACTATTAGTAGAACTATAATACCATGCCATGGAGTTCCCTCGGAATTACTGTCAGATAGGGGAACAGCATTTCTGTCCCAGTTAATGTTAGATGTGTATAAGCTTATTTTTTAGACATGAAGCCAATACTGTCAAAATTTAACCACACAAACTTGCTGGTGTTACTGTTGGAGAAGAGCTATCACTAATCACCAGTTATTACATGGCTTGAATTTA
Source organism: Spongia lamella (assembly GCA_963930835.1). Taxonomy (NCBI): domain Eukaryota; kingdom Metazoa; phylum Porifera; class Demospongiae; order Dictyoceratida; family Spongiidae; genus Spongia; species Spongia lamella. Next base: position 21,900,695 of record OZ005746.1, on the reverse strand, counting down.
TTGGATAACAGCAGTATTCGGATTAGTATACTCAGACAAATTACAAATGGCTTAAATTGTTTACATGGTGAGTACAAACTCTTACATAATGACATAAAGATGGATAACATTTGTTTAACATCAACTTTAACTTGTAGCTTTATAATAGACTTTGGTAAAGCATGTGATGTACACAGAGGTAAACTATACAAACTAACAGAAAATGATAAAGAACAATACAAGACTTGTCATGCTCATATTGCGTGATGGAGTCTGCTTATTCACTAGGAAGAATACTGCACATTGTAAATAGTCTGCCTTATCTACAAAGCAAGGACTTGGAACAGCTTTCTGACAAATGTAGTCCAAAGATGATGATTATTTTACTACTGAGTGTCGCTAATCATTATAAGCATAAAGAATCTATGTATGTACATATGGTATGACAATGATATTATAGTAATTAATCCAGCAGCTTATACTGATGTAATTATTTAGCAATAATGCTAGCATACATATGTTACTTTTCAGAGTATGCACTATATTTTTATTCAGAATTAGTTCACTTATAAGTATAGCTACATATCCATATGCATTGATAATGATAGTATTTTTAAGTACTATGCGATGAATAGCTTAGCTATCAGGAGTGGAAAGGATGCATAAATATAATCTGTACATGTGATTAAATGAAAGAGATTTGCTTAAGGCAAATTCGGCCACTCTATAAATTGATAAAAATACAATGATCAACTGGCTAATACACAATTACATAGGCAGTAATTATTATTATTATCAATTTAATTTAAAGGGTTAAGATAGGCACAATTTTTATGGACCGCTGTATCCATGACAAATTTAGATTTCAATTGCTTTATGCATCAATTTGGGTGTAAACATTTTGACGCATACTTTGTAATGATTAAAAATTCTTAATTAACAAGTTCCAAATCTTCCCTCCCCTAAATATTTTTCCATGGGCATGTACATGGTTGTATCTTCTTTGTTAAGGATTCTTATAGAAGGTAGTAGTAATCCTGCTGCTACAGACCCTTGATGCATACAATGACCACTAGTTCCAACAGTACAAGATCTTTTTGTAGTGCTAACCCTATTGGAATAGGTGGTAGGATCCCTTTTCTAGTTTAGCCACGTCCAGTTTTCTATAAAATTAAAATTAAATTCATACTAATAGAAAGAAACAGCCAGTTTGTACATGATGTATGCAAAATCAACCATGTCACTATACACAAAATTGCTTAGCAAAACACAATTTCAACACATGTAGAAATTAATGGAGAATATTTAAGTAGGTGACATAATATGTCCATCATGTGTGTATTATATACGTACATATTAAGATGGAGTGATATTTTATAATAAAATGCAATATTAACCACTTGGTATATTATCAAAAGCAATATACGTAATAGTACAACACTACATAAATGACTAAGCTTTTCGTAGCCAACCAAAAAACATATACTGTTTACTTTTACAATGCCTCGTCCTCGAAGGCCTCTGCATCTGTGGACACAAACTTGTGTAATGAACGTGCCGACTTCTCTACTGCATGGCAGCTCACGTGACAACCCAAACTCTATTCATTCTTTCTAACGCACACCAAACACTTATTAGTACAATTTCCTAATTACTTAATCTACTGTTTATTACATATTGTTACATACATAATGTTACACATCCCTGTCCTTCAACAATCACCGTCCTCGTGATCAACTAGTTTTCTTATTTGAACAGAGTTGTCCAGACCAAACTTCACTGGTGGCTGAAGTGCTCGTGGTGATGGTGGAGGCAGTCTCAGTCTCAGCAACAGGGCTTGTACATTGATAATCTGTAGTTGACTCATTCGATGCCTGATTAACTGCGGTGGCATCTTCTATCAATTTATCGTTAGCATCATTCAGAATTCCTGCTTGATCAGAGATCTCCTTAGGACAGAGCCTAATTCGATTCAGGGCAACACAGATTGATTATGAGGCTGGTTTTGCAACAAGCCTTACGTCTACTACATTAGGATGTACTGTGAGGACACAGTAGGGGCCAACATATATACCTTTCCCCACCTCTTTGCAGGGTGATACACAAATACTCTATCTCCAACCCTAATATCAGGCTGCTTAGCCAACTTATCATGAAAGAATTTCTGACGTTCCTGAGCCTTTTCAACCTGAAATTGTGCCAACTCCCATGCTGTTGCAAAACGGTGTGTGGTATCAATCATCCGGCAGTCCTCCTGCTTATCACATATCTCATCTATTGGTAAACATGGGTCCCTTCTGTACAACAGATATAAAGGACTTTCTCCTGTGGACTGTTGCATGCTGCTCCAGTAAGCAAATAATACATAGGGAAGGAACTTATTGTGTTAGTCATGATTAGAGAGATTAAATAAGTCACCCACATGTACAGCAATGCACACGATAATAATAGAATACAACCACACGTGATACAAGGCCTATTACATAATCATAACATAGCTGCTACTACTACATCTCCCTTACAGGAAGTCAGTTTAATCACACTAATTGGAATCTTCAATGAGACGAGCAGGTCTCACTGAAGCCCGTCCACTTCTTGTATGTATTTGCTCCATATTAGGTTGTGAATGTACCTCTGGTACCTCTGGCAGATTAATTCCACTGTTCGTCTCTTCTGATTCTAAGCTGGTTGAATCTGCCTCTGATTCTAAGCTGGTTGAGTCTCTAAGAGGATTTAAATGTTGAAACTTGTTAATTGTTAATCAGAGTTTCCAGCAAGTCCTGGCCACCAAACTGAACTTCTAGCCTTTTCTCTGCACTTAGAGATATCCTGATGACCAGTATGGAGTTTCTCGAGTATGGTGGGACGTAGGGGTGAAGGTATAATAATTCTACTGCCTCTCATTAGTAAGCCATCTAGAACCGTAATCTCGCCTGAAACAGAAACATAAGGTTTAAGACTACAAGGTGTGCGGGCTTTACCAGGCCAACCATCTCGGCAATATGAAGTTAATTGTTGGCAGACTTGATCTTTCTCTTGGAGTTGTTTAATTTTTGTAATACGTGTATCTGATGCTGGTAAGTTTCTACAAAATAAATCAACATGTGCTTCTACTTCATTACATACATAGCTCAGGGAGGACTTTGAAATAGGTGCTTTAGATAGAGTATCTGCAGTAACGAGGCTTTTATCAGGAACATGTGAAATTGTAAAGGAATATCGCATCAGCCTCATCTTGAATTGCTGGATGCGTACAGGAAGCTCCTCAAGGCTCTTTGTACTTAAAAGAGGTACTAACGGTTTGTGGTCTGTGTTGATATGGAAGGTCTTCCCCAGAAGGTAGTCACTAAATCTCTCACAAGACCAGGTGACAGCAAATGCCTCTTTCTCAATCTGTGCGTATCTTTGCTCTGTGGTTGTGAGGGCACGTGAAGCAAAGGCAATGGGCTGTTTGGTTGTTTTTGAGAAAGAATGCCACCAATACCAAAGGACGATGCATCCGCTGAAATAGCGGTCTCACTATCAGGCTTGTAAATTGCCAGAACAGGGCTAGAGCTCAATGCCTTCTTGACAGCTTGAAAGGCTTTCTCCTGTAGTTCACCCCAGTTCCACATATTATTCTTACTGAGGAGACTGCGTAATGGTTTGGATATCTCTGCCAAACTGGGAAGGAATTTCCCAAGCTGGTTGGCCATCCCTAAAAATCTGCAAACTTCTGAAGCAGACTTGGGTGTTGGCAACATCTGGATAGCATCCAGCTTTTGTGGGTCTGGATGTATTCCGGAGTTGTCTATGATGTGACCTAAAAATCTGACACTTTTTACAGAAAATTTGCGCTTATCTTTGTTGAGGGTAACCTTTGCTTGCTGGAGACGCTCTAGAACTGCCGTCAATCTGTGGTCGTGCTCTTCCTGACACCTCCCATAAACCAGGACATCGTCCATTATACAAACAGTACCATCCAAACCTGATAAAATCTCACTCATGCGTTTCTGGAAATATTCGGGGGCCGAAGTGATGCCAAAGGGCAGTCTATTAAAACAGAACCTCCCGAAAGGGCTGAGAGAAGCGCTGAGTCCTGGTTAAGATGGATTTGCCAAAACCCCGAATTGGCATCTAACTTAGAAAAAATTGCTGCTTCCCCCAACTGTGCCAGAATGTGATCCACTGATGGAATGGGGTGACGTTCCCGTTGTACAATGGAATTCAGTTTCGTTAGGTCTACACAAATGCGTATGGCCCCATCTGTTTTTGGTACGACCACCATGCCCGTGCACCATTTGGTCGGCACATCTACTCTTGAAATAACACCAGCCTGCTCCATCCTGTTCAGCTCTTCTTTCACCTTGGGTAGAAGTGGAATAGCTACCCTCCTTGGAGTGGAAATTGCATATGGCTTGGCATCCTCATTTATTATAATAACATACTTTCCTGACAACGAACCCAGTCCTTGAAAGAGTTGAGGATATCTGGCAATGATTTGATCTGTTGTCTCTCTGATGGAGTTAATTCTGGTTACTAGTGCTAGTGCCTCAATGGCTGGTAATCCAATAAGAGCTTGGTGTAAATCTTTTAGTACAAAAATGTCCTGCTGGACTGTTTTTGTTTGATATGTTAAGGTACCTTGAAACTGCCCAATGATTTTGAGAGAGTTTTGGCATGGTCCTTTAAGCGCTCGGCTACAGGGTTGCAAGGTTGTGTTCTTGATTTGCTTGAAGATTGTTTCAGGAATCCCTGTCACGTCCGCCCCGGTGTCTGTTTAAATGTGATGACTGTACCATTGACAGCAAGAGGAACTGTCCAGTGGTTGACAATTGTTGGCGGACATGTTTCAACAGCACCCAAGAAGTTGTCAGTAATGTCATGTGTATCACCTGAAAATTAAACTACCCGCACCAACCCAGTGGAGCGACAAACTGTAGAGAAATGTCCCTTCTTGGAGCACTTATAACAAGTTGCTTCTCGTGCTGGACATTCTTGACGGCTGTGAGGTGGTGTCTTGCCACATCTAGTACAGATATGTGCTTTAGGCGTTCGTGACTTCTCTTTATTTAGCATCCTGGGTTTGGAAATTACTTGATCAATATTTGGGGGCTGTTCACTTGGTCGCACTATTAACTGTTGCTTTCTGACTGTTTCACTTTGAGATGCAGTGATAACAGCGTTTTTCAACATGAGCTCTGGATCCATTTGCAGCTTAAGGGATACCTTTGCGTCTTGTAGGCCCACGACCAGGCGATCATGAATCATTTCATCATGCAAGTTTCCATAGGAGCAATGTTCCGCTAATTTGTGTAAAGCTGTCACGAACTGGTTGACTGTCTCGCCCTCTTGTTGGGAGCGTTGATTAAATCTAGCTCGTTCGTATATTACATTAACGCCTTTGACAAAATGAGCAGTAAAATTACCCTTGACCGTCTCATACCTGCTCTTGTCCTCCTTGCTGAGACCCATGGAACTCAGTATGTTGTCTGCTGATTCTCCCATCGTATATACCAGCGTATTGACTTGATTAGCTTCTTCTTTGCTATTAAGACCCGATGCCATGTGAAAACGTTCAAACTTGCGGATCCAGCATGGCCATTCGCAGTCTACCTCTACGACAGGATTGCCTGCACTAGAATATCGCTCTGCAATTCATCAAGAAACCATTTGCCCGATATAAGGGCGGCAACTATACTGATTGCATTGTTGCAGGTCGTGCAGCAAGTGTGTGAGATTGCGGAGGGGATAATGGTCCAATCAGGAAGACTGAAGCAAGTTATTTTACTCGTATCGATTTCGTCGCCGAGGGGGTCGGTCTCGGCGACGATGATGGAGACCAGCTCGCCCTGCGAAGTGCGGCGGAACCGGGGGAGCGGAAAGTGCAGCAGGTGGATGAAGAGGTCGTATCGCAGGCGCCGGAGCATGCGTTCGCCGACCACCCCGCGAGGAAGTACTTGAAGCCACCGTTGACGAGGTCGAGGCCGAGGAAGGTCGCGCACAGCGCCAGGAGATACTCGATCTGCCCGAGCTCGACGCCGAGAATCTCCACGGGAAACGCGGAAGCGTCGGTGTCGATCGCTTCGTTGACGATCACCTTGGGCAGATACAGGAGATAGAAGAACAGAAACGAAGTGATGGTGAGCGCGAGCACCATGAAAAAATCACAATCTATGTTGGTAACAGAAAACCTTTAATCCACAAAAGACTGCTTTACAGTACTGTAAATACATACGTAGGTATAATAATTATTATATGGAATTAAGGAATATTACCTAGATTCCTATCAAACATGCATGCCACATGGTCAGCAGAGCTGTATGTGTGTGTGTGTGTGTGTGTGTGTGTGTGTGTGTGTGTGTGTATGTGTGTGTGTGTGTGTGTGTGTGTGTGTGTGTGTGTGTGTGTGTGTGTGTGTGTGCGTGCGTGCGTGCGTGCGTGCGTGTGTGTTAGTCATCAGTCATGTGGTTATCAGTCATGTTGTGGTTATAATCTTTTGTGCCATCCATAATACACACATATACATACACACGTGTATGTATATAAATATCAATAACCAATTAAATTTTATTATATAACCAAAACAAATATCATGATGGTCAGATTGCATGCTTTTACGTATGTTGAACTGAACTGACATTGAAATGTCAGAAAGCCACTCTGTTCTTTGCTTAAAGTTCACACATGCGTTCACAAAGACTCTGTGTGCCTGCCGGTTACATTATACTGAAAATGCAATGTAGAAATTGTGTCGAATTATCTTCACACCATACGTAAATACCTGTGCCTTTACCTGTATGGTATAGTGGCCAACAGTAGGAGTATGCGTGAATGTGTGTGTATATACGTATGTGTGCATGTGAATGTGTGCGTGACATATGAATGTGCGTGTCTGTGTGTGCATATGTGTGTGTGTGTGTTTGAAGAAATGATTCTATTGAACAGTACAGCCATGGATCATTCATGCATATATATTATATAGATGTTTGTTTGGCAACTAAACAACTAAACCTGCTACCTCTTACAGGTTAGGCATAATCATCCAATGCATCATTTGGGACTGAAGGGATCAGTCACAAAGAAACCCAAAGGACTGTACTAAGGTGCTGTCCCCAAAAGTAAGAAAGCCTAGTAAACATTATATTAAGCCGGTTAGGCCTTTTTCATGATTGACACATTAACTCACTATCTACAGTAGATATACATATGCAATGGACACAAAACATACCTGGTTGTATGGCGAGTCACGAACCGGTCACCAACCTACTAATTTAGTTTTAAAATACAAGCCAGGATTTAACCATGAGTATCTTGAATTCATAAATCCACTACAAATAATGTACTGCGCTTACAATAAAACCCGTACCATGGTACACAGGTATTACCTGTAATAATTCCTTAATAACTCGTACGTATTATCTGATAACCTTAATGTGAATTGGGTGACGGTTCACAGCATAAAAAAATTTGACACTTAATAAGTGACAATTATGTTGCCTAGTAACTAGTTATAGTGCACCTATATTTAAGATTTTGGAGCGTGTAGTACGAGGTGTAAGTGTAAAAAGATGGATTTTTGCATAGCCCTAAAGAAAGTAATGGAACGCATGGATCTTCTATTTGACAAGCAACACCATTCAACATCTTTCTCTTTTTTATATTAGTTGATTTGCAGCAAAGTCCGCACACTTCTAGTTCACTCTGTGTACTTGACATCCTCTACCCATAGATTTATAAACCCCAGCTACGTCAAATAATTTACTTTATGAAGCGCTAAAATCACGTGATCCAATTAACACCCACCAAAAACCTGGTGGCTGCGAAAACTTTTTATGCTGTGAACCGTACCAGACCCTCGTAGCGCGGCGCTTATAATCTCTAATCAATAAGCGCCTGTGCGAAGAGGGTCTGGCCACGTGAGACTAGTTAAATACTTACATAACATTTTAACTTCACCTGGGGTGTGACCTTGTGTCAACACAAATCAGTGCGCATTAATAAAATTATATGAATATGGCGACTGTTGTAAAGAAGACAGTACTCGTACAGTTTTTGTCCTTCAGCCGAAAGGTTGAATTTGAAGTTCCTTCAGAAATGGATAAAAAAACCGAAAGGGAAGTGTTAGTAGCGGAGATAAAAGCTAGTTATAAGGAAAGGATCACAAACGAAGACAAGGTTACACTACAAATTAAAGATGAAGACTGGGGTGGTCTATTCGTGGATTTCTTTTCTGAGAATGTGCCAGACAAAAGTGTATTTAAAATTATAGTGGAAAAAAATCAGGTCAGTGCTACGTAGCTATTAAAATTTATTAAGCATCATATTTGTTATAATTTTAATGCGGCTAGCTATAAGGTTTTTATAACAGTTTTACAGTAGTGCTTTAATAGGGACAGCACATTTTAGTATTCAAATAATAGTGTTGTAGTTTTAATATTTACCTAGCTAGTTTGTTTGCATACATACGTAGGATAAAACTGAGCCTGTAAGTAGCTCAGTCAGGCCGACATCAAAGAACGCAACCCCTATTTATGATGCTTCTACACCAGAGGTTTGTTTATACGTTTGTCAATCTAGCAAATCTGCTCCGTTTTACATGTGTATTTTAGGTGGCTATTGCTTCTAAGCAAATGACACTTTCCCTGACATCAGCTGGCATAAAGCTTGTATCTGAACCAGCTGCAGACTCTGAGGTACAGTAAACTAATATGCATGTAGCTAAATCACCACACTTTATAGCAGACTTCAATGTCTCCTGCTGGTTTCAGTGAAGAGTACAAGCAACAAATAAGAGATAAAGCTTATATTTATAAAAAAACGGAGAGCCGCGATCTTACAGAGTTTGAAACAAGAGTGAATATGGCTGCTGGTGAATTGTGCCTTAACGACATTAGCTTGATAAACAGACGGGGAGATTTATTGGAGAAGGCCAGGAAAAGGGTTGCTGATGAAGGCTACAATTTCAAAAAGGGATTTTCACGTTCCAAAGTGTATGGAAGAATTGAGACATCATCCACAGCAAAACGACCCAAGTATGAGAAAGAGATGAGAGATGAACGAATGAAAAGTATAGAAGAAGAACTGCAAGATATAACTAGGTTGATGCAATTTAAAGAAAAAAGATTAACCCAGGCAGAGAGCTCTAAAAGCTACAAATTGTGTGAGCAAGTTACTGAGGAAATTATGAATCTTAAGAGCAAGAAAAATGAGCTTATGACTGAAAAACGTCTATTTGAACGGAAAAAAACTCGAGCTGCTAAACGAATACGTAAGAAAGGATCTACAGTTGATAAAGGCCCTTCAAGCTGTACTTCTTCCCCACAACCAAGATCAGATACAAGTGATCGGTCACGATTAAAATCAAGTAGTAGCACAAGCTCTTCTCAGTCACAGCTGGACACTGCAAGCATCGATTATTCATCAAGTGAGTCACGAATGTTAGTTTCACAAGGGACCCAAGATGATCCAATCGAATTCGAATCACTGGTACTTATTCTTTCCCACCACCTTCCAACAACAGTAGTAACAATTCACATTTTCGGTAATGCCCTCCCACAGTTCATCTTCTACAAGTGTGGGAGGGCACATTGATTTCATCAGCATGCATAATATTTATAGGGATCAGTTACAAAACAGACTTTCTGACAAAGTTCACAAAAACTTTCAGACGGTGTTTATGTTACTCTTTTTCGTGGCTTATCCTTACAAGAATACACTTTAGTACGTAATGCAGATTGTCAAATGCACCATATTGAGCCATGTAAAGATTGCGAAAGATTGCTATCAGTTGCCTTTTGCATTTTGGAGGATGGCTTTGTCACATTATCCAAAGCATTTCATTTAGCATTCCCTAATCAAACATACAAAATTGACATTGCATTATCACGTTTATTACATTTGCCTTTGGCAGCAGTACGTGTGGGCACTCCTAAGAGTGGTAAAGCAATGTGGTTCCTTGTTGAATATGTAGTAGGAGTAAATTATGTTAGCGTTGCTCAGTTTGCAGAAGCAATTTTTTGTTCAGTACCTGATTCTAAGGAGTTAGGTTTTGATAAGAGCAAGGTGAAAGCTTTGTTACAGTTAGCTTGTTCTGACCGTGAAAGGGAGTTAATACGTTATTCCGTGGTTAAAGCATCAGGGTTAACATCAAAAGCTGCAAGGCGACACTTTGGATTTGAGCAAATGGACAAAAGAGTTGATCGTGTGGAACAGTGTCTTGAAGAAGTATATAGAATTAGGACAGCTATTGAAAAATTATGTAATGTTAAAGATGAGGCTATTCTTATTTCAATGGGATTAAAGGATGATGAACTTTATGTATTTGAATCAGACGGCAGTGAATCTGATGAATCTACTGACCATGAAGATCCTGTTTGTTTGGATTTACCTTCATCTGTGTCATTTGACTCACTTGAACAGGTACTACAGAATGGGAACTACAACTGGTTTGAAGTTGCAGAGTTTGTCAAAAAAGAGTGTGAAGCACAAGAAATTCAGAAATCTGCTGTAGACAACCACCTTAACCTCTTTTACTCATATAGCCTAAAGCTACCACTAAATTCACAGCATAAAGAAATGTTAACAACTTCACAAGCAACTTTTAATGCATCTCTACTGAATGCCACTGAGCTCAGAATAGCCGCATTATTGAATGGAGATGTAGCCAGTGACTCAGAAAGTGATAACGCTGAAAATTACATAGGAGTCACCTCACTTGCTTCTGAAGAAGCAAAAGCGATAATAACTAAAAAGAGAAAATCATGTGTTCGAAGAACCTACAGGTTACAAGTTAAAACCATTGCAGCAAAGAGATTTCTCTCTCGTAAAATCAGCAAGACCATTAATTCTATAGAAAACCGTTTTCCAGATATTGGAGAAACAATAGAATCTTATGTATCTGGCTGTAATGCTGGTGCAGACTCATGGTGAAGAACTGGAGTTCTTACCTTTGATGGATACCTAAAGTTAAGGAAAAGGCTACCTATGGACGTATACAACAGCACTTACAAGAGAAGTATGGTCAAAAAATTTCATATGGAACTGTAGTACAACTATGCATTGCTAGGAATAAACGCCGTCAATCTGTGAAGAACTACAAAGGTGTAGCTAAGGTCACTACCCGTAGGGCACGTAAGGGATTTAAACTAAAGTACAATCCAGATAAACATTGGAGTGCAGCTCTATATCGAAATTTAAATTTAATTCAATATACAGATGGGTCTGATATATGCAATATTAATCGTGATGATGCAAGTGGTTTTCGCCTGGACACACTGACAACTCATTGTAAACATGGTACTCCTGTAGTTAGTGGACATGATACCTTGACCACTTACACAGATTATGTCAATTGTTACCCTTCTACTTTACAGACTACTTCATATAATTTTACTGGTACAAAGACCACACGTGAAGTATGTGTGGGAGTTGTAAAAGCAGCAAAAGTGTATCCAAAGAATCCAGCTCAGCATTTTACTGATTTAGAAATGTTAAGTAAAATACCAGATCTTCAATCAGTTTTTACAAACCCTTCAACAGGTAAACCAAAAGCAATTGAATGTGTACGCGTTGATGGTGCAAGTGATGAAGGACCGAGTCATGATGAAGTAAAATTTTGGTGGACTAGTAGGCATTACAGATCTGAAAAAGTAATGACATTGGTCAGTAGTCATTCAAGTGGATCAAGTTACCTCAACAAGGTTGAACTGCAGAATGGATGCTTAGCACTAGGACATACTAACCTATTTATCCCATCTACTTTAGGTGGGCCTATGTTCAACCCTGATACAGGAGAGGTTGACAAAGATCGCTTGCGTAATAACATGGAATTAGCCACATCAGTATACATTGATCGTGTCAATCATTCACCTTGTGGAGATACAGTAATCCATCTTTATCAAGGTGCAGACTCTTCAAACACACAAAAAGAGAGAGCACTTGATGGTGTTTCTGAAAGGTAGTAGAAAGAACAAAGAAAAACTAGAAGAAAGGGAGCCAGCTTTATTTAGCTATTTTAAAACCATTTGGGAAATCAAACAACGGCACGAAATCCCTTCATTGCCACAGCAATACTTGTTTGGTCTCATGTGTTGCTTTACTAAAGATTGTCCACATCCAGTGTGTCAGTTAGAGAAGGAAGGAACTCCCTCAAAATGGTATCCAGAGGGACCCAAATTGGGTTACATTCCTCTACCTATACCAGACCCAAAATACATTTGGGGAAACAAATCTTGCACCAAGTGCAAAGAACTTTATGCTGGGCATTTCTTATCATCAACTGAGGTTTTGACATATACCTTACCATCTATGTCACAGCCACCATCATGTATGTTAAAAGAGTTTCATCAATCGTTACATGAAAGAAAACCGTCACAGATTATGTTGGTAGATATTGCTAATAAATGCATGGTTCCAGTAAAGGAGGTTAAATTTTGGCTAGAGCATCTCAATACTGTAAATGTGAACAGAAGGCGAGGAGCTGCAAAGGCGGCACAGACTAGACGATTGAAAAAACATCAGCAGTTATCAGGAGCTCAAGCATCTACGACGACTAGAAACAAGAAATACTACTGTAGTAACTGTGAAGCCCTGTATGATGATGATAATGAAGATGAATATTGGATTGGATGTGAAGAATGTGATGCATGGTTTCATGGAGATTGTGTAGGTGTTACACCTGATAATGAACCTGACAAATACTATTGTGCAAGTTGTTTTAATAACAGGATGTAGCTAATACATACACACACACACGCACACGCACATGCACACACACACACACACTCATAAATGAATGATTTGATAATATTGTAATTACAAGCAAACTGCCACATACAAAGTTTCAATCAACAAAAGTAAATCCCCAGGGTGGTGGGTGGGGAAAACATGGGGTAATGTAGGGGATTTGCGAAGAAAGCGATGCCCCATATGTGGAGAATAGTACAAATATGGTTTGACAAATCCCCACCACTGACCCCATGTGCCCAGGTGGGGGGTGGGGCTTGCAATTGATAGGTGCATAAATGCACGAGTGCAGTTTGTGCAAACAGTTAATGCATGAGTGTTCTTTTCGTGCACTGAACTTTGCACTCGTGCATAATATGCACGCGTCGAGGCACGCGTGCAGTTCAAGCTACACACGCCAACAAAATGAACGTCTCGTGCATGCACGCGTGCAGTTCAAGCTACACACGCCAATAAAATGAACGTCTCGTACATGCATGCGTGCAGTTCAAGCTACACACGCCAACAAAATGAACGTCTCGTGCATGCACGCGTGTAATTTCCAATGGTAATACGTCATAGGTCTGTCGTGCGCACGTGGAAAATGTTGCGGGCATTTTCGAAAACGTGTCGAGCCGTGCAGTTGCTGCACACATGTGTCGTCAAGTTTAAAGTGAGCGGTACTGTATGTTGAAATCAATGTTCCATGGTGTGCTGCACAGCGTGAATGTCCACAATATTACATGTCATTCTTATAAGTGTGCACCGTAACTTACATGTGACTTGTGTACCTTGTGACTAAAAGCAACTGTTCATAGAAGATCCAGTTTTAAAGTAGAATGTTTAGGGCTACCAGTTTTGATGGTTGGTAAAAACAGGAGCTCATTGAATCTGAAGGACGAGGGAGCAAGTAACTCCGTAAATGACACAATTCAAACATGGCGTCATGTAATATAAAAGGCATCTTAGAAACTGTCTTATTAGGATATTGTTATCACGCATGCTCAAATGCATCATACTCGACACGTGGTATATCTAACATACCGCATAGCACTAAACTTTGGCGAATTTACCTCCACAGAGATTTTGGAGGGTTAAACTTCGGCAATATGAGTATTGCGTGAGTCATGGTTGTAACTATTAACAAATTGGAAGGTTAAATTTGGCAATGGAATAGTAATTCGCCAAAGTTTAGCGCTATACAGTATACCTCAAGCCATAGAGTGTTAATGTACTTCAAAAGCATGTAGTGTCAAAACATTGTCATCTCCAGTATTAAAACATCGTGACCAATCTGTAGGAATGAAATGCATACAAGAGTTAACTACACAAGTATTTAATCTTGTTTATGTTAAGGCCTAGCATGCTAGTAACCAATAATGTCAGTAGTTAAATAATTCTCCCTGAAAAAGTACATTTATAATTGAATGATTTTATAGGAATGTACTGCAGATCTTAGTGAGCAAAACAAACAAATTACTAAAGAAAGCATATAGAATGTTTAACTACATGTTCATTGTATAGTTGATGGTGTCATGTAGTGAATCAACAAAGAGAAGCAGTTCAAGCGTGAATATGACTAACACTGTATTTGAAAATGTGTTATACAAGTTTGTTAATCAACTTCTTGGGAGGAACCAGGAGGATAGGAGAATAACATTCTAGATGTATTACCATCTAAAAATCAGGCACTGTGTAAGTTAAATCACTGTTAATCAACTGCTATTCAATGCAATGTAATAGTAATTAATTACATCACGAGTAAGTCATGTGAGCGAAGACGAATACAAATATAACTTTTTCGATATACTCCAGTACTTTAGTGATAAAAGTAGTATAAAGCTTACTGTAACACTATTTATTGTATTTTGCGTGGGCGGATCAAAGGGTTTAACAGTGCTATATATGCCATAAAGTGTCAGCAGAACTGTGGTTGGGTAGTTATAGCACTGTGGTTGGGTAGTTATAGAATGATAGAGTAGTTATAGAATGGTAGCTCATTGACATTTTTCATCAAAGAAAACCATTCATTTGTGTTTTATTCACACATTGTGTAAAATGCAATAAAACACTTAAAGCACTGCTACTTCGTTTGTATGAAATATACAGCTCTTGGTGAGGGTCTCGTGACAAATATAGCACTCGGCTTCGCCTCATACTATATTTGCCACTCGACTCTCACCTCGAGCTGTATATTTCATACAAACTGGCAGCAGTGCTTTAAGTAATACAGACGATTTCCTAGCCATGGTAAAAAATATTTCTGCCATGTTGGTAGGCAACCTTGTGAAAAATGGCGCTGGTAGAATCGTTGCAGTCTACTTTACTGTGTGCTAAGGAGCTGTCTGACAATGAAATAGCGAATCTTCATGACAGCCTTCATGGAAGAGCAATAAAAGAACTCTGCTCTCTTGCGGAGAGTATTTCAGTGAGGCTGACTGGAAGTAGATACCGTATGGCATGATAATTTTACGGTAATAAAATTTTACGGTTTTGCTATATTGTGCAGGGAAAGAAAGTTGACGGATTTTAATTTTACGGAGCCCTGGCTAATTAAATAGAGGCGCTTTATGGAACGCACGCTACACTGATGATAAATAACCGTGCACCTGGCTTCTTAAACTTGGTCTGCGGCATGTACGAGTGTCCGATCTCGAGAAAATTGTAATAACTCTCCACATATAACTGATGCCTAACTACTATACTGAATTCCTTTCACTTTGTACTTTATGCACCTATCAATGTAAAGCCCCACCTCCCCCCTCCCGGGCATAGGTGGGGATTTGTACAACTTGTTGTTCAAAGGACACCCCACGGGCAATTATTTTTTACAATGCCCCTCTATAGACTCACCCAATACCCTGGGGCAACGTGGAGATTTGTATTTATATTATGCTATTTGAGTTCTATTACAATTACAAAATCCTCACTAGTGGGGAGTATATTTCTGAGACAGAAGACGCACAAATCCCGACCTATGCGTGGGAGGGGGAGTGGGGCTTGACATTAATAGGTGCATTATCTGTTTGTTCATTTGCATTTTTCCAAATGGGCGTTTCCTTAGTAGCTGTGTGTTGAACCGCTTATATAATATTATAAATATCTAACACTCGCGATTTGTGATGCTGCATTTAGCAAGAGACGGTTAGTTGTTAAGATGGTAAAAGTGGGCGTGTCAATTGTAGCGAAGTGATTAGACGATTCCTAGCTACCTTAAGATGCTTTTGGCAAAATAACTACTGGCAAATCCAAGAGCAAACTTGAGGAATACTATGAAAGTAGCTATTGGCTAGCTAGGTGCTAGCTTTGATTGCGCGTGCGTGGTGTTACTGATGTAGATATAATATTTTACGGAATTAAATTTTACGGTTATGGCACCAACCGTAAAACCGTAAAATTTAATTCCATGTAAAATTTTCATGCCATACGGTATTGCCAACTGGCTGATCGCTATGGCCCAGATTGGATCCATTAGAAATGAAGCAACAGATGGTGATACAGACGGAGATGTATCAGAGATAAGCTACATTACAGATGAAGTCAAGGGCGCATTGCAAAGCTGCCTGCATTAAAGTGTGACTGACTGAAAAAAAGACTTGAGAGGAGTGAAAACGGATTTTATCTTCATGAACCTACTAATTTACCTCGTATATGGTAAAGACAAGTCATTTGACATGCATTCACTCAAAGCTTTTAAATCCTTAAAAGCCTATAATTTTTTTATGATGGCTTTGTAAGGAATGTTTGGGTATATGAATGTCACACTGGAGATAGCCTGGATTTAAGAGTACTCTACCTTCGTGCTTATGTGCATCACAGTCTAAACCTTGACTCCCTACTCCAAGTATTTCAAAACTGTTAAGTCGTGTTCAGAGGTCTTTGCCAAGTACAGGACTTCAGCAATTTTGAGTACAAACATCAGAACATATACCCCATAGTAGTGAAGAGCATTCAAAGTTATGGGACAATGTTATCTTTTGGTATGAAAGTGTTACAATTATATCCCAAGACAAATTTTATGTACCAACTGGTGCACAATGTTGTAGTATGTAATGGATGAATTCAACAGTCCAGAAAGTCACTGACACTCAATCTTGTAACAATCAATGATGATTCTTGTATAAACGAAATACTTTTAAAAACTTCTTGGCATTCACTCGTCAATTTGCTTAGTGATGGAAACGGGAACAGAAGTAAGTTCTTTAGAAAGAGCATTGAGCCACCAAAAAGAACTAGTTTCAAATATTTTGAACAATGGGGAAAGGCATTGTAGTACCAATATGACAGATGAAAGTCCACATGTTCAACTATCATTTATGTCTTGAATGTACTTCAACTAATTCAGCTCCTGTGTTCAACATATGCAATTGTTTCTCAGTGTCCATTCATTTTCTAAGTGACTAATAATGACAACTACCACTTCAATACCTCTCTGAAGCAGACTATAGCTATAGTGTGATGTATTATGTTACATAATGAATATTTAATGCACAAAAAATAAATGTTACCATAAATTTATATATGTACATTATAATATGTTTATTTGTGCCTGAGGGCATGGGGTATAATAGAAAACAAGGTGGAGTATAAGTGATTTATGTCCCACCTAAAATGTGTGATACAGAGTCTAATTACCAGATATTATATACCAAAAGCATATGGTATTGCTATAGTTTGTATTTGTTAAGCTTGTGAACCTTCGTAAGGCAACTCTTTATTTTATCAGACTTGGATTCTTTCTTATGATGAAAATGCTTCGTCATTAAAAAGAAGGTAACGCATTGATAGTTATAAAACTTGTACCTGTAAATCTTTGTAGGGTATTCCAGATATTGGTGTACTAGTAAATGAAACTACAGTACAGCTCAGTTACAAGGTAACATGGGCATGGAGGGCTCGTGAATTACTCACGAGCTGCATGTGAGCTTCACGCAGGCGTTGCAGCTGCATGGATTGTTATTCACATTGATAAATAAGCCCTTTTGCCATTATTATATGGGTCATTCCAGGTGAAATCAACAAGGAATTTAGGTTAACCTTTTGGATTTCAACCAAATTTGGTATGCTTATTGCATACATAGAGGTGATCACCCATACCAAATTTTAGCCTCATATGTTTGGAATTTTCCAAATTAGAACCAAAAGTATTTTGACTTTTTTGGAAAATTTTGGGTTACATCTGGTTAAAACATTGACTATAACTCTTAAATGCATGGATGTTTTGATCTACAAATTGCAGTGTTTGTAGCTTATGAAATGCTCTTTCATTTGATATATAAACTATGGGATATGTTCAAAGATGGTTTTTTCAATCCTTTGACCTTTGACCTTTCAAAAATGGCTGCTTGGATTTTTCTCATATTTTTTCCTAATACTAATTAAACCTTCCCCTTTTTGTTGTGTAAGTTTTATTATGGGACTATTATTGGTTTAGGAGATATACTGAAACATGTAAAGGCAAGTGAAATAATTTTTGGATTGAAATTACTCCATGGGACTGTATACCTACCATTAATCCATTAACGTCCCATATAATATAACAAATTATGTAAAGATTGAACATGTGTACTAATCCTTTGATCCGCCCACGTAAAGTGATGCATATCCTCTAATTCCATTCCTTTAGATTTAAGCATGTATACTGCTAGTTTAACAAACATGATATGATATAATGGCTGCAAATACTCTTCTAATTATAAGTTACACATTAACTGCAGAATGCTGCATTCATAACATACACACATATGGTCGTGAGTCTCTAATTGCTTTCTTCACAGTTGTGGATACCTTTTTAACATTCTGTTTTACGGTATGGAGCCTTTTACTTCCAATACTAGTCTCCCCAGTCTTTTCTAAGTCTAGTGGTTTACGTAGTTCATAATAGGATCAGACCAAGAAAGTCTAATGGCTTAGACATGTAATACAAGTGTCTTTGAGTTATAAATACCTGAGCAGGAGGTAACAGAATGACTCAATAGAGACCAAGTTACAAAACATTTATATTGCGTCATTAGTTTATTTGTTAGCCTTCATGCGTACTGTTAATTTGTTTTTTTGATTTGTAAAATCAGGGGCACCTGGCAGGTGTTGATCTGCTATGACTATCGCATATCACAGAAATCAATGATGGCCTGAATATTACTAATACGTAGCTCATAAACTCAATGACCAAGACTAGTAGTATCGATATATCCATACTGTCTCAAAGAAAGATCATGTTACAATCCCATGAATCCCTTTAAGAGAAGCATGGCAAAGAAGAAATTGTGACACAGTATTGTATAGGTTGAGTGTGTCAGAAACCCTGCAATATTAATGGAACCAAATCAAAACTGTGATACGTAACTGTATAAGGCAGCTGTATAATTTCATGTGTACATATGTTAGCAATATGCTTTTTAAGTTCATGCTTTGAAGTTTAATCAAAATACGTAGCAGTTTCTTATTTACATATGAATACACTTCTATGAAAGTATCTTAGTACTAATGCACTTATTGGTTGATCACACAGGGTGTAAATTAGTGCTGCAATCTTTTCAGTTAATTATTAAGTATTTTAACCTTTCAAACAGGACTCTTAAAATTGCCATGATACCAACAATGTAGCTATATAGAAGTGTACACTACATATACAGATTAAATACGTAGTTCAAAGTTAACTGAATGGAGCGGGATAGTGCGCATGCATGACAACTGACTAAGGAACGGGTACATTAATTAGAAATTGGCGCATTAACACTTAGCACATGCAGTAAGTGGAGACACCATGTTGTTGGAAATCCCTTAAAATTCTGGTATGACAAGCTAGGCTAGACCTTTTGGGTCAGTTGGGGTATCAGGATTTATGCAAGATGGGGTTTTCCCAAGCATATACGTAACTAATTAGGGGTTAAGTATGAGAAAGTATACAACTAAGGTAATTAACCAGGAACCATGCATAGCCATAAGCATACCAATTAAAGGGATCAATTGGTAATGTAGTTCAAGTTTTGGAATTCAAACATTAGAGCAAAGTGTAAGTATAGCTACGTACATGCATAGATCTAAAGGAATGGAATTAGAGGATATGCATCACCTTACGTGGGCGGATCAAAGGATTAGTACACATGTTCAATCTTTACATAATTTGTTATATTATATGGGACGTTAATGGATTAATGGTAGGTATACAGTCCCATAGAGTAATTTCAATCCAAAAATTATTTCACTTGCCTTTACATGTTTCAGTATTCTCCTAAACCAATAATAGTCCCATAATAAAACTTACACAACAAAAAGGGGAAGGTTTAATTAGTATTAGGAAAAAATATGAGAAAAATCCAAGCAGCCATTTTTGAAAGGTCAAAGGTCAAAGGATTGAAAAACCATAATCTAATTAGATATCCCATAGTTTATATATCAAATGAAAGAGCATTTCATAAGCTACAAACACTGCAATTTGTAGATCAAAACATCCATGCATTTAAGAGTTACAGTCAATGTTTTAACCAGATGTAACCCAAAAAAGTCAAAATACTTTTGGTTCTAATTTGGAAAATTCCAAACATATGAGGCTAAAATTTGGTATGGGTGATCACCTCTATGTATGCAATAAGCATACCAAATTTGGTTGAAATCCGAAAGGTTAACCTAAATTCCTTGTTGATTTCACCTGGAATGACCCATATAGCAGTTATTTCGAGGAGACGGCACTGCATAAGCTAGCGTTAGCCTCGCAAGATTTGGTGGGTGCCGCCTACTTTTATCGTGCATTAGAAACTATCGTGATTGTCAAATTATGGCTCTCCCGAAGGAGGATCGATAGTTTGGTCGTCATTATATAGCAGTTATATGAGGAGACGGCACTGCGTAAGCTAGCATTAGCCTCGCAAGATTTGGTGGGGTGCCACCCACTTTTATCATGCGCTGGGAAACTAGCGTAATCAACAAATTATGGCGCTCTGCAAAGAAGGATAGATAGTTTAGACTTCCACAAAGTGACGACGGCATCATGGCTAAGCGGGACTACCTACTTGTCAATCCGAATACAAGAGAGTACGTATATACTTACTTGCAGCGCGGAGTACTGCGTACGCTTGCGGGTCACTCGTGAGACGTATCGCATGAGATTCTCATGAGTAACTCGCATGCACTCATTACCTTGCAGCTGAGCTGTACCATAACAATATAGTTTGTGGCAAAGCAAGTTTCATTTTATGATGTTAACTCTTAGACTATTGATCTGTAATACAAATATTCAGGGAAACCACAATATGTCTCTTGATACTATACGTACATACCATGATCATTAAGTACGGTAGTACTTAATAGTAGGGATTGATAAGAATTTGTATGGTTTCCCAATTTTTCGCACTTCATAAAACAACCTTTACCTGAAAAAACCGACTGGAATGCATTGGTAAGGTTGTAATGATGCTGTACCTTGGTTAAACGAAGTGACAAGTCGAATATTTCAACCTACAGCCAACTTTGAAAATTTTGAAATTCACCTGTATTTTGCCTGCCAGCCTGCCGTAAGACCCGGTTGCGCTAGGTGTAGGGCTCCAGAAATATCACACAATAAAATTAATGACGGCGGATTTACAAAAATGTTGTTCCGAAGACAATTTACCCACTGCGCCATGGCGATTCCTTTTATCCTTCATTCCTTTCCTTGTTCTTCTATATTCCTTTAGCAAGGTGTGAATCTCACCAAAGGTGACGATAGCCTGTTACGGCTTCTGCTCATTACGTTACACAAAAACCTGGCTTGCATGCAATATAATTAATTACAGTGGCACTATGGCACGATGTGCTTTGCCATGTAAGCGTGTTGTTAACAAGCATAATTATTACATAAGCACCTGTAACATTTGTGCGCCTGCTGAAATATTATGAATGCTTAGCATGTATAAAAAGCAAACAAACTAGAATGATAAAAAATTCAAAATTCAAAAGGTAAGTAGGGATTGAATTCAATGGTGCTACAAAAAGTAAGAATAAGGTTTTGGGACGAGAGAACATTCTGGCATGAGATAATTTATAAAAGTTTAATCCCTACTTTTGGCTCACTTCAGAGAGAACATTCTGGCATGAGATAATTTATAAAAGTTTAATCCCTACTTTTGGCTCACTTCAGTAGGTTTGCCAAAAGTAGGGATTAAACTTTTATAAATTATCTTATGCCAGAATGTTCTCTCGTCCCAAAATCTTATTCCTTGTTTCCTTACTTTTTGTAGCACTATTGAATTCAATCCCTACTTACCTTTTGAATTTTTAATGTTTTCATCATTCTAGTACATATAGCAGCTCTATATATTTGAAGGTGAAATATTTTGTGTTATAACTTGTAGCTAGCTAGCTAGCTACAAAACCACACAGTTGTTGAACACCAAGTATCAAAAACATAAAAATGAAACATCACAATACAGCAAAATTTATATCTATCGCAGATACCTACTGCCTTTTTGTGTTTTACAGGGTAAAATACAGGAAGATGTTGAGAAGGGATTGCATGGGATGGGCCAATTGTTCGTTGCCATGCTGACCCAGTATGTAAACAGTGAGGGACGATACAGCATTGTTGGCTTAACATTGTCTCCTTCAACTGTAGATTTAATTACAGTCAAGTTACTGCATGCAACTAGTTTATTGACTTGCAGCTGTCTGTGTTTGACATACCAGTGCTGCCAAGTTTCACTGTTAATGGACTTAGAAATTGGAAGCATACAACTGGTATGATAGGGGTTCTTAATAGTCATGCAAATTTTCATAAACAAGCTATGGTTGCATGGCATCAGTATAAAAGAGCTACTCAACATGGCTCTACTGTACATATATGAATGTTTAGATCAGACATGGTTTTTCTTCAAGATGGGGTAGGCTTTTGGAAGATGAGAGAATGGTAGTGGTCCAAGGAAGAAGCCAGAGTGATTGAAGACAATGAAGACAACGAAACAGTAATTGAGGACATTGGAACAGGTGAAACTGAATCCTTCAATTTGGAATCAGGAGACTATTCAAAGATACACCCAGAAAGTAGTACTTCAGGTAATAACAATGCTGAAATGGTTTTGTTTGTAAAAGATCGCTTTGGACTTTCTGATACTGCATATCATGAACTTACCATGGTATGTCAACATCTACCACGATCGTGTAAACTTAAGAAACTTGCTGGACATCTACACTCACAGTGGGATATTAAACCATGTCCTGGTGACAACGGAATACAGCAGTCACTTAGTTTAAGACTAAAGGAACGGATTAAATATTTACTACAGCAAAAGGAAGTTACTTCAGGTGATATACTAAAAGTAAAAATCTCTGGTGATGGGACAAAAATTTGTCGAAAATTAAACCTTATTAATTTCACTTTTATGCTTCTGAATGAGAAGGCTATTGCCAAGTCACCAAAGGGAATCATACAATTGCTGTAATAAATGGCACAGAAGATTACAAGTTACTGAAAACATCGTTATCAGATATTATTGAGGAAATCAGGACTTTATCATCGGTCACAATGAACAATGTCACCTTTCCTATTGTATATTATTTATGCGGAGATTTAAAATTCTTAGCAATAGTACGTGGAATTGAAAGTGCTACAGCAACATAATCGTGTGTGTGGCGCACATGTGCTTCATCAGAGAGACATGATATGAGCAAGGAATGGTCTGTTACAGATGTAAACAACAATCAACAGTATTATATCCTGTCATACAAAATGTAAGAGTAAACGAATGAGCTGCATACACCCTCCTCTTTTTCAAAGTATACTTATTGAGCATGTAATCCCTGATATCTTAACCTCTACTTAAGAATCACAGATGTACTATTTAATTTACTGATTACAGACATTCTACGATATGATGGCATAACAAAAGCAACCACTACAAATATTGAATTAGAGTCAACATACCTTCACCAATTGGAATTTTTTATCAATACAACTTACAAAATAAGTTTTAAGTTTTCATCAGCAAGGATTCTAAGCAACTTTCGTGGCGAGACCTTATGGGTCCAGTAAAGCATGTAGTTTTTGAGAAAATTTTATTGGTAGAAATTTTCCACAAGCTACGTACCACATGTACAAGGTATACAAAACTTGTGGGACAATTTTCAAAAGTTATATACTGTGCTTCAAAAGAAGAAATTTCCACTGAAGAGAGCGTTTCTTTTACGGAAGATGCAAAGCAGTGGGTATTAGATTTTACTACAGTATATCAGGCAAAAACTGTTACTCCTTATATTCATATCTTATCAAAACATATCCCTGAGTTTCTTCACAAATATAAGAACATTAACCAATTCACCCAACAGGGAATAGATAAGAAATTAAATGATCAAACCACCCTGGATTTTGCAGAGTACAAATCATGATTATCAAAATTTGGACGCACTAAAACAAACGCAACAGAATAGAGTATATGGAAGATCATGGTTTCCAACGATCAGCTAAAACAATAACATATTCACTATGCAAATAAAAAGGCCACAGTAGTCGCACATGTAAAAAAAGGCATTGTGAGAACTCTACCTAGTCTATCCGTATGATAACCCGTATGATACATGATAACACATAGTATAATATTTGTGTATAATGTATAATATGTATGTGCATAATATGTACAATAATAACATGGCGTATATTAACTAAAATTTTTTCCAAAGTCTGATGAAGTCCCATCACTCCTCTCAAAAGTAAAATGTAACATGAAGCCTTGTGGGGTACAAACCTTCACTGGGGAGCCATCATTATTAGGAACAAAATGGACAATTGGTCTACGATGACACAAATAATATTCAACAGTATCAGGAACAACAAAACAATAATCCCCAATAGAGTTCAATCCTCTGAAATGCCAGCCTTTGCCAAGAAGTTCATCTAGGTCACTGTAACGTCTTATTCTATAGCACGTAATCTGTTTCTTTGCAGAGTGTACATAACCCAGTATTGCTAATCCCTCACTAAACTCTTTCTCATCAAATGGCATTGATATGTTTACACACGGATTTGACTTTTTGGTCGCCGATGTTGTTAGCAATGACTTGATTCTTAACGCCAAATCTTGATGGAAGTCATACCTCT
Organism: Spongia lamella; assembly: GCA_963930835.1. Taxonomy (NCBI): domain Eukaryota; kingdom Metazoa; phylum Porifera; class Demospongiae; order Dictyoceratida; family Spongiidae; genus Spongia; species Spongia lamella. Next base: position 21,875,944 of record OZ005746.1, on the reverse strand, counting down.
CTGACAAAACACAAGGTGACTCAACATTGAAAAGTTCTGCTGCATCTTTCCATTGATCATATTCAGAGCCATACCCAACATAATGAATTTTAACTTTGCCTTTTGAGTCATGTTCCAATACTGAAATCGGATAAAGCTTATCCGAGTCACTGTACTTGGTTATCCTGGATTTTTTCTTTGTTGAATTCAACCTTAAAGTGTGCAAAATGGTAGTGTTGCACCGATATGCCCTTTTGCCGATATTCCGATAACCGATATTAACAAGAATTAATGTACCGATAATTGAAACCGATCCGATATAGAACATTTATCATACTTTGTTATTTCACAGCATACTTGGTAAACAGTTACATAACTAAAAAGTTACAATAATGTAAAATAACTACACTATAATAGTTGAATGTTTAGGAGGATAGTTATTAGTTTGTAAAGCACACTCTGTTATAACTTATAAGTTAAGTCTTATATTGATACTTGTCACCAACTAGACAAAAATTGTTTTATATGAATAGAAGCTCTTCTGAGAGATGTGGTAACATTCTGTTTCTTTTTTCGTCATACAGGTCTCCAGCAGCTGAAAAAAGCCTTTCAGAAGGCACTGAAGTAGCAGGAGCACACAAGAAACGTTTAGCTAGAACTTCCAAAGTAGGAAACTCAGTTTTGTGCTGAGTCCACCATTTATATGGATCCCCTGTTTTGTAGTCAATGACTGGGTCGCTGAGATATTTTTCAAGCTCTGAGGTGGCACTAGAATCTGGTGTATCTTCACTAGAATTTGTAATTATTTCAGTAAACACATCTAGAAGAACAGGGTTTTTTAAAGGACAAAGTCTTTTAGGGGCTGTAGAGTCTGGCAGAGGTTGCACGTCAACAGTAACAGAAGCCATTTTCTCTAGTAATTTTTCTTTAGTTGCTGCTTTGATTATGTTTCCCCCAAAAAATTTGTCTTTGAATCGAGGGTCCAACATTGTTGCTAGAGCTAACTCTTCTCTTTCCTCGATGCCAGCAAAACGAGACTTAAGAGAATGCAAAATTTGCCCCTTCATAGTGCGTACTCCACTATCATCTTCGTTCATTTCTAAGGTTCTTTTCAAAACGCGGATGTAAGGAATAACAATGGAAATACTGGCTAATTCTGCAGAGATGGAATGAGTTACCTCCTCAATAGGGCTTAGGATATCCACACACTTTTTAACTAACCCTAACTGATGTGCAGAGAGTTGTTGAATACTACCATTCTCTGCAGAAAAGGCTGCTAAGGCCATTTTTTGCTCTAATATGGATTGGTACATGTATAATGTCGAATTCCACCGAGTGGCTACTTCCTGTTTTAATTTGTGCTGAGGGATACCAAGACTCTGTTGTATTCTGGTAAGATTGTGTGAAGCAACTGATGAACGATGGAAGTGGCCTACAATGCTCTTGCAAACTGCAGTTATATCAGCAATAGCCCTCTGTGACAACAGGCCATCTTTCACAACAAGTTGTAACGAATGGGCAAAACAGCCAAAATGAGGTAAGGATGCGTCTTGCATCGCCTTAACCATATTGCTCGCGTTATCACTGAGGACTAAATGTACACGGTCGTGAGAAATGTTCCACTTCTCCAGCATTGTACTAATGCAGCTAGCTATGTACTCACCAGTATGAGCCATCTCAAGGGATTGAGCATGTAGAACTGCAGAACGTTTCTCAAAGGAATCGCTTATCCAATGGGCCGTCAGGCTTAAAAGTGATGTATCATTAACAGAGCAACTCCATATGTCTGTAGTGAAGCTAACACTCCCTTCTTCGCTACTAATGAGCTTGCTAATTTCATCCTTCATCCCGCTACAAATTTTGGGAATAACATTGTCAGTGTAATACTTACGACTGGGGCAGGTATATCGCGGCTCCAGAGCTTTGAGGACGCGTCTGAAACCTACGTCTTCCACGACAGATAATGGGTGGCAATCAATAGCTACCATTTCGCCAACTTTCCTTGTGATTCTCTGTGCCTTTGGGTCATTGATATCCCATAGCTTAGTGCGCACCTCGGTCTCTTCCAGCGAAAGTTGTTGCAACGAGCGTTTTCGTGTTTCCTTGGGAGCTGGATTTATTTTACTCGCCTTCTTTTCCAAGTATTCTGCATGTAGTTCCACGTGCTTTGACGAAAGGTGATGAACCAGGTTAGTCGGGGTATATCCTTTCGTAGACGAACCGCCCCTCGGGACCCTCGTATCACAGCTGCAACAAACGGCAAACTTAGTATCTTCATCCTCGGTGAAATACTCCCAGATAACAGATCTTTTCTTCGCCATGTTGCGCGTGACTTGAAAACTAATTAATATCACGTGTTCATATCGGTATCGGTTATTAATTTTAAGTATCATCCGATAATGATACCGATAGGCTAAAAACCCACCGATATATGATACAACCGATAGCCGATCCGATTATCGGTGCAACACTACAAAATGGCCGTTACATATAAAATCACTAGTGTGACAGACATTCAGTATGCAAACAAAAAATGGTCTGAGGTTAATAAACATGCTGCATCAAATATAAAATAATTACCACTGACATAAACAGAAACATAACCCTCATTCAATGCTAAGCCATACACATAAGATTCTAAGCAAGGCCGGATTAATTCGGCACTGAATTCTTGCCGACTTTAGCCAAACTATCTCGATACATAGATATATATATATAAGAATGATAAAAAAATTCAAAATTCAAAAGGTAAGTAGGGATTGAATTCAATAGTGCTACAAAAAGTAAGGAAACAAGGAATAAGATTTTGGGATGAGAGAACATTCTGGCATGAGATAATTTATAAAAGTTTAATCCCTACTTTTGGCTCACTTAGTAGGTTTACCAAAAGTAGGGATTAAGCTTTTATAAATTATCTCATGCCAGGCGCTTGTTAACAACGCGCTTACATGGCAAAGCAGCTGTGTGATATAGTAAATAACGCTCGAAAAACAGCAAAAGCTATTTGCCCAAGGCTATAATCTCGAAGTTCACGATGTAATAAAGTACACGCGAAAACATTGCCATGGTGCCACTGTAACTTCACGTGCAAGCCAGGTTTTTGCGTGACGTAATAAGCAGAAGCCGTAACAGGCTATCGTCACCTTCGAAGGTGAGATTCACACCTTGCTAAAGGAATATAGAAGAACAAGGAAGGGAATGAAGGATAAAAGGAATCGCCATGGCGCAGTGGGTAAATCGTCTTCGGAACAACATTTTCATAAATCCGCCGCCATTACCTTTATTGTGTGAAAGTTCTGGAGCCCTACACCTAGCCCAACCGGGTCTTACGGCAGGCAGGCAGGCAGGCAGGCAGGCAGGCAGGCAGGCAGGCAGGCAGGCAGGCAGGCAGGCAGGCAGGCAGGCAGGCAGGCAGGCAGGCAGGCAGGCAGGCAGGCAGGCAGGCAGGCAGGCAGGCAGGCAGGCAGGCAGGCAGGCAGGCAGGCAGGCAGGCAGGCAGGCAGGCAGGCAGGCAGGCAGGCAGGCAGGCAGGCAGGCAGGCAGGCAGGCAGGCAGGCAGGCAGGCAGGCAGGCAGGCAGGCAGGCAGGCAGGCAGGCAGGCAGGCAGGCAGGCAGGCAGGCAGGCAGGCAGGCAGGCAGGCAGGCAGGCAGGCAGGCAGGCAGGCAGGCAGGCAGGCAGGCAGGCAGGCAGGCAGGCAGGCAGGCAGGCAGGCAGGCAGGCAGGCAGGCAGGCAGGCAGGCAGGCAGGCAGGCAGGCAGGCAGGCAGGCAGGCAGGCAGGCAGGCAGGCAGGCAGGCAGGCAGGCAGGCAGGCAGGCAGGCAGGCAGGCAGGCAGGCAGGCAGGCAGGCAGGCAGGCAGGCAGGCAGGCAGGCAGGCAGGCAGGCAGGCAGGCAGGCAGGCAGGCAGGCAGGCAGGCAGGCAGGCAGGCAGGCAGGCAGGCAGGCAGGCAGGCAGGCAGGCAGGCAGGCAGGCAGGCAGGCAGGCAGGCAGGCAGGCAGGCAGGCAGGCAGGCAGGCAGGCAGGCAGGCAGGCAGGCAGGCAGGCAGGCAGGCAGGCAGGCAGGCAGGCAGGCAGGCAGGCAGGCAGGCAGGCAGGCACGCAGACGAAATACAGGTGAATTTTGAAAATTTCAAAGTTGGCTGTAGGTCGAAATATTCGACTTGTCGCTTCGTTTAACCAAGGTACAGCATCATTACAGCCTTACCAATGCATTCCAGTTGGTTTTTTCGGGTAAAGCGTATTGGAAGGTTGCTTTATGAAGTGCGAAATATCGGGAAACTATACAATTTCTTACCAATCTCTACTATTAAGTACTACTGTATACCGTATACGTCAAAACATTCGAGGGGGAAAACTTTCGCGGTTCATCAACGATGTGCATTATGTAGGGAAAACTTTTGCGGACAGCCTTAAAGCCCACGCGTGCCTCTGCAATACGGAATTTAGAGTGTGCGCAAATTAGAATAAAGTTTAACACGCACGCTAGGCGCATAGCTGAAGCCGAATTTGAAACCGACAGTTCTGTCGTGATTATCATGTGTTTTGAAATCTGTGATTGGAGAATGACTTCACTGCGAACGGTAATTATTTTCTAATTGTAAAGCAGGAAAAGTTTCAATGGTAAAACATTCGCGTTTTGTTAAAATCCACGAAAACCGCGAAAGTTTTCCCCCTCGAATGTTTTGACGTATACAGTATATCCTAAACCTACCCGGGTATTTCTACATCTGAAATCTTCTTAAAGTCAATCTTAATGCCACGCATTCTTACATTCATGTCTACATTGAATAAAATTTATCCCGATAGGCGCATAATACTTGTTTAAAAAATAAACGGTAGTCGCTAGTGTTTTTACTTGACATGCGTCATAGCAATGGTATCTGCATAAAACATACAAATTAATAAATAGCCTGCACAAAGAAGACAACTGGTCTCTTACACTTACCATAAATTTCAACTCTAAATCGTGCACGATTAAGCTATACCATAAGGATTAAACCTATCACATGATGTTGCATTAAATAGAATGAAATGCCTAAACACACTTGACCACCACCATATTGCTTAAAATGGTAACATATATCATATTTTTTACTTTCCGACCAACTAATATCCATTTTGTGACCCACAGCACTGCCAGCAATGATGGCACCTTTCGGTGGCTCCATTGTGCGAATTCTATCGAAACAATTAGAATCACATAAAGATGACGCATGGGATTAGTACAGCACGTTGTCTTCTTTCTTGCTCTCTTCGTGCTGCTAGCCTTGATTCCCTTTGTTCTGGTGTTTCCGTACTTCTTCTTAATCGGTACAACTCCCTTCTTCTCCTCAGTCTTCATAGTATATCCAAAACATTAAATTCAATTGGTATGCATTGTGCCATTTATTCTCGTGGCATGAACCACCGTACGACCATATATGGAGTGTCAGTAATCTTCTCCGTTTATAACTTTGTGGCATGAACCACCATATGACCATATATGAAGTGTCAGCAATCTTCTCTGTTTATAACTTTATGGCATGAACCACCATACCACCATATATGGTGTCAGTAATCTTCTCCATTTATCACTTCGTGGTATGAACCACCGTACGACCAAATATTATAGAGAGTCCAGTACTCAAAGTAGGATTTTGTCGTGTTACATAAGCACTTGTATGGATTTAACGTAGTTTATCTGTGTACTTTTGCACATGAACCACTGTAACAAACTTACAGTAGTGTGGGGCAGCCCGGATTTCACCGTCGTATTTCCACACAAACCACCGTACGAGATATTCTGTCTGAGTGGGACTCGCTCAGGCTCGCCCCAATTAAGCTCCTATACTCCTGTCCATGCTCCACCCCAGTTGTGTTATACAGTGGTTCTGATGAAGGTCTTTCACCAGCTGCAAGCTTTAACAACTACATATACACTTTCAAGCTTTCTTCCCAACATGGATCCACATCAACTACTTCAATTACTTGCACTTCTTCATTGTCAGCAAGTTCCCATTCTGGATTCATGAGTACTTCTTCTTCTTCTTTTGAATATGCAAGCACCTCCAGTTCTACGTTACCAATGGGTATTGTGCAAACACCAGCTTTCCATCCAGTTCAACCTGTCAACACAAATTTCCACAGACCAAATTTTCCAATGTGCCAAGAACTTTCAATCCTGCATGGTATAAAGCATTTGATTGGTTATTATTCAATAGAACCTGACACTAGCTTTTGATATCCTTGTCATCTGTCGGTGGTAGCTCAAGTAGTAGACCTGACATCAATTGGCTTTAAGGACTGGAAGCATGCTACTGACAATAAGAGAACACTTAATGGGCACTCAGCTTTAAACAAGTTATAACTGCATGGGGGAAATAAGCCAACTGGGTTACACAGTTGGAAAGTGCACAAACGAAAGAATTACATTGTCTGATAATTCGATAATTCTGAAACTACCAAGAACACGAATGATCCAGATGAGCACATACCAAACATTGCAAATTTACAGTTAGAATATGGGCTCTCAAAAGAATATTACCATGAACTAACTAAGACCTATAGAGTAAGCTATGTTAGTATACGCATATACAAGGGATATTAACTAATGTTCAAAGCTTTGTGAGTTTAACATACTAGCTCCAATGTGTAGCTATACAATTATAATTTATATATATATAGACTATTAGCTATATGTTTTAGCTATAATCATTGTTCTGCTAAAGAATCAATATATAAGATTTACTCTGTACTTCAAAGTAGATGGCATTTCTAGGAGTGTTTGTGAGCTTTTGCTGCACTATTGGATCATGCTTTGCAACTAGATGTAACAACTCAAGAAAGTTGCCCCTGTTCATTGAGTTGTTTGACGTCACCAGACATATAGAATGATAAAATACACACAATGGCTGGCATGGTCCGTAGTAAGATATGCTCTGATGTGGAAAAGGCTGGTTATTACTCAATATTAATTAGTAGACAAACAAAAAACAGCAGTAAAATGGAGCAATCATGCTCCGAAGATAGACAAGTTTTAACACAGCAAAGAAGGGAAAGATATAACAACACTCGAAGCACAGAGGAGCAGCGGCATTCTATCAGTCATAAAGTTCCATCCTATGATGATCCTGTGATTGTCAACAAGATCACTGAATTTTATAGCGACCTTACAACTGTAGAAATAAAGAAGTGTTCAATTTGTTCAGAGTAATTTCCCGATTTGAAAGTAGACAGTACTGCTAGCTGTAAACACTGCTCTACGGATAAGCATATACCCAAAGTTTATTCCGCACTAAACAATATGCATTCCAGCCCAGTTCCATCTGAGCTCTTGGTAAGTATAGATATACTTTATATACTTATAAAACAATGTATGTATTGTATAAATATTTTATCACTGTGTGGCTACTGCATCTATTGTTTGATATTGGAATTATCACAAGTAGAATAAATGTTAATTTCACCAATCATTCCCATGTTCAAACGATATGACACGTACTGTATTGTGCCCATCCGATAACTGGCCTTCAAAATATTTAACATCAGCATAACTATCTATGCAGTCTGGCATGTGGTGTGTCATTATGTGCATGTAAGGAGTAATGCACCCTGGCTGATAGCCATCACATTCTATCGTACTGACCAAAAGTGAAAATCTATGGAAACCGAGAAGAAAAGTCTTACCTGCAGATTTACAAGTTGCTTTTTGTTAAACCAGTGGTTTGGCCAGTGCCCATGCCTTTTTCTTAAAATTGCTTTTGTCTGGGAAGTTTGTGTGTGTGTGTGTGTGTCCCCACCCCCTAACCATTCACATGAAATGAAGCCTGAATATTCAATCAAACAAGTCCTACTGCTTTTGAGTTTATATGACACTTGCTATCGATATTACTGATGGATGTGACCTTAGTAATGAAGCATGTCATGAACTCCTGCCAAAGAGCAAGGTAATGCTGTGTGGCCATTTATTTCATAGTAAACTGCTAACAAGATGGAGTTTAAGGTGGGCATGTCAAGTGGTAGCGAGGCATTTATGGCTTACAGTGCTACAGTAATAATTTAAGTTGAGCACTGGAAGTTGAAACGTGACTTCTTCGTGATGTCATTGTATATTCCTAACAGTAGCAGTAACTTGTATAGCACCTGGTATCAACTTGTTGCATGTATTATTTATGATCTGACTAGTCATTGTAAACATCATGTCTGTTATTGCTCTATTGTAACTTTAATAAATTAAATGTATTTTACAATAAGTCAGCAAAGGAAAAGAAAATATGTCTAAATATGAAAAACCATCCAAATCAAAACCTCAAAAGAGAACATTAAAACAAATAAAAAGCCCCAAGCCCAAAAGAGATAAAAAGGTTAATCGATCAGTGTAAATAACCTTTTGTGCTGTTGCTGTAGGGCTTTTAGGTATTGGTAGGGTCATTACCTACGTCCATTTCGTCCCTAAAAAACGTCCCTTTCGTCCCTTCGAAACCTGCATCCTGGTTTTTTGCTCTTATTTTCTTTGTTTCTTTTTTATATTGATATTTAACTCTGTTTTAGAGGGTTTCCTATAATTTATAGTTGTTTTTATTTGAAATCTGTTGTTGTTTTCTCAACGTCAGTTGTTGAACACGATGATGTGTTTTGTATGCCTGAAAGAAATTGTGCTGTTCAAAAATATATGTTTAAGTTACTAATAGGCTAAGTTTTCACAAAATCACTGACTGCTGTGTAAGGGAAATATTACTTGGTTGACTGTTCAGTTAGAATTTTTGTGCTTTATTTACAATAATGCACTCCAATTGGACAGTCATACTTTCTAATATTCAAACATTTTTGTGTTACTTTGATAGAGCAGTCAGATATACAGCTAATAACTACATAAACAACTCACTATTTAATGAACAATAATGTAGACAGATTAAACCTTATGCAATACTTTCAGCATGATCAATTAAGCTGTCTACACAATACATCATCTGCATACTTAAAGTAAATCACTGCTACCAACTATCACTATCAGTTTTTCTAAAATAAGTTCAAGAAAAACTTTAAAATAACGTTTACAGCAGATAAACAAGATGTAATGTTTGAGGACAAAAGTTTTGAGTAAGCTTATTAACAAGTACACAGTATAGTGTAACTAGAAATCTTATCTACAATTATCTACAATAATACAGCAATCGTGCATTAAAGGTAATTACTCTATTCAATTAATAGGGTTACTACAGCTACACACATAATATAGTTCAAAACTGATTCTAGCAGAGTATTCTAGCATAGCTGATTGTATATTATTGCAAATAAATATCTAGGAATATCTTCATAACATATATCTATGCAATCATCATTACAATAGCTGTACAGTCATCAGTACGGCTATGGAGTCATCATTACAGCTATACAGTCATCATTACGGCTATGCAGTCACCATTACAGTAGCTTTGCAGTCGTCATCATTACCATAGTTATACAGTCATCATTACAATAGCTTTACAACAATAGCTATACAGTCATCATTACAACAGCTTTACAGTCATTATTACAATAGCTATACAGTCATCATTACAATAGCTATAGTCATCATTACAATAGCTATACAGTCATCATTGCAATAGCTATGCAGTCATCATTAAAATAGCTATGTAGTATCATTACAATAGCTATGCAGTATCAGTACAGTAGCTATGCAGTATCATTACAATAGCTGTACATTCATCATTATAGTAGCTATGTAGTGATTAGTACAATAGTTATCCAGTCATCTACACATATGCAGTCATCATTATAATAGCTAGCTATATATACGTAGTATACAGTTAGATACAACCTAAATATCTATCTTTTAAGTGGTTGTACCCACCACACCCCCTACTTCATCTTTGGCATATATAACTATATTTAAGTATGCTCAAAATTTTGCGGTGCATTGTTAAGCCGCTGGCCAGCAAGGTCAGTTTAAAGGTGACTCAGTATTACGGTGACTAGTTTTGCACTAATGCACCACCACATCATGTCAAAAAGTTACGATACATTTGCAATACTTGAAACTCAAAAAGTACACGCCCCCTAAAATACGTAAACGTATGTAATTTACATTGAAAAGTATTAAAATTATACTGTTTTATAGACAGTTTCAAATTGTACAAAATTCCACAAAAGTCTATACAAAAAATACGGTCAGTTATGTAATCATATACCTTCAACTAACATCTTGAGAGAGTTTCTTGAACATTTGCACAAGCACACGCTCTGCTTTTCAACAGTAAACACAACAGTGCACAACAATTTCGCCACTACAAAATGTATTGTGGGACTCGCTTGGACAAAGAAAATAATTTCATGCAAGTAACTGGATAATGTAAGTTAGAAAATACGGTTTGCTTTACCACAAATAATCATATTTCTCTAAAGTAATCCAAAAGTGGAACGAATTCATTTCTCCTGCTGCTTGCTTTTTGGGTAGTTTCCCGCCAGTGAGAGTTCAAGGTCCATAATATGGAGAAGAAGTACCGCGTAATACGTTCAGTTGATGTTAATAAGTGAGTATTAGCAAATGTAACACTGCCACATTGCTATCTGTACTTTCTTAATTGTTTGTGTGTGTTTGAGCGCCCCATACCAATTTATAGAGTTACAACAGTATGTTTAAGGTATAGTAGTTTATCAATTTACCCTATATATTATATTTGCTCTCAAGGGACTGGTGGGTTTAATCGTTTTAATAACATTTTAACAGTTTACTGTCTGTGCATCTAGTTATTGGCTGTATTCAATAAGCCTTCCAGACAAGTGTGGAATGCCACAGATGGATTTATCAGATGACAGTGAGGCCACCATGAGCACAGAAAATTCATTACTAGCACCGAAGGAAAGGGCTATTGATATGGTAATCACAAAATTGTTCACAAAATTTTGCTGTAATATTAAAATATCAAGCCGGTTGCGTTTCAAAGTTATACAGAATGGGAAAAGCACTACATTCACTGAGTGGTAGTCAAGGTAAAACAAAAACACTAAACAAGTGGAGAGAAACTAATTGGGTAGTTAATCTTGAAGGGGATGAAATCATTCCGTATCCTAACAAAAAGGGAGAGAAGGATTCAATAGTAATTGTTTCATCAAAAGCCAAATGTGATAAATTAAAGCAAAATTTAAAAGAGCTCAATGAAAAGTTGAAAGATGTTACAAATAAATGTGAACAACTTGAAGAGTCAAATAAGAAATTGCTTAAGAAGGGAGATGCACATAATAAAAGAAAGCGAAAAAAATCTTGGTCAGAGTATTCCATACAATACAAGCAAAAAAGACTTAAGCGCCTGGGTACAAATATCGATGAGACATTAAAATGTGCAGATGATGATTTTGTGTATCAGCGTGTTGAGATGACAAATACTGAGACGGGAGAACTAATCACTGTTGAAAATAAAGATGGAAATCCTGTGATAAAGTCCAAAGAAGTGAGTAAGGAGAGTGAGGATAGCTTGTTAAAGAAAAAATTGTATATCAAGGAAAAATACAACATATGTAATGAAGCATACCATGAGTTGGCAATGACTAATCCTAAATTACCAAGTTCTTACAGGTTACTAAAAGCAGCAAAAGAAATTAATTCAGAATCCATAATTAGATCAACACCAGGAAAAGCAATAGGTGTACAGCAGTCTTTGAAGGAAAGGCTGACTAGAAGGCTGCATCATTTACTTAAGGTTAATCCAAATTTTCGACAGTCAGTCATACAGGTTAAAATAACCGGTGACGGAACATATGTGTCACGAGGCATGCATATCCTAGTAATTGCGTTTACATTGGTAAATGTATTAGTAGAGGAGCGTCCAAATTCCCCCAGAGGTAACCATGTGTTGGCTCTCATAAATACAACAGAAGATTACAATAATATAGAAGAAGCTGTACAGGACATAGCAGATGAAATAAAGTTTACCGATTGTATTACAATTGATGATTTTACATTTAAAATTGAATATTTCCTAGGTGGTGACTGGAAATTTCTTGCAATTTGTTTAGGCTTAAAAGCGGCAAACGCTAGTTATTCATGCATATGGTGTAAATGCCCCAGTGATGAGAGGCATGATTTACATAAGAAGTGGTCCTTAACTAATGCCCAAAAGGGTGCAAGGAGTGTTGAAGAAATCAAAGAATTATCTAAGTCTGCTAGGAAAAGGAAAAGAGGTGTAGAAACATATGGATGTGTGAGAGAACCACTCTTTCCTTCTATCAGGATTGACCATGTCATTCCTGATATTTTACATTTGTTTTTACGTGTATGTGATGTGTTAATCAATCTGTTAATTTTGGAGTTACGAAGACTGGATTCCATACATAAAAAAAGGTGTCCAAAGTCAGTGGGACTTGTAACAGCTTATGAAAGGTTTTTGAAGGAATCGTGCAAAATCAATTTTCATATGATTCAAGACAAACACACTAAAGAGATGAAATGGAGAGATTTGACTGGACCGGAGAAGTTGCGACTTTTTGCTAAGATTAACATTCCGGAAATTTTTCCAGCAGTTCCTCAAGCTGTTAATGTACAGAAGTTATGGAGCGATTTTTTAAGTATGTATAAAACACTACAGTCAACTGATGAAATTCCTGCTGGCAAGTTTGAGAGTGAAGCCACTAACTGGTTATGACTCTTTACAACTGTGTATCAATGTAGGCATGTGACCCCTTACATGCATTTACTATCAAGTCACATGGCAGAATTTCTTGAAATCTATAAAACAATAGCATTATTTTCCCAACAGGGATTAGAAAAATTGAACGATGATGTTACAAAATTTTATTTTCGAAGCACCAACCACCACGATGAAGCATCCCTTAAACAAATCCTTCTAAAACTTAACCGTTTAGAAGAACTGGAAGACAATGGTTATGGTCGCTTAAAGCTACTTCATATCTGTAAAATATGCAAGCAATCTGGCCATAATGCAAGAACATGTGCACTGAGGTCTTCAGAGCAAGATAGTCATGCTTAAGCATACAATTATTATGATAAGTATAATGTATATTATTTATATACGGTATGTTTATTATATCATGTATTTTTATCATAATGTTGTGTATCACGACATGTATATTATTTGGGTATAAAATTTTTATTCTGTTCCCCATGTGTTATAATTAATTTACTTGCATTGTTCAAGAACAGTGTTCCACTGAGGTAGAGTGCCATCTTCACGTACAAAACTGAACACTAGACAGCACCCAGCTCCAAATAGATTCTTGCTCAAGGTTCCATCACTTAAAAGTTGATACTCAGTTTTACCACTTAAACGCTTTAAATAGAACTCCACAGTGTTTGGTTTAACGTAGCAGAAATCACCAGATGGGTTTAACCCCCTGATGTACCACCTGTTCCCTAGTATATCATTAAACTTGGATAACCTGGTAACTGTGTACACTTGTTGTTGTAGGTGCTTTGTTCTAGGAATAACTGAACCTCTTTGTATAAGCCCCTCAAAATAAATGGAATCAAAGTTCATACTAATCCGGCTGTATGGATTACGTTTCCTGTACGATACTAGTTGTGCTTTTATGTTGGTAGCAAGCTGCTCATAAAGATTAAGTGGTGACATCTGCAGGGATTGCCGCATTGCACAACAGTCCATGGAATGGTCGTCTTGGTCGCCTGCATCTTCATCATCCAACTCGATAATATCTTCACGCCTTCTCCACTCATCCCATTCGCTACCATAGCCTATATAACTGATCTTAACTAACCCTCTTGACTCGTCTTCCTCCAATATATTAAGACGATAAACTGTACTGTCACTTCTTTGCACATTAACTTGGTGTTTACATTCTCTTGGAAGCCGAACATCACAAAGTTCACCATAATTTGGCCTTGAAATAGACCGTTTTGGTCTTCCAGTTGCCTCGCCAGTTGCCATCCACCTGAAGTTTTCGTAAACGTAATTTTACAGATACGCGTATAATATACGGAAATTATTTAAGTTTCAAAAATACATTACGTATTTTTGATATGTACGTATTGGGGCGAACCTTAGCGAGCATTACATAAAACACGTCAAGTGCTAACTGCAATTGCAGTCATTGACCAGCCGATTATGCCAGCATAATTTTGAGCATAATAGGTAGCTAAGCATAATAGGAAGTGTTTGACTAAACTTATTATCATTATTGATCGATATACCCTAATAGAACACTCAACGTAAGTATTATTTGTACTACTGTAGTGTGTAGAACTTTAGATATACTCTCATTATGTTAAATATTTTGATACAAGTGAATATACTCTAATAGAACAGTTTCTGCATCAGCATAATATTGAGCATAATAGGTCAAAAATTTGAGTACTGCAGCATAGTAAATAAATAAGTATAATAGGCCGGTCCCTAAATTTAAGTATAGTAGCAAACAATTGATAATGTGTGCAGATGCATTGTCTGCGGCTTAAGTAATTATGCTGAAAATTTTGTGTAGTATTCCCAAATATTTTTATTCCGTCTACATTATTATTCATTCATGATGTTTAGCTATCTACGTATCTGAGTGCTCTGTCAAAGTAACACAAAAATTGATTATCAAGTCTATAAACAAGTTGAATTACATTGTCTATAAGAGACATTATTATGATTACACTTAAATACATGAATGCTCTATTAGGGTAAATATAATGTGAGTGTTCAATTAGAGTATATTAGTCTGCCTCTTGTAAAGTGATTTATATGTCTCCATTTTGTTTCAGTTTTACAAATATATATGCAGTCATCATCATAATAGCTATGAAACTAGCTATGTAGTAATAGCAGTGCTAATTATGGTCTATAGCAATATTACAATAGCTATGCAGTCATCATTACAATAGCCATGCGGTACTCATTACAGTTGCTATGCATTAATCATTACAATAGCTATAATGTCATCATTACAATAGCTATGCAGTAATCATTTGCAGTTACTAATCATTACAATAGCTATGAGTCATCATTACGATAACTATGCAGTAATAATTACAGTTGCTATGCAGTCATTACAATAGCAAAGCAGTGAACATTACAGTAGCCATGCAGTGATCATTACAATAGCTATGCTCATCATTACAATAGCTATAATTATACAGTCAGCATTACAATATAGCAAAGCAGTGAACATTACAGTAGCCATGTATAGTGATCATTACAATAGCTATGCAGTCACAGTCATCATTACAATAATTACATACAGTCATCAAATTATATGCAGTAATCATTGCAGTTGCTATGCAGTAATCATTGCAGTTACTATGCAGTAATCATTACAGTAGCTATCCAGTTGCTATACAGACATCATTACAATAGCTATGCAGTGATCATTACAATAGCTATGCAGTGATCATTACAATAGCTATGTAGTATCATTACAATAGCTATATACAGTCATCATTACAATAGCTATACAGTCATCATTACAATAGCTATGCAGTCATCATTTCAATAGCTATGTAGTATCATTACAATAGCTATATACAGTTATTATTACAATAGCTATGCAGTCATCATTTGAGTCATCATTACAATAACTATGCAGTAACAGAGTTGGGAAAGTTACTTCAACAATGTAATAATATTACATATTACTAGACACTTTTCAGTAAAGTAATACTATTACAGTTACATATTACTGCTTTGGAAAAGTAAATAGTAATATAGTACTTTACATATGTGACCTGGTCTGACAAACCAGTCTTATTGCCACAAAATACACATATTCATTTTATGGTACCTATCACTTGTTCTGTGGGTACTATTCAAATTCTGTAAGTTTTATTGAATTCCTTAGGATTTTCTGCATATATGATGAAGTTTGTGTTATAATAGCATGTTGACAAAAAGGATTATTAAGTTTTGAATACTGAAAATTAGCTCAAAATTTACGCGGCAATAAGACTGGTTTTGTCAGACCGGGTCACATATTACTTTATAATTAAGGTGTGTGTTTCTAGCTTAAATTGCTCAAATAAGGTATTTTGCTATCATTTCATTGGAAAACTGACATACAACAATGTGTTAGCAGTAAAAATCAACAATATGAGAATGACAAAAGTGCTTATTTTACTGATGCTACATAATAATATTACATAACTAAGTAATAATATTACATGATAGTATTACAATTGATCAAAAGTAACTTCAGTTATATTACTACTGAAACAAATGTAACTATATACAGTCATCATTACAGTAGCTATGCAGTAATCATTATAGTCACTATGAGTCATCATTACAATAGCTATGCAGTGATCATTACAATAGCTAAGCAGTCATCATTACATAGCTATGCAGTGATCATTACATAGCTATGCAGTCATCATTACAATAGCTATATGCAGTCATCATTACAATAGCTATGCAGTGATCATTACAATAGCTATATGCAGTCATCATTACAATAGCTATAATATTATACAGTTATCATTACAATAGCTATATGCAGTCATCATTACAATAGCTATGCAGTGATCATTACAATAGCTAAGCAGTCATCATTACATAGCTATGCAGTGATCATTACATAGCTATGCAGTGATCATTACAATAGCTATGCAGTGATCATTACAATAGCTATATGCAGTCATCATTACAATAGCTATAATATTATACAGTTATCATTACAATAGCTATATGCAGTCATCATTACAATAGCTAGGCAGTGATCATTACAATAGCTATATGCAGTCATCATTACAATAGCTATAATATTATACAGTTATCATTACAATAGCTATATGCAGTCATCATTACAATAGCTATGCAGTGATCATTACAATAGCTATATGCAGTTATCATTACAATAGCTATATACAGTTATCATTACAATAGCTATGCAGTAATCATTATAGTTGCCATGAGTCATCATTACAATAGCTATGCAGCAGTGATCATTACAATAGCTATATGCAGTCATCATTACAATAGCTATAATATTATACAGTTATCATTACAATAGCTATGCAGTAATCATTATAGTTGCCATGAGTCATCATTACAATAGCTATGCAGCAGTGATCATTACAATAGCTATATGCAGTCATCATTATAATAGCTATAATATTATACAGTTAACATTACAATAGCTATGCAGTAATCATTATAGTTGCTATGCAGTGATCATTACAATAGCTATGCAGTGATCATTACAATAGCTATAATTATGCGGTCATCATTACAATAGCTATATACAGTTATCATTACAATAGCTATGCAGTAATCATTGCAGTAGCTGTACAGTCATTATTAGAATAGCTATAATTATATAATTATAGTCATCATTACACCAAGCCCTCACAAGGACATTTGATGAGACACAAACAAGTCCATCAAGAAAACCACAGCAGTTCATGTTGGTGAAGGCCTGCCTCCAATTCCCGGACGAATTGCAGACAAAATAATTACAGTAGCTATCCAGTCATCATTATAATAGCTATACAGTCATCATTACAGCTATACAGTCATCATTACAATAGCTATGCAGTTATCATTACAGCTATACAGTCATCATTACAATAGCTATGCAGTCATCATTACAATAGCTATCCAGTTATCATTACAATAGCTATCCAGTTATCATTACAATAGCTATACAGTCATCATTACAATAGCTATGCAGTCATCATTACAATAGCTATGCAGTCATCATTACAATAGCTATACAGTCATCATTACAATAGCTATCCAGTTATCATTACAATAGCTATGCAGTCATCATTACAATAGCTATGCAGTCATCGTTACAATAGCTATGCAGTCATCATCATTATTAGGTTTACACATTATTGTATAACTGCATGCTGTATATGTGTGTTAAAGCACTGCCGCGAGTATGTATGGGAAATACAGCACGAGGGGGTGTGTCGAGAGGTAAATACAGCACGAGGCGTAGCCGAGTGCTGTATTTACCTCGAGACACCCCCAAGTGCTGTATTTTTTGTACATGACGAGCTAAGGCAGTGCTTTAACTGTTATATAGTATTTCTTGCCGGATTCAGTCGTCTATAAAGGCGCAGACGGCCTGAAGCAGATCGTGGAGCGCGATGGTTCAAGTTCTTAGAAGGTCGAGCCTCTGTTTACGCTACCGACCAACTGAACTAGGCATGAATTATCGATGTAGCTTACGTAGCTAGCTGTTGAGGAGGCGTGGCATAGTGTCGACAACACCATTAACTCGAATGAACTGATCAGTTCCGGCAATTAGTGATTTCAACAAGCAAGACTAAGGTGGTAGATAACAAAAAGAACTCGATTTTACGCGTTTTTAACAGATAAGTAATGGATTTCATTTGAAATCAGTTGGTTACTGCTATCAACATCTGGAATTTCACACCTATACAACAATTATTTACATAACTGTACTGTATATATTCTTCTTTCCCACTGAAGCCATACATCAAAGGATTTTACTGTACAATAACTTAGTTATTGCCCGGGCAATAACTAAGTTATTGTACAGTAAGGTGCAAGGTGTTTAACACTATAACACATCAGCAATTTCTTTTATTAGTCAAAGCTTTCTTAAAGTCTTTGGTGGGAAAGAAGCCAGTTATATCACAGCAGGAGTATGATATCTTTGTTATTAACACTCGTCCTCGGCTCCGCCTCGGACTCGTGTAATAACAAAGATATCATACTCCTGCTGTGATATAACATATACATGCATAACTGTACTTTATTTTCCATACAGCACACTTGCTACTTTATGGAGTATAAAGTACACTTTTGCCCTTTGATCCGCCCACGCAAAATACTTTATATGTGTTAAAGCACTGCCGCGAGTATGTACGGGAAATACAGCACGAGGGTGTGTGTCGAGAGGTAAATACAGCACGAGGCGTAGCCGAGTGCTGTATTTACCTCGAGACACCCCCCTAGTGCTGTATTTTTTGTACATGACGAGCTAAGGCAGTGCTTTAACTGTTATATAGTATTTCTTGCCGGATTCAGTCGTCTATAAGGCGCAGACGGCCTGAAGCAGATCGTGGAGAGCGATGGTTCAAGTTCTTAGAAGGTCGAGCCTCTGTTTACGCTACCGACCAACTGAACTAGGCATGAATTATCGATGTAGCTTACGTAGCTAGCTGTTGAGGCGGCGTGGCATAGTGTCGACAAGCAAATCAACAACACCATTAACTCGAATGAATCAGTTCCGGCGATTAGTGATTTTGACAAGCAAGACTAAGGTGGTAGATAACAAAAAGAACTCGATTTTATGCATTTTTAACAGATAAGTAATGGATTTCATTTGAAATCAGTTGGTTACTGCTATCAACATCTGGAATTTCACACCTATAACAACAACAATTATTTACATAACTGTACTATATTCACGCATAACTGTACTTTATTTTCCATACAGCACACTTGCTACTTTATGGAATATAAAGTACACTTTTGCCCTTTGATCCGCCCACGCAAAATACTTTATATATTAATATTCAATTATATAAGATAATTATAGTATATTATTAGGGTTACACATATACACATAAATGTATGACTGCTCTTTTAGGGTAACTATTACACTGTGTCCACAAAACTGCTAAATTCACTAGCTATTCCATGAAAATGTTAACCCTTATTAACTTTAGGCTACACTGTATATGTAGTACTAATGCTTTTGCATGTCATGCATTATGAATACATATAACTATATCACTAGTACTGTTGTTCAGGGTGATTAGCTAGCTAAACCTTCAAAGCCAGTGACTGGCTAAATATTAAGTTTTACCTACGTACATTAACTGTTGATGTTATAAATATGTATATACAACAAATTATGTGACATGCACATACATCAGTACATACATGTATTCATCAATATTAGTTTCTGTTTCACTGAGTTTTAGCTACGTACCTTCTTACAGGCCCGCTAGGTCTGTAGGAGGTTAGCTACACTATAGTGATAAAACTATAAAATAATAGGGATTGTACAATTTATTATTACAGAAACTAGGATAACTAAATTGGATGGACTTACAATTATGTACCTAGTTCTGGGCTCTAATGTTTCTGCATAATTACAGTGCCAGAAGTTCTGGCACTGTAATTACGTATGCAGAAACATTAGAGCATACATAATCCCTATTTTGACTGCTATAGCTACGTATGAGTAAGTATAAAATTATATAGGTACTTAGAACATTAACTGATCATGAGCTAGCAAAACATCAATACCACTTATAAATTCAATGTTTCTGCATTATATATATACAGTGCCAGATATAGGTGGATTTTGGGAGGGATTTGATAAGTTTACCTTTTACCCCCTACTATAAAGGTACAGAAATATCCTTCACAGAAACTTTAACTATTTTTTGCTTCATGTTTTAAATTACCCAATAACTTCATGGGGGTTGTGCCCCCAGACACTCTGTTGCCCCCCTCTCAGTAGGTCCTAGATCTGCCCATGTTGCCAGAACTAGGTACGTAGCTACATAAGTGTGAATCCATCTAATTAAGTTATCTTTGTATGTTTAGTGTGAATCCTATTAAATTTGAGATTTTAAATTTTAGTATCACTAGTTTGTTAAGTTTTTTTGATATAGCTATAGATATAGCTATAGCTACCCATTATTGGGTAAGGAATATACATATATCACCATAGGCACATGCAATTATAACTAGCTACGTCAAATGAGATGAGGACTATTTTGTAGCTACATATCAGGGGTGTAGGAAGCATAACTATAGCCTGGCTGCCTCATTACCATAATTATCAATAACATTTTCCTACACCTCAGAGTCTGCATATATACAACTATGTGCCTGCATGCATGTGATGTCGTTTATATGGAATAGTATTTAGTATTTGATGTTGACATAGCTATGAATCTTTGTAGCAAGCCTATACATATAATATCTAACATGCATTGTGTAATTTGCTATTGCATGGTGAAGTGTACCATTACTGTGTTATATGTAGCTATATACAGGCTACAAATTTTAACAGTGTGTGTGGGACTAACAATATTATACCATACCAAATATGATACATGCATGCATGCATGCATATAATTATGTTATAATACGTATACCATATAAGGAAAAACTTTCATGGTTGGAATAGAAAATGAATCCGTGGTAGTAGCTTCTTTTATAAGAATGTCCATTGCTAGCTAACCTATTCTTCATTAAACATTCGAGGTAGAGCCACAAACCATGAAAGTTTTCCCACTCGAATATTTTGCCTTATACAGTATGTAGCTATATCTCTGCATGTGTGTATAATGCGTATGTGTATGTTTGTGTGTGTACGTGTGTGTGTAGTATATGCGCATGTGCACCACAGAGCATCATGCACCATGGACCATGTACTATGCACCTATAATACATTGTGCAACTTCCTGTTATACACATTCTTAGTTACACGTATCCTTGTTAGTTGTAGTTGCTTGCTGATTTGATTCAATCATGATAGTTATTACATTTCTGTGTGTGCATGTATGTGCGTGCGTGCGTGCGCGTATGCATATGTTTGTGTGTGTGTGTGTGTGTGTGTGTGTGTGTGTGTGTGTGTGTGTGCATGTATGCGTACGTTTGTGTGTGTGTGTGTGTGTGTGCATGTGCGTGCGTATGTTTGTGTGTCCGTGTGTGCGTATGTTTGTGTGTCTGTGTGTGCATCCAGGTCTCTACTTCTGTGATTTAGCTAAATTTTTCCATCTGTTTTGTAGCTGTTTAGCTGTTTAGCCATTCTTGACAGCCTGTATTTTGTTACTATTTTTCTGCAAATCTTTAACGATGGTGTAGTTCCATTCTGAAGTGGCCATTCCCTTAACAACTTCCCATCTTCACCTTCAGAAAAGTATTTTTGCTGTGTAATTGTTTGATGGTTGGTGCGTATCCACCGAATCTTCTAATGTGGGAAATTGATAGCTCCTCATGCTGGTCTCAGGAGCATGAGACATATGGCTGTGGATAGCTAATGCTTGTTGTTGTGTCAGAGTCTCCCTTGCAGCTGTTGCGGTTACTTTTCGATTGATGGTGGCTGTAGGGATGTCATAGCCATATGAGTTGGCCACTTGTATGATGGTCTCTGAAATCTTGAAAAATTCATTACCAGTATGAGTTATAAATAGCCTCTCTTTAATTGATTTCCGCTGAGGGCTTGTATGGACTCTGATGTTCTCTAAATAGGATTCTATGACCTCCTCCAGTTCCTTATCAATTATAATGTCTACTGCACCAGTGGTAGATGAAGTTTTGTGGTGCAGTACATTTATTAAAAAATTTCCCTCTTCATTTTCTTCTCTCTCATGGAACTCATTGATGGTCATATATTGTATCACCCCCGGTCGTTGGGCATTCGGATATACTATTGATGCGGACATAAAGGATAGAAGCAGCCTGTGCTGTTGTGGTGTGCATACACTAGTAATGGCTGCTTCCAGAGCCTTTTTGACTTCTAGCCTTACTTGTGGGCTTTCTAAAAATGCTTGTGGATTTGAGGCCAACCCTACTGCAGCTTTTGATTGTATCCGGACCTCTGTTTTCCTCTGTCTTATCTCCTTACATAAGGAGGACCGCCACTTAGACAATTGTTGTAACGTCCTCGTGCACCTCTGGGTGGTGGCCTCATCCTCATATTGAAACATGATGTATCCACACACAGTTTCAGTCGGCGGATTTTTTCAGCAACAGTGCCTGCAGTTAAGGAGGATTTACGCTGCAGATCATCTACATAACGTCTTAAGTAGTTAACATCGAGGAAACAATCCTCCCATTTACGGTCCCGTGATGGAACAGAGGCAAGGTACTTGAGAGCATCGCTGGTCATCTCCTTTGCAACCTTGGTGTCTTTCCTTCCACCAGATACACTACAAAGATATTCCGTGTACTGGCTAGGACTGAAGTTCTTAATACCGTATTGCTTATCATCGGTGATTGATTCCTAAACAATAAAAATATATACTGTTACAGTAATTATAGATATTCAATCACGATGGTTTTGTATGTTATTTACCTATAGACTGGGTAGGCAATGAGCTGAAGTAAAGTAAATGTTTGGCAGGGATGATATGTTTCCACAATATAGTCAGCACTAACTGCCACTTATATAATTTTGTAGATACCACATGGACCACTGTACAAACTTACTGACCAGCACTAAATTATTTTCAGGCATCTAAAATAACACTCAACTGAATGCATGTTGGATAATTTTGGGGGGCGATTACGCCTCCTGCCCCCTGCATCCTTGGTTTGGAGTAAAATACTATAGATTGTTGCATGTGACTGTGTGCATGCATGTGACTGTGCGTTCTTTAGCAGCTGCATGCAGTTGCTTATCCTATCTATACAGTAGCTAGCTATAAGTGTATATAATTATTATAGCATATAATTATATGCATGCATGCATGCATGCAAAAATAATGCGTACTATTAAGAATGTACAGTATGTATATATTACTTACATCACTACTATCAGTCTCAGCATCATCTTCACCACTGTCACTACTAGTACATGACCAAACAACATGCTCTCTGTTCTGCGGAACCTACATGTGTAGAAACATGACAATTTTGAAGAATAACATTATGTCAACTTACGGCATGGTCATAGGTGGTTCATGCCACGAGAAATAAATGGAGAAGATTACTGCCACTCCATATATGGTCGTAGGGTGGTTCATGCCACGAAGTTATAAACGGTGAAGATTACTGATAAACAGCGAAGGTTACTGATATGGCATATATGGTCGTATGGTGGTTCATATGCTACAAGAAATAAATGGCGAAGATTACTGATACTTTATATATGGTCGATTTGAACTTTATTTGTATTAAAGAAGTTGACATTATGTGTGTAATAAATTTATTATATTATGATCATGCCCGCAAAAAAAAATATATGTGACCCGGCATGAAAAAATAGGGCTTATGTGCACATAAAATTTGATCACATTTTTGGATTTCAAAATTAAATAACTTCATGTATTCACATGGGGATGCAGCACAATTTTCATCATTTATGCAGTTTTTCATAGGGAATCTAATGCAGTTTACAGATTTTGTAAACCTTATACAGTAATGGAGATACATACTATAATACGAGTAGGTGTATTTTGTGTACATAAGCCCGGTTTTCTCATGCCGGGTCACATATATAAAAATTACTGCCTATACGGTATGGTTGTGGGGTGGTTCATGCCACTAGAAATAAACGGCACAAAGGTAATAGAGCGCGGATAGTCCAGTGGTCTCTTATTGTTCAGTAACGCACACGTGGTACGGTTAACACGCAAGTGGCAATGTGTACAAATGCGTTTTAGTCTTTTGATGAAGCAGTGAAAGGTAATTTAAATATGATTCAGTGTGCGAATAGATTGAACTGATGTAATTTTTGAGGGAAGAAAGACTTCCTCAGTCATCTCTACCTCGCAGCTGCCTTGTGACATGCTTAATTCTATATATGATTCTATTTACAGTGCAGTGACAAATTTTCACGTGATGCAACAACTCAGGCTCGGCCCATGATGCTAAGCATCTGTCTAGTAGATAAGGTAAGGTGTCTGAAGATAGCAAGGCAGTATGGCCTATTTCTATGCCAACACCTTGTCTACGGACATAGTAAACATTTCCTTTGCACTGCCTCTAGTCTCTCAGGATACAGATCCATCTTATATCAGTGGCAGAGGGTACAGATCCATCTTATATCAGTGGCAGAGGGTACAGATCCATCTTATATCAGTGGCAGAGGGTACAGATCCATCTTATATCAGTGGTAGAGGGTACAGATCATCTCTCAATATCATCAGGAACAATAATATTTCTGAATGCACAACGACCTGTGGTGGTACAGTATATGACCATTGATGAGTTTTGTAACAAGGAAGAGAATGATAAGGGTAAATTAAATGCGATGGCTCCAAATAATAGATGTTCCATACTTATAAAGTACAAATTTACGTACAAATATGTCACACAGCTGCTCTGTCAGTGGATGGTTCCTTAGATATTTTGCCATTAGTGCCAGCCAATCTTCTAGTTTTTATCTTGCTCCAATGCCATTGTGTAGCTTGAGGGCAAATCTTCTAGCTTTGTCACTTGGTGAAATTTATCGGTGAATGCTACAGGTGGCTCATCAGCCAATAATCGTTGTCTTCTTCTTCCTCTGCATGCTAATCAATTTGGCATATATACATAAATAATTAAGATACCGAGGTGTATTCTGGCATAGGTGCCAGCAATACATTTGTTTCGATAGCTACCATATTAAATTGCAGGACATGCAGTATTAATAGTATCTTGGTTGTTAATCCATTCTTTCACAGTGAGAAATAGGTCCACTTCTTTTATTAACATAAATTAGTTAGATGTTTTGCATGTGTGATGCAGCTTGTATATGGGATCACATTATCACTGAAAATTCTATTAGCGCGTGATCCAGTATTAGCTAGCTAGGTACATTTGTAATAAACAATTTTATAAAAATGCATTTAGCTAATTAATTTTCAGAATATTCCTTGGTGGCATGCCCTAGCTTTAATAGTCACATGCTTTGCATGCTGATTCAATCCAGCAGTACTTGTATTCACCTTTCTGAATATTGTTAACATAATTATTGTTAACATACGATCCAACATTTCCGTCTTCCTGGGCAAGTTTATTCATTTCTGATGGTTCTGCTACAACAACATAATTATGTCTTCTTACTACAGATTATGCATGTACCTAGCTACTCTAATTCTACTAACTGCAATCTATATGGAAAGGTCAAATCTTCTAGGTTTTTCACTGGGTGTAGTTCATCAGTAAATGCAAAGGCTCCAAATAATCGTTATCTCATTCCTCTGCAAATGAATTTTCAACTTAGCACAACTATATATTAGGGATGGGCGATATTGACATTTTGGCACACGATTATTGTGAAGCAAGCATTTCACGATTATCACGATTATTGAATTAACTGTATTTGTATCTAAAAATGTGTCAAATTGCCTTTAAATGTGTCCAACACTCCAAAATTTATCACAGTACGTGCCAATTATCACGATATTACACGATTATTGCCTCTCACGATTATTGTTAGTGATTAAAATTGGACGATATCGATTGTTGACAAAGGAAATATCACGATTAATAGGCCAAACCGGTTAATTGCCCATCCCTACTATATATATGTACGTATACACATAATTAACACACCCATAGGTTTTCCTGGATACATTTGTACCCTAATGATATAGCTCAATCTCATCATCATCTAGATCCTCTTTATGTAAGGAGATTAAACAGAGAAAATTTGAAATTAGACGTAAAAGATACTGAGGTGTATTCTGGCATAGGACATGCAATTAGGATACCGAGGTGTATGCTCCTAAGACGAGGTCATATAAATCTAATGCTCTAGACATTCTAGCTTTAATAGTCAGATTCTTTACATGCTGATTACTTGTTGTTTTCATATTGTTAACATATGATCCTACTGAGCAAGCTTATCCATTTCTGATGGTTCTGCCACACGCTTATATATACTGATTTGTTGAGATCAACATTAAAATTATAATACACCTGACAAATCACTCCACCAACTAAGAACGGCCATGCACCAACACCCATAGAATCAATTTTTTTGACAAAACAGTGAAAAGTTGAGTCTCTGTCTAGCTAAAACATATAAATTTGTGGGTCATAAAATTCTTATGAAAAAATTTTAAGGTTGTACAAATCTTGATTCATTAAAACAGTCCATTTCTTGAAACCATACATGAAAAAACATTTAAATGTTGAGTGTTCTATATGCTAGATGAACCACATTATTGAATGCACATATTTTACAGAAGTGCAATGTTGAGAAATTAAAACTTATTTTTCCAATGAGACTTATTGTTGAGTCAATCTCAGAAACTTAACCTCACAAACTACCCAAAATTGAGTAACCTACCACGTTTGAGTAACCTACCCAATGTTGAGTAGCCTACCCAATGTTGAGTAGCCTACCCATTGTTGAGTAACCTACCCAATGTTGAGTATCCTACCCAATGTTGAGTAGCCTACCCAAAGTTGAGTAGCCTACCCAATGTTGAATATCCTACCCAATGTTGAGTAGCCTACCCAATGTTGCGTAGCCTACCCAATGTTGAGTAGCCTACCCAATGTTGAGTATCCTACCCAATGTTGAGTAGCCCACCCAATGTTGAGTATCCTACCCAATGTTGAGTAGCCTACCCAATGTTGAGTAGCCTATCCAATGTTGAGTAGCCTACCCAATGTTGAGTAGCCTACCCAATGTTGAGTAGCCTATCCAATGTTGAGAAGCCTACCCAATGTTGAGTAACCTACCCAATGTTGAGTAGCCTACCCAATGTTGAGTAATCTACCCAATGTTGAGTAACCTACCCAATGTTGAGTAATCTACCCAATGTTGAGTAGCCTACCCAATGTTGAGTAGCCTAACCTTCTCAGAGTAACGTTAATGGAATCTGTGAATCTCCATCATCACAAAAATTGCTTTACTTAAGTCATTACACAGACTAAAATAATCTTTATACACACTGAAAGTTAAGTTCATAAGATAGTACTCAAGCAATGCAATAGAAACTCTTATACACGATACTTTCTCCTGTTTGAATGTAGCTACGTTCAATCTAACCTCTCAATTAGAGCTGTGAAACTGGTGTAGAAACCATAACTGGTTACTGGATACTTGTCTGGTTAACTAAAGTTTTAATTAAAGCACCTAAAAACCAAGTTTACCTTTTATGCCTTCCCAGAAATGACAATTCTACTTTTTATTTGATAGTTTTGTTCTAAAATCTTAAAATGTGGGAATATTTTGCATATTCCAATGCTAAAATAAGTGAAATAGATTACAATTGCTGTGAAATAATATACTTCATTGGTTATGTAAAGTTAAAGGTTTCGATTCACAGCCCTATCCTCAATAAATAACTACTATAATATGGACTAAAAATCCATTTCTCACATTTGTTCAGTCAAATTCAAGGGGCTATGGGATGACAATGTGTTTTGGTGTTCTGAAGTCACCCAATGCTTGTTACAACTAATTAGTTTGCTTTTATGTTTAATTAAAAATTACATCACAACTGGTCATAGTTGGCAATAATATGATTTCACTGCAGTAACATTGCATAGCAATATTGTCACACAGCCCCTTTAATGGCATTGCAATTGTCTAGCATTTATTTCACATGGTTTATATAAATTATATAGATTTGCAAATGCCTTATAAACTTAACTATCCAGTGTAGTGCACTGTTTACAAGGACAACTTGCAAAATAAGTGGGACAAAGCACATTCTCCAGAGAAAAACAATTTTCAGGGCATACTTACATTTGTAATGGTAAATGTCTTACTGTAAAACTGTTTATAAATCCCACAAGTTGTTAAAATCTCCGAAACTTACTATATATTATAATATATATAGTTATATTTCTCAAGTATTTTCAAAAAATTCTTTTTAATCATCTGTACAATATAACGTAAAAGAAAATACATGTTACTTTGTATTTATCCATCATACCATACATATAGGCTGCTTTGATCCCATTTGGCGTCTCTTAAGGACGGTATCAGCATTTCAATAGGAACCCTTTTCCTTCACTTACTGGATCGGCTACCAAAATCTGAATACGATGAGCCTACAATGGAGAATGATTATTGGTGACATGTGAGAAAGCATAGTTACAGAAGCAGCTACAATATGTTTTTAGTGGAAGTAGTTTCATAGACCAACTAGCTAGTAGATATACAGTGGCAAGTACTTGAAAATATACTTGATAAAGAACATGTAATTAATCTGACCTTGGTGGAATGGCTCACAAATGTCGTTAAAAGACTACTGACTTCTTTAAATAGACTTGACTTTATTTTTTAAAGTACATGCAACGTTATTGTCTAATTTTTGTAATTGCATACATGTATATATATGTACCATATACAAAAGTTCCACTATGTGCGATTTCAAAAAATTTGTGAGTTTTAGATGGCAAAGTATCACTTGGATTATTGATTATTAAAGTGTCTTGGTTGTGATACTAAAAGTACCTTTGTACCAATAACTTGATAAATTTCAATAAATTTGCTTCATTTTGTATTCTGTTATTTATAAAATGGAAATACACATTTTAGTGTCTTTCAAGGCTAGCGCTGTACATATTCCAGCCCATATACAAGCATTTTCTATACATTACATATTAAATAACCTACAAGGCTATATAAAAGTTTTACCTTGTGATAAGAAACTTAAATGATAGGACACAATACAGTAGAAGGTCTTCTTTTTCGGGAAAATACATAGTAGCAACCGTTTTTTGTGATTATCAATAAATCATACCAAACAAATTTGAATGTCAGGAACAAGATGGCTCTTAATAAATATACATAATGAAAGTCATAGCCATTTTTCTGCAGAGGTGCATTCAAAAATTAATATGAAAGAAGGATGCTTTGAGTTTCCTTCAAAGACTGGTACAATCAGAAATGAAATTTTATTTATGGTGAGTAAATGATGGTAAGTAGATTCTTACAGCACCAGCCCTTCATGAATCATGCCATTTAGTTAAGAGGCATGCAATATACATATATAAAAGCTAGTTTTCTGAATGGATGCAGGTTTAAGGATAAAACTACTGTTGTTAATATACAGTTATACATTCATTAGAAAGTCACATACACAAAGACACACCCCTAAGGAGTAGGGAAAACATAGCAACACATACACAATAATATATATCTATATATTTACATGACAAAAAGAAGCACAAATATAATGTAAGCTGAATTTCTTTCTTATTTCATAATAACTTAACCCAGTGTTTTAAATGGGCAATATAGTGTTAGATACTCTCCCTCCCTACATCAATTATAAACTTTTGATGATAAGGATGCTACTAAACTTCCTGCGTTATCTATTTATAGCACTAACTAGCTAACTAGCTAATTGACATGTACATGCAAACACTCTAAATGATGATCCCAACAACTAAAAAACAAGTTGATGTTCCACCATATAAAAACCAGGCGATGTGTAACTGTTAATCAACTGCTATTCAGTGGATTGTAATAGTAATTAATGACATCACGAGTAAGTCATGTGAGCAAAGACTCATCACTAAGGGGCACATAGCAACGCATACAAATTTAATTCTTTTGTTTAAACCGGCTTTATACTCCAGTACTTTAGTGATAAAACTTTTTAAAAGTAGTACAAAGTTGTTTTAAGCCAAAATTCTTACTGTAACACTATAGACTAGTCTTGTAGTATAGGTTCCGCAACCCGCATGGCACGCCCACTTCCAAAACTGAAGCGCTCTGTCTTGTTAGTAATGTACAACTGTTCAAATGGCTTTTACTATGGAATGAAGGGCTAACACTGCATTACCTTGTTCTTATTCGGCAGTAACTCATGACGTGTTTCGTTACTAAGGCCCCGCCCATCAGTAATATCGATAGCAAGTGTCATAGAAAAGCAGTAGGACTTATTTGATTGGTTATTCAGGCTTCATTTCACGTGAATGGTTTTTAATAGCCTAGGGGCGGACACACACACACATGCACGCACACAAACACACACACATACTGATGTTTTCACGAAAACGATTTCAAGAAACCAGGCATGCGCCTGGTTTAACAAGTATCAATAAGAATAGCCATTCACAAGCTACAGAAGCTCACCCAAACACTTCAAAAATCTTTGAATTATAAAAAATTACAATGTGTTAATTAAACAACTTGCACCTTACTGTAAAATAGTTTAGTTATTGTCTATTAACTGATACATAGTACAGTATTAATGTACATATGGGGATAGAATGGTTGATTGATAGCTTACCAAAACACTGTCATCAGCATACTATTCTGGATCTGCACGAATCACCTGTGTAAAAAACATGATCTAAATCAAAATCATCTTTTACATATTGAAACCATTATCTTGAGATCCATGCCAAAATCAAAAACTCATTGATTTCTATTGCAAAGATTTGAGATTAAGGGCTTGGTCAGAAAAAAATCTTGAGGCAGCTGAAAAACAGTGAAAGTTGTGAGAGTTGGCAGGCCTGCATGCGTATGATCCATAAATTTTGGTGTAGCTTGAAAATTTTTGTATCTTGAGGGTAAAGAAAGGAAAGCAATAGTGGAAGCTTAACGCCTGTGATGTCACATAATATCACAAACCCTAGCCTTCCATTCAGGAAAAAACACAAAAACTCGAGAGGCGAAACAGTTTTAAAAGTTTCACAATGAATTACACAATGATAATTAGAAACAATACAAATTGTTACTAAGCCAAGCATGAACTTACGTCTTTAATCCGTCCTAGCGGCTCAGAACGTTTCATCAGTAAGCCATCACTGCTCTTTATCAGTACTAAATAGCGTTAGGCATCTCGAGGGGCATCTTCACTCCGAGTTTTACCTGAACTTTCACCATCTTCATACACTAAGAACTACTTCTTCGCACGAGGCATTTTGGCTTCGACACCTTACAAGGCGCTTAGCAAAGCTCACTCCGAGCACCCGGCCGACTCTATAAATTCACGTTCGAATTCTGTTCCTAATGATTAAAACCGGATGACCCGGTTATCGGTTGTCACGTGATCGTTTTATCTCACATTTTGAAAAATGTATATACTGTATTGAAGCAAAGCCATTACCAAATGGCTACGCCGCCAAGTAAGCATCATTGCTGCGACCAGTTTTTAACAGAAGACTGTGTAGCGGATGATTCAGATGTAATTTTTCTTAGCGACAGCGACGATGAAATTAACTGCACCGATTTCGATTTCTTTTATCTTTCTGAAGACTCCAATCAACTTTCAGAACAGAACAGAATTACTGATACAACGAAAGATGCTACTCATAATTTGTGCTCGACGGTTAATGACGAGTTTTTGTATCCATCCGAAGAATCCAACCAACTTGCAATAGCAGTCGCCAGTAACAAGAGTTATAGTTCGATTGATTGTACACTAGTTGAGGCATCTGCAGAAAATGAAGAACTGGAAAGGATTGGGAGACTGTTAATTGGAGTTTGTTGTGACAAGGAATGTCTTCGCCATTTAACTGCCAATGACATTATTACAGCCAGAACAATTAACCAAACCTGAACAGAAACAATATTTGTTTACAAAATTAAGGGAAAACAGTAGTGAAGCTTACCATCAAGCTGGAAAGATTGAAACGAAATTTTATATTGCAGGAAAGGAGATCTGTAGCGTTTCATGGTCAAAAATCTACTCACTTTCCCTGAGGACATTAACAAGGATGTTGAAAGATATTTATTTTGGAGAAAATCATGTGGCACATGGAAATCAAGGAAGAAAAAGAGTAAACACCAAGAAGGAATCAGTTGCAGCTTGGATGGAGAGATACTTTACCTTAATTGGAGATAAAATGCCTGATAGTAAGCAGATCCATTTACCATCCTGGAAGACCCAGAAGGATATTCATGCACATTATTGCCAAGACATGCAGCTTTGTGGCATAGAGCAGGAAGAAATTTCAGGGATCAGCACATTCTACAAAATTTGGACAGAGCAATTCGCCCATGTTGTCATTCCTGAGGTATTTTCATTATTTTATGTGAAACTAATTAAGTTGTGTTGTCTTTTTTAGCAAAACCGCTTCGCGAAATGCGATATCTGCGTCAAAATAAAACTTGATCGAAAGAGTTGTCTGGATAAAGACAAGCAAGCAGAGCTTAAGAAATATTTACTAGCACATCTTGACAGAGTAGAGTGAGTTTAATTGTTTATTATATTATATTTAAACCAGGTGCATACCTAGCAAAGGTTTGGTGCACACCTGGTTGCTTTTGTGTGAACCCTTTTAAGTTTTTACATGGGTGGATCAAAGGGCAAACATGTGGTTTGTTTGCACAGGTAAGGTGTGAAGATAACTTCAAAGCTTAATTAAGTACAGTTATGCATGGAACAGTTCACATGCACTTCTGTACACAAGTTTAGAAGGTTTTAACACACTAGAAGTTGCCAGTTAAATGTACTGAAGATACCTACAATACAGGCAAGCATGTGTATATTCTAGCATTCTCGTAACACTGCATTTGGTGAGAAAAATTTCAATCACTATTCATAATAATGTATGTAGTCTTGTGAGTCATGGCTTCTTTTTGTGCATGGCATTAAGCCACATTGTTACCACCTTTTACCAAAAGTATAGAACTATATACATACCACCATTAGTATGAGTAGGATATCTTTTACATGAGTCCAAAGCTTAGGATGAGTGTTAATAACAAAGATATCCTATGATTGTACTGTGATATAACTGGCTTCTATTCCACCTGCTTTCATGCTTAAGGTTTCTATCTACTGGGGTTTAACTATCATTCCCAGGGTTTCACTACCATATAATCCCGTTTTTCCTTTGATGTATGCCTTTAGTGCAATTAAAGAGACTCCATGTGATTATTCAATTTGCATGTATTAGAAAATCCAACATGCTTTCTTATCCTTTAGGAATGACACAACTCAAGTAAAAAGACAGATACAGCCATTGAATTTTATTCCTCATTACTTGATCAATACAATCCCAAAAGTGGTTGATAATCTTAATATTGAATGTAAAATTGGGAGTGGAAGTTTTGGCACTGTATATGCTGCATCTTTAAAGCAAAACCCTGTGAAGTGGTTTGCATTGAAACATATTATTCCAACCTGTTTCCCTGCCAAGGTCGAAAGTGAAGTAAAATACTTAGATATGATGAAAGATGCTGAACACATTATTTCAATTGAAACATTTTTGTGGTACAATGTTCATGTTGTTCTTGTAATGCCCTACTTCGAGCATGATGCTTTCACTGACTATTTCAACAAAATGACAATTCCTGAAGTTCAGCAGTACATCAAGGGACTTTTTACTTGTTTAGAAGTAGTACATAGTCATCATGTAATTCATCGAGACATTAAACCAAGCAACTTTTTGTACAATTATAAAGATAAGACTTTTAAGTTGATTGATTTTGGGTTGGCACATTTCCAACATGGGTACAATAGACCTGTTGTCTCTGAGGATTTGCTTGCTAAGCCACCTTTTGGTTTAGCAAAAAAGAAGACCCATATTAGTGCTTTAAAAGTTGATGGAAATGTTTGCAGTCATGGGCCATTAGAAATATGTAATGTATGCCATTCTAGACCTAATCAACACTCTCCTCGAGCTGGCACCTCAGGATTCAGAGCACCTGAAGTGTTAATGCAATACCAATATCAAACCACTGCAGTAGATATATGATCAGCGGGGGGGGGTTATATTTTTGTCTTTATTAAGTGGGAAATATCCATTCTTCAAATCTTTTAATGATATGACTGCTATGATGCAAATCTCATCACTATTCGGGTCACAGTAATGCAAAGAAGCAGCTAAACATATCAGCAAAGAGCTACACTTCTTGCCATATCACCACACCCAAAACCTTTCCGAAGTTTGCAGTCGTTTGAAACATTCAGAAACTGTTGATAAAGCTTGCGAAACAGATAATGTATGCATTGACAGTCACTTTTCATCACAAGGCTATATGAGCAATCTGTGTCTTAGTAAAAAAACATGGACTACCTCACCTTCAGCTGCTTATGATTTGTTACAAAAGTGTCTGAAGTTGAATCCACTTTTACGTATCACTGCTACAGAAGTTTTACATCATGCCTTTCTTGAGAATACTGAATGAGGCTAAGAAAAGGTTGCATGACATTGAATCTTTGTATGTATTTGTACATGCACTTTTACATAATACTAACTTAATAACGAAATTATGGGGTATACGTATGTATAGTGTGTGTAAATATAGATAATAAAAGTTTACACTATAGCTCATATTAAACTTCGTATTTGTGTATACATCTTGTAAAAGAGCTAGGGGGTTATATTAGGGGTTGATGATATACTTTCTATTTTGTTATAGAACAGCATCTATGTACTTATATGCATGAAGTTATGAAGCTGGTTTTAACTTGTAATAGTTTATGCATTGCTTTGTGTTCCTTTGTGGTGATTCTTTGTGCATCTGTGATGTCATTGTACATTCTTAATAGTATCTAGTAGTAGATAAACAATAGTTTAATTCTGGTTTTTAGAGCACCATTGGCTTGTTTTCTCAGGTTGGAGAGGAAAAAGTACCATTCACATTGTGATCATCTCCAGAGAAATTTTTAACAATGATCATCGATGGAATGGATCAATCAAAGACTAATATACCAAATACTAAGCTGATTTCTAAGTCCACTTCGTCTCTTTGGAAGCTCCGCACTCACATTACTGGTGTGATCTTACACACTAAGGCAGTTGTGGAAAGTTAACACACTGCTTTGTTGACTTCATTCAATATCCTCATGATAGTAATCTCACACTGACTGTTATTATCAATGTTTTGGCAGATTTTTCAACAAAACAAAATTGATTACCAGAGGTCTTGCACATCCAAATGGACAATACCTGCCGTGAGAACAAGAACAAGTTTGTCCTAACCTTCTGTGCCATTCTTGTTGAATTACAAATTTTTTGCAAGGTATATACATTCGTAAATACTGTAATGTGTTGTATGTGTGTGATTGTGTTGTGTTGTGTACAATATTAATAAAGATATAACAAAAATTCTGTATGTACCATTGTGCATTTATGTACTTTTTAAACCAGGCATGGGTTGGCCTGTGGCTGGTCACCTGGGTTCTGAGTTTTTGAAAGTGCTTTTATTTGGGAAGTCAATATGTGTGTGCATATGTGGACATTAAAACTATATGAAATAATGCCTGTAGTTGAATAACCAGTTTAACAAGTTCTGCTGCTAAATTTTTATAATGACACTTACCATTGATATTCGATATTGTTGATGATTGTGGCCTTAGTAATGAAGCGGGCTGTGAGTTACTACCAAAGGAGACTAAGGTACCAGTTGAACATTGCTTACGTACATGACGGAGCACTTCATTTTTAAATGTGGGCATGCTATTCAGATGGTCAAGTGTTTTAAGAAGACTTAGCATACCTGGATATTCATTTTGATGAACATCATAATTATTTTATAGGGGTAAGCATGTATCAACAGAAGCAAGCACCACAGAATAATTAGGAGAAGGGCTCAAACGATTAATATTTCAGACCTCTCAACTTCTGCAGATGGTTGGTTATGAGACCATACCTTTTCTTCTCCCCATCACTTTCACTTCAAAAAAACTATATATACGTATTAGACTAAAATAAATCAGTAGTAAAAGACAAGCACCTAAAAATAGTTTATATGAGCGCCAAAGAATAATCAATTTAATGCTCATCATGAGTAATTGTGAGGCTTTGCTTTGGTTGTGAGATTACCCCAGAAATCGGGTATCTCATGATCAAATCGTGAGAGTTGAGAGGTCTGTTATTTGAGTATATATATTTCTTTAGTGCAATTAAGGTATTTATCTATGAGCAAATATTAATTGTATTTATATGCATATGTATGTACATAAGAGGTATCACAATGAACAAGTTGCTGAGTTGCTGTAGTCACTTGTGTGAAGATCTGAGCTGCAGTGGAAAATCAGGATTCATCTAAGGCACTTTTGATTATTGCCAAGATGTCTATTTATTACACAGCTACCACTAGCTATATAGATTGCAATGACTTGTTTGCTGTCGGTGCATTTTCAGTATAAAGACATGGTACTTTAATTTTAGAAAATCATTGCTGCCATTTGTGTGAATGATGTATACTGGTGTTTAACATTTTTGTATTCACAAAGTTAATATTGAGTATATAGTTTACTTTGGGTAGGCTACTCAACATTCGATAGGTTACTCAACATTGGGTAGGATACTCAACATTGGGTAGGCTACTCAACATTGAGTAGGGTACTCAACATTGGGTAGGCTACTCAACATTGGGCAGGCTACTCAACATTGAGTAGGGTACTCAACATTGGGTAGGATACTCAACATTGGGCAGGCTACTCAACATTGAGTAAGGTACTCAACATTGGGTAGGCTACTCATCATTGGGTAGGCCACTCAACATTGGCCACCACTCAACATTGGGTAGGGTACTCAACATTGGGTAGGCTACTCAACATTGGGTAGGCTACTCAACATTGGGTAAGCTACTCAACATTGGGTAGGTTACTCAACATTGGATAGGTTACTCAACATTGGGTAGGATACTCAACATTGGGTGGGTTACTCAACATTGGATAGGTTACTCAACATTGGGTAGGCTACTCAACATTGGGTAGGATACTCAACATTGGGTAGGACTTCTCAACATTGGGTAGGCTACTCAACATTGGTTGTGTTGAGTTAGGTTAGGTTGACTTGGTTGCTAAGGGAAAAACATTGAAAATATTCCTCAATGTTGAATCAGCATTAATTTTGTTATAAAATTTTACTGGAATCGTGGTTTCCCTTATCAGGTAATGTTGAAGTTTCTTGGGTCCATAAAATTTCAACTATCTGTTTTATTAAATTTTTTGAGTAGGCACCTACCGTTTGTTCAGATCTTTGGGTGCCTTAATTTTAGGTTTCTTTTTTGCTTCATTTTTTGAGTGGTTGTGTGGTAATTTAGTATGAAATCATGGGGGAATTGCCCAAAAAATTCATGAAAATCTTAAAAAAAATCGATTGGAATAGGTCAAAATACTTTGGAATGTGTTTATTACAATACATGCAACCTGCTGGTAAAAAACAGAAAAATGCAGATTTGCTTTACACAGTGTATTTCTTAAGCCTATTGTGTGAGTTTGACACTCTCCTCTGTCTACGTATTATGGACTTGGTAGAAATAATTCACTACTGGCTGTGCCTGGTCACCTATCTAGCGGGTGCAAAGTATAACCCACATCGCTTTACATGTGATAGCAGTTATTTGATCCAATACTGGGGCCACAGTGAAATTAAAATAACTATTGTAAATTAATTATAAGTATGTAGGTCTGCTTCTGCTTCTTAGTGTAGAATATTTTCACCCTCAACTCAATGTGATTAGTAAGGTATGACACTGTATGGCCTGAAATCAAAGCATGAATTTGGATTCCAAACCTATGCAAAATGATCCACTCGTTTTCATACAATTTAGCAAAGATGTTAGGGGAGCGTGTCCCCAAGGATGATTCTCAATACATACGTATGCGTGGAGTATATAATTTATAGTGTACTAACGTACAAAGATATTTGAAAAAGCTTCTACTACTTTTAAAAACCAATGTTATCACTATATGGTACAAAGAATTAATTTGTAAGTACATACGAGTTTCTGTATGTCTTCCGTAGCAATGATCGAGTCACCGCATGACATAATTGCTTAGACAGTAGATAAACAGATCTGGTTTTCAGACAACCACTAAATTGTCAAAGTTACACACCCTGTCAGACCCTCAGAGACCGGCATTACTGGGACTCAAACATTATCTGCTGTTTATTATACATATGTACTAGGCTGAGCACGAGTGGCTACGAAAAATGTTTGCACAAGACCTGATTCTTAAGACTGTGAGTCTTGGGAAACAACAGGGTAAGCAGAGAATATGATAGCTACGTATGCACATGCAATCACTATCTATGTGCAATTATACATGTACAGCATTTAGCCATGATAACCCAAGATTCACGATATCGCAGAAAGTAAGTAGACACTATATAGATATATCACATGATTCATCAATGCCTATGTGGTTATTTTTATAGGTAGATCAGGATACCTATGACAACGACAATGGTGTGAAATTATACAAATGTATAATAAGAAATAAGAGTCTTATTAGATTGGATAACCAATTGTAGACTTGCAAAATAACATGTATTATTCTATTCTAATTAATGTCAAATGTTATAGGAATTGTCATTGTTTTATGTTCGTTATTGTAGTAATGCAGAAGAACAATGATGGTGACCAGCGAGGGGACTCACTGGATGATAGTAGCGATGATTGCCAGCGGGAGGGGATGTCAGATGAAGACAGCAGACCAAACCCTTTTGCCCTTCCTTGTGAAAAATACCTATGGGGGCTCCTCAAAGGGAAAGAATACTCGAGAGGAAATGTGATAGTTGTGGAAGTGAAGGGAAGGGGGAGGTCTGCCTTTGCTGCCAGGGACTTTTCAGCTGGCGATTTCGTATGTGAATATGCCAGCTGTGTAAGGTCCCCAGAGGATACCTGGAGCGAGAAGAGGAACGATGAATTGGGGATCTCGAGTTACTGCCTCGATGCCACATTTCAGGGCAAGGTAGTAACCTTCGATGCATCCCCATATGTGAATGATCCAGGAAGGTAATTCAATTTCAGGTGTAACCACTCTTTGAACATTGGTAACCTTCACAGATATTTAAATCATGCCTCGGCCTTTTGTAACTTAGTTGTTATGAAGCCAGTGATGGTGGGGGAGCCACCATCACAGAGGCTGAGGATTGGTTTTGTGGCAAGGCGGAGCATTGCCAGGGGAGATGAGTTATTCTTTAATTATGGAGTGAAGGATAAGAACCTCTCCTGGCTAACAATAAATGCCAAGGAAGCAGCCACAACCCTCAAGGCAGCTCAGAGGGCGAGTAAAAAGAGCATACCAAAGAACAAGGTTGTTTACTACATTCAACCAGTAATATATGAGTATTTTCTTGCCTTTCATCCCATAATACATTGTACATATGCCCATACATATTGTGCAGATTACTTAATGTAGCCTACGTACATATGTTAATTTATTTATGTTACAGAACAACCAGAGTCGACGCTACCGTCATTGCATCATAGAAGGATGCACAGCGGTTGTAAAAAATTATCTCATCACATCATGCATGTGCATGGTGTGACCAATAGTCTGGAGAGGAGGAAAGTGCTCCAGCTAGCTAAAGAGGTACGTATCTCATTCCAATCATATATATAATATACATACTACAAACGTTTTACAGATGGAACATGCTGATGAGGGAAACAGAAAGGTATGATCGATGTACATACAAAGCCATACCCCAAATTTTTATAATAAGGATATAACCTACGAGCCACAGGGCAATATCACATATGTACGTACATGATAACAGCTTTTTTATGTAGGCAACCGAGTACAAATTGGTAGCTGTGAGGCCAGCAGATGACAAGGTACGTATATAGTTTCTTTAGCACATTTTAGCTATGTACATATGATTTTATGATTGGTTAGCAGTGGCTAAGGTAACTTTGAAAAACTGTTTTCTCTTCTACACGTGCATACTTGTGTAGTTTTACGTGATCAAGATAATTATTAAAATAGTTATGTGTAATAGCTACTGTATGTATACACTAGTGGTAATGCCAAACACTACTTGACCTTTAAATACAAAACAGACTGTTGAGAATATGGAATAAACAAAAGATGTAGGCAACTTTCAGTCAAATGGACATAAGCAGTACAGTGATCTAATGAAATGTGTTGTTTACATTGTTAAAACTATTTATAGTAAAAGGGAGCTGTAAATAATGCTTACCAAAACATTGTTGCATACTTAATGCACCAATTTACATGCTTATAATGACGATTTTAGGTTTAAAATAAGTAGATAAAGTATAGCTGAAAGATTCATGTACCACCATGCATGGTTCATGTAAAATTTAAATATAATGTTGGGCATTAAATATATAAATGTATTTCAAATGTCAAAATTTACTATTGAATGCTACTTAAACGAATAAACATTTGAATGTTACAACATTTGTTTGGGCCCTAGTATAAACATATACAACATCTACCGGCATGCATGCCTAACGCTAAAGAAATGCAAATTGACATGTAGTTATCTAGTCAAATAATATTATTCCGTAAACGATCAGTTTTACAGCAGTGCTTAGTTGACTACAAACTAACCCCAGTAGCTACTCCAACACTTGAGAATACTAGCTAGCATCAAGAATCCTTGCTATTATAGTATGGGAGAAGTTCAACTGTACTTTTGTAATTTTGTAACATTACAAGTAAACAGATAAACAATATACTTGCACCTGCCAAAGCAGCTGCATGCAAACCACCTTTATTTCTTTCACAATATCCACTAATCTATACATTTCACCAATGAAAATGCTGTTTTTAGTATTACTATTACGGTACATCACCTGCTTTAATGCGGTTTCTGCATAAAGGCCACAGCTAACTACGCCGGTATATGCAGTGTACTGAGGCCATAAAATCCGCTTGGCCCGCTGGATTGCAACAACAATACTGATATATCATTAAGTACGGTAGTACTTAATAGTAGGGATTGGTAAGAAATTGTATGGTTTCCCAATTTTTCGCACTTCATAAAACAACCTTCCAATAGGCTTTACCCGAAAAAACCGACTGGAATGCATTGGTAAGGCTGTAATGATGCTGTACCTTGGTTAAACGAAGCAACAAGTCGAATATTTCGACCTACAGCCAACTTTGAAAATTTAGAAATTCACCTGTATTTCGTCCTGCCGTAAGACCCGGTTGCACTAGGTGTAGGGCTCCAGAACTTTCACACAATAAAGGTAATGGCGGCGGATTTACGAAAATGTTGTTCCCAAGACGATTTACCCACTGCGCCATGGCGATTCCTTTTATCCTTCATTCCCTTCCTTGTTCTTCTATATTCCTTTAACAAGGTGTGAATCTCACCTTCGAAGGTGACGATAGCCTGTTACGGCTACTGCTTATTACGTCACGCAAAAACCTGGCTTACGATATAATTAGTTACAGTAGCACCATGGCACGATGTTTTCGCGTGTACTTTATTACATCGTGAACTTCGAGATTATAGCCTTGGACAAATAGCTTTTGCTGTTTTTCGAGCGTTATTTGCTATCACACAGCTGCTTTGCCATGTAAGCGCGTTGTTAACAAGCGCCTGTAAACAAGCATAATTATTACGTAAGCGCCTGTAACATTTGTGCGCCTGCTGAAACATTATTATGAATGCTTAGCATGTATAAAAAGCAAACAAACTAGATTGATAAAAAAATTAAAAATTCAAAAAGGTAAGTAGGGATTGAAGAAGTGAGCCAAAAGTAGGGATTAAACTTTTATAAATTATCTCATGCCAGAATGTTCTCTCATCCCAAAATCTTATTCCTTGTTTCCTTACTTTTTGTAGCACTATTGAATTCAATCCCTACTTACCTTTTTGAATTTTGAATTTTTTTATCAATCTATTACTATATACATTAAATTAACAGTATTTATTACTCATGATTACTTCTACAGGTCGGCTTTTCACCTTCACACGTCTGCTCGCTTTTATTGTGGGGACAGGAACCGGCGGAAGTAGCCTGGCGCGCGTCAAGAATACGGGTCTGTACTACGAGAGCTACTATCTAGCTACGTATGTATGGTCTAGTCGTGCTCGCCATACATGGTACATGGTCTCTACATGTATAGCTACGTACATATAGGTGTGGCTAGCGATGACAGCTCCGTAGTTGTGGCTAGTACCCTAAGCCCTTGCTTGGCCTTGCATGACACGCAGCCGAGTCCAGGATTCTGCTGGGTCTTTTTCCAATTTAGTACTTTTGCTACTAGCACTACTGCGTGGTACGTAGCTAAATAGCCTGATGCCAGCTATCTGTTAGCAAGGATGAATGACTCGAGCGTTTTGTTTTACCATCTGAGTGACAGTGCGGGCGCTTATACTAATTGTAATTAATGTAACGTTTTTGCTGGTCACAGTAATTGTATAATGACTGTTTCAGTGTCACATCATAAAGTTATTATGTGCATACACCGGCTTTAGACACAACTACAAACTATATAGCTAGTTATAGTTAGTTATTAGCTCAGTATAGCTACAGCTACTGAGCTAGAGCCAGCATGCATGACATCAGTATGGAAGGATGTGAAGTAGCTAGCTATAAATCAAAGTTCATACAAATTTAATTTACCACAGTCAGACCATACCAAATCAGTCAACTTTTTGATATGCTCATGCATTGTGGTAAGTTTGTAGCTATTATTAATAGCTAAGCATGAGTCGACCTTGTAATTTACAGTGTATGGTTGTGAGTAACTATAGCTATAATGATGCCGCGAGATATTGAGCTAGTTAATATATGTATACTTTTCTCTAAATAGGGCTGTGGTAAAACTAAACAGCCAGCTGAGTACAATTTTTGTCGTGTTACATACACACTTGTATGGATTTCACGTAATTTATCCGTGTAATATTGCTCATGAACCACCCTACCAAACTTACAGTAGTGTGGGGCAGGCCGGTTTTCGCTGTCGTTTTCCGTGTGCGAACGACCGCACGAGATTCCACGTTAGAGTGGGGCTCGCTCAGGCTTGCCCCAATTAATATTTTGCAATAAATTCTATATGTATCGTGAAACCACTAGTAAACATGTCAGCAACCGTCATTGGTGCAAATTCTTTTAGCTATACCCCTGTACATCTTTCAGTTACTTTACAAATCGGCTTTTCACCTAATCGTTTTTAACGTGGGGTAGGGTACACTGACCTCTATAGGTAAATAACATTAATGTTTAACCATGG
Source organism: Spongia lamella (assembly GCA_963930835.1). NCBI lineage: Eukaryota > Metazoa > Porifera > Demospongiae > Dictyoceratida > Spongiidae > Spongia > Spongia lamella. The sequence continues at coordinate 21,832,562 of OZ005746.1, read as the reverse complement.
GAGTAAGGCCTTACAAATAACTAGTAGTGATATTGGCTTGAGGGCAAATCTTCTAGCTTTGTCACTTGGTGAAATTTATCGGTGAATGCTACAGGTGACTCATCAGCCAATAATCGTTGTCTTCTTCTTCCTCTGCATGCTAATCAATTCTTCCACATTTGGCATTATACACATTTGGCAAGATACCCAGGTGTATTCTGGCATACGTATGTAGGTGCCAGCAATACATTTGTTTCGATAGCTACGTACCATATTAATAGCAGGACGGAATAGTATCTTGGTTGGTAATCCATTCCTTCACAGCAGTAAATAGGTCCACAATGGTTGTTTTGGTATTTTTGTATACCTCATGCATGCATTATATATATAATAGTTAGACGCCAAGACCAAGGGAACTAAGCGATTTAGTAACCCGAAGGCCCGAGGCTGTGGCGCCCGAGTGTAGCGAGGGCGCTACTAAGGGCCTGAGGGTTATTAAATCGCTTAGTTCCCATTGGTCGCGGCGTCTAACTTATTTAGACTGAACAACAATTACATGGCAACAACTACATGGCAACAGTTACAAAGTACCTTCAACAAAGTTATAACCATGGATGAACAATTTGTCGACTTTCTAAGCGAAGAGCTATTGGAGTTCTGTTCCTATGACACCCACGAGAATAATTATATGGCAGACGCGCTTACCAACTTGAGCACCAAAGAAATCGATGAATATTTTTTAGAATATTGTGAGGATTATTGTAGTACCAACATGAAATGTATGGGCAAGAACAGTACTCTCAGCCTCTAGCTCAGACGAGCAAGTCCTCAAGCAAATCAACTCCCCGAAATTTTGCCACGGCCAAAACTGATAACGAAGTTGCAGAAGCACGAAAGATGGGTGTGCCACTGAAGACACGCAATAGTGTTTTCAAATCTGGGAAGACTGGCTTAGTTATAGAAGAGAGACTACAAAGACACGGGTGGCTCCTATAGAACTACTCGATAAGGCGGGGTTGAATTACTGGCTAAGTCGATTTATTTTAGAAGTTAAGAAAAAGGGTAATCCACCTATGGAGTTTCCACCAAACACTTTGTATCACATTTGTTGCGGAATACAACGTTACTTAAGGTGGAATGGCAAGCCAGATATTGATTTTTTCAGTGATCCAGCATTTTCTGACTTCAAGTCTTCACTAGATGCTGAAATGAAAAGGTTGCAGAGTACTGGAATCGGATCAAAGCAAAAACAAGCTGAACCTCTTACCCGAAAAGATGTGGAAATTTTATGGGAGAAAAAGCTGTTAGGAGAATCAACACCACAGTCATTGCTTGACACTGTTGTGTTTTTGAATGGCCTCTATTTTGCCCTAAGAAGTACCATCCCGCACAAATTAAGGTTGTTGAAAATCCAGGTGAAAGAGCATATCTCATGTATACTGAAGACATATCAAAGAATCGACCAGGAGGAATCAAAGGCAGAAAGCAGAAACCAAAAGTTGTAATTCAGCATGCAAATCTGGAGCAACCAGAACGTTGCCTTGTTAGATTGTACAAGTTGTATAACAGTCTATGTCCAAAAGACCACCGTCCTGCACATTGTTTGTATCTGCAACCATTATCAAAACCAAAAGACGGGTGCTGGTACTCTCGTCAACCATATGGCCATAATCGTCTGGCAGAAACGGTGGCAAGTTTATGCAGAAATGCAGGAATACCAGGATACAAAACAAACCATTCTCTTAGAGCTACGAATGCCACCTGGCTTTTTGATTCTGATGTTGATGAACAACTTATCATGGAGAGGACGGGTCATCTCAGCTCTGAAGGTGTAAGGTCATACAAGCGTACTAGTGAGGTGCAGCGTGAAAAGCTTTCTGACATCCTCAACTGTTCTAAGAAGCCCTGCTTGCAAGAAGACACTGAAGGGTGTTCATTATCCTGCGATGTCTCTGCTAAGCCCCAGCATCCCCTTTGGCAGCAACAGGTAAAATGTGCATTCCAACCTGGAAACTTCAATTTGCATCAGTGTGGATCAGTTACTATTAATTTTAACACTAGTTCAAGCAACTGTAACACAGAAAACTGAATCATTATATCAGGTCCTGGAGCCTCCTATATATGTATTATCCTCAGTATTAAGAAGCAGTATGGATGTAGCTATGCACCAATGTATCTAACAAACCATTATAATTATTATATTTGATGTAATATCAGTTTATTTATGTAATATCAATGCTTAATTCCATAAACTGCCTGAGGGCCAGGTGACTAAGTAAACATGTGTAGGTGACTAAGTAAACATGTGTAGGTGACTAAGTGAACATGCAGGTGACTAAGTGATTTAGTAACCCTGCAAATTCCCTATATCATAGTCTAAATATTATATAATAAATAGTTCTTTTGTCACAGTATTACAAATGTTTGAAAATGTACAGCATCACCTGCAGGGTAAGGTATTAAATTAGTACTGACCAAAATAACGGCTATAGAGGAATCCAGCCATATTTTGTTAAGGTGTCTTGAAATTGTCATAATGTAGCTACAATAAGTATAATTATAGAGCTTATTCAGGGGTGTGGTTATCGTTGATAATCATCGGTATCAGCCATTTTGAGCATAAAAACACCAACACCCAAAATGGTTCTGCCTTTTATGCATGCCTTCTAGTTTTGGAAAAATTGATAAATAAGTAAATACCGTATAGGCGGTAATTTTTGAGGCATGAAAATTTCGCTAAAAGCTTAAAAATAAGATGTTCGCATTTATTTGTTCGAGAGACACCTGAAGACTGGAGGATGCACGTTACACAGGCAATAGTATAATTGATGATGCATGGAATGTTCGCGATTATATTTTCATGAAGGCTATTTTACTCATGAAATTCGTGAAAAATTAATCCCTCGAAAATTACCACCTATACGAGAAGTAACTCGAACCTAGAGTTTAAATAAGAGTATCACTACAAATACTAGCTTATTAAAATGGTCTCACCACATATGTACATAGTGAAAGTAGCACTGATTCCACATGGAGCGAGTGTCTAGTAAACTTTCAGTTTCTTCTTCTGACTTGATTGGGAGGATTCACCGTGGCTTGCTACAGTGCTGTCACTGTCTGACAGTCCTTCCCTCTCACTTGTCTCCTGTTACGACGTTTTTGCTGGAATTAAGGTCTCATGACTGAGAGTTAGCAGTACGGATCTCTTGTTTGATTTTCATGGTCCTCTCGACCTCAGCATTATGTTTACTGCGGACTTTGTCACTTTCCAACTCCTGTGGGGGCTCCCTTCCCACCTCTAGTAATTCAGGTAGACTTGCAGACTTGTCTATTAGTTGTGCCACTTCTAACCTTCGATGCAACTCAAATGCCCTAGAGCTTCATTATTAACTTTCAAATGCCCTAGAGCTTTAATAGTCACGTACGTACTTTACATGAGATTCAATGCGGCTATACTTGCATTCACCTTTCTGCAGCCTTAAGATATAGCCCTACCAGTTACAGACAAGTACCTTCTTCCAGCCCTGGTCCGAAAATACATGAAAATCAAAATAGTAGCTATTGTTACAATTTGTTTGATGTTCTTTAACTCCCTTGTGTACTTTAAATGATAACTATAATAATATTGTCTTTACTCTAAACTGCATGATACAAAGATGGATACTCTAGATGTTAATTATAATCTTTTCGGTTAAATCTTTGGTACAAATTAGTGAATACCACTAATTTGTGCACTAATTCACTCACTCACTCTGCAGTGACCAGTGAGAGATTTTACCAGTTTCCAGCAATTCAGCCAATGAAATCTGCATTTAGTAGTCACGTACTATACTGCTTCTTACCCTGCAACCCACTATATATTAACTAGCTATAGTCAGTACAATGCTTTTAAAATATGATAGTAATGCTATATAGCTACACATATATGCAATCATGCATAAAAACTTCAGTAACATTGTATTCTTACTATCATGTAGTTTTGAAATATCTTGTACATCCTATATGAAGACAAAAACATAGTACAAACAGTCAAAAACAACTTTATGCATCAACACACCTCAAACCATATCGTGTGAGCTTTATTTAATGGAGTTAATTTCCTTGGCCAGTTGCTGCAGCAAGTACCTTCAGGAATTACATCTGGAAATGGTTGACTTTCAGACAACGATGTCAAGTGTTTATTATGTGAATCTTCTGTATGCATATGACACATAAATCCATAACAGCAGTCACCAAAGTGCCAATTAAAATCTTCACAAACTTTGTTCAAAGCTCCAGTAACAGCAGTTTGAACTTCACAATGGTAGGAAGGTTTATTACCACTAACTCTAACTTGTACTTCCAGGTAAGAAATTTTATCACGTACAGAGACATGCCAATATGGTTTAACAAAAAACGATATTAAATCAGTATATTGACAAAGCATATGATCCTTTTCACACAGTTCATATGTATCTGGATTATCCTGAAGCAACTGTACTACGAGAGATCCAAATAATCCTCTAGGAATAGTACCAAAAGTATATTCTATTAACAGAGGCTCTACTTCTGGATGAATGTATTCTCCATCGAGTGCAAAAGCAGCTGACTTTCCATAATCCTTTTCTATGAACATGTATTCTTTTTCATCACAAGGCGGAAGAATGGTCGGTATGAAGTATGCATTTTCTGTAGTTTTCCCAGTTTTCACAGGTGCCATAACTTTTAAGAACCTCAGTAGGTTTACAAAAGAATTTTTTAAGATCCAATTTACGTAAGCCTTTTAAGCAATTCCATGGAACAGATACCTTTGTCCATTTCATCAATAAGATAAGAGTCATACAAATCATTGGTATTATTTACAAATTTACACAATGATTTTGGTCAAGTTAAGAAATATAACCGTTCTGGTTTAGTTATGACATAATTATTCATGCCGTCCACTTCCAATCCAAACCATCTACGACAAACACACAGACTAAGAGATCCAAGTACCATCCAAAGGTGTTTGAGATTGGCAAGATTGGTATGACACTGATAATAATAATTATTTAATCATATGTCGAGCTTTACCCATAACAGAATGAGAAAATGTAGAAAACTGTCAACACATGTATATATTAATGATCATAGGTATCTATCGAATGTTCTCTTCCCTCATGGCAACAAGGTCTTGGGTTAGCTCTAGTTACATTGGTGGTTCCGACCTTGCAGCTCCTCCTTAAGCTTCTGCAGCAGAAATCATGGTAGCTATAGTGCCTTAGGGGTATGTTAGATGTTCCATACTTATAAGTACATAGATATACGTAGCTACTTTATGTACAAATGTGTTATACAGCTGCTCTGTCAGTGGATGATTCCTGAGATATTGATCATATCTTGCTCCAATGCCATTGTGTAGCTTGAGGGCAAATCTTCTAGCTTAGTCATTTGGTGAAATTTATCGGTGAATGCTATAGGCGGCTCATCAGCCAATAATTGTTGGCTTCTTCTTCCTCTGCATGCTAATCAATTCTTCCATATTTGGCATATATACATAAATAATTAAGATACTGAGGTGTATTCTGGCATAGGTGCCAGCAATACATTTGTTTCGATAGCTACCATATTAAATTGCAGGACATGCAGTATTAATAGTATCTTGGTTGTTAATCCATTCTTTCACAGCAGGAAATAGGTCCACTTCTGTTATTAACATAAATTAGTTAGATGTTTTGCATGTGTGATGCAGCTTGTTGAGTGTAAATGATATTCATATACATACATATATTCATATAGATACACAGGGTGGTACAGCACCCTCAAGATGTCAATCAGATGGGGCAGTTAGCCATTGTAGATGTCAGTGTAGCCAGATGAGAGGGGTTAAGTCTTATGTAGAGTATGTAGGTACGCTGAGCTTTGCCATCGTCCCAAAGTTTGGCTGGTGGAGTCCTCTATGCCTGCAGAGGCTACTGTTGTTGCTGCACTGATGCGAAAGCTGTGTCCATTATAGTCTCGCGTAGCCAGACCCTCTACGCCCAGGCGCTTATCGATTATAAGCGCCGGGCTACTAGGGTCTGGTACAGTTCACAGGCCTTGAATTTTTTGACACTTAATAAGTGACGATTCTATTGCTTGGTAACTAGACATATGCGCCTGTAATTAAAACTCGAAGCGTCTTTATTGAAAGGCCGAGCTCTGATTGAAAGGATTGTGATGGAGTTTCACACAGCGCCAAAGAAAGCAATAGGGTACATGGGTCTTCGAGAAAACCAAAGCAAATTGTATCACATTAAGTACTGTTTCAAAAGCGTCTTTTCAGCCTCACAGCATAGAGTATATAGACTCCGTAAGGTTACGGAGTCTATGATAATCTATGCTCACAGGCTGAACCATTCAAAAGCTTCCTCTTTTTTCTGCCTAAAATACATACCAGCTAAAGAAGTACAGAAAACTACTTAGTTGCCTTTTACTTGTAGAGGTGACATCACAAATCCACAGGCTTCAGACATAGCGCACTGGAAATTCAAGTTATGTGGCGCTTATTTGATCACGTGCACTAATTAACACCCACCGACCACTGGTGGCACTTGTAAATTTGAGGCCTGTGAACTGTACCAGCTAGACCCTAGTAGCCCGGTGCTTATAATCTCTAATCGATAAGCGCCTGGGCGTAGAGGGTCTGGCTACGAGAGACTATGTCCATTATAGAGGTGAGCTGGGATGTTCGCTGCTAACAATGCTTGACGGACATGATCAACAAATTTTGACTTTGACAATGGTTTCTGATTATCCCAACGAAAGAGGGGGCCTGGGGAGTTGCCATGATAAGACAGGTAGGTCAGTAAGGCTGTGACTGGGCATAAATTGTCATTTGTTCTTCCCTGAACTAGTTTAACTCCCTTCATAAACTGATCTGATTTGGAGCGCTTCAGGTTGATAGAGATGACCTGTGGTGCCGGAGCATTGTCAACTGCCAAATCAGAAAAACATAAGTGAATTTGTGGGTCAAACTGCGATTCACATTCCACTGTGATTTCTTAGTCTAGTCAATATGGGGATAGACCCACCACAAATTGCAACAGAATTTTTTTCTTCATAAATCACTTCTAAGAAGTGTAAATCATTATATTGAAAATGCACCTTAATGCATTTTGGGGAATACTGTACATGGGAAAATTTTGGAGTGGGAAAAAATTGGCGAATTTGGTGAATAGAAGGCCATTAGCCAATTTTTTATCTGCCAATGTTTCTTTTTAGGATCAGTTTTAGCTATACATGTGGCTCATTCACCAATATTTTACACTCCAATTGATTCAGATCAGTGTATTCGCCAATGTTTTACCCCGCCAAAATTTTCCCACGTACGGTACAAGAAATTTTGATTGTAACTAGAATTGAACAGAACTTGAAAAGATCACATGATGATATAGCATCTGGGATTCATGCAGATATCACTCCGATCAGGAGAAAAAACATACAACTTTAAGGAAAATTGTTTGTTTGTGGACACATTGATACATTTGACAGTAAACATCATAGAGGTAACAAGTTGATGCCTGTCAGATCATTAGACTTTCAAGAAACTATTATTCAACAATGTAAGAATATGAATAACAAATGGTCAGGGGAAGTGATGGCTAAGATCAATAGTGTACATGATCTACCAGCCGCTGATGCAATGTATCACTAGATATGCAGCAGTAACTTTCGGACTGGAAGAAACATTCCACTTGTGTTTTGTTAGATGCAGATTACTAGCCAGCTAGTAAGCATGGAATACTTAAGGACTCATTCCAGAAAGAGGCTTTTCTGCCAGTTATGTCGATTTACAGCAAAATGATGAAGAGCAAACCACCGTAAATGATTTGATAGACAACACGAATACATATCTAGGCGACTGTGATAGTATGCCATATGGGTTTACATACATGAAAGAGAGGATAAAAGATCATTACGGTGATGACATAACAATATATAGCAGAGATTAATGGGAAATCTAATGTGGTTACCTTGCATCTAAAATTCTCTATGATTTTCATCAGCAATCTGAAAAGGATGATAGTACAAGAGAAAAGATGAGAGTATTAAACAGCAGCAAAGCTTATCAAAGGTGACATTAAGTCTATCATTCAGTCCAAAGACTATTACCCAATATCTGAAGAAATGAGTGCTGAAAAGGCTATGGAATTTCTACCAGAGTCAGTCTGTACACTTTTACAGATTCTTTTTCCTACAAACTCCTGCATAAAAGTTGCTTCGCTGGGGCAGGCTATCACGACCAAGAGTTCTTCTAAGTCCTTTACAGCTTGGACTTGGAGTGCAGCTTCACCATAATTTTTCATCTAGATTTCTGATTGATTCTTTAAATACATATGGCTTTTGCTGTACCTATTCAGAAGTTCAGTGCTTTGAAAGAAGTGCTTCAGTGTATCAAGGTACTGACATTCCCAATCTTACACCAGACCAGGTTGTTCAGTATGCTGCTGCTAATGTCGACCATAACAAAATTACCATTGATGGTCAAAATACATTCCATGATACGGGGATGATTGCAACAATCACACCAGTGACCAACAGCAGTTACCACATTCCTCGCATCACAGTACCAACAGAAGACATATGCTCCATTGGGCATGTCAACATAAAATATTTACTTCGGTTGCTGTGGGAATCAGATCACTGTCATATCAATCAATATCTTTACCTAATGTGGAAGATCCAACTTCAGCAATTGATGCTCCGGAGGGCCTCACTTCTACTTCGTCCCAAGAGACCAGGATGGTCTGGTTTAATGCAAATGGTACAGAAGGGTGAACACCAAGGACAATGTTCTGTGTTATATCTTACAATGATTGATATGGATCCGAGTGATCTCAGCTGTGTTTATTCAACTTTATGTTATGTTTCCTCCCATGCCAAGAAGCATAACGTCACACCTATTGTGACATTTGATTAGCCACTTTGGTGGAAAGCACTTCAAATATGACAAAGTGTGCCTGAAGATTGTGACCTCTACTCCATTGTATTATGTCTTTACCATAATTAATAATTATGTATATATGACTGAGGCATCAAACATGAGAAAATAGGGCTTATGTACACAAAATACACCCATTCATATTGTGATGTGGATTTACTTCACTGTTTTAGATATTGAAAATCTGTAAGCTGCAGGACATTCCCCATTAAAAGCTCTATAAGCAGTATAGATATGGTTAGACTCTTATGTTTACATGGAAAGTTATTAAATTTTGAATTCCAAAAATGTGGTCAAATTTTGTGCACATAAGCCCTATTTTCTCGTGTGCAATCACATATTTGGCATATCAAATTAAGCATATTTCCCCAAGGTGTATTCAGGTGCATTTTTAGTATGTTGATCTAAATACTTCTTAGAAGTGAAGAAAAAAATTCTGTTGCAATTTGTGGTGGGTAGAGCCTCCAAATCACATAGATTTACTAGACTATCTCCTGATCTGCAGAAGCCAAAGAAAGTATATTAATAGGAACCTTGTGAAACCAAGGCTTGCTTGAAAGTAGTCAGTTGTGATAACCGGATAAGTAAGTTCTTTTTACTAAAGATATTATAGTTATTCCTCGATATTCGGCATCGAGATTTCGCGCCCTTACTCCACGTGGCACTTAAAGTCTGTAGCACTGATTCAACATGCCTTCCAGTTTTGGAAAAAATGATAATGAATAAATAAATAAATAAATAAATAAATAAATAATAACTGGAAACTAACTAGAGTTTAGATAAGAGTATCACTACTGACAAATACTAGCTAGCTTATTAAAATGGACATACGTACATATGCATTAGTTTTTTAAAAAGATATCACAGTTATTCCTCGATACTCAGCCTCAAGATTTCACACCCTCACTCCACTAGGCTGATTCCAGTTTTTGAAAAAATAATAATAAATAAATAATAACTGGAAACTAGATTTTAGATAAGAGCTACTGTAATGACCACTGCATAGTTACTGTAATGATGACTGTATAGCAACTGCAATTATTACTGCATAGCACACCACAACAGCACAGGCTGCTTCTATCCATTATTTCTGCATCAATAATATATCCGAATGCGCAATGACCTGGGGTGATACAATATATGACCTCTACTGACAAATACTAGCTAGCTTATTAAAGTGGTCTCACCACATACGTACATAGGCTTTAGATAAGTAAGTTGTTCTTTCTTTAAGGTAAAATACTGAGCATACTGTGGTAGTGCCTTTAGGGGTATGTTTGAGGTTCCATACTTATAAAGTACGTAGCCACTTTAGAAGTACGTACAAATATATCATACAGAATCACTTAAAGAGAGGCTATTTTTAACTCATACTGGAAATGAGTTTATTACAGTTTTAGAGACCATCAGTGTTTAACTCTAGCCAATCTTGAAGTTCTGATCTAGCTTCTCTTCATCTGAATCCTCTATTGCTCCGATGCCATTGTGTAGCTTGAGGGAAAATCTTCTAGCTTTGTCACGTGGTGAAGTTCATCGGTGAATGCTACCGGTGGCTCATCAGCCAATAATTGTCTTCTTCCTCTCATAATCAATTCTTCTACATTTGGCATATATATATAAACATGTATAATTAATATACCAAGGTGTATTCTAGCATAGGTGCCAGTAATACATTTGTTTTGATTAATTTGCTCAAATTATTGAATAACTACCATATTAATTGCAGGACGTTCTTAATAGTATCTTTAGTGTAAATCTTGGTTGGTAATCCATTCTTTCACAGCGAGAAATAGATCCACTTTGTTTATTAACATAAATCAGTTAGATGTTTTGCATGTGTGATGCAGCTTGTATATGGGATCACATTGTCACTGAAAATCCTAATAGCACAAGATCCAACTACTGGTATTGCCATCGAAAACAGAGGATAATAACTATGCAATGTTTGTGAGGTGCCAGCAAATAATAAAACACCTTGAAAATGATAGCATTCATTAAGTAAAGACATCACAAAACAAAGAACGAAACATTTCTGTCACGGACCGAGTGGTTCTAGCTATAGTAACCAAGCTTAGCTCTTTTCACAACTTTGCACAGACTCATTTTTAAGCACAGGTACACGGTATTATACTAACTACCAGAATAAAGGTTATTATGTGTATCTAACAAAAGCCTTAATGAGATACAAAAGCTACTACAATGCAGAGACAAGAAGGTGTCGAACTCAGACTAATTACACTAATTCTATACAAAACTTAACTAGATCTAAATACATCAATAGCTAAAAAAATAATTATGCATGAGGTCACGTGTAATTATGCATGATGTCACCTTGTTCGTCACATCTCTCCCTCCTTAAACTAATGGCTGGGGCTGCTTGCAGTCACTGCCATGGCCAATTGTCCTAACTGTAGAGGTCCTCGGGAGAGTCCATCCGTGTTGCTATTACTAGATATGGAGTGGTGGTGTATCTCAAAACAATATGGTTGTATGGACAATGCCCATTGGGTAAGACACTGATTGTTATTCTTCATCCGCCCTAACCAGGAAAGTGGTTGATGATCTGTCTCTATAGAGAACTTCTGTCCATACAGATATACGTGGAAAACTTGCAGTGACCATACAATGGCCAGACACTCCTTCTCTATTATGGAATAGTTCTTCTCCCTTGGCAAAAATGTCCTGCTGGCAAATGCCACTGGATGCTCTGCACCATTTTCCCCGATCTGACTGAGAACAGCCCCAAGTCCTTGTTCAGAAGCCCCTGAACAAGGACTTGGGGCCGTTGAAACACAACGGACTTCTTGCCTGCAAACAAGTGAAGACTCCTCGTAATTAATGGACAAGGTGTTCCTCCCATGATCTACTAAAGATCACTATGTCATCAATATAGGCCTTGGCAAAAGGCCAACAATCTCGTAGAGTATGATTTATCATCCTGAAATGTCGCGTTGGCACTGTGTAAACCAAATGGCATTACCTCAAATTCATATAATCCAAATGGGGTCATGAAAGCAGTCTTGTCTTTGGATTCCTCATCCATTGGGATCTGTCAGTACCCCTTTGCCAGGTCCAGGGTTGTAATGACTCCTGCCGGCCCGATAGTGTCAATCAGCTGTTCTATCCGGGGCATGGGATAGGCATCAAACTTAGCCACTTGGTTTAACTTCCTATAATCAACATAGAAGCGCAGTCACATTACCATCCTTCTTTGTGACCAAAACTATGTGCCCAGGGGCTTGTCAAGGGCCTGATTACATTTGCTTGTAGCAATCTGTCAAGCTCCTGCTCAACTAAATCTCTCTGTGCATAGGGCACCCGATATGGCTTCTGCTGTATTGGTGACGCATCACCAATGCTGATGTGGTGTTGTACCAAGTTGGTCCTACCTGGTGTGTTAGTTAACACTTGAGGAAATGATAGAAGAACCTCCTGAGGTTGCCCCTTCTTTGGTTCCTCCATATCCAGTTTTAACTCTTGGGCACCACTCACTTTTAATGGGAAAAACTGCTCATCACTGGGTCCACTCCAGCTCACCACTTCTAAATATTCAGCGTGCTCGTGATCAGTGCCATTCGCCTCCTCTGTAGTTCCTTCTGGGTCTATCGCCAGTGATGCCGCCTGTACAGGTGGTTGAGAAGGTGTGACATGCCACCTTTTCATTAAATTCACATGATAAATTTTCTTATCTTGCCTCCTACCTGGCATCTCAATCTCATAGTCAACTGCACCCACCTTCCTTGTTACCTTATACGGTCCAGTCCATTGGAGCTTGAGTCTGTTGGCTGCAACCTTGAGGAAGTAACACTAGCACCTGATCCCCAGTTTGAAAACTCTGGGACTTGGCATTCCTGTCGTATTGCTGCTTCTGCTTCCGTTGGCTCACAGTGGTATGTTTAGCTAATCTCTGCCAACTGTTCTCTCATCTCTAAGACATGGGTGGCCACAGGAACTGCAGTTTCCTTATCTCCAGTCCAATCCTCCCTCAGCACATCTAGGGGACCTCTCACACAGCGTCCATAGAGGAGCTCAAATGGAGAAAAACCACGGTAAGCAAACAACAAATATGGTAAGTACTCATCCCAATCCTTCTCACAAATTTCTTCAACATACCCTTTAATGTGCCATTGAACCTCTCCACCAGTCCATCTGTCTGGGGATGGTATGGGGTGGTCCTGATTCTCTTGATATGGAGCAGACGGTAGATTTCCACCATCATGGTAGACATAAAAAATGTGCCCTGATCTGTCAGGATCTCATCTGATATGCCAACATGGGAAAAGAGATTAACCAATTCCTTAGCCACTCTTGGAGCTTCTACACTCGGCAGGGCAATTGCTTCAGGGTAGCATGTGGCATAGTCGCAGATTGTCAAGATGAATCTGTTCCCTCTCTGAGTGCGGGGTAGAGGCCCAACAACATCCATGGCTATCCGCAATTGCTTCAGGGTAGCATGTGGCATAGTCGCAGATTGTCAAGATGAATCTGTTCCCTCTCTGAGTGCGGGGTAGAGGCCCAACAACATCCATGGCTATCCGCTGAAACGGCTGTTCAATCAATGGCATCGAGACCATCTTGGTCCTAGTGGGACACTTGTAGTTACTTTTTTGGCATACCTCACATGATCGACAGTAGTTTGCTGTATCAGTGAAAACCCCTGGCTAGTAATATCTCTGCAGAAGGCGGTCCTTGGTCCGAGTAATCCCCATATGTCCAGCCATAGGTACATCGTGGGCAAGTTGTAGCAATGCTTGTCGGCACTGCCGGGGCAATACCAGCTGCTTACAGGTTCTTACATCTCCCACTGCAGATTCTTCTGATCGCCATTTCTGGTACAGCAACCCATTGTGGTAGTAGAAGCCAACTCGGTCATCACTCTTTTTCCTAGCCCCATCACGTGCCTTAGCTAATATAGGATGCCATTGCCTCATATTATCTGCATTGGCCTCGAGTGGATCAAGTTCCTGGGGTGTTGAGGTTGATACCTCCACCCTCCTTTGCTCAGTCACCTCACTCTCCATGGCAGCCTTACCACACTCACCATTGGGGATATCCTTGGCTGGGGTCCCTCCACCGGTCACACCCAGGTACGGCGTAGTATCTTTAGTGGTCTTCTTTGCACCACCTGTAACATTACTGTCCCTCCTAGCCTGAGCTCTTGTTGTGACCATCACTGGGTTGATGGGGGTTAGCTCATAAATGTCTGTCCCAAGCAGAACGGGGACTGTTATATGTGAGGAGCAGCCACCACTCTAGCAACTCGTGACCATTGCTACATAGTTTTACCTCAGCAGTTGGGTAACGTACTTTGTCACCATGTACACACACAGGATCTCTTCAGTGTTGACATGGTCTAAGCAGTTGGAGCGAAGGTACTTAGTAGACACCATTGTTTTCGTACAGCCGATGTCAATCAACATTTGGACTGACTTACCATTAAGTGTGCCTCTACGTAGGTACTTCTGGCTCCCCTGGTTCCAGGTGACTTCACTGCATCCCGCCCAAGTTCCTGTACCACTTAGTGCAGATTTTGTTGCCTGTCTCTGTATCTCTGGACAACTATACATCAAGTGTCCAAATTTTCCACACTGAAAACATCTCTTGTCCCCCCTTACATTTATCTGGCTTCTTCCAGTTCGATTAAAGTTATGTGGAGGATAACTCTGCCGAGATTGTCCCTGACCATTAGCAGTCGAACCCTCCTACTGACGAACACTGTTCATAGGGGGCGTGGAGGACATTGTTAGCCTACCGGGTTAGTCTTTTAGCTACTCTTGTGGGCCAGAGCGTAGTCGTCTGCAAGGGCAGCAGCCTGACGTAAAGAATTTGGTTTTCTCTCACGTAGCCAGAATAAAGGTTATTGTGTGTATCTAACAAAAGCCTTAATGAGATACAAAAACTACTACAATGCAGAGTCGAACTCAGACTAATTACACTAATTCTATACAAAACTTAACTAGATCTAAATACATCACAATTTCATAAGATCAGTAAAAGGTAACAGAAATTTTGGCTTCCAAAACTTGCCATGTAACTAAACTTAACTAGATCTAAATACATCACAATTTCATAAGATCAGTAAAAGGTAACAGAAATTTTGGCTTCCAAAACTTGCCATGTAACTGCATGCATACTACAATACTGTCATTTCATTTTTGGTTGCCAACCTCATTTATCCAAATGCACAAAGGCCTGGAGTTGCAAAAAACATGACAATAGCCAATAATCTTTGTCTCCTTCTTCCTCTGCAAATCAATTCTTCCACATTTGGCATATCCATAAACATAAATTGACATTTCTCGTTGTTTAGTTGTTACAAGCAGCTGCAAGGTACACTCCTCAGGTTTAACTACATATTACATAAAATGATAGCTACTGTATAGCGGGTTATTTTCGAAGAAATTTTCGAACAAGCATACCAAATTAACATTTCAAAGAATTTATTTTTGTACACAAGATATTAATTGAGGGATTTTATTACTGCATATAAATTTCGGTGGAATTTATTTTCGAAGAGAAACAGCTATACAAAATATCCGAAAATATATTCCCATCGAAAATAACCCGCTATACAGTGATTATTTTAGGAAGTGGCAACTAATGCTACAGAACATACCCTTTTTTATATTAAGACATTTGTAAGGCCTTACTCCCATGGTGTATAAAAACGATTAGGTGAAAAGCCGATTTGTAAAGTAACTAAAAGATGTACAGGTGTAGCTAAATAGTTTGCACCAATGACGGTTGCTGACAAGTTTACTTAGTGGTTTCACAGTACATATAAAATTTTAGAATCTAATGCAAAGTGTTAATAGATAAGGTAAGGTGTCTGAAGATAGCAAGGCAGTATGGCCTATACCTACGTATGCAAACACCTTGTCTACGGACATAGTAAACATTGCCTTTGCACGTATGTGGTGAGACCATTTTAATACGGAGTGGCTATTCGTACGGCAGTGACGTATGAATAGTTGAAGAGCTATTTGTACGGCAATCACGTGATTCCAAATAAACGGGATGGCCAAATTCGTTTTTTCTCCGGTAACTACACGTGGCTTTTGGCGCGTAAGTTTTGAACGTCAGCTGCTGCTGCTCTACGCTCGATTCATCCATTGGATCTATGGTTCAGGAATGCTTCGGTGTGGGGATGAGTTTAAAAGTTATGAGGACCTCTGTGATGCAATATCTGCGTTTCAGCAAGCTGAATTTGTGCAACTTTATGTCAGACATTCAAGAACCATCGAGTCAGCGTCGGCTACACGCGCGCCGAAGAAGAAATTTAATGAAGACTTAGTCTTTTCAGAGATAAATTATGTGTGCCACCACGGTGGAAAGGATTATAAAACAACTTCTACCGGGAAAAGGCCACACCAGAAGTAAGTGCGACTTTGTACTGTAAGCGAGTTTCTCAGTAGAGTCTCAGTAGTGGCACTGGTCTATATGTTTCATCTTGTAGGACGTATCAAATGGGGTGCCAGTTTCGTGTGAAAGTTAGGTGTAGTCAAAATGGCCAAGTTTTGTTCATAAAAGCTATTGAAAATGACCACAACCACGAGATTAGTGAGGTGAGTGTAGGCTTTGTTTTGATTGAAATACATTAACATGTTGTAATGTGTTGCCATATAGAAGGCTTTCAAGCATCATCCCAGGCTTGTCACCACTTGAAGATAAACAGCAGCCCACTGTTCAGTCACCACTTGAAGATAAACAGCAGCCCACTGTTCAGTCACCACTTGAAGATAAACAGCTATCCAACCATTGCCCCGAAGTACATCATCGCAAAAGGAGAAAAGTGAATAATCGTAATCGTCATCAGCATGATGTTATTGAAAGATTTACGAGGCTTATTGGCAGTATTAAGCAAGGCAACAAGCTTGATGATGATCACATTAATGCTGCTAGTCAGCTCTTACGTGACCAATTTCCTGATTTGCAAGGTTTATCAACTCCAGCCGTTGGAGAATGTTTTAAGTTTGAGAAGTTTGATTGGATGCTGGGTTATGCAGGAATTGCTTACTGTCAAGTGTTGCACACTGGTAGTGATCACTGGGTGGCAATCAAAGCTGTGTCAGATAGTGAAGTTTATGTATATGACAGCATCTTCACCCAACCAACATATCATGTTTTGAAACAAATTGCTGCCATTTGTAATACAAGATCAGCCCAAATCAAAGTGCATCTAGAGAAGGTGCAAATGCAAGTTGACCCTAATGACTGTGGGGTGTATGCTATTGCTTTTTTGACTGATCTTTGTTTTGGTAGAAATCCAGCATCATGCCTTTATGACCATAAGAAAATCCGCAGTCATCTCATTAATTGTTTTGAAACTGGCAAGATTACTCCCTTCCCATCTACTATAACCAAGGAGAAAAAGGCTTTTCTTAAAACGTTAAATATTTATTGCCAGTGCAGAATGCCAAATGTGTCAGAACACATGTCAAGAAAGTCATTTAAGGAAGAAGTGCCCTGGATGGTGAAATGTTATATTTGTGACAACTTATACCATCACACATGTGTCAATGTCACAGTAAAATAAGCAAAAAAGATAAATTCGGAAAAGGAAATGTGGTTCTGTAGCCACAAAGAATGTGAAAAGTACTTTGGAGATCTATTTGATTCTGACTCAGATTAATGCTCAATTATGTTTCTGATCTGAACATTTGTTTATAATTGTATGCTATGTACTAGTTCTGTTTAGTTTGTCTGTGTCAACATAATTATCATACAGTACCTAGCTACTGATATGTTGAACAATACAGTATAGCTGTATTGAGGTGTTTGGTCAGTTCAGCCCGGAATTGGATTCTATAATATGCACATGTGTCACTGAATGCTATACCTAGTTAGGTGCATGGCCTTTTAGTTACATAAACATGTAGCTATACTGGGAGATTATTAGTTTTGGTGTTTGTATCCGTCCATATAGCTACCATCGAAGTAGTTAAATAGCTACTCGGTATAGGCATCTAGAGGTTTTGTATTCGTACGTGTGAGAGTTCACCGAACTATTTAGCTACACGTATCGTCGTACTAATAGCTTTTCAGCTATTTGTACGCGACCGTACAAATAGCATTATTATACTCCCACAGCTATTCGTACGTGACCGTACAAATAGCACGTGAGCTATTCATACGTATCGTCGTACGAATAGCAACGGCCATTTTAATAAGCTAGCTAGTATTTGTCAGTAGTGATCGATACTCTTATCTAAACTCTAGTTTCCAGTTATTATATATTTATTTATTATCATTTTTAGCTGAGTAACCACCTCTGGGTAGTGATCTCATCCTCATTCTGAAACATAATGTACTCTACACACATAGTTTAAGG
Organism: Spongia lamella; assembly: GCA_963930835.1. NCBI lineage: Eukaryota > Metazoa > Porifera > Demospongiae > Dictyoceratida > Spongiidae > Spongia > Spongia lamella. Next base: position 21,814,311 of record OZ005746.1, on the reverse strand, counting down.
TGGCGGATTTTTTGGCAACACTGCCTGCGGTTAATGAGGATTTCTGCTATAGATCATAAATGTAATTTTTAAACAGTGTACAAGCTTAAGGAGGAGCATGCCAGGGTTCAGTAGTATCACCAGAGGTAGAAGAACCAACAGTAGATGCAATACAATGTACTGCAAGAGTGAACAACTGTTTGCTAGTCTAGGATTAGAGAAAGCCAACTTGAGTCATGACGAGAAAGCACAGCTAGAGAATTTGGTGATAGAATTTTGTGGATTGCTTGCACTCAGTAGTGCCAAGTTGGGTAGTGATACAGGTGACCACCGGCCAATAAAGCAGTTGCCAAGGGATTCCCCACTTCTTCAAGATTTCTCATCACATACAAGAAATGTTAGACAATGGTGTTATTGTTCCTTCTCACAGTCCATGGGTGAGCCCCATTGTGCTGGTTGGCAAGAAAGATGGGACGACCCTTTTTGTGTTGATTACAGGAAGCTAAATGCTATATCACTAAGATGGATCTGTACCCTCTGCCACAGATATTGAAAGACTAGAGGCAGTGCATTAGACAGAGGAGGGCAGAAGCGGCACATGTGAGCCGATTCATTTACATTGTAAGTATAATTAGGCAGTTTCGTGGATTAAAAATACCACTGATCGAAAGTTCACCTGATGCTTAATGCATACCTACAGTCATCCCTGGTCATCCCCACCATCAAAAGCACAAAACAGGCACTTCAAATTTTTGAGGTCACGTGCGTGTCTTGAGAATGGCAGAACCAAGATTGCGCGACAATGGGAAAGAGTTGGGGGAGAGACGTAACTCCTGAATTGACCATGAATATACGTATGTGTTCGAGGTTCCCCGACCCTTTGCACTCCTTACAGATCTCAGAAAAGAGTTCCACTCAGGGAGTTAGTCTGGCGTAGCCACCTCTTTTGGTAGGGCGCCCCATAAAAGGGCGGCTACGCCAGATGAAGCGGACCATTAGGCCATGGAAAGACTGGCACCAAGAAGATTGGTCAGCAGTGTATATAGTTATTAAAATGAAATCCTCAAGCACAGAATCGTCATCCTCCGCCATTTCAATATCCAAAATATGCAATTAACTGTTATAAATTTTGGTGGTGCTTATATCGCTTCCGCCCTCCTCTGGGCATTAGATAAGTAATTTTCTTTAATATCGGTTATTCCTTGATACTTGGCATTGAGATTTCGTGCCCTCACTCCACGTGGCACTTAAAGTCTGTAGCACTGATTCAATATGCCTTCCAGTTTTGGAAAAAATGGTAATGAATAAATAAATAATAATAACTGGAAACTAGAGTTTAGATAAGTGACAAATACTAGCTAGCTTATTAAAATGGACATACGTAGTACATACGTATGTAGGTATTAGATACGTAAGTTAGTTTTTAAAGATATTACAGTTATTCCACCTCAAGATTTCGCGCCCTCATTCCACGTGACTCTGAAAGTACTTAGGCTGATTCAACATGCCTTCCAGTTTTGTAATAATAATAATAATAAATAAATAATAAGAATTTAGATAAGTGACAAATACTAGCTAGCTTATTAAAATGGACATACGTAGTACGTACATATGTAGGCATTAGATACGTAAGTTAGTTTTTTTAAAGATATTACAATTATTCCTCCTCAAGATTTCGCGCCCTCACTCCACGTGGCACTGAAAGTACAACATGCCTTCCAGTTTTGGAAAAAATAATAATAAATAAATAATAACTGGAAACTAGAGTTTAGATAGGAGTATCACTACTGACAAATACTAGCTAGCTTATTAAAATGGTCTCACCACATACGTACATAGGCATTAGATAAGTAAGTTGTTCTTTCTTTAAGGTTACGGTATAGTCATTAAATGATTTTATTGGCGCTAATTTTCATTGTCTTTAAAAGCAGCCTTACTGTGTTTTATACCAAGTGGCTTCATCACCGCCTTCAAATTACTGCATAAAGAGTCTACAGTCACTGTTTTCTAGGGTTTCTCCTTAATAAGAGATATATTGTTGAGGGCCTGTGGAAGAGTTTTTAGGAGTACAACGCTGAAGAGAGATTTTATGAGTGTTAAAAGTTCAGAAATGACGTTATAAAAGCGCCTTTGTGAAGACATTTATTGGCTCAACTACGTGTGAAAGCAGCTTAGTGCTAAAAACTCTTCCACAGGCCCTCGACAATATCTCTCTTATTAAAGAGAAACCCTAGAAATGGTCTTTACCTTGGCCATTATCACTATAAATGGCGGCGACGTCACTTTGCGCTGTAGAAGGCTTGATTGATGGCCAATCAACAATGTCTACAGACTCTTTATGCAGTAATTTGAAGGTGGTGACAAGGCCATTTGATATAAATCACAGTAAGGCTGCCTTTAAAGACGATGAAAATTTGCGCGAATAAAATTATTTAATGACTATACCGTAACCTTAATACTCGGCATCAAGATTTCGTGCCCTCACTCCATGTGGCACTGAAAGTAGCACTGATTCAACATTGCGCGAGTGTTCTTTATTAAACTTTCAGTTGCAGTGAGCACTGATTCAACATTGAGTGAGTATTCTTCATTAAACTTTCAGTTGCAGCAGTGCTGTGTCTGACAGTCCTTCTCTCTCGCTTGTCTCCTGTTGTGACATCTTTGTTGAAATTAAGGCCTCGTGTCTATCTTGAGACTTCAGTACATCAGAGTAGGTACTGTGGTTTAGAAATAGAATCGCATCGTGGACTGATACAGCTATTAATCGGTGAATGCTACCGGTGGCTCATCAGCCAATGTCTTCTTCCTCTCATAATCAATTCTTCTACATTTGGCATATATATATAAACATGCATAATTAAGATACCAAGGTGTACTCTAGCATAGGTGCCAGCAATACATTTGTTTTGATTTATTTGCACAAATTATTGAATAGCTATCATATTACGAAAAAATAATATGCTTTAATTATATGCTTTTGAAATCATTCCATATAGTTATATGCTTTTGAAATCATTCCATATAGTTGTTTAATTTTGTCTGCATTTTTTAGCTTTGGGAAAAGCTCCACCTTTTTTGATGGCTTTAAACAATCATCATTTTTCTGGGCCTGTTAAATCCCGTCATTTCAGATTCTTAGAGTCTTGGTCCACATACATGCAGAAGGAAATTTTGCAGTTGACATTTAAATATGTAATTTACCTATTTACATTTTGTGCTGTAGTTTGTTTTAATTCCTATGACCTTGTGTTGGTATGGCAACCATAGTATGATGAAGATGATGGACAAAACCGATACTAGTAACAATGTTAATTTGCTCCATAGTCCAATATTATCACTAGAATATCAAACTTTTCAATTCCATCCATCCTTCAGAGATCCAGGAAAAGGGCAAAGGATTTGATTTCTTCAATTGTTTCACCATGACTTGACTGCTGTATGCCTAAGATTGCTCCTTGAATTGCGTAGGTATCACATTTAGAATCTATTTGTTTTGAAACATTGTGTAAAGCAGACCAACGCGGTAACTCATGGCATGCTGTATTGGAGACATTAAACCTTTCCTTAACACAAAGTGTTTGCTTAATAAGACTGTCCTTATTTTCAGGCAAGTTCAATTGTTTCTGTGGCTATGTTATTGAACCATCTTTGTCACCTAATGGTAGTTCATTGGACTCCTTATTTACCAGGTCGATTCTTACTGGTTGAAAGAAGGTGTTGTCAGTAAACTTCAATGCTGTACTCTTTCTCTTATATTGAGTGCTGTATTCAGACCAAGATTTGTTATGTTTGGGGACACTAGGTGTAAGTGATGACGTAAGCCTTGCATTTGTCTCTTCTGCTTTCGTTAGTTTGGCATTAGCAGCCTTTAGTAACTGTTGGTACTTCCCCAAATCTGCTTTCATTTGAGCAATTCGTTTAACTTGATTTTGTGCCAACACATTTTCTTGTTTGCGTTTCCTAGATTTGAGAACAATTTCATTCTGCTTCAAGTCTATTATCCAGGTCGTTCCCTTCCAGGTTTCAATTTGGGTTGCTCGCCCTCGTCCACCTAGTTCGTGCATTGCTTTTCCTATTCTAAGCAGTTTGTTGGCGAAAAGTGAACGTATTCGATCAGTTATAATTACATTGCATTGATGGTAAGTGAAGGTCTTACAAATTACTCTTTCAAGTAACAACTGGTTGCATGACAATGAATTCTCCTGTGCTGCATTTCTCACTTCCTCATCATCTGACAGGTCAACTTGTGGAACACCATGTTTTGTTTGATGACTGATATTGTATAGAAAATGGCTAGAAATATAATTGTTATTTGTAATTGTATTATTTGTAAAGATACATCATGACACTTAACTGTATGGTTTCTTAACCACAAGTTTGTCTACTAATTGGTACAGAATGCCAAGTCTGGTTACTTACTTGTTAATATCCAGTGAGCAGACAACATTAGCAGTGCATGTAGCCATTAAAACGACTGTTGCAAGGACTGTTGAGACGAGCAAAGAAAGGTAAATCACCATTAATTACGCACTCGAGTCTGAACGTAGTTTTGGCAGTGTATTAGCTTCTTCTTCGAGCCCCTTCATAGGACCAGTGTAATGAAAGATTATTGTAGAATGTATTACTGACCGTTATTTATGTAATTCGACCTTCGAATTCAGTGGTGCTACAAGCTACCCTCTTCCCCTCTGGGTGAATCCCACAATATATTATATATCAGGCATTTCATGCTGGTATTTGTACTTCGTTGCCCAAAGGCGGTTGTTATAAGGCCGGTCAGGCTACTGTATATATTGTTGATAAAATAAAAAGGTTTGCTACATGTTGTAATTTTAGTTCCTGAGTGATATAAGGTAATTGTATTTAACAAAAGTGCAATATATTTTATAGCTTGTTCAGTAGGCTCAATACATAGCCTTTTGGTATTTTATAATTTTTGTGGGTGTGGTCTTTGAAGTGTTTTGTATTGAGAATGTATTTAGACTTTTTGACATGCTTCTCATCGCGCAGAGCGTAACGTGACCAGATAAAATCTTCCCATAGTGATGGAATTTCACTGACAAGCAATTCGTTTAGCTTGATTTGTGCCAACACATTTTCTTGTTTGCGTTTCCTAGATTTGGGAACAATTTCATTCTGCTTCAAGTCTATTGTCCAATTTGGGTTGCTCGCCCTTGTCCACCTAGTTCGTGCATTGCTTTTCCTATTCTAAGCAGTTTGTTGGCAAAAAGTGAACGTATTCGATCAGTTATAATTACATTGCATTGATGGTAAGTGAAGGTCTTACAAACTACTCTTTCAAGTAACAACTGGTTGCATGACAATGAATTCTCCTGTGCTGCATTTCTCACTTCCTCATCATCTGACTGGTCAACTTGTGGAACACCATGTTTTATTTGATGACTGATATTGTATAGAAAATGGCTAGAAATATAATTGTTATTTGTAATTGTATTATTTGTAAAGATACATCATGACACTTAACTGTATGGTTTCTTAACCACAAGTTTGTCTACTAATTGGTACAGAATGCCAAGTAAAGTAAGTCTGGTTACTTACTTGTTAATATCCAGTGAGCAGACATCATTAGCAGTGCATGTAGCCATTAAAACGACTGTTGCAAGGACTGTTGAGACGAGCAAAGAAAGGTAAATCACCATTAGTTACGCACTCGAGTCTGAACGTAGTTTTGGCAAAGTATTAGGGTTATGTTTAGGGAGAGCACCACCTGGTTCACTGAGCAATAGTGTAAGTGAGCTTGAGTCCAATGGTATGCAGGCTCTGTATCTTCTTCCACATGTAAAACAAACAGATTTTTTTAAATGCATTATTACAATGAAACTCGTGTTTACTGGATATAGCCTAGTGCATAAACAGCTGGTATCTGATGTTTTGTAAATGGGGGATATTCTTAATTGTCAAATTTTTCCTGTTGTCTACATCTTATGCATGTAAACTATAGGGCCTTGCGTATAAGGTGAATTGAATGCACCCAAAATTTTGGTGGTGTTAGTTGATTTAACGGCCTGTCATAAAAGGTAGCTAAGATAAATCAGAAGTGGGCATGCCTGCAGGTAACAAAGCATTTACAACAAGATTGGCTTACAGTGTATGGTGAAGTGTTTACGACTCTTACTAAAAGTAGCTCCAATGAAACAATAGCTTCAATAATCTTTGCCATTATTCAACTTTTCTTTTTAACCATCTTCAGCTGTATCTTCACCATACTTCATTACAGCGACAAATTCTTGACACCATTTTACTTGTAACGTGCTACTGATTCAGATGATATATAAAAGATCACATGATGATAAAATGGCTGACTAGAAAATTGCGAATGGATATGTTTACAGGTGAAGGAGATCATCGCTTCATAGCAAGTAAGTTCTTTTATATATGCCAAAGTTTTGATAAGTTGTTTAGTTAGCTTTTGTTTCATATATAGTATTAGCCAACCTGCTTTGCCTGGTGACTGGTACTTGGCCTTTCAGCGCATTTCTCCTGTTTCTAAATAATTTGCACTTTTTAGATGGTAAAGTTCTGTGTAATATGTGTGGAAGTATTTCATGGTTGGAAATTAAAAAAATGTTTCTTGTGTGCGTTATCTTAGTGGTTCTCCTACCCATGCTAATTAGGGCTGTGTTAATTAATTAGGGTTAATTAGGGCGTTAATTAGGGCTGTGCGATAATGGAAAAACCTATATCTCGATAATGTCGATAATACACTACAAAATTATCATAGTTATCACGATAAAATAATGATAGAGTATTATGTATATATGTTGGATTTTTATAATTCAAAATTGCTCTATATGCTAACGTATCTGTATGTTCGTGTAGTATACAATAGTATCCAGAAATTTACTATTATCACGATAATAAAATTATCTTTATCACGATAATGAGGCTATTATCACAAAAATCTTAATTATTGCACAGCCCTAAGGTGTTTACTTGAATTCTTCCACAAACCTTCAAATTTTGAAAATTGACTTTATTCATTACACTTGCTTAATTGCGTACCACTCGACAAATTTTCTGCAAGACGTTGCAGTCTAAAAGTTTACGATAATACTTAGAGCACTGCCTTGCAGTGTTGCAGTGTAAGGGGACATCTTAAGAGAGATCCTCAAGTGCTAGGCTTTTGCAAACAAGTGTTACTGCTAGAAACTTAACACTTTTGAAGATATTCAATGTGGTGAATTTATTATACTAGAGGTGTGAACTCTGTGTTATAATTGTAGTAATTTCTTTGATCTTCCCATTAATAAGCTGTATTAAAGGTATTGATTTGTAATTTAAGAATTGGTGGCCATAATTGGAAGGTATAAAAGAACGGAACTGAAATTTGGGAGCGTGTCACTTTATAAAGTTGTTTTACAGCGAATAATAATGCCAATGTTGAAGTACGTGTGCAACATTCTATTTAACGCTCACCATCACAATGCTGATTTAATCTTTATAGCAAGAGTTAATCACTATTGAAAGGCATAAACATATGTAGCCATCTAGTATAAAATGTAAACATGATAGCTGTAAAATATAGCCCTCTTTCTTAAATATAGTTGTAAGTATGATTACATCTGCAGTTTGGTAAGCGTTAATTGGTAAACGTTAATTAGAAATAATAGCATGCTACACTCATCTTAACTCTCTTTTGTGACAAACCCTTTAATAATATCATATGTAACATACGGTACAGTTCGAATGCAACTTGACACCCGCATGCGGGTCCCGGGTGAAAAATCATGGGTGCAAGACATGGAGGGAGGGTTTCATAATACAAAACTTGTACTGATAAATTGGTACTGTATTATACTGTGGTATAGGACAACAAGTGCTTTATTTAAAGAACTTCGAGAAGAATTTTCAATGCTGCAGAAGAATGTAAAGCATCTTTCTGAAGAACAGGTAGACGCATGTATATAAAAGATTTTAGATAAATACAGTGGTCACTAGGGATGTACGAATAATCAGATCAGTTATCAGAATCAGGTGCAGTAATATAATTGAAATGTAATGGATCATTTTGAATTAGTTTTGCAATATCAGTTATTGGAATATTGGTTTTTAGAACATTGGTTAGAAGTCAAATCAGTACAACTCTAGTGGTCACATTTGTAGATTCACAAGTGTTGATGGGTAATGATCATTACTTTTAGATAAAGGTGTAAGGATAGGTGTCGATATACTGTATATTGCAAATCGTTCGAGGTGGAAAAATTTCGTGGATGGACAAGGTACTTCAAATTCGCTGGAAAACTTTCGCGGTTCATTCGCCCTGGTCAAAATGTGCTCACGATCAACCGTGATATTCCCTAGAACGAAAAAGTTTAGCTGGAAAAGTTTCGCAGTCACCAATTAATCCGCGAAAACCGCGAAACTTTTCCACCTCGAACGATTTGCAATATACGGTATTGCCACTTTTATATCATGAATCACGATCAGTGATTAACTGATTTTACAGATGGAGAGCAAAATTATAACTTTTAAATAGTTGTAGTGCTGTAAAACTTGCAACCATAATATGTAAGTATACAGTCTTAGTGTCAATACATTGATCATGATATTTGATGTATCAATACGACCTGGTTGTGTATCAATACAGTAACAATATCACTGCCTAATGTATCATTATATTGTTGCATATTTACTTTTAGAATACCAAATTTAAAGAGATGAATGAACTGCTTAAAGAAGTTCATAGTAAAGTTGTGACCTTAGCAGCAACAAATGTTGCCAAACACTTCGTACTGTTTTTCCAAGCATGTGACAGTAGTAGTAGTAGTAGCAGCTCTAACACTACATCTATCAGTGGTTCAGTTTCAGAAACAGAAACCGCATCATCACCTAATCTCACTACTGAACTACCAGTTACACCGTCATCCAATCTCACTACTGTACTACCAGTTACTACTGGAGAACCAACTACACCAATGTCATCCAATGGACGTTTAAGTGATGAAATGGCATCTGATCTATCTACCCAAATTGTATTACCAGAACTACTATCGGCAGCTGAGATTACTCCAAGTTATGTGAAGTCACGCAACAGATGAAATTTCGCTGCCTTACTAGTGGAACGACTGTTTGATGTTGAGACTAGATTGAAGTCTAATGTTACAAGCCATGGAAAAGAGCGATTAGACCCTGACATTATGAAGTACATACAGGCCAAAGCTTTTGAGTACTACGAGTGTTGTCCCAGTGAGATGACAGCAGAGTGGAAGAAATGTACCACTTCGATAGATGATAAATCTAGAGGATTGAAGAAGAGGGTACAATGCAACCAAGCTTCAACAAATGAAGAAGAGTGAAAAAGAGAAGTTTGAAGCCTTTTGTTTTTGATTACAAATGATTAATTCACAACGTAACTTGTGTTTTTACGTACATGCCATGTACATCCTTACTTTAGCAGGATTGGCTAATGTTGATGATTAAATTTATCATGGTAATTTCAAACAAATGTCTCTTTTCTAAATGATGGCTTAGCTTGTGTAATAAAATTAGTATCCACTTGGATCTCCTTCTTTCTTAATTACTTTAGGAATCACCTTTTTAAGGTGTTCTATGTAGCGTGTACATACTTCTGGAGTGAGGGTGACCCAAAATTACTGCTTTCCCTCTTTCAACTCTTCTAAGTTTTTTGGTTTAAATGTATTCCTCAAGTATTGCTTAAGTGAACCCCATACATTTTCTATGGGATTAAGATTGGGTGACTCAGGGGGTGTAGACCACCAATTAACACTGTGTTCTTTAAAAAAAATCTTCAATTAGATAACTCGCGTGTTTTGGATCATTATCCTGTTGTAGGCGGTGGCCATCAGGATAACGATCCCTTAAGAAAGGAAGCAAACCAGCTTGAAAGACTACAGCCAGATGTTCTGCATTTATGATGCCACTGAAAATAATAACATGGGTAGCTCCCCTCTTAGATATGCCATCCCAAATGTGACCAGATTTGGCAAAATGTGCATTTTTCGCACGCAATGTGGAAACACAGATTTCACCGCCATTCGGTAGCTACATCAATAAACTAACAGTGCATGTGTGTATGGATGCCAACAGCTCATCAGTCTGCTTTTGCTGCGGCTTTCTAGGGTGTGTCGGACGTCAACGGGTGCCCGTAGTGTCGGCTCTGGTGGCCGTCAGTGAAAAGCCACCTGGCTGTAACTCGCCACATGACTGCCTAAAGATGCTATCCATTGATATGGCTACTTTTTGTGCTATCTAGAGCACAAATATGCCCATTTGGAAGTGTGAATTCTCGACGTGTGTTTACCCCACCACTACCGTGGCTCCTCACCACCCCCGACCAACCACCCCTATATAATCACTTGTGGTACTGTTGAAAAACTATCTAAAATGGTGGGCAATTCAGCTAGCAAGCCATTCAACAGTAGACCCACTGAATTATCTTGTATAACTACAGATTTGTGTAGAATTTTGTGCAAGTAGCATAAAGCAGAATTGAGATGTTACGAATTGAATATTTCAAAACAGTATTTCTACATATTTACAAATGTACAAACAATGCACATTTTCGCAAATCCAGTCACAAATGTGCACTTTTATGGGCTGTTTGGCCCTTTGCTTAAGAACCCGTGGCTGATGTTCTCGGTGAAAGCATAATCGGCTATGATATTCTAAATTCATCGGTAAAGATGACATCATCAAACTGTTCCTGAGCCCTCAGCTGCTCTTTGCACCAGATCAACCTCTTCTTCTTGTTTAACTAAGTAAATGTGGCTGTGTTACTTTTTAAACAATAGATGGCATAGTGTATCATGACCAAACTTTGAAAATTTGTAGTGCCTAAAAACGAATGAGTAATTATGAAAGTCTTTGACAACTGAGATCTGGTATTTTTTAAACATGATGTACCCAGTAATCAACTTGGTGAAACATTACCCTTAACAAGCACATTACAGGCATTTTAGTTTTCAAAGTGTAGTCATGAAGTACATAATAGAAACTTACATCCCGTAACAGTTGGCAGTAATGTGGTCTGGTACACACCCATCCTAAATTCTTGCATACACGCTTAAGTGTAGGTAGAGATACCTGAAAGGTAGGCCATCTCTCAGCTAATAAACAGCAAGCTCGCCTGGCTGTAAGTTCATCATCCTCTGCCATTACTTGGTTTAAGAAAACCATCATTTCTTGGCCTTGGCCTTCGTGGAAGATCTATTAGTCTGCCTGTATCTTTGTGTTTTCTTAATAGATTAAATAAAGCTTGTAGACTGATGGCAATGTTTTCCTCAGCAAGACGCTTCCTTATGTCAGCCACTGAATATCCAGTGTGTCTTAAAGTAATTTTCCTTCGTCTTGTTTCAATGTCCAAACGAGGCATGGTATAACAACTTCTAATTTACCGCCAAATCAGACTAATCAAGTGGCTTAATTCTTAGTTATAATAGCATGGGGTGCGCGAATTTGTGCCTACAGTCGAGAGAGTTGTAGCATTTAATAACACACTTACCCATGTCCACTGTCATAACACTCTGACAGATCTGGCTAAATCAATTTTTAACATAGGACGTTTAATATGGCTTAAATCTAAGCGCCCACACTAAGGGCGCTAAAAAGAAGCGGGACCTGCTACCGAGAGATACAAAGACCCGTGCATGGTGGTTATGTCAGAACAAAGGAGGTTTGTATTATGTATATTGTTATGTAACACTTTGCGTGGGTGACATCAAAGCCTCGACTGTGGTATATAACTGATATACCACAGTTTGCCGTGGTATATCAGAATATACCATAGTTGCAAGGTTATATACCACAGTTGCTTATACGGCCTGTCTGGCTTTAATGAGATGACCAAGTGCATAATAAACCCGTTATGTGACATACGCATTTGCTTGTGGGTTTCATTTTTAGGCCTGAAGTTTAATAAGTCTTTAGGCGATTATCTTTGAGACGGCAGTTTAATAATGACGAAGCAACTAAGTATTAATGGAATCTTGGCTGATACCGTGCCGGAGAGCATCTAATGAAGCTACTCACAATGGTCACCATTCTACCAGAGGCACCTTCGACTTTTCGCCAGGTAGGCCTAAGCAAAGTGTAACATAAATGTTATAACACAGCTTTGCTCGGGATTTGACTGATATATATGGACTCTCCCTCAGGCGCTATGCGCCCTCGGGAGTCATGCGTATATATCAGTCAAAGTTATAATATATTAATATTGTTTAATAAGTGAGTTAAAAACATAGTATATGAATTCGAACATCTTGCTGCAAATACGAGATACGGTACCGATTTAATGCAACGTCACACTTGCGCGCAAGATGCAGGACACCACTCGAGACAGCCCTCGAACTGGCACTCGTATTTTATTATCGAGTCTTACTCACGACGTAAGCAGCCCTCGAACTGGCACTCGCATGTTATATCGAGTCTTGCTTGATGTTCTTACTCGAGAGTTACGCCTGTATAACCATGTAGAGCATGATCGATAACTTGTGTTTGCACCTGCATGTCGTTATTTCCGTGCACCAAATACCCTTCTTTTGGGCATTGACGTAGTCGATTAAAATAAAATCGCGTACTAGTGCGCATGCGTTTTTGTTGTGTATTGTTCTTTGTTCGTGTTTCTTTGCTGTTTGTTCATCGTCAGACAGCGAAGTCACGTCTTCTGAGCGAACTGCCTACAAGTTGTCAAACAAGTTATTGTGTACATGGAAAGGTAAGTCTCCATACGATGGCATGTATCATTTGTATATTGTTTGTTATGCATTAATTAGAGAAACCACATAACTTTTATTAGATAGCAATTGTTAAAAGTCATTAATGTTTGAATAAACGGCTTAGGAAAGGTGAAGATGATTTCCTTTGTATATGGGATGGATAAATTGTCATATGAGATGAGCTTCTATTAAAATGTTGTGTTTGTATTTATCTAGCGGTTAAGACTGTTAATAGTTAAAAATGTTTGGATAGTAGGCAGGAGTATATCACGAGTTGCATGGTGTTGTAGTAAGTGAATGAATACTGTTCCACTTTAAAAAGTATTCAGGAAAGGTTTAGTTTATGGTTTTACTTAGGTAACCAAGCCTCCCATGCACTAGTAGATTTTCCTGGGGAAAGCTGTAATGGGATAGTCCCAGTAAATCGGTTATGTAATGTGAATGTATGGTCATTGGAAGAAAGACAACTTGTAGAAGTGGCTTGGAGCAATAGGAAGAAATACAAGGGCCAGGTTTTGCTTTAGGTAAATGAGTGTTATTTATGTTAATAAATTAAACTATTTTACTTGCTGGTAGGATGTGAAGAAGAGTGCAAAGCTAAACAAAAACAAGTTGATAATCAAGATGACAATGAATTGGAGACTAAGGCTGATGAACAAACACGCAGTACTTCCAGTATTAACCCAAAATATTATCAGATGAAGAACAAACTAATGAAGATAAAGAAAATGTAGATCCAGTTTATGTACCAAATAAAAAGGTTAAAGTACAAAAGGTATATAATTACAGTAATTGTATTCATCAGTATGCTGATTTTGTAGGGAAAGAGCAAATCAGAAAATAAACAATCAAAGCCAACAAAACCACGAGGTCGTGGTAGGCCTAAGAAGCAGAAGGATGTGTGTGATTACTGTGATATTTGTATGTTATCGACTGTAAACAATGATCATGTATAGACTTGTAATATGTGACACACACCTTGTCTTCCAATACAAAGGCTTACTTCTACTGGTGTAGTCATTAACCCTTTGTAACTGAATTTCTCTGCAGTGCTCAAAATAGCAACTAGCCATTTTCTGTCAACATTTGGCTGACAAAAATCCATTTTGATTGGCCAAAATCTACTGTATATTTTTAATAGGATGGTAATCAATAACTTACAAAGTATCCTGTCTTCAAAAAACGGCCAATCGATTTCTGACCATTATTCACTTATTTCTATCACTGCTTAGGATAATCTTACGTATGTGTATATTAAATATATATTTAAGTGATAATGGTGGAAAAGAAGACATCAATGGTAGTGTAAAAGATGGTATCATTTTATCCACTGAGTATAATTATTTCTGTAGGCCATGGCTTTAATTTGTTGCAGACAATAAACTTTTGATTGAAAACTTTGTCACAGCTGGTGGCCAAATGATGGCATAACCTGTATACAAATTTTTGGCATTACAGGAAACCAACTTTATTGTTGGAGTTGGTCCCACTCCTCCAAGAGACACAAATGTAAGTGGTAAATTCAATATTTAACATGTTTATGTTACACATCATGTAGGAAATAAACAGAAAGATTTCATCACAAAGCCCTCAGTCCAGCAAAGTGCAACAGCAGCACAAGGAGATTACATCAGATTATGAGAGAGTAGGCAATTCAGCATAATAGAATTTGTGTTTCACTTTTTACTTATTATATATGTAAAGGTTGATGCAAGCCAGACTACTAATGTTATAGAACTTTTGGAAAGCAGTGAATTGAGCATGAATGATAGCAGCAGTGGATCAAGTATGGGTGATAGTGGCAGTGGATTGATAGTGGATTATATGAAAATATTCTGTATGCATTAATTAAATTTATAATGTGTTGATCCCTAGTACACACCTCTCTACCATGAAATTATATAACCATGAAACAAAGGTGTATGGATTTGAATTACATAACCTTATAATGTCTTACTAGCCTGACACCTTATAGGCATGTAGTTGTTTACTACTGTAATATGCTTGAGCAATACCATGTTGTTGTCTCTATAGACAAGACTTTGCAAATATAGAAAATGACAGTCCATTGCGGTATTTGCAGATAAAATTATTAACATTGTTTGTTCTGTCTGATTCAAAGGGCTACTTCTGCCCACCAATGTTATTTTAGCTAACAATGTGATTACAGTAGTTGCTAGGAGATACACAAGTTAGGTGGGACTACCCATACCATAGGGTAAACTGATTGTGGTTTGTTGTTAGCTGATTGACTTTAATCAACTTAGTAGTTGATTATGTTAGGCTGGCTGCTTTTAAAGTGGCAGTCAAGTGGAAGTTGTGGTGCTAGAAGCCGTTCAAGAAAGAAGCCTTATTTAGGCCACAAATCCAATTACAATGCATAAGAATACATAGATGTTATGTAAGGTAAACCACACTAAGCGCTAGATAATGTATTAGTCCAGTGGAGTACTATATGGAAGCTATGCTGCATGTCAGTTTTTTCTAGTATACTAGCGAGTACAAAGCTATTCATGGCGTGTTTCAGTTAAGCGATGGTGGGCGGAGGGCCGAATGTCGAGCAAAAAACTTTGTGTTACGGATTACCGATGTTTACGTAGTTTTTGTCGAGTAGGCTAATAACGCAAGTTTTATAAGTTAACTAAGCAAGTTTTCTTCGTGTTGTATGTATAAAAGAGAGTTATCAGGCACTAAATATCGTGTAATAGAGCAGCTAGGAATTATTCTTGAGAGATTTAGCGGCCGGAGATACGCATAATTTGACATGCGAGGTATTTATATGTCCTATATATACGGTGCTATTTCTTTGTGTAGGAACACTGTATGGCTATGAAATTTGCTGTGATGATAGTGTAAGACTTGCTCTACAATATAAAACAGCTAAATTTCATGTACATAGTTTAATGTGTTCGACTAAGTTAAACAAAATGTGTATAATCTTTACAATTTGCGGTTGACTGCCACCTTAATGGATTTTCACCTCTGATGTGTTATGTACTTGTATGTTTGACAGGAAATCATTATTCCTTATGATGATGAAGATATTTCACTACTATATGACAGGGATACAGACCCAATTCATTTCACTAGTGGCATTGAAGTACATACATACACGTATATGTATTGAGGTACGTATCATGAAATTGAGTGTAGAGTATCAATACTAGTTTTAAGCCCTGTGACAGCTAGAGGAAAATCATTTGCTTGGCAGTTGATAGTTATACCATTGTGAAGCCTGTCAAATGCCCAGGAAGATGCAAGCTTTGAATTTTTCCCACATTTCCTATGAGAAGCCTTTTAAGTTTGACTCTTTGAAATTACCAAACTTGCTAGTTTTTGGTCAAACACATCATTTTGTCAGTCTAATTAACAATTTGTTGGCTGGTTTGACCTTTAAAGCAGCTATACAAATATATACGAAAACACACTAGTACCTTCGACACAGTAAGTTTAGATCTTGAGTTCAAATAACAGCCATGGTGTTTATCCGAGTGTAGCTATTATTTCAAGGTAACCATGCAGCTACTATCCAGGGGTGGTTATTACATGAGCTGTGGATATTAACCGGCAAAATATGGTGGTTATAACCAGCCACCTGAAAATGTTTTAACTTGGCCTTACTTAAATACAAATCCACAAATACTGATAAAGTTTTAGAAAATACCATTGTGATATTGTGCCATCTAGCTAGCTTCCCAGCATTATAATCACCTAGCAGCCCATATACATATTATACTATTATTGTAATCCACCAAGAGCAGAAGGAGAATTAACACCGGACCTCTAGTATGTGAGCCTAAAGGTGTTCACACCTGACAACACTTGTAGTTAATTATTACAAGCTGCAACTTATTCATGTTTAAGGTTCATGTGTAACAATGGTGACAGGAATGAACTAAGAAGTTTTGAAGCAGCAAGTCACAACACCTGTATATATGGTACAGTTCAGTTTAAAATTGACACATGAGTGTACCATACTTGCGTGTTTGCCATTGATTTTTGCATATAACTCGCGAGTTGCTCGTAATCGAAATGACACACGAGCGCACGAGAATAATCCAATTTATTCACGAGCAAATTTGGTAAATGCGAACCTCGTCACGAACATAAACAAGAGCCTCGAGACGTCTCTCGACACAAACCTTACTTGTAAGTTATTCTCAATGCACACACACTTCTTAATATACGTGCCTTACGCTTCTAGTAAGGGACAATTCCAACTTGGCGAGGCTAAGTATGGAGTCTAGATAGCCGGCGAATCATCGCCCTTCACAATAATTACTGTCTTACCTCTTATTCAATCAGCTGTAGGCATTATCCTTGACTCAAAAAACGCTGCAACTGCTAGCTAACAAATGTTGCACGTGTTACTACCGTCCAAAAATAATAGAAACTATTCTGAGCACGTGCTACCACTTATAATAAGCGCCATCGCTGAGACCCCATATGTCTGTATTAAATAGGTAGCTACGTAGTCCATGATGACCAGCTGTAGTTAAACAGTTTGGATGCTTATACTTTGTGTAATGTGCGCTAAAACAGCGTATGAGCTGGATTCAGTAGTGGCAAGGCACAAGAGGATAAACTACATACGTGTTTGCTTGCGTGCTATAGAGCATGTAACGTGATACATGCTTACGTAGCTCGCGAGTAAAGTAGAACGTCACGAGCGTATCACTCGTCTGGAGGATCGAATCTCACTACTCAAATTGTGCACTCGCGTGCAACTCGCAAGTTTCATGCCAAATCTCTCGAGTGACTCTACTAGCACACGCATGCAAATGTCAAGTTTAAACTGAGCTGTACCGTATAAACGCTGTTCTTCTATTAGTAGCTACCCTCATATAGCACCTGACCTTGCTTAGATGCTGTACTCCCTTTGTAACTGAAAGTTAATAGTAGCCATGGATATTAACCGGTAAAATACGGCATAGTAGTTATACATACTACTAACATGTTTGCTGAAGATGATCGTCTATACTAAACATCCTTGTGCTCAAGGGTTTTCTTGTTATTGAATGATTGTTTATTACCACTGCATGTACATTTTTACTCTACACATTGTGATATTTAAAATTGTTTATAGGATACACAGTATCATGATTTAAAACAAGAAGTGTCATCAGTGAAGGAAAATGTTGATTATCTAAAAGCCACGTTAAATTCACTACACAAAAGTGTAGAAGTCATGTCTAAGGAAGTGAAATTCATTTTGGAATCTCAAAGGCTTATGAATCCACTCTGTGAATATGGAACATCCTATACTTCACCAGAATTTCAGCAGCAAATGTCGAGATATATACCACAAGGTTTAATGTCACACCAGGCAGGGGAATCATCCAACTTTCCTGGAATATCCACATTACAACAGGAGCCTGGAATTCTCACAGTGCAATCCTCAGCAGGAGAACAAGCCTTGACAACCTCAGTCCATGAATATCAAGTACCAACAAGCTCAGCTGGAACACAGGAGCAAGCATTAGCTTCACTACTATCCAATAAACCATCAACCTCAGCTGAACATTTAGAGGAAACGTATCATTTTCTGTCCCAATCAGAATTATCGCAGGTTTTTATGAAAAACATGGCTGTTCTGTTAACAAGGTGTTTGTTTAGCAAGACAGTAAGAATAGCATCCAATGAATCTGGGCGCAAGAAGCAGCAGCTTGATCCCATGATTATGGGCTTTATTCGAAGGAAAGTGTTCAATTCTTTCCAAGCAGTCAACGTGATTCATCAAAGGAATGGGCAGAGTGCATAATAGCTATATGAAAGCTCACGATGTCTGAAAAACAAACCATTAAAATGTACCAAGACCCAGTAAGTTGCTAAATGATCAGGACTGTCAAACTGGACTTTGAAACTGGATTTGAACTAACGTTATGATTTTTGTATTTGATTTAGGATTGTATTACTAAATTTGATTTAGGATAGCACTTTGATTCTGATTTTGACAGAACTTAGGAATTCCAATACCGGTAAGATAACCAATATGATCAGTGATTTCCTGTTTCCAAATTCCAAGTATGGGTTAGCTATTTACTAATTTTTTGTTGTAGTAAACATTATGCTAAACAAAAAAAAACTGGGTGTAAAAAAAGTGCGAGGCCAATCAGAAGCAGCATTGCAAATAGGTATGTGCGACCAAGGCCAAGAAGTTACTTATCAAAAATCTTTTTAACTACTTGAATGACATACAATAGTTTATAGCATATTTTCACAACTATGTTTGGCTTTGTCACTTGGCCACCTTTATTAATAATGATGGTGTGAAAAAGGTGGCCTAGTGACAGAGCCAATCATAGTTGTAAAAATATGCTATAAACTATTATATACCACTTTCACACCTTACATCAAAGGATGCAGGTGTGGTATAACCTGGATATCAGCACACTTGGCTGTGGTATAACCAGGACATCAAAGGTATAAGTGTGGTATAACCTGATGTCACCTATTTGAGGTGTTCAACACCTTTAACTTACTCTTTATATAGTCACACCAATGCAATATCGATTGTGGTTTTTAGTTTTATAAGTTGATTATTAATTGTGCATGCGTGGGAGTCCGCCCCAAAACCATTCACGTGAAATGAAGCCTGAATAGCCGATCCAATAAATCCTACTGCTTTTTAGTTTCTTTTTACGACACTTGCTGGCGATCTTACTGATGGGCGTGGCATTAGTAATAAAACGCATCGTGAATTCCTCCCAAAAGAAAGCAAGGTAATGCTGTACAGTAAAAGGCATTTAAACAGTTGTACATCACTAACAAGATGGAGCGCTTTAGTTTTAAAAGTGGGCGTTACCAAGCGGTAGCAAGCGTTTAAAAAGCGGACTGGTTTACAGCGGTAATAATCACGGCTTTAGTCTATTTTATTTACAACACTCGCCATTATATTAGTGATTTTCAGTCCATTATAAGTGTTGTAGCTTTATAAAAAGTTGTGGTAAACCCACAATTACTGTTACTACCACGCAAGAACGTCATGACAACGATAAAATAGAGTCCCACAATCACAACGAATACCCATTACTATATAAAGAGAGCAAGAGTTCAGCAGTAAGTTTGGGCAGATTTTAGAGTGCCGGAAGTGTAATATAATGCTTATAACATGGTCAGTCGGGATTTGCCTGATATATACGCACTCGCCCTCGGGCTCGTGCGTATATATCAGGCAAATCCCTCCTGACCATGTTATAACCTTTACGTATATCATTCAAGTAGTTAAAAAGATTTTTGATAAGTAACTTCTTGGCCTCAACTGATATCAAAGTTTTTGGTCGCACATACCTATTTGCAATGCTGCTTCTGATTGGCCTCGCACTTTTTTTATACCCGGTTTTTTTTGTTTAGCATATCACTACTTTTTTTGGAAGTATAAATAGATGTTATTACTAGCAAAGTACTGCATGGGCATAACTTCTACTTGCCTAGCACACAATATTGCAAATTAAACTTTGAAGTTTAATTTTAAAAACTCAAGCCCGAGACTTTTTAAAACTTTCACTACAGAGTGATACATCAATATAGATTGTATATCTGAAAACTTATACAAATCATTTGAAGGGGGTCCAAGTTATGACAACTATCAACCTGCATTGTAATAGCCCTTCTCAAATACATTCAAGTGTTTACTTCAGACTAATAATAGTATGACAGGTAGAGCATACATAGGAGAAGTGCTGATACAAATTTGGCTGAAATCCATGAAGAAATGAGTGAGTTATTAGACAAACAAATGAATGTATAAAAAGAGAGTTTGAAAAAACTTACGAGGTTCACGAGAGCTCCCACAAGCCCCCGAAAAAAGTGTGCGATGAAAATAAAAGAAACAAAGAAACAAAGAAGAAAAAAATGACTGCCGTGTAAAAATTTTGTGGTGACAGGAAGGCATTTATAAGGCTGTATCAGAAGAATGGCTGAATTGATGTCTATGAACTTCGGGATATTGATTCTTCAAACAATGAAAGTACTAATTGTCTAGTAAATGGGTGAATTGGGCGGGAAAGGATGGTTCATCGTGTGTAGTTGCACAACGGGCACCATAAAACTCGCAATGACTGGTACTTTGGAATGGTGGCGCCTATTTCCTCCATTCTCGGTTTGTTGATTCTATATAGTAAGAATGTTGTGGTTCGGTAATAACTAAGCAATACCTTTAATGGCGGCCTGACTGGAGCATTTGTGAGTTTGAGGGCGGTGCTACATGTAAATAACTCACTCAGTGGTCGCGTTGCTGTGCTTCTTCTTGGCCTCACAACTCACTATCATGAGTCTTGATTTCAAATCAGATACTTTGTACTTCATCATACACATGTTAATAAATGAATAAATGTGTGCGGATATTACTCAGTAGCCACTTGGATTTCCTTCTACGTCAATTTCTTTAGGAATCACCTTATGGAGATGACCAATGTATATTTACGGCATACCGCTGGTGTAAATGACTCCAAATACCTTGCTGTAATTGGTCAAGATTCTTTGGTTTCCATGTATTGCACTAAAGTTCGGCGGTATTAATAAAACAATACCCGGTTTCGATATTGCAAATTTATCATGATATACCGGTATATCACCTTTTCTTATACAATGATCTCAAAACTTAAAAACTGGATAAAGTGGATACAATAATGGCAGAATGGGTGTATGTATAACAAGTTAACACAAATAACCTAGCTAGTAGCTAAGCCTAGGCCTATTGAAGATTCTTAGCTAAAAAAACTAACATATTTACTTTATCTGGTTTTAGTAGAGTTCGTTTTTTAGAAACAATATTCCCTGAGCAACTAAAAATACGCTCAGAAGCCGAACTACTTGCACAGACACACAGGTATTTCCTTGCTAGCTTTGCCATGGTGGGGAGTACTACCATGTGGACCTTCCACCACTGCAGAGGATTTAATTCAGCATCTAGTAATGGTTGTTTTATGTAATCTTCTATTTCCTTTTTTATCATTTGTTCTGGAGTCTGAGGAGTACTAGATGATGGTGAGTGTGTTTCAACAGCTTCTTTGAGCCAACTGGAGAGTTTACGTTTCTTGATACCAGAATCAGTACATGCATCCGTTGCTGTTGGAGCACTAGCAGCAGGTTCAGGTATTCTATCCTGATCCTCTATCATTTCCACACCTTCTCTAGCTAGACGATCTTTTACTAATGAAATACTTATTTCATCATCAATATATGATCCCTTGAATCTAGGGTCAAGGTAAGTACAAACATTTAACAACTCTTCAATATCAGCGTCATCATACTTCTCAAGTAGTTTATCCAAAACCCTTTGTTTTATAGTTTTAGTTAGATCAGTATCATCTTCACAGGCTTTTAACACTTTGGTTTTTAAAATATGTAATACAGGCTTAATTGCAGACACTGTTACTTTTTGCTCACCAGACAACATATCCGTAAAATCATCTAATTGCCCAAGTGCAACTTTCATTGATTCCAAGACATCTAAATCCTGCCAGGTTGGAATCAGGTGGGCATACTTACGATCAACAGTTAACACCTGCCGAATACAAGCTTCTTGCTCTACAACTCGATCTATCATTTTTAGCTGAGATCCCCAGCGAGTTGCACAGTCAGTAACTAAGGAATGTTAAGGTAAACCAAGATCTGATTGAGCCTTTGTCAAGTCACGCTTCTTTTTCCAACTGTGAGAAAATGTAGATACAAGCTTCCTACACAACCCCAAGGCACGTTGAACTCTGTGCTCATCCTTTGTGGAATTGACAACGGCTAGGTGCAAGTTGTGTCCAAAACATGGTAAGTGTGTCCACACAAGTCTTACTGTGGTGGCACATATTATATTGCTCCCATTGTCTGTTGTTATACAAACCTGTTTGCCAGGTTCTAGCTTCCACTGAGCTAGTGTTTCTTTAAGAATTTCACTGAGGTTGTCAGCATTGTGATCTTTGGGTACACAAATAGTGTCTGAAGGCATCGACTCTGAAGATTCCAATCACTATCAATGAAATGTATTGAATAGCTTAAGTATGGTTCCATCGTTAAGCTCGTCCACATATCTGTAGTGGATGAATAATACCTGGCACTTGTTACTTCAGCAACTACCCTTTCCCTAGTTTTCTCGAACAGAGCCGGAATAGCTGTATTGGAAAAGTACTTCGCAGAAGGCATTTCATACCTTGGGTCCAGAGTTTCAATTAAACGACGAAACCCTAATTTCTCTGTTGTATAAATAGGAAACATATCTTTACTGATACAGTAAGTCACCGAATCTGTTATTTCTCGCCATCGTCTTGTAGTCCTTTCATACTTTTGCACTTTGGTAAACAATTCAGGAATGGATACCTGGTTTGTGGAAGATGAAGACGCATTCAAGGATTTGTGGTTTTCTTTCCCCTTGGCCTTTTGCGCTTGTAATACTTGCGTATACTGTGACGGATGGTGAGTTCTTAGATGAGAAAGCAAATTCGAGGTGTTTCCACCACTCGCACGAACATTACTGTTGCATCGCCGACAAACGGCCACACCATCATCAATAACCTTCCCTTCGTCGTCTACACGAAGTCCAAAATAATCCCATACAGGGGAAACAACTCTTTTCTTGGGAACAATACGAGACGAATCAGCCATTTTCTAATCTTAAAAGCGCGCAAAACTGCTGACACTACCTCATGTGATCGAATTAAAGGCATGCGCGATATATCGATATCTTTATTAATACAACCGGTATGCTTCTGATATTGAAAATAAATAAATATACCGGTAAACCGCCGAACTCTATATTGCACAGGTACTGTTTCAAAGATCCCCAAAGGTTCTCAATGGGATTGAGGTCTGGGGTTTCAGGAGGAGTTGGCCACCAGTTTATGTTATGTGTTTCAAAGTAATTCTTGATGTGTGCACTTTGGTGTTTCGGGTCGTTGTCCATTTGGAAGCAGTGTCCATCTGAAAAACATTCAGCAATAAATGGAACAAGAGATGCATCCAAGATTTGTCCAAAACGAATTGCATCCATTATCCTGGAGAACATGACAACAGGAGCTGCTCCACGTGAAGAGATTGCACCCCAGATGTGAATCTTTGCGGGGTATTTTGGACGTGGCTTAAGTTTGCGAGGTTGTCGCCTTTTTCTAAAGTACAAGCGTCCATGATGTTCCAGTTGTATGGTGCACTCATCGGAAAATATGACATTAGCAAAATCTTCCTTAACCCTCACCTGCTCTTGGCACCAAAACAGTCTTTTACGGTACAGCTCGATTATAACTTGAAACACGCGTGTCACCTACACGCGTGTATTTTGTAACTCTACTCGAATATTTTTAAAAAACTCGCGTGCTTGTACACAACTGCACGAGAATTTCATGTGCAGTACACGCACGTTATCTTCGTGATCGCCACGAGTAACCTGTAAGCTGCACCACACGAGTGTAATGGGACAAAAGACACGTGCGCGTTCAGTATGCGTACGCCAGTGATTTAAAGATGGGAAGGCTAAAAAGTAAACATAAAACATTGTTACCGTTATTCCAATTGATCTTGTCAGTCATCGTGTCTGTTAAATAAAAGCGCCTGCTGACAAGCACGTGTTAGTCACAGAAAATCTCGCATAAACTTATTAGAATCACATGCGCACGTGATATGTGTTTTTGTTCTTAACAAGAGATAATGGAAGGGCACGTAGCACCTTATCTTAAAGAAGTTGGGACTTGCAGGTAACCTTCCCGGCCAGTTTCAAGGTACGCACGTACGTTGCTGCTCGTTTACATGCATTTGTACTATACTAGAGCAGACTCCACGTGTCGAGTGCACGAGTTTATTTAGACTCGCGAGAAGTTTTTTAACACTTTGCGAGCAGTTGAGACGTCATCAATTTCTCGTGCACTCGCAAACACGCCACGATATTTTTGCTGTTCATGTAGTGCGTGTGTAATTTCCCACGCGAGTTTTTTAAAGTTATAATTGAGCTGTACCGTACGTTTATTCAAATCTCTTATCAGCTGGCAATAGTGGGGCCTAGTCAACACGCACCCAGGTTGCTTCCTCTCGCGCTTGATTGTAGAAATGGATACTTCCAATCCTGGATCAGCTGCAGTGCTGTAACTTCGTTGTTCCTTTCTAACTCACTGTTTATTAAGTTGGTCATTTCTTGTGTAATCTTTCTATCTCGTTTTCTTCGACTTAAATCTGTGTATTGCTTCATTTCCCGAAATTTTATTATCAGCCGATATAAGCTCCTCCGTGTCACAAAAGCATGTTCTTCACTTGATCTCTTTTTGATTTCCATCACAGAAAATCCAGCATTATGCAGCAAAACAACCTTTCTTCTTGCTTCCAAACTAAGCCTGTTTTTTACGATTGTATAGTATTTGCTCATGAGTGTGCTCGATTGTCCTGAGTGCGCTCAATGGATGGATGTATGTCCATACGCACAATGTTTACAATTCATATGCAGTTATAAACGGCTTTGTTTTACAATTCCTTATAAAAGTTTCAACAAGCCTGATTTGTTTTGCTTTAGCATTTTAAACGCCTCAATATGTAAGTGCATGCATGCCATGCCCCGTAAAGCTTATAATTTTAGAAACCCCGTCTTCCGTTTTATTGTTTGAATGTGAATAGTTTGAATGGCGTTTATGTATGGTGGACACACGAATGCAAGTGCACACAAACTTACAATGTCGATCGCGACCCCATGCATGCATGCATATACATGCGTATAAGACCTACGTAGCTATAGCTAGCTAAGCTTCAACAAGGACTTAAAAAATCAAATTGTGGTTTGATTTGTGAAGACTATACTCGCGAGTTGGAAACCCTGACTTGAACAGAGCGAGCGTATAGCACTTGTGAGCACATAATCGCTCAAACTAGACTTGACTCAAGGCTCGCACGGGAATCTGTTCGCTTACTCGCGAGTGCGACGTTGCATTAAATCGGTACCGTAGCTAAGTCGGTTAATCTCGGGTCAAGCTACGTACGTACGTGTGAAAGGCTGAAAGTCTAACCCGTAAAGGGTACCAGTGAAGAGTTTTACCCGTAAAGGTTACCAGCATGTATAAACCGGCACGGGTAGTACTACCAACACCTGCACTCTTGAATGCGGGTGGATGGAAAACGAACTGTGGTTTATCACTCCGCAGGTATCAAGTTGCATTTGAGCTGTACCATAGCTAATCACGAGACCAACGATTGGACGACGCCCCAAGTACCAGTCCGTATTCCTTTATGGCAGAGAAATTGAGGCTGATATTTGATTCTGATTATTAGCTGGACTCAGTCTCAAGACCATCATGGCATTGGGATCGGTCAAAAATCTGCTCAGTTCCGTCACAGTAGTAGCAGTACAAAAAATTCCCTCATGGCAGAGAAATTGAGACTGATACTTGTTTCTGTTTATTAGCTGGACTCTCAAGACCATTATGGCATTGGGATCGGTCGATAATCTGCTCAGTTCCGTAGTAGCAATACAAAAACATTCCCTCATGCGGCAGAGAAATTGAGGCTGATATTTGTTTCTGATTATTAGCTACAAGCTGCATGGATTCTCAAGACCATCATGGCATTGGGATCGGTTGATAATCTGCTCAGTTTTGTAGTAGCAGACAAACAATTCCCTTGTGGCAGAGAAATTGAGGCTGATACTTGTTTCTGATTATTAGCTGGACTCTCAAGACCATCATGGCATTGGGATCAGTCAATAATCTGCTCAGTTGGCAGAGAAACTGAGGCTGATACTTGTTTCTTATTATTAAGCTGGACCGCAAGACCCAGCATCATGGCATTAGTTAATATAAACAGCTAGCTACTATACTAAATAGAGTCCCATGCATATATGAAGATACCAAGTACAACTAGCTACAGTACAGCTCAGTTTAAACTTGACATTTGCACGCGTGTGCTAGTAGAATCACTCAAGAGATTTGGCGTGAAACTCGCGAGTTGCGCGCGAGCACACAATTTGAGTAGTGAGATTCGATCCTCCAGACGAGTGATACGCTCGTGACATGCTACTTTACTCGCGAGCTACGTGCGCATGTATCACGTTACGTGCTCTATAGCACGCGAGCAAACACGCGTGCAGTTTATCCTCTCGTGCCTCGCCACTACTGAATCCAGCTTACACGAAGTATAAGCATGCAAACTGTTTAACTACAGCTGGTCATCATGGACTACGTAACTACCTATTTAATACAGACACAGTACCACGTATGGGGTCCCAGTGATGGCGCTTATTATAAGTGGTAGCACGTGCTCAGAATAGTTTCTATTATTTTCGGACGGTAGTAACACGTGCAACATTTGTTAGCTAGCAGTTGCAGCATTTTTGGAGTCAAGTATAATCCCTACAGCTGATTGAATAAGAGGTAAGACAGTAATTATTGTGAAGGGCGATGATTCGCCGGCTATCTAGACTCCATACTTAGCCTCACCATGCTTAGCCTCGCCATGTTGTAATTGTCCCTTACTAGAAGCATAAGGCATGTATATTAAGTGTGTGTGCATTGCAAATAACTTACAAGTAAGGTTTGTGTCGAGAGACATCTCGAGGCTCTTGTTTATGCTCATGACGTTTGCATTTACCAAATTTGCTTGTGAATAAGTTGGATTATTCTTGTGTGCTTGCGTGTGATTTCATTCGCGAGTTATACGCAAAAATCAATGGCAAACACACGAGTATGGTACACGCGAGTGTCAAGTTTAAACTGAGCTGTACCGTATGTAGCTAAAATTTGCTGATCTTCATTATCATAAGACTGGTGAGTGGCATCAGCTCTACTGCTGTCCAACTGTTGTTGAAGATGCCGTCTTCTACCTTAATTTGCCAATCTTAAATCGATGTTATGTTACATTGCACGTACGTCTCTCAAGAGCTATATTGGCATAAGTTAATTGTATTTAGCTAGTTTTTAAAGTTTTGTCACAACTAGCTATTTCCGTTTGCATTTGCATAGCTACTGTAGCTAATAACATAAAGCATTATTGTATTGTAACCAGCTATAACACCGGTGGAATCAACTTCCAAATCATGTTGTTTCATCCACTCCCAATCAATTTACCTTCACAGTACATGACTACCTTTTACATCATGTTTAATTTTCTGTAAGCAGCTATAGCTAATTATGTAATTATAAGTGTACATGTATTTTTCTGTCATTTGTCCAGGCTCTTTTTGTACAGTAGCTACCTAGCTAGAGTTTTGTTATTAGTTATGATTCAATTGTTTCTTTGTATTGTCTTTTGTAGCTATATTGTCTGTAGTTGTTGTAGTTGTAGCTATTGTCTTTTCTGTACTCCCATATGGAAGAGCGACAACTGCCGAATATGGGAGTTTAAATTAAAACTCAAAACTGGTAACTGATGATTTCTTGCATGTGTACTGATCGAATGATTTAAATACGTATGCCATTCATTGTGGGATGAGGCAGTACGTATGCTTGGTTTTACGGATAGATTACGCTTTCGCAACTTTACTGTAGCTAATGGGCTATGTCTTTGCGTAAAGCTTTGGAGGAAAACAGAAAGGCTGCAGAAAGAAAAGGTCAATTGCATCTATTTTAAAATTTGGGTTATATACGTAGCTACGTACTTTCATTAGAACTTTACTACTTAATATCGTGGGATGAAACTGCATGTAGTGTGCACAGTGAATCGCAGATAAAAAAGACGGAGGATGATATTTGCTTGACGTTTAAGAAAAAGGAATACGAAGGCAAGATGGTATACAAAGGTATGAGCTATTAATTTTGCAAAGTTGAGTAAACACTAATGACACGAATTGTTTATTTCCGCTTCTGCCATGTACTGATTAAATACTCATTGCAACTACACCAGCTTTTATGTGAAGGATGACTGTTTGAAATTAGAAGAATTATTTGTTAAGGGTAAATTCACTCCTTTCATGGATCAAATTCCTGATCTGACAGGTAAAATCAATTAATATGTAAACTAAAACGTTTTAGCTATAGCCATAGCAACTGAGAACCCGGAACCTTTGTCAAAGAAACCACGTCCCTCAGTGAAGAAGCACAAAAGGCCCGCATTATCAAAAAAACTAAAACCAGGTAGGATTAAGCATATAATCAAAATGCTTTTTAATTAAGTCTTTACCTGTTTTGGTATGATGCTCTTCACGTACATAGCTATTATGATGTTTAATTTATTAAACAAAGTTAATGATGCGCAGCAGCGGCGGCAGCTTGTCAGGGCATAAATAAAGGTTGTGCATGCTCCGTGGTCACTCGTCCTCACTGTGAGCATTACTAGTTGATCATTGCTCAATCCGTTCAATCAGTCACGACAGGCCAAAATTGAAGTTCATCATGCCAAAACAGCGCCATTCTTCATACTCCACCCGTGCTTGTCGTCAAGTAATTCAAGGCAGTGCTACTTCCGGACGCCCATCCACCCAACGCAGGACGCATGGTAGCCTTGATGCACGCTTACCGGTGGAAGCAGGCTTCACCTCTCTCACAGAAACACGCCCGCTAACCACTGACGATATCCCAGCCATTGTCCAGCAAGTCACTTCAGCGATCTTCAGTGAGAGCCATCCGCCTCCAGTCCCAGCGGCTCCGACAAATACTACTTCGCACTCGAATGGTTCCGAAGAAGACAGCTCTAACCCACCAGCTGCAGTGCTCACATCGGGCGACATTTCATCTATTGTCGATCAGTTGATGCAGTGGCCAGCCAATTATCAACCAATCAGGCCTCAGGAAGTTCAACCGGCTGACCAGGTAACTAACTATACGTAGCTGTATGCATGCATGCATGTTGATAATAATATTGTATACGTATGCTCAGTGAGCGATGGCGCACTTGCTATTACGGAATCCGAGGTATGGCGGCTTTATTTAATTTCTCAGTATTGATGCACGTAGCTATAACAAATACAAGATAGGCTACCCATTCAGTCATGTGGGAGGTAAGGTTAAACCGGAATGGGGAAGTGCACTATGCATCAGCTGCTGTACTAGCGAGGTGGCCATGACCACTTAATAGATATTTATGCATTATAGTGGTGAATAGTTATAATTACGTCGTACATGGTAAATTATTTGCTGGGTGCGCGCGGTGTGCCTTAGAGAGTTTGCCGCTGCATTGCCACTACCATGCAGCTATGTACGTATGCCGTACTGTAACTAACCAGCGCAGATCACTGCATGTCCGTGTATCTGACATTCGATTCTTTACTTGCAGAACTTGAAGTGATCCCTCCTGCCAGGGTTATATCAGAAGTGTCTCTGATAAATCACCCTCCTGAAACCCAGTCCCTTCTGAGGTGCCAGAGGTCAATTTTCAGTTCCAGCCTCCACCGCCGATGTCTCACTATAAAGAAGGCTGTAGTATCTTCATTGGGGCAGCGACACCACCAGTGCCTTCTAAATTGGTAGAAAGGATAAAAACTGGTGATTTTATTGATATGGCAGAGCTTCTACCAGATCGCATGGGGACATCTAAATCTTCCGGAGATGAGTCACCTAAGCAAAAAGCCAGATGCTGCCCAGTAGCCAGTATCATCGAATGGGTGCAGTGCTTCAATATTTACTTGTCTGTGATGTGGTTCCAAAAACATACCAGACCTATTAGCTTATGAAATGCTCATTATTGAGGCCAGCATGGTCTACAAGGGAAATGCATGGCTAGGCTATGATTACAGGTTCAGGCAGGCAGCAGCAGCAAACCCAAATATGCAATGGTCCAAAGCAGACACTGATTTTGGCATTTAGCCTTTACAGGTGTGGTAAAGAGACCTAGATATGTGCATTGTTTAAGTCTGTCTCACAAGTCATCCCAGTGCAACTGGGCTCAGGAGGCTCTAGAGACGGCTTCATCACCTATGCGGTATTACTCACAAGGGGACCTCAAATATCAGAGCAATGGTATTTGCAGATCCTGGAACAGAGATCCACGTCCAGGCTGTTCATTCCCGAACTGCAAGTTCCAGCATATTTGTACCTACTGTTCCAGGAATCCAGCCAGCACAGACAAGTCACACAAAGCTGTGTTTTGCCCTTCTCGTCCACGAACACCTGGCTTACATGCTGGCAGTAGTCCTGGCTAATAGTGACCTTTAATATCACAAGAGGTGACAATGCACACTTTATCTTAGGCTCTTTACTTTGCTTTTGATTTCATGTATGATTATAGTTGAGTAATAATTAAGTTAAGTAGCCAGCATAGGTTCATGTGAAAGGTTAAGATTAACTAATGGTAAAAATACCACATTTAATTAGCCTTAATAAAACATTATTACATCAAATTAAAATAAATGCGACTGGGTTTACACAACTAATTAAGTTAAGTAGTCTTTCTCAAGACCTCCAATACCAGTGGTCATTATTTTTAGGCTACAGCAAAATTAAAAATAAAACAGCATGCAACATGACATAAGACAGGCATGTTTAGGGTAATTACACATAATTATGTACATAGCTATAACAATTATCACATAATGTAACTACACCTGTAATCTGTCTGTAGTATTCTGTTCCCTTCACTTATGCTACCTCTCTCTGTACTATCCCAGGACCATCAAGTGAACTTCTGGACTTCACAAATTTCCTGATAGCAGACACCGCTTGTCTATCAACCATGTCATCATCAAATTACCACACCTGGCTACCTGAGTGGTTACAATTAACTGCATCATGCCCTGAAGGGGTTCATGTCCCACCTGAAGCTCGCATCATTACTACCTCACTGATGCCCCCAGCTTGACAATCTCTTTTAGCTGACCATCCTCACCAAGCATTAGTCCAGTTTTTTATATCCGGGATACTGAATGGCTTCCATATTGGCTTTAGTCATCTAAAGTTTAACCTCAAGAGAGCTCGAAAGAACATGGAGAGTGCCTATGCTCATAAGGAAGTGGTAGACAATTATCTACAAGAATAACTATTCAAGGGTAGAGTTGCTGGTCCATTCACTCACTCATTGGTTCCACATGGTCAGATCAGTAGATTCGGAGTGATCCCAAAACATCATAAACCAGACTCATGGCGGCTGATAATAGATTTGTCTCACTCCCATGACCACAGTATCAATGACGGTATACCTCCCTCGCTTTGTTCAATCAGATACATCACTATTGATGATGCTATCAACCAAATTCTATCTCTAGGTAGAGGAAAAATGATGGCCAAAGTAGATATAAAGAGCGCATTCAGATTACTGCCAGTGGACCCAGCAGATAGGCACCTCCTGATGATGAACTGGAACAATTCAGTCTACTTTGATCTCTGCATCCCTTTTGGTCTATGTTCCACCCCTAAATTGTTTAATGTCGCTTCTAATCTATTGCAATGGATCGCAGAGCATAATGGAGTCACCCCATTGCTCCATTACCTAGATGATTTTCTCACCCTTGGTCCTTCTCAATCAGATGCGTGCCACCACAATCTGAGCACTCTAAAACATCTTTGTCACAGATTGGGTGTCCCACTGGCACTGAAAAAGGTCGAAGGTCCTGCAACTTGCCTCCCATTCTTAGGTATCATCTTGGATTCAGAGCGTATGGAGGTGCGCTTACCAGATGATAAACTAACTAGGATTCAGGGACTCCTTGTTACATGGCTAGACAAGAGAAAAGCTACTAAACGTGAAATCCTTTCCCTAGTAGGGCTTTTGCAGCATGCTGCCAAGGTGGTACGATATGGGCGGTCCTTTGTCAGCAGGATGTATGCTACCGCAGCAAAGATACAGGAGTTAGAATACTTCACTCGTCTAAACACTGAATTTTGCTCAGATTTAAGCTGGTGGCACACATTCCTTGCAGAAAGGAATGGAGTCAGTTTGTTATGTTATGCCTCTCCTCCCACAAAACATGATTTTTGCAGACCGATGTGTCAGGCTCCTGGGGATGTGCGGCTTTCTTTGAGGGTGATTGGCTTCAGCTACCCTGGAATGAAGCATGGATACCTGCGGGCATCATGGCAAAAGAATTAGCCCCCATATTGCTAAGTACTGCTGAGTGGGGTACAAGATTAGTTAAAAAGCGAGTACTATTTCAATGTGACAATATGTCACCGGATTTTGGAAAGCTGACCGAATTGTCACATTTCATAATGTTCAGGAGAGACAATTGAAAAAATTCACAATTTATAACAATTCATTATTACATGAATGTGTAGCTATATCATTTACCTTTCTTATTGTAATGTAAGATGTCGCTGCGTTTCTTGTACGCGGAGTTATGAACGTCTTTCTCGGTGCATGTAAAACCGCTTTTGCTAGAATGAAACGGAATTGCTTACAAATCGATCGATTTGTTTTGCTTGGTGGTAAAAGTAGGAGTAATGGCGGCTAAGCATGAAGAACGTGTAGCCTCGGCCTTGAAGTTATCTTCAGATGGGCTGGTTCTCCCCGCAGAAGATCAACACAATTTTAAGGCGCTTATTGAGGAATTTTTTGATAACGACGACACCGGAAGTGAAGA
Organism: Spongia lamella; assembly: GCA_963930835.1. NCBI lineage: Eukaryota > Metazoa > Porifera > Demospongiae > Dictyoceratida > Spongiidae > Spongia > Spongia lamella. Next base: position 21,781,233 of record OZ005746.1, on the reverse strand, counting down.
TGAACAGGTATACTTCCTGTGTATGTATTACTGCTCAGGCTGCGCCTTTTATTGCACAAAGTTATTGGGAGGATCACCAAGAACACGAGCAATGTATGCATATAGATGCTGAAGATACTGAAGGTGATAATTTACAATAGAGTTAAATAAAAGCAACTACCTAATTATACAACCAAATAATGCATATTAATTAATAAATATATGACAACTAAACTCCTAAACTAAATAAAAGATAACTATTATAAAACTAAAACCATTATACTGCCAGGATCCTTGTTTGAAGAAGTTGATAATATAATTGATCGGCTCCCTGATATCACTGAGCAATCCATTGACATCATTGAGCAGCCCACTGACATCACTGACCAGCCCACCAACATTACCAATCACGACCAACACACTGACATAATGGAGCAGACCCCTGACAACTCCTTATGCTGTATTGATCGCAACCAAGTCAATAATGACACACCAAACATGTCTGATGTCCGTACCTCACAAGTGTGTGTTCCTAGTGATCGTCGTGCTTCCTCAGATAGTCACACACACCACAGCAACACTGGCACTGAATCCACCACCGATCAGCCTACAATAGAGAGCGATTATGAAGTTTGCGTAAAATTCTATGAACGCACATGTGGCTGCCAAAAGGCCGATGGAAAGCCATGTAGCTCTTTGTTCACACTTGGAACATTTTGTTGACATGCGTAGCCAGGCATCACTGATGACGCATCAGGAACTGGATTTAGTGTTGCTTGGTTCACTAATGATGACACTTCATGACCATGACACCACTACTGCTCGTGGTAGACATAAGCCTGCCAAAAGAACAAAAGTAACATCCCATTTCATGCACAATGGATATCATGTGTGCATTAAAACATTTGCTTTTTTGTTTAGCATTGGAGCAAATCATCGTATAAAGGCCATTATAAAGCATTACTTAGAGAATGGAATGGAACCAAGAGTCCACAAAAACACCAAGAGGCTGCCTAGTAAAACAGCATCTTATGAGGACCTACTGGCATCAGTAAAGTTTCTCCAAAACTATGCAGAAACTAATGCAATATTGCTACCGAATTCCATCATATAAACGGGATGACTTGAAACTCCTACCATCAAATACAAGCAAGAAGGTAATACATAATATCGTATGCACAGAAATTACAAGTTTCAATAAATTTGTTAAAGTTTTCCTCATATCTTCTGTCTGTCTATTCACCCAAGTGTCAGATGACAAAATTAGGGACTCCAAAATAGTCATGATTACTCAAATTCCCCAAAATATTAGAAACATTGTATATTCAAATGCTCTAAACTATTAGGAGCAAAAACAATTGAAACTTAAGGTGACACAAATGCAAAGCTGGTTTTTTTAACAAAATAATAATAATAAAGACATAACAGTAACTGATTAACTGCACAATGAAATCAAAAACTGATACAATGAACAGTCCATGTTCATAATTCTGTGATGACTATACTTACAGGGAATATGGGGAGTGTACAAGGTTTGCTGTGAGCAGGTTAATTCAAGAGTGCTAGTGTATACTACCTTTTGTTTGTACTGGAGGCAGCTCCTTCCACAGATTGTAGTAACTAAGCCCCGGACAGATCTTTGCTGGCACTGCCAACAAAACAGCACACTAATAGTCAAGGCCACAAACAAGTCTGCAGAAGAGAAGTCAAAAGTACAGATTATGCTTGCAATGTTCAACTATGCTACCTTCATGCACTTTAAGGCCATCAACTCAGCAGAAGAATACATTGGGTTGGCCCAGAAGGAAAAGGCACACTATGGTGAATGTTTGGATGTTAGCAGCACCAACCTTAAAGAATCTTTTCCGGTAGTGCCACCACCAGGGTCCTGTCACCCTTACTTCAAATTGTTTCAGTCAACAGTCCAGATTGGACCTCACCGCACTTTAGGAGGCTACTATCACGAAGGTCTAGCTGCTTCATATACTCAGTTGGCATACAGAATTATAAATCATTTTGCACTTGTATACACTCACCACCAATACCTGCCTCAGAGCAAACCCTACTGTTATTTATCACACACTTGGGGCAGCTTAATTTGTCCCACAAGACAATAAAAGTCTATCTATCTGCAGTCAGACACTTACACATTACCTCTGGACATTTCAAAGCAACTTTCTCCTAGACTTGAGCGGGTCCTGAAGGGCATCAAGTCAGCACAAGCCAGCATTAAGCCACCACGTATTAGACTACCAATTACTAGCTCCATCATGTACAAAATAAGATCCTTCCTTGCCAAGGCCTCACATGATTATGACCACATAATGTTATGGGCAGCCTGCGGCCTAGCATTCTTTGGATTTCTACGCTGCATTGAGTTTACCGTCCCCACTCAAGATACATTTGACGAAGCAGTACACTTAAGCTATAAGGATATATCAGTGGACAATTGGCATAATCCACAACTCATCTCCATCAGGATCAAACAATCTAAGACCGATCCTTTCAGGAAAGGAGTGACTCTAATGTTAAGTAAAACTGACAAATCTGTGTGCCCAGTCACAGCACTCTTACCATATTTAGCAGTCAGAGGCTCAAAGCAAGGACCATTGTTCCTGATGGCAAATCAACAATATCTTATCCCCCCTCTCTTTCGCTCATCATTATTCCACATACTGAGGGGCATTGGCATATCCACACAAGAATATAACACCCACAGTTTTCAGATTGGTGCAGCAACTTCTGCTAAAGCTGCAGGGATTTCAGACCTTCACATCAAAATGTTGGGTAGATGGCAAAGTGATGCCTACCAAAGCTACATCATAACACCCCCACCCCCTGAAGATCTAGCCAAGTTTTCCAAACTACTCATAATGCAGAGTGACAAACAAGCTAGCTAACATGGCCAGGCAATATATTCTGTCCTCATCAACTGTGTACTGCATTCATCATATATCTAACCTTGTATCTACCCTGCACAACACATACTTTATGCCACATAGCATAATTAACATTCCACAGTTTTCTATAATGTCACACTACACTTATGTGATTATTTGTATGCTGTATGTAACATATCATGTCATGGATGTTCTTATAACACTAGTACTGATTACCACACTAGGTGGTTATGTCATACTGTATGACTATTGTCTCCACCACCCGGCAACACTTAGGGAACTGATATCATTACATGGGCTACTTGGAGGGAAAGCTGTGCTATGTCTTTGAGTCAGCATGTCTTTCTCTGGCAGGTAATTTCCAGACGTAAGTAATGTCTCAAAAGTTATACCTGCAAATTGACTTCCTCCAAGCTTCAAAACAAATAAATGGGACTGTAATATGTTGGAATGACCATACATAATTCAAATTTTATTAGGCGTACTCAGGTGATTACCAGCCAATGAGCCCCGCACACCTACCAAACCAACCTCTATCAATGATAGTGGCCATATATAAAGCAAGTGAATGGGAGGGGCAAAAGGAAGGCAATAATTGGAAGTAGTCTGTTGCTAGCAGCATTAACGGCTACTTGCCTTACTGTGACTGTCAACTTAGATTTTGTAGTAATCATATCAGCATTATATTACTCAAAGCAAAAGAGAACAAAGATATGTAGTAAGAAGAAATCAGATAGTAAGAAGAAATCAAGGACAGAACAAAATGGCAAAAGTAGAAAGCCTGCTGGTAAGTTTGTATACCATACTAGCTTATAGCTTTCATATAGTATGAGTAGTACTTAGTTAAAGTAGTATCTAACTTGTAATGTATTCATTTAAAAAGGTGGACAGATCTTAGATCATGGAAACGGTTGTATGCATATGGAAGAAATAGAAAAGGAAGACAAAGGCCTGGGGGGAAATGACTCACAAGACCATGGTATTGACACATTGAACTTGTAATGTGTGTATTTAATAAGGGTGTCACTAAAAGGAGGAACAGGAAATACGGAAATCGGAAATATGGAAATAGGAAATCAGAACTATACATACACACAGAGTCATAGCTAGCTATGTTAAAAAGCTGTTGTACATATAAATATTAGCTACATATCATTATAATTATATAGTAACTCATTTCTAGCTATAGCCTAGTCTCGAGTGACCAGACTCCGCTTTCCCCATAAACGACTATCACAAAGAAAAACGTAAAGAAGCATCTAGAAATAAACGACTGTCACAAAGAAAAATGGAAAGAAGCGTCTAGAAATGTCTGTGATTATAGACCTGACTGTTAGTTCAGACACTGGACAAAGTGACAGTAAAGATAGAAGCTGTCACAGTACAGACTACTTCAAGTTGGTGTGAATTTTCGCTGTGTTGCTTATGTAGTTATCTTGTAGTAGCAATACTGATGGTGAGAACACTCTGAGTGATAAAGGAGACTGTGGAACTGAATTTTGTATGAGGTTAGTTACTGAGGTTAATATTGAAAGAAATTTTACTGACTCCAATCACACCTAGAATAACTGATGATGATGATGATGATAATAATGATGACGACGACAGCATTGCAGAATATTGAAATTTTACTGACTCTCATCAACATTGCAGAATATTTGGTCAAAAGCTGAGAAATTGATCAGATCTTATGGGCACATTATAAAAGTTCCTTGGCTTCATGATGATCAAGCTAGATTGGTAAAAAGTTATTCATCTCCACAACCTCATGTTGTAACGAGGAATCCAAAAAATAAGCACATGTTTTGTTGTGATAACAATTGCCAAATGTTTAAATGCTTTTCTGTTTGTTCACATGCCATTGCCACAGCTCAAGTAAATGGTCAGCTTGAGGCATACTTGACAGAAGTCAATACAACAAGTAAGCCAAATTTAACTTTCATTGCAAACCAGGGGATGCCTCAGGGTTCAGGTAGAAAAGGAGGCAAACCTAAACGGAAACGCAATTGTAAATTACCTACCATTGAAACTCGCTCGGTGTGACCTTGTTTGGAACTTAGCCAATATACAGCTACTCAACTGGTAGAGAATCCTTCACCAAGTTGTGTTGTAAGCAACCCTACTGTTAATATTCGAGAGTGTTCTCAGAATCAAATTGCAGTTGCCACAAGTATTTGTATTTCACCAGGTGCTACCCTTACTCAAGCCCTTACCCAATCAAATACTGCTACTACTCCATCGGTTATCAGTTCATTCAGCCCTGAGGCTCACCTCTGGTATCATTAACCCTGTGCAATTGCATGATGCTAAATTCAGCTCTGCCCTGTATTTAATGCCAAGAAAGGAGCAAGTTGAAGAGTACAACACACAGCGATTGCTAGAGCTGGCACAAACCACTCCAGTGTGTGAGTTTAAAGCCGAACACATTATACTGGAATCTCGCTATCTTCCACATGGTGTGACATCTCGAGATGTACCTGAGCAGCTTATTCCTAAAAACGACAACAACTGTGCTGGGCTTCCTCATACGGTACAGCTCACGACTAAGTTTACACTCGCGTGTACCACACACGCGTGTTTTTATCAATTTTATTTGAGCAATTAGTCGGCGCTCGCGTGTCACCAAACGCGAGTAATACCTCTTGCGCTGCTGCTACACGCGAGTCATACTTCGTGCAATGCACTCGAGTCATACATCGAGTGCTACACGCGAGTCGGACATGGCGTACTGCACGCGAATCATACCTCTTGCGCTACACGCGAGTCATTGTATGTAGCTACTTATACTACGTACGTATCACTCCAAACTGAATGCCAAACACGCAATGAGTCAAAATGACACGAAACTGAGACAGGACAAGCAGCTAAATTCTTGCTCGTGTTATTAGACAAAGCGCACGTGTTCTAACACAAAGCGCACGTGATAAGGCGCTTAAGTGAATTAGCTGGCGCTATTTGCGAAATCATTACAAGAAGACACGTCCCGAGATGCACTCCAACATGTTGAACCTAAAAAGGGCGTGATTTGATAAAGCAAGCGCGGGCAAACTTGTGTAAGTCTATACTGCACGAGAAAGCGCACGACTGGATTTACTCGCGAGTGTTTACCACTCGTCAGTAATTACTCGCGAGGACTGAAGAGCACGACACGATTTACTCGCGAGCATTCATCACTCGTTAGAAATTACTCGCGAGCAATACTAACATGCATGAAGTATTTATACGTGCGTTGTAACACTCGTGCGCTCGAGAACCCGCGAGTTTTCTTCGAGATTTGTCGAGGCACGCCGCAGGACACGCATGTTTTTGTAAACTTAGTCGAGAGCTGTACCGTATTTTAAATTAGCAGTGGGAGCCCAGGTCATGCTCAGAAGAAATATCATGTGTGAGGATGGTCTGGTGAATGGTGCCCGTGGTGAGATCATGGGATTCAAGTGGTTAAATGGTGGCGATCATCAAGATCAACCTGGAATGCTACCTGCAGCAGTCCTTGTGAAATTCCATGATCCTCGTGTTGGACGCATTCACTCTGTACCAGTGCCTGGTTGTGGTACGGAAGCTGTTGAAATTAGACCCATATCTGCTAAATTCTATGCTCAGCAAGGTGTAACCTTACAAAGAACTCAGTTACCTTTAGTACCTTGCTGGGCTGCCACCATTGATAAAGTTCAAGGTCTGTCATTAGATTCAGCAGTGATTGACTTAGGACCCAGCATGTTTGAGGATGGAATGGCTTATGTTGCACTAAGTCGAGTCCGCACCTTAGATGGCGTGGCACTATTGGATTTAGTGGCCAGTAAAATCAAAGCATCCTCACTTGTGCAACAGGAAATGGCACGACTGCGGAGTGTACCTACTGGTCAACCATAGTCTACTAGTCTTAAGTAAGCCTGCAATTGTAATTACAAATTTCATTGTCACAATTTAACTGAATGAATTTGTGATTATTGCAGTTGTCACTTTAAGCAGGTAGCCAGCATTTGTTGAATATATTCAGCAGACGTGGCTTGTTTAGAGTTGATTTGGAGTGTGATGTGGAGGCTGTAAGGGGTTGGATGGTGGGATCATACTCCATGCTATCTCAAAATGTGAGTGAATTACATATTCATGTTACCTTTTGTAAATTTGAATGAATTTGTTTAGGCTCCAAAAACATACCATGCAAATGATGCATGTGTACATTGTGTGTTGTGTGACGTGTGCAGGAATAACTCACATACCCATGTTCATTAACACAGCTTCTCAGTTGAGTCGAGCAGTGAATGACATGCTGGTGTGTGAATGTTGTTACAATGCCTGTCACAATCACACAAAATGGAATATGTACAAAGGAATATTAACTTCTCTTACAAAAGAATACTGTTAATTCCTTTTAGTGCAGAGAACCATATATTAAATGTGTATGAGAAAGTAAGCACGTATAAAAATGTCGTATGTATACATATATCTTTTAATACATTCTGAGGTATTTTCAATCTGCTGAATTCTGTATGGGAACAATTGGTAACGATATGATACATTTGGTATTCCATAATATCTTTATGTGTATGTGCTTTGTGATGTTGTTAGAGTACACTGAAGTGATACATTTGTGGGATGGTCGTACCTGCTAGTGAGTGTGTTTTATGTACATGAATTTCTTATATTGCCATTGTCAACAAGGTAAAGGTAACAATACCTTGGATGTTTTTGTGGAGTTTTGGTCCATACAATTACAGCATCAGTGTCACAAATTCTTACACAATGAGGCACATGTTTTAGGATGTGAGGTATTCAAATGTCTTGGCTTCGCAACTGCATTTGTACTATGTATGTTCTGTTATAGATAATGCTTGTCGATGGGAATGTGGACCGAGTTGATGCTACACATATATATGTAGCTGACTGTGAATATTGCACAACTCATATGGATATATATATAATGTCAGTCAGTATCAATAATATCCATTGTACACAGATAATGAAGGTATGTTATGACTATACAATGTATTTGTATTTTTCTTGGTGCTGGTTACAGATTATGGACGTTGAATTTAAGGTGAAGGTGAATTGGATTTTCATGTAGTAAGAGATTATCACTAAGTTTCTTCTGAAATGTGTGCAGAAATTTCATCAAGTGAATATATTTGGATACAGTGATATATTTGGATACAGTGATACATTTTAGAGGTACACGTAGAACAGCTTGCTGAAATTTTGATTTCATGTTTTAGAGGGGAGTACGTACATACATGTGTTTACCACATAGTATGTGGATGGGTAAAGCAAGGGTAAGACATTCATTCAATTCACTTTTCATTTACAGGAACAGTGATTCAATTATAACGGGATGATGTTCCTTTTAGTGCAGTGAATCATACATTAGAGTATACGTAATTGTGTAGTAAATTGTATATTATTTGATGTAAATATTTATATTTACCATACGTATAGGCAATTTTCAAGTTGATTTTGCTGAGTCAGTGGTGCACGCGTATGGTAACCATTCGAATATAAAGTAATGTAAGAATCATATCATCTTTGTATGCTGCAAGGAGACATGCCAGTGAGTAACATGTTTTCTGTTCATGGTCCGCGACATTGTAAAGGTAACATCACCTATGATGTGTTTGTCTGAGGTTTTAATCTGTATTTACAAAGCTTTACTGTCACGAACGCTATATACTTCTTGGCCATGAAATTGTGTATTACAGGTATAGTAGGACTGTTGTATTCTGCTTGCAGCTGTTAACAGAATAATGTACACTGAAGTAGTTGTGTTAAAGGTGAAGTAGATATTCACATTTCTTCAAATGGATAAATAATGAACATTTGGGATAAAATGGGCAGTTTTGAAAGGTATGTTAGACAAAAGTAACATTTGTTGTAATGTATGTGTGGTGTTGTATAGAGCGGCGGAATTTGAGTATGTTTGGGTTCCGGATATTCTGCACAGATTATGTAGTTACAAAGTGGCAAGGTATGGAAATTAGTAATGCTGCTAAGATACATTTCTGTTCTTTTTCAGGGCTACATGCAGTGTGATCAATATCGTGACTAAACTTTGCATGGTACATACACAGTTGTCACTGTACCAAACTTTTCCAAATATGCATGTCAGTTATTGTGCATCATATTGATTTCAGTACTCCTGACATTGTATAAAAAGCTAATGTACCACCACAAATAGTATAAATTATTGGTACATATGTTAATGATAATATTATAGGGAATTTTATGGGGATTTCCATAACAGCATAATTATAAGCTTATGCATGTACTTGTACAATTTAGTTAATAATCATGTACTTGACATGAATGATTATGCACTGGGAATTTATGGGGATTTCCACAAATGGTTATGCATAGGGAATTTTATGGGGATTTCCACAAAGGCATAATTAAGCGCTTATGTACTTGCACAAATAAGTTTATGCATGGCGAATTTTCTTGGGAAGCTTTTATTACAGTAGGCGTAATTAAGCCATTGGACAGTTTTGCCAGCGTTCATGAGCTTCAGTTGTGCATTACTTCTTCCACGCGCGCGTTGTATACATACAACGTAATTCTTATCGCCAAGTTAACCATGGATACAGTCATCCTTAGCTTGGCGGGATTACATATCCATATTTAGTTTGGCACAATAGATCCCGCTACCTTTGCAGGAGTTTATTGGCTAAAAATTGATACATAAACAAATAACCATGACAATATACTCATTTTACGCATCTTAACAGAAGCAGGGTGAGTAGCATGGCTCTGTATGCTTGCAGAGGTTAACTAACATTATTTTATAGCCTATATGACGTCGGAAGAAGACGCAACAATCCGCTATTCCAATTCTGAAGAGGAGGAGGAGATGGGGAGAATGCCCTCTCCCCCTCCTGCTCCTAGGCCTGCTCCACCTCCACCACAACCACCAGGAGAAGGGAGAAGGCGGCGGAGGCGTCGACGCCGAAGAAGAAACAACAGAGGGGAGCCCACTGGTGGCCCCCCCGCAAGAAGGGGTGGGGGAGGACCACCACCACCCCCACCCCCACCTGCTGGAGGGGGAAATAGGTTAGAAAATACGTTTTTTAAACACGCAAATTATTATTACGTTATCTTGTTACAGCAGGTTCCAAAACATATATATATACTGCCGGAACTGTAACATTTAGACTATTTACTATATACTACAGTATATACTATTTTATTCTCATTTAAATCACATATATAATATTATATTATTACAGTGACACTTAATGATTATAATTATACTCTTGCAGCTTTACGACGTACCGGTACCTTGAACAGTATAAGCGCCCACATGCGATAAGGCCCTGCGCGTTAAACAAAGACTGACTACGACAAGATAACCTTGAATTGTATATCCTCTTGTGTGACCTTTAGTGCAGTTGGATTCACTGTGTGTAGCAAGGCATGTCTCAATTTTTATGAATGATCCAAATCCAAGCAGAAATTCTAGCAAATCTTGAACAAAGATTCCAATTAATTTGTGACACATTAAATTGTTAAAGTTTCAATTTCATGGACAATCATGGTATGTAAAATTAAAGTATGTATAAAGGTTTTGTGTGAACTGGGTGCAAAGTACGCATGAATTATACATGTTGCGTGGATTTTATCTAATTCATGCACACTCTTGCTAATAGTATTTATAAATTGTGCATGAATGTGTGTTATATCCATGGTAATGCTGAATCCAATCTTAGGCACTTTTAGGAAATAAGATGGATTCCATCATAGATTCATAGCTGCTACTCTGGAAAAAAAAAATTATTATAATTTTATGAAATTTAGTATTACAGTATTACCAAATATATACATTATGATGAGTGTTTGCTCACATAAGTTACTCGTGACATCATTAATAATTACTATTACAATACAGTGAGTAGCAGTTGATTAACAGTGGTTTAACTTACACAGCGCCTGGATTTTAGATGGTAATACATCAACTTGTTTATTTTACAGGAGATTGAATTAGAAAAGAAGGTAGATGCTCTTAGTGTGGTTGTCCAGAATAATGAAGAAAAGAGAGTAAGTACAGTCTTATGATAAGGACCAGACATAGCCTAATTTTAATTGCCATCACCATTGATAATGTAAATTTGTCTGATGAAATTTGATTTGGTTGAACAAATGTCTGATGATTGGCCCTTATCATAAGTTCTGTAAGTACAGCTTATTCATGAGATAAGCTTCACTCTTTATATTACACACTATCAATGCCTATCTTGTAGAGGTGCACCGATAATCGGAACGGCCGATATTAGCGGATTTTTATGAATATCAGTATCGGTAGAATTAAGTAACACATTCCGATATGTGTACAGATATTTCCATTAACAGGCTGGTGGTCAGAATCATGGTGTTAATTACATTTCTTAGTAACTTAGTGGTGGCCAAGAAGCCATACCTTGCACAAACACTGAGGTTAACACTTAACCCTTCGAAGCGCAAATTAATAATGACACAACGACGCGTATCATGCACGCGCCACCTCAGGTGGCGCATTTATACGCATGCGTAAAATAGCTTATAATGTTCTACTGGAATATCCTATCGAAAAACGGATTGAACCACGTAATTGCCACGAGGCTACGCTTTAAATAGAGCTATAGTTGAAGCGTTTTTGATAAACTTTGCGCATTATGGACCCGCACAAAGTTTTGAGTATGTTAAACAATTTAGATGACGATGTTGACTAGAATAACTCTGAAGACGAAGATTCCACAGATGGAGAAGAAGAAATATTAACCGTTTCGGACTGGTGTGAAATGCTCATCACCATGATCAGCTTCTAAAATGGGTTCTTCTACATAACCCTATAATGAATGACAAGGATTTGCACATAACAAAAAGTTGTATAACAAACTTTCGTTACAACACTACTAAACGCCCAGCTGTCAATAAACAATCTGTGATACAACCAAGAAAACAAAATCAGCAACGTTCACAGAGGATTATTTAATGAAATATTACAGATTAATATTTACAGATTATTTAATGAAATATTATGCAAATACTATGAATTATACAATGCTTTGCACGTGATCACGGTATGTGGTAATGTATTGTGGGTCTGTAATCCAAGTTGTGGAGTTATAGCTTCTTCTATCGCCCAGTTATGGCGTTTTCAATACATCGCTGTATTTCATACTTGTAATAAAAGATGAAAGTGAAGGTAAAATTAAAGAATAGTATACTCAACTAAGTCGCTAGGCATTGTAGTGTTATTTAATCCAATCAGAAGGGAAAAACTTGCTAGAGATGGTAAATTATGGCGATTTGAAGGAACGCATGTAATTTGTAAAGGTTTTCAGGAAAATAAACTTGCGTTAAAACGGGAAAGCCACCTGGAGTGGCGCTTGCGCTTCGAAGGGTTAAACATTGAGACAAGTGCCAGCCTACTTCTATTATAGTTTTATTTTGTACTTATAACAGATAATATGATGCATGCTTTTACTTGTGCTATCCCTCCTGCATATAAAGTAAATATATAATATCGGATCAATTATCAGTATTGGCAGATGTCAGCCTGAACTTGATCGGTTATCGGTAGTAGGCAAAAATGCCTGATCGGTACACCTCCACTATCTTGTATATCGCCATATGTATGCAGTAGTAAAGTTATTGTAATCTTTGAAGCTTTTTATAATGTGTGTCTTTTTATAATGTGTGTTTACAAAGCTATGTGTGTGTTGATTGTGTTTCTTATTTTGCTTACTAGAACACAGTATGTAATGAGATCCACTCAGAAGTAGCCAAACTAAATGATAAATTTGAAGAGACACAAAAGACATCTTCACTCATACTAGCAAAGCTGATTAACTCTAATGCAGTTCAGCTTGATGGATTTGCTGCTCCTCCCACCAGAGTCACCACTCCACCCAACATCGTTACCACTCCATCCAGCACTGTCACCACTCCAGCAGACACAGTCAACACTCCAACCAGCACCATCACCACTCCAGCCAGCACCATCACCACTCCAGCCAGCACCATCACCGCTCCAGCCAGCACCATCACCACTCCAGCCAGCACCATCACCAGTCAATCTGGTGGTGTTACAAGTCCTGTTCATTTTGAAACAATTGAAACATCAGATAGTGCAACAGTGTCATGTTCTGGCGTGTTAGAACCAGCCAAAATAATGTCTATAAGAAAAAAAAGTTGCTCCCGGAAGAATTTTTCAGCAAGGCTGGTTCGTGAATTATTCGATGAAGATACCAGAAAAAAGTCCAATGTTGCTGGTAAGTTTGGGAAAATGAAATTAAACCCTGTTCTTATGGATTATGTCAAGTCATTGTCATTTCAACATTATCCTCTGGAGAATCATGAAAAAGAAAAAACTGAGTGGGCCCAATGTGTTGTCTCAATTGATGAAAGCAATCCCAGGCTCAACAATAAGCCTAAGAAACTGGTTATGAACAATAATGACTATGCTATGTGTACATATACTGTATTATTTATGTTATTAAGTGTGTATGTACGTACGTATGTCCATTGGATTCTGATGTGGGAAGATTTGTCCATAAGGTGTACATGTTGTTCAGTATCCACTAGGGTTGCCATCCACTTCAACAACTTTTGGCATCAATTTCTGTAGATGTCGTATATACTTGCTACATATATCAGGGGTCAGGGTTTGCCAAAACTGTTCAGTTCCATTCATAAGTTCTTCCAAGTTGGTTGGCTTGTAGGAAGTTCTTAAAAATGCTTTAAAGAACCCCAGCAATTTTTGATTGGGTTAAGGTCCGGTGACTCCGGGGGTGTTTTCCACCAATAGATGCCATGAAATTTGAACAGGCAACTAATATATTTGCTCGAGTGTTTAGGATCATTATCCTGCTGGAGGCGGTGTCCAGCAGGAAAGCAAGCTTTTACGAATGGTACCAATCCTGCCTCTATAATTTTTCCATATTTGATTGCATTCATGATGCCAGAAAACATAATAATTCTTGTTGCACCTCTTGTTGAAATCCCACCCCACAGGTGGATCTTGGCAGGATGTTTTGGGCGCTGTTTCAATGCACGGGGTTCTTTTTCTTTCCGAAAGCACAATCTCCCATGGTGGTCAAGTTGAACGGTACATTCATCTGTAAATATAGGGTGACTATAAACAGAGGATCAAGGAGCTGGGACCAGGGAACCCAAGGAACCTTCTACATTTTTATATTGATATCTTTTCATGTCTTAATTATGACAGCTCTTGATATGTATTTTTAAAAAATATGGAAGCAAAATGAATACTTGCTGTGAATCCCCTGGTCCAGTGCTTAGCTATACTTACCTGTAAATATGACGTTTTCAAATTGCTTGTTGTTATCAATCTGTCTCTGACACCACTCCTTCCTCTTTAGTTTGTTTGCCTCCCTAATCAATTGGCAATAGTGGGGTCGTGTACAAACCCAACCAATTTCCTTGCAACACCTTAAGTTTGCAAAACAAGTTTATAAACACAAATGCATTAAATGTCAATAGTTCTCAAACCTTCTAATCGTTGAGAGGGACACATCAGGGAAATTTGTACACCGTTCACTCAACTTAGCCTTCAAATTTTTAGCCGTAAGTTCATTGTTGTTTCTTAAACTTTGGTCCATATCGGATAATATTTCTGCTGTTAACAGTTGAGGCTTGGGTGCTCTTGGTAGATCTTGAATGGTGTGCAATTTTTCGAATTTTGCACACAGCCGTTGAAGGCTTCGTAAAGACACTTCAACACCTTCCTCTTCTACTAGTCTACACTGAATATCCCTAACAGAAAATCCCTGGCGTTGAAGAATAATAACTCTTTTTCAAGTTGCAACTAACAGACGTGGCATTGTACCTCCAAATAATGCACCACACCACACAAACAATTTATGCACATGATGCAAATAATTTCATCACCATCCGGCCCAAAGTTAACAGCACGCGAGCCATACGGACGTATTGTCTTCTTTGCTCAGTAAATTGATGGCTTAATTGTACACCGTATGTTAGTGTATGGCTAACCAGGTAATGATTGACATGGATCTTAGACACCTCGAACTCGATTGAGCATTTCAACAGTGTGGAGTATCAAGTTCTTTCGAATCCTCGCAGCGAGCAGAGTTAAAACATGTCAATTCTAGAGTATCGAGTCGAGTGTTAGCTTGGCTCGCTACTCACCCCACTCTTTGCTCTATCGAGTGATTCCGTCTACTCGAAAGAAAATTGCGAGCGAGTGCGATGTTACCTTTGAGCAGTGCCGTAACTAGTAAATAAATTTCATCAAAATGTTTCACCAGCTGTTGGTGCTAGACACGAGTCTAACCTCTGTAATTAGGTCTATATGGTTTCAACCATACTGACTCATGCAGGTGCATGCATGCCGGAATGGGGGCAGTTGCTGCCCCCACGCATGCACACTTCCATATAGCTATACTGAAGCTAACATAAAGCTAAGATTATTGTGCCTCATGCCACTACATAGCTCAGTACACTCTGAGCCGCAAGTTCACGTTTATATAGCGCCGCCCCTGGGTCATACAACAATCCAGACGACATACCTTAAAGTTATTGCATACAAATCACTTGAAAACAATTTTTATCATAATGTTTATTTCACCAGCTGTCAGTACTAGACACGAGTCTAGCTATAGCTAGCTGCACCCACAAATCAATAAAAACTGAAACTGAATGGTCTTCAGCTGGGTTTGAGAAATTTTTCTGTTTTGAGCTATATGCTTGTCTTTTGCTCAGTGGTCCAGTAGCTACTACGATGAGTATGCATAAAGCTGCGGTTTTTGACTGGTTTGCAAAATCTAAAAGAGGGAGCAATGGAATTCGCTCGATATCCTCCTCCCCTTGGTGGATAACCTACTGCAGAGAAACAGCTGATGTGTTTTTGTGGAAGAATGGAGAAAGCTGAAAATAGCCTCGGTGGATGGCGATACGTGGTCTGCAGGCTCCGTAAGGAATGTTAGTTGCATTGAAGAGGTCGCTGGAGCATTACTGGTTAGTCAGCATTGCTAGCTAACTCGTCATACAGTTTACAGGCTTCCAGAGTAACAAGGATCCAAAGTCAAGGTTGTAGAGATTCCGTTGTACGCTCAGTAAGCTGGACAAAGGAAAGCTTTCAAGTGATTTAATTCCTTTGGGAAGTATTGATTCCAGTGATGCTAATACCTTTTGTAAAAAGCTTCATGAAATTACGAAGGGAGAAGTAGACTATAGCAGCACTGTTACTGGCATAGGCCCTGCTGATACCACAAGTGATGCTATAGATCTCCCTGCTAATCCAACTAATGCAAATGCTGCTGCAAGTGCTGCTTACTCTCATGATCTCTCTGCTGATCCAACTAATGTGAATGCTGCCGCAAGTGCTGCTTACTCTCATGATCAGCCATCTAATTCCTCTTCAAGTTCTTCAAGCCACTCAACCAAAGCCAAAAAAGATCTAGAAATGAAAGAATGCCAAGTCGCAAAAGCAAAAAAACTGAATGATGATTGCAATCCTACATCTATTGCCTCCAGCTCTGATTCGTTGATTCACAGTCAGTTAGAGCAACACTTTATTGGTTAATTATATGTAGCAGCTGCATGCATGCATGGCTAGCTATAGATAACGTTATATATATATATATATATATATATATGATAGTAATTATAGCAGCTAGTGTATACACACACGTACACATGTACACCCACCCACCCACCCACACGCACACGTACACACACAGAGAGGATATATTAATGGCCGGAGCTGAATATATAGCTATGAAGAGGGGCCTGAAATTCAAATTTTCAGTATTTTAAGTGAAATTAATATGTATTTAGCATATGGTCTATCTCTGACAACCATTTGACACAAATGTCATCATTCAGTTGAATTGGTATACAGGAATATCCTATCACAGTCTATAATAATAGCTGGCTATGTATGATCCTGGTAATAATATGCTAAAAAAACTGTTTAGCTAATAGTCACACAATTACATGAAAATTTTCACCTTTGAGATTTTTTGCTAACTATATATAGCTACGTACATCCTTGCAGCTTGGCTTTGTAGACTTAAGTCTTTTGTCTGTCACATACTGTAGGTCCTGCGACTACCATCAAATTCTTGACCAGAGAAAAATTAAGCTTGACCCTTGAGGCCTTGACTTAAAGCTTAGATTTGTTCTTGACCGTCAGCTTTACTACTTGGTCTTGCTGTACACTGTCCATATGTCCAGCTGTATGTATTATATGCATCCATAAATAACAAAAGTATATATGACTGTTTTAAAACAGCATGTTTAGCACTATGAAGACTTTATATATATAACTTTGTATGTATGGGTGTATACTGTATGTACGGCACAGCTCAGAGGCAACATCTCGATCGCTTGTGGTTCACTCGCGAGCAATCGCAACGATACTCGCAAGCTAGATGAAAATTGAGTGGCTTGCATGTGTGAGCTCTGCACTCAAAACTCGCGATCCTTGTACTCATAGCTCGTGATCTGAAATAATAAGCAACTTGTAACAACAACATGTAAGCAGTTTTATTTGATATGAATGGCTTGTCCTGATTGTTAACTTACGTAATCGTGTACCATGTACAAATTAGCAACATTGTCTAGTGCAGGCGCTTATACTAAGGCCTGTAATAAATACGCTAGCTATCATGTTACTCTTTGTTATTTGATAGCAGCTGAGCATTTAGACAGGTGGATGCTTCACTGCTGGATGGCCCATTCGTTGTGTTCACATTTCATAATAAAAATTGGCAGTTATATTGAACGACTTCTGGTGTAAACAATAATTAGTTGCTTGAAAATTAGCATGAAAAAGATGCCTCGAATAGATATTTCTACCAGAAAGCGAGTTATTGTGTTACAACGTGCAGGATATTCTATGAAAGCTATCCATGACCATTTGTTAGAAGAAGGCACATATGTGACTAGGCAATCTCTGTACAGGTTATGCAAAAAATTTCGTGTTAAACACACGGTTTCAGATTTACCACGACGTAGAAAACAACGAAAACTATCGAACAAGATACAAGTTATGATCGATGACATGTTGAAAGAAAACGATGAAATGACAGCAAGGCAGATACGATCGAAACTGCAAGAAAAATATCCTTCATTATCAGCACCATTGGCCACAGTAAAAAGAGAAAGAAAGGAAAGGGGTTGGGTTTGCACACGGCCTCACTACTGTCAACTAATACGAGATGTTAATAAGTGGAAAAGACTGGTTTGGTGTGAACAGCAAATTGCTAACAAAGAACAGTTTGAAAATGTTGTGTCTGTTGATGAATCCACAGTGCAACTGGATCACCATACGGATTTTAAAACCAAGACCAAAGCACCCTGCTAAAGTTCACATATGGGGGTATATCAGCTCGAGGTACAACAAGTATTGTCATTTTTAGTGGGAACATGAATGCCATCCAGTATGGGAAGATCTTGGAGGCTTCTCAAGTCCAATTTTTACAAAAATGCTATCCGGCTGGACATTGACTAGTGCAAGACAACGACCTCAAGCATAGTAGCAATCACATCAAACGTTTCTTTAAAGCTCACAACATTACCTGGTGGAAGACCCCTCCAGAGAGTCCCGACCTCAACCCTATTGAAAGTGCTTGGGGCTCCTTGAAACAATATCTTCGAACTTCTTATAAGCCATACAATCTCCAAGAACTAAAGGATGGGATACAACAATTTTGGATGACCTTGACGCCTGATATATGTAAGAAGTATGTAAGACATCTTACCTTATGCAAAAACCAATAGTGAAAAATGTTACTATACAATGGTTAGCCAATGGCAAGATAAACCCACAAAAAGTGAATGATGCAATAACAAAATAAACTCACGCCGAGCGACTCATTCATCGAATACAGCGTCAGCTCCTGACACAAAGAAACTCACGTGGGACATGAACGTTTGGATATCTAAGGTCCGCTTTGATCGCCATCACGTAAAACCTCGCGTCAAACGGTAGAAAGTGACTGGAAGACAAAAACTGAACGAGCAGTCTATTAAACTTTCTGGTAGAAATGTGTACATCACATGAGGGAAACACTGCTCCATAATAATCACTTGTTTTCAATTATCCAAAAAAAATTAATTCAAGTAAAAAATTTCTAAGTTGAAAGTGAGCCCAAAAAAAAATTTGCCCTATCTGGGCAGCAAGTGCAGCACAAAGGGATGTATTACAAGCGAAAGCCACAGTAGTATCAGGCAGCCATTAACCGCTTCAGGCCTTATTAACAGGACTCCAGATTCTACATGTAACCATGAAAAATTATATGATTAACTAGGATTATTGTGTGACTTTTAATTGTTTGTTATAAAAAAAAATTGGTGGCAGAATATTTCAATGATAATTAATGATGAATAATAAAGTAATATGATATGGTGACAAGTGGCACACAAAAAGCTTAAATGTAGCAAGCAAATTACTGATAATGCAAAAGGCACATGCCAATATTTAGCAATACATTCATGCAGACCCATAAAAGCCATGGCCAGGCACAATTACATGGAGTTCTCCCCCTTAGAGTACCCAGCGGAAGGTATTTATGAGTTACAAGATGTTCAGCCAACAGCCAGCAACATTAGCTGATATTCTTGCAAATCATGCTGGATGGCTGAGCCAATGGAGTCAGCATACTTCAGGGGCAGACCAGCAGATTCAGGTTCCCAGTCTGGCATGCGATGTCAAAACTCCCTTAGATGTCTTTGCATGGAGTCATTATCTATGTGATTACAGTACAGACCCATTGGTGCAGCTTTTTATCAAAGGAATCTCTGAAGGCTTTAGGATCGGATTCGCTTACCAACGGACCAATGGTCGCTCTGCGAGATCAAATCTGAGATCAGCATTGGAACATCCGCAAATTGTGAGTGAGTACCTCAGAAAAGAAGTCTGTGAAGGTCGTGTGGCTGGCCCTTTCAGCAAGTCATTGGTCCCCATAATCGTTTTGGGGTAATTCCAAAATCACATCAACCAAATAAGTGGAGGCTAATAGTAGATGTGTTGTTTCTAGCACACAGGAGTGTAAATGATGGAATACCAAAAGAATTATGCAGCATGTATATAGACGATGCTATCCATAGAATAATACTATGGGACCACATGCCAGGTTGGCAAAAGTAGACATTAAGCATGCGTTCAGGCTTATTCTAGTTCACCCAGCTGATCGTCACCTTTTAGGCATGGAATGAGAAAATTGGATATTCATTGATGGTTGTCTCCCATTCGGTTTAAGGTCAGTACCAAAGTTATTTAATATCATGGCAGAGCTGTTGGCAGGTATCCTGCAACAGCAAGGTGTGACATACCTCATACAATACCTGGATGACTTTTTGACAATAGGTCCACCTAACTCAGATGAATGCCAAAAGAATTTGGAGACCATGTTTGAGGTAGCCAAGGCACTAGGGGTCCCCTTGGCAACAGACAAAGTGGCAAGACCATCTAGAGTTTCTAGGCATAGTGCTGGACACCCACAAGATGGAAGCTCGACTCCCAGCAGAAAAGTTTTTAAGGACTCAGCAAATAGTCTCAGACTGGCTAGGAAAAAGGAATGCGAAGAAAAGAGATATTCTATCATTAGTAGGCACTCTCCAACATGCATCAAAGGTTGTCAAGCAGGCAGGACATTCGTAGCAAGATTGTATGCAACAGTGGCTAAGGTGGCGGAACTTGAATTCATTACTCGTTTAAACAAAGGTTTTAGATCTGATTTATGGTAGTGGCATATCTTCCTTCAGCATTGGAATGGAGCTAGTTTCTTGCAGCTTGCAGGCAGAGTATGTCATGAGGTACTCATCCAAACAGATGCCTCAGGTTCTTGGGGGGCGGGGCATATTTTAATGGCTTATGGTTTCAGTGGGAATGGCCATCAAGCTGGTCAGATATTGATATTACGATCAAAGAATTAGTCCCTGTCTTGTTGGCATATGCAGTATGGGGCAGGTTCCTTAGCAGAAAGGTTGTATTATTCAAATGTGATAATGCGGCAGTGGTTGGGGCACTGAAAAAAGGCTCAATGAGAAGTGATCACGCAATGCACATGCTACGCTCACTCTGGTTTTTCACAGCCTTTTATGATATAAAATTACAAGCAGAACATATATCAGGGGTACATAATTGCAGAGCTGATCAGTTATCTAGAAATATTATGTTATCCTTTTGTAATTCTAACCCGCAGGCAAATCCCCTTCCAACTCCATTGCCACTAGATCTGTTGGAGATGGTGAGCTCAACCAAACCAGATTGGACATCTCAAGCCTTCACAAAGCTGTTTCATTCTATTGTAGCAAAGGACTGGCAGTTCAACAATGAAAACGTATCAGGCTGGCCACCGGCGATATTCTTCATTTTGCACTAGAGCACAAGTAACTCCTCTCCCTACAACAGAACATATCCTCATGCTGTTTACTGCTCATTTAGCAAAAGAGGGCTTATCACACCAAACAATCAAAGTATACCTCTCAGCAATACAAAACCTCCATGTTACTACAGGACTCTATAACGAATTTGCAATAGCCTTTACTCCCCACCTTGAACTGATGTTGAAGGGCATCAAGAAAGAGTCAATCAAAAGTAACCCTCCATTAACCCGCCTTCCTATTACCATAGACATAATGCGTTCAATTCAGAATGTTCTCAGTAGAGCACCTGAGAGGCATGATAACATTTTAATGTGGGCTGCATGTTGTACAGCCTTCTTTGTGTTGTTAAGGTGCAGTGAGTTCACAATACCTTCTCAGACAGGATACGATCCTACTGTGCACTTGTCTGTAGCAGACATATCAGTAGACAGCATAATTACCACACCACTGATTTATGTAAAGATAAAACAGTCTAAGACTGACCCTTTCCACAAGGGAGCTACTGAATGTCTAGTAAAGACAGAAAAGATTATATGTCCTGTGGTGGCCATGCTCCCTTATTTGGCAACGAGAAAAGATAAACCAGGCCCACTGTTCATATTGAAAGATGGAACATTCTTGACACGCAGCAACTTCACTACCTTGCTACGGACAACACTAAAATCTGCTGGTATTGATAGTTCCAAATTTGCCAGCCATAGTTTTCGTAATGGTGCAGCAACCACTGCAGCAGATGTAGGCATGGCAGATGTACACATCAAAATGCTGGGGCGATGGGCAAGTGAAGCATATCAAGTTTATGTTAAAACACCCCCAGCAAAGTTGGCAAAATTAGTAAAGCAACTGACAGTAGCAATATAAAAAATGCACATACGCACTGTAGGTTATGATGTATCAATTGTACTGTATGCAATAGCTGTGTAGAAAAACAAGATTATATTGGTGATACAGTCAGATGACAATGACTACACCTCTGTAATTGGCTATTGAGGTCATAGTTACATAGCTACCAACCTGGCACTGATCAATAGTTCAGAGGGTCCCCTTTTTTTGGAGGGAAAAGGTTACACCTTTTCTGTGGCACATTGGTTTTAAAAGTCTTGTCACAAGATATTGCAAAATATATATATTCTCCTCCAAAAAGGGTTACGGGTATATAAAAATTAAGAAAAATAAAAATCAGACCAACAGGAGTCCTGCACACCCACAAAAACAAACCCATTTTACGAAAAGTAAAAGTGGGCTTCATTGATACTTGATCACATTAAATAAGATTATACTAGTTAAACCAAGTTAATGTGGAAAGTGATGGCGCGCGCCGTAGTTAATCATGTGGTGTGCAGGACTGTGGTCTTACGTAATCAGAGGACCATAAATATGCGCATGTATACAGGACCAGCAGCCATTTCGCTACTCCAAGCAACAAGAAGATTCTACTCCCACCCAGCCTTATACTACCTTGGTTTTCACAAGACTTCCGCCACTTGTTGGCGTGATAGCGCAGGGCTCCAAAACAAAGGTTTTAGCACATTGGTTTAAAGGTCTTGTCACAAAATATAGCAATATATATATATTCTCCTCCAAAAAGGGTTACGGGTATATAAAAAGTAAGAAAAATAAAAATCAGAACAATAGGAGTCCTGCACACCCACCAAACCTATTTTACGAAAAGTAAAAGTGGGCTTCATTGATACTTGATCACATTAAATTTCTATTGTGAAAAATTAAATTCACATGAGTACCTCATGGGGGCAATTGCGCCCAGTGCCCTTACTCTGCTACCTAGTATGCTTACAGCAAAAATATCAACCACATCTATATACACATTCATATATATGTACAACAGGAATTCTGTGTTGAAGCTAAACTGTGTAAACAGTCAGACACTCAAGGAACCAGTTATTATTAAGTACGGTAGTACTTAATAGTAGGGATTGGTAAGAAATTGTATGGTTTCCCGATTTTTTGCACTTAAAAACAACCTTCCAATGGGCTTTACCTGTAAAAACTGACTGGAATGCATTGGTAAGGCTGTAATGATGCTGTACATTGGTTAAACGAAGCGACAAGTCGAATATTTCGACCTACAGCCAACTTTGAAAATTTTGAAATTCACCTGTATTTCGTCTGCCAGCCAGCCTGCCAGCCTGCCAGCCGTAAGACCCGGTTGCGCTAGGTATAGGACTCCAGAAATTTCACACAATAAAGGTAATGGCGGCGGATTTATGAAAATGTTGTTCCGAAGACGATTTACCCACTGCGCCATGGCGATTCCTTTTATCCTTCATTCCCTTCCTTGTTCTTCTATATTCCTTTAGCAAGGTGTGAATCTCACCTTCGAAGGTGACGATAGCCTGTTACGGCTTCTGCTTATTACGTCACGCAAAAACCTGGCTTGCACGCGATATATATATAATTAGTTACAGTGGCACCATGGCACGATGTTTTCGCATGTACTTTATTACATCGTGAACTTCCAGATTATAGCCTTGGACAAATAGCTTTTGCTGTTTTTCGAGCATTATTTG
Organism: Spongia lamella; assembly: GCA_963930835.1. NCBI lineage: Eukaryota > Metazoa > Porifera > Demospongiae > Dictyoceratida > Spongiidae > Spongia > Spongia lamella. Next base: position 21,757,481 of record OZ005746.1, on the reverse strand, counting down.
CTATCACACAGCTGCTTTGCCATGGTTGTTAACAAGCGCCTGTAAACAAGCATAATTATTACTTAAGCGCCTGTAACATTTGTGCGCCTGCTGAAAGATTATTATGAATGCTTAGCATGTATAAAAAGCAAACAAACTAGAATGATAAAAAATTCAAAATTCAAAAGGTTAAGTAGGGATTGAATTCAATAGTGCTACAAAAAGTAAGGAAACAAGGAATAAGATATTGGGACGAGAGAACATTCTGGCATGAGATAATTTATAAAAGTTTAATCCCTACTTTTGGCAAACCTACTATGAAGTGAGCCAAAAGTAGGGATTAAACTTTTATAAATTTCCTCATGCCAGAATGTTCTCTCGCCCCAATATCTTATTCCTTGTTTCCTTACTTTTTGTAGCACTATTGAATTCAATCCCTACTTAACCTTTTGAATTTTTAATTTTTTATCATTCTATAGTGATAATACAGAAGGTAACCTGACAATCGACGATATAACTGTGACTATAAAGGCAGTGCTGACATTTGAAATGGATCAGTTGGGGTCATTTTCAGCATATTTATAAGTATGCTGAATGCCAAGGTGTGGATCTCACATGGCTATATTAAGCATTAAATTTATCTTGTATATATATATATACTGTCTTTAGGGTCTTCGTGACACTGAGATACTATATATAATAAGAAAACTGAAGGAGCAGAACTTAGCAGAGCGAGTCACAATGATGATAATGGGAGTAGACGAAGTCACGAGTTTATGCAAACTCATGAGGGAAGTAGACCTAGGCTCAACACTACCATTTTCAATTGTTAAAATGAAGAAAGGTAAGCTTTTTAAAATACGTAGATGGAATAAGCTACATACGTAGTGTATTTTCACATTCTTCAGTTAAAGATTGAATTTGTTGCCTTTACAGACGGTTACATAGGGTACCTCACTAATGCCATTGTGACATATAGTGATGAAATGCTAGCCCTACTAAAGGCATGCACAACTACAGGTAACTGTTTGCGCTATTTAGAAGGTAGTGAGGAGGAATGGCTGGGAGAACTGTTGAAGAGTGGTAGCAATCATGTCTGCGACATCTTCAGTGACAACTGTATGTAGCTATAAACTATATTATATAATAATAAAGCATTTCCTCTAATACCACTGGCCATTTGCAGTTGCCATTAAAAACAAAGTTAACGTAACAATTCTGCAATAGAATGATGAGTTAAGAGATCAATATATTTCAATCTACAAGAAATGTATCAATTGCAAGGTACGTACGTAGATAAGGTTTTGCACTGTTGTACATAATTTATGCTGTATTGTATCTTAGGAAATAGCACTACTAATAAGAATGGTAGTAAGCCTGGCAATTTAAGTGAAGAAAACAGAAGTGCTGATAATGGTGCTCAGTAGTAGTGCTCATTACTTATAATATACTTATATAGCTAGCTTAGCCTATATTACCATCTATACTTATGGTTACAATGTTACATACGTAAAATTATCATTATCCATAGTTAATAGTTACGTAGATATATGATTTTATCATTGTTATATCACATCCATTATACGTGTTTACATTATAATTCCATTTCGAAATGTTACATACACACATAGCTAAAGTTAAATGGGTATGTAAAGTAATTTTTTGTTCAAATTGTTGTACTGAGTGCCTTAATGCACTACTCGGTATAGCTATGTGATGATCTTAAGGTTATGGGTAACCGATAAAAAAAGTTTCGAGTCATATATTTTATGATCTTACCATGGCCTTTTCCCTTTTCAAGTAACAGAATTTATTATATCCACTGGAAAACGGTTACATAGGTATTAAAATATTAGAGGAAGAGCGCAATAAGCTTAGCACTTGTAAAAGATGGCAGCTATAAGCTGTATAACCATTAAAAACTATTCATCAAAAATCCGACTTGGAAATGAATCAGCTTACATTTTGCAGTATTCAAGGCATGCAAGTCGTTATTTTCTAGGTCCTATCGAGCACTTTTATCGCTAACCTATTTGGTGACAATGTATTGGCACGTTATCACTCTTTGAAGTAGCCATTATTTGGATCACTTTCCTTTTAAGAAACCATCCTGATTCCACAGAGCACAAATGCCACGATAGGACCTAAGTAATATTCTTTACTATCAACACTGATTCTTGAAATTGGTGCAAAGTAGCAAACAATTGATAGTTTTGATGAATTGTTTAGCTCGAGCAGGCCGTTTCTACATTTTTGTGGGCGGGAATATAATTTATTATTTTGCAGTCTCCTTGGCTACACATTGCAGTGATTTGTTCTTGCAATTTGTTTTGTACAAACAATTTGTTCAACAATCATTTTTGCTATATAAGGTAAGATTAAATTCCAGTACACTAACTATAAGTGCTAAGTAATGTTATTACAGTCAATTATTCTTCAACAACATGGGCAATGCTAAAAACAAGAAAAATCGTAATGTAAATCATGGAAAATATCGAAAGAAACAATTTACAGCTGCAACACCTGTCAATAGCATCACTGAAATTAGTATAACTGAGAACAGGGTAATTAACCTGGAAACTCTCAAAATGCACTTGCAGGAGCTAACACAGCATGTAGCGACATGTCAATCCTGCCAAGACAAATCTCTGCAGAACGAAAAAGCAATTATTTTGTTTGGTGAACTCAACCACGCCGGATTGGCATCGATACTTAGTAGTCGCTGTGCTGGATGCCATCAGGAATTCAGGTTCTCAACATCATCTAAGGTGCAAGACATGATTGGGAGGCAATGCTGGGAGACTAACCTAGCAGCTGTCTGGTACTCTAGAACTGCATGTTACAATGTATAACTGGTGACTATAATTGTCACATAACTGCTAAAGTAAAATTTGACTAAACCAAAAGTACCACCTACTAATTAGTCTGTGGTGTAAGGACAACCCACCACATATACCATAAACAAGTGATAGCTAGGGACTTTTCTATTGCTTGAGGTGACAGGTAGCCCAGATGGAACTAATTTTAACATTGTTATAGGGTATGGAAAAGTAAAATATTGTAGTTTAAATAGCTAGAGTGGTTACAGGCTTACAGCAGCATAAAGTCTTGTAGAGGGACTATAAGAACCAGCGCTTTCATGGCTTCACGATCGTCACGAGAGAAAAAACACCATTTTTACTAGTGAATGGTTTCAAAAACAAAGCTTTTAAAAGATCACAGACTTAGGCAGTGATATACTGAATCATAGATTATAGCTAATATAATTTTATGACTATGTGCATCAGTGTACGTATAAAAGATTAGTGACAACTCGGAATTATTTAATCAGGCGCTTTAATATGATTTCCTCTGTATTCGGAATAGTAGTGTAAGCATAGAGTGCAAGTGACTACTAAACTTCAATGTAATAGCCGAGGTAATAGCAGATAAACTGTGCTAAAATACTCAAGAGGCCTGGACAAGCACCGCACGCCGTCAGTATCAAATTATTTTTGTATTAGTGCATGTGCGAACAACACCGTATAATTTTGAAAAGAGCGCGAAGAAGATGGTGAGAAGATTTTAACATCCCCAGTAATAACATTCAAGAATTGAAGAGAAATCAATTACAAGAAGTCTTTAATGGTATCGCATGATTCGTATTGCGTATCATTGTTACAAACGAATTGAATCTTCAACGGCAATATGAGAACCATGGATCCCTGGACCGTGGAGAATCTTGTGAGTAAATATATGTGTAACATTTAGACAACGTTACCGTTTTAAAGGGCGCCATATGCTATGAACACTCGGTATGCATGTATGTACATACTTGTGTAATACAAATGCATGGTTGTTTGATCACAGAAACTCAACATGGTATTTGGAAAGATTATAGCAGTTGATTGTGCAGTGGCAAAAGCACATACGTGCTTGCTGACATTAAGTGAGTGACTACATTAATCTTTTCATTTTTGCTATCCTGATTTTATAAAATTCGTCTTGTAGGGAGAAAGACCGCTTTGGAGAAAGTGGCAGGTGAGATGGATGATGTGAAGAGAATTAATGATACTGCAACACCAAAAGAAAACAAAAGGTTTCATACTGTAACAGTATATACGGTACAGCTCTAAGGTAACGTCGCCTCGCTCGCAACTTACACACTCGCCACTCGAATGCTCGATACGCTGAACTCGAGCACTGTCGAGGGATAAAACACTCGAGGGTTGAAGATACTCGCGTTCACACAAAGCTCGAATCACTAGGGATGTTTGCTCGAGATTTATTATTAGAACCGTACGCTATGCTTTCAATAGAATAATACTTGGGCATGCGCATAAACAGTGGCACGTTTTATAATGTAGTCGCTGTACTGATCTCAGTGCATCAATTTCGCTCGTTCTTCAATTTGTTAGTGATTAAAATAGGATTAGTTTCATTATTTTATTATTTGTGAGTGGCAAAGAAGGCAACACAACAAAAGAACAATGCACGTAAGTGTATCTTAATATTTTCGAGCAATATAAAATTATTATCTATGCGGCAATAGGGCTCGATAGATTACTATTTTATGTGTGTTAGGCTTTTACCGCACGTTACATAGTATATCTAAAGTTGACTCGTGAAGTTACTTCACACTTGAGTACTCGTCGTCTACTTGCACTTTGTCACTATAAGGCCTGTCACGTACGTGCAGTACTTACGTAGCTTTATGCTAAATCATGCACTCGAGTTTACTTCGAGTACTTGTCACTTCACACGCTGCGAGCGCTTCAGTACACGAAACTCGATCGAGTAATGCTGTTTACTCGACAAAATTTGCGAGCGAGTGTGATGTTACCTTAGAGCTGTACCGTATGTAGCATCTTGTATACTTATGTTTTGTAGATAGCTATTATGAGTCTTTGTAGTATTAGCACATTGGACTTGAAAACACGGAGACAAAGGGAGATTGTTTATATATATATACATGGTTTTTGTAACGAGTGTGTATGTGTGAATATATACTTGTTGCTGTGACGTGTTACAACAAAGAAACGATGCTGCAGTAAAGACAATGTACTGTTCAGTGGATACAATTTAAGTTTTTGTATGTTTATTTGTAAATGGCATGTATTTCATTTTAATGTTAATTATTAACTATGTAACAACTATGTACAGCATCTGTCAATGCTATGTACGGCATCTGTCAAATATAGTAAAAAACATTGTAATGATTCATCTGTAATAGACATGTACCAGATATGTGACATACCTGTAACAGCTTTGTGACAGTTTCAAATACAGATCTGCAACAGACATGTTACAGATCTGTTCTGTATAAGTTTGTGACAGACTTGTCTGTTGTGCATGGGTATTGAAATAGAAAATTTTAAAAAGTTAATCTAGTTTCTTTTGTTTTTTCATGCCTACTTAGTGGGCTGTTTGCTGCTATTATACATCATGAGAGACTTTTTGCGTGTATACCTTACAGTATATATTTTTGCGTGTTTACCTTACAGTACCCGCTAAAGAGTAAGCAGGTGCCCCACAAGCTCGACTACTCACTAGTGATGAATCTTTAGCACAGCTTCTAGAGAAAGAAAAGAAGAAGAAGGAGTAAGCTGAAGAAAAGGAAAGAAAAAATCAAGAAAGAGTAGAGAAAAAATTATGTGAAGAAAATTTAAGGAAGAAGCAAGAAGAAAAGGCTAAAAAGGCAGAGGAAAGAGCAAAAAAGCAGCAGGAAAAGAAAGGAAAGCAGACAGTAAGCACAAGAAAGCAAAAGAAGAAGCATGTTGACGCAGTATCTGAGACAGCACAATCTTTAGAAGTGATAGAGCCTTCTAATGCTCCACGTTCTGAAGTGACAGAGCCTTCTGACGTTCCATGTTCTTCTGAAAGAGTAGTGAGTTTACATAATAAAGACACAGAAACTATCAACCCCAATATATGTTGTATGTGCTTTGGTTCCTTTGAAGATGATGTCCATGATGGAGCTGGAGCTGGATGGGTATCATGCAATTGTGGAAGATGGCTGCATGAGGACTGTGTAGAAGACTACGTAGTAAATAAAAGTAGAGTAGAACTTTTTTGTCCATTTTGTACTGATGGACATGTTGCATAAAATATAACCACACATGTTACGAACATTGTACATCGCATAACTCTAATAGTACACATGCAAATGAAATATAACTTGGTATTTAGGGTAATTACTAATGATACTAAAAGTTGGTATAATTATCAAATCGGCCAAGATTTTGTGTTGTATAGAAAAGCGTTAGTGGTTGGTAGTTGATCTATGGATAATGTATTCATGGTCGAAAAAAGGTCTTGGTGGTCAAACATAGGTATTCTTACAAGCTGGACAAATCACATCGTCATGCTGTGACAGAAGGAGCCACACCAAGTTTGCACCAGATTGGTGTTTTAGCCTTTTTAAACAATTGTTTAAAAAGACTAGTGTGGGGAGCATCAATGACATAGCAGAGGTGGCTGAGAAGTCTGCAGTTGTCAACCATGCCCAGCTGGTAGGAGAGTACGATGACACCATCCATGTCCCCATGTATAACTGGAGTGAATTTTTTGAGGGACACACAATTCAGACTGCAATGAAAGGCATCTCACAAATGCATCACTTTAGGTTTTCGGCTGATCATCCCGGTGTGGTATTTGTGAAGAATGCAAGTGATGATTTGAAGGAACGTAAAATAAACCTTTTAAAATCTACAACATGGAGGCCAACATCAACCAATTTACCTGAGCGGATAATTCCAACGGGCCTGTCTTTAGAAAGACAATGGTACTTGTACCAGAAGATCCGTGACTTTTGTCCCGATTATGCTAAAGACATTGTATGCCCACTGCCATCTAGACCATTGTCTTGACTTCCACACCGGGTATTATTTAGAATCACAGTTATAACTAATTAGTAGTGTAATATTCACCATTTATGCTTCATTATTTGCTACAAACAAAATATCACACCTGGTAATTCATATAATTCTCTTGTTCCATACTATATACGCACCAGCAGCACTAACTTTTCTTGTTGGTAAGTATACGTGATGAAAACCATCCATTCTCCAGCGCGTGTCACTTCCCAAAACCTTCGCACCTCGGGTAATGCACTGGCACATCTATTAAGCGGCTTCTGTGAGAGCAACTACTATGATATCTTCTTTTACCTTACCATGTGGTTCTCACGTGATAAGAAATGATTCACATGATGTCCATTCTCTAGTATAGTCCCGTAATTTACTCGGCGTCACGTTTCTAATAATCGACCAATTTGCTCCCCGATTTGTCAGACAGTTTGTGAACGATTTGTTCCTACTAATAGTGTATGGATTGTATTAAATCTATAGTTAGGTAGTTTGTTCGACAATGTATTGTGAACATATTCGCAAATAACTTGGCAACTAAGCTTCATATCATTATGAAACTTCGCACGTAAGTTCTACATATCGTTACACAAAATAATAGCTAAAAAAGCGAAGATTTGTTTTTGTGCATAACTGGCGGGTTTTCGCAAAGTCGGTCACATATAGTCATCACCTTTTAGTAGTGGAAAATCTGATGGCAGTGCATCTGAAATTTGCTACCAAGACAAAATCTATTTTGGTAGCATGTACACTCAAGTATACAGAGGCATTATTCACATGTGATCACTTCCATTTGTAGCTTCGGCCTATTGATTTCTTAAAGCTATCTCTTTGTGCTCAGCTGTGGTACCGTGGCATCAGTATTTGAATGGTACCCCTCAAGGTTTGTTATTTTATCTGTTTGGAGCTGCTGTTCTCCTTTTGTTAACTCATTATTGTTAGACAAGCCTTATTTGGAAACTTAGTGATATAGACTCTATTGGGACTGTTAAGAGAACTGCAAGTTCCCCACCAAATGTGGGCAACAAGAAATCTAAAGATGATGAATGTGTGGTTTGCTCTAAGCCAGCCACTGATGATATTTTGGAGTGTGCATGGTGTGAAGGCCGTTTACACACAGAATGTGCAAAGATAAGTAATGATGCATGTAAAGTATTGTCTGATGTTGTGAACAATTTGGTATTTTTTGCACCTCATGCCCGCAAATGCTTCCTGTTGCTTTGAAATATCCCGACTGTCAGTCGTACAAGGATTTCAAAGTCGCTAATGCTCAATCTGGTATTACCAGCTTACTAATTATATACGCATATTAGTGCAACTTGCGGCTATTTCCAAAACTACATTTCATAATAATTATTATAAGTAAACAATTGCCAAACTATCTGATTACCAAAATTCTAACACATAGATATCCATACAAATCGAATCTTTGTTGCAGCTATAATGTAAATGTGACCAGCAGATTTGAAAAATATGTACCCTAATGAAACATTATACACATCATGCTATATTTGAGCATAACTGCTAAATATTTCAAGCAATTTTGAGATTTAGTGCACTGCCAGAAAATTTATCAAGAGACTTACATTATTGGGGCAAGCCTGAGCGAGCCCCACACTAGCGAATCGCCCCCTCAAATATTGGTGTTATCGACCATGCACAAAAAATTACGACAAAAATCGGATAACTTACACGTGCGACGAGAATTCAACGGTATAGATTACAGCGCGTTCTTATATGGTTCGTGTAATCGTTACAGGTCTGTTGATAAAGCTTGTGGACCTGATCTTCTTCCAGCCAAACTCTTAAAAGAAGGTGCTGAAAGTATTTGTGTACCACTTTCCCATTTGTTTCAGAGATCTTTTGAGGTTGGTATTTTACCATTTGATTGGATTTCTGCACATGTTGTGCCTGTTTTAAATGTGGTGATAGGCATAAGCCAGCAAATTATAGGCCCATCAGTCTTACCTCATTGGTTGTTAAGGCTATGGAGAAGGTAATACATTCTCACATTATCTTAGCCCTAGAGGCTAGGAATCTATTAAACACTTTTCAGTTTAGCTTTCGCTCCCGCCGATCTACCATCAATTTGCTTTTACGCACTAGTCATGATATGGCTCTGGGGCCTTGGAAAATCGTTCATCACTGCATTGATTGCTTTTGGATTTTTTCAAAGCTTTTGACTCAGTTCCCCATGAGAGGTTATTGTTGAAACTTGATTCATTTGGTATTAGGGGCAAATTACTTGCCTGGATACGTGGGTTTCTTACTTGTCAAGTGCAGCGAGTGGTGATCAACGGTAGTTATTCTTCCTGGATGCAGGTTAGATCGGGGGTTCCTCAGGGATCTGTCCTTGGTCCCCTCTTATTTATTCTTTACGTCAATGACATCTACTCAATTATAAATCATTCCAAACACGGGATGTTTGCAGATGATTTGACAATATATACAGAGGTTCATACTTCTGCTGATTGCAAACTATTACAGGATGATCTTGCTAGTGTCTTGTTGTGGTCCCAACGATGGCAACTTAGTTTAAATTCAGCCAAGTGTGAGGCTATAAATGTATCTAACAAACGCAGTCCAGTATCCTTTCATATTTTATAAATGGTCATCCAATTCAATGGAGTTCTCAGGTACGATATTTGGGTTTCTTTTTTGATTCCCATTTGAAGTGGAGTGCCCACTGTCGTCATGTTGTTGCTAAAGCTACCCGTAAGCTGAATTTGTTATGGCGTTCCTTGTTTACTTGCCCTTCTACTGTAAAATCACTTGCTTTCATATCCATTGTTAGACCGCATTTAGAATATGCAAGCGTAGTTTGGAACCCTTATACTTCTGCCGATGTTAATCTTCTTGAGGCAGTTCAGAACCGAGCTGCGCGTTGGATTTGTGCCACTTGGGATCCAGTTACTTACTCTTGGAGTAAGTCATCACGCACTTGCTTAAGTGAATTGACATGGCCATCTCTTGCTCAACGTCGAACGTATTTCATTGTTGACTATCTCCACAGCATACTCCACAAGATGAATTCATTTTCTTTCCATGACTATTTTACATTCAATTCGGCTTCTACAAGGTCTCATCATTTGACGATTTGGCCCATACATTCATCTATTAATGCATTTCGTTTTTCTTTTTTTGTAAATTCAATTTTTCTGTGGAACCGCATACCTTTTGACATTTTAAGTACTACATGTAAACACCTTTTCTGCTGTAAGTTACGCTCTTACTTAAGATAATTAACTAGCTTTTAATTTCTGTGTATTTCTTTTGTTATAGTCCTTGTATGTATGTTGTAACTGTTTTGTTTTGTATTGTACTTGTATGTATGTTATTGTAATTGTGTATGTGTTAGAGAGGCACCTTGTACATAGGCCTTGAGCCTTTTTTGCTGCCCTTTTCTTTGAATAAACTGATAATAATTACATAACCAATTATAAAGGATAATAATCTCATAAATAATTAATTAATTAATTAATTCATACTCAAAAACTACAAGGAGTATCTTTATGGGAATACCACCAAATGAAAGGTCTTGTTGAAAGAGGAAATTGATACAATGGATGTGGCAAAGGACACTTTGACTACTGAGATATTTCAGTTTATTCAAAAATTAGGGCTGAGCGATAATATCGTTTTAAGAATGATCGTGATAAAATAATTGTTATCACGATAATTTTTGAGGAATCACTATCGCGATAGTTCAACATATTCTAATAGAACAGTCAAATACTCGGGCAATCAAATATTACAATAGATGCAGGCAAACTAGTTGAGGTTACACCACTGAATCAATGATACACATCCATGGAAGTGGTAGTAGTTACTCCAAAAGATCCTAATTGCTGCAATAACTAAAATTATTGTGCATGTAAACACTAAAATACACTGATAGCATAATTTATTGACTATCGTGATAGTATCGTATATCGTGAATAGTTTACAACTATCAATTGTGATAGTGATTTTAAGACTATCACTTAGCCCTATCAAAAATGACACCATTTTGCCTTCATTTTGAAAACGAAACGATTACAAGAGCCTGTAATTACCAAAGTGTTTAAGCTACAGCATTGCAATTTAGATTACAAAAATTGCTGTTTTATAAGGAATACAATGATTTTTGTTTCAGCTTGGCATATAGAAGTTATGGCCTATTTTCTACTGACATGCAAAAGTATGTTAAATCGCTGTTAGTGCCATATGATTACATGTAATTACAAATGGCCTCATAAAAACCATTGTGTTGCCTCTATGAAGCTCAAATAGAGTTAAAAGGATTCATTACGCTTCAGCAAATCGATTTATGTAAATTTCAAGCTAAACAAACCTTCACTCTTGCAACTGAGGCCTCCTCTAAATGGAATTCACAAATGAAAATGCGAAAAGCTCATGGCTGCCAAGAAGAAACCTCCGTTTGGTATTTTACAAGAGTACGTACGTAACTGTCGAAGTATTAAACATACAACCACTTAATATAGCTTAAAAGAATCACTGTTCTATATGGAATAGATTGATGTTTGTTTAAAATTTGTAGAAGCTAGCATGCTGAAGTTATGGCATACTTTCTACTGACATGCAAATTTTCTGTTGACGCCATATAAAAAATGTTTACAACCACTAAGAAAAACACACATAGCAAACAACTCATGTGTCCTATAGCTTTACAGTATGGCTTAAAAGATTCACTTTGCTCTACTGAATGAATTGATGTGTGTTACAAATGCACCAGCTATTTCTTTAAATAGTATGGAGCCATTTCATCTATTATGCGTGCCATCAAAAAGCTCTAAAAAGCCGGCTCAAATGCAAGTACTAATACTTGCCTACTTAGGACATATGGTTTATACGTTTCAGTATAAAAACGAAATGTTTTTACCTGTAAACACAACTTAAACAGACGTTTTGATTCGTCTCCAAGTGTATGAATAAACGGAATTCCGTGTCACATGTGTTGCTAACATGCGTACGTTAGTACTGAGATGAGGGGACCCGTTTTAGGACCTGGAAATTCATTCTCAAACTTCTGAGTTCACTTTATGTGTCAGTGAGTAGCTTGATGGGATATTAATTTTTTGAAGTAAGTCTTAAGCTATATATACCGGTAGGTTGGAGTTGACTGCTCTATTAGATGGTTTCAATTTTGTGTACTTGAAGATGTTGTGTCTTCATCTATGATCAAGAGATGTGTTTTCCTTCAACGTAACTTACATTTTGCATATATAGATTATCTACTCAACTGGGTTCCCTGGTAATTTGAGAATAATCCTATCACACATCAGTTACCCAATGTGTGATATTGGATGAAGCAGCTAGGTATCTTTCCCTCTTGCATGCATGGTTATATCTTGGTGTTTGTATATGGTTATGTAGTCCGCAGGCTTGTAATAATAAAATATTAACAATAATAATCAGTCGTGACTACTGGTCAAAAATTTAATGTTTAACTTAATAGGGTATATTTGAAACTCAAAAATTTCTATTGTGATCTTGCTCAAATGATACATGATTTTAGATAGCAGAGGACACTGTGCCTATAAGCAAGATGAAATAGAAGAGGAAGAATCAGAAACTGAAGTTACCAATAAAAACCCCAACAGGAAACACAGACAAGTATGATACAAACACAAAAATACATACATGTGTATTATACCAATAATTGACTAGGATGCAAATGGAAAGGATGAAGGGGCAATGAATCCACCAAAGAAGACTAAGACTTCCTCTGGTGGTAAAGCTGAGAAGGCACTTTTATGTGTACACATTGGTATTATTATCTAGAATGATACAATGAGCAAAAGGTGTTTAGACTCTATTTTATGTGATTCAGCAGGATAATAAATCTCTTATTACCCCGTCTTGTTTACTTATTACCCACGCTTTTAGGCACAAAGAAACATTACGAGGTTATAACTATAACTACATTACATTATAACTATAATGGTTTCATTATTACCACTGTTACTCTGGTACGTACATGTGACAATAAATCCGTTTCATCATAAATACAACATAATTTGTCACATAAAAGGTCTTCGAGTCTTCCATTTCGCTTTAAACCATGGCCGGTAACCGACAACTACGTAGGTACTAGTAGATAGCTTTGGCCAATCAATATGTGCATTGAAAATGTCATGCCACGAATATGTGCAGGCGCTCATGGTAAGCGTGCATAACTCGTTGCCATAGTGCTTTTTATCTCGTTTTATTTTTACAAAATTATTCAAGTTCTTGTCAAGCCTATTGTACAAAGACTCACAAAATTCAAATAGTAAGAGTATATTATATAGTCTAAAACAGTTATATGCATGCATCGCGGAGTATAAACCCTCAGGCCCTTAGTAGCATGCTCTTGCGCTACAGCCTTGGGCCTTTGTATTTATAAAATTCGTATATAGACTCCACGGTGCATGCGTATAACTTATTTAGACAAAAGTCAAATCTATCTTGGTATATATGATGTGATGTAGTAGAAATAAAATCCCATAATCCTAATAGATATGTACGTATGGTAGTGAGCAAAAAAAGTTAACGTTTCGTAATTGTAGTTACAATTGTAATCATGAATTGAAGCCGATGGTATTCAACCGTAATAACAACCGTAATTACTCTACCAATACGATTGTAATATGCAAGTGTAATTATTTCGTACGCTTCTGTTATTACGGCAGCAGAAACGTGTTGCCACGTTGCTTGTTGGTTCTGCGTGTCACCAAGCTGCTTATTCTTCAATTACAGGGTAGATGGCTCTACGAGCAGAACTGAAGGCTCTAGAAGAAAGAACAAAAATGAATGGTAAACAGTTAGCGATTCAATGTGAGCCGGTATTTCACCTTGCTCTGCTGTTATAGAAAGATTTTACCTCGTATTCTGGGAAGATGAAGGTACCGTGAGTATACACAAGGATGGTGAATTTAGCGAGGCGAAAGGGCATGCGCCAGGGGAATTGTGCGATGTCAAATTCGGCAGATCCTGGTATACTGGGAGGATTGCTTATGTTGGTAAGTTACTTGCTACGTACGTATATATACATTAGTCTGTATTTGAATAGCCATTGAAGATTTTGAGGCACACAAAATTAAGCAATAGAAGCCTAGGGATGTGAGTATTGGTGAGGTTTAAGGGTATAAGTTAGGCTGCTCACACAGAATGGCAATATAATGTTTTGACTTTGCTGTGTTGTTAGGTATTAAATGGTAGAAGCCCAAGGAATGTTTGTTATGTACCAACTTCTGTGAGAGTCCCATGTATCAGACAATGGTATAATGTGGCTTGCATACACACGCAGTAGAGGGATTTATGATTGATTTCATTCTGTTCTGGAGTTTATCACTACCCTGTATTTACTGCAGGAGGAATGTTAGAGGTGGAAAGTAAGTTCATCAGTGGTGAAATTGATCTAATGAATTCAGGTACGCATTCGTGCAGTGTATATTAAAATCATGTACATATATGGTGTACATAGCTGATGAAGTTACTGAAAAGGTTCTGCCAGTCCAAGAAGGGAAAGTTACTGAGAGAGTGCTGTCAGTTGTTGTTGAAGAGAAAGCTACTGAAAAAGTGCTGCCAGTCCATGAAGAGAAAAAGAGATGAAAACAAAGTAAGCACTTTCATTACGAGTATATGTAGTGTATGTGTATATGGTGTGTGCTACGTATTTGAGAGCTGCTGTCTGATGTCACTAACACTGACACAGGGAAGAAGACTAAAAATCAATCAATGAAAACCCTAAAAAACAGAGGCAGGATAAACAAGTCTGAGCAAAAGAATACAGGTGTCGATTTAAAGAAAGGTTGTACAATGTGATGTGTGCGTTTGTAACAGGGAAGAAAAAGAGAGGGAAGATTATTGACTATGGCAGTGGTATTGAAGTTGAGAATGATGGTGACTTTGGTTAATTACATTAGTTGTATGTCATAATATAACAATACACCAGATTCAATTGTACCTGTCTAGAATGCTGAGAGCTCAACGAAAACACCTATAATGTACAATGATGTTGAAGAAGCTGATTTCTCTGGTATGTGTGTATGTTGACACTGATTCTGTAAAATAGTTTTTGAATTACGGTACAGCTCGATTCTAACTTGAAATACGCGTGTCACCTACACACGTGTATTTTGTAACTCTACTCGAGTATTTTTTAAAAAACTCGCGTGTTTGTACACGCACGTTATCTTCGTGATCGCCACGAGTAACCTGTAAGCTGCACCACACGAGTGTACTAGGACAAAGGACACGTGCGCGTTCAGTATGCGTATGCCAGTGATTTAAAGATGGGAAGGCTAAAAATCAAACATAAAACATTGTTACCGTTATTCTAATCGATCTTGTCAGTCATTGTGCCTGTCAAATAAATGCGCCTGTTGACAAGCACGTGTTAGTCACAAAAAATCTCGCATAAACTTATTATAATCACATGCACACGTGATATGCGTTTTTGTTCTTAACAAGAGATAATGGAAGGGCACGTAGCACCTTATCTTAAAGAAGTTGGGACTTGCAGGTAACCTTCCCAGCCAGTTTCAAGGTACATACATACATTGCTGCGCGTTTACATGCGTTTGTACTATACTCGAGCAGACTCCACGTGTCGAGTGCACGAGTTTATTTAGACTCGCAACGAGTTCTTAACACTCCGCAGGCAGTTGAGACGTCATCAATTTCTTGTGCGCTCGCAAACATGCCACGATTTTTGCTGTTCATGTAGTGCGTGTGTAATTGCGCACACGAGTTTTTTAAAAGTTAGAATCGAGCTGTACCGTATGTAGGCAGTGCTGTATATGGTGATCTTATGGAAGACTATCCTGTGGAAGACTATTATCCTGTGGAAGATTATCCTATTGACAAATCACCTGTTAAGGATAACTCAAATCATCCTGTTGATAATACCCATCCTTATGTTGGTAGCAGTTTAGTAGGTACGTGCTCATGCATATAATACAATAACGTTGTTCTAGTACTAAACTATGTACATAGCTAAACAAATTTAGGTTTCAGGGATTTTTCTAAAAAATAAAAAATAAATTCAGGAGGGCGGGACTGTTAACTAAGTCATAAGATAATACCTTAGATTAATAAAGCAGCCATCCATGACTAAATATGTAACTTGCAGTGTTCTTTTGTCATGGTGTATGTGTACATGTCATAACTAAATGAATTTTATATTTCCTTGTGTGTTTATGTATGTAGGTATGCAGAAAGCAATACAAAAGTTGACAAAGTGAGTAGAACATCTGGAGCAACAATTGCTTTTACCAACTGGGAAGGCTAATATATTAGAGGGTTATTCTCCTTGTGGAATGTTTGAAATGACTCCAATGAATCTTCCCGCAATGACATCACCACAGGTAAACCTCTTAAAGCCTTCCATGGCGTCAGCAGGTCTTCCACCTGTAGTTGGAAATAAAGTTAGTCCACCACCTATAGACAGGACAAAGTTGACAATACCAGAAGACATTGTGGAGAAGTACAGTAATTTATTAAACAAGTGCAAAATTTCTACCATTGCTGTTCACCTTACAAAGGAAGCATATTTCGGCAAAGAGTACATGAGCTATTGCACATTCCATGACATTAGAAGATTCTCTGGGCTACCTGAAGGTGATATCAAAAGGATGAAAGCATTCCTGAAGTCGATATGCATACCAAGAATTATGGGTTCTACGGTGGATTTCGAGGCCATATACAAAAGTTGTGTGGAGTCCATTGGACAAAGCTGTAAAATGTTGCGTAAGCAACGACTTGCAGGACTTCCTTTAGAATAAGCATTGTTTACTTAATTGTTAAACGTTTGACACATTGCACATTTTGATTTGTGTGTAATGATCTATTTGATGGTGATCAAAGAAGTCAACTCAAATTTTATTTGGCTTGTGTACCCAGTGCTTGAAATAAGCAGTAAAATTATGGTAAGACACATTGTCTGAACAAAAGTGATTTTGATCAGACATTTATGTGATTTGTTAGGACAGTAACATCCTACCAAAGTATTGGATTTGAAGTACAATTTTCTACTAGGACATTTTGTCTGATCAAAACCAAAAATGTCCGATGTCCGACCTTTATTTCAAGCACTGTGTACCTTTTTCAGCTGAAGATCTTTAGCCACTACGTATGTTACATTCATGTGGCTTTAGTAAATGTGATGATCAAAGAAGTCAACTGAGAGGTGATCAAATTTTATTTGGCTTGTGTACCTTCAGCTGAGAACCTTTAAGCCACTAAAAATGTAAATTAATAGCCAATTGGTTCTCTTTCAGTTCAATTATGTTGCATTTATGTTGTGGTAAAATGTGAATTAATAGCCAGTGGGTTCTCCTTCAAGTTCAATTACCCTCGGAATCACTTTGGCTAAATGACGGATATACCTACACACATAAAAAGAAGTTACATACATAAATTGTTCAAATTGCATGAGCATAATTATGTATGTACATACATACCACTATACTATACTTTCTATTGGACTGCCTGATAATTATGCAACATAAAATCGTTAAAATTGTTTTTAAATGGTGGCAACTTGCTATTGGTATGTGATGAATTAAAATTATTCATGTGAGAATTACATTTGATTGCCTAAGGCACATTTCAGTACTGCTTGGCTAACACTTATCGTCCCTATACCTTCCCATCTGCCGATGAATATGTACGTGTATGTAACTTGCCTAGTGCACTTGGCAACATCTACAGTTTGCTAGAAACGTTTAATGCCCATTATCAATTCCGCTTTTGTGTGTGGCTTAGCTTCACGTCTGATCCACTCTTTCAGCTCGTGCCAGAGATTTTCAATGGGATTAAGGTCCGGTGATTCTGCAGGAGTTTTCCACCAATTTATCCCTTTACTTTCATAAAAAGTTCGCGCACGCCGAAAAGTATGCTTGGGGTCATTATCTTGCATAAATCTATGACCCCTAGCAAACTTCTCAGTGATAAATGGTAAAAGAGTAGTATCTAGGATATCAATATATAGGTCCGCATCCATAATCTCATCGAAAATACAAATTGGTCCTTGCAAACTGATTCCAGCTCACACGTGAACTTTCGGTGGGTGTTTTGGCCTGTAAGGTGGTACCCAAGGTAAAAATTATGGCATTGTAAACATACCAAATATGTAAAACATGAGAGTTGAGAGGTCTGATAAAATCGTGATCAAATCGTGAGAGTTGAGAAGTCTGATAACAGGGTAATTATATTGGAGCCTAGACCTGTTGGGACCAAAAATTTTGTCGTATTAATATTAAATTTTCATTATACATGCATTTTCTCACCTTGGCTTGTTCTTTGGAGCACATACTTTCTTACAAAAGTAAAACCTCTTATGAGTCTCCAGTTGTATCGATGATTCATCCGTAAAGATGATACTGTCAAAGCCATCCTTGGCCTTGTCTAAATACTCCCTTGCCCATGTAAGCCTCTTCTCTTTGTTTGCATTTCTTATCAATTGGCAATATGCTGAACCGCGAAATGTCCAACCTAACTTTTTGCGACACCTGAAGATGGTCCAGATGGATATATCGTAACCTTTCTCCTTCAATAAGCGATGTATCTGGTACGCTGTAGTCTCGTCATCATAAAGCATTTGTCTGTCAACAATTACTTTAACCTCGGGAGTTACCTTCGACGGTCTACCGCTGCCTAAATGTAAATAATGTACACTTCATTTCGTACGTGTGTACCTGGCTTCCTCAACAAAGTACCAGACTTCTTGTAATGGCACAGGAACTTCCACACACTAACTCGGCTCACGAAAATGTTATCTTTACGCAGCAACAATCGAATAGTTGGTGCAGCATGTCCATCCAAATAATGCTGAAGTATTCGCTGTCTTGCGTACTCCGTCAATGCAGGCATACTGACAAACAAACAACGAGGTGACTAAGAAGAGAAAACTTTCAAATAACGCACAATACAATAACCTACTTGGAGCGCCCGTATAAATGTAATTATACAGACGTGTATGTTATTATCATCCATCGAAAGCTAGCAGTCAAGATATACATGTAAATATACATTTTCATTTAAATAAATAGTGCGAGGAACCATAGATAGGTATATATATCTATGGAGGAACCATGCGTGGAACTTTGACCAGCGTCTCAACACGTCTTTTAATGGAATGGATCATCATCTGCTTAAAGCGGAAGTGGCTGCTGTAGAAATAAATACACATGTGAAAAGCAAGTTGATATACAAAAACTTTGCAGATGTAAGTAGGATATAGAATCTACGTAATTACGATATTCACCACAAACGTAATTACAGTCGTAATTACAAAATAATTACGATAGTATTACGCAGCAATACGCTCAACATAAATCAGTAAGTACGTTATTACTACTCTATATTACGTGTAATTACAAGTACGAAACGTTAACTTTTTTTGCTCACTACCGTACGTACATAGTATGGAAATCGGTTATGTAGGTAGGGTATGTTCTGGTTTTAAAATTAATGCTTTCATGTTTTTGTGCACTTGCATTATTGTGTTTATGTTTTACTTACTCAATAGTGTGTAAATGTCAACCCTCTTCTCAATTATGAATGATTTTCTATTTAAAGCTCACTATTACATTGTTGAATCCTTGCTGCAAAGTTGCAAGGTATAATATAAAGTAACAAATTGTTTTTGAAATTGCTACTCTATACATTAGAATGTGTTGTACATTAAGGGACACTAGAAATTATGTTGTACTTAAATATGTAGGAAAATGATGTATAAATATTTATGCATCTCAGTTTTAGTGATTGCTGTGTCTACCCTAGGGCATTATTATATATACACATTTGCCACACTTAGGCACAGAAGACCAATGCAAATTCTAAGCAAAAAACAAACACCAAAAATGATGAGGCATTTACATCTCACAGCATGTTTAAATTAATAGTCAGTTTACGTATCTTATTTGTACACAGAGCGACTTTATTCTTCATATTGGGACTGCCTCACCATCATCAGTGACATCAGCCCCGCCATCATCAGTGACATCAGCCCCGCCATCATCAGTGACATCAGCCCCGCCATCATCACTGACATCAGCTCCACCATCATTGGTGACATCAGCCCCACCATCATCAGTGACATTGGCCCCGCCATCATCAGTGACATCAGCCCTACCATCATCAGTGACATGGGCCCCGCCATCATCAGTGACACCACAAGATTATCCCACAGAGGTACATACATATGTACATTTTGAAATTACTATTGTCGGTGTGTGTGCATCCATTTGTGCACATGGATGCGTGAACGTGTGCTTGTTTGTTCCCATGGTATCAAAACTTTTCACATGAAGTGAAGCCTGAATAACCAGTTAAACAATTATTGCTGCTTTTCAGGTTTGTTATGGTATTTGCCATCAATGTTGATAAGGTTTAATAACAATTAAAACTAGTTAATAACAAGGACAGGCAACAGTACGTGCAACTGACATGCGCAGATGTTTAGGCACAAAGACCGCACAATTTAGGTGCAAAATCAAGTGAAAGACTGGAGAGACATCTTGTTTGTTCGATACGAGTATGGCAGAGGAACAATCCATGACAGTGGACCCGGATATTTAGTTGGCGGTGTCAGAAGCACTAAAGGCTATACCTGGATTTGAGGCCTTGATGGCAAATGCCGCCAAGAAGTTGGCTGCCGATAACCAGGAGCAGAGGAATGAGGACGAGAGGAAGAAGGAAGATGAAGACAACAATAATCAAACGGAAGCCCGTAAGTAGTTGTTATTCACTAGCGCACCTAGTCACGTGACTCGGATTCAGGGCACCTCGCCCATTCCCTATACAAATACAACTGCATTACAATTGAATCTAATAACTACACGAGCAAACTAAATCGTCCAAGCGAAGGGCGGTCAGTATATGGCAGTTGTCACTATGAAGAATGCAGCTAAGCAAGCTGCCAGAGTAAGAAAGTCAGCTAAGCGAGCTGCCATTGGTAAACACGCAGCTAAGTGAGCTGCTATATAGCTAAGTGAGTTACTGGGGCAAGATGAAAGCTGAGCAAGCGCACCAGTGTAAGAATTCAGGTAGGCTAGCTGCCATGGTGTGACGGCAGCCAAGGGAGCTGTCATGGTAAGAATGCGGCAAAGGGAGCTGCCATAGTAAGAACGCAGCTAAACCAGCTACCATGGTAAGAGTGCAGTTTAGTGAGCTTCCAGTGTACGGTTGCAGCTAACGGTAGCTGCCATGGTAAGGATGCAGCTAAGCAAGCTGCCATGGTAAGAATGCAGCTGTGAGAGCTGCCATGGTAAGAATGCAGCTAAGTGAGCGGCCATGGCAAGAAGATAGCTAATTGAGCTGCCAGGGTAAGTAAGGATGCAGCTAAGTGAGCTGAGATCAGCGGTGACAAGCAGAAAGATGAACAAGAAGCTAAAGTAGAAAAGAATATTGCTAAAAACAAAGAAAAGAGTGCTAGTATTAAGAGTGATGGATCTGGTGGCATGGGTACATAGCTATACCTGATAGTTTATGAATTACTATAAACTACGTATCTAGCTATCTGTAACTAACCAGTAGCCACATAATGTATGTGTATGTTTACATTTTATTTAGAAATGACAATGCGGAATGCATCTGTTGTAGTGATGGTCGCATTTGGGGCACATGCTATAAAAGATATAACAAGGACACAGTTAGCTGGGGCTGTAAAACTTTATGCAGCCCCAGGTGAGAGGAAGGAACTCCTCAAATTGGACAAAAGAGACATGATACCTGAGGTAGCGCAGATGTTTCTGAGAGTAAAAAATTGTTAGTGTACAGGGAGACGCCAAAGAGTTAGTCGTGACAATATAATTAAGACTGGTATATTTTAATCTATGTACTCAAACTTATATATATATATATATCTACTTACTCTACACATGAAATGTAGCTATGTACATTATGTATAAATGTATGTATGTTATGAAAGCAATGTAGCTAACAGAACTCAAACAAAGTACATCATAGAAATGCATAGGAATTAATAGAACCCATCATGGGAATGCAAATGGGAAACAAAAGAAACCCAAATTAATAACATAAATCCATTGTGGGAATATACTGAGCAAAACCCATGGTGGGAATAAGACTGACTTCACATGGGAATACAATTAACCAGCGATCATGGGAATACAATTAACCAAATGGGAATACAATTAACCGAATGGGAATCGATCATGGGAATACAATTAACCGAATGGGAATTGATCATGGGAATACAATTAACCGAATGGGAATTGATCATGAGAATACAATTAACTGAATGGGAATTGATCATGAGAATACAATTAACCGAATGGGAATTGATCATGGGAATACAATTAACCGAATGGGAATTGATCATGAGAATACAATTAACCAAATGGGAATTGATCATGAGAATACAATTAACCGAATGAGAATACAATTAACCGAATGGGAATTGATCATGGGAATACAATTAACCGAATGGGAATTGATCATGAGAATACAATTAACTGAATGGGAATTGATCATGGGAATACAATTACCCGAATGGGAATTGATCATGAGAATACAATTAACTGAATGGGAATTGATCATGGGAATACAATTAACCGAATGGGAATTGATCATGAGAATACAATTAACTGAATGGGAATCGATCATGGGAATACTATTAACTAAATGGGAATTGATCATGGGAATACAATTAACCGAATGGGAATTGATCATGGGAATACAATTAACCGAATGGGAATTGATCATGAGAATACAATTAACTGAATGGGAATCGATCATGGGAATACAATTAACCGAATGGGAATTGATCATGAGAATACAATTAACTGAATGGGAATTGATCATGGGAATACAATTAACCGAATGGGAATTGATCATGAGAATACAATTAACTGAATGGGAATCGATCATGGGAATACTATTAACCGAATGGGAATCGATCATGGGAATACAATTAACCGAATGGGAATACAATTAACCGAATGGGAATACAATTAACCGAATGGGAATACAATTAACCGAATGGGAATCGATCATGGGAATACAATTAACCGAATGGGAATCAATCATGGGAATACTGTTAACTGAATGGGAATTGATCATGGAAACATAATGGGAATCAAACAATCCATTATGTGAAATGAATGAAGAAGTGAATGGGAATAAAACATACCAATTTTGGGAATTAAAGGAATCCCATTGTTGCATGCAAATAAGACTCAATGGGAACTAACATGTCCTATGAATGGGACATAACAGTAAATTCTCCATGAATGAGAATTATATTTAAAAATCCCATGAATAGAGAATGGGAATTGTTATATTCCCATATTAATCCCATTGAATTACCATGCATGGTATCTGAATATTTTTTCTTGTGGGAAGTTGGAAATAGTGTGGAAATAACATGGAAATGGGATGGAATTTGAAAATATTATGGAAATAGTTTGGAAATTGGAAATAACGTGGAAATTGGAAATAGTGTGAAAATAACATGGAAATAGCATGGAATGGAAGGAAATTTACTGGAACCAGCCACCATACAAATGACTCCATCACCACCTCATTTCATGACATCAGATCAAACAACTCCATCACTCATCACATCAAATCAATTACAAGTCGTATGTAATACAAATTGCAAATAAATTTAATTGCACTTTTGTTTGTATAATTACACATAGTTTGTTAATGCACAAGAACATAATCACTACACAATTGTCATTAATGCATGCTTACAATATTATCAAAACATGTTACAATACAATAATTATTAATTAAATCATTTCACTAAAATCATGTACAAATCAATTATATGCACTCTAAGATCCTTGACACAGCTGATACAGTTTCATTCCCTTTAATGGCACGTTTTCAAAACGGATAATTAGATCATTAGAAAATACGGCATGGGGGTTGCACATTTATTGGAGACTACAATAAAATATTTTATGGCGACGTTACGAGAAAAGGACATCCCAGGTGCTTCTTTAAATGCCCGAGACCCCAGTGAATTAAAAATTCCAGAGCTGAAATGTTGGCTAATGTGTAGAGGAGCTCCACAGAAGGGCAAGAAAGCCAATTTAGTGGCAAGGCTTGTAGAGATAAGTTCGAGGATAAGTTCTTATCACGTACCCGTAAAGAAGGATTTTAAGCTTCCATGCAGTTAGTTGTTCTATTTTGCATACAATAGGTTTATTTTAATTTATTTCCATTGTGCCGCATAGGGTTCGAGCTTATATTGAGAATGGATGGACAGACACTCCCATAGATCCAGATGGAACCACTACTTCAGGAACTGATACCTCAACAAGTAATCCACCAAATGATAATACTACTTTCTCGCAAGATCTAAGCTGGAACAATATCAAGACATATTACAAAGCACCATATGAAATTCCAAAGTTTACCAATGCTCACATAGTAACTTACTTTGTAATGAGAAAAGTTTGTGATGGAAGTAGCTGCACAGATTTCAAGTCTATAAATCAATCTGCAATAGATCTGTTCCACTGTGGTCACCTCCAACAAGTAGAAATAGCAGAAGCAAATGGAACACTGTGGATTTGAGCTAACTGTCTTCCTCAAATGAGGAAAGATAGGACTTACAAGGTAGTTTTGTCACTTTCAAGTAGTAAGTGGGACATCAGTGGTGCCAGCTGTGGCTGCCCTGCTAGTAAAGGCCCTCGTGCTACATGCAAGCACATTGGAGCATTAAGTTATTTGTTTCAAAGCTTCTGTGAGAATGGTACTATTCCTGAGTTATTTACATGCACTCAACGACTACAAGAATGGAACAAACTGAGAGGTAAGAAAGTAGAATCTATGACGGTAACTGACTTAAAAGAACACAAAATAACACTTCATGTTGCTAACTTGAATCGGATGGAGAGTTCACGAATTCCAAGTAACTTTGATTCCAACACGCATTCTGTTGACTTAGGAGCTATCGATATACTGAGAGCTGATTTACTGAATATTGGGCATGCCTGTGCATTTACAACTATTCTAGTACCATCAGTAGAAAGAGCTCTACATGACCATACATACAACAAAACACTACATGAAGACACCATATCATTACCGATTCCTGAGTCAGCATCACACCAGCTGTAGCATCTTCAAGCCCACCACAAGAAGAATTATAGCCACTCCAGTTGCCAGTACCTGATCTACAACAGCAATAGCTATAAAGGAAAAGCTACAAGTTAGTGTCAGAGAAAGGACAAGGATTGAAGAGAGCACTCGCATCCAATCACAATGCTCACCGTGATATGAGGTTGGACAGAAGCAAATAACTGGGTGGAAATGTGGATAGATACTTACACAGAAGTCAAGGACTCCAGCTCTGTTAAAGAATATGTTGTACACAAAACCAATGTGTGATATTCCTGCACCTATTAAATGGGGACAAGAGAATGAATCTACGGCACGTCAAGCATATGTAAAATACATGCAAGGGAGTGGTGAATTTAATTTGATTGTTAGAGAGTGCAGTTTCATTATACATCCAGAAAACGGCTGGCTTGGATCTTCACCTGATGGAGTTGTCTTGGATACAGCTGACAAATCTTTGCTGGACTGCTAGAGTTGATGTGTCCGTATACAAAGCGTGACATTTTGCCACAAGAATCATGCCAAGAACCAAATTTTTATTGTTGCTTGGCAGATGATGGTTCCATGCCATCCCAGATAAGCGTCATAAAGCCAGCCAATGCCCTCACAAAGACAAGCACGCCACCACCTAGTAGTCTTTGGTTGGTACAACCAAGTATGTACCACTTTCACACCTCAGATCAAAGGAAACAACAGGGCAATATATCTCATATTCCCTCTTCACCAGGGCATTATATTGATATTGCCCTCTCCACAGGGCATTATAATGATATTGCCAGGGAAAGTTGTTCCTTTGAACTCTTTGATCTACTCTCTGATATACAAACCGAAGTGGAACTACACTCTTTATATAGGTGCGTCAATTCGATATCGATTGTGGGTTTTAGTTTTAAAGTTTAGGCAGGTTTCTAGTCGTCATTTCTAGGCTATTGTCTACGTAAGTTTAGAAGTATATTTACCAAAGAGATCTCAGTTTGAGGTGAGTTACTTGCACGACAAAAACAATCTGTTACCATGTGCTCATTATTCTATTTAAATGACACCACTAATATTAATTTATCCATCGAAGCAATTTAAAGCAAATTTTCAACCGAAATAAGTCTTTTAGTCTTGCTTGTAGCTTGTAAACTTGTTTATAAACCCACAATCGTTGCAACTATGTGTGCAAGAACGTCATGAAAACATCATATCTAAAACTCACAATCGAAACTCACAAGCCACACTATAAATACAATCACCGCAAATTGATCGAACTCTTAGCTTCAGCTGTTGAGTCAGCTCGCCAAGGAAGTGGTACATAATTGTGGCCCTCGGGCTTCGGGTGTACATATCAGGCAGCCCACTTGTGCCTGTGTTACAACTATTAAATGTAACATATGCATACAACATCATAAATGAACCTTGATCTTAACATATATGCTTGTAACATTATTATTAACATGAACATTGTTCTTTGTTTTTTGTGGTTAGTTGGTTGCTGCTGCGAGGTGCGTACAATTGGTATATATATTTATATAACTAATTATTCACCTTGACATAAAGTAGTCAATTTTTTAAAAATGTAAGGTGTGATTTAAAAAAAATCCGAATTACTGCTGTCTCTATAGCATTGACGAGGGAACACATTATTGGGATCCATACGGAGGACGTCTGCAGGTCTTATGATGACTGGATGCCTGCTTGGTTATCTCACTTGGCAGGCTTGCCAGAAGGTATCAAGGTACCATCCAAAGCTATTGCTATGACATCACCACTAGTTGCAAAAAACTGGGAAACCCTCCTGGCTAACCATCTAAGTGGGCAGCTGACAGATTTCTTCATCAAGGGAATCTTTCAAGGCTTCCGCATTGATTTTAAACAACCGTTAAAATCTCTGGTATCAGCCAAGCGGAATCTGAGCTGTGCCCTCCAGCACCCTGACACAGTTGAGGAGTACCTGGCCGACGAGATTGCCCATGGCCTAGTAGCTGACCCATTCCAGAAGGAAGTCATCCCCGCAGCCCATATCAGTAGGTTTGGTGTTATTCCAAAGCACCATCAGCCAAACAAGTGGCATCTGATCGTCGACCTGTCCCACCCAGTCAACTGCAGTGTCAACGGAGACATACCTAAGGAGCTATGCTCTCTAACGTACATCACAGTGGATTCAGCTATTCAGTACATACAGCGGGTTGGCCAAGGCACCCTGTTGGCCAAGATCAACATCAAAGGTACCTTCTGGCTTTTACCTGTCTGCCCCGCTGATTGCCACCTGCTAGCAATGTCCTGGAACCACTACATTTACATTGACACTTGTTTACCATTTGGGCTCAGGTCAGCGCCAAAGCTGTTCAATGTTCTGGCTGATTTACTATCTTGGATACTTGCACAGTGTCAAATATCACCAGTCCTGCACTACCTTGATGATTTCCTCACACTAGGACCTCCAGAGTCCACAGTATGTGCTCACAATCTTGACACCATCAAGGATGTATGCTCTTTCTTAGGAATCCCACTTGCCCTAGAAAAGGTTGAAGGGCCATCAGCCTGCCTGTCATTCTTAGGGATCACTCTGGACACACAACGCATGGAAGCTCGCCTCCCAGATGAGAAGTTGCAGAGAATCCGTACTGTGGTGGCAGCCTGGCTCAGCAGGAAGAAGGCCACAAAACAAGAGATCTTGTCGTTGGTTGGCCTGCTGCAACACGCCACTAAGGTGGTAAAACCAGGAAGAACATTTGTGGCACGTATGTATAGCAAAGCTGCTAGACTAAAAAAATTATCACACTTCACACGGCTAACCAAAGACTTCCATTCTGACCTACGTTGGTGGCACCTGTTCATATCCACCTGGAATGGTGTGAGTTTTCTTGAGTGTTCCCCCCATGCACCTTCTCCCGACGACCGGATCACAACAGATGCATCGGAGTCTTGGGGTTGCGGCGCAGTATTTGAGACCCAGTGGTTCCAGCTAGCTAGGTCTACTGAATGGACAAGGATGGATATTATGGCTAAGGAGTTGGTCCCCATTGTTCTAAGCTGTGCAGTGTGGGGACCCCTAATTCTTGGAAAGAAACTGGAGTTCAGGTGCGACAATAACAGCCTTGTAGATGCATTAACAAGGGTTCGTCAAAGGAACTAATGGTCATGCACCTAATGCGGTTCCTCTGGTTCCTATCAGCTTTCTTTGAGGTCAAGCTTACAGATTCTCACATCCCAGGTGTGGCCAACACTGCAGCAGACATGCTTTCCAGGAATAGATCCACTGAATTTTTAACCTCTCACCCTCATATGTCACAAGTACCAACATCAATTCCAACACCCTTTCTAAAACTGGTGTCCCCCCGGAGATGCGACTGGACTTCCCCCACCTTTTTGCGTCACATTAAGTGTGCCATCACGATGCTCAGGAAGTTCTCTGCTAACCACTGTAAACATCACCCAATATACTAACTGTTACAAAAAAATTTTACATAGCTCCATGCACATACATACGGTACAGCTCTAAGGTAATGTCGCACTCGCTCACAAATTTTTGTCGAGTAAACAGCATTACTCGATCGAGTTTCGTGTACTGAAGCGCTCGCAGCGTGTGAAGTGACGAGTACTCGAAGTAAACTCGAGTGCATGATTTAGCATAAAGCTACTTAAGTACTACATGTACGTGACAGGCCTTATAGTGACAAAGCGCAAGTAGACGACGAGAGTGTGAAGAGTAACTTCACGAGTCAACTTTAGTTTCCTTTAGATATACTATGTAACGTGCAGTAAAAGCCTAACACTCATAAAATATTAATCTATCGAGCTATATTGCCGCATAGATAATAATTTTGTATTGCTCAAAAATATTAAGATACACTTACGTGCATTGTTCTTTTGTTGTGTTGCCTTCTTTGCCACTCACAAATAATAAAAAGATGAAACTAATCCTATTTTAATCACTAACAAATTGAAGAACGAGCGAAATTGATGCACTGAGATCAGTACAGTGACTACATTATGAAACGTGCCACTGTTTATGCGCATGCCCAAGTATTATTCTATTTAACCCTCAGTTTCCCATCATAGACACGCGCAATGCATTTTTTGATATAAAAGTATTCTTTTTTTATAGTAGACTAACAACACCTTTATCGATTGTAACTATTTTTATAAGAAGCCACAACATTATACGTTAGCCAGAAATAGAAATTTCCATATAAGCGGTATGCATTGACAAGTAAGTCTATTTATAGATTTTTTGTTTAGACGGCGGCCATTTTAGTGAAATGGAGTGCAAGAAGTCTCGAGATGAGCGATGTGCTCGTGGTTTATTTAGTTCTTCAAATGTAACTGCACTTCTAAGTGATGTTAGCTCTGGAAGTGGAAGTTGTTATGAAAGCGAAACAGCGGAGGAGGATGCCGACGGTTTGGCAACCTCACGAGCAACTTCATTACCACCCGAACCAGTAAGCCATTGATTGAGGTCGTAAACAATTTAGTAAGCACAAATTAATAGGATGATGTCCTCGGAGCACAGGGAAACCAGTCGTTCTCTCCTGAGGCGTGTTACAATGCCGAAGATGTGTGCACAATGTTGGGCACTTCGTTAACAGATAGTGCTACTAGCGATACCAAAGACCAGTCAAACAGTAGTGATTCTGAATCAGAATTTGACCTCAGTGATCCCCAAGCAGGACTAGCCACAAGTGAAGATGAATTGTTTATCTCCCAGACTGATGAAGCAAGCTCCATTCAGCAGTTTTCAAGTGGGGATATTTTGTTATTGTGGAGCAACCAAGACAGTTTGGCATCAGATAAATACAATAATGAAGAGGCTTCTTAGAGTAACGTTACAACAGAAGATGATACAGAAATATCAAATGTGAGTAGGGGACGTGGGACCAGAGTGTGTAGGGGACGTGGCACCCATGTGAGTAGGAGACGTGGCACCAGAGCAAGTAGGGGACGTGGCACTAGTGTAAGTAGACAACATAACGATGAAGCTTTGGACAGTAACATTACAACAGAAGATAATACAGAAATACCCAATGTGAGTTGGGAACGTGGCACCAGTGTAAGTAGACGACATAGGGGACAGAGCACTAGATGGAGAGGACGAAGACAAAGACAACCGAGGGGAGCAGCAAGGTCTAGATCTAGAGTTCGTCGTAGTACAAGTCGTGGTACAGCACAACTGGATAGGCTACCATTACCAGTAAAGAATATTTGTACTAAAACAGATACCATAAAGGAAGATTTTACATTTGCTCCTGCACAGCTAGAAGGCTTTCATATACCTAGTGAGGTAGACACTTCAAATCCAGAAGATCTTTTCAAGCTTTTTTTCGACAAAACAATTGTAGATTACATTTGTAATTCTAGTAATGAATATGCTGAGTGTCACAAAGATGATAAGCCAGTGATGTACAAGTACTACAACAATATGAGCAGTGAAGACTTCTACAAGATGGTATCCATTTTCATGCATCTTGGTTACAAGAAAATTCCCAGGTATCGTATGGCCTGGAATACTTCAAGTCTGTGTTACGATCCTTTTGTCACAAAAGTATTGAGCCGCAACAAATTTGAAGGGCTGATGGCGTTTCTTCATGTGGTGGACACAGAGAAAGAAAGTCAGCTAAGAGATGATAAAGACAAGTTACTCAAAGTTCGTCCATTGTATGAGCACATCAATAGTAAGTGCCAAAAATATTACCAACCAAGCAAAGAAATATCTATAGATGAACGGATGATAAGTTCCAAGGCCCATTTTTCTTTCAAACAATACATCAAGAATAAACCCACTAAATGGGGCTTCAAATTGTGGTGTCTTTGTAGTTCATCAAATGGATATACCGTAAAATTTTCAATTTATCGAGGAAAAACTGGTGAAGTTATCAGCGGAAATGGGCTATCGTATGATGTGGTATTTCGCCTTATGGATGAGTATCTTGATCAGGGGTACAATTTATTTGTTGACAATTTCTACACAAGTCCTACACTAGCATTTGATCTATTTGCTCGGAAGACTCACCTAACAGGGACGCTGGACAGAACACGGACACATGTGCCACCAGAAGTACTAGATTGTTACAAAACATTGTCATTTAAGGATAAGCACTGTGGTGAAGGCTTATACGTAAGAGACGGCTGTACTGTTTATTCAACATGGAGGGATACAAAGTGCATTACTGTTTTGTCCACAAAATACCCACGTTATTCTGATACTACTGTAAAGCATAATACAAAGGATGGACAAGGTCACCATCAAAAGAGTGATGTGCCAATTCCGTCACCAGTTTTTCACTATAACAAGTATATGGAAGGGGTCGACAAATCAGATCAGTTGATTCATTATTATAATGTCCTGCACTCTTCTAAAAAGTACTGGAAGACTCATTTTTTCCACTTTATTGACATTGCTGTGGTGAATTCATACATCATTCACCTTGAGATAGAAAAAAATCCTCTATCACATTATCAGTTTCGAGAAAATTTGGTTAGATCTTTGTCAGGAGTTATACCTGAAAGCGCACATTATACAGAAAGTCATTTGGGAGTTCGCCATACCTCTTCTAGCGAGTGCTCGTTGCTTGAGCATTATCTAATGTTGTTAACACAGAGATCTCAATGTGTGTATTGCAAAATAGAGAAGTCCACTCACTTTACAACTAGGCAGTGTAAAAAATGTCAAATTCCTCTGTGTTTTATAGAACGTGATTGTTTTTTGAAGTGGCATGAACCGAGCTTTAGACCAATATGGAAGAAGTGGCTAAAGGATACTACTGCAACCAATACACCAAAAAAGGAAGACCTGCTGGGTCTACTGCTGCAAAAGGGAGTTACGTGATAACAATATGGCGTTCGTGTTGCTATAGAAAATTGGCTGTGAAGATTTCAAATCGATAGCTAAAACTATGCGAGAGATATTTCGCTCTTTAGTAAGCATTGTAAATTATATACCGTATAGGCAGTAATTTTCGAGAGATGAAATTTTCACGAATTTTGTGAGTAAAATAGCCTTCGTGAAAATATAATCGCGAACATTTCGTGCATCATCAATTATACTATTGCCTGTGTAACGTGCATCCTCGAGTCTTCAGGTGTCTCGCGAACAAATAAACGCGAAAATCCTATTTTTAAGCTTTTAGCAAAATTTTCATGCCTCAAAAATTACCGCCTATACGGTATTATAAGAGCTTGCGTTTTTTGGGAAACTAAGGGTTAAAGCATAGCGTACGGTTCTAATAATAAATCTCGAGCAAACATCCCTAGTGATTTGAGCTTTCTGTGAACGCGAGTATCTTCAACCCTCGAGTGTTTTATCCCTCAACAGTGATCGAGTTCAGCGTATTGAGCATTCGAGTGGCGAGTGTGTAAGTTGCGAGCGAGTGCGACATTACCTTAGAGCTGTACCGTATACTGTGCATACTTTATGTATTGTGCATCTGTTTATTATATTGCACATTGCATGGCTTGCTGTACCATATGCATGATAACAGACTATGTGTAGTTCAATGTTTTGCCAGTTTTTAGTCTGTAGGTTTTGTTATAACCATTGAAAACAGACTTTCAAATTGAACCGTACAATAAACGAGATATCTCAACAAAACCATTATCATTAGTAACTCACTTGATGTGGTATGCTGCTAATGACAACATATTATTAGGATGAACATCCGGACGTTGGAGAGAAGGTATGCCTTGATTTTACCATACGGCCTTTTTGCTCTTTATTTACAAGTGTTGCCATGTCAAACTGTACTGGTGATTGTGTAGCACATTAGCTACAGTGAGTATAACAATCTGTGCATACTTTGCATAATTGCGACTGTTTTCAATGCAGATAATACGGGAGAAACTCGCAAACCGGATGTTCAGAGGCTAAAGATTAATTTGACTAGCTATAGTTTGAACTACAATTTTTTCAGTACACACCATTTGTATTATGGTAATTGTCAGACTAATTTGTGTTCCTGGTAAGAAGGCGTGAACATGGTTACCCAGCAGGTCGTGCATGTTCAAACTAGTCATGCGCTTATAATTGATAAGCGCCTGGGCGTAGAGGGTCTGGCAACACGAGACTATGATATGTTCAAACGCACGCGAGTTGCCTGTACTAAACGGGGATAGCTAGCACAATAATAAATTATTACGTTTAGCGATATTGATGCTTTAGAACGGATTCTTTTGGATACAGAAGGGCATAATTAGTCTAAAGCGGCGCAATTAGGGCTCCCACGTGCATCAGGCATTCGATTCTACAGTACCTCCTGGTGGCTGGTATGCAGAGGTGGCATAGCTACATAATTATAAGCCTCACTTCGCGGCACACGCCCCTCCGTTATGAGCTTGGTAATATTCCGGATACGATCAGCACACGTGGTTACCTACTGCGCATGCAAAGCTAACAAACTGATTGGTTGGCCAGAAGTTAGCAATATGTCAGGTATAAAAGTGTCTTGATGTACTGGTTCATATTGCATGCTAATATTATGTGGCCACAGGAGAAAACGCAGAAGGATCCAAGAAGAATCAGCTGCCGCTACTTATCGGCGCGCACGACGATGATGACGTTGTTGGTTAGTGCCGAAGGTATCAAATTTAATTGAGCACATTTTCTAGTCAACAGCAAAACGAACCTCCCTGCAACCACCGGTGGTGGCAAGCCTGATGACCCTCCTGCAACTGGTAAGCTGGCCGGCATACAGCCGTACCTATAGACGGCCTCTAGCTATATCTTTGCATGAATAGCTAGCTGTAGCTACTACTGTACATGTTTTATTTTACTTGCGCATAATTTGCAACGATGCTGTTATTAGCCATGCACTGATGCATGTTCATTTTCCAGTCCAAGCACTTTCTAACCAATACAGCCAACATTTTGTAGCTGACACCTTTTCGATCAAAGTGTCTTGATCACCTTTTCAATCAAAGTAAAATTTGCGTGCTGATACCTGGTATCACCTTTACAATCAAAGTAGCTAAAATTTCGTGTTGGTATCACCTTTCAATCAAAGTAATTTTAGCACTCAGTGTCAGTCACATGATCAAAGTGTGCATTCTCTGAGCATTATGTGTTAAATATTTTATAACTTAAATGCTTTATGCTACAACTTGATTTTACTTTTACAGTTACAATCGATATCAAGGACATCGTTAAACAAAGAAATGCCTTAACCAAGCAGATAAATCAACTGAGTAAGTATATCATGTATAGCTGACCAGTAGATAGCTATAATTTATACACTATACACTATTTTTAAATGGTTTATATAGAGAGGGAAAACAGGCAGCAACCAGCTACTGATACTGCACATGGTGGTGGTCCTGCCAGAGGACGTGGTGCTGGTAAAGGAAGCAGCGTTGCCAGGGGACGTGGTGCTGCCAGGGGACGCGGTGTCGCCAGCAGAGATGGTTATGCCAAGGGACATGATGCTGCCAGGGGACACGGTGGCAATGGGACTACTGCCTGGGTTCCTGGACTTCATGAAGAACAAACAGTCCTTAAACATGAATATTGAATAATTGTACATAATCATAATTACTACAATCAGTAGCTAAATCAACATAACTAACATACATAAATAAATTGAAAACATTACTAATACTAACAATGATAAATGATATTAAGTTTAGGTATAAAAGTATAGCTTTACTTAGCTAATAATGCGTGTGTTTGTACTTGGAAGGCCACAGCGTTTATTATGAAAAAACGATGCGGTGACTATTCAAACGCAACCACTATAGCTACACTTGATACTCAAGATGTTTATACCACCTGCAGTATATAGCTTATTATATTACCTGCCATAGCTGTATGTTGTGCCTCCAGAATTTTCTCTTGTGCCAAAATCTTATTCCTTGTTTCCTTACTTTTTGTAGATTGATCCCTATAGCTACTCACTTTTTAAATTTTTAATTTCAGTTATTATCTACTCTTTTGGGAGGTGTTTTGTATCTTCACTCATGTTGGAGTGCTCGGATAGTGTCAGTTGACTTGGTAAGTGTGTTTTTGTTACTGTTGTTGTTGTGGTAGTGACCACGTGTTATTCAATTCTAATATTTTCGAATGGTTACGTCTTTGTTGGTGCGACCACACAGGACAGTGCTACCAATTTTGATGCCTGGAGGCTTTCTATTAACAAGACTGGTTATTGGTGTGGGCGTGCATGTGACTCAGGTGGTCGCTAGCCTCGATAGATTGACAGTGCACATGGACGTGTATGTTGATATACTTGTAGTGAAGATAACTGTGTACCCCACACTGATGGTGTACGTTTGTCCGTGTGAGTGGATGTGTGTGTTGTGTCTGTTAGTGTTTAGTTGTTTGGTGTCTCCTTTTTTTAGTTCTGCAGGAGGTAATTGAATTACTAGTTTTGGGTGATCGGTGTCGAGGACAACTGGTGTGCTAGTTAACTTTTATGCTAAACAAAAACACCCTGGGTGTAAAAAAAGTGCGAGGCCAATCAGAAGCAGCATTGCAAACAGGTGTGACCAAAAACTTTGATATCAGTTGAGGCCAAGAAGTTACTTATCAAAATTTTTTTTAACTACTTGAATGACATACAATAGTTTATAGCATATTTTCACAAATATGATTGGCTTTGTCACTTGGCCACCTTTATTAATAATGATGGTGTGAAAAAGGTGGCCAAGTGACAAAGCCAATCATATTTGTGAAAATATGCTGTAAACCATTGTATGTCATTCAAGTAGTTAAAAAAAATTTTGATAAGTAACTTCTTGGCCTCAACTGATATCAAAGTTTTTGGTTGCACCTGTTTGCAATGCTGCTTCTGATTGGCCTCGCACTTTTTTTACACCCAGGGTGTTTTTGTTTAGCATATCACTACTTTTTTGGAAGCATAAACAGACGTTATTACTAGCAAGCAGCAGAGGCGTAGCTAGGGGTGGGCATGGTGGGGCATTTGCCCGACCGTCACTGATCTTTGCCCCACCATCAAGATTTATTTATTTAAAATATATGATGTAGCTATTGTAAAATCAACGTTACTTCTTTTAACATGCACTGAGAGGAGTGGTATCGGCAGTGTTATTACGCTGGTGACAAGTCGTGTGACAAAAGTAAGGTCACGTGATCCATTAGTTTAATGATATTAAAATGGAGTCGCAAACATGGTGGATTGTAATGATGCGCCATAGTGGATCACCATTGTCGCCCCACCTAATTCATGTTTTGTGAGCAGGTACCGTAGGTATTTTATGAGACAAGACATGCAATTGAATGGTTTGTACATGCTGAAGTCCCTGACCAGGTGAGCCCAATGACTGTCCACTGATTTACAAGGGTCATATAGAAGAATTACTGATGAAGCCTCCAGCCTTCGACATGCATGCAGACTGGAGCTTCGAGACAGCTGGATATCAAGGTCAATTATGCATGTATAAATGTGTCCCAACACCCAGGTTATAAAATTAAGGACTTTTGTGAAAAACAGGGTGCCTCCTTACTGTTAGCCTTGTGTATACATGCCATCTTGTGTGGTTACATTATTTCAAACATTATATTACTGATATATATTTTCAATGTCTAGTAGATGCCCATTCAAGTAATTCATGCAGAGGCATGTGAGCTGGTATAGTCGTGATCATCGCTGGATAGTTTCCTGGATCTTATGATCGAGTACCTATAGCTTCATGCAGCAGCATTTGTTATACATTACATCATAGCTAGGATAGTGTGCATACACTTTTCAAAGGAAGTAAATGCTCACATGAAAGTGGGCATATGTATGCATTAATATATAACAATATACTTAGTTGCATGCTTGAACCGTTGCCCGACCATCAAGAAATGGCTGGCCACACCCCTGAAGCAGCAGAGAAGTACTGCATGGACATAACTTGTACTTGCCTAGCACACAATATTGCAAATTAAATTTTGAAGCTTAATTTTGAAAAACTCAAGCCCGAGATTTTTTTTTAACTTTCACTACAGAGTGATACATCAATATAGATTGTGTATCTGAAAGTTTATGCAAATCATATGAAAGGGGTCCAAGTTATGACAACTATCAACCTACAGTGTAATAGTCCTTCTCAAATACATTCAAGTGTTTACTTCAGACTGATAATAGTACGACAGGTAGAGCATACATAGGAGAAGTGCTGATACAAATTTGGCGAAATCCATAAAGAAATGAGTGAGTTATTAGACAAACAAGTGAATGTATAAAAAGGGAGTTTGAAAAAAACTTCCGGGGTTTGCGAAAGCTCCCGCAAGCCCCCGAAAAAAGTGTGCGATGAAAATGAAAGAAAGAAACAAAGAAAAAAAATGACTGTCGCGTAAAAATTTTTGTGGTCACAGGAAGGCATTTATAAGGCTGTATCGGAAGAATGGCTGAATAGATTTCTACGAAGTTTGGAATATTGATTCTTCAAAACAATGAAGGTACTAATTGTCTAGTAAACGGGCGAATTGGGCGGGAAAGGATGGTTCGTCGTGCGTAGTCGCACAAAGGGCGCCATAAAACTCGCAATGGCTACCTGTTGCAGCTATGGGAGAGGAGGATGAGGAAGTAATGCCATGTACTTCTTTACCATGTGCATGGGACATACCAAGTAAGAAAAGAAAAGACAGCACCATTGAAGTATCCAGTGCTGTTTTTGAGAAACGTGATCATGCCAGACCAGGTAAAAAAAGGTAAAGCTTATTGAAGACTTTGATCCAAGGCCACCAGAATTTAAAGGAACCGTTCAGGCAAAGCTTCCTGAGCTTTTGGATAAAATTAAGGAGGAGGAGCTCTGTATATCACTAATGCTCGATGAACGTTATAAACGTGAGCTATTGAGTTCTGTTGATCTGCTGCTAGATTATAACTTACCAAGCAATTCAGCACTAGCCACTACCATTGCTGCCTTTAAGGAAGCCATTGAAGTCAGTAATTCTAAAACAAGGGAAATTGAAAGAGTTAGCCATGAGCAACATCAATCTGATCTATGGTTTTCTGTGCGAAGGTACCTCATCACGGCTTCCCTATTTGGTCATGTTATATCTTGAAGACCAGATACACCACCTGACAACCTTGTATTACGAATAATTCAGGCAAAAAGTTCACCTCAAATGCTACCAAATATGGCATCGACAATGAGAAGTTAGCCATACAAGCATATACTGATTACCAACAACACCAGGGTCATCCTGGATTGGTAGTTAGTCCTTGTGGAATCTTTATAAATACAGAGTTTCCTTTTCTTGGAGCTACGCCTGATGGAAGTGTGTATGTTCCCAATGAGCTAGAACAGCCATATGGGTATTTAGAAGTAAAGTGCCTTATTCTGTAAGAGACCGTACACCAGAAGAGGCATGTTTAGCATCAAACTTTTACTGTAACCTTGATTCCACCAGAAAATTGAAGCTGAAAGAAACTCATCAGTATTTTGCCCAAGTTCAAGGTCAAATGGCCATAGGCGAACGCACATGGTGTGATTTTATGGTATACACACAAAAAGGTCTTAGTATTGAACGAATACGGTTTAATAAAATATTTTGGGAAAATACGTTCTCAAAGTTGAAGTCATTTTATGACAATTGTGTTGTCCCAGAGATAGTCAGTCCAATACATGTTGTGGGCCTCCCTGTCAGAGATTTATCAAAGATGTAGTAGTTAATATTTTTGTAATTATAATGTTTGTACAATCTTGTATTTGTTTATACATTTACAAAACAGCTGATAAACAATGCAATTACAGTAATGCTAAGAAGCTTCAGAATCTTCGGAATCACATTCTGAAATCTCACCGAAATAATTATGCATCCACGTCATCTTCACTACTTATTTCTGGTGAGGATACTAATGCTGGTCCAAAATTTGTCAAAAATGCACATACATACACAATGTGGTTGGTAACCCGTGCTAAAGAAATTGGTATGGTGCCCTTCAAAATACCAAAGCATTTCATTCTGCCAATAGCTCGTTCAACGTGTATTTTGACTGAAGTAATTTTTCTTCCTGCTTCAACTTCAGTTAAGGGTAGTTGCCTTCTGCCTTCTAAAAATGGAAGAATGTTCAAGTCTATCCCAAGGTCTTTCAACATATCTTTTATTGTGAAGCCTCTGTCTGCCATTATGGAAATTCCTGGCTTATCTTCAAGTTTAGTAAGAAAGCCACTTCTATGTGTAAGTTCAACATCTGATATTGACCCTACATAGACAGGAGAAATGTAGCATATCCCTTCATTTGGTGTACATGCAACAAGAAACTTCACAGTATTATGCTGTTTATACTGGCTCCATATGTGGATGATTGCATGAAGAGATCTGATGGTGTTTCAATAAAAATTTCACTTCAGCGTATGTTGTAGCAAACTTTTCTTTGAAAATTGATGGTAATGTTGCTTTTACTTGTTCAACTGATGGCATCCAATCCACTTCCATGAAAACATGATACAAAAAACATATCCAAGTAGTAATGTACTGGGATACAAGAGAAACAGACAGTCCAAATCTAAACAATAGATCTTCCAACTTTACCCTCAATTTTACTAGTGTTAAAAAAGCTGATTTTTTGGATCTAATTTTCGATTGTACTTCCGCTGACGATCACCTTCCCTTGAACCCCAGTAGTGAAGCTGGTGAACAACAGGTCCAAGGAAATCAAAAAAGACAATAAAAATTGTGTAAGAAACAAAACCTGTGTAAAAACATACCAAATTATTATCGTGTTCAACACATTCTATCCGAAAGTATTTCTGATCCTCAGCCTGTGATTTTAATTTAGCATTTTCAGCTTCAAGCATCTCAATACGAGCAACAAGAGCTGCATTGATTGTTGCACTACAGCTGTCATTTGTGGGCTCATCACAAGCAGGTAACTCATGAACATGGTAATCACTTTCAAGCAGCTGCTGTCCAATCATTGCAGTTTGCAACTGATAAGCTGTTGATGTCATTGTTGCCGTTTCCAGTTCACTTCTAGCTAG
Organism: Spongia lamella; assembly: GCA_963930835.1. NCBI lineage: Eukaryota > Metazoa > Porifera > Demospongiae > Dictyoceratida > Spongiidae > Spongia > Spongia lamella. The sequence goes on along the minus strand of OZ005746.1, from coordinate 21,717,663 downwards.
TTCAGTTCTCGATTCCACTATCGAAGCTGGAGTACTAAAACACAGGAGTCTCATTTCGTCGCGGTCCCTGGCGCGTTTTGCCCGAGGCCCCTGCTTTATGGGAGAAGCAAATTGCTTACCTATCAGCAATAAACGTTCATAAAAAACGTGTACACATTGGAAAAGCTAAGTACGGCTTACCTAAACACAACGACGGTTCCTTCTTGTCGTCAGCATCAGGAAAATGCCGTGAACAAATACGAGTATTTTGTTTTAAGTCGCTCTCACACAATCCTAATGCTTCTAGCCATTTAGCTCTCCTAGGGGCGTCCTTCGGAATACGGTGGAAGCAGACGCTTGGATCCTTGGCGCGAGTATTTCCACACACCTGGCATCTTTGACCAGTCATCACGATCGGCTTTTGTACACACAAGGATAAACGTTTATGTAACTTTTGCGCTGTTGAACCTACCGGCTTCAGACTTGCATGATTCTGTGCACAAAGAATAGCCCTATAACATACTCACGTGTGTAGACTATGCGATTTCATTAATCGAACGCATCTGCTTAATAATTCTGAATAATCAAGACTCACGATAGTGAGTCGCGAGGCCAAGAAGAAGCAGCATACGCGACCACTGAGTGAGTTATTTACATGTAGCACCGCCCTCAAACTCGCAAACGCTCTAGCTAAGCCGCCATGAAAGCTATCGCTTAGTTATCACAGACCCACAACGTTCTTACTATATAGAATCAATAAACCGAGAATGGAGGATGTCGGCGCCACCATTCCTAAGTACCAGCCATTGCGAGTTTTATGGCGCCGTTCGTGCGCCCACATACGACGAACCATCCCTTCCCGCCCGATTTGCCCGTTACTCGAGAATTAGTACCTTCATTGTTTGAAGAATCAATAACCTGAAGTTCGTCGAAATCGGTTCAGCCAGTCTTCAGATACGGCCTTATAAAATCCTTCCTTCCACACAAATTTTTTTGACGCGGCCGTCGTTTTTTTTCCTTCTAATTCTTTCTTTCATTTTCATCACACACTTTTTCGTGGGCTTGCAGGAGCTTGCGTGAATCCCGGAAGTTTTTTTCAAACTCTCTTTTTGTACATTCACTTGTTTGTCTAATAACTCACTCATTTCTTCATGGATTTCAGCCAAATTTGTATCAGCACTTTTTCTATGTATGCTCTACCTGTCTTACTACTTTCAGCCTGAAGTAAACACTTGGATGTATTTGAGAAAAGCTATTACACTGCAGGTTGATAGTTGCCATAACTTGGACCCCCTTGAAATGATTTGCATAAACTTTCAGATACACAATCTATATTGATGTATCACTCTGTAGTGAAAGTTAAAAAAAAATTGTAGGCTTGAGTTTTTCAAAATTCAGCTTCAAAGTTAAATTTACAATATTGTATGCTAAGCAAGTACAAGTTATGCCCATGCAGCAGGAGCGTAGCCAGCCATTTCTTGATGGTCGGGCAACGGTTCAAGCATGCAACTAAGTATATTGTTATATGTTAACGCATACATATGCCCACTTTCATGTGAGCATTTACTTCTTTTGAAAAGTGTATGCACACTATCCTAGCTATGATGTAATGTATAACAAATGCTGCTGCATGAAGCTATAGGTACTCGATCAAAAGATCCAGGAAACTATCCAGCGATGATCATGACTATACGAGCTCACGTGCCTCTGGATTACTTGAATGGGTATCTACTAGACATTGAAAATATATATTAGTTATTTTAATGTTTGAAATAATAATAAATTTTGCAACCACATAAGATCGCATGTATACACAAGGCCAACAGTAAGGAGGCACCCTGTTTTTCACACAAGTGCTTAATTTTATAACCTGACACACGTTTATACATGCACTGCTTAACCTTGATATTATCCAGCTGTCTCAAAGCTCCAGTCTGCATGCATGTTGAAGGCTGGAGGCTTCATTAGTAATTCTTCTATATGACCCTTGTAAATGATATTACTTTTGTCACGCGACTTGTCGCCAGCGTAACAACACTGCTGATACCACTCCTCTCAGTGCATTTTAACAGAAGTATCTAACGCTGTATCAGTGATGGTCGGGCAAATGCCCCACCATGCCCACCCCTAGCTACGCCTCTGCCATGCAGTACTTCTCTGCTGCTTGCTAGTAATACATAGCTAACATCTGTTTCCAAAAAAGTAGTGATATGCTAAACAAAAACACCTTGGGTGTAAAAAAGTGCGAGGCCAATCAGAAGCAGCATTGCAAACAGGTGCGACCAAAAACTTTGATATCAGTTGAGGCCAAGAAGTTACTTATCAAAATCTTTTTCACTACTTGAATGACATACAATAGTTTATAGCATATTTTCACAACTATGATTGGCTTTGTCACTTGGCCACCTTTTTCACACCATCATTATTAATAAAGGTGGCCAAGTGATAAAGCCAATCATAGTTGTGAAAATATGCTATAAACTATTGTATGTCATTCAAGTAGTGAAAAAGATTTTGATAAGTAACTTCTTGGCCTCAACTGATATCAAAGTTTTTGGTCGCACCTGTTTGCAATGCTGCTTCTGATTGGCCTCGCACTTTTTTACACCCAAGGTGTTTTTGTTTAGCATTATATTTACCGCTTAACTTGTCGCTTTCTGACCTTGGCAGATATGGCTAAGCAGTGTGGCTGTAAGATTGTATCAAGCTGGAAATCACACAGTGTAGCCTGAGCTACAGTTACGGCAATGCTGATGCGCGGCGTGCCAACTGCGTGGACACGTGAAATCTTATTAATGGCAGAGGAGTTCGAAATAACAGCTGTATATCGCATTGACAGTCCTATTTTCTTCCTGTAGTGTTCGACCGTAATATTCCAATTTAAAACTTGAAAAGTTTAGCTGGAAAACTTTCGTGGTCACCAATTAATCCGCAAAAACCACGAAACTTTTCCACCTTGAACAATTTGGTAATTGATGATGCACGAAATGTTCACGATTATATCTTCATGAAGGCTATTTATTCGTGAAATTCGAGAAAATTTCATCCCTCAAAAATTACCGCCTATATGATAGTTATTCATTCACAAAGGGTTTCGTGTGAACTGTTGTTAATGCTGCCAAAGTGACTGTTTTAAAGTATTACTTTCAAAAATGGTGTGGCTAAATTTGGCGATTCACTTTAAAAAAATTACCAAACAAAATCACCACCAACTAAACCACGTACGTATACAGTATGTTATGCAATGTGTACTATACATCAAACACCTTAGTTACTGCTACTTGTTAACTATGCCAACTATGCCAACACATATTAAAATCAATATCTTGTGACCAGTGTCATGGCATCCCCATACATATACATATGCACACACTCTAGATCAGTATGATCAGCTGTAGTTGTTTTAAACTCAGACAATTGGTCGACATGGAGCAGGTGAGGCAAGGATCGATCAAGGTTGACTGGCAAAAATGAAATTTAATTCTAGAGGAGTAAGTTTGTAACAGCCCTGAACTTAAAATATAAAAACGAACACCTCTTTGACTTAACAGCACACCTTTTAAATAAAAAGAACACCTCTTATGCAACAGACATTTTTTGTTTCATTGCTGTAACAGCCCTGAATGCAATGCAAGGAATAAATAACAGCTCTGGACTCAAGTAGTATAAATCTGTTATCATGTTTATGTATATATGATTATTGGGTTATACGTAGATGATGGAAGAAAATGAGGTAAGAATCTGTCTGTCTCTTATATCTGCTGCATGGACTGATGTCAGACTGGCATCAGCATTTCAATTACTAAAACATACTTATTTCATCACTTGAGCTATTTAATTTTTATGAGCAAAAAGACTGAATTGGGTCGTGTATATTTTTCGGACCAAATGAACGGAATGAAGGTATAAACTACCCAGTGGTCAGCAACAGTGCAGAGAGTTTGAATATACTGGTTTCCACATCCAGCTAGAAGTGTCGAATCTATAACTGGAAAACTAAAGTTTGGCCTAGGTGTAGATAAACCTTGTATGTTAGGAAACTGCTTGCGTAATAATTTACTTGCTGCTGAAACATGGATATCATCAAGTTTTTCACTTTGTCTAATGGCTATGCTAACACTGATCTTCATTGAAGCTGCAAGACGTGTGAAGACTTTACAGATGATACATGTCAGTGGGCTATTCCTGTAAGCATCACCAGTGCTCATTCCATATGTTAAGGTAGCTGATATTGATTTTACCAGGCCAAAGTCAAAAATTTTACCTGCATTCATTTCACAGTAAAAGGTGTTTAACCAGTTGTATATTACTAACAAGATGAAGCGCTTCAGTTCTAAAAGTGTATTTCATGTGAAGGGTGTAAAAGAACATTCACTTCGTACTTAGACCCCAACTTGTGGTGTGCGACAACGCCATACTGTTTGGAAAGCTTGCCATTTAGAAATCAGGACCAATCATTATTTGACTTATTATATATTACACATTACAATCTATCATCTTGTATGTTTGTGTATGTAAGTGTTATCAAAAGTATATGTTTAAGTACACACCCAATAAGTACATGCATACAGTTAAAAGGTATGTTTGTGTGTGTAGGTGTTCATTACATATACATACGTATAATACCAGTGGCATACTGGGACCTTCTTGGTTGCCAGGGCTATCAGAAGTCATCACCAGGGTAAAGTGACATCAATCAAACTGCTCTCATATGTTGGTAGACTCCACAGTTATCCCATAAATTAGCTATATGGAGTGAGTATCAAAGTGATATATACACACTATCTGTAATGGTGCAACAACTATAGTGAGTGGGCAAGCGAGTGGACACCTGATCATAAAGTATGACTGGATTTCGGAAACATGCATAGTTCACACATACAATCATCATTTCCAGCATCAGATGAAGACACTATGAAATGACATAATATGTTATTTACATATTTAACTATAAGAATGCTGGTTTCACTCCAGCCAAGGCAGATGAGTGGGGCTTCCCATTACAACATATGCTATCAGTACTGAAGACTAGCTCTTGTGTGTGTGTGTGTGTGTGTGTGTGTGTGTGTGTGTGTGTGTGTGTGTGTGTGTGTGTGTGTGTGTGTGTGTGTGTGTGTGTGTGTGTGTGTGTGTGTGTGTGTGTGTGTGTGTGTGTGTGTGTGTGTGTGTGTAAATGCATGCATGCATTGGTGTTTATCATATATCATTATTATGTATTGTAAACCCTGTTACAAGCATGACACTATTGCATGCATTATCAAATAACAGCAGGGGATAGCAGGGGTGAAAATAACTTTTCAAAAGTAGCCAGCCAAATGTCAGACCAGCTTTATGGTTGATCTGACATGCTAACAGTTGGCCAGCCAATGCTCAAACTAATCAATGTTCATAAAAATTTTTGTTCCTAGGAGTTAAACAAGGTAGGAGGGAGTAGCATATACCATAGTGTAAACAACCCTCCTAGCTTGTTTATCTCCTAGCAACCAAAAAATTGTTTTGTGTTGGCTACAATAACATTAGTAGGTGTTAAACATACATTACCTTCTAGCCTTGATATGTGTCAGACAAATAAGGAAATGGGCGGCCACATTGCTAATTTGACCAATGACCAACTGTTTATTTTCACCCCTGCAAACAGTACAGCAGAATTTAAACAGGTATGTGACAGTCACAAATTGTGCTATATTACTTTCCTGTAACAGGCTTGTAAGTTCACAACACATGACTAAACCAGTGCAACTGTAGGGCTGAGCGATAATCTTAAAATCACTATCACGATTGATAGTTGCAAACTATTCACGATACATGATACTATCACGATAGTCAATAAATTATGCTATCAGTGTATTTTAGTGTTTACATGCACAATAATTTTAGTTATTGCAGCAATTAGGCTCTTTTGGAGTAACTACTACCACTTCCATGGATGTGTATCATTGATTCAGTGGTGTAACCTCAACTCGTTGGCCTGCACACCGACTGTTCTATTGAAGTATTTGATTGCCCTGTTAGAGTATCGCGATAGTGATTCCTAAAAAATTATCGCGATAACAATTATTTTATCGCGATTATTCTTAAAACGATATTATCACTCAGCCCTATCTAAGCAACTGTAGCACTGGAGCATTCCTACTAGATAGACCTGCCAGATAGCTAACAATCCTACTGCAGTCAGATCAACCATAAAGCTGGTCTGACATTTGGCTGGCTACTTCTGAAAAGTTATTTTCACTCCTGCTATTATTCTTTTACTATAAGTTCTCTAAAAATTCGGCCTCTCTATTTATTTGACACCTCTTAAGCTTCATGGAAGAACTTCATACGATCTATATCAAAATTGCAAGTTTATAACACTTGAGTATGTGGGAGGCCTAGGATCAAAGGCTAGCAATAGTGCTACAAATCATTTGTAAACAGGTTTACAAATGGTTGCAGCACAGTTATGTACTAACAAACATAAGAAAACCATAATGTAGATGAGTAGACACAAACAAATTACATGCTGCAGAAATCCATCATTAATAATAAGTGACTGTCTTAGTGATATAACTTTCTCTTTCTCTACCATTCATCTGGTAGTGTTGGGTCATAAAAGGATACTGCAATTAGGTATTTTAATTAAAAAGGTGGACAAAGTTGTAATTGACCAGCTGTAATCGTATGTTCAATTACAATACTACAAGTACACAGCTGAATTTATACCTTCAGACATGTACCATACACATCACTCAGACACCAGTTAGATACTCTAATTAGTATGTACTTGCCATGGTAACATCTATATAACTATAAAGGCAGTAGGGATAAACCTTCGCAACAACAAGTAAGGAAAGAGCTGCGAATACAAATCCTATTAATACATTAAGTCCAGACTTCTCAACTATCACGATTTGGTCGTGATACACACAATTTTAGCATTAGTATCACGACTGCTTGTTCATCTCACGATTTCTCAGAAATATTATTTATTGTGTCACGTGATCCCAAGCGTGACTTCAGATATGAATTAATTTAAATAACTTCGAAGCAGAAAGCTCAGTGAAAAGCCTAAACCCTACTCAGGAATGAAAAGATTGATGCGGTAAAGTTGCCAGTGAATATTATTGCAAATGTTTATGCAAATTGTTTTGTTGTAAGCTGAATACACTGGCCCCAAGAGGAGAATATTAGGTCGTACTCCATGACTTGTAAGAGTGAACAGGTGATCAGTACACTGAAGTTAACAATGGTGCAAAAATGATAAGTATTCTAGATATGAACCGGCTTCATACTGTACTCATGTGATCCAAGACAAGCTGCGCCAAACAAAGCTCGTGGGTTTTATCATATACAGATTATCATAGTGTAGGCTACACCATAGCATAGGAGAAATAATGAGCTGCAGAAATAGTAGTGTTACATCTAGCTAGCTAGGCAATCATGCATTTTTCAACAAATTTTGTAAAAAAAATTGTATGTGCATGCTGCGTGGGGTGGGTTTCTCACGACCAGGTCTGTGGTTGAGAGGTCTGCAAGTCAAAGTAGGCTTGTAGATTTTACAAGATTTGCTGTATCCGCAGAACTCGTTTTCCTTAGCAAAGGTTGATTCCTACTAGCCTCGCGTAGCCAGACCGGTTTTTATTTCGTGGTGACGACCAAAGGCCGCCATCATTGCCGCCAACACGGAAAAAAGCGGCCTGGTAACGCGAGACTAATTTCACTTCTAGTTCTACACTAATAACACACTAATGTAATAAGTTACTACATTTTACTCACCTATTCAAATGTAATCATCCTACCCCCATTCATAATTTAGGCCACAGGGCCATTTGATTCTTAGCTCGACTCTTTTTCCCAGCAGGCTTTGGGTAAGCACTTCCTACAGGCTAAACCTTCTGTGTACACCTTCCAGTGCCAGTAGTATCCACGCGTTCACCTGACCTGAGTGCGTTTTACCGCGTGTTTAGATCACGTGGTCCATTAGAGATTATAAGCGCCGCGCTTATAATCTCTAATCGATAAGCGCCTGTGTGAAGAGGGTCTGGCCACGCGAGACTAGTCTCGCGTAGCCAGACCCTCTACGCCCAGGCGCTTATCGATTAGAGATTATAAGCGCCCAGCCCGGCGCTTATAATCTCTAATCGATAAGCGCCTGGGCGTAGAGGGTCTGGCTACGCGAGACCATAGATTATATACGCCCTATGGATATGAAACTTATAAGCGCCACTAGTCATATCCTGGTTTCGCGCCCCCAATTTACAACTGCCCTCTGTCCATAGCGAAAACCATCCCTGAAAGGCCTAATGTGTGATTTTTATCATGCAACAAAGCTAGAAAGCTGTCTGTATCCAGCTAGAAATTTATACTAAGAAATCGATATACTCTAATAGCACAGTCAATGTATTTTATAAATATATACTCTAATAAAACAGTCTATAAAAATTGCATACAAACTTTGCCCTAAATTTAAACCACCCCAGTCAAATTAGCAGGTCACAATGACTATTTCTTGCTACTTTTCAAAAGAATGTAGCCAGTGATTTCTGAGAATATGTGTTACAAAAAACACTGAAGAAAATTTTGAAAGAGCCGAAAACTTCACCGCGCAGTTAAAAACTGGAACATAGCCCCGTCCAGTCGATAATTTCATCAAGTAGTCTTCGAAATAACCATGAAGCAACATCATATTACATTCGAGTTTCTCACATTTGTGTAAAAACCTCTGGAAGACAATATAACTGACGATGAAATAACCTTGCCCGACCTACCAAGATTTAGTACCGAACAATTCCTAAAAACTACTAATAAATACACTCCTAAAACTTATGGAAACAAACTAACTACCGTTACTGACATTCACGAATGAAATTTTTAGAAGCGCGAAACCAGCATAGAGACACTGGCATTCCATTACGAATGTATAGGCGCGCGCCGCTGTTTCACATCCATAGGGCGTATATAATCTATGGCGCGAGACTAACGCGAGACTACCAGATAGCTAGACTAAAAAAGATGCTAAGCTCGGTATGCTAGGAGCAAACACAAAATAATAAGCGGAGTCCAGTCCAGTTATCCAGTCCTGGATTCCAGTCCAGGTTTTATGTCGTGCACACCAGTATAATCATCTTAGTTGGCAAATATGGAAACATGCAAGCAAGTAGAGTGACTAAAGGACAGGCCATGGAAGACCACAGTGAATAATAAACTGAGCTCTTCACCGCCGAGTCATTGAATTCAAACACCTGAAGTCCCTGATCACCGTCAGTGAGTTTGAAAGGTCAGTCACCATTAGATCATGACCTATCCCTTAACACCAGGCACTGATCCAGAAAGTTTTGAATTGGGTGGGAGTGGTTCATGCAGTATGGTATAGATCTAGAACCATGCAGGGATGCATCAAGATACTGGATTTTTTGTGGCTTATATATAATTTATATATATTATATATTATTAGACAATGGCATGTCAAGAATGCTTTGATATTTTAGAGGTATTTGGGTGTTCAATTTGTGAAGACACCTGCATGTAAACAGGTGTCTTACCAGTAAGCAGAGTTGGGGGTAACTAGTTACTTTGTAACTATAAGTTACGTAATATATTACTTTCAAAGTAACTAAGTAATATAACGAGTTACTTTTCTCAAAAGTAATATGTAACTAGTAATAATAATACTTTACAATTAGTTATATTACTTTCCGTATTTTTCTGTATAAAAGTCCGTCCGCTAATAGTCATTTCCTTCATAAATTGTGTTAGCAATTGTGAGTACTGTTACACAGACATATCTTATGTAAAATAAACTACTTATCATTAGAGAATCAGTGCTAAACATAATTTTTACCACCAAATAAGTGACTTTTATAGTAGTTTAGTGAAAAAAGTAACTACTAGTTACTTTTGTGGGAGAGTAATATGTAACTGTAACGAGTTACTTTTCCTGAAAGTAATGAGTAATATGTAACTAGTTACTTTTTACAAGTAACAACCCCAACTCTGCCAGTAAGACACCCAAGCCATTGTCTAAATAGCTAAGACATGCATGCATTGCTAGGATACTTCATACAATGGCATAATAAATCACCTTAGCTCCGCCTCAGTGATTATTATTGTGTCATTCTTTCAGGTTGTTTATCCACTGAAGAATCCTAGCAATGCATGCATGTCTTAGGTATATTTAGACAATCTTACCAGTAACTAAGCTACTATATCTACCAGTTGGAATGATATTGATGGCGTCAAAGTTTTACATGACACACTTCTATTAGTAAGTCACACATAACTTATATAGCTCATTAGCTACCGCATGAGAAGGGAGCTCTAGCTTAAACACAGTATACAGTGGTGGCTAGCATTAGTGAGAAACATGCAGGGGGTAAGAAGTGTACATGCATGAAGCACACGGAGGTTTAACCATATAAGTCTATGGCTAGCTACTTAGCTATAGTCTCACGTAGCCAGATCACTAATTTTTTACGATTGCAGTATAAGCACATGAATTTTTATGGACGCTTATACTGCAAGCGATAACGCCCTGTAAAAAATTATTCACAAGACTACTACTAGCCATACCATGCACAGTTTTATGATGACATAGCTAGCTATAGATGTGACACCTAAGTCCAGTATACATAGGGCTGTGGTTTTATTTTCACCTATTATGCTATGCTGCAGTGCTCATAAATTTTACCTAGCTATTATGCTCAATATTATGCTCATGTGTCAGACTCAACATTAGCTTCTTGTAATGCCAAAAAACCTGTGCTTCACAGGTGCCTTTGAACCCATGGCTCTTGTAAAGGATATTCCTTACTTGCATCAACTATGTCTAGTCACTGTAACATTAAAATTGTTCCTATGGAGATGAAGGAACCCATTAAGAGGGATATCACATAATACAGAGACAGCTACACGACTAGTGAAGGAATTATAAGATGTACAGGAAATTTATGGAATCTTATAATAGTCCAAAATAACCAATCAGGTTTCAGGGATCTATTGCAGTCAGACTCGCAAAATATGACAGCTTCTTCCTAACAAATTTGTGCCAATGTACGTATAGATATATATACAATGGCTACTAGGTTTAACAGTCATCAATCCCACATTGATGTTACCTATGTACATGACTGTAAGTGTCATGTATAGTGTATAACGTTCATGTATTATTGAATAGCATTAAAGCTTTTAGCATCAAGTTACAGTATTCATTCCAGTGTTCCATTCCACTGATTCTAGACAGCCCATGTTAGTTATTACCGACCCACAATGTTCATACTATAATCAATAAACCAAGAATGGAGGAAATCGGCACCACTATTCCTAAGTATAAGTAGTCATTTTTTCTTTCTTCATTTTCATCGCACACTTTTTTCGTGTTTTATAGGAAGCACTTTTGTAAAGCACAATGTGATTGTTCAAGGTTTGTATAAACATAGATAGCTTATATAAATAGCTAGCTATATAGTGATAGTAGTATGCTAGTTATGTAGCTATATGTATATCATGTGCAGTTGTCTTGTTTACAGGTGGCATTAACATAATTATACCAGACTAAACAACCACATCTTGGTGTAGAGCAGAGTGGAGGCAATTTTAGTTAGTAGCTTAAATATTTAGCTACCTGGAAGTTTTTTCAAACCCTCATTTGGTACATTCACTTGTTTGTCTAATAACTCACTCTTGATAATTTTTTCAACAATGTCGATTTTTGGTATTAATTTTTTCTATATAGCTAGGCTAAGCTAGCTACCTATATAAAATTATAGCTAGCCAAATACTTCTTGGCATTATAATTGTTTTAGCTATTTATTATGCTTATAAAATTGTTGGCATAATTGACCTAGTGGGCTGATGGTGTACACCCTATACACTTCTTTAACACTAGGAAAATTAGCCACATCGTTTCCTTTTCTCCTGTATAGTATGATGCTAATAAAAACAAAAACACCCTGGGTATAAAAAAAGTGTGAGGCCAATCAGAATCAGTATTGTAAATATGCATGCAAGAAGTTACCTAGCTATATCAAAAATCTTTTTAACTACTTGAATGATGAACAATAGTTTATAGCATACTTTCACAACTATGATTGGCTTTGTCACCTGGCCACCTTTACTCAAGCCCAAAATTTTTTTAAAACGTTCACTATAGTGATACATCAATACAGATTGTGTATATAGCTATATCTAAAAGTTTATGCAAATCATATGAAGGGGTCCAAGTTATGGCAACTATCAACCTGCAGTGAAATAGCCTCTCTCAAATACATTCAAGTGTTTACTTCAGACTGAAAATAGTATGACAGGTGGAGCAGAAGTGCTGATACAACTTTGGCTGAAATCCAACTATATTTATCATCTTTATGTATGTTAAGTTAATTTTTTAAAAGAAAACTTGAGAAAAAACTTTAAAACTTCAAAAAAGTATAGTGAGACGCGTGAAAGTTGGACGCCATGTTATTTCATGTTGATCTTTACTATTGAGTATTACCGTATTTAATGATAATGACAACACCAATCATGTCAGTATAATAATAATCATGCTAAACAGAAACAGACTACAGGCTATAAAAAAAGTGCAAGGCCAATAAGAAGCAGCATTGCAAATGGTTACAAGCAACCAAAATCCTTTTAGGTAAGGCCAAGAAGTTATAACCTTTTATTAAGATGATTTGTAAGAATCTGACAGCTATACAATAGTTTACAGGACATCTTCACAACTGTGATTGCCTTGGTCACTTGGCCATCTTTACAAAATAATGATGGTACAAAAAGGCATATCACTACAAATAATGAAGGTACAAAAAGGCATATTACCACTTTTTGTATGTAACTAGCTATAGCTACATACATAAACAGACGGTTAGCTCACCATTATGTGGTAAGTTGTAAAAAACGTAACTACAAATTTTAGGTACCCAGATGGTTTATTTTTGAATATTGTCATAACATTGTGACAAAAATATCACTGTTCATATAATTATAAGGATACAGGGCATAGCAGAAAAATTAATTTAATACACTAGTAGTGTTCAACTCTTGTTGACTTGATCTACAAAACTAATAATAAACTAGAACTACCTAATCAATTCAAGTTATCCCTTAATTTCTTAACTTGAGACAAATATTTTTGATACAGCATAAATATTTGTCAACACCTGATCATAGGTATTGCTCCAATTAGATAGCAAAGCTTGATCTTCTCCGCCACTTTCACGATACAGAGTCTGTCCTGTGCTATTAGGGCTACGTAAAAAGCAGGAAGGCTGTAACACTTGGAAGGTGATAAAGTAATCTTCATTTTCCTCAAATGACATTTGGATCGGTAGAGATTTTACACCTTCTTCTGGTATTACCATTTTTTTCCCTTGACCTTCCTCAAAATCTATAGAATGTACTTGATCAGTGGTACTTAAAGTGGAAGGCTCACGTTTTCCAATGTTAGCATTGGCAATAACATACCCACCCTCGCCAAGTCCTCTTCCTTTAAATTCCACTACAATGCTATCACTGGATGCTTCAATAGCTGATCCGTCTATCAGTACTCTAAAGATGCCAGTCCATTGACTTTCAGAATAAGGAGACTGCCTACTTATATCGAGTTGATCTTGAGCATACCAAGCAATTTTATTATACTGTTGAGCTTGTATATCCACAGGTGGTCCATAACGTACATCGGTATTAACAATTTTAAACTCTGCAATAGCCATGTTCTTTAACTCAGTAGCAGCTTGGCTAACATCAACTGTCTGGCCATTAACAGTAATTGGAGTAGCAAATGGATATCCCATTTGTTTTTGATCAGGATACTTCTGGCCCTGGGCACCACAATAACTTAGACTACCACAGTGTGTACGAATGCCTTGTTGATCAATATGGTTGTCTGAGATGAACACACATATCTTGTAAGGTTCACCATCAGCCGACCCACAGGGGAACAACAAGCTGTAAGGCCAACCACACTCACAGAAGCCGCTGACTGTGGCCGAATCATCAATATCACCTTGCATGTCTTCTGGATTGCGACGGATTACACTGGAATGTTTGTCTTGACGAGTGATGACACCGGCTGGACTTTCAGCTGGAAGAACAAAACGGAATTTATCCATTTCAATCCACCTTCTTCGATCTTTTGAAACATTAGCAGGACAAATAAAAATACGAATTGTAAGATAAAGTGGATTACTCGTGTCACCAGGGTCAGTTCTAACGACTCTGATGTGATAAGTACAAGGCTTATGAGTCAACTTTCCAAATTCTCCTTCAAATTGAGGTGGACCTAGCTCAGTTAGAATATCTTCATTTGTAAAGCCACTATACACCCAATTAGATCCCAAATATTCACTGAAGTTTGCTGGTGGTGAGCTGGAATGAGAGATCAAGATGTCATTAGCTGTTATCCTTACTGGAGGTGCTTCCATTGTCAATTCAGTAGATAGTGTATTGTTGAACCTCTCAATGTAGCTGTCAACACGCTTGTGCCATCGAAAGAAGATAGGATCACGCACTGCAGTAGCAGTTGAATTCATGTAGCTACTTTGCCTACGTGGCTGACCAATAGATCCAAACACTCCATGACCCATGTTATGCAAACTACCATAGTACCTATAAAATGTTGTTGTAGTTGCCTCTACAATATGTCCATAATAATTAGGACCAAAGTATGGGGTGTCTACCTGTGAACCACGTAAAGCAATGCGTTCCATATTGGGACCAGTTATCTCGCCATTTTGGACAACTTGATTTAGGGCATAATCCCACTGTCTAAACTGTCTAATGTTATTATCACTCCACCTCATGCCAGCTGGACGAGGCTGAAAGTATGGATGAGTAAATATTGGTCTAAGATCACAACCTTCTGGTTCAACCTCATCAAATTCATATGGAACCACAACTGGGAGACCCTGTGCTTGTCTTTCAGCATTGTATCTAGCTAACATTTGCTGGTGCATATAAGCAAACAGCTCTCCTTGCCTATCCAAATGAGTACCAGTCGAACTGGGAAGGCTTTGACCAACATAGACCTTATGCCAATGATCATGATGGTACACAAATTCCGAATCATTTCTCCAGTAGTTTAGCCAGGATTCCTCTGCAGGTCCAGTTGGTTTGGTTTCAAGGAATGGGCTAGGTTTAGCAGGTGTGGTGTTTTCTGGGTAGCGCAGTCCTGCTTTACGTGCCAATGGATGATGAATTACAAATAAAGCAAATGCAAATTTGATCATCTCTTGGTTGTACATTCTACCGTGCTGCAGCTGATACACGTAATCGACCACTGACTTTAGATCTTCCGTTTCATCAGCCATATTAAACAGGTCATTGACAATCATTGTAGAAGCAGCAAGGTGTTTCTCATTGAATTGTGAGAAGACTTCACCAAGTGTCAAAGTAAATTCTCTGTTTCTGTCACCATATGCAGTGTCTTCTAGGTTGAAATTTGTATCTTGAAAAAAGAAAATATTGTTTGACATAGACTTGGCATCAAACATTCTTGGTGCAGCTTCTCCATACATTTCCGACCAAATTTCTTTAATCTGCTGTGCTACAAATGTTTTTAATCCTCGTCTTTGCATTACATTAATGGCATCTTGTACTTCAGCACTGGCTCTGTCTTTTTCATTTGCTGCTAACAGTATCTTAGCTCTTTGAAGAACTATGCGGGCATACAAAAGATTGTCACCTTTAGTTCCTGCAGTTTTGTAAAATGAAACTGCATTATCAGTTACTCGAATAAGGCTGGCATAATCTGGTTCAGAAACCTTTTCAACATCAATTTTTCCATTTCGCTTAGCAGACTTTATCAACTTGAAAGTTTTTACAAAAGCAGGAAAAGTTTCACACACTAAAGCACCAGCCCAGTAAGCTTCTTGTGCTTTCAAAGCAAGAGACTCCAAAAATTCCTTTGCAGAATTGTATTTGGCAGCACGAGATCCACCATTAGCAATGTAGCGGCCTACATCATCCTGGAAAAAACGTTGCAATATTGCCTGGGCATTCTCACCTTCATATGGAGTGATATTGAAGGTTGCCTCATTGCTGATCAATTCTTTATCTCCTGACTTGTAAATGGCTACAATTTTATAGTTACCGGGGGTTTTAAACAAGAAACTATCTGCTTCATATAATAATAAAACAAGCTCACTGTGACGATCAGGGCCATTTGTAGACCCCTGAGGATACAGCTGTTTACCAGATTCCATCAAATCCTGGCTATCAAAATTGTGTACTTGCCTAATTTCTCCAGATGGAAGAGTGATGTAAAGTGATACAACATTATATCTGGGAGAGAAACCTGTCTCTACAAAGATAGAATGTGTTGAAGTGTTTCGCAAGCGACATTCTAAAGTGATTGGCTCCATTTGTGAATATTTTGTTTTTCCCAAGCGAATATCAAAAGAAAGAAGCTTAGACCAGCTTCTTGAATCATCTGGATCAAGAGCAGCTGGAATAATACATGGAGATAATTTACTCCAATTTCCTTCCCCTGGTTTTACCTTGTTGTATGGACCATGTCGTAGCCACATTAACTCCACCTCATCGAAACTAAAGTCAAAATTCCTAAAGAAGGCATCATTTCCATTAATACGATTGTAAGCTGATGCATAATTCATCCAAGTTAAACCATTGGGTCTTCCAAGATTAAAGCAGTGCTGTAAATTAAATACGTGACCACATTCATGAACAAAGCTAAACAGAAAGTGACGAAGAGCCAACTTCTCCCTTGTTGAAGGTTCTGGGTCAGTAGATTTGGGAAATGTCACTGGCAAGTCATGCAACAAATCAGCTTGAGTGAACACACCAAACCCTTGCCGAGTCTTTGTGTCGAACATGGCAGCAACAATTGATGCACCGTGTGCAAACTTTTCTGTTAGAACACCCCAAATTTTCCATCTACTACCATCCTCACCTTCCAACTCTTTTTCTTGAATCTCGTAAAGCTCAGAGTTTGTCCAAGCAGTATTTGGATCTGGATCAGACACAAGGGTACATTCTTCATTATCCAGGTGTAAGTCTACACCAGCATCAGCATATGCACTGAAAAGATCAATATCTCGCTGTGGTAAGAATGGTGGGCGGGATGGATGCATATGAGTATTGTATGTAGGCAAGTACAACTTATGTGATGTACAATCAATCTCAATATCCACTGTGCGAAAAAATTTGCTGTATTTAGTACATCTGAAAGATTTCACTTTCCCATCAATTGTCAGATTAGCGGTAGCAGTTACAGCATCATCTTCCTCACCTTTTACAATCAATACTTCAATGGAGACCTTTGTTTTTGCATCCCATACCTTTCCTGAACCAGTTATCTTGACAGTGGAACCATCTGCTATTTCAAGTATTGGTTTTTTGACAAAGAAAGACATTTTCCACTTTTCTTCAATGAAGAAATCTCCTGAGATAACGTGTAGAGCTTTGGCATATTCTGTAATTGGATCCCAGTCAATTCTCAACTCAAGACTCTGTGTATCTGCTCCATTTCCTTTATAACTACCACTGAACTGGAAGCCTATACAAACAATATTAAATATGTTTGAGATTAAATTGTTATACTATTTATACAATACAGTATAGTCATGTACATGTACCTACACGACAGGGTAACATGAACATTTCACAAAATGAAACTACAATTACATCTTTTACATCTTTAAACATCATAATGCATGATGATTAGAAATTGTTCCATATGTTACACAACCTTCCCAATAAGGGACAGGAAACCAGATCATTATTATCAAATTTATCTGATAGCGACAGAAAGGATCACACATGAAGTTAACAGACTATCCGATTTAAAAAGGCATGCAATGTAAATTAATGGTATGTACAAATTATAAGGCTTCATATTAATTTAATCCTTGCTAACAAGGAATTCTTATAGTTTTCTCTTTTGACATTATAAATTCCTTTGTAAATGTATTGTTTAGGAAGGTAGTACCATGCAAAAACTGGCCAAGGATACCGTATAGCAAGTTTTTATAGCGTCCGCATATTCCTGCAAAAGCGCCACAAAATTTAGCGAATGAGGGAATTCGCTAAAATTTATTACTCGCTCAATATAAATTCAAACTCATTCACGGCATAGCTGGAGGCTATAAATAGTATATAACGACGCGCATGCACGTGGAAACTACAAGGCGTTCACGCCAAGGCTAATTTTTATTTTGGGGGCGTTAACAGCAGGCTCAAAAGACTAGCGCACGTACAAGCTGGCTAAATTTCACGTAGCTTAGTGCTTTCTTATACGTATGCAACGAGATATAAACAGCAGTTTAGCTATATTTGGGCTAGGGATGCAACAATATGGGTCATTGCCATATTGCGTATTGCCTTTGAGTGTATTGCAATATATTGCCGTATTGCAATATATGATTAAATTTGAAAAAGAACACATCATGTCTTTAAAACTTGTTTTTAGCAGTAAAGGCTAAGTAGAAACATGTAAAATAGCAAGAAATTGTATTGTATATTTATGGTTACAAGAGGTCCAGTCATTTGTGTAGTGTAATAATAGGATACTTACAACTTTGAAGGCAATAAATGTTGCAATATATTGCAATAAGCAATATATCGATATTTTTATAAGGTGTATTGTATTGTATTGCAGCAACAGATATTGCAATATATCGAATTTTATCAATATATTGTAATATTGTTGCATCCCTAGTTTGGGCTATTTTTTTATTGCGATTCGCTGGGCGTTGTGGGACTGCACAAGTTCGCTCGCTCATTTCACGGTTTGTTGTAGCTGTAGCATGCAGTGATATTAAAGGTGAACTGCAGAGGAAAAATTACCCCATGGTTTTATTTGATAGATAGCTTTAGCTAGTCATGCAGAATGCATAACAACAATTTTTATAATCTAATTATATGTTGTCTTCGAGTTATCGTTGGTCAAACATTGCAAAACGTCACTTCCGCAAAAATAACCGCAAGTGTTATACCTTTGTGTGACGTCATGGAAGGCCCTAGTATGCGTATTATCAATGGCAGAAAGTGAAGAATGAAGTTGTTACGTGGATCTGATAACGATTCGTTCCTCTCTGGATCTACAAATATCAGTGACGATGACAATGTTTCTGATACATCGGTTTAGGCTGAGTTTGAAGTAGCACCAGTATCGCTTTGTGCCTGAACTAGTGGCAGAAAGTGCCATGAAGACGCCTCAACGGGAAGGTAGATCCTGGCTAATCGGATGGTTTAAGCCCAGAACGGGTTGGATATATACTAATTGGCCTCACAAATATCGTTCACACTGTACCAGGCTTAAAAATTCGGTTGGGTCGGCATTCCCACTTCGTCACTTTCGAAAGTGAACGCCCACCTTCGAATACAAAGCAGTCCTCCGTGAAGTGATTGGAACACAATAAAGAATGGATAAATGGATCATCCAAATTACTTCTCTGCTCCTTAATGGGTTTTATCCACTACTTTCTTATCATGGCGTCCTTTGAAAAGTTGTGAAGGCTTCAACCTTCCCCTACAATGCTGTCACGACCAGCCGCAATACAACGCCTTGGCATAGCTACTACACTTATATTTAATGCTAATGAATCATTATAGGTTTAAATATGCTGCTAACATTGCTATACCATAGGTATAATAGGCTCCCCATGGCTATACAAAACTATGTATTTACCTTACGCGTGCTACACGGAAGTCCTTCCATGATGTTTCAGTGGTCACTTCCTGAGATAAAACCGCAAAGGAGAAGTACTATTTTCAAGTGTCAATTACTACTTAATCCAAGCAAATAATGAAAAAATAATTGATACCATGCATCACTATGATCAATAAGCTTCCATATGAGCACAAATTATTTTTCCATTGCAGTTGACCTTTAACTGGAAAGCAATTTGCTAGTGTTCATAAGAGCTGTTGTAGCCATCTAGGTTCCATGTATGCTGTGAAAACTTACGCGATTAATAATTAATTACGCAACAAAAATAGTTGTGGATGCAATTTTAGCGAATTAGACCATTCGCTAAAATAAAAGTCTCGCTAGAAAAACCCGCTATATGGTATGCATCAAGAGAATGGCCTATTTGAGGAATATTAAAATGCTCATGAATTTACAGTAGCCTCTCTAACAACTTTCACTTTCAACACATTGTACACAATTGGTTAATAATTGTAATGATGTAGTGGCTATGTCTACAGGTAGATAAATATGTAATTAGCTCTTCAAACACAATTACATCTGATGTTATTACTGTCATTGAGTATCCATATTAAATATTCATATCATGAATTATGCCTTAGTATGCATATAGCCATGTACATCATAACTGACTGTGTGGATTATCATGGACCACAGTAGTGGTTCATAATAGGGATCCAACGAAAATTGTAAAAACACCCTAATAGAACACACACCAAATACCATCCTTTCATTTGAAAAAACTTGCCCAGATCCTCTTTTAATGCTCCTAAGACTATTGCCAAAGTATGATAAGCCTAAGCATAGGCTATCCGTATTTTTTACGTCGCTGAAAATACCCCCAATTCGCCATCTTCTTCTTTCTACTTGTCTCACGTGTCTACAGCCTACATGAAGCAAAAAATAAAAATTAAATACTACCGGCATATCTTTAAAACGTTCCTACCCAGGTCTGTGTTATGTTTAAAAGTTCGTTTTCTAAAGTGACTGAAAGATATGAACAACAACATCTGCTCTAAAGATCAAGAAACCGTAGAAATACGCAAAGGCTTTGTATGAAAAACCACTGAGCTGCTATATTTCAGCTATTTATGCAACTTTGTATTTTCATCACTAGAAAATAACAAAGTCCTGTATTTTATGCAACATTCCTAAAATGAAGCTTTCCGAGATAAAGCGCTTTAATTAGAATGTATCACGTAATCCAGTTGCAATTTTGAAAGACATAGCAATGCCAAATCAACACAGTGGAGGATAAATTTAAAAATTATGAAAGCTAACGTGCACATTAATTAGAAGTAAGTAGTTAGCCGCATGCGCATAAGTGTTAATTAGCGACCGCATGGCACAACTGAAAGAGAACTTTTACTTAATCACCACGGCGGAATAGCTTGACCAAAATATATAGAAAGCGGCGAACAGTGATGGAGAGCCTGAATGAATGGGTCACCTTGCATGGTGGTGGCTAAGGTATTACAAGAATGGGACTCTGAGCCAAGGACAGCGAACACAAATGGAGGAGGCAGCGAGCAGCCACCACTGGCTGAGAGAGGGGAAACAGACTTGGCAGAGATGACCATTGAGACTGGGGATGCTGCACCAAAGAAGCAAGCGGCTTGTAGACTACCATTTGCAGTGAGAAAGGAAATTGCCTAATTGGATAACATGCAAGAACAGTAGATTATACAACCATCCACCAGTCCGTGGGAAAGGGGAACACTACCTGATGATGACAAGAGAATACCAGGAGAATTGTGTTACAAGCCTTAAAACTTTGTTATTATTGACAAAGGTACTCTACTTCCTAAATGGGAAGAAGTCAACAAGGAAGCAAGCTGCTGTACCAAGTCACTTACAGTCCAAGAATATCATGGGGGAAGAATGGCAGGACATTTTTCAGGTAACAGGCTGTATGCCACCTTGTGCTATCATTGGTGGTGGGAGAATATGTGACTGTCTGAGTGAAAACCAGCCTAGTTCACATTTCCAAATTTGCCACTTTAGTGGTTTATAATTTTTGTTGGAAAAGATTTACTGAGTTGAAATATGCAGCATTAATAGATTAGACATCATTATCATTGCTGAAAATTTGAGCTTTGCGTAACATTCCAAAAAGGTTTTACAGGTCATTAACCAGGCAAAATCGGAGCTGTGAACTAGGCTGGTTTTGGCTCGGATGGTCACATATGTATACTGATACTACGTATCAGTTTTGTAGGAATTGTGCCGAATGTGCTTTGACTACTGGTGTGGGGAGAGAGAAACGACCACTTCTCCATCCTATTCCTGTAAGACAGCCATTCCAAATTTGGGGTATTGATGTTACGGAATTACCTAAGACAGCAAAAGGTAATATATACATTATTGTAATACAAGATTTTGGCCTCTGGTTTCCCAGCACCAGACCAGAAAGCCAACAGGATTGCTAGATTATTCAGGGCCGTAGGAGTAGGTCTGGCCATAGACTGGCCAGACCAGTTTTCAGCCTTTTAGACATGAAAGTGCAGTTTTGGCTTTAGGGCAAGTCCCTGGCTAGTTTTGCCATGCATAGTGAATATTGTTGCGTACTCAACAATACTCCTGACTAGTGTTCACTAATCGGAGCTTTATTATTATAGTATGGCTGAGTGATAATATCGTTTTAAGAATAATCGCGATAAAATAATTGTTATCGCAATAATTTTTGAGGAATCACTATCGCGATAGTTCAACACACTAATAGAACAGTCAAATACTCTAACAGGGCAATCAAATACTTCAATAGAACAGTCAGTGTGCAGGCCAACTAGTTGAGGTTACACCACTGAATCAATGATACACATCCATGGAAGTGGTAGTAGTTACTCCAAAACAGCCTAATTGCTGCAATAACTAAAATTATTGTGCATGTAAACACTAAAATACACTGATAGCATAATTTATTGACTATCGTGATAGTATCATGTATCGTGAATAGTTTACAACTATCAATCGTGATAGTGATTTTAAGACTATCACTCAGCCCTATATTATAGTGCTACGCTATTATCATATTTAATGGTTACCAAGACTCTGATTTGCTAGCAAACAAATATTCAAATTCTAATTTGATTTAGAATACGCTCGTTCGTAAATTTGAAATATCAAAATCCAAGGATTTGAAAGTAACATTCCATTTTGCAAGTAATAAAATGGACTGCTTGTGTGATTTTTAGGCCTATTAGACTTACTCTTTCACACTGCAGCAGATAAAAAGGTACATCAGCAGATGCTATATTATTGGCTGCCCATGCTCTTGATTAATTATTATTAATTATGCTCAAAATGCAGGGTACCATGACTTACGGACTTAGCATAAATGTTGATGTGTCATCTAATATATAGCTTTATGCATTAAAGCAAAATTAAATGATATAGTTAAGCACTTACTCATCAGGTATAGCTACATAGTTGGCCGGACCAGTACAAATTTGCTTCCTACGGCCCTGTTATTAGTTGACGAAGTGTTGCCTATGTTTGGAGTACCTGAGGCACTTCTATCTGATCGGGATACCAACCTACTAGCTAATGTAGTACAAGATGTATGTCAACTATTGGGCATAACTAAGCTCAACACCACAGCATACCACCCCCAATGCGACGGGATGGTGGAGCGGTTGAATAGAACATTGAAGGGCATGCTTCGTAAAAATGCTGCCAAGTTTGGCAACCCATGGGATTGATACAGTATTTACCGGGGGTCTTGTGGGCTTATCGGAACACCCCACATGAGGAAACTAAAGAAAAGCCTTCTTATTTACTGTTTGGTGTTGACTGTCAATCACCCACAGAAGCTGCATTCTTACCGACAGAATCCATGGGGCCTGTGGACCTTACTGAGTATCGAGAAGAACTCGTAATGCTCTCCTTAATCAGCTAGAGAGTTGGCTGCTGCCAACATTAAGACAAACAGAAGAAATACTCAATGTAGTATGCACTAGTACTTAAATTATTGTATTGTCCAGCATGTGATATGAGCGAGCCTTTCATTTCCTTTGATCAATTATCTAAATAAAAATAAGGTTTGAGAAGGTTCTAATTTAGCTATTAACCTAAGGGATACAAGATCAAGTAAGCTATGGTATGTCAAGTGGAAGTTGTGGTGTTAGAAGCCGTTCAAGAAAGAAGCCTTATTTGGGCCACAAATCCAATTACAATGCATAAGAATACATTGATGTTCTGTAAGGTAAACTGCATGCTATTCACTAAGCACTAGATAATGTATTAGTACAGTGGAGTACTATACGGAAGCTATGCTGCACGTCAGTTTTTCTAGTATACTAGTGAGCACAAAGCTATTCATGGTGTGTTTCAGTTAAGCGATGGTGGGCGGAGGGCCGAATGTCGAGCAAAAATTTTGTGTAACGGATTACCAATGTTTACGCAGTTTTTGCTGAGTAGGCTAATAACGCAAGTTTTATAAGTAAACTAACAAGTTTTCGTGTTGTATGTATAAAAGAGAGTTCAGGCCTAAATATCGTGTAATAGAGTAGCTAGGAATTAATGTCGAGAGACTTGGTGGCTGGAGATACGCATAATTTGATGTGCGAGGTATTTATATGTCCCATTGTATCGCTATAAAATTTGTTTTGTTGATAGTATAATTTTTACAATTTGTGGTTGACCGCCACCTTAATAACCTTATCAATTTAGAAAACCAGCCTGATTGAAGTACCATGGTGATTGAAGTACCATGGTTTCAGGTTAATCATCACTTTTTGTTTGAAGTGCTCATGTCTGTGTTTGTTGCATATAGTTACATAAGTACTATAATTATATAGTTTACTAGACAGATGTTTCAACATCGTGGGGCGAGCCTTCGCGAAGTTTGGCGACATGTATGGCTGTATGCATAGTTAACATTATACATGCCAAGGTCATGTTGTGTTAGTGAGATATTATTAATTGTTTTCTAAGGCGATGATATAGCCCGGCTATATATAGTTTAAAAGTAAGGTCACACTTTTGTGTAAAAATTAAGTGATGAAATTGGAATGATCATGACTCCTTCAATAATCACAAGTGACAAGATCAGTGACTGCATGGTGATGCTGATAATTGTCTATAGTCTTGATGAAGCACACTCTATAGTTAGACTACATGACTCTTGCATAATTACATTAGCTATTGATGTATAGAACTTTGTATTAAATTAGTGCAATTAGTCCACTTTGTTAATTAAGCGCTTTGTCTCTATGCATATAAGCGCA
Organism: Spongia lamella; assembly: GCA_963930835.1. Lineage (NCBI taxonomy): Eukaryota > Metazoa > Porifera > Demospongiae > Dictyoceratida > Spongiidae > Spongia > Spongia lamella. Next base: position 21,692,814 of record OZ005746.1, on the reverse strand, counting down.
TATATCTATTTATAGCAAGTGCTTATATAATGGCGCTTAGATTGGAAATATTTTCGTCATAACTTTATTTCTTTGCCAGTCGTGAGTAGTGATATATCTATACTGAGACCTTGTGATAGGTGTCTAACTGAAGTAGCTACTATACATATTAATTTGCGACAGCGTAAGCGCGTAGACGCTATAACTGTGGAGTAGCTAGTTAGCATAACTGTTTGCCACAGCGACAGTCGTGAGTATAGTAGCGATAGAAAGAGACCGCATGACGGTGTCTAACTGAAGAACCACATTATATTTGCATAGGCGCGTAGACTATAGTCTATAATTTATAAATAGCTAAGTAAGCGTGTATAACTGCTTACCATAGCGCTTACAATTAGAGTAACGTACGTACGTCGTACCATCGGAATGCAGTGATTTCGACTCGATACACCATTTATGTGGGGCTCGCTCAGGCTCGCCCCAATTATAATCTTCAAATACTTTATGAAACTACTTGTAACAGTGCTGGCCAATAATCCTACATAAAATCCATGGAATGATCTGAACACACAAGAATGATGTAAGTAGTACTTTACTTATGTACGTACCTACATCTATCAATATACCAAGTAGTGATTCAAACTCAACTATGACACCATGGCTATAGTAGTTACCTTGTGAGTTGTCAGTGGATGACATTTGATCAACTTTCAATCGTTTTGTGAGAGGTTCACCTGCAATAATGGTACATATTTAGCTCAGTAGCATATAGTGGCTACCTTTATTATTTACCACTAGGTATACTATACTTGGACATATATATTAACCAGCTATATTAATACCTCATACACTAACACAGTGCCCAGATAGCTGCTATGCGGAGGTTATGCTGTGATGCTACGATATACTATATTATATATACCACGGACGGATACGAATGACGTAATTAATTTGCACTATTTGTACAAGGCGGCAATCGTGCCACATGCTCAATGAACTGGTGCATTACATGGCAATTGCATCATACCCACATGCTTGGTGAACATCTACACCACGGAAGGCCTAAGTTAGTTTTGTAAAAGCGACATAGACGGTGCCATTATTAAACAACTGTAAGACGCCCTTAAGAATTAGAATCGCAACACTTTATCAGTTCACTCATAAAGAATGTATTGCTACAACTTAACGTACCGTCACTCATGGTTGGCCCGTCCGTCTACACTCACCGGCGATAGTCTCGTGAACCAACCCGCCCTTTATTCGGTCCGAATAAGGTTTATCCGCAATTACGTCACAAAATAAAAAATGGGTCTTGTTACTTTCACATCGTTTGATGCCCCTGACGTCATCATTGAATTTGATCATTTCCGGTCATTCTCGTTAATGAGCGCGTGATGCAAGGAGTCAACTTAGCGCACAAGGCGATCGACCTGTAGGATTTGTTACCTGACTAACTTTCCTCATCCGAAACTTGTGAACTCGAAACTTGCGAGTATAACTACTTGTGAGTAGGGCTATAAATTTTCATACATCACATTGTTGTTGTTTCTAATTAATTCACTCACTACTGATTTGAATCGTTCAAGAACAGACCTCTCAACTCTCACGATTTGGTCGTGAGACACACGATTTCAGCATTGGTCTCACGACTGCTTGTTCATCTCACGATTTCTCAAGATTTTACAGAAATATTTTTAATATGCGCTAAAATATCCATGTACTGTGTCACGTGATCCCACACGTGACTTTATATTTGAATTAATTAAAAGAATTTCGAAGTGGAAAGCTCGATGAAAAGCCTAAACCCCACTCAGGAATGAAAAGATTGATGCGGTAAAGTTGCCAGTGAATATTTTTGCAAATGTTTATGCAAATTATTTATGTTGTATTTAAGCTGACTACACTGGCCCCAAGAGGAGAATATCAGGTCGTACTCCATGAAGATACAAGAGTGAACAGGTGAGTACAATGAAGTTAACAATGGTGCGAAATTGTCTAGATATGAACTAGTTTCATACTGTACTCACGTGATCCAAGACTAGCCGTGCCAAACGAAGCTCGTGGGTTTTATCATATACAGATTATCATAGTGTAGGCTACACCATAGCATAGGAGAAATAATGAGCTGCAGAAACAGCAGTGTTGCATCTAGCTAGCTAGGTAATCATGCATTTTTCAACAATATTTTTAAAAATTGTGTGTGCATGCTGCGGGGGGGTGGGTTTCTCACGACCAGGTCTGTTCCCATGTTGAGAGGTCTGCAAGAATGTATCAGTGGCAGCAGTAGTGGCATAGATTAATTTATGCGTGTAATGTATAGTAGTGGCATAGTGTAATATGTATATGTGAGTATAGCTGGAAGGAATGAATACCTGGCACTGGATTGTTTTATTAATTGTCAATGCTGTTTCATGTGTTTATATTATTTTAGTGTTGTGCGTGATTTGTAACAATAATTGGATTGTGTTTTTCATTAGAATGTATCCACGCAAACAATTTCATGTATCAAGAATATATAGGGCTACACTGGATCTAAGTACAGCCATCAGTGTCCACCGATGTGATGATGTCATTGACCATTGATCATGAGGCAAGGAAGACAAGATGTTTGTATGCCAAGTTATGCTCTACTCTGCAATGATTATACTTTGCATTCACTTGTTTTCACATTTATCATTATTTTTGTTGTATTTAAATGCATACTTAACATAAAAATTTTGTTGGTATTTCCACAAAATTGTTCAGTGCTGGTAAATAGTACATGGTTGAACAGTTCTTAAATTGGATTGCAAAGGATTATGGTATCGACATCGCATATACGTATACCAGGAAGTTTGGGAGTTGTGCCAAATTAAATCCATCTAAATTACTAATTTTAATACATAGGCTGGATCTATCTAAACTTTTTGTTGCTGGAAAGTAAATTTGCTAAACTTTCAAGTCTACATCTCACTATTTTATGCATACAAAAGTGACCAAGTGACAGTTAATATCTTGCAAGTTCACAAAATGATAATGTTTTGCCCTCTCAGTAGCAAAACAGGTGATAAAAAGATTAATCAAAATGATCAACAATTGCAGCAATCGGCTAAAAACTCACAATAATTAATCAGCTATCCATACATGCAAGTCCACACATAAGCATACATTACACGATACACAATTATAATAGGAGAGCGTTCATTATTTTTATGAGAACCTCTATCTTGTTCTCCTCTGTCCCAATAACTAAACACATCTGATTCAGTGGACACTGATGGCTGTACTATAGATCCAGCGTAGCCCTATATATTCTTGATACATGAAATTGTTTGCGTGGATACATTCTAATGAAAAACACAATCCAATTATTATCTGTTACAAATCACGCACAACACTAAAATAATATAAACACATGAAACAACATTGACAATTAATAAAACAATTCAGTGCCAGATATTCATTCCTTCCAGCTATACTCACATATACATATTACACTATGCCACTACTATACATTACATGCATAAATTAATCTATGTCACTACTGCTGCCACTGATACATTCTTGAACGATTCAAATCAGTAGTGAGTGAATTAATTAGAAACAACAACAATGTGATGTATGAAAATTTATAGCCCTACTCACAAGTAGTTATACTCGCAAGTTTCGAGTTCACAAGTTTCGGATGAGGAAAGTTAGTCAGGCAACAAATCCTACCTTGTGCGCTAAGTTGACTCCTTGCATCACGCGCTCATTAACGAGAATGACCGGAAATGATCAAATTCAATGATGACGTCAGGGGCATCAAACGATGTGAAAGTAACAAGACCCTATATGATATAGGTACGCGTATAGGTAGGTATATTGAGTGCTGGTAAGGCTGTTGTATCGTAGAGTACGCGCAAAGGCAGACGTGTTTGCCTGTCACGCGAAAAGTGGACCCCCATTTTTAGTTCCCCCCGGTCCAAATATATCGAAATATTTGGACCCCCCGGATAATTTATTTCAATTTTGTTGAAATTTTTCACGGACCCTCCGGAACAAAAATTTCTGATATATTGGGCCCCTTTGAAATATTTTATCCCCCCTTGAATTTACATTCAACTCACTGTGTAAAGGGGGATAATTTATTTCACCTGAAATACTTGATCCTCCAACTATAATTATAACTACAAATAGCTATAGCTAACACACTCATGTATTTTTTAATATCCATTACAGTGAGATAAGCATGCTTTATATCATAACAATGGTTAAACAAGACTCTGCGTAGTTCAGTTATATCACAAAGTCTTCCAGAATACGCTTTTGTTCTTTTGGATCAGTGATGATTTTGACTTTCTGCTTCTAACTCTCCTTTAACAATTTCAAGCCGCTCTGCTCATTTTCGAATTGCCCTTTTCCTATCTTTCCACAAGTTGTTAGGGTAGCTATGCGGTTCCGTCAGTCTTATATGTGACTGTCTGAGCGAAAGCCAGCCTAGTTCACACTTCCAAATTTGCTACTTTAGTGCTTTATAACTTTTGTTGGATAAGGCATACAGACTTCAAATTTACAGGATTAGTAGAACAAATCATTGCTGAAAATTTGAGCTTTGTATAACATTCTAATAAGATTTTATGTACCATTAAGTTGGTATAATCGGAGGTGTGAACTAGGCTGGTTTTCGCTCAGACAGTCACATATGTTATTGCAGCATCTATAGGATTTCATCATGTTCGGAATTATTGTCAGCAACAATCTCATCAATCTCTCCCATTCTTTCGATTCTTCAGCTAGCTACTGCTATTCACGTATGAAACGTTTTTAGTTTGTTTTAATACATGCGCGTTGAGAGATTTTATAGTTCATGTGCTACACATGATACTCTGCCATACCAATGTTGGGCTCAAATTACACTGTAGCAAAGTTCAAATTACACTGTAGCAAAGTTACCGCAGAGTTCCTGGTTACTATTTCACAAGTTGGTAGGCTAAAAAGTAGTCTGCATTAATTGCTGAGTAGTAGGCTAAAAATAACTCTCCAAATAATTTTGTTCACTAGTGTAAGCAGCCAAACTCTCATGTGTGTTTAAAAATCATTGTTGGTGATCGAGTTACCAAGTTACCAGTAACTTCAGTATTATATAAATTTAATGTATCCCATAATGACCACATATGCGTGAGTGAGAGATTTCGTTAGTTTAGTGAGAGAAAACTGGCGTAAGCTAAGAATGGAGTTACTACAACACATTGTTATCATGCAACCAAGTTAGTTGTAAGTCTGTATAATTGTTTACACACACGTTATATTGGGGGATAAAATATTTCAAGGGGGTCCAAATATTTCAGAAAATTGTGGACTGGGGAGTCCAAATATTTCGTTACAAGCCAATGGCTATTATAGAAGCCATGCCAACCGACCTTAGTGGTACCTAAGTTTTACATGTATAGCTAGCAGCTAGCAGCACTGTTACCTGTGGTATTAATCACCTACACATAGTTTATATATATATCGCTAAGAGTAATCCGCTGGTGATTGATTCGTAATGACTGTACTTGGTTGTATGTCATTGTTGCTAAATAATAATAATAATAGCTTAATGTACAACCACCATGATATATTAAGGCAACCAGGTCTGTTAGCTACCTGAATAAATACAGAAATCACTGTGATCCTGCTGCTCCATATCCATTTGAGGTGTTGGGCTCAACTGTCTGCCAAGTAATCAGTTCACCAGCTGAAGTAGCTAGCTTAAAAAATTAATTTTTTACTGCTAACTAGCAATGTCTCATGCAGCTAGCTACTTTCCATTACCTCTAGCTGTCCATGCAACTGACTCTGATCCTGTCCCTACTAGCTAACTATAATAACTTACCACTGAGCATCCAGCACGGTGTGCCAGGCCTAAGATTTAATGGCTTTAAGAGCAACTATTTATATTTCATTGTTAACAATTTTGTTGTACGATAATCACTTCTTACTTTAATTGTTTATGGCTGCCAGTGCAGGATGCTGGCAGACCCTCAGAATTGTACTCTATAGTATATGTAGTTAGTTAGCGAGTCCCTATTATAACCTAGCTAGCTATAGCTATAATTATTATATTTTTTGTTCACTGTTAAAACTGGGGTTTGTAATGCACACCCAATGCCACCGTATTGCTTGCATACCAGTGGTGTGTTTCCATATCATACCACGTTGGTATGTAATGCACACCTTATTTTCTCTGGTATTAGCGCTACATAAATAAGCGCCTCATGTTATGGATTATAAGATAGAGGCGCAATATATTAATGAATGCAAGACAATGATATACGTTTAAAAAACCATATAATATATATTAGAAAAAGCCACAACAGCCCAAAGTTAAACTCCGAAGCCTCTCGGAAGCATTGTTTGACGACAGGCGCGTAAATGTTGCGGCGCTAAACATGGTCTAGACGAAGCAGCAGTATTGTAGCGAAAAGCTGTAAATAAGGCTAAATACGCAGTTCCTGTCTGGACGATAATTTATAATGTTTTAACTTAATGCTCACCGATGACGCAATGAGTAACCCTAGTTACGAACGATGAAGGAACGGCTGGAAGCTGTAATGCTACTGTACAGCAAACTTTGGCGAAAATTCCATGGGAAACAGCTACAGATAGGGTAACAACAATGGTTCATCGCGTGGCTCACTTAAATTGATTCGCTAGAGGAAGTTTAATAAGCGCGCGAATATTTTTCCTCCTGCTTAGTGCTAGAGTGAAGATAACTGGTTGAAAGGTAATGTTAAAATGTTAGATATTTCGCCGTTTGTTTCTACTGATTTAGGACGAGAATAATAATGTTGAATTTATCATTAATTGTTTCTCAGGACACTGAGTCACTGCCTCTGTGGTTATGTAAATGTTATGAACATCCAATGAATGCTGAATTGGCTGGTACGTAACTGGATACAACACATGTGGCATCTTGGACTATTCAGTTGAGAGCCATGATGAATATTACTACTAAAGTCGCTGTATTCCACTACAAACAATTTAATGAAAGGCACGTAAATTCAGGAGCATTAGCAGTGTTACAGTTATTTTGTGTTTTGAACATGCTAGGATGTATGTGACCAAGAGCAACTGTTTTCATGGCTTGTTTCAAAGGTACGTACTGGTTCGGGTCTGCTGTAGTAATCCCAATATAATATACCATGTTTATAGAATTCTTCTGATGCCAAATCATCAATCTATGTGTGAGCTGGACTGTGACTGTGCATGGCTGCAACCTATTGCCGTTGCATGTACAATCAAGAGGAGGTATGCGTGTTACATAAACAAAACACGATTAGCTGTGTGTTATTGTTGTGTTTTTGAATATCCTATAGGATCATTGCAGGCACATGAATAGCATACAACTGTTGTTAAAAGGTACTTGTTTGCATGCTCTAATATAATCGCAATATGTTTCATCTATAATCCATAGATTTATCGTTTCGCCATATAACTTGGTTCATCAATCTGTCAGGCTTTGGTGTTTCCAATGGAGAAAGGTATGTACGCAGTAAACTTGTAATATCTTTTACATCATTGAATTTTACTGCAGGGTGCATGATATACGTACAAAGATACAGTAGAGATCGAGGTTGCTGCAGCTGTAAAAGAAAAGGACGTAGTAGTTAGAAGTTGCTGAAAAGTAGCCAGAAGAAGAAACTGTAGAAAACATATTTAATATTTCAATGTATTTATGTGTCAATTTGAAATATATTGAAGTGTGTATTTCATACTTTATTGGGTGTGTATTTCATACTTTTATTTTGTTACACCAAAAAATGGTGTAGGAGGAATTACATACCAAAAAGGTGTGTAATACATACCATTGTTTTAACTGTGCATATTTCTGTTTCTGTTAAGTAGCGAATTAAATTAAAAAGTTGATTGTGGCAGTCGAAGGCTTACCTAAAATGGATTGTTTGTCAGCCTATAATGCTATTTGGCTATGGTGTAAATAAACTGGTTTGTTATGAAGGCTAGGCCCGGTGTATTTTGTGTACATGCATAAGTCCAGTTTTTTCATGTTGGGTCACATATTCAAGTCTAGACTTAAAGCTCCAAATAAGGGCTTACACTGCAGGATATGTTTCTGTATATATATTGTGAACTTATATATAAAATATATATAAATATGCAATTGACCTCAGGAAGCAATTTATGAGTGGTACAGCCACAGTGGCCATCTATGTAACTTACAAGCATAACGCAATTAACTGCGTGGGCGGCCGATAATTTTACATGTTCTGTATGCCTTTTCTATAGCTATTCCTTCTTTCAATATATAACTATTCCTTCTTTCAATATATAACTATTCCTTCTTTCAATATAGCTGTTCCTTCTTTCAAAGAAGAAATGGCTAGCTATAGAAAAGGCATAAAAGAACATTAACTTGATATAAAATGTATACAAGAACATTGAATATAAAATTTTTTCTGAGGGCTTCTCTAGATTATAGAGTAGCTATAGCTACTTGGAAATCAGCAAACATTATTCCTAGTTTCAAAACTGGAGGAATTGAGCTTACCAGTATCTTTAAACTCCAATAATATTAGCTATGCATATAGTAACTTGCTAGCTATATTAAGATTTATTTATAATTATTATGTAGTAATGCATTTTCTTGTTTTAATTAAGGATATGGGTGTACTATATTGTTCTTACCAGATTTTATCAATCTTTGATAGCTAATGCAACTACTATTGCCAATGGCATGCATACATAGATCCCAAGAAGTTAAAATATCACCTTCTGCAGCGTTTTGATGAGACTTGACCATAACATCAATGTATAGCTATCATTAAATTTGCTTATTGCATGGAAATTTTGATTTTCTTGATTGATGCCCTGATTACAATTTTACAGGGTTACTGTTAGCTACTCATAGCATACAATTGTTAGAAAATAAAATGTAATTTAACAATGCTACGTATTTATGTATGATGGCTCTTGCTTAAATACTAAGTTCAAATATACCCATGACCCTGCACCCATTTTATAATTGCTGCAGTCTGTTGGAATCAGTATCCATCACTACTTCCAAACACATCTTTTTGGCTCTTGCATCATGCCAGCAGTTTATTTTCCTATCAAGACTGTCTAACACATATGTAGTTCATGGCTCCTCCATGGAGGCTTGTGTTTATTAACTTTTTTCTACTTTCTGAACCAGGGTTTGTGCTGGCCAAAGAAATGAAAATGAATCCCCATTTATGGAGCAAATTATATCAACTAGCTCGTGCTCGGTTAAGGGTTCTTAATCTCTCAAAAAATATTGTAGGTTTGCTAGTAACTTTAGGTTTCATTATTGCTTCAGCAGTACTAGCATTTTACCAGATTGCTCTCTCTGGTGTTTACTTTTCTTTGAGTTAAAATATGTTCAAGCTGCCCCTGTTATTTATAGGTTACTAAAAATATAAGTTGACTATTTAGGAATAGGTAGCTACTTACATTTTATCATGGTAAGGTCATTTTTTTCTTTAAGAACACCCTGTATATTGTGAATCAGAGTTGCACTAACTTGGTGATCTGACACAAGAACCTTGGGTAATTTACAAGTCATCTTACCTCTCGTTCAGATTCGTTTGCTATCTTACTACCGTATATTGCAAATCGTTCGAGGTGGAAAAGTTTCGCGGATGGACAAGGTACTTCAAATTCGCTGGAAAACTTTCGCGGTTCGTTCGCCCTGGTCAAAATGTGCTCACGATCAACCGTGATATTCCCTAGAACGAAAAAGTTTAGCTGGAAAAGTTTCGCGGTCACCAATTAATCCGCGAAAGCCGCGAAACTTTTCCACCTCGAACGATTTGCAATATACGGTATTCTTTCAACATATTTTAGTCTCTTTAAAGATAGTTTAATCACTTAGTGTGCAGATTCTTGTTATACATTTTATTTGGTTTCTCCAGACTTCTCCCTAATTGATCTGTGATTTTTATTACATAATAGCATAAATAGGAAGATTGTATGTTGCAATACACCATCCTTGTTGATTTTTAGTGTAGCCTCAGTTAAAGTTAGAATTCGTTTGTTTTGGTCAAAATGTTTGGTTGCCAAAAATTTACACAGTATTTGTCCCAGCCCTACTACAAAGTAAACATGTTGGAGAATGGCTTTTACCAGTGTATGTGTATGTATAGCGATACACTGTTAAAAATTCAATTGTTAACTAGTGGCTAAATTATCATTTAACTCACAACTTTTGGTCTGGCAACTGCTGATTACAGTGTATTCTAATATTTTTGTGCATTCCTTTTTTTGGAGCGCATTGGGAGCTTTAGTTGGCCTGACCAGTCCCTAGTTGCCAGAGCCACTTTGCTATACACATACCTTTCAATGATTTCACATCTGCTGTCACAGGGTCTATATACTCTATATCAGTAGTCACTAAATGTAAAACAAAAGATTTGATCATGATTTATAGTCTGGTAACTTGAGAAACTATATAAATTTATAAGACATTTACATATTAACGTACATTATATTTGAATTAAAAGAGCAAACAGTTAGCAGAATTAGTACATGCATAAAACCTCGTATAAACCATTTCCAGTGTCCATGTTCATATCTAGCTATATGTATATATATATTATTTATTTTTTAAATATATATACACCACTTTAAGAGGTGTTAAGAGTTCCGTGCATACTGTACTTTATAAGCTTTGAAGTTTCATAAAAACTAGGTCTGATTTATTCCTTCCTGCTATGAAATGCAATATTTTATTAATTTATGGAATAAAACGAGGAATTTGTAACAGATTTGCTTGTATTAATGTTGGTTTTTTGTCTCTATGCACAGAAAATATTTAATTATCACACAAGCAGAATTATCAGCTTTTAATTGTTACTATCAATTGATTTAGTTTACTTTTTGTCACAAGTGTTGTTATACAACATACTATACTTCGCTCTTTTAGTAAACAACAATTAGTGAACATGAAACAGTTTAATTCATCTAATGTACAAATGAACCAAAAGTCTATGGTAGTTATACTTATAGATGCATAATATATACGTATCATTTATTCATCTATATTACTATAAGCTTCTTTTAGGTGCTGTATGGTGGCTTTTCTTAGTCTGTTAGTTCCAGTAAGCTTAAAGTCACAGACAGTACAGTTCTCATCAGTGTGTGTCACTTGATCCACCAATTGTTTTTGGTACTCAATATAGTTATTCCACCAGATCTTTGGAACAATTTGCTAATATTCATTGCTGCAGATTGACAAAAACGCAGCGTTCTTTTCGATATGCAGCTGCTATGTGGTGGAATAAACTTTCTGATGACATTGCAAAGTCACGTGCTTTTTCTGGAACAGTGTATAGATATCTTTTGTGTAGGTGATTATAGTTTTTTTTGTAAGTGTAAGTTATATAGTGTTTATGTGTGTTGTATATGGTATTATGTTCATGTGTTTTGTATTTGTTATTTGTATTTCTTGTTTGTGTATATGTGTATGTACGTATGTATGTATTAGTTATGTATATAAGATTTAGTTGAATGTATGTGTGTTGTTCCAGTGTGGAAGAACGGCTTTTGCCGAGCTCTGGAGTTTAAAATAATAATAATAATAATAATAATAATAATTATCAATCAATCAATCAATCAATCAAGTCAAAGAGAATAACAGATGAATTTGGTACTGTATCTGTCCAATCCACCATCTTTCTTTTTAGCTGTTTTCCAAGGCCTGGTATAGCTACCTTCTAGCCAAATGATCTCTAAATTGTTGTCATAAACCTTCGTAACCTTTGCAACAAGTGGACGAAGATCACAATTTATAATATTTTTAAAGTTTCACACGCGTTAAACGTGCAAGCACACGCGTGTGCCTGCACGCGTGTGTAAACTTTAAATTGAGCTGTACTGTAGCTACATACTTACATATGCAATTATACTATGCACAAATTGTACATACCATATTTACTTGGTTAATAGTAGCTGCGCTTCATTAGTGCCACAATGGATTTCAGTATAAACATCAACTCCGAGTATCAAATAGTGCTCGAACTTAAATAGTCACCACATGGATTTTTCCAACAAAGGTAATAATTGCTGCGGTGTTTAACCAGTATTATGTATAATTTTTATGTATAAAAAAACCTTTTGATCTATACTGTATACAACAAAACATTTGAGGGGAACATTGTCACGGTTTTCACAATTTTTACTTAACCTCAAATGTTTTACATCCAGTAGTTTGCATTCATTATTAAAAGAAGCTACGTACTACTACAGGGTTTTCCCATGATTTTCAGTTCACAAAAGTTTTCCCCCTTGAATGATTATGTAATTTGAAATATTCACACAGCATATTTTGGATATTCAGACTATAATCAAATAATTAAGTATATATGTATGCTAAACAAAAATAAAAAAGTGCAAGGCCAATCAGAAGCAGTATTGCAAATAGGTACATATGTGCAACCAAAAACTGTGATATCAGTTGAGGCCAAGAAGTTACTTATCACAATCTTTTTCACTACTTGAATAACATACAATAGTTTATAGCATATTTTCACAACTATGATTGGCTTTGTCACTTGGCCACCTTTATTAATAATGATGGTGTGAAAAAGGTGGCCAAGTGACAAAGCCAATCATATTTGTGAAAATATGCTATAAACCATTGTATGTCATTCAAGTAGTTAAATTTTTTTTGATAAGTAACTTCTTGGCCTCAACTGATATCAAAGTTTTTAGTCGCACCTGTTCGCAATGCTGCTTCTGATTGGCCTCGCACTTTTTTTACACCCAGGGTGTTTTTGTTTAGCATATCACTACTTTTTTGGAAGTATAAACAGATGTTATTACTAGCAAGCAGCAGAGAAGTACTGCATGGGAAAGTAGTTTTAATATTAAACTTTCGCAAAATGCTACTGAGCCTGAAAAGTATTTACGTACTAGAATAATTGGTGCTTGTGAGGCAATAGATGTTCAATTTCATTTAAGGCATCTGATTGGTCAAGTCAAGTACAGGTCAATTCATCACACCCAGAGTTTTGCCATGTGCGTGCGACATGTGTACCATCAATGAAACAGGAGAGTTATCACGTGTATCTGCTACTGGCAAGAGATGGTGCAATGGGTACCATTCGCACTGCTACATGTGAATGTGCCGCAGGGTAAGTACATTATCACCTGTATCAGCTATGTGTACATGTATTATTTGTATGATTTATTATAGTGTTAATCATGCTTGAATACTTGAATGTACCTGTATGTCTGTTCTGACTTAATGCTGTTAATCGCTTTGAAATGCAAACTGTATGTTTTACTTAATGCTGTTAATTGTTCCAGATGTATTAGTGTATGTTTTACTTAATGCTGCTAATTATTTCAGATGTATTAATTATTTACAACAGGAAATCTGCTACAAACTATAATTATATAGCTAGCTAACTAAGAATTAATGATACTGTTACAAACTATAGGGATAACTTCTTCAGTTTTTATTTTGTGCCTTCAAGAGAGCCGGAGAGATGGAATACACAGTATTCTAACTGAAACACCTTTAACCGTGTACCTACCTGTACAGTAGGTCATGATCAAGATCATGAAATCGACAGTATTTTTGCTGTTATAGCAAGCAGTCAAGAATACCAAGGTTAAATATAGAAATACATAGATATATAGTGCAACTAATATAATAATTTGTACACAACTATTTTGATAGATGCAACAGCCAGCACCAGCACCAGCACCAGCACCAGCACCAGCACCAGCACCAGCACCAGCACCAGCACCAGCACCAGCACCAGCACCAGCGAAGTACCGAGTGCAGGTACCAGTACTAGTGAAGGTAATGCACTGTGCATTTATATAATTATAATAACATACATTTCAATTCTGTCTACAACCACTGTGTCCACAGCCGCCACCACTGCCATCCCAGTGCCATCACTTCCGGCAGGCTCAGTATACCTGTGTAGAGAGTAAAGGTATGTAGATATTCTGATGAAATTACCATTCGAAGCGGGATTCAAAGTATCATTAGGATTAGTATGGGCCGCATATAAACTGAATACAGAGTTTTGTTGCAGGAACAACAGCACCAGATAAGGCGTTTAATGTGGTGGTGGTGGCAGCTGTGAACAGGCAGTGATGGCACTGGGGGCAGTGGTGGCTGCCCAAGCATCTCACAGTGATGATTCTACCCGCCACACACAATACAACAGTAAGCAGCTCCAAATTTACAAGGGGTATGGTAGTTTCTTACTTCCAGAAGGCAGACCGTGGCGAGGAGGCCAAGGCAGAAGGGAAGGTAGGGGCAGAAGAGGAGGCAGAGTTATGGTGGCGCCGGCTACATGATCAATATCACCTTTTGAGCTCCAGCAGCAGAACAAGCACTTAGGCGCATTTTTTAAAAAGTTTCATCTTCTATGATTGTATCATTATAAAATAAATACACATATGACCATTTTCCATTGTGGGGGAAAGTAAGTGGTGTAAGCACATGAAGAAATTGGTTAAATCATAATAAACTTGCCCAAGAAAGAATGTTTCTAAACTATAGAGCTATATAGAATTTTTAGAAAACCACCCATCTACACACAAGTGAAATAATTAGAATCATACCAAGCCAACTAAAATTATTTTTCTGATGTGCCTCTAGTGTATAGATGATAGGTTTTCCAAAATCCAGTCACAATCTTATTACACCTAGCAGTTGTAATGTCGCTATGTATTCTCTATAATGTTATTTAAATTTTATTGTGATTGTCTTATGTAAATACACATCATGAGTATAAATAATCTATAACCTGATTCGTTATTATGCCTATAATTATGATCTTGGAAAGTATATTTATACAACCAAGTACAAAGAATAATAAAAATGGCAGTTAAAAGTGACGTCAACACTGGGTGCCGGTATATAAGTCTTAAGTAATTATGTCTTATGTAATTAAGTATTAGGTCATTAATTATTGACTAAATTATACAGTCTAGTGAACTAACCTTTACCAGACTATACAGCAGTTATTAACTGCTATAGCTGATCTGTTTAAAGGTAGACTGCAATGGCAAACCACATGTGCTTTTTATTACGGTACAGCTCTCGACTAAGTTTACAAAAACACGCATGTCCTCTGGCGTGCCTCGACAAATCTTGAAGATAACTCGCGGGTTGTTCTCGAACGCACGAGTGTTACAACGCACATATGAATATTTCATGCACGTCAGTAGTGCTCGCGAGTAATTACTAACGAGTGGTGAATGCTCACGAGTAAATCGTGTCGTGCTCTTCAGCGCTCGCGAGTAATCACTGACGAGTGGTAAGCACTCGCGAGTAAATCCAGTCGTGCGCTTTCTCGTGCAGTATAGACTTACACAAGTTTGTCCGCGCTTGCTTTATCAAATCACGCCCTTTTTAAGTTCAACATATTGGAGTGCATCTCGGGACGTGTCTTCTTGTAATGATTTCGCAAATAGCGCCAGCTCCTTCACTTAAGCGCCTTATCACGTGCACTTTGTGTTAGAACACGTGCGCTTTGTCTAGGAACACGTGCAAGAATTTAGCTGCGTATCCTGTCTCAGTCTCGTCTCATTTGGACTCATTCGCGTGTTTGGTATTCAGTTTGGAGTGATACGTACGTAGTATACGTAGCTACGTACATGCAATGACTCGTGTGTAGCGCACGAGGTCTGACTCGCGTGCAGCATGCCATGTCTGACTCACGTGTAGCACTTGATGTATGACTCGAGTGCATTGCATGAAGTATGACTCGCGTGTAGCAGCAGCGCACGAGGTATGACTCGCGTGCGGTGAGTCGGTGACACGCGAGCGCCGACTAATCGCTCGAATAAAATTGATAAACACACGCGTGAATGGTACACGCGAGTGTAAACTTAGTCGTGAGCTGTACCGTAGTTAGATGTGTTTATTTAATCATGCAATGCACAAAACCACATTTTTTATAATCAAATTATGGTGTATTATTGAGATATTAAGCTGCAAAGTTACAAAACGTCACTTCCGTAAGTATACGTGGCGTCACATCAGGATCCGGAAAAAGTTTTACTATACGTATTGTATTGGAAGAAGGCACTAAAACTCACCTTGTTTTGGGCAGAGAGATACAAGAAAGCCCGATTTTTTATTGTTACACTTCTCTCCTAGCATGTTAGTGACAAAAAGAGCGTATCCTCTGTATCAATGCATTGCCAGCCACACGACAACGATGAACAAAGGTGGTGGTGCGAAAGGTGGTGAATATGGGATTTTCAAAACGAAGAGCTAGTCTACTTTTAGATGGATTGTTTAATGATTGCAAGTATATGTCCTTACCATGTGTGATAAACAATCTTGCGATGATAAGGAAGACTGGATTCGCTTCCATCACATGAACATAGTTGTGCTAATCGAAATGCTAAAGCCGATTGAGGCTGACTAACGCACCATTCTATCCGACAATACACAGCAACTGGAACAACAGACATGCAGTGAACAGAACTCAACAAAACTAGCCATGAGTTGCTTGTTATCGATCCCAAGTCATTTTTCCATTGCAGACTACCTATGACCTATATACATGCACTGTTACCTATGACCTGTGATTAATAATTGCTATCACCTATGTATGGTTTTATAGCGCCAAGAGTTCATAACTACCGTATGGCAGGTTAATTTCGAGGGGGGAAAATTTCGAGGTTTTCGCGAATTTTGTTCCATCCTCGAAATTTTAACCACGAAAATTTTAAACACATTTCATTTGACCGAAATTATTAAGAACTAGGCTGAACTACGGTACCGCTCAATTATAACTTCATTTTTACATGCGTGTCCACGCGTGGTGCCACGAGAAATCCACAATGCATCCCCGTTACGTGTTTGCGTGGGCCACGTTTCCTCGTGGCGTGGAACATACACGTCTCGTGTAATTAACCGTGTGCCACGCGTGGAGGTGTCACGCGTGTAATTAACCGTGTGCCACGCGTGGAGGTGTCACGCGTGTAACAGCCACGCAAGGAACACGTGCAAATAGCATGCATTATTTCACTTACAAAATTGTGTCGAATTCAGTCCATTACTGTTAAAGCAACACAAGTAGTGAATTTATAACCCCTCGCATAGTACGTAACACTAGTATGGAGCATTTTTTAATGGCGCTTATTGTAGGCCAAGTTATGTCACGTGACGAGGTAGCCATTTTGTCTAGAGCATACGCACGTGACAACCACGTTTCAGGGAGATATGTCGGGAGAAATGTTGCGTTGCTCTAGGAGACGCGCGTTACAGAGCTCTGTAGGTTAGTTACTAAGTTATTAAAACTTATATCAAATTCTAATGGCGCTCAGGAGCAATAACGGAATTTTCGTTTTTATCAGGACCGAAGGCAACCGCTTCTCACGCACTGGTGGATTTTGGCGATGATGGCACAACAGTTGTACGCCTCTCCAGAATTGTTGAAGGAAGCATAAGTGATGGGAAATGTCGAGTGAATTGGGATGATGGAGAAGAATATGATTGTGATCTGATCATTACAGGTAAAAGGTTTTATAAAACTAAACGAGCTACAGCAATATAATTCCCCAGCCATTCTGTTTTGGGTCAGACAATGGCACATATTCATAATTCTAATAAATTCATGCGCAAACATAATAGTTGCCTCCTAGCAACTTGAGCATCGTATGATCCAAAGGTATGGAGGTCTACAATAATCCATGAAAATTTCAAAGGGAATACTTTAGTAAGTCATGAGATATCACAAACTAAAAACCATGATTTTCCCATACATTTCTATGGTTGGAGGACAACCCTGTCCTCCAACCATAGAAACTGTATGGGAAAATCATGATTTTCAATATGTGATATCATGATTTACAGAAGTATTCTCTCTGAAATTTTCAAGGATTATTGTAGACCTCCATACCTTTGGATCATATGATGCTCAAGTTGCTAGGGGCAACTGTTATGTTTGTGCGTGAATTTATTAGAATTATGAATATGTGCCATTACTGTAACGGTACTAAAGTACATCATAAATGGTTGTAAACTTGCAAACAACCACTCATAGGCGATGCTAATAATCTCTAGAACCCCTGTGATGACGGTCTGATTCGTGCAAGGTTTATTACTTTTACTGCTGGTACAATGAGACAAGCAAATTGATAGTGATTCCATGAGTGCAATTATGTGGTGGATGAATGTTATTATGGGCCAATTATTGTAATGAGATTATCTTGTCACACTGCAATTACCTTATGACAGTTAGCTAGCTACTTGTTCTTTTTACTCTCACAGAATGGCTGGAAACAAGGAATACGTAGCTTACCATGTATATGTGTTCATTAATATTTACTTAAATGCATTCAGGAATGTACAAGGATTGTATTGATAAGCAAAAGCAATTAGAAAGGGAGGAATCAAATGGAGACAATGCAGAAAATGAGTTAGATGGAGAAAATGCAGAAAAGGAAGAGGCAGAGAAGTTAGATAAGAATAAGCCAACAAGGAAAAGGAAACGGAAACAGATGAAGGTATATATATATATGTGTACAATTTTTGACGGGACATACATTATTTTTGTACCTACGTACGTACATATAGGCTGATGATAACATTAAGGATAAAAAGAAGAAACTGGTGAGTTACGTATGTGGCATCTCAAGGGTGACTGGACTCATCGAGAGACATATATAACAGGCTTGAATTGTCCTTGGATCATAATAAAACATGTCCTGACATTTTGTAGGCATGCAGTGTCACGTGCCTGTGTGCAATATGTGTGTACTAAACCTGACTTTGTTTCATGACAGTATTTGACTGGTAAAACTTTATGCACAACTTTTCTTGGTATGCAGTGTGATGATAAGGATAAGGAAAACAGTAAGAAGAAAAAAGACACGAGTAGTACAAAGGTACTGCACAATAAGTATATGTGTTGCATTCTTATGATTTGTTTTTTATTTCTAGGATGACTTTATCCTTCATGTAACCAAAATGCCACCAAGCTCATCACCAAAGCTACAGGTAAGCTAACATTAATTGCTAATATGGAATCATCTGTTTATAATTTGACAGGATAAAACCAATGCAGAAGTAGTAGGCACTGCTGTGGAAGATGAGGCAAGTACATACATGCACACATAATACCAAGGGTTCATTTTATGTATAGAGAAGAGAGTGTTCGTGCACATTTGGTACTAGCAGCATACACATTGATGTACATGTATAATTATTAAGTAATATATTTTCATTCCTGATAATAATAGTGATTTGTATTAATCGATTGTGAGATTTTTTCTACAAAAGTGTTACTGGATATCATTTACTTGCATTTAGGCTTATATGTACATACAATACATATCAGGTATGATGGTGACATGTGTCTTGTAGGATAATCTAGCATTTGATGACACTACAAGAGTTATGGTAAGTTGAACATAAATAGTTGACAATGTAGTGTTCATGTACCTGTACATGTAGGATTCAACTGGTACTGGTGGTAGCAACTTGTCTAGTAGTGATGATGAAGTAGAACATGTATGTATAGTCACATTCAATTTATGTTACTTACATTATGAACATGTAATTTACAGACCTTTCACAAAACTATGATGATACCTGCACCTGATAGTGTTACAGGAATTCACAACTTCAGTGGCAAGGTACGTACATATGCATGTATGTACGTAGTAGCTGTGGATTGCTGAACCTCTAATTTTGGAAAACAAAACCTTTGAAGAACTTGATCCCACTGCATGCCTCTATTTTACATGAAAAAGTAGTCCATAAGTAAAGTATATGCTTTAAATTGTTTCTGTACATTATCATGTGACACATGTAGGTATGTTATGTACGTACGTACTTACGTTCCATGTGTTATCTTACTATTATGCAGTTGAAATTACTAATTCTGTGTAGGTTAATGATGGTAATGATGACATCGATACATCCCTGAAGGAGTTGAAAGCTGAAATTCATCGGCTTAATGTTGAACAGGTATGTATAATGTAAAAGTGGAGTAGAGATATTGTTTGCTCGGTTAATTTAGTCACCTTCCTCCACCAATGGTAGGCTACTGTATTCTGAAGTGCACACTATGCACATGCGTACATACTTAAGAAATGAATTACTGAGTTTCCTGGCCCAATTGGCGGAGGAAGGTGACTAAATTAACCGAGCAAACAATATTTCTATTGGAAAAATTTAAAATCCTATGGAGCATTCTGAAATCAGGTGGGGCTGCAGCCCCATAGCCCCACCCTTTCCGCTGCCTATGTAGCCTAATACCATTAGCTGTTTCCTATTATGCACTATGATACCGTATAAGAGGAATATTGGTGAGAATAATATTTGACAAAACAAAGCAAAGGCATGCATATTGGTGGATTAAATATTGGCGATTTGATAAAAATATATTTTATATGTGCACTAATTTTAATGTGCACCTGTTGGCATTGGGCTTGGAAATGCATACGTATGTTTGACAGTTGTATTCGTGGTCATCACATTTCTAAGGATTTCTGGATTCCAGTAATCAACGAGGAGTTGGTTTGTGCTCAGGAAGGTGGGAATCCGCATGATCCTTATGCAGTCATGTTCTGTTAAAATACCATTTTGATTAAAATCACACATGAACATTATTATTGGTGGATTAAATATTGGCAATTTTATACAGAAATTGCCAATCGCCAAGGTTTACTCCTCGCTAATATTTCCTCTTATATGGTATATTAATTACACATATCATCAAGTTTGAGTTCTGAGGAAGATGTATAAGTAGCCTTTTAGTACTGCATGTGTAAATTTAAAGCTGAACTTAGTCTACACAAATAATGTGTTTGTATTCATACACTCACAATTGGACACTCACCTGTTTCGTGTACATTCTTTGTACATACATATGTGCATGCTATAATTTGTGCATCCCTATTTCAGAATAATCGATTTGACCAGATTTTATCCAGGATCAGGGGAATTGAAGAGCAGTTAAAGTTGGTGTTCGGCGAGAAATGGATTGGGTGTGTACCAGACCACACTATTGTCAGCTTTTGCGTGGGGTATGTGCTGTTACCAAGCTTGCTAATAGATTTTTAATTGTTTACAACACATACATTGTTAATCAAGGCAAATACATGTTTATGTATTTATATAAATTTTAAGTTACACGTATGCATGTTTTAAAACTTTAGGTCAACAAGAGAAAGCGGCTCATATGGTGCAACGAACAATTGAGAAGTAAAGAAGAATTTTTGGATGTCATCTTTACAGATGAATGTACTGTCCAGTTAGAACAGCACAGCAGAATATGCTTCCGCAAGAAGTTGCAGCCAAGATCTTTAAAGCAAAGGGCAAAGCACCCAATTAAAGTCCACATCTGGGGTGGAATCTCAAATATAGGAGCCACGAGTCTTGTAATTTTCACAGGAATAATGAATGCGGAACGTCTTGGTACAGTCTATGATGCAGGCCTTCTGCCTTTTATTCAAGAGAGGTTCCCAGATGGGCATAGGCTGTACCAAGACAATGATCCCAAACACTCATCCAAATATATTGAAGAATTTCTGAAGCGACGAGGGGTAAATTGGTGGTACACACCACCTGAATCACCCGACCTCAACCCTATAGAATTAGTGTGGGGGTCACTCAAGCAGTTCTTGAGAAACCATTCACCCTTAGATCCGGCCATTTTCTTATCAGTGCCGTGTTGATGGCAGTGGATGTTAATTCATCATTCTTTTGAAGTTCTTCTTCAATGTACTTTTTCATCTCGTCCGTTAATATTCTGGCCTTTTTTCGCCTAGGCAAATCTTTAACAACGCCTTTCAGACAAAACTTCTTCACCAGATCGTAAACGGCACGTTTGCTTACTGCAACTTTCTCTTGTTCCAATCGCTGGGTGATACATGTAACGGAGTATCCGCAAGAATACAACGAAACAATTCTTCTCCTAGCCTCAATCGATAAGCGTGGCATAACCTGATTCTTTATTAATGCCCTCCACTCCGGAAACGTAAAGTTGTCTTTCCGTGTTCCGTGGTCCAATATTTTAATGAAGTTTCTCAATGACGCATCAGGCTGTCTACGTATGTAGGTAATGTAGCTGCAATACTACAAGGTTAACCTCAGATATCTCATTATTATTTCATTGTTAACGCCATGTTTTATATTGTTTAGACTCTGACTGCATAAGTGCATTTAGTTAGCCGCTGCGTGACCTATCATTCTTATCACGCGTCTGTAACAGTGACTGATAACTGACAATAATAGTTGTAATCTAATAATTTAGTATTGAGTAGAATGTATGCGCATGCGTATAAGTTGAGAGTGAGTTTTAATAAGAACCCCACCTCGTGGCTATCTAAAAGTGGTGTGCTTCGACTACGGTAACTATAGCGGCCGACTTTGCAGTGGAGGTCCTACCGAGATACAAAGGCAGACTTAAAAAGTGGAATGAACAGTCAGATGGCCGAGCTTGATATTCCTCAGGTTGGGCATGTCCAACAGGACAACCTTGAAGTTACCGAGCCAATCGACAAGGAATGGCCAGAAGGCACTGCTTATCATATTAATTCAAGAAGATTAAAGACGCGACAGCTTAGACGAATTGCTGCTGCGCTTGGAGTAACCGTCGGAAGTGCGTCCGCTGAAGACACCAGGACAATAGTTGAAGGAAAACTCCGGGAAATAGACAAAAATCCCACTGAAGTACAAGTCATCTTACAGGGTTCGGATGACGATAGTGGTACGTTATTTTTAATAAATGATGAAGGTGTCATATTAACCGTTGAGGCGGTAATAGATAGTCACGTGACCGGTGATGAAGTAGAATCTAATGCGGGTTCGCGCAGTGCACTGCGAAGCAAACACGTGTCGCGCTCTTCCAGCACAGAACCCAGTGAACTAGAGGCGACTATCGAAGAGTTGCGCTTGGCTTTAGACGGTGAAGAGCACAAGAGCGCAGTCCAATTAATTGAGTTGACGTCGGTGAGAGAAGCACTGACGAGGGAAAAGCAGAAAGTGAAGAGAATGTGGCGACAGAGATGCGAGCAACTACTGACCCACGAAGATCAACAAGAGGCGAAAGACGCCGAGATATGAGCCCTTAAGGCGGAGCTCGCAAGACTGCAAGTCCCACGCGAACGAGTCTCAGAACACTCCACAACGCCAGTACGTAACCCCGTGACAGTAACCAATGTCGGTGACAGCACGGCGCCTGGAAGACTACAAGGTGAAACGGCTGGAAGAACTCGTACTTCCAGAGTGGGGAAAGCACCACCAGTAGACACCTTCACCGGTGAGAACTGTGATGTCTTATGGGAGGATTGGCTGCCAACATTTGAGCGTGCCGCTCGTTGGAACAATTGGAGTGAGGACGAAAAGCTGCTACAGTTGGCAGGTTACCTTAGGAAGAAGGCCCTACAAGAATGGAATTTACTGAGTGGAACACAGAAGTCCTCCTTCACAGTGGCAACTGAGGAAATGCAGAACAGATTAGACCCAGGGAGCAAGGCCCTGGCAGCACAGGACTTTCGGCACACAGTCCAAAGCCCAAAGGAATCAGTATCAGATTTTATTCGTAGATTAGAACAAGTCTTTCGTAGAGCTTATGGCAAAGAACAGATGTCAACAGAGACTCGGGACACTCTGTTACATGGACAACTGCAAGAGGGCTTGAGTGATGCACTCATCAGAGCACCAGCAGTTTCAGGGGCACTCACATATCAAGAATTGTGTGTGGCCGCTAAAAATGAAGAAAGAAGACAGACAGACTTGTCCAGGAGGCACCAGTATCGTAAAGATGAAAATGCCATACCTCCGCTAGGGAGTAATATGCATAAGAATGCTCAAGGAAGATCACCAGCAGACCGGAGAAGCCGATCAACTCCCACCGATCATCCCATTAAAAAGCGGTGCTATGTATGCAACAGCACAGATCACCTAATGAAGGATTGTCGTGTTCGACCAACTGAAAGTTCGGGAAGTAACAATGCTAATAGCCAAAGAAGACCGACAAATACAAGACAAGGCTCAGGTAGAAGAGGCCAGGGTACTGGAGTGTCCGTGGTATCTACAGACCCAGAAACTGTAACCTCAACAGATTCACAGCATGAAAATTTACTGGATATTCTGTTTTCTGATTCAGATTCAGACACAGAAGTAAAAGTAATCAGAGTATCCGATGAAGGAAGCAAGTCACAATGTGCACACGTCGAAGTACAAGGTGTCCCAGCCTATGGAGTCGTTGATACAGCTGCAGACATAACGATCATTGGTGGCAGGTTGTTCAAAAGGATTGCTACCATAGCTCGGCTCAAGAAGAAAGATCTCAAGCCGTCTGACAAGAAGCCACGCACATATGACCAGCGTACATTTACTCTGGATAGAAGAATGGATCTGGACCTAACCTTCAATGGAAAAACCATGTGCACACCCATTTACATAAAAATGGATGCACAGGATCAGTTGCTGTTGGCAGAAGGAGTTTGTAGACAATTGGGAATAGTCAGCTACCACCCGGAAGTAGAGACTTGGAGAGGAGGATCCAAAGGAAGGGATAGCAGTTCAGATAAGACGGTAACTGTTCCCTTAGTACGAGTAAGTATGTTACGATCAATGCGTGTGTTACCTCATCACAGCACATTGGTCACGGTTAAAGTAGATGGTGAAATCACAACCCCTAGATCCCTACTACTGCAACCAGAAGAAACTATGGCTGGACTGCTAGTGGAAGAATCATTAGTAACAGTTCAGGATGATGGGACGGCACATGTGTCTTTGGTGAACCTTACTGGATTTACTCAGACCATTGACAGTGGGACCGCAGTGGGTGTGGTATCAGAGGTTGAGGAGGAGATTCGATTTGCAGAAGATGCAGATAGTGTGATGCCAGCTACAGTAAACCAGCTAGTTAGCACTGAAGAGCTGCCGGAAAGAAAACAGAGATTAGTTTCAATGTTGACAATTGGAGACTCAGAATTACAGAAAGTGTTACTAGAATATCATCACTTGTTTTGCGTGGATGAGGAGGAACGAGGAGAGACAGATTTAATCCAATTGAGTATTGACACTGGAGAGGCCTCACCAATTAAACAGCCAGCTAGACGTATGCCATATGCAGCCAGACAAGAAGTGGCACGACACATACAAAAGATGCAGGAGGCAAATATCATTCAACCATCGAGCAGCCCATGGTCTAGCCCGATTGTCTTAGTAAAGAAGAAAGATGGGACTCTACGGTTTTGCGTAGACTATCGAAGACTAAATTAAACAGTGTAACCAAGGCTGACACCTTTCCTCTACCCAGGATGGATGACATCTTGGATCAGCTAGGAAACTGCAAGTTCTTTTCAACACTAGATCTGAAGTCAGGGTACTGGCAGATCAGGGTACATCCTGACTCCCAGGAAAAGACTGCTTTTGTAACACATCAGGGGCTTTACGAGTTTAGCGTGATGCCATTTGGCTTAATGAATGTTCCTGCCGTTTTTCAACGCCTAATGCAGCAGGTTGTGATGGGCCTCAACCCTGAAGCTGGAACAGACTACGTAGCAGTTTACTTGGATGATATTTTAGTATTCTCAAGAAGTTTAGAGGAACACAGGAACCATCTAAAACAACTATTCAAGAGGATTGAAGTGTTTGGGTTAAAGTTAAATCCCAAGAAATGTTCATTTGCTTGTCAGAGGGTGGAATATCTAGGACATGTTATTACAGCTCAAGGGCTAAAACCAAACCCTGACCGTATTGAGGCAGTGAAACAATACAAGGTGCCACGTGATATCCACACAGTACGTCAATTTCTAGGGTTAGCTTCATTTTACAGAAGATTTGTGCCTGGATTTGCTCGAATTGCCAGTCCCCTGCACGAGTTGACAAAGAAGGGAGTTCCTTTTAGATGGACTGAAGCATGTCAGACTGCATTTGACCAGCTAAAAGATAAGTTAGTGGAAGCTCCAGTTTTGGCATACCCAAATTTTAATGAGAAATTCACTCTGGAAACAGATGCCAGTGTGCATGGATTGGGTGCCATCCTATCACAATTCCAAGAGGATAAGAGGTTCCACCCAGTGGCGTATGCGAGCCGAGCACTGTCTGACCAGGAAAAAAGGTATGCAATTACTGAGTTAGAAATGCTAGCTGTTGTTTGGGCTATGAGCCATTTTCATTGCTATTTGTATGGGCATGATGTTACGGTGCTGACTGACCATTCAGCAGTTAAGGCAGTATTGTGTAATCCTGGGGGAAGTAGCAAACATGCAAGGTGGTGGACCCGAGTGTATGGAGCTGGAATACGGAATGTGGATATAATCTACAGGGCTGGGAGAGATAACGCTAATGCTGATGCACTATCTAGACAACCTCACCTGCCTGCTCCGGCAGTTGGCACAGCTGATGATGATGTGCAGGTGTTGTCTATTGAAGCCCTTGAAGTGGACATATCATCATTATTTGAGTTGGAACCAGAGTCGATAACAAGTGAGTACAACCCTCATGGATTTTCTCAAGAGCAGAAGAAGGATGATGAGATACTAGCTATGGTCCAATATCTACAAGAGAAAACTCTACCCCAGGCTACGGCTGATGCACGCCGGATTGCAGTTCAGGCACCAATGTTTACAATGATTGATGAAATTCTGTATTACTTGGATGACAAACAACCAGGTATAAAGCGGATTGTTGTCCCTAAACATCTTCAGATGCAGATAATGCAAGACTACCACTCTAGTATTATGGCAGGTCATTTTTCTGGAGTGCGACTGTATAAAACTTTATCAAGGAAGTGGTGGTGGGATGGAATGTACAGTGACGCTTTGAATTATTGTAAGAATTGTCCCCAATGTGCCATAGTATCAGGGACAGGGAGGAGGAGCAACCCACCACTAAAGTCAATCCCAGTGGAAAGAGTGTTCCAGATTGTGGGGGTAGATATAATGGAGCTGCCTAAGACGAGCAAAGGTAATCGATATGTAGTTGTGTTTCAGGATTTCCTGTCAAAATGGCCATTTGTATTTGCCACAAAAGATCAGAAGGCGACTACATTAGCAAAGTTACTAGTGGAGGAAGTAGTCCCAGTGATCGGTGTCCCTGAAGCATTGTTGTCGGACCGGGGAACAAACTTATTATCCCACTTAATGAGAGATGTATGTAAGTTGTTAGGAGTGGCTAAGTTAAATACCACTGCTTACCATCCCCAGTGCAATGGTCTGGTGGAGAGATTCAATAGGACTCTCAAGATGATGCTACGTAAGCATGTGGATAAATTTGGGCCGCAGTGGGACAGGTTTCTGCCTGGAGTGCTCTGGGCTTATAGAAACACTCCCCATGATTCGACAGGGGAGAAGCCATCTTTCCTCTTATTTGGGGTAGACTGTAGGTCCCCGACAGAAGCTGCACTAGTGCCACCTCAGAACAGTCAAACAACTGGTGTTGAAGATATTTCTGATTATCGCGAGGAACTAGTACTATCATTATCTGAAGCTAGGAAGGAAGCCCACCGTGCTATTTGCAAGGCACAGAAACGCTATAAAGCCCAGCATGATAAGAGGACCCATGATGTGAAGATGAAGCTTGGGGACTGGGTGTTGATATATTTTCCAGCGGAGGATTCTGGAAAACAACGAAAGCTATCTCGTCCCTGGCATGGGCCCTACCGTATAGTGGCTAAGGATGGAGCAAATGTTACTGCTACAAAGGTTTATTTTCCTGATGAGAAGAGTATCAAAGTTCATCAAAGCCGAGTACAGATGTGTCCATTCAATTTGCCGGCTGGTTATTACTGGTATGGACAGAAACGAACTAGTCCAGGCCGACCTCCAAAATGGGTAGAACAACTGTTAACAAGGGGAACAGGGGATGAACACAATGGAGATGCCTCCATAGATCAACTTGGGCAGGATTCTCCAGATGAGAATGATTGTACAGACGTGACGCAGGAAGAAGCCGTGATGCCTGTTCAACGTTGTGATGGTCCCACTTTGACATCTTCTCAGCCTGTACAAAGGACTCGGACCAGAGTGATCAAGCCTCCAGCCTGCTACTCTTGAGCTCGGGACGAGCTTTTCAAAGCCCCGGGGTGATGTAACAGTGACTGATAACTGACAATAATAGTTGTAATCTAATAATTTAGTATTGAGTAGAATGTATGCGCATGCGTATAAGTTGAGAGTGAGTTTTAATAAGAACCCCACCTCGTGGCTATCTAAAAGTGGTGTGCTTCGACTACGGTAACTATAGCGGCCGACTTTGCACGTCGTTATACCTGCATTATACAAAACAACTTAACTAGTTACGTACCCGTGTAAACATAAGATTTCTCTTGCATGGAAATGCCACGTCTCGTGGAAATGTCACGTCTCGTGGAAATGCCACGTCTCGTGGAAATGCCACGCCTCGTGGAAATGCCACGTCTCGTGGAAATGCCACGCCTCGTGGAAATGCCACGTCTCTTCTCGTGGAAATTATTATTTCCACGGGAAGATTTGGCATTTTACCGCAAAATATCTCGTGTTGCCACACGTATCCACGCGTGTAGAAATGAAGTTATAATTGAACGGTACCGTACATAGAATTGAGATGGCGCTTTTGAAGTATTATAAGTTGAAAGAAAAGCTTCCAAAGCCAGATGGCCCCCTTTCTCAATATATTCCATCATCATCAATTTTAGCTGCGAATGAAGAATTAAGTAATGTGACCCGATGTGAGAATGGAGATAATACTAAGGCTAACGCCGTGGGTGCAGGCAAGAGAGGAGCGTACTCCAAGTTTTCAACAAAGATTCGAGCCAAGATAGCGAAATATGCGGCTGAGCATGGTGTGACAGCTACTGTTCGCCATTTTTATATCAAATAAGGAGAGCAGTGTGAGAACTTGGAGGAACACGTACACAGCAGAGCTGGCACAAAAACGGAAGATGAGAGATGATGACATGAACATTGAAGAACTGCCAGAAAAAAAGAAGGGGCGACCACTTGCACTAGGTAATGAATTAGATGCTCAAGTTAAGAAATATATACTGCATTTACGAGATAAAGGTGCTGTTGTTAACACAGCAATTGTCCAGGCATGTGCAGAAGGTATTGTGAAAAACCATGATAAGCGTCTACTTGCGTTGAACGGTGGACATATCATGCTGACCAGAGATTGAGCTAAAAGTTTGCTGTGCCGTTTGGGATTTGTTAAACGCCGAGGAAGTACAGCAGCCAAAATAACTGTGACAAATTTTGAAGAGTTAAAAGATCAGTATTTATTAGATGTGAAAGCAGTGGTGCAGATTGAAGAGATCCCACAAGAACTGATCATCAATTGGGATCAGACCGGAATTAAATATGTGCCAGTAGACACATGGACCATGGAAAAGGAGGGCTCAAAGAGAGTGCAAGTAATAGGAGCAGATGACAAAAGACAGATAACGGCTGTCTTTGCAGGAACTGTTGCAGGAGAATTTCTCCCCCCGCAGCTAATCTATCAGGGTACTACTACACGATGCCTTCCGTCTATTAAATTTCCAGCAGGTTGGCACATAACATTTAGCGCAAATCATTGGTCAAATGAAACCACAATGGTGCAATATATCAAGCACATCTTGTTACCATACATTGCCAATAAAAGATGCTGTCTACAGCTAGAACCAGATTATCCCGCACTGGTTATTTTTGATAACTTTAAAGCACAGAACAGGAGTGCTTCAGCTTATTGAAGATAATAATGTACGTTCCTCCAAACTGCACGGACCGCCTGCAGCCCATGGATGTCAGTATTAATAAAGCAGTGAAGAACTTCCTGAGGCAGCAATTTCAGATGTGGTATGCAGACCAAGTTTGTGAGCAGCTAGCCAAAAACAGAACTGATGAAACAGTTGATTTAAAACTTAGCATTGTAAAGCCTCTGAGAGCATCTTGGATAATAAAGGCGTGTATGACAATATGTACATGCCTTTTTGTTGTTCACACTTCTCATTATGAGTGTGATTATCCTTGTTATTTACATGAAAATGAAAGATTTGACTACATTGGTATCTTGTAGTTATAACTTAACAATTAAAAGGTGTACAGCTGTAATAACAACCAAAATAAGTAAGGGTTATTATAGTAACTCGTAATGGAAAAGTTAACAACTAAATGAAAGTTGAAACAGCCTAAACGCTTATGAAAACTGTTGCTACTCTTCAAAATGTCAAATTTAATTCACCTATGTTTTCTCAACAATCAGCCCTTGGTTTCTTAGCTTCTCTCTCTAAGTATTTCGCCACGTTCATAAGTAGACGCTTTGTTAGCCTTGTAAGGCGCCTTCCTTTGAAAGAATACTTCTCACTAATGCCAAAGAAGAAGATTCCATTTTGTTTCAGCTGGTTTTTTGCTATTACTAACACCATAGAATCTATCGACACCATTACTGTTTGCGCTAAACGGTAATGGCTAATACGTAATTGCGTGATGTTACGTAGTATTAGTAATTGGTGGTTGCTTTGAACTTAAATAGCTTCGTATGTTAAGTTTCAATTGCAAGGTGAACGCGAACAGACTATAGTTCTCACTTAATGACATTGTTTATTTACATTTTAGACTGCTTTGATGGTTAAATTAGCTATACATGTGGTTCATAATTCAATCAAGCTGCAATATTGACACTTAGACATTCTGAGCTAAAAAATTGCATCATGCTCTTCAACAACAGGATTAATGCTAACTGATCGATGTATATGTGGTACCTTAGCTGATAATTAACGGCACAAACTCTTGAAATATGATGTTAACCAGAAATTTATTTATTTATTTATTTGTTAATTCTGGCTTAGCTGAGAAGCTTGTAGGCAACACAATACACAAGTCTCCATGTCTATTATGTAGCATAACAGTGTTGTGAACCTATATAAAATATTTTGCCTCTGATAGAGGGTTTTCTGTAGTGAACTTGGGCGCGCTTGTTACTGGTGAAGCAATACAAGTGTGGCTATTATTAACCAGGGAACTGTCTAAAACTTCCCATTTCATCACCGTATCTGTGATGTCATGTGACACTCGTTATTCCTGGTACCTGGTGTGCGTCATTGTGCTGACCTTGTATTGTATTCCTATCAATACGAGATTATATTGCGAGATTATATGTAAGTTAACACATGGTGTCACACTATAAAATTATCTTGCAACTTTAACATCTAGATATGGCTGACCAGCACAGTCACCCTGCCCAGCCCAACGTGAGAGTCCCAATCCAGAAAGTGACCCGGGGCTGATCATTGTATGGAGAAGTCCGGTAGATGTCCATGCGTGCATGGGCCTACCTAGCGTCGCCACCCTTGCAGCAAGGTGGGAGTCATTTTGTTTACTATTGTAGTCACTAAGTTGCTTGTGTTGTCAGGAGCCAACTCAGATCAGTCTGTGGCAAATCTGTGCCATTGGCTTGATGGCCAAGCTGCAGCATTTGGGGTGGGCCACTGTGTATTGTTGGATCCTAATGGGCAACGCGTTCCACAGAATGACCACAACAGAAGAATCCAGTTTCCGAAGTTACTTGGGGGCCACGTGGGTGCGGAAGCATTAATGAATGGATTGTAATGTGGATGGATGGTGGAAGTGGTGGGAGCTGGAGTAGGCCGACATCTAATCACTGTTCATCATCTTGGGCCTTTTCATGGATAACTATAAACAACGTGCAAACATTGATATACACGCATTCACTACATACACCATGCTGTACTAGTCTACTATCCACACACTGCACACACACCATGCATATTACCTTTTCATGGATAACTGGATAACTGTGAACAACATGCAAACATAGATATACAATTTGCCGCATTCACTGACCCCCACACATGTTCTATCGGATTAAGGTACACATATGCATAATTTATAGATTAGCTAAATTTACAATAATAAGTGCTGCATGGGTACTGGTATCTGGTACCAACTGCCTATGCAAAGTAGAGTCATTTGAGACATGTTCATAACCACTACAAAGTCTTTCAACATTCCCATTTCATTGCCGTGGGTACTGAGCAAACTCTCCGCAAATGCAACAAGAAACCGATATCTTGCAGTTGAACAAGGAATGCATTGTCCAGGATAGAGCTAGGACATACAATAACAGCCATCTTGAAGGTATTACTGGCAAAGTAACGGTTAAGCACTTAGGGATGGGGATTGCTGAGACCTGGCGGGGTAGTCCAGATGGCCGCCTACGGGGCTTCCTGCACATGTAGCTATATGTGATATAGGTTGTCAATTACAAGCATGTTAAAAATGATGCACATGTTTGCCTGTTCAGAGGGGAAAATTGAGTCTTGTAGACTGTTGTAAATGACTAGATAATGATCGATGCCATATAACTTTTTGCAAGCAGAAACAGGCCATGCTTATAGGGTAAAAAGTAGGATGGTTTAATGGTTAACTTTGTTATAAAAGCTCAGGGACACTAATGTCATTCTTAAACTTACTCTGGGAGAAAGCAATGTAAGTTCTATATCAGCTGATGCACAAGCTTAACTATTTATGTATTTAATTTTATTATTATGTAGATCAAGCACTCTAGCTAAGGGAAATAATGTAAGTTAATTGTTGCATTGTGGTATGTTAGATTATGTAGTT
Source organism: Spongia lamella (assembly GCA_963930835.1). Taxonomy (NCBI): domain Eukaryota; kingdom Metazoa; phylum Porifera; class Demospongiae; order Dictyoceratida; family Spongiidae; genus Spongia; species Spongia lamella. The sequence continues at coordinate 21,660,309 of OZ005746.1, read as the reverse complement.
AAAAGTGTACATATTTCATTCTAGGTCTGAATCTCTGGAAATAATAATAGCTGCTATAGGATTAACACTGATAATTTTGATATCTATAATTTTATGTGCACTTGGGTGTAAATATTTTTATAAGAACTAGTATATAATTATTGATATGTATTGAAAATGATTTGATATCAAGCTACTACAGTACGCTGCATGTGGTTTGGATATATTGATGTATGTACGTGCATGTGACAGCCTGAGCCTGTATCATGGTACAATGACAATTAACATATATCCTCATGTATCCTACACATATGCAGGTTGCATTACACAATTTATACGTATACAATGTCACTTTTCAGTAGTGAAACTTGACTTTCAAAGTGTTGTATTACGGAAACAGGCCATGCATGCATATAGGATAAAAAGTAAGATAAAGTCTATTCTCAAAACAAATGATAAAGCAAACTGCATAAATATGACTATATACATAGATAATTTCATTGTGGTTAATGAATATAGTGGTTGATGCATGAATATAGCTAGATAAACCTACATACCAGCTGCACTTCGAATTCAAACCAATAATAATCTGTGGTAATCTTCCACATCCCTTGTCACCTTAAAACATTATTATTATTGATGCACAAAGTGATATAGGCTCAACATAATATTATAAAACACAGGAGAAAACAATTATATTCACGTATCTATACGGGTTTCCGTGTAATGCTAATGCACGGTACATGGCACGTGCTGATACGGAAATGCCTGTAAACGTGTTATTACGGTTATCCGTTTCTATACGTCTTATATCGTGTGAACACGTGCTTTTGTTTTGTGGAGATCTCGGTGGTGAATAGAGCTCGAGATTGGTAACTATGGAGAGTCGCAAGCGTGGCCGCAAGTACTGTGAGCACTGCGACAGTTTGCTTGCCAAGTCTACGTATTATTTACACCGGAGCCAATTTTACGACGCTGAGTCGAATGTTTGGAGGAAGCTTAAGGATACTGAAGTGCCCGGCACATCTTCGGAGAGTGATTGCGAGATGGAAGATGATCTGGAGTATTATGATTGCGTCGGAGACAATGCAAGCGGTGGCGAACAATTCAATTTTGACTGTCACAGTGATGAATCCCCTTTGGAATCACATGGTGTTGAAGGTCATTTACGAAGTAGCTATATGGTGCATATATATATACTAATGTTTTACAAGGCCATGTAGGTTTCCGCTTTTGTGTTTTGCTAGGTATTTGTATTAAAATTTTGCTTCAGCTAATAATATGCTTAGGCTTGGCGCCATTTTTATCAGGTGCTTACATTAAGCACATGGCATCGATGCTACAGTATTCCAGTCTCCTCATGGAACTCGTGTAATTGCATATTTTTCAGCAAGTGTACAGTGTCCAATTTATTATGCTGGCGTAGTTTTGGGAATAAGACATGAAAAAAAGAATTGGAACATATAATTACAACTGAGAATTCAAATCATGCTTATTATAGAAACCGACATATCAACAATAAAATCTGGCTAATACATCTAAACTCCCAAAGTTAAAACTGTTAAAATAGCGTTTTGCTTATGCGAACCCATTAAATATAATATCATTTCTAGTGACATGTTCTTGGCAACTAGTATACTGTTATAGTATACGGGTCTACCCGTACAACTAGTATACGGGGTCTACCCCAGTCTATCGGATGCGGAACGATGGCGCAGTTAATGAGAAGCTAGACCGGCTTTTGACTAAATTCACGGAGCAGAAACAAGAAAATGCTCAGTTGCGGAATACTCTCGAAATACTAAGCAGTCAAGTTTCAATATTACAAGACCAGGTGTCTAACAATGCGTCCAGCAGCGGGATCAGCAGATACCGAGTTCCACCAGCTCTCTCTGTAAGTTGCTGCATGGTGGCGTGTTTTATACTAGCTCAATCATGTTTTAAGTGTTTTATACTAGCTCAATCATGTTTTAAAAAGGCTTCCTTATATTACAGGCAAAGGTGAAGGGTTTACATGAAAGAGCACCTACCAATCAGCAGTTTGATGGTTCACAAAAGTATGTGTGGATATAAAGCACCTGATCCATAGATACTGGAAGTTAATACTATTTAAGCTTGATCACAGTGCTGGGACTGTGCATTATTTAGAATATTGGTAAACTTGCCAAGCAGTATGCTTACTATGGAAGATAGTGTGAAATGGCTAATTCATATTTTTTCTTAATTTAGGTATCAGAGTGTAGAAAATCAGGCAGTGAAGGAGTATTTGATTGACCAGCTGATACCTGCAGTTGATGGTGCTCATTCACCTAGAAAAATAAAAAGTAAGGTTATATTTCTTATAGTATTCAATTTGGAGCAAATTGCAGATTTGTATTAGGGAAATTTGTGCAATAGCCCATTAGGGAAATGTGTAACTGGACTAGTATGTTTGTGTTCACCTTGCTGTTCGTTTTTCTTGAATAACTTCCATTGTACATCTAGCAAAATTTTTACATCACCATGGAGCACTTCAAATGCTGGAAACTTTTAAATAAGAATTGCTTATGGAATCATAAAATAATGAGAGATGAAAATTTCTATATGGGGGTAAATGTGCAGTAAACAAATTTATTGGCATCACATGTTGCTGTACAAGAAACAATTTGTGACAATTTGTTTTTGCAGGCTTTAGTACAAGGGCAAGGTGAATACAAACATACTACAACTGTAGTCCTGTTTTAAAGGGGCTATGTGCTCATGCTTTTCTGTTATGAAGCCGTTTAAGGTCATTATAAATAAATGACGTATGCGAACTTATTATTACGTAATTTCAAGAAAGATGGCGACTGGTACAATGGAAGCGTGCGTGAACCACAGAGTGATTCCTTGCGATAATCTTTGTCCGGAACAGATAGCAAAGAGGTGAACATAATGTTGTAGCAACATTCCATCAACTTTCCAAGGAGTTGATCGAATTGCAGACTTGTGCGTGCAAGTTTTTTCCTCCTTTATGCCTTTCCACTTCATGTAGGCAACTTGACTAATAAACATTCACTTAATGGACTGTTCCCATCCATACTGCTGCTGTCTTGGCCTACCGGGTAGTCCGCGAATAGGTTGCACCATGTTTATTCAATTACGTGCGTAAACGGAAATATACGCCACGTTTATGATTTCACTGGCAGTAAAACGTTAAACGGCTTCATCGAGCGCATAGCCCCTTTAATGCTTGGCAAGTTGTGTAGACTTGTATAATTTAAATGTTCAGTAAATCTAGAAGTTAAATTGTGAATTCATGTATATAGTGTTTCCAAGTTGCTTAAGTATGAATAGTTTGTTTTGTTTTATGACTCCTTTGCTACCAAGATGTCTCATCTTTTGGTGGCTACCTGCCAAGATGTCCCATCTTTAGGCAGGGGGAGTTCTTATATTTGACCTGCTCCTTTGCTACCAAGATGTCTCATCTTTCGGTGGCTACCTGCCAAGATGTCCCATCTTTAGGCAGGAGGACTTGTGTCATCTGTAAGTAATCCTTGTTTACTAATGTAAGGTCTACAATTTGTAGCGATATAATTATATATTATATTATATATTATAATAATGGTAAATATTATGTTGTTTCATAGGAGCTGTTTATCGCTACTACGAAAGTAGAAGACGGATCATTAATGATTCTAAGCCCCTCAGAGCTGAAGCTGCAAGGGCCAATAAGCAAAAAAGCCGGAAGATTGCTCTTAGAAAACAGGTACTAGCTAGATATTTTATTGCTTTATTTATAGTCTGTAACTGCTCAATTTCATATATGTAGCTGTATGAACGCAGAAAGAAATTTTTAAAGGATGCAGAAAAGGAAAATTGGGGTATGATTGATTATACTTATATGACGGAAGAAAGTGATGATGGAGAGGATGTAGTTCGTCAACACAAGCTTACTTGGCGGTCAGAAGGTATTTGATGACTTAGTGATTTAGTGATATCAATTGAACTTCAGGAGTTTATTTATATGGCCTGAAGGAATAATATACATCGTAATTGCTTTTTGTGTGGACTAAAACTAGAACATTTTGTGTAGTTGTTTTGAAGAGACCGGTCTATGAATACTAGGTATAGTTTGTACTGGCTTTCCAAACTAATCAGGGACCATATAGCACAAAATTCTGGTAGGGAAAGCTTTGGTGGATTGAAGCTAATTTGCCAATATTTTACCCTTCCAAATTTGCATTAAAATTTTCAGTTTCACATGCCTGTCCTTTAATTCAACCCCCCCGCGACAATTAGTAATGCGATGAAAAGTGTAGCACATGTTTATTGTTAAGGCTACTTTAAAATTTAAGCCACTTTAAAATTTAAGCCTCCCAGTAGGTAGCTGATTATACCCCCAATTTGTGACATTCTTATGTTTCATCACATATTTATAGCTAGCAACGTAGCATCTTACTATGCTTGCAATGATCTAGGACTAAGAAGAATACAGAGGGCTATATATGCAGTGTGCTACAGCTAGCTAGCTGTGAACATACTAGCGCTTCGTATCATAACTACATTCTAACACAATGGTTACCTTAACATGATAGCCTCCTGGGCTTTTAATAGAATGTATAGTTTACGTGAATGAATGTGGTGATTTGTATGGATTTACGGACATGGTGATTTCATGTCCTGTGAAATAATGCACTTGTATGGGTTGTCGCATAGCCCCTTTAAATGTTAAAACAAATGAACATCGAGTAGTTTGAAATTTGAATTAGCCATTTTATGCTAGAAATACATTAAATCTACCGTATAGCAGAAATTTACTATGAGAAGAAATTTTTGTGAATGGCCCAAGTTTTGCTCTCAGAAGAAATATTTGTGAAATATTATATCCACAGCAAGATACTGTACATAGAAGATTTATGGACCCAAAAATGTGTGCCAGTTTTAATTTTTACTAGTGTTCCTAATCACAAAATTTGCAAAATTAAAATACTCATAATAAATTCCTGCTATGAGGTACTTGACTCATTAATTACTGAAATACCTTTATATTTGTAGTTGATTACAAAATTGATGCAAAAACCATTCCAAGGTGTTCAAATACATACATAACCAAGTGGGTTTCAGCTCTAGTGTGTGGTGGATGCATACTTATAGTACGTGTGTAGTTGTAAAAGTAATTGTAAATACATAATAATAATAATTATTGTATGTATGGTCTAAATTCCACAGCCAATATGTATCTGGTGGGAGTGTTGTTGCAAAAATTCCACTTTAGTGGTTCAGCTTTGCCTGGGAACCATAAAGGACGTCAGCTACTCAGTTACAGCAGCAAGACTTACAGCAGCAAGACTTAAACATTGCATACAGCTAGGATTAGTGTGTAGTGTTTGATGGCTGTGTGTCCTATACAAGTGGTCGTTTGTGTAAGCATTTACCAAAATGCAAATGACTACGTGTATAAGGTGCACAGATGTCTACCATGTGCACATAGACACCATATAGCTAGTGGGTTATTTTCCCTAGGTGCAAATTTTCCTGAATTTCAGGAATTGCCTCGCGACTTGAGAAAATTATGCTGGGCTGTTTCTATATTCGGACGTTTTTGCATATAGTGCAAGCAATGGCTGGCATTATAAGGATATTATCTCCAAGTGCGTGGGTGGATCAAAGAAGCCGCCAGGGAGATATTATAGTTATCACAGTGTGATAACTATAATATCTCCTTGTCCAGAAACCCTACACAGTTTAAAGACTTGATCATGATGTATTCAACACATGTTAATCACCTTATTTGAAGTTTCACATCAAATAATGCAGCTGCTGGATACAAACATTAACAAGCTTTGATTTGTCCATGTGGGAGATAAACAAGTTATACCCCATCCACTCGTATGGTATATTTGTGCTGCGCCTTGGACATGTGTGACAGTTGTGACATTTGTAACAGTTGTAACATGTGTAACAGTCGTGACATGTGTAACAGTTGTGACATGTGTGACAGTCGTAACATGTGTAACAGTTATAACATAATTATGGGACAATTGTAACATATGTAACATATGTAATGTATGTAACATATGTAACGTGTGTAATGTATATAACATATGTAACGTTTACCTTTATCTTTCTCAGATTTCTCATCGTATGTAATGTGTGTAGCCTATACTACATATACAATAAAACAAAAGTTGCTACAGTTCCTTTACTATAAAACACTCAACGTCAGTTACCACTACTTGGCTACTATAAAAGAAAATTCTAGTCAGTTTTAAAATGGCTAAATGTCATGTTAGAAGGAAAGGTGTATTTGTAGTTAGGTGACCTTGTTGGTTTTTCAGATGTGACAGTCCAGTAGACTAGTAGCCAGCTGCCAATAAGTCCGTTGACAAGGACAATTTTTCAACGTATCAAAATGAGGTTTGCATAGAATTACCCCATAGTTAGCAAAGAAAAAGATGCAAGGTAAAGTTTACGATCTGTTGAAAACAATTTTCAAAAGGTGGAAAAATATACAAGGTAATGTTTTCCAGCTGTTTAAAGTGGTCAAAAATTGTTGTAAATGAAAGGTTAACGTATGTAACTATTGTAAAGTCTGTAATTTATGTAATGTCTGTAATGTATGTAACATCTTTAATGTCTGTAACGTATGTAGCGTCTGTAACATATGTAACGTATGTAATATCTGATTGATGAATGTCTTCGCATAACGAGATTCATATTAAACCATACCTGGTCGTTTCACTTCAATATCGCCTTTATTAACAGTTGAATAAATTTTAAAACTTTTGTCTCGGTAGTAAACAATACTCGAAAATATAAGAGTCCGAATCGTGTGACGTCATTATGTAAGTGTCGTGGAGTGAATTGGGACAGAAATGTCTACTTTGGGGAAGCGCTCTAGGACGAAAAGTACCAATGTAGCTAGTAAGCTTGGAAGGAAACGACAACAGAGTTCAAGCTGTAAAGTGACATTTTGTTCACCTAAAGATGCAACTGCCATTTTATTCGTATTTGGAACGCGTATGGTGAGAAGATACATTTTAAATATTGAAGTTGATTCTGTTGCAGTTAATTCTAAAGTAGTCCTAGACATAGGTATGGTTGCTAAAGGTGTTCAGTCCTTGCTTACGGGCAATCGTATCCCTAATGGAAAAATAGTTGAAATAGGTATGATTGGTGGAGTTAGACTGTTACTGTGGAAATTTTCTGAGACTACTGCTTGTTCAAATGCGACAGCATCAAACTTTCATGGGATAACAGCTATAGACAGAGAATTAAATACTGAAGGATCAACATTTCAAGAAACCTTAAGTTTTTCTTTTTTTTCACTTCAACGAGAAACCGAAAAGAAGTATGGCTTTACGGTGTACCCTGAGGATTGCTCAGAGCAAGATCGTTTGGATGCTTTGTTAATCTCTCTTTCAATGTGGTTGCCGGACGAATTCGTAGTAAGTTTGGGCAATCCAAAGAAGGTTTGTCCCCACTATTGTCAATTTTCTGGGGGTGGAGACCTGCTAATTAAGAGAAATCAAGTACCCGTTCCCCTAGTATTTGTTAGTCGAGATGAAGATCCTCCATATACTGAAAGCCCTTCAACTACTGAGGACGCTTCAACTGAATCTCAATCAGATGGCCATGCATCTGCATGTGAAGTCTCCCCAGTGAAAACTGGAACCACCCGATTAACCAGCTTTGCTATGGAGGCAAAAAAACAAGTTGGGTGTGATAATTTACAGTATCAACTGTGGGCTAACATGATCGTTTCCACTGTGGATGAATTTTTGAGAGGATTAAAGGATGGTCGTACAGAGATAACACATATATTTTCACTTCAACAACTAGAAGGATATGGCATAGCACTAGCTGGAAATGGTACAGTAGGAATGTACAAAGTAGAAATGGGATTTAATGAAGAAACAAGATTTATTAACAAAATAGGACTCGGATGTTTTGATCGCAGAGATGCAACAATATTGTTAGATAAGTCTATTGAATATGTTATCGATAGGTTAAAAACCATGTAATACACAACGACCAATTGCATGTTAGATAAGGGGTCATACACATGCATTTGATATCACTACTGACTAAACGTACACAATAACACTATATGTACTATAATTACATTCTAGTCAGTAGTACCATTTGGATGTGTAATATGTGTGTGACATCATATATTGTTTATTTTATTGCTCTCTACAGTCAGGTGGATTATCATGTCTGTTGCAAGGAATCCCACAGTTCTCTCTCTACTCCTAACCAGTTAAATATAATACTTCTAACAGCATGTCTGGTGAACACACATTTTAGCAAAAGTATGGTGTGGCACACTAAAGATGGTTTGTAAAGATGAAGTTTAGATTTGTCTCCCTATAGTAGATATCATTAAGGCACATGTTTCTCATGTATTGCCATTCCAGCTCTCAACACAATGGCTATTGTTTAGCATGCACTGCAAGGTCATGTTGTTGATGGCTTTTAGCACATCTTTGGTGTGCCAATTTCTTTGCCCAAAAATTGAAATAGTTGGGTTGTGGTAATAACACCAGGGCCTCCTTCCTGTGAGATACATAATTCATGATACGGATATTTGTCACGAGATGCTCACCAAGAGCTGTATCTTTCATACAAACAAAGTGGCAGTGTTTTAAGTGTATTGCACTGGTTGTTGACTCTATAGTGAAGCTCGTCTGTCAGACAGTTGCTATGTGTAGTGATTTCAGGTTGCTGGCCCTTGATTTAGAAATCACATTATAATGTCACACCACTCTGTTGCTTACAATTTATTTTTGTCTGGTACGTAATTAGTTATCAAGGAGACCATGGTGTTGTTACCACAATTTTAATTTTGGACATAGAAATTGGCCACTAAAGATTTTATTCCATCAACACCAGATAGCTTGAACTAACAAGCCATTGTTGATGATGGTGGACTCACAGCAAATCATGAAAAACATGATGAAATGTTTACTAACCTCACAGGTTTACTGTTAACTGTTAGGTTTACTGGGTGTGTGTGTGTGTGCGTGCGTGTGTGTGTGTGTACTATCCAGATATCCTGATTCTAATAGTTTACGGGTATTCTACAGTTCTATCCCAGTGCGTGGGCGGATCAAAGACTTTGACAGGAGATTATAACAGGGTGGATAACTAGTTATCCTCCCTAACCACTTTCTTTGTAGAGTTCAAAGCAGGTGTAAAAGAACATGTATGCTAACACAGCTAGCAGTTGATTATGAATCAATAGTACCTGACTGAAGCCACTTATATTAAACATCATGTTCAGCCTTTAGATTTTGTTGTGATCAAAGGCACTGGGATAGAAGCCACTTAAAACCCACTACACTCGTAGGTTATCATTGTTATTAACACTTGTCTTTAGCTTTGCCTCAGACTCGTGATAACTACTCGTAGTGGGATTTAAGTAATACATAGTGACATCACATAATATATCTTTATAATTTAGTCTAACAGAAGCTTTATGATATATGTTAGAACCCCAGTAGTGGGTTTGTATGAACTGAGCTTTGTAGTTGATGTTAGACACCACACACATTATAATGATCACTACAGGGTCCAGATCATACAGACATACTATTAGCTACATGGAATGCAACAAGGTATTGAAGATATGGTGGATTGGCAGCAAATCATGAAAATGTATACTGAAACCTTATAAGGTAGTCTTAGGAGCAACCCTAGCTTATGTCTTATTGTCAAAGCATACCAGATGATAGCTGTATAACTAAAATGAACCTGTTTAGATAGCATATTTATAAATATTTACTCTCTACCCATAATTAAAAAATTTTAAAATACCAACAATATTATCTTCAAAGTAAACAGTATTCTTGATGTCAACAGTGGGTGAGCTAGTGAATGGTGAAGCCAAAAGGGGATGCCTGGAAACATTATGTGACTGGCACTTGATAACAGGATGATCGACCCAAGAGATGAATGGGTACAAATGGAATTGATCATGATGTCAAGCAACATCATTATTGTCAAAGGAATTGAGATTGTCCACGTGATGGAAGAGACTGTACCCCTGCACCTTTCGAACCTGTTGACTTAGAGCTCTATCCAGACTGTTGCCATGCCAACAGACCTGCACAAGGTCATTAGAGCTACAACAAGGTCATTAGAGAATGCAAGTCGCAATGAGGTCATTAATATCTAGCTATGGTGTTGCAATACTGGCTAACAATGCATATTTTCATGACTGTGCAGAGAGCACATAATTAAAATAATTGACTAGTACTGTTACTAAGGTTGCATGGTTAGATTAGCAGTGGTTTGATTGAAAACTAGGCATATCATTAAAAACGCTAGAAACACAATTACACAATTTCATAATCACGTGATACTAATTGCCATGGTTACAAACATACGTGCGCAACCCGGAAGTATAAAAACCGGTAGTAGCTCAGTATTTAAAGAACGAAAGAACGCTTTGGCCTCGTGTCCCAGTGTGTCTTGAATTGCTGTGATTTCGTCTACAATGGCATCAATGCTGCGATTTATTACGTCTCGCCAGCGGGGTAGTGAGCGTACCCTCGAGCGTACCCAGGCCCGTACACCTATTAAATGGTAAGCTATTAGGTGTTTTATGGATGTACTTGCTGAATCTTCCTTTTCTTTGTACATGTACCTTTTTATGGGATTCTATACCTCACATAATTTTTCCCAGTACCCAAATTCAAGTCATTTTCTTGTATTTTGGGGAGCATACTTGCCGGCAGGCTTTGCCTTTTGTGTGACCCTGTCAATGATAATAGAATTGTTTTGACAAATATCTTACATTGTAGTTAATAAGCAAGAAAGTACTTAAACACCCACAGACCTATAGCATAGGCCTTACTATGTACCTAGCCTAGCTAACACATATCCTTGTATAAACCTGTTTGCCTATATGCTATAAAGACATTATTTAGTTTACAGATATCTGTTTGATGGGGCCAACGTGATTTTCTTAAATAAAAAGTCTAGACACGAAGAAGTAGTGTACGAGAAGGAAGGACTGAAAATTTTAATTTATAAACATCCAGATACCGTAGAGGCATCAAAGCCTGACTGGGCAATGTTCAATGAACATTTTATTGATGTTTTCAACAAAAACATATTTTCACAGCCCGGTAATGCCGCACTTCCTGAATCAAACCCCTTAATTTTAAAGGACAAACATGTAGTTGCTTACGAAGATTTAGAAAGAATAGTTTTTTCCCATGTACTGATTCTCGAACTGCCAAACAGTCCAGCTACCCTGACAAATAACAACTGTCAGACTGCAGCTCAAAATAATGGTCATATCTCACAAGTTATTAACTTGAATAAATGAACAACCAGCTTTGAGCACAGGACTGTTATATGTGACCGGAATTGCAAAAAGAGGTCTTACACACATAACATCACAGAGATATAATGCAGGGGTGATTATAACAGTCGGCCATCGGCTAAAATCTGCACAAAACTAGAGATAGCCAAGCAACTCAGAAAATGTTCGGCTGTCTAACCGACCTAAGAAATTTAGGCATACGAAATTAACACTTTTTACCTTTGCTAGAATAACAATGCAGCACCATACATACACGTGCTGGGCACTAAATAAAGTAACGGGCGTTCATAAGCAACTGACCTTGGAAAAGTTGCAAAACTAACTACAACGAATAAAACCTTTAAACACAACAAAAACAACCTAACAAAGACTACTGAAGTATTACCTAAATGCCAATGTGTAACAATCAGTGGGCACTACATGGAAATATTAATCAATTTGTTTTACTATTCGAATATCATTGTTTTAACTGAATAATTGTAAGACCAACTATTCTTTAACTTAGAAACTGAGCAAAAGGAGGAAAGTACGCTATTAATATTTCATTTGCCGACCATTTAAATCTACATGGTTTAACAAATGTCAGATAAGTTTTAAAAAGCTATAATCACCCCTGTAACTCAACCTGTGGTTAAACTATAGACCTCTGAAATTTCAACCAAAGAATCTTTTTATCACCATGCTTTAATGGAGTGACAGTATAAACTAGGCCCCACCTATGTGTAGCTATACACATGCATACACACATATGTACTTTTCAGTGATCCTAGCACTTGATGACCTTTGTTGAAGTGATCATGCACCAGCTATAGCAGGAAGGATGAAATAAAAATAACACAGCTTACAACTATAAATGTGCATGTTGGTATATGTGCCCATCTATAGTAGTACAAGTGAATGATATAACTATTAAATAAACATCAAACTCACCTTTGTGTCTATATAAAGATATATTCTTTCCTATGATATAATTCAAGACAGCACGTGTTTGTACGTACAATGTATAGATAGCTTTTTGTGTACTAGTACTATCAAGAATGTATGATAATTATTAGAGAGGGCCTGTAAAGTCCTATGGCTTCCTATTAATTAACAGTCCAAATACATTAGTAATTTATGTTCATGCATATTGCATCATTCGAAACGAAATCTCCATGTCATGGAAGTGCTTAGCTCTTGATGTAAGCAAATCGACATTAACATTTATACCTCGGTTATAAACAACCGACATTGTTATGTTATCTAGGATGTGATCATGAAGTTGGTGACAAAGTTGTGTATTTCAGAAATGTGATGACAGATGATACGTATAATGGTGGCAGTAAATTCAATATAGTGGTTAAGGGAACACCAAAATGACTATGTACAGCCAGGTGTTATCTTGTATCCCTGTGTTGAAATTACTATCATTTTACAAAAGTAGCTTTAATTCCAATGCATGCCTATGGATTTATCACTAATTATTTCTTTAAGATATAATTGAGCTTAACTACTGTGTTGTTTATCAGGTTTACTAATGGACAAAGTTAATAATAATAATAATGGACAAAGTATCCAGAAATTTACTATTATCACGATAATATAACTGTTATCTTTATCATGGTCATCATCAAGGAAACCATGTAGTTCTCGCCTTTCTTGTGTAGAAAGGTTCGTTCATCATATTGACTGAGTAGCACTGCACAAAAAATTACATTTCATCCTGAAGGAAACGTAAATTAATGTTAACAAAACATGGTCAGTCTTTAAATTACCTGAGTACATTGTTTCTGTATTCATTTCCTGTGCAGGATTGAGACTGATTTCATCATGATGGACGTTTTGTATTGAGTCCATCATCAGTCAGTGTATTGAGTCCATCATACATAGCCATACACAAATCACCATATTGAGTCCATCAAATTTTGAGAATGGAGCATTTTTAAAATTATGCCAAGTGGTACCTGTCCATGCTATCTACACGAGATTTGGTTAGCAAACAGATACAGTTGATGCATTATTGTGTGCAACGTTTTACTCTGCTGGAAACTATCGTGGACGAGCAAATGACAAATGAATATCGCTTATTGTCACCGGAGCTTAAATATAGAAGGTCGTTTATTGAAATCATAAGGCGCTTAAAGTCTGTGCAGCCTTCCAGGTTTACACACATATACATTCAACTTTTTAGATGGTGAATACAATATGAGTGATGGTCAGTATCAATATAAGTATTAAATTTACTAATCTACCTCGTAATACCTATAAGGGCGCATACGCTATGTGGTTCACACTTAAAATATTCATTTGTTCATATAGAGATTTATTTATAGAGTAATTTTGCAGCACTAGGTGGGTGTTATTGCAAGCTAATGAATATTAACAAGTCTGTTCATTGAAATCTTAAACAAATAAAACAATAGTCATTGTTGGTGTGTGTGCTCCCTGAAACTTTCATGAGAGGAATGGAAGTGGAATTTGCTGGCGTAGTCAATTGCCCAATTGAACACTATTAACATTTTGTTAGTCACCTGCATTTGCAAGATTTTGTACAAGTGAAATGATATAATTGACCCACATAATACACATACAAACATGGTGGAGCCAGCTGACGAGTCTTGCTACCAAAAACATAAAAGACGAAAAGTTTTGTGTTGCAAAAACACAAGACTTCCTGGCTGAACTAAAATGCAAACAGCACCAGGGTTATTGTAATATGAAATTGCCCTGTAATGACATGATAAATATGCAATTACCCTGTGTGTGTGTGCATGTGCGTGTATGTGTGTGCATGCATGTGCGTGTGTGTGTGGTGTGTGTGTGTGTGTACATGCGTGAGTGTGTGTGGTGTGTCTGTGTCTGTGTGTCCATGTGTGTGTGCATTATTAATACAGGACTACCCCTACCTCTTGTCATTCGTTTGGCCCCACAAAATGGGATTACTTCAGGTGATGACACAAGATGCAACAGAAGAAATATGGTAGTGCGTAAATACTAACCTGAGTTACTACTCTACAGACTCAGTGTGCTATGTCAGAATTTTTTCTCATTTTTCATGTTATCCTTCGCTAAATACACACTGCATTATACTAACCATTGTTCCTACTGGTTTATCTAACAATCACAGTGTTAAATGTTGACATGTAGTGGGTTTAAAAATCACATAAGAAACTACCAATCAAACTATGGCACACCACTCTGTTGTTTCTGTTTGGTAGTTACCAAGGAGACCATAGTGTTGTTACCACAATTTTAATTTCGGGCAAAGAAATTGGCCACATTTTATTCCATCAACACCAGACCATGTAAACAAAAGCATGCTAGTTAAATGAATATTATTGCCATTTTACTGTACTCTCATTGATAATAAACCATGCAAATGATAAACATGAGGCCATGGTGCAGGTGTAGCAATGAATATCTGTAATGGTTAGCTGCAATGATATTCAGTATAGTAAAGTGAAAAACCAAACCCTTTTATTAATCAGCTATAGTTTACTGGCTTACCGTGATATCACTGATACAAGCATGTATGACAGAACCACTATTTTAGTTTTGACAGCCAGCATAGTTATGAAATAACAGTCAGATGTTTGTCATGATTTACATTCCACTGTTTATACACTCCCTTAGCATTGTTCCATCACTTCCATGACAATCTCAATCCGTTTGACAATATGATGTTGCTCGACATCATCGTCACGAGAGTCCCCTACTAAAGCGGCCATTTTTTTTGTTTGTGACGTAATATCGGATTTGGGTTTGGCAAGTAAAAACCTGTTTGTCGAGTCTAAAAATAGAGAAGTGAGGTGGTCGAGTATCTATTGTTTATGGAAGGTATGATGAGCAAGCAGAGCAACCGTACCCTAAGGTCTAGTACAGGTGTGTCTTGTTTGTTATATCTGACCATAGATTGTTACGGAGTCTATACAATCTATGATCTGACAGAGTTTTACTTGATAATATTTTTGTGATAGGCGCTTCATTGCAGCCAAGGCCAAAGCGCAACAGGAGTCTCCATTATTCTGTTTCAGTAGTATATGATAATAGAGTAAGTGGGGACACTGATATGTAGCAGATCTGTATGTACAAATCGTTAGCCCTATAGCCACGCTAATTGTGCAATTGCGATAATATTTATTTATTAATTATCTGACTTGTCTCTAAAGACAGGGTTGCACCAAAAGGCTCAGCCTGTACAAGGGTGCTTCCCCAAGATACATACATATAGTATACATTGCACACAGTGCAGATAACTAAACACAGGTACAAAAATGAAGAATACACAAAAGTTCAACTAATTAAAAAGATAAGTTCTCAGAGCTGTCCGAAAGGCTTCCACCTTGGTGAGACCATACCCATATAGCATATGAATGAAGCATATGAATGAAGTAGTGATCCAAGCGATAAAAAGTAGGGTAACTAGTCTCGCATGGCCAGACTGCACTTATCGATAATAATTATAAACTGCTGTGAGAAGGTCTGGTACAGTTCCAATAACAAAGTTGTTGTGACACCCTGAGCCTTTTAAGGGTATTAATGAAACACCTGGTTAACTTTCATCATGCCATGTCATGTTGTGGATTGATGGCTTACTGTCAACAGAGGAAGGATTGCAGGGAGGTAGGACATGATGTCATAGCGCATATGAATTCATGCAAGTTAATTGAATTCCAGGTTTAATTATGATATGAATTTAAAAAGCAAATGTAAAACAATTTTCATGGATGTAGACCACAAGTCAATTCCATCAACTACTGGCGATTAACAAAACAGGTGATCACAGCGTGACTACCCACTATTTGGTTAGTGATTATTCGAAATAACGTGCAATTACAGAATTCACTGTGATATCGCTGGAGCTCAGTACACAATACATTTTCTATAATAGTGAACTACCTTTTCTGACTTAAATAGAGCGATAAACTACGATTTACTAGAAACAAATCCTATGGTAAAATGTACAGTGCACATATGTCATGCAATTATCGTGATGTCGTGTCCTACCCCCACCCCCCTGGGAATTCGCTATCTGTCCCCAACATGACATGGCTTATCAAAGTTAACCAGGTGTTTCATTAACACCCTGAAAAAGCTCAGGGTGTCAGAACCATGGATAATATATATGCTTACGCATGGATTGGAAACGCGCATAGTAATACATTGAAATGCGTGAAACGGTCCTTGTAATACAATGTCCAATAATTTATGGAAAATAGAATACAGGAGTGTTGCAGAAAAGTTGAGTTGTTTCGTGGTTGTAGTAATTTTTGAAATTTATTTAGGCTGTTTTCAAAACTGTGGACTTTTGTCATTACTTTGAAACAACATTGTTGTTGCTGTGCGTTTCGTAGTCACGAGTAATTTCGTGTTTTGTGATAGGCGTGTAATAGAAATATGTTTGTGTAAGGTAAACTCGTACTAGCCGTTTCCAAGGTAGTAATCGGCTATATAATATATTAAATACCAATCTACTGTGTTGCTTTACCTATTAAAATCCAACCTAAGGTGGCCTAATGCTACTTTATAGTGAAAAATATCGTATATTCAGTTCAAATGTTTGTGTAAGCTGTTCATGGCCGTATAACCCCGTACAGTATTGGGATTAACACATGTGCAAGTACAGCGCTTGTTTTGTTGCTTTAGCGATAGTTTTATTCAGAGGGGTGAGTCAATGTTGTAGAATATAAATTGCCTGTGGCTACGTGTCGGGTCGTCATGTCAGGTCTAACTAATCACAAAATTAGCTGGTAGCGTTTCAAAGCACCTCTCATTCATAGAAGAAATATTATTAGACCTTAAATTTTAAAGAAGCTTGGTTGTTCTCTAACGGGACTGCTGGTTCTTTCTTCATCCGTAAACGCATTAACAAGGAATGTTTCTCCGTTACGTATAATTTACGGAGTCGTTTCCAATCCATGCGTAAGCATATATATTATCCGTGGTCAGAACTATACCAGATCATCTCTCAGCTAGGTACTTTGTTTCTACACAGTCATATAACCACTTGAGGATGTAGCATGTAGGGTCCAGCACCCGAGTTAACAGAGCATGCGTTTTGCTGGAATTTAATTATTTCCGGTATACCGTAACCTTAAGTAAACCATAACACCAAGGATGGATTCGCTGTTTAATGGCGATTAATATTTTATGAGATTATCTTGTATGGTTTGTAAGATATGGTGGTTTGAAGCATACAGATTGGAATTTTCCAGAAATTCAGTGGTGAATGGGATTAATTAATGGGGGGGTCTCGAACCTATTGTGAAGTTACTAGTTGTCTTGTACCTCTTACAGTAGTGTAGGCAGTGCAGTAGTCTCGTGTGGCCACCGCTTTTTTCCGTGTATTGACTCTTAAGAAAGCTGTCTGGCCTAGCACAAGTGCTTTAAATAATAATTATGCTACTAAAAGAAAGTGTTGATATGGAAAATTAACACCTCGATATGGTTTTGTTGCATGAAGATTAGCTTGATTGGAGTGTTTATCATACTTGTGGATAATGTACTTTGTTTATCATACTTTGTTTCTTTTTAGGATGCCAATGCCATATTATTTTTAATGAGCACAGATACTCCGGAAAAACTGATGTTGAAAATTTTACGTGACAATATCCCTCTTACCAATTCAACGGCTGTTAACACTCAATATTTGCTTGAAGAACTTTCTGACATAATATCACTTTCTGGACAGATTGAGCACTTAGGAACTGTAGGAAGGTTCTCAATTTTTTTTGTTTGTGTTTGAAAATACTACCAAGTGCTCTGAAGCCTCACATAATGATTTTAGTGGTGTAAATTTTCTTTCAGACAACATGGCATTTCCAGAATTATCCTTGAAAAGAAATGTGGCATGGTCTTTTTTCTCTCTGAATGACAACAGCGAAGATAACCTTCAAACTTATTTTACAGACCCAAAAAATCAAACATTGAAAGCAGACTTCTGTTATCCTCAACCAGATAACGAAAATGACAGGATGTCTTGCTTTCTGCAATCCATTATAAAATACTATAAGGACAAAAACGCTATGGTGGAGAAAGTTAATTCCACAGACGTAACCCAGCATTACTGCCAGTTTTCAGGTGGTGGCGATATATGCATTCATGGTGATAACTTAGAAACTCTAGTTGTCGATGGAGATATTGATGGAATCACCAATGATGAGCGATTAGATCTCTCCCCAATACACAGTGGAACCTCCACGTCAACAACACTATCTATTGAGGGGAAAAGAGGTAACTTTGCACTCAGAAAGCTAAAACACCAGCTATGGGCTAACATGATCACCGCCTCTATAATGAAGTTTATCGGCACTATACCACACTTAAATGAAAGAGGCATTCTAGAAGTCGACACAATAATAGGATACGGCATGGTATATACTGGAATTGGATGTATAGGATTCTACGAACTAAACATAAAATTTGGTGGCCAAACCGAAATTATTTCCAAACTTGACATATCTCAACGGCCTCAACAGTATGCAGCTGCATTAGCAGATTTTATTTTAGATTATTATTATGACAGGCTTGTGCAATTTACTGGGGTTCTCTCAGGCTTGCGCCAATAAGTGTTGTATATATTATTAACTATTATCAAATGTATAGTCGGACATTTTTTGTTCACTTGCATTTGTTTTCTGTTGTACGTACATGCAAAGTTTTATTTTAGATTATTATTGACAGGCTTGTGCAATTTACTGGGTACATGCAAAGTTTTATTTTAGATTATTATTATGACAGGCTTGTGCAATTTACTGGGGTTCTCTCAGGCTTGTGCCAATAAGTGTTGTATATATTATTAACTATTATCAAATGTACAGTCAGACATTTTTTGTTCACTTGCATTTGTTTTCTGTTGTATATACGTACATGCAAAGTTTTAAATATTAATATTATTGTTGACTATGTTTACCTTAAACCACCTTTGGAAGATGATCGTGTAAAGTATATCTGTGCATGCATACATCTTACAAGTACATATTTGTGCAAGAATTGTTCCTGTGGTAATTGCAAAGATGATAAAATAGAGTGTGATGGTGAGGATTACCACTCCAAGAACCCTCTGACATGCCCATTTCATGTGCTTGCATATGAGGTTGAGACTGTGCATCACAGGCCTCACAAATTGTTCATACCGAATTAGGGTGAGGCCATTCAAACTACCAAGAGGCCTGTCACAATGTTCTAGTATTTGGATAAAGATAAGAGTATTTAACAGTAACATGTATGAGAGTTTACATTTAGTTCCTTTCCGACATGTTGGAAATCTTCCTTTGCACTTCTTGTCTTGTAGGTTGTGTTCTAGAGATTTAGTACCTTGCCAGCCTTTGAATAAAGACAAGAGTATTTAATATTAACATATATAAGAGTTTACATTAACATACTGAAGGTTAGTTCCTTTCTGACATGTTGTCATTCCTTTGCACTGCTTGACCTCTAGGTTCATTTCTAAAAGATTTGTGTACTCTTGAGTATACAGTGGTGCAAATGCCTTGCATGTGGGCTGGATCATATGTGCTTTTCTACTCCAAAATACTCAAATGTTGTTTTTGTGTTTTCACACAAAAAAATTACCATACATTTAGCTGAAAGCTATTTTTCACCATTAATACTCTTCACGTGGCCAAAAACATTTTCACAAAAAATTTGTGCTGTGTATTTGTGTATTTAATTGTGTAAAATGTTTATCAGCAACTATTTTCGTAAAATAGCATGGAACATTTTCGTAAAATTAGTCATTCGAAAATTACTACGTATACAGTAACACTGGTAACAAGTTTATCTTCTAAAAACTGGTTATAAACTACTTAAGGAACTTCAAACAAGGCTACTGAACTGCTTAGTTGGGCTTCCTAATTTGTCCACTTATCAAACTGTGGTTATGTTTGTTTATTTACATCCCTATGGAATTTACAATGTACTCAATTGGCTTCTCCTTCAGGCAAGAAAAACTATACAGTATACATATCAACTATAGCTATCTTACATCAACTGCAATATATTGTAACGTTACTTTCTATTGTTATAAAAGAAAATTATTTAATATTGCTAGACGTGCGCTTCATTTCCAGTGTATGGGAGCAGTCTAGTCGACCATTGCTGCATAACTTTAGGTAGGTTTGCTAATCAATTTGACAGTAGATACAGGGATACTGCTCATGAGTGTAGATTTGTTGATTTGGGGTTGGGAGAACAGGCTTTGCATTCTGTATAATCCCTTGGGGATCCTTTGGGGCCCTATCCTGTAAACTTGATAGCAATAATAATCTGTTAAGTTGTAATGTAATTTGTGCACTTATCAATGTCATGCCCCACCCCCTCCCTCATGTATATAGGGCATTTGATAAGGCGTCAATGCTCCGTGAAAAAGTTTGGTCCTGAGACTGCCCAGATATTTTAAAGTGTGAGGATTAAATTTGATCAAAAGACACAAACATTTGTATACAGGGCAACTTTCTTAACAAATTTCCAATTGGAACATGTACGTCATATAAAGGACTGCTTGGTCATTGAATAGCAAGTGTAAGGGGACTAGTGACTATAAGAACACACACACACACACACACACACACACACACACACACACACACACACACACACACACACACACACACACACACACACACACACACACACACACACACACACACACACACACACACACACACACACACACACACACACACACACACACACACACACACACACACACACACACACACACACACACACACACACACACACACACACACACACACGGGTTACATCTATATATGACTGGAGAAATGGTATCAGTATAAAGCTGACTAAGAATTAGTGTCTTACGAAAACAATGAGTAAGAAAGTGCTAATTTTTGTTAATCCACTGACCACAATCAGGGAAC
This sequence comes from Spongia lamella, assembly GCA_963930835.1. NCBI lineage: Eukaryota > Metazoa > Porifera > Demospongiae > Dictyoceratida > Spongiidae > Spongia > Spongia lamella. Next base: position 21,639,171 of record OZ005746.1, on the reverse strand, counting down.
CGAGGGAGAACTATTCTATTCCCTCGCTGAGTTGTTCTACCTTGTACTAAAAATGTTGAGAGATTACAATATATTGGGGTACATACTTTCTTTTATACTTTGACGAAGTCTTAGACCGAATGTTAGACGAATCTTCACTCCACTACTTTGTCTTCCTATAGCGCGGGCGCTAGTAGTAAGTATGCGCCCTTATAGTTATTACGAGGTAGATTAGTAAATTTAATACTTATATTGATACTGACCATCACTCATATTGTATTCACCATCTAAAAAGTTGAATGTATACGTGTGTAAACCTGGAAGGCTATACAGACTTTAAGCGCCTTATGATTTCAATAAACAACCTTCTATATTTAAGCTCCGATGACAATAAGCGATATTCATTTGTCATTTGCTCGTCCACGATAGCTTCCAGCAGAGTAAAACGTTGCACACAACAATGCATCAACTGTCTCTGTTTGCTAACCAAATCTCGTGTAGATAGCATGGACAGGTACCACTTGGCATAATTTTAAAAATGCTCCATTCTCAAAATATGACCCCACGTATCTGAAAAACTAAAATAACAAAATGAGTAAATCTTTGCATGACATCATATTATCACTTGAGAAATATTTTTACCAATTATTGCAGCTTTTGGTTCAGACAAACAATGCTGACAAAAAATCACTGCGTCCATTTAAGGACACACCCATAATGTACAATTTATTGTGATGTTTTCATATAAGATGTTTTCAATAATTCAGTACGACACGTGGTATCAGTTTGAGATGAACAAAACCTTTCTGCCAATTTATATAACGAAAAACGTGATTTTACTTTAACCAGAATATCTAAACCAGCAAAGCATCTACCAGAACAAAATTTATCGTATGCATAGGATACATGAAGATGTCTCTATTAAGAAAATTTCATAACCTTTCATCAATAAATAGCAGCTATATAAGCAAAAAACTGAATTGACCACAAGCCACACCCACATTTATACAGCATCACAGGCATGCTTAGAATATAATTTAGAACACAAAATGTAGGTGCAACACATTTCTCCTATTGAAATAAAGTGCAAAATTTGTAAAATATTTACAATAGCTCCACGTCCCACAGGTAACACCCCCAACAAAAATTTTTTTGTGAAATGTTTATCAGCTCCATAAGGAGTCTATAAAAGTTAAAAATTACCTTTCAGGAGAATGTATGATAATTTTATATGCCAAAAACCAAAAATGACATTTCAGTGTTTTGTAGGAATAAAGCACAGTTACACTCATACTCAAGTAAGACCATATTTTTCTCAGCTTTTGCAAAAATTGGCTCTGATGATTTTAGGCCTTAAAATTATCATACATTCTCCTGAAAGCTAATATTTAACTTTTATAGACTCTTTATGGGGCTGATAAACATTTCACAAAATTTTTTTTGTTGGGGGTGTTACCTGTGGTACGTGGAGCTATTGTAAATATTTTACAAATTTTGCACTTTATTTCAATAGGAGAAATGTGTTGCACCTTCATTTTGTGTTCTAAATTATATTCTAAGCATGCCTGTGATGCTGTATAAATTAAGCATGCCTGTAAGCATGCCTGTGATGCTACATAATTACACTTTTTGTGTTTTGTAAAGCAATAGAATTTTTAAAGATGGTTTAATTCTACAGATATACACACGATTGGTGCTCTTAGAGCCAAGGAAGATTACGAAAGCCTGGTGGAGGGTTTTAAGGAGACATTTAGTGCCATCAATAAATATATACATAAACCCTCTATCCAAATTAAGGGCAGAGAATTTACACTGGAATTTTTCCTATGTGCTGATTACAAGGTTTGTACTGTATTAGTATATTGAAAATGGCATAAAATTACATTAACAGTTTTTGCTAATGGCAATGGGTTTAAAGAATGCCACGTCTACATATTCTTGCATATGGTGTAAAGTGAATAAAGCAGACAGGTAAAAGCAAATACACATACGTAGCTATATTAAATGATTTCTAATAGATATGACATGACTATTCGTGCACACAAACAAAGGACTCGTGCAGACCTTACTGCTGATGGAAAGCTCGGTAGCATAAATATACCCTTACTGGATTTGGAGCTTGATCATGTTATACCTGATGAGCTCCATCTAATGCTGAGGGTTATGGATGTGCTCATTCAAGGCCTTATAGACACTGTGTTGGCATATGACAGGCACCAACATAGGTTGTCAGGCTCTCGGCGCTGCTATAAGGCTCTTGATGGGCCCATGCTCAATAACCTTATGATGGCCATAAAGAGTTGTGGGGTATATTTTTATGTTACCGAGCAGGAGAATGGGAAGATGGAATGGCCATCTCTGTTAGGAAATGACAAGCTTAAGTTATTAAAACACCTTCCTGAAAAACTAAGTAATTGCCACCCTGCAGAGATGGTCACAGAAGTACAAACACTATGGAAGGTATGTGACAGAATATATTAAACTAGCAATATATTAAATTATAAAATTAGGATTTTGAAGGAATTTACACCACAGTGACTTCCCGTTCTCCTTCTCATAGTCATGACTTGCATCAAAGAGTAAGAACCGCAAGTTTTCATAAAATAAATATGTGGGAAAACTGAACTTTCCACACAGGCACACACATATGTTTGTAACATAAATGACCAAAATTTAGCTTGCCTGTATTTTGCTATATGAATTTTTTCTAAGTACGTAAAATGTGTGAAAAGGTCAGATGTCCAAGACAGAGTCACATATGTATCTACTTCACATTTAATGCATTAGGCAAAGGACTGGGTGAACCTGTTTTTGAAGCTGGGAGACTGTCGTGGAGTTGAGACGGGTTATTATGGAGATAGTTATGAACCCAATAAGGTATGTATGTTAAAGAAAGCAGTATCTAAGTATACAACATTTATATTCATGGTATGTATATCAATAAAAATATGTATCACTCAAGATGGAAGCTGCAGAATGTACTACCTACGTGTTTGATAGCCATAAAAATTAAGTATATACAAATACATATGTAGATCTTGGAAAATAGGTCAAATTTGTATATCTATTTGCATAAAAGCTAATTATTTATGCCCACAATATGGAAACCATTAAATTATATATTCATGCAATAAATAAATATGTGATTTTGACCTACTTTCCAAGATCTGGTAACATAATTATATGTAGCTATACTTAAGTAACTGCATATGTAGCATGGTTTAATTATGCATTTTTCTACAATTAATACGTAGCTACGTATAAGACAACACTAAATAAGCTTACGTATGTTTACTGTATAGCCGAAAATGTTTCAATTTGTCTAGGTTACTCCCTACATGCATATCTTGGTATTCCATGTTCCCAGCTTCATAGACAATTACGGGAATATGAAACAATTCAGTTGTCAAGGTACATACTATAGCTACACAATCACTATAAGTAATTTGTTTTTCAAAGAGCATACAATAAGGTATGTATTTCATACAAACTGCAGGGGTGATATTCCTATGTATGCACATGTAATTGCAGATAACTAGCAACTCATGCTGTGAACTGACCATTAAAATGTTGTTAATTTATTAGGAGTGGAGCAGAATAATGATGTGGCAAAAGGTCTCTTCTTTCAGAACAGTAACAAATGGGATGCCACCACTGATATTTTAAAAAATGAACATAGAATGGCTGATTTGAGTTGTCATGAGAGAGAAAAACGACCATACAAGTAAGACAGAAAAGCTACGTAGTAATCAGTATTGTTTAGTATATCTTCACAACACAGTATGATTGATGAACGATATTGGAAAGGTGGTGGCATCGAAGAATCTAGAAAGAAGAGGCCTTGCATTAGCCATGGCCATGCACAATCATGAACAATAACAATATATAATAATAACAATGATAACTAACAATATATATGTACACTATCTCATGGTAATGTTTTACATATGATTATTTTAGTAACAGACAACCAAAGTATTGTACAGTATCTAGTGGTGTAGCCAGCCAAGTTGTGATGCCAGGGCCCAGCTATTCATTCACTCGCCAGAAACTACGTAGCTAGCTATTATCTTTGACGTTGAGCCTACCGGCCTTCATGAGGGCTCAAATATGCCCTTAGGCATGCACACAACACACAATACTTTGAAATAAAAGTGCATATATAGGAGCCTACACCTAGCCAAACACTACAAACTGCTATTTATTATAGCCTATTTTCACTATGCTATAGCACAAGATTCATGCAAATAATACAGGTCAGTGATCCAACAATCTGTTTCATCAAAGATCCACTGGATGATATACCGTGCAGGGGGTTTGATCTCTGTCCCAGTTTGAGTACGTTCATGAAGGCTGATCAACTGCGTGTTCAGCACGTGGCTTTATTATATCCTTCCTTTCATCTTTGCAATTATTATCAACTACGAATTTAAATATTCCCTGGTATACAAACAATCGACAGTATAACAGTCATGTCTCATTTGATAACGATCTCACCCATAGTGTGATCCCTTGATCGCGTGATCTGGTCTCTTCCTTACTACGCATGTACTCGGTTGTAAACAAAAATAAAAATTAAATGGTTATAGTAATCAACACCCATCATCATCATCATCGTGTTTGGCACGAGCCAGTAGGTTGTTTGTCCGTAAATGCAGTGTTTATGATTTATAAAACATTTATCCGTTTAATTACCAGTATATTAGAAGTGGTAGACGATAACATGGATTCCAGTTACTACAAAATCTTCTTAGTAACTGTGTAGCTCCTTTCTAGAATAATCCCGTCTAAAATTTCAATCATTCATTTAATTCCACCACATGATACACACACACACACACACACACACACACACACACACACACACACACACACACACACACACACACACACACACACACACACACACACACACACACACACACACACACACACACACACACACACACACACACACACACACACACACACACACACACACACACACACACACACACACACACACACACACACACACACACACACACACACACACACACACTTTATATAGCACAGGGCATGTATAAACGGATGGTAGCTTAACTGTATAAACGGCAACAACAATAATGATTGCCTGCTTCGACTGCTCTACATACATGATGTATTATGATTACTGATGACCAGACAAGTATAGTAAGGTTAGTTTATAGTTACGTGATTTTCATCAGCTCTTGATGCCAGGGCCAAATAAGCTGATGCCCAGGCCAGTGCCTGTGCTGGCCCGGGTTTAGCTACGCCACTGGTACAGGATGCAATGACAGTAATTCATAATCAATTAACATAGTTGTAAATGGTCACATGGATACTTGGATAGGGACTCATCACTAAGGAATACATGCCTTAATTTTATCCAGAAAATATTTCCGGTACGCTACTAATTACTGCTCTTTGAAACAGTCAATACACATAGGCCACACCCACTGTTCTAAGTGAAGTGCTCGTCTTCCTACTCGTGCTCACCACGTACAAAGCATCCTATAATAACAAATACAATATTGTCTCACTTGTCAATGGCTGTTTTGCACAACACACTTTGTAAATTAGGCCACTCCTACCATCTCTGTTGATTCACTTCGTCTACAGATGCCATATAAATGAAATAAAAAGCAGTAGAACTTGTTTAACCAATCTCACAGAGTCTATATATCATGCCACTAGTAATTTATGGCTTCAGGGGTGGGGACACACACACACACACACACACACACACACACATGCTCATCACGCATAACAATGCAATTTCAAGGCCAGGCACAAGCCTGGCTTAAAAATGTAATGCATTTGTTTGTAAGAAAAACTACAAAGTAACACACTTTTTATACTACCATTTCATGTCTTCTAAACGAATGGATCGATTTACTTTAAAGTGCAGAGCATAGTCAAATGTGACCAAGTTTGGTTGCAAAACTTATAAGTTCGCTTAAGTCATGCAACGATTTCTATAGAAGTCACCAAGTTGCCCCATTTTACCTTCTTGAATTGTTTCACAGCAAAATGCAATAGGGATACAAGACTAAATTAAACATTTTACTTGACCATAGTTGTTACATTACACGATATAATAATGTCCGTAGGATATACTATCCATGGTTTAATAGATTAATTGCAGTTGCTAAAATGATGTGTACCAGATTTAATTTGAATAGAGTTTGAATTAATTTATACTGGACAGAAAGCCTGATGTGCCCAGGTGTTATAAGATCCCAGAAGATCCACCACCTGAGCTACTAACATTACATGGGCAGCTATATATTAGTCTCGCCGCCCAGACTGCCTTTTTTCTTTGACATTCGGACCGGAAAAAAGGGTCTGACCAAATGGTCAGTATGGATTGGTGATGCTATGTTATAAGAATTCACGTTAACAAGTTAGGTGTTAAGTTACTGACCGTCTGCTATTAACGTCATCAAATATCATGTGTGCTTGTGATAAACTGTTAAAGAGATATTATGGCAACAGAAAAAAAGCTAGAGCTGTTACGGGGAAAGGTTTCCCGTAGCCTGTTGGCAATGCAACAAAGGTGTCGTTTCCTTGTACAAATGATAAGATTGCTTTCGTTTGCTCGTGTTTAAACTCCCTGTACCCTAAACGCAAACCACTTTCTCTAATTAGCTACTTCTTCAAGACAATTTATTTGCCGTTTGGACTGCTCTGTCGATCCTTCCATCACTACTTTTCACGTAGAAATCGTACTGAAAATTTACGTGCCTATCCTTTGGGATAATATACGGAACCGTTCAAGTACGCATACTTTTCAAAGCGCTCTCCTAGGTGCAGTACAAAGGGAAGTGTTAAAAGCCAGTGGTTCGCACGCCGAGATTTTCTCGGCGTGCGAATCACCAATCCATACTGACCATTTGGCCAGACCCGTCCGAATGTCAAAGAAAAAACTGATGGCAGTCTGGGCGGCGAGACTAGCTATATATATTTATTTAAGGCTTATAGCCATAAATTTTTTACTTACCAATCTCGAATGCGACACTTTCTCACTGTCCCGCTCTCTGTTGTTCAGCAGGCGATCTTCTGGATCCACCACAAATTTACCATAAATAAAGTTAGTTAGATTGGAAATAAGCGCCCCACTCAAGTGGGCGCTTGTAAACTCTAATATATATCGTGTGGTAGATATCCTTCCTTGCACCTATCGCTGGCCTCATTCTAGCAGAATCATAATAAATTTGCTCGAATGTTACTGTTTAACAATGTTTTAATACTATTAAAAACTAAAACCCACAATCACAAATTTTGAATACAGATAACTATGGCGTACCGAATACACGCGTTACATTACCTGAGATTTGCCACGGAAAAAGTGTCAATTGAACGTGTAAAACCAAGATAGTTTTGCTTTAAAAGGTACAAATATAATATTGTAGTTTGCTAACATTGAATATATGTTGTAATTTGCTTATTATTCGACTCGAAACTTTTACAAGTAAGGATGCAATAGAAAATTTTGCCATGGTAAGACATTTGAATTAGGATATTTTTTTGAGGTATATACTTTTATAATAGCTTCAACAGCATGGTTGTATTTGCTAAAAGGCATAAGCGATAATGTAAGGATGGTTTCCCATTACACGCCTGTACATTTTAACAATAAGCACCCGTGACCGCGTATTTCTGGATATGTATTAGAAAATGGTCACACATTCAGCATAATAGAAAAGTACCCATTTCTACAGAGACCTGAACATGTGAGATACAACACTCTAAATTCAGCTTGTATCATGTATAATAATATGTATTGTAGATGATGGATGAAATGAAAAGAATATTAAATGAAGAGAAAGCCATTTCTGAAGCCAAGGCAAAATGGGAGTACTACATTCCCCGGATAATTAAGCAAGCGGAATTAGAGAAGGGTATGCAAATAGAAAAAAAAGTCCATGAACTAGCCATAACTGATGAAGACAGTAAGAGTAAATGCTCATGGTATTATATTTCTATATACATATAATTACAGGGAGCAATCCACTAATAGCAATGGCAGTACTACCATACCTTGTGCCAGACAGCATCTTTACATGCAAGAAATATCTTCCAATAATCTTGCAAGATTTAGCATTTATATTCTGAGATATAATATTATTTTGATTAAAGCAGTGAAATTCCCCTTCAGCCACTTAACATGTACATAAATTTCTGCAACCACTCAACAAAATCGTTTACAGGCAACAAAATAAACATAGCTACTTTCAGTTCATCTAACAAGCAAAAAATCATGACTACCCAGAATACAATGCTCTTCCATGCAGCGTTAAACTGAAACTTGTCCATCAATATTATCAAAGTTGATGGTGTGAAAAATATTTCAGAGCATTTCATTAGGAACTTTAACGACAACTTATGCACTTACCATTGTGCATCAATAGTTGTATAAACTATAATAGAAGTACAGATAGTCAGCTACTTGCATCATAATTAAGTAATTTAGTGTTAGCTAATAGCTAGCTAAATATTAATTAGTCACCTATTGTCATCTATATAGTCATCTACCGTAACTGTCTATCTACTTCAAGTTGGAGGTACTCAATGCACAGCCTAAAATTATTTAATGGAGTCTGTAGCGGAAATTTGTGACCAGAAGATTTAATTTGGTAGCATAGCATAACTATATGCTTGTATATACAAAGGTGTGGCATGTAAATTTAAAGTACATATAATAAGCAATAGCTAGGCTAAGCTAGCTAAACTATAGCTGTATATATAGCTATATAATTAGCTATAGGTATAGGTACATAATTAAATAACATAACTTCTTATTTTACTCTTCCATTAGCTAATTGTATTGCTGTAGCTAATTATAGTTTAGGTGCTTAAAAACAACCACAATTGTAATACGTAGCTGATTACAAATACATTTGTTATAACTACATGAATGCATTATAGCTACAGTAATATAGTACTGGTGTACTATATCTAGAAGATACAACACATAGCTAGCCATCATCTATCTTATTCTGAAAATACGTCTTGTGATCATTACTTTCATCAAGCAAAGACAATACATGCATGGGTACTTGCACCATACACCCAACTGAATGAAAAACTGGGAGTGCTCCAGTACCCACGCTTCTGCCACCTATGTACATTAGCTACAAGCTACCACACCATGCAGCAGCTTGGAACAGCAGTGTCAACACCAGCAGATACAACACCCACAGTAATTCAAGAAGCAAGTTGAAGCAGCAAATTACCATGCAGCTACAGTATAACAGTAATACGTATATAGTATGTACCTTGCAGTAAGTTGCTGTAGAAGGTTGTAGCAGCAGCAAGCTGCAGCAGCTTATTACAAAAGGTTGCATGCTGCAGAAGGTTGTTGCTTGCAGAAGGTTAACTTCTGTAGCAAGCTGCAGTTGCTGTAATCTCCTGGCTGTGGCAGTGGTGGCAGCAGCAGAAGTTTGTAGCAGTAACTAGCAGCTCTCTGTAGAAGGCCTTTGCTGCTGCTGCTGCTGCTGCTGCTGCTGATAGCGCATGCGCTCTTTTGATTTCGCAATAAAACTGTGACACTTGCTGCCAAAAATCCCTTTCCATGCACATGGCATGTGTATAACAAACTGATTGGAACCGATAGAAGAAAGAATCGAAATACTGAAGAAAGGGCTAACTGTGTGTGAAAAGTCTGTTAAAGGAATATGCACAGCAGCCATCGAGATCATGACCAAGGAGCCCCAGGTAATAAGCATTGAACCACCAGTCAGTGTGTGTGGCGACATCCATGCATGGACAATTTTACGATATAGTGCAACTCTTTAAAACTGATCGGCGGAGAAGTACCACCCACCAAGTACGTTTTTCTTGGTGCTCTGGTTCAGTATTATGGAGTTGAAACATGAAGGCGAAATCATAGATAGTATATAATTCTCCATACCCGGGATTCCCACCCTATCAACACCAATTAACAGATTCACTCCGTGTTGAATTCTAGTAATCGGAAATCCATAACATTATTCGGATTTGGAATGGCCATGCGGTACGTACGTCCTCACAGGGTGGTGTTACCCGTGCTGCTGTTGGATGGGATAGTATTGACCCGGCTGATTATGGGCAGAGGGGTAAATTTGGTCGAGTTGGTGACTAGCACAGAAAGACTGACTATAATAGTGGATGTGTATTCAGACACATTGTTGATTGATACTACTGTGTACCCTACACTATATGTGATGCGACTGCATGTTCGTGTAAGTGGATACATTTGTAAGGTGCAAGATCTCCGAGAAATACAAATCTATTTTGGTAGCCTACGCATGCGCGTGTATTATTGCTCCGGCATGGAAGCGTTAGATGAATGCGTGAAATGCAGAAATGATGACGAGACGATAGTGATGAAGGAATAAATAATGACGTCTGATGCTCCTGCAGGAAACAGAAATACACCTTGTATTGGGAACACTAAGCTTTTTAATGCCCCTTCATCAAAGAACTGGACTAATATTTTAAGTTTGATAGAGCTACTGTTTTGTTTACCTATGTCATATGGCCATGTGGAGCGTGTCTTTTCAACTCTAAAACTAATTAAATCTGACCACCGTAGTTGTCTTAGTGAGCATCATTTAGATGATATAATACATATCATGATTGAGGGACCCCCTTTATCTCAGTGGGATTCTAGTGGGGCTATTCAGCTATGGTGGCAAGAAAAACAAAGAAGAAGTGTTGGTGATACACGAAAAGCACCAAAGAAAAAAAGACAGATGAATCAGAAGGTAATGATGGATCTACATCAGAAATCTTGGATTTGGAAGGATGGGAGAATCATTTGGCTGATGACACAGATGAAATGTTATTGTAGAACTGAACAGTGAAAACTAACCATTCGATTTATCTAGTTATAAATGATTACTGATTCTGTAGCTACATAGCTTTGAAATGATGATAATAAATATTTACATACGTAGCTACAGCATACTTCAATTTGGTTATAGCTAGCTAAGTAGCTAACAATAATTATGTGAATGCATGTTCATTAGGCTTCCACTGCATGTTCATGTTGAATAATAATAACTAATCAAATGTGGTAACTGGTTGCACTACTTCTGTACAACGAACTTGTGTCATATCAATTTAGGTAATTGTCCGGCCAGTTTTATTTTGACTGGACATTGTGACAGTACAACAATAAATCCTTATCATAAGCCCTGAGAAAGGGAATGATGGTTTACTTCATCTACCAAAAAACCATTCTTACTATGCCCAAGTGCAAGGGGAAATGGCTATCATGAATCTTGAATGATGTGACTTTGTGGTTCACAGCAACAGTGAAGTCAATGTGGATCGCATTGTGGCTGATTTTGATTACTGGACTAAACTAAATGAAGTATTTGACAATTTTTACATGCAGTATGTTGACCCAGAAATTTTGTCTAGCACAATATTTATGGAAGAGTATGCTCCCATACTTGAGTTTTAAATACATAAATAAGATCATCAAAATTTGTTAAGTACGTACATACGTACAGAATTTGTCACTGACCAAGCCATTCATAACATTGGGGAACTTCCGGTTTAAAATTTCATATTGGTGACCTCATCCAATAACTCTCTCGATGTGGATGCAAAATTAGGCTATCTGCCTAATTTTCTCTACATCAAATGCACTCAGTTGATTTTGTGAGCCTATTCAAGGAGGCATATTTACAAATATTCCTTATGATGCAACAGATTCTTGAATATCAAATCATCTATAAGCCATAATGAGGTCTTAAAAGTCCTGATTTCTCAGTGATCTCGCGGTCAGATATACGGCCTCCCCGAGCATCTGAGACAAAACTAACTAGCCCAAATGGTGTGCAACCACTGACACTCAATCTTGTAACAATCGATGATGATTCTTGTATAAATGAAATACTTTTAAAAACTTCTTGGCATCCATTCGTCAATTTGCTTAGTGATGAAAACTGGAAGTTCTTTAGAAAGAAAGCAGATCCACGTTGTAAACAAACAACTATATGTACTGTACCTTCATTGACTCCAAAAACATATATCCACAGCAAGCAAGCCCAGCCTCAAACGAATAAGAACTGAAAATAATTGGTTGGCTACAGATATACTGTGGATACACCGGGTGCCACCTTGTTTTCCATTCGAGTAAGTACAACAAATGTATTAAGAAACTTTGAGTTTGTAAGAATTAAATTAATTGATAATTGCTGTAACTTTTTGATTTTCTATTACTATCACATAAACACACATCCTTATTTTCGATTTTCTATTATCTTCACTTATTTCAAAAAGTACATAATCTGAGGACATAGCAACAAATGTGTTTTGTCATATGTACGTAATGTTTGCTTTAATATTTTATCAACAAGTTATCTGGTTAACAACTACAACTGGTTATGAACTGATTGATGAGGTTGACAATTGCAAATTTATGTAACCATAGTAGTGATTTACCAGATAATTGTATAAAAATTGAATGCTTAAATTCCAGTTCAACTTTAAAATTTCCAATTCAAGAGAGTGATATCATTCATGTTAGGTTCAACAAATCCACAAAGCTGCTATTACAGAGTAAATGGATATATGATAATTGATAATTACATGTTAGGCAATTAGTTTAGTACCATTAGTATTGTAAATTTAGTTAGGCATTCATGCTATGATATGGCGAATAAACAAAAAGATCATTGTAAGCTGAAAACTTCAAACAACTAGGAAATTTTATTGTAACCATAAACGTAACCATCAGTCTGCAACAATTTCTATGCTCTGTTTTTATCACAGCAGAATACCGATTGACTGTGGTGTTTTCATTAATCAAATCATTTTAAGAAATTATACAAATACGAATGGTACTTATTAAGAAAAATATTAAATTGGCATTTTTTATCAAGAACTGAGGATATTTAAATCATTTCATCATTAGCATATTAACAGGGCTGAATGATATTCAGTAAAAATGATCAAATATTTAATACGATTTATCAAGTAAACTTTAAGACACTGTTCTTCAATAATACAGATTTCTACGTTATGCTTTATTCTTTAAACTTAAGATTATAATAAAATTAGAAAGAGCCACAGCTATGTGTTTGCTTTATTATGACCTGATTTTCTTTAAAAATTACAAACAAATTTCATCCATTAATATTTATTTTATTTCAGCCATTAATATTTATTTTATTTCAGCCCTACAAATATAAAGAATCATGTATACACTAATTGTAAATATCCTGTAAGCTATTTTATCAAGGCCATATAAAAATTACTTGTCTCTTGGATATTTTCAAATGCCAACTTTTTGCTATAAAAGTGCTAAAAATAAGTAACGATAACGGCATGTGTTTTATAAAGACATCTATATCTTAATACACTGATACACTTTATAGCATTCTCAAATTTTTATATCAACAAGTAGTTTTTACATGTACTTTGTTACATAAGCTTTGTTACATAAATTGTTGATACAAAATCAAATACCGTATAGCGTGAAACACTGGCAAATTTAGCAAATCTATCTTAATTTGCCAAAGTTTTACCTTCTAAAGTTTCTAATAATCTCTATCGATAAGTGCCTGTACGAAGAGGGTTTGGCAACATGAGACTAATCCAAGTGGTCCTCTCAACGAGGAGACATCTTAAACTGAAGGCGGTTGAGAACACATTTGATCAAAAACATGTTATACTAAATCTAAAAGGTTGCGTGGATGGTCATTAGCAAACATTTTTTTGCCAATAATGTAGCTATCCTTAATTGTGAAGGATGCCAAATTGCCTATGTTTTTTTTTTGCCAATGTAATCATTGGTGGAATTTGCCAATGTTTTCCATTGCCAACATTTCACGCTATACGATTTACAATTTCATTAAATGACAAACACATTTGTTGAACAATCATTTAACTTGTAAGAATGCATAAAGCATTTCCAATAATATAACACTTTGACACCTCAGATCAAAGGGCAAAGCCAGTGTATAAATCTCATATCGCACTGGCTTTGGAATGTAACGAGCACACCTAAGTATATCGCTCACTTAGTCTCATTGGTGCATTCCAAAAATTTAATCCTTATTATAGTTGAAAAATAACTTTGTTACTGGTTTAAAATTGTTGTCTATGGAAGTTTACAAGCCAGTTAAAGGCAAAGGACGCCATTGAGGTGAGTTTCTCGTGTGATAAAATAATCTATTTACTGTGTAAGTTTGTATATATTAAACTGTTTTATTTACAACACTCACCATTAGTTTATCCTTTTGAAGTAACTAAAAATGATTATTTGCCCATTTAAAAGTCCTGCAGTTTATAAACACATTTGGGGTAAACCCACAATCACCTGCACTACCTTGCAAGTACGTCATGACAACGATAAAATAGAGTCCCACAATCACAACGAGCACCTGTTACTATAGTGGTATTACAACTGCTACACCTTTATCAGAATCTGAAAAACTAGGTGGAGAATATCCTGTTGCTCACTACTGCCCCACTTTCATGTGGTTTTAGCTAGCAGCGATAGTTTTTTCAACCTATGGGTTGAACGCTTCATTGGACCCAGCAGATACTATTTTAGCAGATTTTTAGAGTGCCGGAAGTGTAATATAACACTGGCACTCGTGCTTTGCCTGTTATATATGCACTCGCCCTTGCGCCCTCGGGCATCATGCATATACATCAGACAAAGCACTCTTGCCTGTGTTATAACTTATACTTACAGACCCGGTACTGACCACCGGTCAATTGCTCCTGCAGGAAACAGAAATACACGTTATTGGAAATGCAGTCTAATGTCCATGATGGACTGTAAGATGATGTTTACCAGGGCTGGGGCTGCTGCTGATTTTTTACTTGATTTTTACTTTTTTGCAGAGGGTGGCTGGCATACTGAACTGAAGAAAGATATGGACATCTATGTGTTCCTTAGAGATGAGTCTTTGCTCAAGCGACTTACTCAAATATAATACAATAAATTGAATAGCAGTACATTAACAGTGGTTTAAATTACACAGCGCCTGGATTTTAGATGGTAAAACATCAACTTGTTATTCAAGAAATTAGAAACTATTTTAAGTTGAAATTTTATAGCAACACTGTAAGCCATGCAGTTGACTTTTAAACACTTCATTATATGTATCGCTATCCCACTTTTATAACTGAAATGCTGTGTTTGGTAGTAATGTATACAACTGGCTATTACAGCATTACTTTAGTCTTCTCTTGGTAGGAATCCAATGCACACTTTTTACTAAGGCCATACCCATCAAAATTATGGCAAGTGTCATATAAAAACTGAAATTGTTTATAACTAGCTATTGCTTCATTTATGTCAATAGTTAGACACACACACACACGCACATGAACACACACACACACACACAAATATTTATACCAGAAATGTATTTCAAGTATGGAGATGGACCGATACTAGTATCAGTATCGGTACCAATACCATTAATATTAGAAGTACCGATATCAGTAAATTTTGGCTTAGCAGTGGCCAAGAAGCCATACCTTGTCAAAGCAGTAAGCTTAGCACTTAGCACACCTGTATATACATATGGTTAAAATAGCTATAATCATTGTTCCGCCACAGAATCTATATACAAGATTAACTCCAAGCATGGTACTTCAATGTAGATGGCATTTCTAGGAGCGTTTGTCAGTTATTGCTACACTACTGGATCATGCTTTGCAACTAGATGTAATAACTCAAGAAAGTTGCCAATATTCATTGAGTTATTGATGTCACCACACATACAGAATGATCTAATACACACAATGGCTGGCATGGTCCGTAGTAAGATATGTGAAACTGGCTGGTTATTACTCAGATGAAATAAAAGACTGCAGTAAAATGGGGCAACTTTCCATTGTGCTAAGATATGTAAATACAGAGCTAGCAATAGTTCATGAACATTTTCTAACATATGTTGAAGCAAAGTTTCTTAATGCTGAAGGGCTTTCATCGCACATCCTCAATACACTCCAGGAACATAGGTTAGATCCTAGTGGCTTAGTATCTCGAGGATACAACGGAGCATCTGTGATAAGTGGGTATTCCTCTGGTGTGCAGCAGAGTATCAGAGAAGTTGTACCTCGGGTTATTTATGTGCACTCTGTCTAAATCCTGTTTTAGTATAAGTTGACAGAGCAGAGCAAAGGTTCATTTTCTATAGTCTTCATAAAAACTGGTGCAAGTCTTCTTCAGTTTCTCCTATTGTGTAAAATTGCATGCATATAAACTAAGGATACGTATATACTATAGATTATATTTGTGATCTTATTTGGTACTAGGATAAAGCTCTATCCTCCACAAATACATAATAAAGGAAGCATGATTACAAGGGAATGTGTAAAGCATATAGGCCATCATTATCATCATAAGGTCGTGGCTACTATACATGGTATGCTATAGTAGCCAGCTATAAATTGTTTACTTCATTAGCAAAACACATTCCTGTGGCTAATGGTTACTCTATACTTACAATGTTTTTGCTGTTGTAGTAGCTAGCAACAAATATAATATAATATAATACACGGTGCGTGGTGCAATACCTGTGAAGAGTCCTTGTAAAGGGTATGCCCAAATTTGGTATGAGTATTTTTCATTAACACATACTATAATCCTACTTACTTTACATGCATGTACAGTCCAAGGCACACACAAGTTTGTTGTACGTGTGCTTAACAGAAGGCTTGCATTTAGTTCCTACGTAGGTTAGGCTTCAGTAATTTTGCATTGCCCCTGAATGATTTAATGATTTAGCTATGACAGTATCCTATAATGAAGCCATAGCACTTTACGGGCTCATTTTAACACATTTATGCTAGCATTAGATACTTTCCCTAATAAACATTAGCTACATATTATACTCTTGATTTCTTATTGTTCTGTTGCTGGAACAACTGCCGCTAAGTCTAATGGAATTTTTTTGGACTGGGTAGACAGTCTGGTAACATCTGTTTCCTCAGAAAAGTGTAAAGTTTATACTATACCTGGATTAAGGGATCGTGGGAATTTTAAAAACTTAAGTGGTGAGGAATTCACGGAGGTATTGACCAAGTTTTCCAAACTGGAGCAGTGGGCAGCAGACATCTATGCCAACAACTTAACTTGTGGTGCTTTTTTAATAATGAGATGGAGGGAGGGGGCGTATAAATCAACAGGGGATACTGCTTGAACCATTCCGGACTTAGATCATGATACAACATGCTACAGTTATATACAGATTATACATACAATGCACACACGAGCTTACGCATACATCATGCAAATAATTTGAATTTGTGGAATTATGACGACTATTGGCACTTTGCCATGTATAATGTATGACCTTACAATTGCTGGAATGTGAGTACTTTCAATGAATATGCAGACAAGGTGTTCATCCCATACATAAATAAACAGCACCAGAGTAGATATCGTGTGGGACGCACAGCTTGAAACAGTCTACAAGTGAAAAGAGAGGTAAGGGTATTCGGAGAAAGGTGTCAGGTCAAACTGAACTCCCAGGCAACTGAATTGATTTCCTCCGTGACCCAAGTAACAAAAAGGAACTTTTCACCTTTCTGACATTCAAAGTTTATGAGTTTACATTTCCACCAACTAAAGTTATTTATGCAACACTTGGAGAAACAGTAGTGTCTATAGGTAACAACAACTCTGCAATGCCATGTTGTAATCATGAAGAAACTGACACCAGACTAGTAGTGCACATACTGCATGTGCTGGAGCAGGAATTGAAAAGAATTGAGATCCGCACCGAAGATACTGATGTTATTGTGATTCTAGTTGGTGCTTTTGTTGAACTCATCAGAGCTCAACCTCTAGCTAATATTTTGATTGCCTTTGGAATGAGTAAAGACTTCAGGTTCTATAGCATTAATGCAATATGCCACCCTTGGGGTTTCAAGATCACGAGCACTTCCAGTATTCCATGCACTAACTGGCTGTGACACCACATCAGCATTCAGAGGAAAAGGAAAAAACTCAGCGTGGCAAGCTTGGCAAGCATATGAAGAAGTCACTGAAACATTTCGGTACTTGGCTGATCACCCTTTTGAGCATTTGAATGCTGAGTCTGGTCATTTTGAGAATACTGAATGGCTGATAGTCATCCTATATGACAAAACATGTCCACTTAGCTCTGTAAATGAGACAAGGAAGTAACTGTTTTGTCACAAGAATCGAAGTATGGATAGGATACCACCCACTCAGAACGCACTACTTCAATACACTCGACAGACAGTTTATCAAGCTGGAATTTGGACAACTAGCACTCAGGTGCAGCAAGTAGTTCCATCACCACAAGAGTTTGCTTGGACAAAGACTTCATCTACATCATGGCAGCCAGTCTGGATGATTATTCCTGAAGTATCTAAAGCATGCAGTGAACTAATAAAATGTTCTTGTAAGGAAGATTGTACAAGCTGCAAGTGTGGAAGAGCTAATCAAGCATGCTCACCACTATGTAACTGTAAATGTAACAACATTGTAGATGTTACTAATGTACCAGCTACATAAAAACATTAATTAATAAGCATAGTGTTACAAATATGCAATCAAGGGTGTTTCTTGTATTGGAATAAAGAGACAGCGGCCATTTTGTTTTGGGGATGTGTTCAACAGGGCTCCCATATAGGCTAAAATTGTTCAGTAGGTGCCATGCAAAATTTGGTGATTTTGTCCGCTCTGTAACGGTAATTTCACTAAGAGCAACCTTGCTAGTACCAGCAATATTAAAAGTTCGTTGTGGAATTTACATCTTCAAACACATTTTCAAAAGCAAATTGAAGTACGGTACGGCTCAACTTTAACTTGACACTCGCGTGCATGTGTGTGTGCAAGTACTCGATAAAGCACTAAAATTACACATGTTAAGCGTGTGCGAGTGCTTGAAAGAGCATTCACGTCACTGAAGAATCAAGTGTGCTAGTCTTATCGCAGTGCACTCATGTAGTGTATAGCCGTGTGCACGCCTCTGGAGTGTGCTCGCATAGAGTGTACTCGCATGGAGTGCAACTGGATTCATAACGAGCACTTGCCCAGCCAGTAGCACTGACAGTATGCATTCCTTACATTTAAGATATCAGTGGGATATAATTATCATCACTTGAGTCATGTCAAAATATTGGTCGTTGGTACCTTCAGGTGTAGGGCAAAGAAGAAGGGAAGGGAAGACAACAATAGTAATGCTATATATAATGTATTGATATAAGAAATTAATAGCAGTACTAGCATTATGCTGGCATATATATATTCAAAAACAATAACAACAGCAATGAAGTACGCTTTAACTTGACACTTGCGTGCGTGCGCGTGTGCCAGTACTCGATAAAGCACTAAAATTACACGTGTAGGCATGTGCGAGTTCTCGAAAGTGCATTGACGTCACTGTATATGCCGTGGTCTGATTCACAAATCTGTTTTGAGTACTACGTAAGTAATTGCAGATTTAAATAAGTTTATGCCGAATCTTATCAGTTCAACCCGCTTCTAACATTTTCACTCAGTCTCCCAACACGTGGCTTATGGTGCGCAGTTTGGAGTGTGGAGTACAAAGTTGATTATGGCTACAACTGAGATTGACTGGGATAAAGGTACGCAAGGAATGTTAATTTTGTTTGTGTTAGAGCGTGGTTAAGTTCAGGGGTTACTTTTATGGAGGTGTTAAAAGTTTAGTATTGACTGAGGTTAAGGGCTTTAATAGGCTTTAAAGGCATTTTATATATGGAAAAGGTTTATCTATTAGGTGAAGCAAAAAATTTAAAAGGTGCATAATAAATAGAATGCAAGTCTCGCTTTGTTAGCACAGACGCTTATCCATCAGAGAATAATTATAAGCACCATTTATCGTAGTGCGGCGCTCATATCTGCCCATCCAAACTATGGCTTTGTATAGTAG
Source organism: Spongia lamella (assembly GCA_963930835.1). Taxonomy (NCBI): domain Eukaryota; kingdom Metazoa; phylum Porifera; class Demospongiae; order Dictyoceratida; family Spongiidae; genus Spongia; species Spongia lamella. Next base: position 21,619,303 of record OZ005746.1, on the reverse strand, counting down.
TTAATGGTTTAATCCTGGTATAGGTCCGGTTGTTGTTTGAGTCGTTACCGTATATTTCCATCTGATACTGTATGGTAAGGTAAATCATTAATTGGATATTGTTTAACTATTATGTATGTGTATATATTTTAGATACCCATGTGCTGGTCAAATTTTAGATGAAGATGCCACTGCAATAGTGCCAGTTGCACGCATTCAGAAGAAGGAGACACTTGTATACAACGGGTCATGCACTGTTGCATGGTCGAATAAGAAAACTTCCAAAGCCTTTTTATTACATTCAGGTTTGTTTGTTTGTCACAATCTGTGTATACTACTATGTATGTCTAACAGAATGCTGTACCATTAAGCATTATTTAGTACAAATATTTCCCATTGTATTGGCACATAATACCTGGAAGCCAGAGGAGTTTGAAGTGTGCTTAATTAAAAAATTCATGTGAAACCCAAAACAAGTAAGAGGAGCTCCTCTTATTATATCATGTACATTGATTGGCCACTATATCCTAACAATTTATTATTTTTATATAGGGAATTTTATGAGGATTTCCACAACAGCATAATTATGAGCTTATGCTTGTACTTGTACTTGTACAAATTAGTTAATAATCATGTACTTGACATGAATGATTATGCACTGGGAATTTATGGGATTTCCACAAATGGTTATGCATAGGGAATTTTATGGGGATTTCCACAAAGGCATAATTAAGCGCTTATGTACTTGCACAAATAAGTTTATGCATGGCGAATTTTCTTGGTAAGCTTTTATTACAGTAGGCGTAATTAAACCATTGGACAGTTTTGCCAGCGTTCATGAGCTTCAGTTGTGCATTACTTCTTCCACGCGCGCGTTGTATACGTAGAATGTAATTCTTATCGCCAAGTTAACCATGGATACAGTCATCCTTAGCTTGGCGGGATTACATATCCATATTCAGTTTGGCGCAATAGATCCCGCTACCTTTGCAGGAGTTTATTGGCTAAAAATTGATACATAAATAAATAACCATGACAATATACTCATTTTACGCATCTTAACAGAAGCAGGGTGAGTAGCATGGCTCTGTATGCTTGCAGAGGTTAACTAACATTATTTTATAGCCTGTATGACGTCGGAAGAAGACGCAACAATACGCTATTCCAATTCTGAAGAGGAGGAGGAGATGGGGAGAATGCCCTCTCCCCCTCCTGCTCCTAGGCCTGCTCCACCTCCACCACAACCACCAGGAGAAGGGAGAAGGCGGCGGAGGCGTCGACGCCGAAAAAGAAACAACAGAGGGGGGCCCACTGGTGCCCCCCCTGCAAGAAGGGGTGGGGGAGGACCACCCCCACCCCCACCCCCACTTGCTGGAAGGGGAAATAGGTTAGTAAAAACGTTTTTTAAACACGCAAATTATTATTACGTTATCTTATTACAGCAGGTTCCAAAACATTTATATATACTGCCGGAACTGTAACATTTAGACTATTTACACTATATACTACAATATATACTATTTTGTTCTCATTTAAATCATATATATAATATATTATTACAGTGACACTTAATGATTATAATTATACTCTTGCAGCTTTACGACGTACCGGTACCTTGAACAGTATAAGCGCCCACATGCGATAAGGCCCTGCGTGTTAAACAAAGACTGACTACGACAAGATAACCTTGAATTGTATATCCTCTTGTGTGACCTTTAGTGCAGTTGGATTCACTGTGTGTAGCAAGGCATGTCTCAATTTTTATGAATGATCCAAATCCAAGCAGAAATTCTAGCAAATCTTGAACAAAAATTCCAATTAATTCGTGATACATTAAATTGTTAAAGTTTCAATTTCATGGACAATCATGGTATGTAAAATTAAAGTATGTATAAAGGTTTTGTGTGAACTGGGTGCAAAGTACGCATGAATTATACATGTTGCGTGGATTTTATCTAATTCATGCACACTCTTGCTAATAGTATTTGTAAATTGTGCATGAATGTGTGTTATATCCATGGTAATGCTGAATCCAACCTTAGGCACTTTAGGAAATAAGCTGGATTTCATCATAGATTCATAGCTGCTACTCTGAAAAAAATATATTATTATAATTTTATGAAATTTAGTATTACAGTGTTACCAAATATATACATTATGATGAGTGTTTGCTCACATAAGTTACTCGTGACATCATTAATAATTACTATTACAATACAGTGAGTAGCAGTTGATTAACAGTGGTTTAACTTACACAGCGCCTGGTTTTTAGATGGTAATACGTCAACTTGTTATCAAGTACGGTACAGCTCACGACTAAGTATATACTCGCGTGTACCACACACGCGTGTTTTTATCAATTTTATTTGAGCGATTAGTCGGCGCTCGCGTGTCACCGAACGCGAGTAATACCTCGTGCGCTGCTGCTACACGCGAGTCATACATCGAGTGCTACACGCGAGTCGAACATGGCGTATTGCACGCGAGTCAGACCTCGTTCGCTACACGCGAGTCATTGTATGTAGCTACTTATACTACGTACGTATCACTCCAAACTGAATGCCAAACACGCGAATGAGTCAAAATGACACGAGACTGAGACAGGACAAGCAGCTAAATTCTTGCTCGTGTTATTAGACAAAGCGCACGTGTTCTAACACAAAGCGCACGTGATAAGGCGCTTAAGTGAAGGAGCTGGCGCTAGTTGTGAAATCATTACAAGAAGACACGTCCCGAGATGCACTCCAACATGTTGAACCTAAAAAGGGCATGATTTGATAAAGCAAGCGCGGACAAACTTGTGTAAGTCTATACTGCACGAGAAAGCGCATGACTGGATTTACTCGTGAGTGTTTACCACTCGTCAGTGATTACTCGCGAGCACTGAAGAGCACGACACGATTTACTCGTGAGCATTCACCACTCGTTAGAAATTACTCGCGAGCACTACTGACGTGCATGAAGTATTTATACGTGCATTGTAACACTCGTGCGCTCGAGAACAACCCGCGAGTTTTATTCGAGATTTGTCGAGGCACGCCGCAGGATACGCGTGTTTTTGTAAACTTAGTCGAGAGCTGTACCGTATGATTTCCACTTTAAATAATATTTTATATTATGATTTGATAGCGAAATAAGCGATTAAAATACTTCCGGAGAAGTATTTCCGGCGGCTCGCGCCATAAGTTGTTGATGTCACAAGTTGAATACAACCTTGCGCGTACAGCTAGGATCAGTGCATAAAAAGTTAGCGATTTGCTTTTCAAGCTTTTTAGTTTTGTTCATAATGAAAGAAATGGACTCTAGCGATAACAATAGCAACTATTCAAACGATTCTTCAGATTCTGTTGAAATGAATTCGTCGGGCTCGACCAGTTCGGTTGCTGTAGAAGCATCCAGTTATACCACAGAAACGGCCGATAGTGATGACGATGCTGCACCTATCGTGCCATATCAGTTCGAGCCCAGCACAGAATCACTGGACAATTCCAGTGAGGAGTCAGGCGAAGAGGGTGAAGAGAATAGTGATGAAAGATTGTTCAGCTTAGCCTGGTAAATACTGCAAACTGTATGAATAACCAGCTTATAACTGGGATCGAGCTAGCCATAATATTTGTTGTATTGTATAGGTGTCACTGTGGTAACTGCCAAGTAATGCCCTCGGTAGAAGGATGCATCTGCTGTTGTGAAATTGCTCGGGTAGTAGCTAAATTAGAAGACAGTGGTGCACCATGTATAACTGAACATGAAGTTTTTGATGCAGCTTGTTTGAATAGATGGGTGCTGTAAACAGCATACTACCAATACAAACAACAATATGGAAGACGGTCCGATAAACCAGAAGTACAAGAGTGAGTCACACACACATCAGAGGAGCTAACTAGCTTTAGAACACTTTTATTGCAGACAATACCGATTTATTGCCTATCGACAGCTTACTCGATGGTGCTGGGGTTGGTCACGTAGCTATTTAGCTATAGCCGGCTATATAGCTACATACAAATTTCCAAGGTTATAGCTATATATTTTTACAACACAGATTGTACAAGAACTTCTGGAAGAACCACCCCAAGATGCTGCAATATCTGGAAAGAACAGTGTTGTATACCAAGAGCGATTGGATGAAGTTTATCGAGTGGGCAAAGGATGAGTGAGGAACCTTCTTTTATTTAAGAATTTAAACATTGGCAGTTGAGTACAAATCATAAGAGCTACAAAAATTTTCTCCCTAAAATGTTTCTTGTATACTGTATAGCTAATGTAATGTATTTCATGTACTACAAACCTGTTTGGCATCAGCACAAAGTTATGGAAAAAAATTTTTTTTGTAAAGTGCATTTATGTAGTTATTATATTATGAAAGTACGGTACAGCTCACGACTAAGTTTACTCGCGTGTACCACACACGCGTGTTTTTATCAATTTTATTCGAGCGATTAGTCGGCGCTAGCGCGTCACCGAACGCGAGTAATACCTCGTGCGCTGCTGCTACACGCGCGTCATACTTCGTGCAATGCACTCGAGTCATACATCGAGTGCTACACGCGAGTCGGACATGGCGTACTGCACGCGAGTCAGACCTCGTTCACTACACGCGAGTCATTGTATGTAGCTACTTATACTACGTACGTATCACTCCAAACTGAATGCCAAACACGCGAATGAGTCAAAATGACACGAGACTGAGACAGGACAAGCAGCTAAATTCTTGCTCTTGTTATTAGACAAAGCGCACGTGTTCTAACACAAAGCGCACGTGATAAGGCGCTTAAGTGAAGGAGCTGGCGCTATTTGCGAAATCATTACAAGAAGACACGTCCCGAAATGCACTCCAACATGTTGAACCTAAAAAGGGCATGATTTGATAAAGCAAGCGCGGACAAACTTGTGTAAGTCTATACTGCACGAGAAAGCGCATGACTGGATTTACTCGCGAGTGTTTACCACTCGTCAGTGATTACTCGCGAGCACTGAAGAGCACGACACGATTTACTCGCGAGCATTCACCACTCGTTAGAAATTACTCGCGAGCACTACTGACGTGCATGAAGTATTTATATGTGCGTTGTAACACTCGTGCACTCGAGAACCCGCGAGTTTTCTTCGAGATTTGTCGAGGCACGCCGCAGGACACGCGTGTTTTTGTAAACTTAGTCGTGAGCTGTACCGTAGCATTGTTTTATCATTTGTTAAACCAGGCACGTGCCGGTGCATGCCTGGTTTCTTAAAATTGCTTTGTCGGTATGCGTGTATGTGTGTGTGTGTGTGTGTGTGTGTGTGTGTGTGTGTGTGTGTGTGTGTGTGTGTGTGTATGTATGTATGTATGTATGTATGTATGTATGTGTGTCCACGCCCCCAAGGTTATTAAAAACTGCTAACATGAAATAAAGCCCAAATAACCGGTTAAACAAGTTATACTGCATTCTGGTTTCTTTATACGACACCTGCTATCAATACTGCTGATGGGTGTGGCCTTAGTAATGAAGCGCGTCGTGAATTCCTGCCAAAGAAGACTAAGGTAATGCTGTATTAGTCATTCATTTAACAGTAAAAGGCGTTTTAAGAGTTATACATTAGTTACAAGACGGAGCGCTTCAGTTATAAAAGTGGACATGCCATGCGGGTCGCAAAGCAATTAATAGAAGACTACGGTACCGCTCACTTTAAACTTGACGACACACGCGTGCAGCAACTGCACGGCTCGACATGTTTTCAAAAATGCCCGCAACATTTTCCGCGTGCGCACGACAGACCTATGACGTATTACCATTGGAAATTACACGCGTGCATGCATGAGACGTTCGTTTTGTTGGCGTGTGTAGCTTGAACTAGACGCGTGCATGCACGAGACGTTCATTTTGTTGGCGTGTGTGGCTTGAACTGCGCGCGTGCACGCTCGAGACGTTCATTTTGTTGGAGTGTGTAGCTTGAACTACACGCGTGCCTAGACGCGTGCATATTATGCACGAGTGCAAAGTTCAGTGCACGAAAAGAACACTCATGCATTAACTGTCTGCACGAACTGCACTCGTGCATTTAGACACGTGTATGACTCTCAAGACTTACCATACGCTGTACACAGTAGTAGATTTCGTGTGTTCCATTATTGTCCTTGCCATATACAAGTAGTTCACACCATAGTTACTACATTATGGAAAATTATAGTATCTTCAATTTTGAGTAAATAACAAAAATTTACGGCAAGTTACGGATTTACACAAGTGGACACGTGTATTCTAATACTTTGAGTTGCCATTCAGTCGTGTTGCACATCTATCCTGCACTGCTGCATTGCTGTTAAGATTATGGCATATCCAAGGTTAGCACCCTCTTCCTCGTCTCTAGACTCATCCTCGCCATTTTTAAGAAATGAATTTCCGGTAAGTGTGGTTTTAATATACGGCAAAGGTACGTGATCAGTGGGTTCAATCAGCTGACTGGTCAGTTGTCTGATAATGCTGTTGGGTGACGTTGTACTGTAGGATTTGTAGTATTGTGACGTGAACCAGCTACATTTCCTATGCCAATATACTGTACGTGTGCATGTATAATAATAAAATGTGCGCACGTAACGAGCATATTAGCTTGGTGCACGTCTAGATTGCCACGCGTGTTAGATGGCAAAACGTGCGCACATAGCGGGCATATTAGTTTAGTGAACGTCTAGAGTGCCACGCGTGTTAGATGGCAAAACGTGTGCACGTAGCGGGAATATTTGTGTCGTGCATGTCTAGTATTCCGCGTGCATTTGTGCGCACGCCAAATTCACGTGCAGCACTGACGATACATGCCAAATTCACGTGCAGCATTGACGATACACGCCAAATTATTCACTTTTACATGCGTTAAACGTGTGCATGCACGCGTGCACACACACGCATGTGTCAAGTTTAAAGTGAGCAGTACTGTAGTTTACAGTGTTAAAATAAGAATTTCAGCATAAAACAACTTTATACTACTTTTAAAAACCTTTACTACTAAGGCACAGAAGTATGAAGTTGCTTTGAAACTAAAATTTAAAAGCGTATGCATTGATATGTGCTCCTTAGTGATGAGTCTTACATATCTCATGTGATTACCTTGTGACATCAAACGTTATTAACCATAGCAGTAAATTTACAGTTCAACTTATACAGCGCCTGTTTTTTAGATGGTAATACATCACTTTTACAGGAAGTAATGAAGAATGTGCAAAACGGCAGGATGAATTGGATGGACCAGACAGTTCTAATTCAGAGAAGACACCAGTTCTAGTTCAGAGAAGACACCAGTTCCATCAAAGTGTAGCAACACTAGTTGGCCAGGTAACCAACTTACCTCAGTTTCATTAACACTGAACTCGTACACACACCTAAGTAACTCATGCCTATGTTTTGTATCAAACACTTAAATAACTACTTAGTATAGTTATGACCTTATCTTATTTCCTTGTTGTATACCCAATAGCTTTTTGATTTTTATATGTAGTCCAACTTGTATAAATATGTTGTACTCTCTGCCATTGTCAGTGTGTGGTGTAATAATAATATTGATCCGGCACGCCTAGAGGCTATCCTAAACATTAGTGACCCTGACGTTAGCAGCGAATCTTCAACCTCTTGATTCACGATGACGACTGAGGAGCGACCCGCCCAAGTTACAGCCGTTCAGATCAAGCTAATACCCTTCTGGCCAAAACATCCGCGCTGTGGTCCGCACAGATTGAATACCAATTCTTCACTCGTGGCAACAAACTGTCACGCACAAAGTTTGACTATGTGGTGTCATCTTTATCCTTCACCACCAAAGTGAGAGATCTCCTCCTGCACCCGCCTGGAGACACCCCATACGAAGTGCTGAAGGCCGAACTCATCAAATGCACCTCTGCATCGGAGCAACGCTGACTCAAAGAGCTACTCTCCACGGAAGAACTCGGCGACCGTACACCCTCGTAAGTCCTGCGGCATCTACAACAGCTGTTGGGAAGTATGGAAGCAACTATGGATGCTAACCTGTTGCGGGAACTCTTTTTCCAGCGTCTACCATCCAACGTACAAATAGTGCTAACTCTGTTAGCAGCAGACCTCTCAAACTAAAACAACTGGCCCAGCTAGTGGATCGGATCATGGAAGCCTCACCCACTCTGACCATTGCCACCACCAACATCCACACTCAGCTGACCACTCAAGTCACGGAGCTCATACAACGCTTAGACCAACTCATGAACCACATGTCGAGTGCCATCAATAATCTCTCCAAACGCCGAACCCGTTTACCCAGCTCTGGACAACGCAGATGTTCTAATTCCGCTTCCATGGACAGGTCACAACTCCTTTGCTGGTACCACCACAAGTTTGGAGACAATGCCAAGAAATGCCAAATCCCGTGCCAGAAGGTGGGAAACAAATAGACCAGTCGCTTTCAGTAATGAGCGCTGCTGGCCACACACCTAGTCGCCTCGCTATTATTCCTTACAGACAACACCTCTGGCCGACGGTTCCTTATCAACACTGGCACAGAAGTGAGCGTTATTCCCCCGTCCGCAGCAGACTGGAACAATAAGCAGGACTGCTTAGGTCTCAGTGCAGTCAATGGCTCATCCATTACGACGTTTGGGACACGTTCACTCACAGTGGATTTGGGCCTACGATGTGCATTCCGATGGATTTTTGTCATCGCCAACATCTGCATGCCAATTATAGGGGCAGACTTCTTCAGGGAGCACAGACTGCTGGTGGACATGAAGCATGGCCTCCTTGTAGACACTACTACTATGCTGCAAGTGCAAGGTACAATAACACATATTGTGTCACCCAGCCCGTCTCTCTCCACACAGCACAACAATACATAATATGACGCCATATTGGCTGCTGATTTTCCGTCTGTATCCAAGCCATGTGCTTCACCCCAACCAGTGCGACACACTGTCACTCATCACATTCACACTACAGGTCCACCAGACTACGCTCGAGCCTACCGTTTACCACCTGATCATCTTCGAATTGCAAAACAAGAGTTTGAGCACATGATGGAGCAGGACATCATTCAACCATCCGACAGTCAATGGGCATCTCCACTCCATATGGTACCTAAGAAGACCCCTGGCGATTGGCGACCATGTGGTGATTGTCACGCACTTAACCGTGTTACTATTCAAGATCGTTCTTCGATCCCACATATTCATGATTTCACCACTACCCTACACGAGACCACTATCTTCTCCAAACTAGACCTGGTGAGTGCCTATCACCAAATCCCAGTGGAGCCATCTGATGTCGCTAAGGCCGCCATCACAACGCCGTTTGGACTAATTGAGTTCAAACGAATGCCATTCGGTTTGAGGAAAGCCGCACAAACATTTCAGCGATTCATGGACCAAGTGTTACGTGGACTGGACTTCTGCTACACGTACATCGATGACGTCCTCATCGCCAGCCACACTCCAGAAGAGCACAAGGAATACTTGCGTCTTATGTTACAGCGATTTGACTTGTACGGCATCCTCATCAATCCTGCCAAGTGCGAGCTAGGAGTTAAGGAACAGCACTTTCTGGGCCACCACGTCAACCAACATGGCGTATCACCACTCCAGGATCAAGTGCAGGTGATCAGAGATTTCCCCAAACCAGTACTTTACGCCAATTGCGGGAATTCTTGGGCTTGGTAAACTTTTACCATAGATTCATCCCCTAATGTGCCAACACCTTCACCTCACTCAACTCACTGTTGACTCACTGTTGAGGTCCGCAGCAACCAACAGCCGCACTCTACAGTGGATTCTGCCTGCTACTGCTGCCTTCCAAGAGATCAAAGATGCACTGGCCGATGCCACCCTCCTGGTACACCCCAAACCAGACGCCCCTGTCAACATCATGACAGATGCTTCAGATGTCACCATGGGAGCAATACTAAAACAGTATTTGGATGACAAGTGGTGCCCATTATCTTACTTCCCTAGAAAGTTGTTGCCAACTGTACAGCGGTATAGCACATTTCACCGTGAACTCCTTGCCGTCTACTGTGGCATTCGTCATTTACGACATTTTCTAGAAGCTCGTGAGTTCCATGTGATCACAGATCACAAGCCATTAACATACACTCTGAAGTCCAAACCAGATAGACATTCTCCTTGCCAAGTACCTCACCTGGACTTCATTTCGCAGTTCACCAGTGACATAAGACATGTTGCTGGACAGGGAAACCCAGTCGCAGATGCTCTCTCGCGTCTTGAAGCCAACACCATGTGACTGGACTCAGCTCCACCCACTGTGAATTTCTAGGCAATGGCCAAAGCCCAGGCAGATGCTACTGCTCTACAACCGTTACAGTCTGCTAACAATGATCTCAAGTTTACCAAGGTCTCGATGCCTATGTGCACAGAGGCGCTCCTTTGTGACACCTCTACAGGAATGTCACGTCCCTACATACCACAGCAGTTTCGACGTACAGTATTCGACTCTCTACGCAGATTGTCACATCACTCAACAACTACTTACATCTCGTTTCTTCTGGCCTGGAATTAATGCTGAGATCCGCCGATGGGCCCGCTCCTGTCTCCAGTGCCAACGAGCTAAGGTTCATTGCCACTACACCACTAAGCACCTTCAATACACCTGAAGCAAGATGTGCACATCGACCTCGTTGGACCTCTCCCAACATCACAAGGTTGCACTTACCTCCTCACTTGTATTGATCGCTTTACTCGCTGGCCTGAAGCCATACCAATAGCAGACATCACTGCAGACACAGTAGCTCAAGCCTTCACCAGTGGATGGATATCACACTTTGGTGTGCCCTCTACCATCACAACTGATTGAGATCAACAATTTGAGTCAGCGCTCTGGACACACCTCATGCGCCTCCTAGGCACTCATCGCATCCGCACAACTGCATACCATCCCATCGCCAATGGTCTGGTTGAACGTTTCCACTGTCAGTTGAAAAGAGCTATGAAGTGTCTACCAGATCCCACCCACTGGACTAACTCATTCTCCTTGGCATTCGTACCGCTATCAAGCAAGATTGTCGATGCACTACCGCCGAATTAGTGTATGACACCACACTGCGTTTGCCAGAAGAATTCTTCCACAACAATCCCTGTACATCCAAGCTGTACCCTGACTCCTACGCAACACAATTGAAGACTTTAATGCAGAAGTTGAGGCGACGGAGAAGAAGGTGATGTGTGGGTGTTAGTGTGTGTAAGATGATGATATATTACTGAATATTCATATTTTCTGCAGAGCGACGCATTGGGGAATAAGAAGGAGAATGAGGTATTTAGACACCTCAGAGTCACTATCATGTCGTCCAGCTACTGATGTTTCACCTACTGCAGAATCACCACAGTCAAGGAGACCTAGATCTTCACCCTTTTACTCTGCCGTCCACTGGCCCAAGAAGTTGGCAGATTACAGAGTGTTCACATAACAGCTCACTGGGGGGGAGTAATGTAGCAACACTAGTTGGCCAGGTAACCAACTTACCTCAGTTTCATTAACACTGAACTCATACACACACCTAAGTAACACATGCCTATGTTTTGTATCAAACACTTAAATAACTACTTAGTATAGTTATGACCTTATCTTATTTCCTTGTTGTATACCCAATAGCTTTTTGATTTTATATGTAGTCCAACTTGTATAAATATGTTGTACTCTCTGCCATTGTCAGTGTGTGGTGTAATACTGTATAGGCGGTAATTTTCGAGGGATGAAATTTTCACGAATTTCGCGAGTAAAATAGCCTTCGTGAAAATATAATTGCAAACATTTCGTGTATCATCAATTATACTATTGCCTGTGTAACGTGCATCCTCCAGTCTTCAGGTGTCTTGCGAACAAATAAACGCGAAAATCCCATTTTTAAGCTTTTAGCGAAATTTTCATGCCTCGAAAATTACCATCTATACGGTAATAATATTGATCCGTCAAGTAGTAATATAGCCACGCCTAGAGGCTATCCTACATGAACTTGCACCATACACCCAACTGAATGAAAAACTGGGAGTGCTCCAGTACCCATGCTTCTGCCACCTATGTACATTAGCTACAAGCTACCACATCATGCAGTGTCAACACCAGCAGATACAACAACCACAGGAATTCAAGAAGCAAGTCAAAGCAGCAAATCACAATGCAGCTACAGTATAACAGTAATACGTATATAGTACCTTGCAGTAAGTTGCTGTAGAAGGTTGCAGCAGCAGCTAACTGCAGGAAGCTGCAGCAACTTATTACAGAAGGTTACAGTATAAGCTGCTCCTGCAACTGCTGCAACCTTCTACAGCAACTTTTGCTGCTGCTGCTGCTGCTGCTGCTCAGTAAATTCCTCTAGGTAGCTAGCTAGCTAGCTAGCTATAGCTACATAGCTTTTTCCGAGATCTTGCACTTTACGAAGCTGCTGAGGCCTCATGCGCTAATGCGCGTGCATACTAGCTAGCTACAGCACTGTCAAACTTTGATTTAAACTGTGCATGCATTAGCGCATGATCCTTCCTAAGGTGCATGATCCTTCCTAAGGTGCAAGATCTCCGAAAAATACAAATCTATTTTGGTAGCCTACGTATGCACGTGTATATTGTTCCGGCATGGATGTGTTAGACAAATGCATGAAATGCATAAATGATGATTGCTAGACATATGCTAGCAGCACCGTGGGGTGAGCCTGACATAGCACAAAACCAGCAAGGTTATAGCTAGGTAGATATACTCTTTGAATGTAAAAAAGCCTCAAGAAAAGCTGCGCAGTTCAGTGTGGAGATGTCGTCGATAAGTTGGTGAGAAAGACTATATGTGGGCTTCCTTCCTCGTTGTTGGTAGAGGTAAAGATCAGTATAATATGTAGTGCATAAACAAATGTACTGGATTCGAACAAACCTTCGAAGGTTCCAACCTTCGAATGTTAAATACAACATTCGAATGTTTATATTTCACTACATAATGGAGTATGTTGGTAATTTGTGCAGTCCTTGTCTCTTACATGAGCAGCCAAAAAGGTCAATTTATATTACTAAGCTCTACACAATATAATAACATGTATGCCTAACAGCTTTAGTATTAGAAGAAAGCATTTTGCTGGTAACTTTAGTGCCTGAAATCTTTATACTGTTCTCTTTGTCTTCTAAGTCTTTCTTCTCTCTCCATTAATATCACATGGCAGGTAATCCGGGCTACGCTGAATTGTCAGTAATCTACGTTGTGCATTGTCCGTGTCATGGTTCACCCTACGAACCATATTTGGAAGTTCCGTAATCTACACTGTGCATTGTCCATGTCATGGTTCACCCTACGAACTATATTTAGTGAATTAGTAATCCAGGCTGTGATTCTTCCGTGATTTTGTTGAACTTGTATGGTATTTCAATCAACAATCGTTTTTATCCATTTTTTGCCGTGCATGGTTCACCCTACGATATTCTTCACTAGTGTGGGGCTCGCCCCAATAATGAACGAGACGATAGTGATGAAGGAATAAATAATGACGTCTGGTGCTCCCTGCAGGAAACAGAAATACACGTTGTATTGGGAACATGTATATTCCAACAACCAGAGGAGTGGCATGTTTCAAAGAACGAACATTCTTAAATGCAGTCTTATGTCCATGATGGACTATAAGATGATGTTTACCAGGGCTGGGGCTGCTGCTGATTTTTCACTTGATTTTCACTTTTTCGCAGAGGGTGGCTGGCATACTGAACTGAAGAAAGATGTAGACATAGTCCCCATTTATACCATGGCCAGGAACTATAATGCTATAATTATTGCTTGTATTTGCCATTTTTAATTATATAGCTAGCTGACATTTTGCTTTTAATTAAAAATCACTGAATATGTTTGTTAGTTAGCAAGTCTAATTAAAAGAGCATAAAAGTATAGATAGTGCGCCATCTTCTATCTATGATAAAAGTAACACAATTAACACACATGCATTATTTATTACCAGTGCCCCCTGATTTATTGCATGACCGCTGCCACCTTTCACAATGTGGGCATAGCTAACGTAAACACTGTCGATATTTTCAATGGACATGGTCTTGCAAATTAAGTGCGTCCCTAGATAGATTATTAGCCCTAGAATCTATAACAGTTAAATGCATATACTAGCTGTAGCTATATATAGTGTATGCGCATGCGTTAATTGTGATATAGAAGTGGGCGTGGCATGCAGGTATCGAATCGTTTGACTGCCTATAGCCAAAAATGTATGGTTATAGCTATTAGGTACCACTAGTGTTCTTTAGTAGCTAATTTAATCTTCATGCATGACATAGATAATTGTACTATCAACACCAGTTTATATAGTCCAGCTTCAACAGTAAACATGTGTTAATAATCAACCTTGCTAAATATACATACACAAACACCTAATGACGCTCATAGATATTTGACTGATCAACTAAGTAGGTATAATTCACAGTTCGTATCAAGACAGGTTTAACACAGATGTCTTTGATTTTCACAGCCTTTAATCTTGATGTGGCAGAAACTGGTGTAACAGATTTGAATATGGTACTTAAAAGATCAACTTCTTTGTACAAACATAATTGAGGCCTGCAAGGATGGCCAGATCGCTGCATCTAAGCTTTTGGTAGTTTCTAATCTGCACTGCATATGCCGATGAGGCAAATGCTCACATCTCCCATCGAGTCTGGCCATTTGGGTTAGGGGGTGTGCTTGCCGAAGGAATGTCGGCTGCAGCCGCCACCGTTATTTTCTACACCTGCTGACCAGACCTACTTTGATCCAACCAGAGTACAGCATACAACTTCGTCACCTTACGATTTAGGCAGTGGATGTACAGTGCGAGGAACAGTGGCTGGCCTGTACAAATGGTGGGTGGCTAACAAAATGAATATCATTTGCACCTAAAAAATAAGTAATCAAATGATCAAAATATGTAATGGTCACCTACTATTACAAAATGGTTTCCATACCAACAAACAGGGGCGTAGGAATGTTTTCAAAAGTGGGGGGCTCCATTTTGTGCGCACACATGCTGTCAGCATCAATGTAACATCATCATAATGAAATACATGAACTAAAGCAATTGATTCAGGAGTTACTAAAAAAATTCAATGCATCCATAAAGAATTTCACCTGTCTCATCAAAGAAAGAGCAAATAGTATTTTCCCGTTTCAGTGCTTTCTCTTTCACACAAAATTTTGAATGAAACATCAATCCATTGTAAAACAACCTTTGAAAAATCTTGCAGTACATTGGTGGAGGAAGCAATTTTACATTGATCAGGCAAAATACAAGTGAAGGATCTTAATATCGTGTAGCTGGAGTGGTCTTAATTGGAGCATGCTCTGCCAGTAGTGGCATTTTTTACTTTCCTTGACAACCACTCTAAATTTAACGTACAACTGAGTTGATTATTATCTCTTGATCGTTGTCAACATTATTGTTAACTGATTTATATATGAGAACCAATACACCATCAGAATGACAATGACATGATGGGCAAAAAGTCACCAAACCGAATTATAAGTAAAACAGTTAGACAGTAAGTGTTATAACAGTTATACAGTGTTATTTGCTTTACACCTTATACTGAAACAGCCTTCCAATTACAAACAAACTTGGATATTCTTCTTTGTTCAACACGCATGAAAATTAATTCTAGAGGTGCCTAATTCGGTACAAGATTGTTGCTTGAAGAACAACCAGTAAATGTTTTTAGTATTGTTATTATTATAACAGAGCTGTTGTTTTACATAAATAGTAGTTTTTATCATTGATTCATTGTCAATGTATCAACAACAGTGAAATACTTTGAATTGTGGGTTTAACTTTGGTCCGGCAGTTGCTGGGTCTGCTGGACCTGTTCCTCCACCCCTGCAGTACTTTGTTCAGAGTCTAAGCTTCTTTAATTTGCTTAGATATCCCATTTACTGGATTTTTACAAAATTTCTGAAAATGCAAAAACAGTGATACGAAGTCTTCACTCGGCCACTGTAATTGGATAATATTGATGAGATTTATCGTCGTGTCAATTTTGGTCTTTCTTATAGAGTGAGCTATGTTAGTATACGTATGTACAAGGGATATTAACTACTAATGTTCAAAGCTTTGTGAGTTAAACACACTAGCTCCAGTGTGTAGGCTATACAATTATAACTTATATTATACACCTGTATATACATATGGTTAAAATAGACTATATTAGTTATAATCATTGTTCTGCTACAGAATCTATATACAAGATTAACTCCAAGCATGGTACTTCAATGTAGATGGCATTTCTAGGAGCGTTTGTCAGTTATTGTTGCACTACTGGATCGTGCTTTGCAACTAGATGTAACAACTCAAATATTCATTGAGTTATTGATGTCACCACACATACAGAATGATCTAATACACACAATGGCTGGCATGGTCCGTAGTAAGATATGTGAAACTGGCTGGTTATTACTCAAAATTAGTAGACAAAATAAAAGACTGCAGTAAAATGGAGCAACTTTCCATTGTGTTATATGTAAATACAGAGCTAGCAACAGTTCATGAACATTTTTTAACGTTTGTTGAAGCAAAGTTTCTTAATGCTGAAGGGCTTTCATTGCACATCCTCAATACACTCAAGGAACTTAGACGAATTTGCAGGGTTACTAAATCATGCACTTAGTCGCTTGATGTTCACTTAGCTTTGGCACCACCAAGTGTCAGCTTGATCATGGAGACCACAATTACAGATGATGACATAATAATTAATCAGACTTCAACAAAACCAGTGTTAAGTAGTAATCATGGAAAAGGTTAGCTAGTACTTTATCCCATAATTAATTATTATTCTATATCATGCCTAGCAGGAAGATTAACACATGCTATAATCCTACGTACTTTACATGCATGTACAGTCCAAGGCACACACAAGTTTGTTGTACGTGTGCATTAACAGAAGGCATGCATTTAGTTCCTATGTACGTATGTTAGGATTAGTGTTGCACCGAAATGGGAATTTTGGGATTTTCCGATAACCGATATCTTTGCATCAAATCTGCCGATATACCGATATCCAAGCCGATATAGAGTTTATTGATTTAAAGCCACTATTGTTCACAACTGTACTGAAAACTTCAACTACAGAACCCACAGGGAGACACTAAAACCCGGAATACGGAATAACGGAATAGCGGAATAACGGAATAAGTGAATTTCACTTTTTATTGCAACGGGCGATTGCTTTTCTACGCTTGGCTACACCACAGCAGCATAGTTAGCAAGGTGCTTTTAAAACATAATGACGTTCTCCAAAGTATGCGTATACTTTTCCAGCTAAACGCACTTCTAGGTGAAGTATGAAGAGGGGTCTTAAATGCTTGTGGTTCGCATAGCGTTTACCAGTCGCCACTGCATGCCTGATCTTTTTCCCTACCCAATGTAACGGAAAAAGCGGTATGGGCAGCGAGACTAGCTATACATGTGTTGACAGACCTTTTTAGCGCAGGGCGTTATCCCTAAATCGCTCGCACTTAATCAGTACTTACTCTGTAGCTTAACTGTACGTCCATTCGAAGCATTCTAATAGCGTGGACTCTAAATAGATTATGCTTTATGCAAGTGAGCGTTATATAGATCGCTTTTGTCTACGTATGCGCATTTAAAATGCCTCATGGCTGAAGGTGAAGACCTTGAGAAAGCTGTGCTTGAGGTAAAAACAGTTAAGTTGTACTTAAACACTGTTATAGCGTGTTCTTAAATACTTAGGATATAGCAGAAGAGGATAGGAGCTCGGTGATAGTGATTTCTGATGAAGAGGAAAATGAAAATAACAGTGGCTTATCCTCAACAGATTCCCCTGTGAAGAAGTGATGGAGGTGAACATTTAGCGCGTATTTTACCTGTGAACTTAGCGTGTATACGCAATAGTTTAGCACAGTATTGCCTGTAAAGTTAGCATTAGTGTATAATGAGTTAAATATGCATGACTAGTTACGTTCCGGTTGCTATACTAAAGGATTCTACCTTTGAGTCATTGTGGGTGATCCCATTCTGTTGGAGTTATTTGCTAATTGCGTGCTAAAGGTTATGGCAACTATTGCATGATGTTATGTAATGTGTGTGTAATTGGTGGTTGCTTTGAACCATATGTGGCTTGGAAGCAAGTCATTAGGCCAGTTTTAAAGATTATGGCTTGCTTCAAATGGAGTAGCAAGGGCCATTGCCCAGATTCTGTCATTTCCAGCCCTGAGGGAGCGAATTGTAATATTTAAAATTACTGAAGGACATTGATGTACATGTGCAGCGTAGCTAACGTGTGTAGTGCATGACATTGCATGTATGCTTCAAGTTACATTTAAATAATTGCTAAATACATAAAGAGGGAGCACCAGTAACTAAAGGGGGACAAATGCCCCTTCCTGCCTTCCTTAAATGATGCCCTTTTCATTGTTTAAATTGTTTCAAAGTTTCAAATTCTACTGTATACCTACAGAGAAAGTAACCAGGAGATTTTGTCAAGTGATGAAGACGATGTTGATACAAAGAAAGGGAAAAACCTTTCTCTTAACAAGACCACAATGGACCAAGACGAAAGGTAGGTGATACTGGTACATTGTAAACAATGCAGCACATAAATGCTTTAAATTTAGCTCAAGTGATTGTGAATTTTACGATGGAGATGAAGCCTTTCCTGTGTACGAGTTTATACCTTCCAACACACGTCGACTGTATTCAGCTGTTGATATCATTCAGATTCTACTTAATCCGGCAATGCAACACTCCAAAGTTGTTTGCAATAATGTTCCAACAAGTATTCATAAAAACGTTGCATTTGTGGTTGATACCAGTAAGTTAGAGGATAGATCAGATATCTTAGCTGACGATTTGGGGGTTTGGATAAATAATGGAGTCGATACCACATATTTTACAGTATCATTGTGTGGTAACACAATAAAAGCAGTTAAACAATCACCATCATCCACCCCTTTGACCTCTTTTCACACGGTAAAGCGTGTTTACCACATTCATGGAACTAATCAAAGCTTTAGGAAACTAACAGCCTATGTCCAAGGTAGGTTAAACTTCCAAAATATATTTAATGTATTTAAATCTGCACATGTTTAATTACATAGATACTTCAGGAAAAACATGTGATCTTGTATTGGTGGCATACAAATTTGATGGTGTGCCAGAGCACACTATATTGGTGAGACCGCATGACAACAGCAAAGAAGATAAACCTTACTACAGGACTATGAAAAACACAGTCCAACGAATAACAACAAGTCTTGCTATGCAAACACCAAAGCGTGCTATAGATAAGGTGTTCAATGATAAAGGAGGGATGTTGAAGTCTTCAAGTGCAGGTCAACTACCCTGTGGCCGAAAGCAAGGATATTATTTAAAGAGGAAGATCATACAGACAGAAATCAATGAATCTACAGGTGTTTCAGCTCCACTTTACACCACAACTGGAAGTCGTGACATGTTATTTGTCATAATGGAACAATGTAAGAATGCTGAGAAATGCAACAGGTTTGTTCAGCATGTTACTTGTGCCCCTGAGCCCATGGCCATATTATGTACCAATCAACAACTATTAGATGTTGAAAGATACTGCTGTGATTCATATAGACGATTTTCCAGTGTAACGGACTAATTTAGTAAATTCCGGAATGCGTTACGTTGGTAGGCAAATTTAAAATGCCAATTAACTACGTGTGCGGTCGTAGGGTGTCATAACCGCCAATCAAAACATTGCCTATTAAGTCCCTAAGGAGAAGGAGCGTCGTCGAAGGTGGATTGCCTTTGTTTCGCGTAAGAATAGTGATGGTTCGGCTTGGGAACTGGGCAATGGAGACCGTATTTGTTCAGAATATTTCATCACGGGCAAGAAGTCTTTGTTCGCCAGCCCGGATTTTGTGCCATCAATTCAGGTTAAGAATTCGCGAGCTACTGAATGTAATGCAGCCCTGTCACGTTTTGAACGTGCTAGCCATCGCACCAAATTACAGACGGAGAGGAGAAGGTAAGAAGAGCGAAATGCGTTGAAGGATGAGGAGTTGATTCTTTGTACCGTTCGGGCATTCAACAATGACCACACATACGCGCGACAGCTACTAACAGAAGACACACCGAGGGAAGAACCACCAGCACTGCATTGTAGGCACGTAGATCTTCCGGCTGTAGACGACGTGGTTGTAGCTTTGCAGCCAACATTGTCACAATCAGAACAATCTGCCAAAGATTGTTGCATCCCCGCAGAAATAGGTATGGTGGTAACCTTGACTCTGGTATTATTAAACAATCAATTAAAAGATTTATGTAGTAAACAAAACAGCTGATTATGAATTTTAATTCTGTACACATGTCATACACTTCACTTGTAGTTGAACATGTGTAATTATACTTGTTCTTGTACTTGTACATGTGCTGTGTAGCATGAAGCATTTAACACCATTTTAGAACAGGGCTAGCAATTTGAAATGGCTACTTTACAAGAAGTTTGAGGCTGTTTTTGTGTGTTGCTTTGTGTGCTGTAATAATTTTATCCATATGTTAATTCCTGTAGAATGCCAGACAGAAGTAACGTGGTCTACAGTTGAAGAACGAATCAGCCTACTGGAAGCAGCATTACACCAGAGACCTGAATTCAGTGTGTCTACAATACTGGAGGGAAATGATAAGCTTACCCGATTTTATACAGGGATGCCAACACATGACACTTTTGTAGCTTTTGTCAAGTACCTTGAGCCAAAAGCTTTACATTTGCAATCTTGGAGAGGAAGTGAAACGGCAAGGCTAGATGATGAAATGATCGGTGTAGAAGAGCTGAGTTTACGGAAGAAATCTGTTTGTTTTTCTTGTCTGTCAGTGGCCAATCAATTGTTTGCAGTTTTGATTAAATTACGGCGAGGGCTAGAGTCACTTGATGTCAGCATTAGGTTTAAGATCAGTGAGACTACATACAGTAGAATGTTTACAACCTGGATTACCTTTTTATCTAAAGAGCTGAGGCTGCTCTTTCCATTCCCATCAAGGCAGCAAGTGCAGCAGTGGCTTCCTGATCGCTTTAAGAATTTTAGGAACATACGTGTAATTATTGACTGCTATGAAATTGAGTGTCAGAGGCCATCTGGATTGCTCAATTCCTCAATAACATATTCTCAATATAAAAGTCGAAACACCTGGAAAATTCTTGTAGGATGTACACCCACAGGACTGCTGAGCTTTGTGTCAGAGGCATGGGGTGGGAGGATATCTGACAAAGAAATAACGGAGAGGTCAGGTCTGTTAGACTTACTGGAGCCAGGGGACATGATAATGGCAGACAAGGGGTTTAATATTCAAGAAATGGTAGCAGCAAGAGGAATCCTAGTGAATGTTCCACCTCGATTAGAGTCCAAGCAAAAGCAAATGCCAGCATCAGATGTTGAGAAGACTAGGAGGATAGCTGAGCTACGCATTCATGTAGAAAGGACAATAGGAAGAGGACGTCGTTTTAAAATCTTGAATGACAAGTTCCCAAGCACTATGTATGATTTGGTTAGTGATATTAACTCAGTATGTATATGTATCTCACTAATTTTGATAATCCCTTGGTTGACTAAACATTGTTACATTAGAAATTATTCAAGTGTCAATGCTGCAGGGAATAAAAACATGCTAGTTTAGTTATAAGTACAAATAATATTCACAACTTAATTAACTCTCTAGTTTATATTGTAATCTAGAGAGCTGTCCCAAATTTCTCAATAAAGATGCGTCTTGATAACAATTCAGGTACAACGTGGTAGAGATAAAAATGTTCTAGCTTCTCTTCAAGATTCTCCCAGTAATCTGCATCAGCCAAAATCCTGTCCACGACCACCATGCCATTACTGTAAACAACAAAGTCACACCACTCAACACCTAAAATTGCCATTTCACCCTGAACTTGTGTGTAATATCCATGGTCAGCAGGTAGATGTAACTGGTCATCAGATCCCTTCTTCATAAAGAACTCAGGAAATTTTTCTGCTATTTCATAGGGAGTGAGTTCAATGGTAACAGTGCCCTTAATACTATATGGACACTTTATCTCAAGGCACCCATAACAACAAGTGTCCACACTCTTACATAATATCTTCCCATCTGATGATGCTCCCAGAAAGCTTTTGTCTGGCAAAAGGTGTAACCCTGTTGGTTGTACCACCATGTCTTCACTGACAGCTTGTCTGCCTTCTAAATAGCACTTCCTGGCCTTTCCTTCATTTTCTCTTCCCCACCGAATTGCAGGTGGTAGGTGCTCCAGTGGTCCATTATATCCCATAATGTCTATAATTAGTCTAGTAGGATCTGTTGTGGCCCTTCTCAATATCTCACCAAACCGTGAACTGGTAAGCCTTCCATTGTGTAGTATCACCCATAGTTCACTTTCAGACTGTGCACGGGTTGCAGCCTCTAATGCTGCTACTTGACTATAAGAATGCTTCATGGCATTAATGAAATGATGACAATCAGCTAACGAAGGATCAACAACTTGCTCACGCATTTCACTGTTTCAGGTTTTGTGTGAGATTCCAAAGGCTAGTATCATCCACAACAGGCTGTGAATACCTTGGGTTTGCCGAGTCACACCAAAACTGCTGAGGACCTGTATTGGGTACGGACTTCTGGACATCCGTCAATAACGCATGCAAATGATCTGGGTTAATTTCAACACGATGCTCTGGTAAACGTGGATTGAATGAGCTCTTAATTTTACTTACTTCTTGTGAATCATGCACGGTTGTCACCATGGCTTGGTTTCACAAACTTCATGTTACGTGCACATTCTGGAGTGATGCTTTTTTTGGTGGCTGATGCCAAGCCATGGGTTTTGATGTCTTTGATAGTTCTGATGGTAATTCCTCATCGTTAACACGATTCTCAATGAAAAACAGAAGAGCTGCAATGTGATTGCATGCCTCACCCAACCTACAAAATACATACATATGGCAACATTAAGATCTAGCTACTAGCTGCTTACCCTGCAGATACACAAGAGCATTTCCCAGCATACACATCACCACTGTCACCATTGATTGCAACATACGCTTTCAGTGAGGTCTCACAAGATAGGGAATGATACACAAAGGCTGTGAAGTAAAGAACTCTCAGATTCAAGTCATTGTTCACAGGACACTGATACACCCACACATTCCTTACAAACCCATCATAAAAAAACTTGTAGGCTTTCAATGACTTGTATGCCTTGAGGCTTTGCATATCAAATGTCTTGTCTCTTCCACACACAAGGTATAATAGCAGATTCATGAAAGTGAAATCCGTCAATACTCCAGCCAACTTCTTTCCCCATTCTGTCACACTCGCAAAGGCTGGTAGGCTGCGAAGGACGCGCTTGGTGTCTTCTGTTAAGTATGAAATAGTGCCGATATCGTCGGATCTCGCGTCAGATTCAGGTTGCAAGGCCCCAATGCGATCCATTCCCACCATTCTCTCGATGATATCGTCCTTTCTAAAGGAGCCAGTTAAGTGGACACGAACTTCCTTAGCAAGCATCTTTAACTCCTGTACCTTTAGCCTATACAACGAAGTATTAAGGTTCTCTATATCGCCGCCTGATAGTTCGTTGCCTCGCAGAAGCAACGCTTTCGCTTCGGATAGCGCTGTAGATACCGCCATTATATTAATTATTGTTTATTATCATTGCCTACCAACGTGACTAATTCCGGATTTTACGGGCAGCATCGTTATACTGGAAAATCGTCTATAGTTTTAGTATTTTTGGAGTTGATCCGACTTTTAATCTCGGTGACTTCAGTGTCACTCCTACTGTCTTTTGCAATGTTCTTCTTGAAGACCTTAGAGCACATCGTTCACCTGTTATAATGGGTTCTATGCTCGTTCATTATCGCAAGCAGTTTTGTACATATCATTATTTTTTTTCAACTCTCATCGGATTGCAACCAAAGATTTGTTCGATTCAAGCTGTTGGCACAGATGGAGAGAAGGCTCTTGTTGATGCATTAGCTCAGAACTTCCCTCATGCTTCTCAAGTTCGATGTTTCCGTCACCTGCAACAGAACGTGGAACAACATCTTCGAGATAATCAATTTCCATCTGGTGTAGTTAAAGAGTTCATACAAGACATATTTGGATGGCGTGAAAGTGACGGAACAGTCCATGAAGGTCTGGTTGATTGTTGTAGTACAGATGATTTCAATGGGAAGTTACATTTGCTTAAAGGGAAGTGGGATTATTCTGAGGAAGTGGCATTTATTGATCGTAAACAACACACTCCCCACTTCCATACATGGTTTATGGAACACAAAGCAGAGGTTTTCTGTGATCACACGTTACGCCCACTACGAGAAGATATTGGGTTAGGCAATCCGCCAAGACTTTTCTATGCTAACGATAATGAGTCCGCCAATGCTCTATTGAAAGAATGCGTATCTTATAAAAAGCAGCAATGGCCCATTTTCAACAACAAAATGCAAAAATATGTTGATAACCTACAAATTGAAATGGAGAAGGCTATTATAGGATGTGGTCAATACCGCTACAAAAGAAAATGACAAACAATTAGATAATCAAGAAATCATTTATGGGAACTTCAAATTGAATTCTGAAGGTATCTCCATGTCTCATGAAGAGGCATTTGCTAATACAAAAGTTCCACATACCACTGCAGAGGAAATTTGGAACAAAGCTGCCATGCTGATTGGAGAAGAAAATGCTATTGTTGTAGCTCCATGGTGAAATCAAAATCTGGAACTGTGCCGCACTTGGTTACAGCCACAGATAACTTTGAATACAAATGTGATGATAAGTGCCCACAGTATAAGTCTCTTTCCATATGTTCACATACTGTTGCTGCTGCACAATTCAATGGTGAAGTAAAGGAGTTCGTGGACTGGTATCGTAAAAAGCATGGAAATCATCAACCTCGTTTTACTCAACTGGCAGTTCATGATATGCCAGCTGCGGCAGGCCGTAAAGGTGGGAAGTTATCTAGAAAAAGAGCTAACCATTCGTATGTTTCAACTAATGAAAATCGTATTCCATTGAAATGTAGTCAAAGAGTCAACATTGGTGGTGCAAGTGCATCTAATGGGAGTCCTTGTATTAGCCAGCAGCCTACAACCAACTATGTTACATGTGTCGAATTTAACAGTTCCAAATTTACCTGTATCTCCATTTCCCAGTTACAACATGCCAACCTCTCCGTACCCGTATTATTCATCTCAGTCATTTGGCATTGGTGGAGCTGTTCCCGTGCCAATGTTTCCATCAACACCTCCACCATCCTTGCCAGTCCCCACCCCCCAATCAGGTCCTACTGGGGTCAATTTGTCAGCATTATCTAACCCTGTATTTCAACCTACGTATCCATTGTCACCTAGTTTGCCAGCAGATAACACTGTCATTGTGTGCTTTAAATTTGGAAACGTAAGTGTCTGCTCAGGATGTCGGTGTAACTTTGGTCAGAATGATGAAATTGTAATTAAGCATCCTGAATTTAGATCATACAATAGTCCTGTAACTGGCCACCCCACATCGAAGTTTGGTAATGCATACTACCATATTAAAATGAGATGTCTGAAGCTGAAGTGGCCTGGAGTAAAAGTTGAAGACATAGTAGTTCCTGAAGAAGTGGCAACTCAACTGAAGGATACCCATAAGAGTCTTCTGTGTCAAGAGTTTTCATTGCAACTTCCATAAACAGGCCTTGATAGTTGCTAGAATGTATATGATTTAGGCTTTAGTTGCGGTATGGACATCGTGACATGTACAATTCGCATACGTATTGTTTTTTGTGAAATCAAAATTAGTACTTTGTATACTAATTTATTAGTGAAATGCATACCAATAGTGCCAGTGCTACCATGCATACTTGCACAAATAGCCATAATAACTAACTAGTGATACTTACTTTCTTGATACTATAAGCGCCTGTACTTTGCCTTATATATGGTATAAGCGCCTGTACTTTCATCGAGCGCTTAATACATAATGTGGTCTTGCAATTGGCAGCGATGAAGGTATCGCTAGTACTTCTTTGTTACAGGTATATTTGGTTAGCTAGATACTTTATCCCATAGCCAGATTGTATGTTCTCATAGCCTGATATCGAGCCCAATACTATTGATAGTGCATAATCATTGTTTGATTATACAGTGGTATCGCCGGCTAGATTTTAATGGTTATATTAGCTAGCTAGCTAGCCACTTCATGAAGGATGGGTCATTTCAAAAGTAGTTTTCGTCTTAATTAATGCACGCACGCGATTAATGCATTTTAACGCACGCGTATAACGTATTTAAGCTCAAACGCTATTATAGAATGGCTTTCAGTTATGAAAATGCTTAAAAGTGAAATTCACTTATTCCGTTATTCCGGGTTTTAGTGTCTCCCGAACCCACAAGTTAAAGCATACATCACATAACTAGCTTATAAATACAAATTAGCACTTCTATAAAGGTAGGCTGAGACTTGTCTGAAAAGTTACAGTGTTAACCTCAGTGTTTGTATAAGATATGGCTTCTTAACCACCAGCAAACCACCAAAAAATTTAATTAGTAAATAATCTGCTACTATGACTACTTATAATAATTTTAGTTGGTAACTATAGCTACGTACCAGCGTTGCAACCGGGTCGGGTCAATCCGGATATCCGGGTCAAATGGGTCGCTTTTTCAAAAAATAAATTTTGTTGCAAACCACTGTGAATATGTGTGAAATTTGGTCACAACAACATGACCTTCACCACTGTTGAGCAAAAAATTGCATGGGAATATGTTGAGGCATACCTGAGATACACTGATTTTGCTTAAAACAGCTTATTTTTAGGCCACAAGTTCTAGCCAATAGATCTGTTGTTGACTGTCATTATAGTGTCATAGCTACCACTACTAGGTTTTTTCCCCATGAAATGTGCATGAATTTGTAAAAGACCCATGAAATTGTCCATGAAAATGATTTCATGCAAATTTCATGATGTATGAAATCTGCATGATTTAAACTAATTTGTGGGACATCATGAACAACATATGAAAAGTACATGTTATAAAGTATATGAAAATGATATGATTTGCTGTCAGCATGAAACTTGCATGAGTTTGCAATCACGGAAAATTCATACATTGACCACATGTATGAATTGTCCATGAAACTATACTAAGCAAGAAATTTATACAATGTTGTTTTTCATACAAATTTCCTGTATCGTTACAACATGAAATACGTATGAAATGATACGTATCTA
The DNA here is from genome assembly GCA_963930835.1 of Spongia lamella. Classification (NCBI taxonomy): domain Eukaryota; kingdom Metazoa; phylum Porifera; class Demospongiae; order Dictyoceratida; family Spongiidae; genus Spongia; species Spongia lamella. The sequence goes on along the minus strand of OZ005746.1, from coordinate 21,592,146 downwards.
CATAAGACTGCAAATGATGCATGCATAAGCTATAATATCACAGATGTACGAATCAGCTGCATGCTCGCTCACTAAAAATATTGTGCTACATTTGTATTATAGTAGTAATATTATGCAGGATGATTTAAAATCCATATGTCTGAACCACTCCTTGCAAGTGCCAGAGGTCTTGAAATCTCATGTACTGGAAGTATGACAGAATCACCATCAATACAGTTTGACAAGCGTCTCAAACCATAAAAAATGCTGATGGTACATTTGATCTTCTTAACATTTGCAAACTTTGTTTCCCTGTATGAAAAAATATCTTCAACCTTTCCAAACATTAAAGGTGATAGATCTAATGAAACAATAGATGGAAATCCCGAAGCATCAGTAGCACGCAATATATAGGTAATAGCTCTACCAGTTGGCTTATGAATAAGGCTGACTTTCTTGCTATTAAAGAATTTCACAGTCACCGGAGGTTGCAATGGTAGACCAAGCTTCTTGCATACAGGCTTAAACAATAGAGTTTCACCTTCATCTAGATCTCGTGATATTCCTTCACTATATACATTTTGTACATATACATACATATGTATATATATTGTATGCACCTTGTACTCTTTGGGTCATCAGCAGTTATTGAGGGATCACACATTTTCATATATTCACACCACTCAAATATCTGTGAGTAAATACATACATATATAATATATAGATACTGATATATATAAGGAAAAATACATATATGCATATTTACACGATATGTCTCCATTATTGTTGCTTCTGGACGGTATCGATTGAGTGCTCTTCTGCTCAGCCAGCTATTGAAACGTTCGTAAGAGTACATCCAAGTGGAATACACTGGTCCAAATCGTTCAATTCCATCTACAATATGGTGCAAAAGGTGTGTTGTGATGTCCTACATGTAAATACGCTGCTTACACCCATGTATCTTGGTAAGGTGCATATATACGTACCTGAATTGACAGTGGGAAATCCCTTTCGAGCATTGCTAAAGCTGTGTTGAAATCATTTCTTAGCTTATCGAGGTTGTCACGAACATGTGACTCAGCAAGAATAGCAGTTAAACAATCAAAAAAATAAAATAGTGTTTCTTGTTGACGCCTTCCCAGCATGTCCAGCAAACAATACTTAATAACACCTTGGCAAACAACCTATATAAGTTGTATCCTTAAGCTTGTATATAAGTCATGTATATGTCCTATACACACATGCATGCATGCACGCACACACACACACACGCATGCATGCACAGGCACACACATGCATGCACAGGAACACATGCACGCACACACACACACGTATATATGCATAATACACGTTTGTTTTATATAGATTATATATAATAATAATTATATAGTAATAGTACTCACTTGCTTCCAGTCATGAGATTTAAGTTGTGATGGATGAGTAAATACACGTTGTGGATTAAAATCAAGATGAGATGGCAGATGTATCTGTTTTAACCTTTGATTAGCAAGCCTTAGTTGTTCTTTGCTGAGTAACCATGGAGAATTATCCTGAAATCTCCCTAGAGTCTTTTCAGCTTCGGTAATCCTACCTCCACTACTGTCCTCAGATTTTCCTAGTTTTAAATATATGTGTTATTGTGTTATTCACTGCATTGAATGCATATAGCATTACCAGTAACAAGGTACACAAGTTTTTCAATGCAGTCTTTAATGGTATGCATTGCATCAGGTACAGTCTGATTAACACGGTCATGCTGTGGCAATCTCATCAAAGAGTAAAATCCCTTGCATCCTGTAGATTTGGCAAGGAGCTTGGCTTGTGTCCTGTATGTATGCATATACAAAAGCAAATAAACAATGCAATAAGTAGCTATGGTCACTTGTTTTTGGCATTAACAAAAGCTGTATGGTATGGTATCATCTCTGTGTACACTTTCTTGTTTGGTGGGGGTGTCAATTCCTCTTGATTCCCAGGAAAGCTATAGGAATATGGCTATTCAAAACACAACGCTAATGTATATTCATACTTTGTCTTTTCCTTTCTCATATCTGAATCATCTTCCAGAAATCTCCGATTTTGTGCATACACAGTCTTCTTCAAATCTTTGTTATGTGTGCCTTGGATGTCACAGAACATACATCCTTGAAATCCTCCAGATCCAACCACAGACATAACCTTCCCTATACCAGGATAATCCAAGACATACAGCAGTATTGCTGCCTTGCATTTGAAAGGAGCATTTTGATAGGCATCAAACAGAGTACAGCTACATAGTTCTAGCATCTCATCAACCAAGACATCAAGGTATGGAGTCAAAGAATGTGCTTCCTTGGATCCATTACTCGGAATGATACCAACTAATAGAATGCTGGCAAAAAGGTTCCTCATACTTCTTGGTAGATTTAACAATGTGAGCATGATAGGCCACATTGAGTAAGCTACTTTGTTATGAGCAAATGGGTTTACGCCATCTGTGCATAATGCTAAGGAAATTCCTCTTTTATCTCCTCCAAACAAGCCACCAACCCTATAAGCATCATTCCAAGCTGTAGACTGATGTATGTCGTATATAGAACTTTCATCAGATTCTCTCAATACAGCATGGGATTGTAACACCTGTGCCATGTTTGATGTGCTAAATAGTCTGGCGAGCCTTGGTTTAAGTGGTAAGTATGTAAATCTACGAACTGCAATACTGGAGTTACCTATATATCTTGCACTACCACACTTAGGACATTCAGACAGATCTTCATAAATGCCTCTAAAAATTACACAGTCTTTTGCACAGACATCGTACACTATAGGCTTAACCAGATATGGTTGTATAATTTTCAATGCATCGTCATAAGAACTTGGGAGGTTATTTCCTGGTGGCAGCATACTGTGCTGTATGGCAAGCATGGATGAAAGTGCCTCTTTACTAATTCCTGGATGCTCACAGAACCAACAGAAATGTTTTACCAGGCTTTGGAGAACTGTGAAAGAAGATCCTTCAAAGATAGGTAATATGCCAGCACCACTGGAATAAAGGGAGTTGTCTAGTGAACAATCAGGGTAAGTTTCATCATCATTTGGCATTTCTGCCAGCTGGGATGCATCGATATCCTGTTAATTAATGAAATAGAAGCCATTTAAAGGGACAGTGTAGATAATCTATGATCAAAGCCAGGTATAGACCACATTATGTACTAAACATTACAAGTAGTGTAGTAATTAACACACCTCTTGTTCATCACTTGGCTGGTTATCTTCAGATATAACATCGTGTTGTTCGTCTGCAGCTTGCTCACCGGCACGAGACATCGCGGGTGTATGCTTACAATCGCTGCTGGGCTGCTCTTGATCACTAGAGCTACTGTAACACACTTTTGCATGTTTTCGACGAATGTATCGTGTAACTAATTTCCCATTGCATAAGTAACATAAGCAAGGTACGTGTTTCTCCATCGTTGCGCATAAAAAACCGCGGGGTTTCTCATAGTAACGCGATTGGAGGGAAAAAACGCAGCTGTTCGACGTTATAACGGGACTGAATTCGAAGTGATGTCGATTTCTATCACTCAAGAGCAAGCAGCCGCACTGCTACCTTTGCTCCCGCACCTTGTTGCGCAGGTACCGGCGCCGACAGGCAGCACACGTTTTGACGAGCAGACGCAAGAACAAGCGCAGGTGAACTTTTCTACTGTAGAAATGCTGGCAACAAAGAGGAAGAACTCTAAAGCGACTTCCGCGCAACGCTACCTGCTGGTAAATTATATTAATTAACCACTAACTTGTAGGAATGTTGTTGTTAGTACAAGACACGACACGACATGAATATTTGCGTATGCGTAGGCTGAGTAATTTACCGCATTCCTTTTCTTCAGACGGTAGTGAGAGAGAGTGCAAAGGCTGCAAACATCTGGAACAATCCACCATTAATGCGAGATCTAACACCAGCAGAAGCAGCCAAGTTTTATGATACAGTATGGGTACTCTCTGCTAAACTGAGAGTTTAGTTGTTGTTTTGCCCCTACAAATAGGCATTTACCCTGTGCCCACAGCTTAAGTCCAGCCGTCACTTATTGGCCACCCGCCTAAGCAAAACACTAATCAATCGTCGCCAACTACTGCGCAGGCTTGGAAAACTTGACACAGCTCCATCCCGTCGTTCATCAAATAAAACAGATCGAAGTCAACCAGCTTCTACATCTCGGTACTGTCATGATTATAACCAACCATCTACTGCAACTGTTTTTATAGTAACAACCAGTGTTCAGAAAGTTTCTCATCTGAAGAAGGAAGGTTGTCTACTTTGCCTGAGTCTGGGTAATGCAGAATATGTGATACAAACATAATTATCATTTAACCCAATAGTGCTGAAGTAGTTATTCTAAAGGCAGACAACACCAGAATTGGAAAAGGCCTTTTCCTGAAAATGAAATCCAGTGGTACATACACCATTAGTCTGTAAATATAATGTCCAAATATATTTTACTATTTTGTAACTATAGAAGCTTATGAGCAATTTGGAGAAGTCTTGTTTATGTCTGCCAAGAAGGTTAAGGGTGAAATTGCACAGGTGGAATTAGCAGCAGCTACAGAGAAAGGAAAACTATGTTTTAGTGAATTAGAGGTGATAGCAATTTTAAGGGTACACACAATAGATGTTTCATAACAGAAGGGAGATATTTTTCTGTGGAAAGTTTCACGGCTACTACCATCAGCACGCACAGAGCAAGTCAGCAGAAAAAGCATGTCGATGTCATCCAGGTCTGGTACCAGTTAAGCTATGTGATGTATAATTAAAAAACACATACATACAAAGCACACATATTTGTATACTTTGTTTTCAATATAGGTCTGAAGAGTTTGATGAGTCAAGGGAAGAAGATGAATTGACACCAGATCTAGAGGAAAGCAGTGAAGATGATGAGTCAACAATTGACATGAATCTGAGTGAGTATGAAATCAGGAGAAAGGAAAGAATTGCGGAGAACAAGAAAAAGTTTCAAGAACACTTTTCAGCCATCACATCAGCTAAAACAACTAAGAAGGTACTTTGTATATATAATAGAGTAATTATATAATAAATTGGAATGGTACTAATTATAAAGTGTAAACTTATTTTGTGTGTGTAAATGTACGTAAGTACATATGTAGCTACCTAAATGTGTGCATGTACAAATATATACATACCATCAATACATTTATGATCTACCCTCTATATAGCAAACACCGAAAAGTACCACCAATCTTATGTTCTGTCAAGGAGAGTATGTTGCAGTGAAGTGTAAAAAATACAAGGATCGGCCACTTATTGGAAAGATAACAACAACTGACAATGTTAATACAACCATAGACTGGTATGTTGGCACTTACAGCGGAACGTGGAAGGAATGGCGTGGACGACAAGACGGAAAGGCTGTTGTTTTTTCAGATAACATCCCAGTGAAAGACATCTTGATGAAACTGTCTTTTACCAAGAGTATGAGACTTCCCTCTACAATCATACCAGCCTTAAAAGAACTGTATTCTTCTTTAGGGACATAGCCATATGAGTATATGTACGTATATATATATGGGTGTGTACGTATGTATTTATGTATTTAGATAACTATGTATATTTGAAATACTATTAGCCTATATAGTTTTCATGCAAAATTCATGAAATGTTCATGCAAATAGTTCATGCTAATTTCATTCACATACGTCATATCATTTGCAAAACTTCATGCAAAATTCATGAAACATTCATACAACAACTCATGAAATGTTCATGCAAATTTGAGAAATATTTCATGCTAATATCATTTACATAATCATACTTTTATGCTAATTTCATTCACATATGTCATATTATTTTGCAAAACTTCATGCAAAATTCATGAAACGTTCATACAAATTTGAAAAATATTCATGCTAATTTCATTCACATTTTACAAAAGATTCATACAAAACTCATATACGTTGTTTGCATGAAATTTCATGCAGAATTCATAAGTTTTTATGCTATTACAAAATTGGGTTTTGTCCATGAAAAATCATGCTGAATTCATGCAATACTTAAACACAATTCAAACAACCAAAGTGCATGAATCTGTTAAAATTTCATGGACTTGTGCATGAAAATATTCATGAAAAGGCACTTAAATTTGTATATATTCCTTATGATATTTCATGCAAATTTCATGGATCTTTGTCTAGTAGTGTACTTTACATGAGTTTAAACACATTCTATGCCTTAAACTGTGGATTGTAATAGTAAGTGCTTTTTAAATATTACATACTAGCTATTAATATGTAGTTAATTGCTGCACTTACTGACCCCCAATCCACAAATAAGGAAGGGGAGGAGGATATGACATTAGCAGAAAGGCAAAGTAATGACACAGAACTGAGGCCAATCATAGGGAAGGAATATTGCCAGATCAGAGTTCAAAATAACGTGCAGCAGTCAGCCATTTTCCATACAAACATTAATAGCAGCAGATGAAAAACAAATATCCAGTTATAGAGACTGAGCATTTTAAGCATGGATGAAGTGGAGACATCAGCGAAGATAATGATTATGTTACAATAACAGGAAGCCAAATAGTAATATAAATGCGATCTTGACAAAGAATTCTGAAGTCAAATTTTCGATATGAAATAGTGACATTCAAATAATTAGAGAACTAAATAAATATTCCATTTAGTGCCCTGTGTTTATTGCACATTGTGTAGAAAGTAGTTTAGCAGTGTTTTTTGTTGTTTTTTACCATGTCATAGGAGCCTCCAACTAAAACACGGAAGCTTAAAGGAGCTGCAAAGTACCACACGAAGTTTAATCTTGAGTGGAGTAAAACCTGGCCTTGCATCCAGCATGCATCTGTTCCATACAAATTATATGTACTATCTATGAGTGTCTAGTTAATTGTAAACATCAATGAGAAAAAGATGTGATGTTGGATTCGCAGAAACACTGTAGTAATGCCAAGGCACTTGAAAACCAACGATCAGTCACCACTTTCTTCAAGTCTACTGTTGATCCTATACATGAAAAAGTGACAAGAGCGGAAGTTAAAATAAGTACTGTACTTGCACATCACAATATTCCTATTGCAGTAGCCGATCACTTAAGTCCAATATTCAAGAACATATTTCTTGATAGCCAAATAGCCAAAATGTATTCTTGTGCTCATACAAAAACAGCCTGTATACTAAATGGTGCTTTGGCTAAAGAATTACAGGCATCTCTGATAGACATTATGAAGCATAATCCATATTCATTGGCTACTGATGGATCACAATGAATCACTAACTGTCAGGATCATTGATACCAACAGAGGTTGTGCAACTACACGATTTTTAGACATGTATCTCACTTCAACATCTATAGCAGAAGCAATTTTTTCAAAAATTGATGAAACTATACAAAAATTTGAGTAGATTGGAATAAATGTGTTGCTTTTGGTGTTGACAACACAAGTGTAAATGTGAGTGTACACAATTCTTGAGTGCGCATCAAAAAAACTCAGCTGTCTATTTCATGGGATGCTCATGCCACATGGTGCACAATACTTCATTTACGAGATGCCAAAGTCTATGGACAAATCGGGAGAACATACTGGCAGCCAGGAATGCATAAGGAGGTAACACAGTTTTGTACAGTATGTGAACGGTGTGCTTCTCATCATGTAAGAAAACCTATCAAGCCATCAATTACACCAATTCAGTAAAGGGACCCTTTGACAGGATTGGGGTGATATAATAGAGTTCCCTCGTAGTTCTAAAGGCAACAAGTACACAATGGTTTTTTCATGGTCTACATGACAAAGTGGCTGGAAGTACGGTACTGCTGGATTTAAACTTGACTGATGCTTGCATGCACCACTACATTTAGTCTAGATATTTATTATACTACTCACGATAAACTTTCGAGTACTCGAATAACTCCTTGCTCATGAAGAGCACGAATGCATGTTAAGTGTACTCACATCACCCTTCAAACACACAAGAAGGTCGTCGCGAGTACTCGAACGTGCACTCTTATTCTACACAAGATTACTACTTGCCAGATATGGCTAGCCTAGTGCTTTACAGGATGAAGTACTTTAGTTGTAATTAAAAGTGCATTTCATGTGAATGGTGTTAAAAGAACATTCACTTTGTACTTAGACCATGACTCGTGTGTATGAATGACTCATGTCCAGCAACAACGCCATACTATTTGGAAAGCTTGCCATTTAGAAATCAGGACCAATCTTTATTTGATTTATATATTATTACACATTACAAACTATCATCTTGTATGTTTGTGTATGTAAGTGTTATCAAAATACACACCCAATAAAGACATACATACAGCACTAAAAGGTATGTTTGTGTGTGTAGGTGTTCATTACGTATACATACGTATAATACCAGTGGCATACTGGGACCTTCATGGTAGCCAGGGCTCTCAGAAGTCATCACCAAGGTAAAGTGACATCAATCAAACTGCTCTCATATGTTGGTAGACTCCACAGTTATCCCATAAATTAGCTACGTATATGGAGTGAGTATCAAAGCGATATATACACACTATCTGTAATGGTGCAACAACTATAGTGAGTGGGCAAGCGAGTGGACACCTGATCATAAAGTATGACTGGATTTCTGAAACATGCATAGTTCACACATACAATTCAATTATATTTCAGAAGGCTCAGTTTCTCATATCAACTATGTTTGGCCAGTTTTCTCTTTAGAACAGCTATGTTTACAGCTCTACTTTTTTTTCAATATGTAATCTCACAATCGAACCCACCAATCAGCCTTTTTCTTAGCTTGAACACATGTGACAGTTCAAGAACGACGTCGTCTACTTTCAACGATGACCGACATCAACACAACGCTACAGAAAATGTCTGAACAGTTCCAATCACTGCAGGAAGACGTGAACTCGATCAAACAACGGAAATCATCAAAAAAGAAATCGTCTTGTCGCTCCAGAAGCCACGAGAGATGCCACCGTTCTCGAAGTAGAACCAGATCGAACAGCCCTTGGAGAGGGCGAAGATCTTGCTATCGGAGTAGAAAAGGATATTCTCCTCGTGTCTCCCATTCTCGGAGTAGATCACCACGCTCTCGGAACAGAGAAAGTGGTTTATCATGCTCCCTAAGTAAGGCACGCTCTCGGAGTAGAGCATCACCACCCTCTCGGAGCAGAGGAAGTGGTTCGCCTCCGCGCTCTCGGAGTAGAGCAGGCCATAGACATGGCAATTCACGATCCCAGAGTAGGAGTTACTCGCGATCACGGAGCAGGGGTCATTCACGTTCCCGGTGCAGAACAAGACACTCCAGATCTTGTTCTCGGGGCAGAACAACTAGCCCAGTGTCAAAGACTAGAGACTGGGAAGATCGATCAGATGACCCAGACTACAAAGAACGAGTAGTCTTTCATGAGTCAGACACTGAGACTTATACTGGCAAGAGTGCTCCACCTACTAGACTGGTGGAAGTCACTGATGAGACAGCAGCCTTCTTGAAAGAGAAATGTTCCAAGAGGCTGGAAAGTGCTGATCGTCTGACAACCAGAAATGCCTACGCTCTCCCAAAAGTCCCAGCCACAAAGACATCGGCGTTTGATGCCTACATGAAACCGGAGGTTTCCCAGAATGCAAAGGCATCAGATAGAGAACTGGGATCAATACAAAGTGCTGTACTAGACGCCATGGCACCTCTCACTGCCATTATTGAGGCTGATGCCAAAGGTGACAATGTCACACACAAACAGGCTGTTAATGCTGCAAAGGCAGCCATTAAACTGGTTGGCAATGCAAATGCCAGAATCAATCATCTCAGGAGGACTAAGATAATCACTCAGATGAACAAAGCTCTCCTCCCCTTAACAGAAGAGGATAAGAACTTTATTGATGCTGCCCCTTCCTTATTTGGACCAGCCTTTGCCTAGAAGTCCAAAGAATTGATGGACCAAGTCAGAGCCATGAGATCCCACCTCCCTGTCCACAAGGACAACAAGCAACCGTTTTTTCGAAGTGTCCCCCCCAACAGCAGCGGGGGATACCAGTACAGCCAGAAGTCAAGGAGGGGAGGAAATTACAGTGGTCGAGGATACAGACGTCCCAGTGGAACAAATGAACTCGTTAACACATACAGTTGTTCAAAACTTTTTGATAATAGATTTCAAAAGTACATTGCAAAGTCATCTAGCATGTCTGGGTATAACCCCCCCCCCCAAACTAGTAAGCTACCCCCCAGCAGGGAGACTAGTCCATTACCAACAAAACTGGTCGAAGGTAACCCAGGACCAGTGGGTCCTAAACACAATCCAGAGTTATCTGATAGACTTCTCCTCAATGCCATATCAACCTGTAATACCTCACTGTCCTCAATATTCAGCGGAGCAGACTCACCTGATTTCAGAGGAGGTAACCGAATTACCACAGAAGGGAGCAATAGGGGAGATAGTACCTGTAAAGCAACCAGAGTTTTATTCGAACCTCTTTCTTATTCCCAACAAAGATGGAGGGCAACGCCCAGTAATCAATCTCAAAGCTCTAACTTTGTGAACAAGGAACATTTCAAAATGGAGGGCATTCATACATTGAAAGACCTCCTAAGACAGAGGGACTGGTTAGCCAAAATAGATCTAAAAGCTATCATCAGCCCCGTGGGTATTTACGAAAACTCTAAAACCAGCACTAGCCATTCTCCGAGAGAGAGGTGTACGGCTAATAGCCTATATCGACGACATATGGTACAGCTTAAAGGCAACGTCGCGAGCGCTCGCGAGTAACAAGTCCCACTCTAGGCTCTTTCGAGTAGATTTACTTCTCTACAATACTAGCACAAAGGAGTCTATATTGATACTTGCACCATGGTATACAAAAGGGCTAACAATAATAAATTTCGTCAGCATTCTTCTTCATTTCAAGAGTCCATTTCTCATGCTTACTGAATCCTCGAGTCTCACTCGAGAATGAAGAAACGGCCACAAGTCTCCAAGAGCTGTGATATTATTTGATCTGAAAACACTACTTGCTTGGCACGTGATGCTGATTTAAATAAACAATAGGGTAATGTGATTTTGACAAAGGAAAGTACGATACACGCTTGAATTTAAACAAATGCGAGTGGAGGCGATGGTGAGTCACTAGTATGGTATAACGCTTTGTAACGTCATATTTTTTTGTAAAATACGGTATAGCTCTAAGGTAACGTCGCCTCGCTCGCCACTCGAATGCTCGATACGCTGAACTCGATCACTGTCGAGGGATAAAACACTCGAGGGTTGAAGATACTCACGTTCACACAAAGCTCAAATCACTAGGGATGTTTGCTCGAGATTTATTATTAGAACCGTACGCTATGCTTTAAATAGAATAATATTTGGGCATGCGCATAAACAGTGACACGTTTTATAATGTAGTCGCTGTACTGGTCTCAGTGCATCAATTTCGCTTGTTCTTCAATTTGTTAGTGATTAAAATAGGATTAGTTTCATCATTTTATTATTTGTGAGTGGCAAAGAAGGCAACGCAACAAAAGAACAATGCACGTAAGTGTATCTTAATATTTTCGAGCAATATAAAATTATTATCTATGCGGCAATAGAGCTCAATAGATTAATATTTTATGCGTGTTAGGCTTTGACCGCACGTTACATAGTATATCTAAAGGAAACTAAAGTTGACTCATGAAGTTACTCTTCACACTTGAGTACTCATCGTCTACTGGCGCTTTGTCACTATAAGGCCTGTCACGTATGTGTAGTACTTACGTAGCTTTATGCTAAATCATGCACTCGAGTTTACTTCAAGTACTTGTCACTTCACACGCTGCGAACGCTTCAGTACACGAAACTCAATCGAGTGATGCTGTTTACTCGACAAAATTTGCGAGTGAGTGTGACGTTACCTTAGAGCTGTACCGTAGTATACCTTTATGAAAACTTTCATCCTAAACTTAGTGTGGAGAGACTTTTGAGCGGCAGGCTTTATAACTCGAAATGGTAAATAGCAAGTTCGAGTATACTTGTGCAAGAGTCAAGCGGACGAGTGCGACGTTGCCTTTAAGCTGTACCATACTAGTCCTGGCGGAGTCCAGGGACTTGATCCTAGACCATGCAGGTGACTGGAATGCTGTACCTTCTAGAATGTCTGGGATTTATTGTTAACACCAAAAAATCAGTACTGAATCCAGCTCAGGTAATAGAATTCCTGGGCCTGACTGTGGACTCAGTAGCAATGGAGATCATGCTTCTTCCAATCAAAATCAAACAAATTCGAGCGGAAGCTCGCAAGCTAGTAAGGCAGAAAACAGTTTCAGCCCGCATGCTTGCACAACTACTGGGCAAGATGAATGCTACAAATTGTGTCCTTCCTCCAGGGCCCCTGTTTTATCGCCACTTGCAAATGGCACTAACCAATGCACTAGAGCAAAGTTCCCAATGCTACGAAGCACAAGTTCCTCTAACACAAAAGTGTCTGGAGGAGCTGGAATGGTGGGACAACATGTGCAGATGGAATGGCAAAACTCTTTTACAAAGGGACATAAATCTGGTGATCGATTCCGATGCATCCCTGAAGGGATGGGGCGCTTGCTGCTCAAGACAGAGAACAGGGGGGCCATGGTCCCAGCAGGAATGCTCTATGCACATCAATTGCCTCGAATTACTTGCAGCAACTCTGGAAACCAAAACCTTTGCAAAATCCAAGACCACAATATCTATCCTATTGAGAATCGACAACACCACAGCGGAAGCCTATAACAACAACCTGGGAGGAACAGTCTCCAGGGAATTGGTGATGCTCACAAGGGACCTGTGGATGTGGTGCCTGGAGAGGAATATCCACATTGCAGCAGTGCACTTGCCAGGTGTACTGAACACAATAGCCGACACAGAGTCCCAGGAAATGCTGGACAGGACAGACTGGAAATTGACCCCTGTGATATTCCAGGAAATCAACATCCAGACTGTCCACCCAGTGCTCACTCTACTTCAGCTGGCGGTCAGATCCTTATGCACTGGCAACAGATGCCTTTCTCCAGGACTGGCCGGCCATGAAGTGCTATGCGAATCCTCTATGGAATCTGGTGGGCCAGGTACTTGCACAAGTACAATCCCAACATCCATAATTCTGTGATTCTTGTTGTACTTGCAGCCAACTCCTGCCGGAGTGTTTGCACTTCCTCTTGTAAAGCCCATTTCTGTCGATTAGCTTCCTCTAAAAGCTAGTTTGAGAAACTGGACGCTTTCCTCATCATCCTCCTCTCCTGACCAGCTCTGGTGGGTTTCCTCGTGTTCTGTGGGTTCTCTGAGGCCCCGCTATCTCCAAACAGTGTCTTACTCGTCTTCAACGTCAACACAACTGGGCAGTGCGTATTGTTAGGAATTTGAGGAAATTTGATCATGTCTCTGCACACCGCGCTGCACTTGGGTGGTTACCTGTGGACACTCTTATTCGCTACCGTACTTTGTGTACCATGCATCAGCTCTATAACAGGACATTTAATTTACTGGATCCACCTATACTGTTTGGTCCTCAACATACTTATTCTACACGGTGTCCTCCTACATTTGCAAACATTGAAAGATGCCGTCTCTCACGGACACAGACTTTTTTTGCTATCAGGGAGCAAAGTGGTGGAATGACCTTCCTAAAGCCATTGTTGCTGCACATGATTTTTCATCCACTCTTTATAATCATTTATTGTATTCTAGTTAGCTTGTGTTGTAGTTATTTTAGTTAATGTAGCTAATTTATTGGTTGTTGTATAACATTGTTGCAATTATAGCGTATGTATGTGTTGTAGCTATAGCGTATGCATAGATACTATATACACTTACCCGGGATTGCGTACCGAGATCATTAACACCAATCAACACGTACACTCTGCGTTGTACTGTGATAACCCATTTTCCTCTATACTCTCGTAATTTTCTTTCAAAATGGCGTCTGTTAACCTCGTGGTCGAAGATGAATCTGGTACCTCATCCGGTACACTCGTTGGTGAATCTTACTCAGGATGTTGTTATGAGCCTAGGAAAAGTAGACATGTTACACTTTATTTATTGTTGATGGTAGCTACTTGTTAATTTATAGATATAAAATCGAGTTCTTATGTGTTTAATCATAGATACTATATAGTATCTATGGTTTAATCATAGTATCTATGGTGTAAAATCATAGATACTATATACATATACTTCTATGGTTTAAGTTATAGTTATATCCCAGTACGAGTGGGTTATCTTAGTTATTACCCAAGCCCAAGGCAAAGCCGAGGACAAGGGTAATAACTAAGATAACCCATGAGTGTACTGGGATATAACTGGCTTCTATCCCGGTGAATACTCTAGTCTTTTAGCTAGTTTTCTTTGCCAATTCTTACACATTCATTCAGGAACAGCATTGCAAAAGTAGCCTCTGGCCCTGTTTTGAATACTTCAAGTTTGTAGATAACTAGTGTCCCTTCCTTAAGTTCATCTGTCCATCCTATCAAAACACAACATAATTGTAGCGAGCGTAAATAAAGCAAATGTTTATACTGTTAACATATCCCTGTCAGATACCTGATGGTATAGCTCCATGGCTCTTAAGTCTATCTTGCAAGTTGTTTACTGTACTCGTTGGTGCATTGATATAAGCTGCAATTGGCAAAGAAATCTTCAAACTAGGAGGTTGCACTTCCTGTGGTCGTTCAATAGCAGTGGTGTCACAAACTCACTTGGGCTTTGGCTTGAAGTGCTTTCTACTGGTAAGCCTTAATTTTCTGTGTCCTCTTCTGTCATTCATCAGTATGGTGTCCCCTTCTGTCAGTCATTAGGAAGCTATATATACATAATGCCCATATTAATGATTATCATTAACTTAGCTCCACGTAATTACCACACGTCACATGCAATAAGAAGGATTTAACTACTTCAACATTGAAACAACAATTACATGTTATACTAGAACCACTTTTGATCGAGTGAATTACCAGAAAGATACGAGAAATACAGCATATTTGGCACACAAAAGACTTTGTAAGCCCCAAACTTCGATAAGATGTCGCCACCCTAGTCAGTAACAATACCGGGTTTGACTAAAGCCAGGCCCACTTTAAACTATCTGTCCTTATTTCCTTAACAAGCAGCGTTACAGTATGCTTCGTCTTTAGCCTATTAAAAGGTTCTGAGAGCCCCAAAGCATCACGTGGTAGTAAAAAAGTGCATGGACCATATACAGACTTCTTGAATGTATGTCACACCATATTTACTTTACTTCTTTGCTCAGTTATCGTGCACAACTGTACAGGGCAGCGGAGACGATATTGTACAACGCCTGGTACAACACTTCGTACAACACCAGCGCGGAAGACTACAAAGGGAAAGTGTTAACAAGTACAATACGCAGTGTCTCTTTAAAAACCAGCAGTACACAATCCCGGGTAAGTGTATATAGTATCCATGGCGTATGTATGTGTTGTAATTGTTGACATTGTATTTTTGTATGTGTGTGTTGTCTATTGTATATGCATATGTACTGTTGTATACTCTCACATGGAAGAACGGCTCTGACGAATGTATAAGAATCAATCGTTCAATCAATCAATCAATCAATCAATCAATCAATCAATCTTGTACTAATTCCGTGAGCACCTCCGATTCAACCGTTACGAATGTTCCCGTTTCGTCACAAAGACTCAACCCCGCCGTAGGTGAACTTCCTTCTACGACGACTTGTGCATTCTGTGGTTGTCGACCCATCTCGGCGAGCTTGCCCTCTATTATTAGTCAGGTATCCACGGAAGCACCCGACAATGGCACCCAAGAGCCATCGCTAAATGACGCAGTAGGTCGCTTTGAATAGACACTATCCAAAACTACGTAATCGTCATGGTAATATTCATGCCGCCATTTTGAATGGGGCCACAATGTTAACAACTGTATGGTAAACACAACCTTTATAGCCAGTGAATAAACGAAAAGGGATAGCTTCGGCCATACTAGGGTCTTCCTTTGGTAATAGTTACCCCGGAGGCTCTTAGAGTTCGCAGGTGAATTTCGGATATCGTACGCACATTAACAAGCCCGAGAATATGCCCTAGGCTTTAGTATAAACAGAAATTGTAGCTACACGGGTTGTCTTAACGTTGTTCTACAATATGTTTTCTTGTAAAACCTTTGTAGCTACTACCAGGCGAGTACACGCTAACAAAAACAGGACATACCAACCTGACCGACATAATCACCGTTTCAGCCCTAATTCGCTTGTAGCCTCTTAAAACTTATGAAATGTTATCCTTGCCGCCAATATTATGCTTCCATAGCCTTTGGATTGGCAAAGAAGAAAGCAACAATTATGCGGCACTTCAGTATAAAATTATTAACTGGCCCCATTCAAAATGGCGGCCCAGCGGTTTCTATGGTTTTGAAAATATGGGCGTGGTTTTGGATAGTATCTATTCAACGGAACGCACACGCGCGCCCTCCTTCCAGTTTCACCAACCCCATTCCTGGAGTCCGCTTCCCCGCTCATTTCAATGATTAATATTTATACAATAAATGTGAAAATCCAAGTGGTTTAGGCTATGTGTTCTACTTACGCGGGTGTGATGAAACTTGCTTGGTCACGTGTCTTCACAGAGTACTGAGAAATGTGAGAATCAGCCTGACTTCCTGCAATGTTAAAAGAACAGTCCCCTAGTTCCTTCCTTTTTGTCTCTCGCGAATTCTTCAGCCGATTCTCGTCAACACGAGGGATCTCGGTGGGACCTCCAGTTCAATCATGACGTTCCAATTAATGACTCTCTCTAATTAACACGCATGCGCTGTACTTCAAATACAATTACAAAATTACACTAACTAGCTATGCTTAACTCTAATTATTACTAGTCAAAAAAAAACATTGCTAAACAAAAACACCCTGAGTGGGTGTAAAAAAGTGCGAGGCCAATCAGAAGCAGCATTGCAAATAGGTATATGCGACCCGAAAAACTTTGAGGCCAAGAAGTTAGCTAGCTACTAGTCTCGCCGCCCAGACTGCCTTTTTTTCCGGTCCGAATGTCAAAGAAAAAAAGGCAGTCTGGACGGCGAGACTAAGAAGTTACTTATTCAAAGTCTTTGTAACTATAGCTACTTGAATGACATAGCTACAATAGTTTATAGCATATTTTCATGGTTTTGCATGTCACTTGGCCACCTTTATTAACAACTATAGCAAATGTAGCTACCTGCCCTATCGTACAGGTGTAGCTAGCTAGCTAAATGCATGCTGTGCAAGGCAGCTAGCTATACAGCAAATGACAGGACTCCCTGTGGATGCCTACTTATACCTGGTGTCCCGGCTGTGTCTCTAGTATACTTAGTCTGCATGGCCTACAGCTTAGCTGCTACTTAGTATCTTGAGGCCTTTTCCTACTGAAGCCAAAACATACGTACATCAGTGTGACTGTCCTATAGCTACACAATGACATAATGTCTCTATATGTGACCAGGCCTGCGAAAATCAACCATGTGAGCGCAAATTACACCTAGTTAGATATTCATGAATATCTTCAGTTCTATAAGGAGTATTTTAATTCTGTCAGCTTTAAAACATCCCCAATTAAATTCTGCATTTGTGGTAAAACATTTAGTTTGTTAGTACAAATAGAGCATAAGTTATGCTAAGATACATTTGAAAAAACTAGGCGATTTTTGTGTGCCTAGATGGTTGATTTTCACAGACCCGGTCACATATAGTATAGTCTCAGTCTTATGCCGCATATGTCAATCTATAGTCTACTCAGCCTTTCTGTCTAGTCTGTTATGCCTATTGGCTATAGCGGGTCATATAACAGGACTCACTTGTCCGTCAGTTATAAGCTACCTAGACTCCTATGCCTATATACCTAGCTACACTGTTAAAATGAAAGTGTGCATAACACACCATAGCTTAATAGTTATCAGCTGACAGACTTCGTGTATCATGTGCTGCATTCAATCATAACCCGCCGTACAAACACAATTTACTTCGCACTCAGGCTCGCCCCACGATGCTGTTAGCATCTGTCTAGTATTTTCAAAGAAGTTACTCCAAATAATCTTTACATGACTGAGCATTGTTTCATTTGTTGAATTTTGCAGATCCAGCAGAAACAACCATCACAGAATCAAATACTGATCCAGCAATGTTTCCATACTTGGACAATCTAAAAATAGACATAATTATAACTTGTATGGCTGTTGTATATGGATTTAGTAGCTAATTTAATAATGAAAACCAACAACCACAAATTTCTATAATAATTATATCTGACACACTATAGCTAGCATGTTACCCATCTCAATGAAAGGTGTAAACCACACTTAACCAGCGGTGGTTTACACACTATTATTCATAGTGTGTTAATCACACCAAAAATAAGATGCTAAAGTGCACCATGGTTAGCATTGGTTATTTGTAGTTATATGTGTATAGCGTAAGTTGCCAATTATCGACCACTACCAATTATCGACCAGTGCATATCCGTACATGTTTTCCGGAGTTCCGCGTTATTATTCTTTTGTCACCATTGTTATTATGCCTAGTCGCATTCGGCAGAGGAGAATATTAACGAATAGAAAGCGGTCAAGACCTGTACAGCAACCAATTGTAGCAGTTCGTTCACCTAAAAAACGCAAGAAATGGACTAAGGAACAGATGGTAAAGGCGATGGAGGCGGTTAGATCAGGCAGTGGAATCAACCGTGCAGCACTGGACTATGGCGTCCCGCGTACTACTTTAAAAGATCGACTAAGTGGTCGAGTTAAGGATGGTGTGCTTCCTGGACCAGAGCCCTATTTAGCTTCTGAGGAAGAAAAAGAGCTGGCTACATTTTTAGTAGATTGTGCTGCTGTTGGCTTTGGAAAAACCAGAAGAGAGAGGTCATGGGAATCGTTGAACAAGTTATTCTTGAAAAGGAAGCTGCTTAGAAAAGAAAAATTCTGAGAGCTGAGAAGATAAGTGATGGATGGTGGCGCCGGTTTCAAAAGAGACAGAAAGAGTTGTCACTGAGGCGAGGGGACAATACTTCCCATTTAAGAATGGATGCAGTCAACGGAGATACAATGAAACAGTATTTTGATCTTCTGGAAGATGTTTTAACAGAACACAACTTGAAGGATTTACCATCACAAATTTATAACATGGACGAGAGTGGTATGCCATTGGATCCAAAGGCACTCAATGTAGTAACTAAGCGTGGAGTCAAAAAAGTTCGTAGCCGATCAACTGGTCAAAAAGGACAAATCACTATAGTTGCATGCGGGAGTGCAGTCGGACAAGTTATCCCACCAATGGTAATTTTCGATGCAAAAAAGTTATGTTATGCTTGGACAGCAAACGAAGTCACTGGTACCAGTTATGGATTGAGCGATAGTGGTTGGATCACCACACCATTGTTTGAGGGCTGGCTAACTGACCATTTCCTCACGCATGCAGTACCAGGGCGTCCACTATTACTTCTACTGGATGGACATAGCACGCACTATCAACCTGAAGTGGTACGTTTTGCTAAAGAGAAAAACATAATTATGCTATGTCTTCCTCCTCACACGACACATGAAGCACAACCCTTAGATTGTAGTGTTTTTTCAGCTCTTAAATCACGTTGGAGAACTGTCTGCCACAAGTTTATTCGATCTAATCCACACAAAAACAATTACAAAATTCAATTTCAGTAAACTTTTTGCTGAAGCTTGGCTACAAGCAGTTACACCGGCAAATGTAATGGCAGGGTTCAAGGTATGCGGTGTGTATCCATTTGACCATTCAGCAATCAAGATTCATCCCAAGCCAGTTGACAAAAAAGACTGTCAAAGGGAGAAGGATGTTGTAGCATGTAAACGCATACGAGTATCTGATGGTGAAGAAAGGAATGATGCTTCAAGTAATGACAGTGCCAAGCAGCAGTCTGATGCAGAATCTAGTCCAGTAGAGTTTAGTGTTGAGCAGGAAGAATTGTTCCAAAGGCGTTTTAATGAAGGATACAATTTGTTCATTGACCCGAACTATGTTGGCTGGCTAACAATTAATCATCCAGAGGCTTTACCAGATAGTGCTCCTACAAATAATTATGGTGATTCCTTAATTGCCCACTTTTCCGATGTAACACCAGAAACACCACTGGAAGTTATAGAACAAGACTCTTCCCATGTAACACCAGAAACACCACTGGAAGTTACAGAACAAGACTCTTCCCATGTAACACCAGAAACACCACTGGAAGTTACAGAACAAGGTATGTTAAATTTTGCTCTAATAGTGTAGCTGAATGCTATTGTTCTGTTTGTTTGTTCCATAGAGTCACCTTGTGATAGAGGGTCATGTGAGTCAAACAATCCAGAAGCGGATGCCACAGAAAGTACCGAGGAAACCACACCCACAATTGTTAAAGGTCCTTCTATGTCAGTGTCACCTTTGTCAAGACATTTAATATCTCCTGACATATGCACAACTCCTTGCAGTTCTAAAAGAGCTTATCCACGTGCCCGTCTGCTTACAAGTGTAGATAGTCTTCAGATGCTGGAAGAAAAGGAAAGGAAAAAGCAAGAGCAGCTAGAAGAGAAAGAAAGGAAGAAGAGAGAAAGGGAAGAAAAGAAAAGGTTAAAAGCAGAGGAGATGCAGAAGAAGGCTCAAGAAAGAGAGAGGAAGGCTGCTGAAAGGGAAAGAAAACGACAAGAAAAGACTATGGAAAAGGAAAGGCGAAGCAAAACATCAAACATAAGAACCCGTGGTAAGCATGTAACCTCATCAAATTCAATAACTTCAACTTCTCTACTTCGTGAGACAACAACTTTAGCTTCAACCTCAAATTCACTTACAGAGCCAAGGGCAAGTAGAAATGAGCTATCCAGTAGAGATGAGGTCATTGATCCTAACGTTTGCTGTATGTGCTTCGTAACATACGAAGATGATGTGCTGGAAGGAGCCGGGGCCAGTTGGATTTCATGTGCTTGCGGAAGATGGCTTCACGAAGATTGTGCTGAAGACCAAATAATAGATGATGATGGGAACGAACGTAATTGCTCTTTTTGTCTTGATTTGTTGTGTTGTTGACGATAAATGATGGGAAAGTCTTGATTTGTAATGTTATTTACGTATAATATTGTTGTTGCTGTTAATTTTTTAAAATAAAATTTGGATGTTTTACTAATAGAAGTGTGCATGGATTGCATCAGCTATATGGCATCTGGGCAGAGTTTTCACAAGAGCAGTGATAGGCAAAAAACTACAAGTGGTCGATAATTGTACAACTACATATATACGGGTGGTCGATAATGGGTACAACTGGTCGATATTTAATACGCCGCATAGCCTCAGAAATCTACGTTCCATTCCGATCTGGAATGGAGTATCGGAATGAAATTCACCCTGTGCATATAAGAAAAATGGCGGAGCACGATGGTACAAGGATCATTCTTGTGCGATTTTCGGAAAGGAAGTTACGAGGTAAAGTATACATTCTGGTCGATAATTGGCAGTTTACGCTACTAGCTGATAGTTAAAAAGTTGTGTGATATTGATATTACTACATATGTAGCTATATACTTTCTTTTAATGTAGCCTGGTTAGTCACACAAACGATGTCCTCTAATGGAATGTCATCCATTTTATTGCTTTATAAAGCGAGCAAAGATAATATTCATATAATTTATGGCAATTCTTATGCACACTATGGTATGGTAACTAGTTATACAAGGATTGAGGCTACCAAAATAAAATCTTAAAGTGACTGCTCTATTAGAATAATTGTGACCAGGTCTGCAAAAATCAATCATCTAGTCGCACAAAAATCGCCTAGATTTTCTTACCATAACTTATGCTCTATTTATACTAACAAGCTAAATCTTTTACCACAAATGCAGAATTTAATGGGGGATCTTTTAAAGCTTACAGAATAAAAATACTCCTTACAGAACTGAAGATATTCATGAATATTCAACTAGGTGTAATTTGTGCTCACATGGTTGATTTTTGCAGGCCCGGTCACAATTTATTTGCGATTCCTCCTTAGCCTTTCTTCCCTCTGCACAACTGTGCTATACGAGTCATTGGTGGATTGAAAAAAATTGATCATGTTTCAAGTTTTAGAAGGCAGTTAAACTGGCTTTCTGTTGACTCCTTGATACAGCATCGCTGTGATGCTATGATGTACAGATATTACTAGATTGATAAAAAAATTAAAAATTCAAAAGGTAAGTAGGGATTGAATTCAATAGTGCTACAAAAAGTAAGGAAACAAGGAATAAGATTTTGGGACGAGAGAACATTCTGGCATGAGATAATTTATAAAAGTTTAATCCCTACTTTTGGCAAACCTACTGAAGTGAGCCAAAAGTAGGGATTAAACTTTTATAAATTATCTCATGCCAGAATGTTCTCTCGTCCCAAAATCTTATTCCTTGTTTCCTTACTTTTTGTAGCACTATTGAATTCAATCCCTACTTACCTTTTGAATTTTGAATTTTTTTATCAATCTACGTAGTTTGTTTGCTTTTTATACATGCTAAGCATTCATAATAATCTTTCAGCAGGCGCACAAATGTTACAGGCGCTTACGTAATAATTATGCTTGTTTACAGGCGCTTGTTAACAACGCGCTTACATGGCAAAGCAGCTGTGTGATAGCAAATAGCGCTCGACAAACAGCAAAAGCTATTTGTCCAAGGCTATAATCTCGAAGTTCACTTATGTCGTGAAAACATCGTGCCAGTGGTGCCATCATAGATATTATACGTGCATGGCTATATCCAAGTGTTATGTATTAATTACAAGAGCTACAAAGCATAAAATCAATTTTGATTACCAACTTCATGGTACACCACTGTGTATAGTTGATCATTGTAAATATCTAGGGATAACTATTCAATCAGACTTAAAGTGGTCAAACCATATTCATAATGTCACAGCTAAAGCAAATCGTACCTTATCACTTTTAAGAAGGAACCTAAAGTCAGTAAGTCAATCTCTAAGGGAAACTGCCTACTTTACTTTAGTAAGACCTCAACTCGAATATGTAGCAGCAGTATGGTCACCATGGTTAAACAAAGACATTGTAGAAATAGAAAAGATCAATCGTCGTGCAATCAGATTCATCTGTAATAACTATTCTTATACAGAGAATGTTACATCAATGATGGAATTGTGGGGTTGGGAAAAATTAGAGGATAGGAGATACAAAATTCGTTTGTGCCTTCTACTGATATAAAATTATTCATGGCCAAGTATGCACCCATTTAAATGAATTCACTATGTTTCAAACTACACCGCTTACTACCAGATCTTCCCATCCCATCCCAACAATCTGATAGTGCCACATACAAGAACTGATACATATAAATTTTCGTTTGGGCCACATACATGTACAAGTTGGAACAATTTACCAAATCGTGTGAAGGAATTGAATCGTTTGAAAGATTTAAATCAACTCTTTAATTAATAACTATATATAATTAATTTTGTGATTTACTTAGCTATTTTCTTTATTGTACCCCCTCCCCCTGCGTATAGTCTTCGCATGCAAAGTTAACGCAGTAAATTATAATGATAATAAATAATAACAGTGGGCATAATAACTGTATTTTATTAAATCCACCCATCCAGTTAGGTCAGCAGTCCACTTACTCGACCAGGACACATCCTTATTTTGCTACTATTCATCATTTTAAACTATCTTTTTCACAAAAGTTCTTCGGCGCTCTTCCCTATCCATGCTATCAAGAGTTGATACTATCTAGTCGCCACATGCAGTTCAGTAATTTTACCCCGTTGTTTTATCCGTGTAACAGTGACAAACAATTTACATAGATGCAGTAGCTAGTTATTAATTTGTTATAGGATGCGCATGCGTAGTTGTACATGGGGCTTTAATAAGAAAACGACCTCGTGTCTGTGGCTGCCATAGTTAAGTGGAGTAGTGAGAGTCCAAAGAGGCGCGGCAGATATCAGCGGCAGTACGACAGTGGAAGCCCGACCGAGATAGAATAATAGACATCATAATGACTGATCCTGAACCAATGCAGTGTGATGGGATGAGTCGAGTGGTGTGGGACAGGACGCTCCGGAATTGACCAGTGACACCGATTTACCCAGCGGCACTACTTACCACGTAAGCTCAAGAAGATTAACGAAGTGAGATCTCAGGCAGATTGCTGTTGCATTGGGAGCGACAGTTGAGAATGCTTCCGCTGAGGATACCAGGAGAATCATTGAGGGTAAACTCAGGGAATTGCATATGGATCCCGCTGAGATACAGGTTATTACACAGAGTTCGGCAGACAGCGATGGTATGTTATTTTTGCTTAATAATGAAGGCGTCATATTAACAGTCGAGGTGCCTATAGTTAGTCACGTGATACGTGACGAGGTCGAAGTGAACACGAGTTTGTGCAGTGCACTGCGAAGCGAACAAGACTCAGGTATGCAGCCTTCAGAATTAGAGGTTGCTATGAATGAGCTGCAGCTTAGCCTTAGAAGATGAAAGGTAGAAAAGTGCTGCTCAGCTAGCTGAGCTGACAGAAGTAAATGAGGCGTTGGCGAGAGAGAAACAGAAGGCAAAGAAGATGTGGAGGGAGAAATGCGAGCAACTACTAGTTCATGAAGATGAACAAGACACGAAGAACGTCGAAATATGAGAGCCTTCAAGTCACAACTCGCAAGACTCCAGTCGTCACGCGAATGACCCTTAGAGAATCCGAGTGCAAGAGTGATCAGCCCAGCGATACCGATCGTCACGGACGGTATTATTCTATCTGGGGCTGGGAGATCGCAGTATGAAGCCAATGTAAGACCCCAGAGCAGGGAGGGCACCTCCCTCCAATTGATACATTTACTGGTGAGAGTGCAGATGTTTTATGGGAGGATTGGTTGCCAACCTTTGAGCGAGCCACTCACTGGAATAACTGGAGTGAAGAAGAAAAGTTGTTACAGTTAGCTGGTTACCTCCGAAAGAAAGCTTTGCAAGAGTGGAATTTGCTGAGTGAGACACAGAAGTCGTCCTACACGATGGCCACTGAGAGCTGCATAGCAGGCTAGATCCAGGAAGTAAGACGCTGGCGGCACAGGATTTTTGGCACACAGTCCAAGGTCCCAAAGAACCAGTAGCAGATTTTATATGAAGATTGAAACAATTAAGTCTTTTGTAGGGCATACGGCAAAGAGCACTTGTCAACAGAGACCTTCGCTATACTGCTGCATGGACAACTGCAAGAAGGCCTGAGTGATGCACTCATGAAGGCACCAGCTGTTTCAGAAGCACTCACATATCAGGAGTTGTGTATAGCTGCAAAAAATGAAAAGAGGAGACAAAGGGATCTGTCCAGGAGGCACTAATACTGCAAAGAAGATGTTACACCCCTTCAGGTGTACAGCAGAATTCACAGGTTAAGCCATGAGTAGAGCAAAGAGGTCAGCCAACCCCAGGGAATCCTATTAAGAAATGTTGCTTCATATGTAACAGCACAGAACACCTTATGGATAAATGTCGTGCTCATAAGACAGAAAGTTCAGGAAGCAACCCGAAACCTGTGACCGTAAGGCAAGTCCCAAGTAAAAGAGTAGAACCGAGTAAGTGGAGTAGCTGCTATATCAATAGATACAGTTCCAGAGACCTCTATGGAATCAGACTGTGAGAACCCCCTAGACCTTTTGTTCTCAGACTGGACACTGAGGTGAAGACCATCAGAGTATCTGACAAGGGTAGCAAATCACAATGTGCACTTGTCCAGTTACAAGGTGTCCCAGCTTATGGGATTATTGACACAGCTGCCAATATTACCATTATCGGGAGAAAGCTACTTAAGAGGGTCGCTACTATTGCCCGGCTCAAGAAGAAAGCCTTCAAGCCATCTGACAAAAAACCACGCACATATGATCGGCGTACGTTTACTCTAGATGGGAGAATGGACCTTGATATAAGTTTTGATGGAAGACAATGTGCACACCAGTTTACATCAAGATGGATGTAGTTGACCAGTTGCTACTAGCGGAAGGAGTTTGTAGGCAGCTAGGAATAGTCAGCTACCATGCAGATGTAGAAGACTCGAGGGGAGGGTCCAAACAAGGAGAAACCCACCTGGATAAAACTGGAACTGTCCCTGTGGTACGTGTACAATCTGTACGTGTGTTGCCCTACCAGAGTGTACTAGGCACCATTCAGATAGATAATGAGCTCAAAGCCTCAGCTCCCCTTTTGTTGCAACCAGAGTTATCGGGAGTAGGGTCACAAGTTGAGGAATCATTGTTGACTGTTCAGGATGATGGTGCAGCACGTGTATCATTGGTAAACCTTACAGGATTTACTCAGACCATAGACAGTGGAACCTCATTAGGCACACTATCAGAGATATATAGATGAGGAGATAAAGCCCTTGAGTGAGCTAGAACACAATAATTATAGCATTGGCTACAGTGAGCCAGTTGGTCAGCACTGAGGGACTGCAAGAAAGGAAATTGAGGTTAGTAGAGATGATTAAGATCGAAGATCCAGAATTGCAGGAGGTGATACTTCAATATCACCACTTGTTCAGTGTAGATGAGGAGGAACGAGGAGAGATGGACCTTGTACAGTTAACCATTGATACTGGAGAAGCCTCACCAATGAAGCAGCCAGCGAGGCACATACCGTTTGCAGCTAGGCAAGAAGTTGCTCAACAATGTAAGATGGAAGAAGCCAATGTTATTCGACCATCGAGTAGCCTTTGGTCCAGTCTGATTGTCCTTGTAAAGAAGAAGGACGGAGTCTACGTTTCTGTGTAGATTACCGTAAACTCAATAATGTAACCAAAGCTGACACTTTCCCCTTACCTAGGATGGATGACATCTCGGGAGGCTGCAAGTTCTTTTCTACACTAGATCTGAAGTCAGGGTACTGGCAGATCAGAGTACACCCAGACTCTCAGGAAAAGACGGCGTTTGTGACACACCAAGGCCTATACCAGTTTAGGGTGATGCCATTTGGCCTAATGAATGCGCCGGCAGTCTTTCAACGACTGATGCAGCAAGTCTTAATGGGTTTCAATCCTGAAGCTGGACCTGACTACATAGCAGTCTATCTTGATGACATTCTGATCGTTTCAAAAACTTTAGAGGAGCATAAGAGTCACCTGGAGCAAGTGTTTAAGAGACTTGAAGATGTTGGACTAAAGCTGAATCCTAAGAAATGTTCATTTGCTTGCCAGAAAGTAGAATACCTAGGCCACATTGTAATGGCAAAAGGGCTGAAGCCAAACCCTGAACGTATTGAGGCAGTGAAACAGTTCAAGGAGCCATACTGTACGTCAGTTCCTGGGATTAGTTTCATTTTATAGAAGATTTGTGCCAGGTTTTGCAAGGATTGCAAGTCCTCTACATACATGAATTGACCAAGAAGGAAGTTCCTTTTAAATCGCCAGACAGCATTTGATCAGCTAAAGAGTAAGTTAGTGGAAGCCCCAGTGCTAGCGTATCCTGATTTTGACAAGGAATTCACCCTGGAGACGGATGCCAGCATACAGGGATTGGGTGCCATCCTATCACAAGTACAGGAGGATATGAAGCTTCACCCAGTGGCATATGCCAGCAGAGCCTTGGCTGCCCAGGAAAAAAGGTATACAATTACCTGTACTGAGTTAGAGACATTAGCTGTTGTGTGGGCTATGAGTCATTTTCACAGTTATTTGTATGAGCATGATGTCACCATACTAACAGATCACTCAGCAGTCAGAGCAGTCTTGGGAAATCCTGGGGGAGGTAGTAAACACACAAGATGGTGGATGCGAGTATATGGTAGGGCTGCGCCTAATATGCCAGCATAATTTTGGGAATAATAGGAAGTGAAAAGAATTAAGAATTATGCTGGAATAGCTAATAGGGAATTATACTGGAATAACAAGGCAAATTATTATTATGCTACACTATAAACCTGCTATAAACTACAAAACACTCACTTGTAATAAACTCTCTAGTAGCTATCTCTGATAAAAGTTAAAAACGCTGCTACAAAGTCTAACATGTGAGCTTAGATTATGTAGACTTAAACCCACAATCAAATATTTCTTGTGTCCATGACAACTTCAAATGCTGTAGAGGGCCTATTCTTGCACAATTAAGGTAATAAATGTTATGTTGTGTACTTAATAAGTAGGATATTGTAATTGTTTAAGGGAATAATTTATATAGGAATAATAGGTAAAAGTTGGGAATAATTTTTGGAATAATAGGTAAACTTTAAAAGAAATTCTCAAAAGAATAATAGGTAAAATTAAAAGCATAATAGGTGTAGCCCTAGTATATGGGGCAGGAATACGAAATGTGAATATCTTATATAGAGTGGGGAGAGATAACACTAATGCAGATGCACTATCCAGGCAACCTCACTTGTCTGCCCCAACAGTTGGTACAGCTGATGATGATGTGCAAGTATTATCCATTGGAACAGGTGATGAGTTGGATATATCGTCATTATACTCATATTGGAAGCAGAGTCCACGGACAGGGAAAACAATTCTACAGAGAAGGAAAATAATCCCTATCACTTTGCTCAGGAGCAAAGGAAGGATGCTGAGATAATGGCTTTGATTGACTACTTGGAAAAGAGAACCCTACCAAAGTCTACCATGGATGCACGCCGAATGGTAGCACAGGCACCGTTGTTTGCGTTAATTGATAGAGTCTTGTACTACGGTAGTGTCTTGGTGTTGCACAGATGCGCCAATTATGACTCCAAATATTATTTGAAATACTAAAATATTGAAATACGTGATACTTAGAAAATTTAGGTAAATTGAGCTAAAAACTAAGAAATCAAGCAGAATCGAACCCTTAACAGGCAGATCAGGAAGCAAGGTACCTATACAATAGGATAATAACAATGGTACTGAGCTGGACTGTTTTCAAGCCTTCCTTATTTTCTTTTCCGTTTTTACCTACTGCGATGCATATTATACTAAATGTATTTCAAATATGTATTTAATAATTGGTGTGTGCAACACCAAGACAACACCTGTACTGGTTGGATGATAAACAACCAGATGTAAAGCGAATTGTTGTTCCCAGACATCTTCGAACACAAGTGATGCAGGACTACCACTCAGGAAGTAAGGCAGGCCATTTCTTAGGAGTACGATTGTTTAAACCCTTGTCAAGATGATGGTGGTGGGATGGAATGTACAAAGATAGTTTAGACTATCTTAAGGACTGCCCTCAATGTGCCATAGTGTCTGGTACAGGAAGGAAGTGCAACCCCCCACTGAAGCCAATTCCAGTTGAGAGAGTATTCCGAATTGTCGGTGTGGACATAATGGAACTGCCCAAGACGAGCGCTGGTAACCAGTACGTGGTGGTATTTCAAGACTTTTTGTCAAAATGGCTATTTGTGTTTGCTACCAAGGATCAGAAGGCAACTACGCTAGCCAAGTTACTGGTGGAGGAGGTGATCCCAATAATTGGCATTCCTGAAGCATTATTGTCCGACTGTGGGACAAACTTACTATCCCACTTGATGAAGGATGTATGCCAGATGTTAGGAGTGAATAAATTGAATACCACAGCTTACCACCCTCAATGTAACGGCCTCATGGAGAGGTTCAACAGAACCCTCAAGATGATGCTGCGTAAGCATGCGGCTAAGTTTGGATCACAGTGGGACAGAATTTTTGTCAGGGGTGCTCTGGGCGTACTGAAACATGCTGCATGATTCCACTGGAGAGAAGCCATCTTTCCTTTTATTTGCAATGGGCTGTAGGTCTCCCACAGAAGCTTCATTTACACCACCCCAAGGTGGCCAGATGGATTGTACTGATATTTCCGATTACCATGAGGAGCTGGTACTGTCATTGTCTGAGGCTAGGAGTGCAGCTCACTATGCCATACGAAAGGCACAGAAACACTACAAATATCAACACGATAAGAGGGCCCATGACTTGGAAATGAAGATAGGTGACTGGGTATTGATCTACTTTCCTGCTGACGAGTCTGGTAAGCAAAGAAAGTTGTCCCGTCCCTGGCACAGGCCCTACCGTATAGTAGCTAAGGATGATGTGGATATCATTGCTACCAATGTGTACTTCCCTGATGAGAAGAATATCAAAGTTAATCGAAATCGAGTACAGATGTGTCCTTTTAATTTCCCTGCAGGGTACCACTGGTATGGGAAAAAGCAGTCAAGCCCTGGTCATCCTCCAAAATGGGTAGAGCAACTGTTGGCAAGAAGTGAGGACAATACGAGTGGAGACAATATGGATGGAGATGGTACAGATGAAGGCACTGATGCAGATTCAATGGATAAAGACATTGACCCAGATCCTCTGGATGGTGATACTAAGGGTGTGGATGTTGTGGAAGAACCTGCGGTGCCAACCCATGCTGATGATGTCACCCCTGCTGTGACTGATCCACCTACACGTAGGACTCGGACCAGGATAATCAGACCACCAACCCGATACCACTGAGAGGCTCGAGCCTTTTTGAAGACCGGGGTGATGTAACAGTGACAAACAATTTACACAGATACAGTAGCTAGTTATTAATTTGTTATAGGATGCACATGTGTAGTTGTACATGGGGCTTTAATAAGAAAACAACCTCGTGTCTGTGGCTGCCATAGTTAAGTGGAGTAGCGAGAGTCCAAAGAGGCGCAGCAGATATTGGCGGCGGTGTGACATCCGTGACACAAACCATTACACACACCTAATATAGAAGTGCAGTAATCTACGCCGTTGATTAATCGTGGCATGAACCATTACACACACCTTATATGGAAGTGCAGTAATCTACACCGTTGATTGATCGTAGCATGAACCATTACACACGCCTAATATGGAAGTGCAGTAATCTACGCCGTTAATTCAGCCGTGACGCGAGCCATTACGCGCACTTCTACGGAAGCACAGCAATTGGCTACGCCAGACTAGCCCCAATCATGTCACCGGCACACTAAAGTAACTAAAGAGAGTATAAATGAATGGACATTTAAGATATGGACTCACTTGTACAAATCCCCTTTGTTACTACACACGTGATTAGGCCTGCGTCGATTATAATAGGTGTGGCGTGCTAAGTAAAGCATCAATAATTTTGTTGAAAGCTCTTGCATGTGGTAGATCAGAATTTATGCTGTATGTAGAGGTAACTGGAGGTTCATAAACAAGTAAGCTTATAGAAATGTATATTAAACTGTGTATTATTAGTAGCATAACAAATTACAGCTTTGAAACGAATGGATTAATGGATGTTTTCTTATGGAAAGAGATTCTTTGTTGCCGTAGTCTAGAGTCCGCGCAAAATTCGACCGGATGTGGTTTTTCGCTTTTATATTATATCATAGATACTCTACCCTCCAGATAGCCATGCTATAACCTGCTGCTACTAAAGGCTTTATAGACACTGCGAGGTAAGCTGCTTTTGGGTTATTCCAGCTGTAGCTGATATGCTGACGCTGGGTAATGACACTACGCGACCGAAAATGATGGCAAAAAGCGCTTAGAAACTTTTAGAAATGAACTTGGAGATGCCTGAAGACATAGCTATCGCGTCGTGCAAGTCTGGAATCAATCCATGCAGGCACGACTGAGTTATCGCCGGGACGGTCAGACAGACAGACAGACAGACGGCTTTTCAGCTTAGACTAGTATCCTGCTTAGTTCTAGCACGTGATCAAACAAAGACGCAGGACTTCAAAGCAATTAATAATGTAAGCAACTGCAAGATCACGTGATCCAATCAGTCCATTATCAAAACATATTGCACCAAACCTCCCATACATCCATCATTCTGAAGTAGATAGTATGTGCCTCTCTGGAGGTATATACTATCTACCAGCGTTGCAACTGAGTCACAATCAGGTGACCCGCTGACCCATTGGCTTAGACCCGGTGACCCGGATGGCGACCCGGATGTGACCCGCATAAAAAAACTTAAAACTTGAAATCTACAGAACAACATAGATAAAATATAACTATTATGAAGTACTTGTAAAGAAACTATTGCTTGTGCTAGCACATTAATAATAAATCGATCCATACTCTCTAATAGAACAGTCACTGATATTATTGTGACTGCTATATTAGAGAGTATTATAAACCCGGATTTCTTAAGCTTGACCCGGGGAAATAGTGACCCATTTGACCCAGATATCCAGATTGACCCGACCCGGTTGCAACACTGCTATCTACGCAGCAATGGAGACCAATATCTAGTTAACTATTGATTAGCCAATCAAGTAATACAGTGTAGCTATACGCCGGTAGAAGGCTAGCACCTCAGCAGATGAACCTACCCTGCTCCTGCTATGATGATGACACGTTTAAGCAACAATGCAACTTTGTAGGACACGCCCATTTATCGAGTCACAATGTTTAGCCACGTTATACGCCCGCTGCTACTAAAGGCTTTATGGACCGCCATTGCAAGGTAAGCTGCTTTCCGGTTATTCCAGCAGCTTATATGCTAACACTGGGTACAGAAGTGATACATCAATATAGATTGTGTATATGAAAGTTTATGCAAATCATTTGAAGGGGGTCCAAGTTATGGCAACTATCAACCTGCTGTGTAATAGTCCTTCTCAAATACATTCAAGTGTTTACTTCAGACTGATAATATGACAAGCCGTAGAGCATACATAGGAAAAGTGCTGATACAAATTTGGCTGAAATCCATGAAGAAATGAGTGAGTTATTAGACAAACAAGTGAATGTATAAAAAGAGAGTTTGAAAAAAGCTTCCGGGGTTCACAAAAGCTCCCGCAAGCCTACGAAAAGTGTGCGATGAAAATGAAAGGAAGAAGAAAAAAGCGACTGCTGCGTAAAAATTTTTGTAGTGACAGGAAGGCATTTATAAGGCTGTATCAGAAGAACTGCTGAACCGATTTCTATCAACTTCGGGATATTGATTCTTCAAACAATAAAGGTACTAATTCTCTAGCCGTAAACGGGCGAATCGGGCGGGAAAGGATGGTTCGTTGTGCGTAGTCACACAACAGGCACCATAAAACTCGCATTAGCTGGTACTTAGGAATGGTGGCACCTATCTCCTCCATTCTCGGTTTGTTGATTCTGTATAGTAAGAACGTTGTGGGTTGGTAATAACTAAGCGATATATCTTTAATGACAGCTTAGCTGGAGTGTTTGCGAGTTTGAGGGCAGTGCTACGTGTAAATAACTCTTGGCCTCGCAACTCACTATCGTGAGTCTTGATATCTACAAGTTGGAATGATATTGATGGCATCAAAGTTTTACATGACACATGCACTTCTATTAGTAAGTCATACATAACCTATATAGCTCATTAGCTACCGCGTGAGAAGGAGCTCTAGCTTAAACACAGTATACAGTGGCGGCTAGCATTAGTGAGAAGCATGCAGGGGGTAAGAAGTGTACATGGATGAAGCACACGGAGGTTTAACCATATAAGTTTATGGCTAGCTACTTAGCTATAGTCTCGCGTAGCCAGATCACTGATTTTTTACGATTGCAGTATAAGCACATGAATTTTTATGGACGCTTATACTGCAAGCGATAACGCCCTGTAAAAAATTAGTGGTCTGGCTTCATGAGACTACTAGCCATACCATGCACAGTTTTATGATGACAATAATTCTAGCATAATGCAAAGAATTGTAATTCTGGCATTTTGCAAATAAATGTTTGCAAGTAACTGGGTCTTGGGTCAGATTGATATACTCTAATAGAACAATTATGCAAACATTTCCAAATCCAGAAAATTTTACAATTGGCAAATGGATAGATTCAGTCAGTAAGTAACAATTACATGTACGTAACTAGCTACATA
The DNA here is from genome assembly GCA_963930835.1 of Spongia lamella. NCBI lineage: Eukaryota > Metazoa > Porifera > Demospongiae > Dictyoceratida > Spongiidae > Spongia > Spongia lamella. The sequence goes on along the minus strand of OZ005746.1, from coordinate 21,558,418 downwards.
CATATACAAATAAATTTTTAGCTAATCATGCCTCTCATGCACCAAACTTTCCCACTATACAGTTGTCCTAAGCCCATGCATATTGGGAATTCTGATCAGCCAAAGGAGAGCACTTTGGTGTTGTTTTGTCCAACTTCTTTATCAGGACTCCCCCATACGATCACTAAGTAGCTGTGCACCTTCAAAATGAGTGACTCCACTGACCAGGCAGGCTAAGTTCACAGACACATGGCACTACGTATAAGTACCCAACTATATATATAGCTAGGAGATATGAAGAGACATAGGAGATGCGTACCCTTGAATAACTCTACATTTGTCACTACTTGTGTATACCTACAGTATATCTAATAAACAACTTAGCTACAACCTGCATGGTGTTTTCTGATCTGATAATGAAAACCAATCCAGCAACATAACATTTGAGTCCGCTTTAAGTCAGCATTTAGCTTCCCTGTAACATTATGACATACCATGCAGGCTTTGAGTGGGTCTTTTAAGCCATCTACTATAAGGACTCGGCACTACAAAACACAGTTCAGTTACCTAAGGGAACAGTAGCTACATAGTTAACTATAGAGCAAATGTTGATAATAATTATATTGATAAACAACTATGATTACAATATAGCAATGCCAATAAACAACAGAATATAAAATCATAAATACATCTTTTGATATGTTAATGAATCTTCTCACCGGGATTAAAAATTAAACATAAAAATAAATAGCTATGTATAAATAGCAAAAGTGAATTCTTGTACCTATTCTTGTCTAAGATTGTTAAAATGAGTAGCTAATAATTATACTGTACGACTGTAGTAGCTATGAGATCAATTATTTTAGTCAAGTTTTGGCTTTTTGTTAAGTGGCTCACACATATCATGTAATACAGCCTCATTGTGATTATAAGAAATTTCATCAGTGTCTTTTGTAACTGTCGTCGAGCTAGCTTGAAGACTAGCGGGTGATTTGATGTCAGTAGAATTTTCTTGCCCTTCTGTTGTTGTCCCATCACAGCCTTCAATATCAGGCTGTCGACTTTCATTGATGCATGTGCTTGGTCCTTCACATTCTGCATTGTGGTTCAGAGAGGCATTATCAGAACTTCCAGAAGAACTGTCCTGTGTGTCATTTGTGGCACATTTCTCTAAGTCAGCACCTTGAAACAGGTATCGGCTTGGCGGGATGTGAGTAAAATCTACAAATATTGTAATCTCGGATAATGTGTGCATTTTGCAATACTATAATTGGTTCGCGTTCACCTGGCGATCGCTATTTCTTTAATAACTTCAGGTAGAAACTCGCAAGAACAAAACTTTTTTATATCATTGTGAAGCCCGTCAAATGCCGGAGACGATTAAAGAAGAAGCGCTTCAGTTGGAGTCAGTGCTTGAAAGATATGAAGCTTTTTAAGTTTTCCCATACATTTCCTATGTAGAAGCCGTTCAAGCACAATCTTTTGAAGTTACCGAGCTGACCCATGTTCATGAAGACAAGGAGACACGCCAATGTTTCATCAGTAATAATAAGCGCCGTATATTTTCATCGCTAATGGGAATTGTTTGCACGAAGATACCTAGCTCTATTCCAACTATAGAGCTATACAATTCTAATTTTATCATTCACACAAACTTATTTAACCTTGCTGTTCTTGGTTTACTGATATATATTTCATTAAAACATAACTACTTAGCTATGTTACTGCTCCAGAAGCGCTTTTCTTTCTTTAACACAGTGTAGCACGAGTCTTAGTGAAGATGCCATTTTACTAACGTGATCTATGTGCGCACATATTATGCATAATTAAAACCGTTACGTAGAAAACATATGTCGAAAACTCTTTGATCTTAAATGGTTTCATTTCAACCAGCTGAATCGTCAGGTGAACGCGAACCAACTATAGTTAGGATACATATATAGCCAATAGCAAAGCATGTAATAGTAACTATATACTGACTATACCCACTATAGCTACTGACTGGAGCACAGGACAGCATAGGTTTAAAGTTTAAAGGACTAGGTAGTCAGTCAATTAGTTCAATACCTTATAATCTAGTTACCATGCATAGCATGCATTTATTTCGGTCGGGAAAGGAGGTCTTTGTTCCAGCCGTAAAGTTCGTCCTAGGCTGGTTAGGTGTATGCGGTCTTTAACACTAACTCTAACCCTAAGTATTAGCTACACCTGCACAATAGGCCAGGTAGCTATACATCTGCTAGTTGCAAACAACGCTGTGTATGGGCACTGTAGTAATTCTCATATACGTCACACTAGCTGTCGGTATAAATTTGGTCAGCTGATAAAAAGTATAGTGCACTATAAGAGATCTATCAAACTTTTACCTGCAGATTTGTGGGTGGGGCTCAGTCCAATTCCCTGCAACCAATCAGATCCCAATCTTCTGCACAGTTCAGCAATAATAACATCACAGTCTCCTAACAATTCCACATCAAATGTCAAGTGCTTTAGTGGTTCCCGATTGATCAACACCTGTGGAACTCCATCTTCCAGTATGCCTACACACATTGCATTATTTTACCATTTAATATTTATTTGTGGATCAACACCCCCAGCAAACATACAGTAACAATAAATTGATTCCCCTGACCAATAGGAGTGCCATACACTGCTGACTTAATAACAGAAGCAGAAAATGGTGGTCCATGTTAGAGGTTAGTTCAAAATTGTAGAGCAAGTCTTATACTACCGTATAACAGGAAATTGGCGCGACAGAAAACATTCACAAATTTCACGTTTTGTTAGCCATTCACGAATATTTTCTAGTGAAACTTTTCCATTTCACGCACATCCTTAGTTTTAAATGATGGCTTTGTTTAAGTACCCCAAACATATCGATCTTCGGAATTATCCAACTCTCTTCTGCAAGATAAGAGTTCCCCTAACACAGGAGTCCATATTGTGCTGTACACGTGGTGACCTCAAATGCAGCTTTCGACTTCCATATCCATCAGAATCATACACGTGTCGTAAAATACGCGCCCAAAATTATGCGCGACAATTAAGGCGCTTATTAAAATAATTTCGAAACCTCTGTAAACCGCGAATGTTTTCTCGCGAATGGACTTCTAATGGGGAATTCGTGAAAGTTTTCTGTCGCGCTAATTTCCCGTTATACGGTATATCATCACAGCAAATTTCATAGCAATACAATGTTCCTATGCAAAGAAATAGCGCCGAATAAATAGGATATAAAATTACCTCGCATGTCAAATTATGCGAATCTACAGCTGCTAAATTGCTCAGGATTATTTTCTAGCTTCTCTGTTCAGAGCTTGAAATAATGGTCGGACATTGGACATTTTCCGACCAAAAGTACCAAATGTCCGAACATTTTGGAATTTGGTCGGACAAAATTTTGGTTTTTTGTTGATTTTTAAGTATTTCCCATATTTTACACTATTTTGTCTGAACAAATTTCTAAATGTCTGATCAAAATCAGTTTACTTCTGACACTATGTCTGCATTTTTTTCAGCTAATTTCAAGCTCTGTCTGTTACTCGCTATTTAGTGCCTGATAACTCTCTTTTCTACATACCATATAGCGCGAAACGTTGGCGGTGGAAAACATTGGCGAGTTGAACTTCGATTTGCCAAAATTTTCCCTTCCAATGTTTTCCGCAAATCCGTAAATTTGATCTCACACGATCCAGTTGATTTAACGCATGGTTTGTTCGAACATGGCTGCGGGTTAACACCTGTCGTGTCGTCGACCTCTCCAGCCCTTCCTGACCCCGATGGTCCACTGAGTGAAAAGGTTCCAGCAAAAGCTATCGAGTAGGTAACGTTACTGTATACTGTACGTTTACGAGCGAGTGTACGGGTAGCCGCCTAGTGTATTGTACTGGTTGCTCAGCTGGTTGGGTCTATTGTCGTAAACTGATGCGAACTCTGATGTGTTATTTGCGCTAGGTAGTCTATAATGCAGGTTTATTTTTTCGTTATTCTCGCTGATTCGCCAAAGTTTTGCGCTGCCAATGTTTCCCGACGGCCACCACTCATTTCTACAAGTAGGTTATTCGCCAAAGTTTTCTTCACCAATGTAATATTTTGCTGATTCACCAAAGTTTTACGCCGCCAACGTTTCGCGCTATACGGTACAACACAAAGAAAACCTGCTAGTTTACTTGTAAAACTTGCGCTATTTCCCCACTCCACAGAAACGGCGTAAACACTGATAATCCGTTACACAAATTTTTTTGCTCGACATTCGGCCCTCCGCCCACTATCACTTAACTCAAATACGTCATGAAAAGCTTTGTACTCGCTAGTATACTAGAAAAAATCTGACACACAGCATAGCTTTCGTATAGTACTCCACTGACATAATACATTATCTAGCGCTAAATTAATAGCATGCGGTTTACCTTACATAAGATCAATGTATTTTTATGGATTTGTGGCCTAAATAAGGCCTCTACTAGACCGCCACCTTATGGCAAACTGGTAACTTGGTGAGTAGGGCAGTTTGTAATCATGATAGCCTTTTTAACCCTAAACGTGGCCCTAAAGCTTTATATCGGCTTCTAAACCACTAAGCAATCAACTGGGGGTGAGGCGATATATGTGGGATTATGTGAACAACCGTGATGTGTTCATCATAATCATGATGGTGAAAGCAAGTAAATGAGTAGCTTGCAAATAATTAGCTATTAGTATATATACTAGACAGATGTTCAACATCAGGGGGCGAGCCTGAGGATGCATGCATGAAGTTATTATGAGTTCTTTTGCTGAAGCAGTGAAGGATTTACCACAACCAATGAGCTATTGGCATGAGAGAAAACACTTACTCTTGCATGGCATAATTAACACAAGCATCAATAGTAGACTTCACTTTCAGTTTTAACAGTGTGGAGAGTAAAACCGTGGACAACGAGTAGAATGCAGTAATATACGGAAACATTGGAATCGGCAAATCACGATCACGTGTACAAAAGGATGGAATTTCGAGAGGTTGGTTTTCTGCTATCGATTCAGTACGTTGTCAAGCTTCCCTTCTCCGCTGCAACAACGTTTGTCGCTGCTCTGTAGACATCATGGCACGCCGACGTCTCTCACGTGCTCTCCTTGCTTCCAGCCTCTGCTCTCTCTTCTGCAGTTTCTGTTCCGTCTAACATGATGTTGTTCTCTTCTCCTTCTCAACCTCTCCTCTCTGTCCATCGTCGTCCACGTCCCAAAATGAGTACAGAGTCAGTAATAGAGTCCACATGCCTAATTAATATAGTCAGTAATCTTCGCCGTTTCATCCCCACGACCAGCCAAATATTGTTCTCTTCTTCTTCTCAGCCTCTCCTCTCTGTCCATCGTCGTCCACGTCCCAAAATGAGTGCAGTCAGTAATCGAGTCCACGTGCCAAATTAATGTAGTCAGTAATCTTCGCCGTTTCGTTCATCGTGGCATGGTTGACCGTACCAAATATGGAGTGGACGTAATCTTTGCCGTTTCATTGTTCGTGCATGGTTGACCGTACCAGCCTAATATGTAGTGGCCGTAATCTTTGCCGTTTCATTGTTCGTGCATGGTTGACCGTACCAGCCTAACATGGAGTGGCCGTAATCTTTGCCGTTTCATTGTTCGTGCATGGTTGACCGTACCAGCCTAATATGGAATGGCCGTAATCTGTGCCGTTTTATTGTTCGTGCATGGTTGACCGTACCAGCCTAATATGGAACGTCAGGACATGAAGACGGATATTTTTGCAATGCCAAAGCACTTGTATGGAAGTATCCGTAAGTTTATCGTGTTTGTTTGTACATGAACCACCGTACCAAACTACAGTAGTGTGTTGCAATCCCGTTTTTCGCCGCGGTTCTTTGCGCATGGACCACCGTACGTTTTCCATGTTAGAGTGGGGCTCGCTCAGGCTCGCCCCAACAAGGGATACTTTAACACTCTATTACTACAGTATTCACATAATTATCTGTTGTGTTACTCACTTGGGACTAGAGCAACAGGTCTGACTTTTAGCGATGATCCTATTACCACCAACAGATCAGCCTACAATAGTCAACGAAAAACAAAAATACCATAAATTGACAAAAGTTCACTGTTAAAAAATTTTGCTGGTTGCAAAAATTTCATGCATAAAACTGACAAATACTTTTTTCTGGCGATTGTGTCATTATTTGTGGTAGAGCCTATATTGAAGATTTAGAAGACAGAAATGGTTTGCCTTGCCTTAAAAATAGAGTGCACAAAATAGAGTGCTTAAAAATATGTGTGTAATTTTTGCTGTATTCCCACAATTATTTTAACATGATATGTTTAAAAATTGACGGAAATTTTTGTGGTACATATGTAACACCACACTATTAAGGTAACGTTGTTAACACAATACTGATGCCAGAGAGCTACCCATATGTACATATAAAAGTCACAACTGACAAAGCTTGTTATTAAGCCATGTATGAGCATAAAGGGACTGAACTGAAAATATAAATATGGTGCATGCAAACCAATACATGCTATATTACTAACAGACAACTTGTCTTGCTCTAGTGTGTGGTGGAACACGTCAGGCAGGCCTTCACCAAAGAATACGATGTCTGGCTTCATGATGGTCAGTTCTTGACATTCATCATCATTACTGTCATCAGCTGATTGTGCTACCTGCCCTGAGCACTTTGGACACTGAGGGACTATCTAAAGCAGTAAAAAGTTGACATAAAATCATCTCAAAATTATTCTCCAGTATAGTTTTGTGTCTTATTGTTACCGTATATTGCAAATTGTTCGAGGTGGAAAAATTTTGCGGATGGACAAGGTACTTCAAATTCGCTGGAAAACGTTCGCGGTTCGTTCACCCTGGTCAAAATGTGCTCACGTGCGTAGACTATGCGATTTCATTAATTGAATGCATATGCTTAATAATTCTGAATAATTATATTTACCGCTTAACTTGTCGCTTTCTGACCTTGGCAGATATGGCTAAGCAGTGTGGCTGTAAGATTGTATCAAGCTGGAAATCACACAGTGTAGCCTGAGCTACGGTTACGGCGGCAATCAATGCCGATGCGTGGCGTGCCAACTGCATGGACACGTGAAATCCTATTAATGGCAGAGGAGTTCGAAATAACCATCTGTATATCGCATTGACAGTCCTATTTTCTTCCTGTAGTGTTCGACAGTGATATTCCAACAACCAAAAAGTTTAGCTGGAAAAGTTTCGCGGTCACCAATTAATCCACGAAAACCGTGAAACTTTTCCACCTTGAATAATTTGCAATATACGGTATATGGACAGTGACATTGTGTATAGACCTAAGAGTAGTAGACCAGCACCATACTACTTTTTTGATGTGGCGAAAAAAGGATAAATAATTGGCATATCTATAGCAAAGAGACAATTTTGCTGCTCTTTTTTTACCCTGGGGAAAATCCTGTATACTGTTATTAGATATTATACATGTTAGAAATTACCATTTAGTGGGTTTTTATCACAAACATTTGTAATAAAATACAAAGTAACACAAAATATTGTGACCTCCACCTTCATGAAAACAATACTTCAAATATGTACGTAGTCTAGATGTACAATCTGCTTTAAGCATATTACAATTACCTGGCTTCCCTTTTCATTAAGTACGGTAGTACTTAATAGTAGGGATCGCTATGAAAAACTATGGCTTCTGGAATTTTCGCACTTTTAAAAACAACCTTATAACAGGCTTTAGCCAAAAAACCTACCTGGATGCATTAGTACTGCTGTAATTAGGCTGTATCTTTGTTAAACGCAGCGAAAAGTCTAATATTTCGATCCACAGCGATTTTAAAAATTTCAAAATTTACCTGCATTTCGTCTGCCGGCCAGCCAGCCAGCCAGCCTGCCTGCCAGCCTGCCGTAAGACCCGGTTCCGCTAGGTGTATAGCTCCAGATTTTTCAGACAACAAAGGTAATCACGTCGGATTTACGAAAATGTTATTTTGATTAAGGTTTGTTCACTGCGCCATAGCTTGTCCTTTGTTCTATCTTCATCGATTGATCTTCCTCAACCGAAGGATGACGAAATATTACGAAGGTGTCAACATTCCACGCAAGGTGTTAAAATGAAACAATAAACACCTTGGATAGGCGTATGCTTACTGATGCAATCCGTAACGCGTAATGGAAGAAGAATTCAGTCTTTCCCTATAGTTTCGTCTTCCATAGCCACACCAATTTATTTGCACGCAGCTGCTTTATCGATCTTCTGATTGTAAGCGCCGGATGTTAATTATAACATTAAGCGCTTATAATCGGACACCTATTAACGACCTAGTAACTGCGTATTAAATAAAATGGTCTGGCTACGAGTAGAATATAGTCCTTCCTTCACAGTACAAGTCGTTTTACCATATAGACACTTGCAGTATTGTGATGAAACGAGTCTGTTGTAAGGGTGGGCGTGGCACATACGTAGCGAGCCATTGTAAACTATGTAGATATCAATTGCTAAGAAATAATTCCAGTCTTGAGTGCCTGTAACAGCTAGCTATAAAAAGTAAACAACTAGATTTTTTTAAAAATTTGAATTTTAAAAAGGGGAGTAGGGATCGTAGCTCAGTATAAAAAGTAAGGAAACAAGTTGTTGATCACTCACCACCCAGCATATTGCATGTGTTTACTCAAGTATACAATTGCAGCTGGGTAAGCGTTCATACATGCACAAATAAAACACATTCTCTAGCACTTCTACAAGATTTAATCCCTACTTTGGCAGCCAGCATTCAAAGCAAAACATCATGCAGCCAACGTAGGGATTAAATCTTGTAGAAGTGCTAGAGAATGTGTTTCATTTGTGCATGTATGAACGCTTACCCAGCTGCAATTGTATACTTGAGTAAACACATGCAATATGCTGGGTGGTGAGTGATCAACAACTTGTTTCCTTACTTTTTATACTGAGCTACGATCCCTACTCCCCTTTTTAAAATTCAAATTTTTTTAAAAAATCTAGTAATAATTCATACATTGCATTTCAGTTTTAAAAGGTGATTGCACATGCACATTAATGGCTTAAATTTCCATTGATTTCCTTTGGAACCAATAAAGCTTCTTCACAACAGCAAATTGACAAACTGACATATGATTTAAGTAGACAATAATATTACATTAGGTAGTATAATGGTAAGGATATCACATTTAACATGTTGTTACCTGATTAAAAATGTCTTCCTTGATTTCTTCAGCATTTACTTGGTATTTGCAGTGCATGCAGGAAGCAGTTGCAAATGATCCTATGTAACAATAGATTGACAAATCCATATGAACATAACATGTATCACCAGCATGTATTGCAGTATATAAAATACACTTGTTCAATTGAGTGCACCTTAAGTCTGAGATTATGACAGAGAAGAGGTGAGGACTAAAGGTGTTTGGGATATCAGCACATGATAACAAGTGTTCTGAGATTTACCAAAATGATATGTCAGATCGAAATGGGATTGTATAGCTAAGCAAACACCAAGGGCATTCCTACATACTACGTATTTCATAGCATATGGCATATATCATAATGTAGCATGTACGGCAGGGCTGAGCAGTAAAGGAAAAGGCTATACGTATCTCGATAATGCATTAAAAACTATCTCAATAATGATAAATATCTTGATAAATAAATTATACATAATATTACCATTCAAAAATTGCTCTGTATATTATTAACATGCCTGTACGTTTTATGTAGTGTACAGTAGTACCTGGAAATTTACCATTACCACAACAATTATCTTAATCATAACAGTGGATTTAATATCTGGATAAATCGGTAAGTAAAGATTAAATCTCTACTTTGGCAGCCCAGCATTCAAAACACAATACATCAATGCATCACATAGGGAATAAATCTTGTAGACTAATTTGTGTAAATACATATTGTGCATGCGTGTGTAACATACCATGACACTGGATGACTCTGGTGATGCCAGCTGTCTGCTCTAAAGTATCAATATTCTGAGTGTAGTTTCTTAACAGTTTATCCCTCTTCTCTAATTCAGATATAAAATAGTGACTTGGAGAAGGTTGAAATTGTCCTGGGTATATTTCCTATAAAGAAGTCGGCATTAATACACATGTACATGTGTACTACACACACCTTAGCAAAGTTGAAGAATGGCCGAGGATCATCCTTAAAGTAGTTGATGTCAAACATGGCCTGAGGATCAGGTAGGTCAGGGTATTCAACTGCCAGTCGTGCATACACGCCATTGGCTGACCGAAAATCAGGTATACCACAGGAAACAGAAATCTGTCAATGCATATATCATTAAGTACGGTAGTATTTAATAGTAGGATTGGTAAGAAATTGTATGGTTTCCCGATTTTTCGCACTTCATAAAACAACCTTCCAATAGGCTTTACCCGAAAAAACCGACTGGAATGCATTGGTAAGGCTGTAATGATGCTGTACATTGGTTAAACGAAGCGACAAGTCGAATATTTCGACCTACAGCCAACTTTGAAAATTTCAAAATTCACCTGTATTTCGTCTGCCAGCCAGCCTGCCAGCCAGCCTGCCGTAAGACCCGGTTGCGCTAGGTGTAGGGCTCCAGAAATTTTCCACAATAAAGGTAATGGCGGCGGATTTATGAAAATGTTGTTCCGAAGACGATTTACCCACTGCGCCATGTCGATTCCTTTTATCCTTCATTCCCTTCCTTGTTCTTCTATATTCCTTTAGCAAGGTGTGAATCTCACCTTCGAAGGCTTCTTGCACACGATATGATTAGTTACAGTGGTACCATGGCAGATGTTTTCGCATGTACTTTATTACATCATGAACTTCGAGATTATAGCCTTGGACAAATAGCTTTTGCTGTTTTTCGAACATTATTTGCTATCACACAGCTGCTTTGCCATGTAAGCATGTTGTAAACAAGCATAAACATTTCCCTGCTGAAAGATTATTATGAATGTTTAGCATGTATAAAAAGCAAACAAACTATATAGAATGATAAAAATAATTCAAAATTCAAAAGGTAAGTAGGGATTGAATTCAATAGTGCTACAAAAAGTAAGGAAACAAGGAATAAGATTTTGGGACGAGAGAACATTCTGGCATGAGATAGTTTATAAAAGTTTAATCCCTACTTTTGGCAAACATATTAGTGAGCCAAAAGTAGGGATTAAACTTTTATAAATTATCTCATGCCAGAATGTTCTCTCGTCCCAAAATCTTATTCTTTGTTTCCTTACTTTTTGTAGCACTATTGAATTCAATCCCTACTTACCTTTTGAATTTTGAATTTTTAATCATTCTATAATTGTAATGTGGTATCATATTGTGAATGTATTAAATATGTGTATGCACTTGCACTCACACTCACACTCACACTCACACTCACACTCACACTCACACTCACACTCACACTCACACTCACACACACACACACACACACACACACACACACACACACACACACACACACACACACACACACACACACACACACACACACACACACAAACATACACACACACACACAACACATATACACATACATATACACACTGCATACATACTGTCAACGTTGTATTCAGTTGAGTTGGCCATCAAAAATCCTAAAGTTATTGATTTTCTGAGAGGGGGTCTGAATACAAAGGTGTATCTCTGATGCAGGGGGTACATGCATGCATTACCAACTGTGACATTATGTACGAAACTCACTCCTGCTCCAGTGAGTATGATAATCTTGCTAGAATTCTTTAATAGTGAAACCACATCATCAAGTGTGTTGACATGAGTTAGCTTATTCCTTGGTTCTGGTTCAGCCATACAACGTAACACTATACCCCATAGTGTAACCACATCGAGGTCAGTAGGCTACAAGGAACACAATAATTTTAAGTATGCGATCACATATGCATGGCTGATTTTGAATTATGAAGTTACTAAGCACGTACACACGCACACAAGCACACACACATATGTATACAGTGCCATACACACACACACGCACGCACGCACGCACGCACGCACACACACACAATACATACCAAGCTTGCCCCAGGCAGTAGTACTGTCTCTAGGAGACGTCTGGGGTCAACACCAGCTCTGAACTGTCGCATGACCCAACTAGTAACTCCATCACTGAGACCCACCCGAACTACAAAAATATTCACTATTATGTTTACTCAATGGTGAATTATACCTTAGGCCGAGTTATTTTAACGATACACTAATTTTAGCGATTTTAGCGAGTGCCCTCACAAACGCTAAATTTTATACGCGTTAAAATATAAAAATTAATTATAATTAGCTAGCTATTGTTTAAATAGTGAATAATTTTTTGTGAAATCGCTAAAGTTGATATGCGCTAAATCCATGCTTACAAAATCGCTAAAATTAGTGTATCGTTAAAATAACTCGGCCTAAGGTATGTCATTAAATGTGACCAGGTAAACCAAGCATGTAGGTACAAAAGATATGAGAATGGCACTTATAGAGGGCAGAATTATTCCCATTGCTAGATGCCTCCTTGGCCTTGTAGAGTGGTAGAGATGCCTTGTGGTTATTCTTGATGGCTGTACCTGCTCTAAACAGTTCCTTAGTGTTTTAAGCTACGTCTCACCCACCCAGATTCTTGTTATGTTGGCCTCAAATTAGCCACCAAAATTATGTAGAAAGATGGTCTCAAATTCAGCCATCAGCCATTTACAAGGCTTGCTAATAAAAGCCAGTTTGTTTTGAATCTTTAAAAATGGTATTTCTTGAAATGTATCATGCGCATACGTGGCCAGATCCGGTCACAAATTTGATATAATAAAATGGGCACAAGGTGCTCAGACAAACTTCCTTATAATTATGTAATGTCTACTGAATTAAGGCGTGTATAAATCACGTGAGTAAATTTTGTGTTAACTCTAATTACTCAATTACAACGCACAACATGATTCCATATCACGTGACATGAATATACAAATGTAATGCTATGTTTACGAAAATCTCACCTTCGGTGTCATCTGAGGAAGCCGGACTCTTTGCGTTATCTTCCGTTGTACTACCTACTAATTCGTTTGTATCGCGCAGAAAGTCATCCAACGACTTTTCCGCTTCATTTTCATCCAATTCCTCGTCAGCGCTCCTGTCTACTTCTTGTTTCGCCTTTCCATCTGATGGTACCGCCATCTTTGTGGTCAACTTTTATTGTCGACATGCGCGATGTAAGCAATTTTTTGTACCAGCATCGTGAACGTGGTATGAAGAGACATTGTAAAATTCGTCGACTTCACATGTTTCAGGTACAGTTAATACTGACACTGTGGTCAAGGTTATTTTTAAGTGTTGTCAAGTTATATAGGATATTAGAGCACCTCAAATAATAGTCTCACGAAGCCAGACCGCTTTTTTTCCTTTTTGTATTCGGTGTAGTTGTATTTTCTTACGGTTGACTGGAATGAATTAGTAAGATAATAATTAAGCTCCCACCAGAATATGTAATGGTGGATCACGGCCGGGCACGTGATCCGTACTATATATAGCAAGAGCATAGATATTTAACCCCGGGATTGGAAACTGTTACGTGATGAAAACAATATTTCTTTTAGAACAGTCTTCGAATCTTGTGTGTGACTAAACCAGAGTTACTACAAGTTCTTCATACAAAATATGATGTCTTGAACATGTACCGCATGATTTTTCTCCCCTCAAACAGCATAAATCGGATTCTAGTTCCCACAGACACTCCTCACCTACAGCATGCAAACAAATTGTGTTATCGTTTTTACGCATTTCATAGTTCGTTCAAAGAGTTTAAGCCACTATCTACTTCGTTAAGAATAAGTATGCACCCCACTTGGTCTAAAAATGTACATTTCACTCTTGGTCAAGAGATGTGGCACAAGACGAAAAAGTGGTTTTAACATCAAAGGAATTTGTGGTACTGATTACTCACTTGTTTCGAATTATATCCCTGTGCAATCCGAGTTATAAACGCTTTATGCCCAGGTATTTACCCTGGCGTTAATGATTTCAACATTCTATCATTGACATGTTAACATAACTATATCGAGCTAAAAATTAATCTGTAGGTGAGGAGTGTCTGCGTGTCGCCACAGTTTCCAATCCCGGGGTTAAATATTTATGGCAAGAGGTGTCTTACACATGTTCATTCTAGGCTGCACGAGACACATGTTAGGATATCGTTGCAGCATGTCTACGACAGAGGAGAAATTAGATAGCATTCTCAAGTCGCCCGCAGACATCAAGCAGGAGCATGCCGCCGATGGTCAGAGAGACCTGAGGCAGAAACTGGAAAAACTTGAAAAAGAAGTGGCTACAGGGCAAGAGGACACAACTCAACGGGTGGTGAAGTGGCTGAAAGAGGACCAGATGCTGGTTTTTAAGAGGAAAGGAAATGAAAGACGATTTTTATTTAACGACAATATTAAAGACCACTGGGAAACACATGGATTTGCTGGAACCGACCGAAGCGCAGAGGGAAGCTCTACAGAGTGCGAAGGATGAACTAAACAAAGGTTTGACTCTTTAAGCAGGTCACCAAAAAAGAATTAAGCTCATTGATCGGTCAGAGCACAACTGGGCAGTGGTGGACGAGTATGAGGACAACATGTTGGCATCGGATGAAGGCGACACAAAAAGGATAGAGAAGGTGGTTGCTGTGAAGATGTTAAAATGGAAAAAACCTGTCAACCCGTGCTCAAGCAGACAGGTGCAAGGCCGCCAACAGAAAACTTGGGAGCAGCCGCCTGCACAGGAGCATAGGGACTGTTACCCACCTTGAGCAGACTGGCAGCGACCATCGAGTTAGACAGTATCCTTTTTGTGATATAGGATGTGTTCATGGGCCCCAAAGAGAACGGGAATTGCCAGAGGTCAAGTTGTCTGAATGTGTGAGTGCTGGCTCATGTACCCTAGATGTGTCAAAAGTTAAGTAGCAGGTGCAAATACTTGTATAGACAGTGTTGAATGTAGTGTTGATACCTCACAGGATGAACTAGATTGTGAGTCCAAAAGGTGTACTGATGAGTGCACAGAAGAGGAAAGCAGTGAGCTAATCATCGAGCTTACAAGGACCTGGGATTATGAGGAGACAGGCCATAAGGTCACAGATGTCCAAGGGAGGCTAACAGCCAATGTTAGTTTTTGGGAACTACGTAGAGTCACAGGCCCCTTCCCTAATTATAGACTGGATAGTGCAAGGGTACGAACTGTCACTGCTTTCCTTATCTGAGCCATTTGAAAAGGCAAATCACAAATCAGCAATGGAGAATAAAGATTTTGTGAGTAGTGCTGTAACAGACTTGGTCAGTATCCGTTGTGTCCTTGAGGTTGATAGTGTGCCAAGGGTATGTAGTCCCCTGTCAGTAGTGACAAACAGAAAACGTTTAATGATTGACCTAAGGTATTTGAATGGGCATTTGCTGAAAGAGAATTTTAAATGTGAAAATCTGAGGCTAGCTATGCTCATGTTTCAAAAGGGAGACTACTTGTTTTCATTTGATCTTAAGTCAGGTTACCACCATGTTGATATACATAAAAGCCATTGGCAATACTTAGGATTTGCATGGGACAATGAAATACTTTTGTTTCAAAGTTCTACCTTTTGGCTTAGCCACAGCCTGCTACGCATTTACAAAGTTATTATGACCAATAATAAAACATTGGCGCAGCCAAGGTTTAAGGGCAATAATTTATTTGGATGATGGTGTGGTGGCAGTACAAGGTAAGGATGCAGCTGATGCTGCTAGTAGGAGAGTTAGAAATAACCTGAATAAAGCCGGATTAGTGGAGAATACCGAGAAATCTGTTTGGGTGTCAGTCCAGCGCCTGGCGTGGCTGGGATTCATTATAGACTTAGAGAAAGGTAAGGTGGAGGTGCCAAAGAAAAGCTAGAAGTACTTCATCTGCAATTACAACAAGCGATACTGTCAAAAAGTCTACCGGCTAGATCCATTGCGAGTGTCACAGGTAAAATCATCTCGATATCGATTGCCTTAGGCCCAGTGAGTAGGCTTATGACCAGGAGCCTTTATGCACTGATTAGCACAAGATATTCTTGGTGTCACATGTTGGAGATCTCAGCTGATGCAAGAGCAGAGTTACAATTCTGGGTTGATCAATTGGAGGAGTTTAATGCACAAGACATCTGGCACAGTCCCTCGGCTATCAGGTTTGTAACCACACTTTGACTTACGTTATTGTCACTAGCAAAAAGCATGGGCCAAAATGACGGGGAAAGCCACTGTGGCACTATTAAGGTCCCTTTGGCACGTGTTTCTTTGGCATGACCCAGAACTCTAGGGATCAAGTAGATTGGAGGATTGGAGGACACCACCAGTTATTCTCCCCAGCCCAGTCACATGTAAGTAAATGCATCTACTGCCTCTGAACCTGGGTTCCAAAACCTAGAGTTGAATCTAGGGAGTTGGGTATTGAAATAACTTGCAAACCTGTCTATGGTGTGTGGCCCCCATTTGTCATCTAGCATTTTAAACAAAACAGGGTGCAAGCTCCAGTCATCTCTGTCTATTATATGGCTTAAAAATCTGCTTGCTGGTTTGCTTCCCTGGGATCCATTCTGGTTCAATCCTTATGTGTGATGACACTGACTTTTGAAAAATGGCCAGTGCTTCTTGCTGGAGGGCTGGCTTATGGCTCCCAGTTGTCAGGATCCCTGGTTATCAGTGAACCAACGTGCTCTGTGGTTCAAGAGCTTGCTGGCTAAGGATTCTAACACGTTGTGGACAGCTCTTAGTTCCCGCCAGGTTGAACTCTGGGGAGTCGTTAGACTCGGTACAAAGCACTGATGTTTTTTACTTGGGATGTAAGTTGTATTGTTATTTTGTTGCAGGTGTGGCAGGACCATGGTCAGTGCTTAGAGAGTTGGATGATCCCAATCTCAGGAGACTTGCAGATGCATTACCAGAGACAGTGTTAAAGGCCAGGGCTGATAGTACAACTAAAAACTTCAAGCCTTTAAGCATTGGAGATGGTGGGCAACGGAACATCAGCTTCAGGAATTTCCAGCAGCTGCACACCATGTTGTTCTATACTTGCAGCATATAGCACAAACCAGTGGCTCAAAGGCAGCAATGGAGGAAGCAACTTATGCTCTGATATGGTCATGATGTAGCAGGTATCCCATCACCGACAGAAAACCTTTTGTAAGAACCACTGTGGAAGGGCTACAGAGGATGTCATCAAAACCAACACAGAAGAAGGAACCTATCACCACTGACATGCTTAAGGCAATGGTTCAAGACATCATGGAGCATGACACACTATCTAATGTTCGCCTAACTACAGCATGCCTGTTGGCTTTTGCAGGTTTCCTGTGGTTCAATGAACTGGTTAACATCCGACCATGTGATCTGTCCTTTTCTGATGATGTGCTTAGGCTGTTCCTGCCGTGAAGCAAGACCGATCAGCTCTGAAAAGGGAATGAGGTGGTTATAGCAAGGACCAAGACCCAAACATGCCCTGCGAGTATGCTGGAAAGGTATTTGGAGATGGGTAAGATCTCGAAGGACAGTCAGTGATTTCTTTTCAGGCATATCACAAAGACAAAGGAAGATGAGTGGCTGAAGGATAGTGGTGTGCTCAGTTACAGCACCTTAAGAGATTTGTTCAAGGCTAAGGTAAAACAGCTAGGATACCCTGCAGAGTGCTTCAGTCTGCACAGTTTACGAGCTGGTGGTGCTTCGGCAGCAGCCAACTTGATGTACCAGACCGTCTGTTTAAATGGCATGGCAGATGGAAATCAAAAAATGCCAAGGACGGATGTGTTGAGGACTCTGTACAAAGACCCCTTTCGGTGACGAAGAACATAGGCCTGTGAGAGGCAAATATCCTTCACTTAATTCTGTATGTTGATGCCTGTAGTAGCTTGCTGTGGTAGTGTGGTTTTATATGAAATTATTTCTAACACTCTTTGTGGCCCTACAGTGTGACATTAAAACTAAATGGTAGCCTGCACATGCAGCTACACCCCATAAGTTGTAGTGATAAGGTAGTGGAGTGTTGTGCATGTGTTATGAGGTGGGAGATGTATTTTCTTATGGTTGAATGGAATGAATTAGTAAGAAAATAATTTCCACCGGAATATGTAATGGTGGATCACAGCCGGGCACGTGATCCGTACTATATATAGCAAGAGGTGTCTGGCACACGTTCATTCTAGGCTGCACGAGACACATGTTAGGCTACCCGCCCTATCACCCTCCCATTGAGCTTTACAGCAGAAGTCCTTAACGGTTCTTAGGTGATGCAGAAGAACATGGCAGCAAACTTGTGCACACATTTTTCATGCAGTTTTTGTTTTGTTTTTTTGGTAGGGTCTACACACTGGGTTTTTCCTAACAGACCAAAAAAGAAACAAAGAGCAACTTAAGGTCTGTTAGGTTTTCCCCCTGGTCTGGTTGGGGACACCAGGTTCTAAATTAATCGCACTGTGCAAGCCCCCACCCTACCATAGGATAACAGTTATTTATTGTATTGTTAGTAGTGCTGAAATGAATGGCAATTTTTACTATTCGAATACAGTACAGTAGTTGGTTCCCAATTCGAACAAATACCAATTAATCTATTGTCCAAAACCACATATAATAAAAATGACCAAATACCTCTGATAAAACAACTTATTATCAGGTTAGTATGAAAAGAAATTACAAAAAGCAACTAAAAAAGTAAAAATTATCTAATATAACCTTTAGTCAGATATCCATTATGTAAAAAACAAGCAAAGAAACTACTATATATACTAGATAAATGTAAGGCTTTAAATAGAAAAACGAATATTCTCTTGGTTTCAAACTATCCGAATATCATTATTTCTAACGAATAGTCCGAAGATCCAATTAGCACTAATTGTTAGCTGTTGGTTTTACTGGTGTATGTGTTTTTTGTGTATTGATTCTGTGATTGTAGTGTGTATTTTAGTATGTACAGTATGACATTAAAACTAAATGGTAGCTTGCACATGCAGCTACACCCCATAAGTGGTAGCGATAAGGTAGTGTAGTATTGTGCATGTATTATGAGGTGGGAGCTGCCATAGTATTTTTGGTTCTACGGATCCCCAGATTCTGGGGAGTTACGTAAGTTGACATGAACGGCTTTGAATTATGTATCAAAAATTTTCTCCAATGCGAATGCTACACATACTTGAAGCCATTCAAATCAGCTTACGTAACTCCCCACATAGAACCAAAATACTATAGCAGTTATACCAGACCCTTTTTTCCCTACCCGAATACAAAAAGGAAAAAAGCTGTCTGGCTATGCGAGACTACTCAAATGAGGTGTTGTTATTAAAAGCCCTAGTTCTAACAGGACAAATGCTACAACAGAAAAATCCAATGTCAAACAGTTATTTTATTTTTGATAAATACAGCTGAACAGGAGTGTACAAAAGCACAGATATACCGGTATCCGAGGATATATCATACCGGTAGTAGCCATTGTAATTGATGTATTACTACATAATAATACCACAAAACAGCCTAGTTAGAACAGAAACACAAATATGTTTGTGTTACTGAAATACTGATTTAGCAAGCTAGATGTGCCTGACACTGAGGCTAATTGCTCTTATTCTGTGCTAGAAGACATGCCTGCCCTATCATGCAGATGTAGGCGTGTAGCTATAGATCATACGACATGACTCGCTTGTCCTCTAAGCCTGTCTTTACCTACCATACCTACCTAGTCTTCTATGCCTACTTATAGTGTCCTGTGTCTCTGGTCTAGCTACTTATATTAATATATAGTGCAGTCTAGATCTCCTATATGCATGTCTATAATATACCTACCGTACAACGGGAAACTTTTACAAAGGGAAAAATTGACGAATCAGAGTGAATTTGCCAAAGTTTAACCAATCAATATAGCCAAATAAGCGCCTTTATAATGTTAAGCAATAGAGAGATGTCAAGCAATTTGTCAAAGCTGTTGAAGTGAGGATTCATCAAATTTTCCCTTCGTCAAAGTTTCCCTTTATATGGTATTAGCTACTTAGTTTCTTAAGCCTCACTTGTCACATGTGATGTAGGTGCTGTCATATAGTTTGTTTCACACACACTGGCCGGTCATATGATAATTATTATCACATCATACCTGATTCCTGATGGAACAGATCATACTGAACAATTCCAAATGCAAGAACAGGAGTATTACCAGTAAAACCATTTTTATAAGAACTTCATAAAATTCACTCAGAACTGGTGTAACTATCCAGCAAAGCATAAGATAAAAACAAATCATTGGTGCAGAAAACTGCAGATACCACATCAGCTAAACTGCCTACACAATTTAGTTATAACGGAAACAGTTATTAGTACATGCATGCATCCTTGAAATATTATTACTATGAGTGAAAAGACCATATACGTAGCTAGTATCAGTAGCTTGTACACTTGGTATTGAAAGTACGCGTCAGAAAAAGTAGTATCGGTATACACCTTTAACTATATATACAAGTAAATTAAATAAATTTCATACACGCAAACGTAATGAAATGTTATGCATGTACAATGATACTTATAGGCTAAATACAATAATATTCCTACAATCAAACATTATAACTACACAATGACTGCAAGGTCCATTGGTTTAGACTATGCATACAAAACTCAATATTGTAAAAATACACGGTAAAGATTTAACAACACTTTTTGTTCTTTTGACCGCCTCCTCTATTGCCCCCAACTTTAATCGTTGTATCTTTCTTTGGCTGCGGTGCATTTGCTGTGGCTGCCTTTTTAGTCTTCAGTACAAGCTTTGTGATTGCATGAAATACCTGGACAATGCAAGAACAATATAATAACATAATATAAAGCATTTTGCGTGGGCGGATCAAAGGGCAAAAGTGTACTTTATATTCCATAAAGTAGCAAGTGTACTGTATGGAAAATAAAGTACAGTTATGTGTGAATACAGTACAGTTATGTAAATAATTGTTGTTGTTATAGGTGTGAAATTCCAGATGTTGATAGCAGTAACCAACTGATTTCAAATGAAATCCATAACTTATCTGTTAAAAACGCATAAAATCGAGTTTTTTGTTATCTACCACCTTAGTCTTGCTTGTCGAAATCACTAATCGCCGGAACTGATTCATTCGAGTTATGGTATTGTCGATTTGCTTGTCGACACTATGCCACAACAGCTAGCTACGTAAGCTACATCGATAATTCATGCCTAGTTCAGTTGGTTGGTAGCGTAAACAGAGGCTCGACCTTCTAAGAACTTGAACCATCGCGCTCCACAATCTGCTTCAGGCCGTCTGCGCCTTATAGACGACTGAATCCGGCAAGAAATACTATATAACAGTTAAAGCACTGCCTTAGCTCGTCATGTACGAAAAATACAGCACTCGGGGGGTGTCTCGAGGTAAATACAGTACTCGGCTACGCCTCGTGCTGTATTTACCTCTCGACACACACCCTCGTGCTGTATTTCCCGTACATACTCGCAGCAGTGCTTTAACACACATTTATAATATTTTGCGTGGGAGGATCAAAGGGCAAAAGTGTACTTTATTTTCCATAAAGCACTGTTAAGGTGTGAAGAGTGCTTTATTTAACCACCAACAGTGCTTTATGAAACTTCAAAGCTAATAAAGTACAGTTATGCATGCATGGAACTCTTAACGCCTTAATAAACAACTCATTGGAATGTGTTATATACCAGTAGGCTGTAAACAACGCGATGCAGCTAGCTTTTTGTTTCCAATTCATTTCAAGGCGTCTTGTACAAACCGACTATCTTGTTAATACAACACAAATATAAACGAGAGAGAACATGATCTAGCTGCAAGATTCGTTAAAAACACCGACGCGTATAAGTGATGTGATAATAGAGTAAACTTACTCGGGTTACCACCATTGACGGTTAAGCAAGCTTAAATCAACCAGCGAGCGCGTTTGTATCGAAGCATTAGTCTTGGAAATTCTATAAAACAGTTAAAGCATTGCCTTGCTCGTGCTATACGAGAAATAAAGCACTCGGCGTGCGGCCTCATTGCTAATAAAGCACTTGGCTGCGCCTCGTGCTTTATTAGCACCTCGGCCACACGCCTCGTGCTTTATTTCACGTATAGTACTCGCGGCAATGCTTTAACTAATACATAAGTGATATTATGAGATATAACAGTATGTTTATGAACTATTATGTAACACTTCCGGCACTCTTAAAAAAATCTGCCCAAAGTAAAACGATGACAGCCTGTTCTTTTTATATAGTAATGGGTACTCGTGATTGTGGGACATTATTATATAACATTGCCATGAAGTTCTTTGCACATGTAGTCGCGACGATTGTGGGTTTATAAATAAGTTTACAAGCTACAAGCGAGGCTAAAAGACTTAGTTTGGTTGAATGGATAAAGTAAGGTTAGTGGTGTCATTTAAATAGAATAACGAGCACATGGTAATAGATTGTTTTTGTCATGCAAGTAACTCACCTCAAACTGAGATCCCTTTGGTAAATATGCTTCTAAACTTACGTAGACAATAAATTAGAATGATTTAGCTTAGAAATGATGACTAGAAACATGCCTAAACTAAAACCCACAATCAATACGAATTGATGCGCCTATATAAAGAGTAGTTTCACTTCGGTTTATAGATCAGAGAGTAGATCAAAGAGTTCAAAGGAATCACTTTCCCGGGCAATATCATTATAATGCCCTGTGGAGAGGGCAATATCATTATAATGCCCTGGTGAAGAGGGGAGTATAAGGTATATTGCCCTGTTGTTTCCTTTGATCTGAGGTGTGAAAGTGTTACATAAAGAGTTAAACCTCATATGCTTCCTCTCTAATACTTTATAGTTACATTAGTATAAACTTTACCATCTAAATACCAGGCGCTGTACAAGTTAAACTATACTGTACTAATCTACTGTACTGTTGTTGTTAGAACATTCAATTATGTTATGAGGAAGTCATGTGAACAAAGACTCGTCACTATAGGAACATATAGCAACATATACAAAATCATACGTAACCTTATGTACATGTGCATTACTAACAAGATGGAGTGCTTCAGTTTTTAAAAGTAGGCATGTCAAGCGGTAGCGAGACATTAAAAAGAAGACTGCATGACTTGTAGTATTACACTAATCACAGTAATAATTTTGGCACATTCTTAGTGGTGAGTTTTTGTTCACCGTGACTTAATTCTTCATTACATTATTGTATATTCTTAACAATAGCAGTAATTTAACTTAACACATATAGCACCTGGTTTATATATCTCCAATGTAGAGTTTGGTGGTATACCGGTAATACCGTATACCGAGAAATGAAATCAATACCGGTTTCCATTATTGTGAATACCGGATATCGTCATAGCAGCTATTTACATTTTTCTGTGGCTTAGGGGTGACCATGAAGCCATACTTTATGTAAACACTGAGGATAACATACTGTACGTATACACTTTTTGGTCTACGTAGTCCAGCCTACTTGTATATATGTACTTATAACCAGTTACTTGATACAAGTTATGACTTGTGGGATATATCTAGCCATAAATTTAAATGATTATTCATACATTGAGTAACTGTAAATGGAACACCGGATATTTAGGTATACTGAGGTATTTTATAACAATACCGTATCGTTTTGTATTTTCTGATACCGTTCAACCCTACTCCAATGACGGACCAAACCAAATTTGACCAGACAAATTTACTATATATTATCAATGGGGAATCAGTAAACAGTTGTCTGGACAATTTTAAACCCTTATCGTAAGCAGTGAGTTACTAGCAGTTAGGGACTGGTTCATTACATAATTTACAAACCTCTTCCACATTAATGTTATCCTTTGCACTTGTTTCAAACAGGTCAATGCCAACTTGATCAGCATACTTCTGAGCTTCGGCTAATTCTACCACTTTCTTATCTGGACTATCATTCTTATTACCAACTAGAAAACAACAGTGATATATGAAACAATTCCATGAACGTTCATTACTGTATATAGTATGGTGTGCGTGCGTGCGCGTGCGTGTGGGTGTGCGTGTGCGTGTGCGTGTGTGTGTGTGTGTGTGTGTGTGTGTGTGTGTGTGTGTGTGTGTGTGTGTGTGTGTGTGTGTGTGTGCTGTGTGCCCCTAAGCATATCCACCAAGACCAATAAATTATCCATACGTATATGTGTATGCATGTCAAAGGCAGGGATCGAGTTTAATATTCCTGCCAATCATGCTTCTTACACACATTGTAATGGTGTACCTAATATTCTGCTGACGACATCACAGTTTTGCTCAATCTCATGTAACCAGTTCTTGACATGAACAAAGCTGTCGCCATTAGTGACATCATACACCACGATTACTCCATGCGTGCCTCTGTAGTATCTGAAACATGAAACATTCTAGTTAAGATATCAGGGTTAAATTTTCCAGTATATATATATGAGTCCATGTAGTAGACGTAGGCCTGTACAATAATTGCTTTTCTAAAAATACTATGCAGATCAGAATTACTCTAATAAAGCATACACTTACATGTGCAGTATCGCTTGTTGTACCAACATTATACTTGGAGCATTCTTGTGTAAGTATATTTGTAATATACAAAATTAATCTAGGCTTCAAGAACTATACTATCATCAAAATCAGTACAGTAGTACGTAATAGTAGGGATCACTAACAGGAATACTATGGCTTCTGAATGAAACGCATCCAAAAACAACCTTGTAATAATAATTGCTCCAAAATCTAGCCATAAATCTATTAACACTATGTTATCAATCCCAAACATGTATTCAAACATTTAAATATGCATTATAAGTTAAGTTACAAAAAATTTGTAGACGATTATGAATTTTAAAAAGGGAGTAGGAATCGACCTCCACAAAAAGTGCTACGAATACAAATCCTAGTAAAATCTCGACAAGATTTAATCTCTACTTTGGCTCGATGTATCGCTTGTATGATTCTGCCAAAGTTCTTGTAGATTTTACAAGCTATCCAGGATTTGTATTTGCAGCTCTTATTTCCTCATACCTTTTGTTGCGGAGGTCGATCCTTACTGCCTTAAATATTTTAAGTTTCTTGTAGAATTAAGATATGAATTTGGATAGCTAAAATTGTTCAAGTAATATATGTACTCAATGGTTCAAAACACTCTAATTAAGTACACACGTACACCCAAGCACTTTCAATACACATTTTAATAGAACAATCAAACCAATAACCAGAACTGTGCTTATGACACATATTTCAAAGAGGGAAGTCATAAATTATATACGTAGTAATTCAACTTACGTTGATGTGATGGTCCTGAAGCGCTCTTGTCCTGCTGTGTCCCAGATTTGTAGCTTCACTTTTTCACCACCAACATCAATTGTTCTTATCTTAAAATCTACTCCTATTGTTGTGATGTACGTACCTATACAAGATAAATATATAAGTAATATGCTGTGCCAAGTAGTAAATGCTACAATAGAATATATCAAAATTCACGATAGAGTGAGTTGCGAGGCCAAGAAGAAGCAGCACATGATCACTAATACATGTAGCACTATTCTGAATCTTTTCAAATGTTGAGCTAAACTGCCATAGAAGTTATCGCTTCAGTTATAGTTACAGTGATGCTATCCTATGTTTCAGTTTCACCTTCTTTCAGTTACAGACCTATGTAGCACATTTTCTTACTATATAAATACTCTGATGATGGAGAAAATCGGTACCACCATTCTTAAAGAGGCTATACAACAACCCATACAAATGTATGATTTCACAACCTGTGAAATCATCATGTCCATAAATTGCCAGACTAAGTGGCAAATACAATATCATACTTGTTTGTCTAATTACAAGAATTGCCGAATTTTTCTCCAGGCCTGTTGGTTGAAGCGACAAATAGAGTATAAAGCAGCGCACACATCATAGTGTCTGCAATATTTTATAAACCTTTAGTAATGCCCTCACTGTACTGTACTACTGCGCTACAGCCTCAGGCCTTTAGGTTTATAAAATTCACAGACTCCATGGTACGTATATGTGCATAACTATTATTTAGTCAGTTCACCAAATACATAGTTTTATACTAACGAAGTGTGCCGTGAGTTATACTGCTGAAGAAGAGCAAGGTAATGCCGTGTTAGCTGTTCGTTTCACAGTAAAATCCGTTTAACCAGCTGTACATTACTAACAAGACGGTGTGCTTCAGTTTTAAAAGTGGGCGTGTCGTGCAGGTTGTGGAACTTATGAAAGATAACTGGCCTATGGTGTTACAGTTAGAAGTTCAGCTTAAAAAATTTAAAAAGCTTTATCACTAAAGTACTGGAATATAAAGCTATTTTAATAAATTTGTATGTATTGAATCTTTGCTCATGTGATTTACTCATGACGTCATTACAATACTTTGAATATCAGTTGATTAACAGTGGTTACTTACATAGCGCCTGGTTTTTAGATGGTAGAACATCAACTTGTTTTGGCTTAGCTGCTTGTAAACAAGGTACGTATACTCAACAAAGTGCATGTGATCATTTGATATGAAAAAATGGTATTTGTTTACTTTTGAGCTCTGGTAGGGTATGTACTGTCATTTTATAGTGAGGAGTATTAGTTAGCAACTATACCTTGTGCTCTTAATGTACGTATACTGGCTCCACGTGTTGTGAAATGCAACATATGGCTACATACACAAGACAAAGTCACAAAATGTCAATCCGAAATATATTTGTTGTTAAAAATTTTCTTCGACTACCCAAGAGAACAACATTTTACTGTGAATTTTTCACATAAAATTTCCAAAGCTATAGTTATACTGATGCCATAGTATTAGGTAGAGCATAAACAAATGTACTGGATTCAAACAAACCTTTGAAGGTTTCTACCTTCGAATGTTAAATGCAACATTCGAAATCTTCATACTTCACTGCATAATGAAGTATGTTGGTAATTTGTGTAGTACTTGTCTCTTACATGAGCAGCCAACAAGGTGAATTGATTCATAATATTTAGCTGCACAAGGCTATTATGTGTGTCTTATGCATGGCTTTAGTGAGCATTTTGCTAGTAACTTTAGTGCATATGTATCAATAAATATCTGAGTAAACCTGTATTATAAAAACATTCATTGAAGCTTCAAAGGTTGTAGAGCAACCTTCAAAGGTTATAAATTGAAATTCGTTTATGCACTAGTATTTGGCTTTGAAAAATGAAGCATAGGCTGAAAAACCCAATGGATGTCTTGTGGAATGCTTTTAACAAGGGTGCATAGATAAAAGAATAGATCAGTAGTGGTCACATGACAGCACAAGTGCTAATTCTGCCTTGCTAGGTCACATGACTGACTACCATGCAAGATAAATAATGTAACACTTTCACACCTCAGATCAAAGGAAAATTCCATACTACAAATGTTGTGTAAGCCCATACCAAGCATTCTTAGCTGTGTTGTAACAACATTGCAATTCAAGGTCTGTTGAATTGGTGGTATATATGCAGCTTGCAGCCCGAGGGCATACATATCAGGAAAATCCCTCGTGCCCATGTTACAGCTATTACTTGTACAGTACTAATCACATGGATGAAGCAAGGGTATAATGAATGAATGATATAACCTATTATTGTAACCATACATTAAACTGCATGTCACCTTCAAGGTTATCATGTAATATGCCAGCTAGTTAATTAGCTACATGAATGATCCACAGTGCATGTAATTTGTTACACTGCTAATACTACAACACAGCATCACTTATCAAATTAACCAACACCCAATAATAACACAGTCACCTTACATCGAAGGCCAGCTCTACTGTAACAATCAGTAAGTGGATGGCTAGCCACCCTACCCACCCCTGGTAAGCATCTTAAAAAAATCATACGCAGCCAATTCTAAAATATTTTTTAAATGTGATAAAATTCCACGTTCCACATCACAAAATTCCACCCCTGCATTTAAGAAACCCATATGTTGAAAATACAAACACACACACACACACACATTGATTTAGTATGAATTTGAGTTGTACATGTATCATTAGTACATATAACATACAATACATTCATATTTCATATTATACCTGAAAAGAGATTGTCGGCAAATCTTAATAGCAAACTGCTTTTTCCAACACCTAGAAAATATAAACAATAACATGAAAACCGTTTGAGAAATGTAGATAAAACATAACATAAATATATCCAAGCTGATAAGTAATGCAACATGAAGTTTTTATCAGCCTGACAGAAGCATTCTGATCATATGACATAATTGTGATACAAGACCACTGACTAAGGTAAGCCAGCCAATTTTACGCAACACTACTACACATCTCTATATATGGTCGGCTCTTAACACTTCAGAGAGACGCAGGCAGTGAGCAAGTTGATTTCCATTTAGAGCGCTCCATAGATTCTCCTATCACGCAATAGTAGGCCATTAACAACGCCACTATACGTCGAAAATAACACTGACAACTTCTTTTACGACTCACCGCTGTCTCCGATGATTAAAAGTTTAAACAAATGGTCGTATTCTCTCGCCATTACTGATCAGACTTCAGAACCTTGCTGTAAACGAATGAACCTTCTCGCCTCCTTGATATCCACTCTGTACTGCTGAAATACCGACAGGATATGATGTGATATATATTATATCGCCCGAATTGCTAAAAATAATTCGTTCGAATTATTGGGGTTGTTGAACATCAAGGTTTTCTAATGGGGACTGGCATTTTGTTGTGGATAGTCGGCCTCCTATTAAACACCGTTCTGTTGCTGACGTTCACAAGGTAATTTGTCAGGATGCGGCAAGCTCACAAAAATCTAGTTGTCTGATTTTTGAATCCTTTATTGCTCGTTTAGTTTCGTGTTCTGGACGGTGCAATGGTACTTGAAGAGGTTCAGAGGCATCACGGTGAACGTGAAATGCTTCAGGTTGTTCTGGATAGAGAGTATTTTTGTGAAAACAGCAACGACAGAACTGGTAAATTATCCTGCACACACATGTGGATACGTGTGGCAGTGTATCACGTGCTTCGCACTAGATGCTTGATGATATATGGCTGTCAATAAGACTGTGTGGACAAAGGTCAGTTGTAAAAGTTTTGCCACAGATACTCATTGTGCTCATATGTACAATGCAGTAATTAACGTAAGTGTATTAAATTTATGCATGTAACCATGTATATTTCACATATGTAGCACGAAAGTTTGATGAATTTTGTTCTTATAAATTTTGGCTAGGAAAGGTTTGGCGAATTGATAGATCCAATCATATATTTTATGATTTACCAAACTTTTTTCCTGCCAAACTTTCAAAGTTTCCCGCCATACAGTACAGCTTGTTACATGTGCTACATGGCTGGAAAGTTTGATGGGGAGCTCGAGGTGATATGATTAAAATTGTTGGTATTTAAAAAGCAAACATACGTACAATCAATCATTAGTAGTAGCAGTATTACAAAGTAATCACAAATTATTCCTGTCATCATTCATAAGCTGAGAGACTCACAATAGTGAATCGTGAGGCCAAGAAGGAGCATCAGTACACGACAAAAGAATGAGTTATTTACATGTAGCACTTCTCAAAAATTTGCAGATGCCATAGCTAAGCTGCCATAAAAGATATCGCTTATAGTTGGTTCGCATTCACTGTGCGGTTGAGCTGGCTGAAATGAAGCCATTTAAGATCAAAGCATTTTGGACATATGTTTCCTATGTCACAGTTTTAATTATGCATAATATGTGCACAAAGGCTCACGTTCGCAAAAATGGCGTCTTCACCAAGACTTGTGCTATACTGTTTTAAAGATAGAAAAGCGGTTCTGGAGTGACTATAAGTATGTTTAATGAAAATATGTATCGATAAACCAAGAATGGCGAGGTAATATAAGTTTTAGTGTGAACGATAAAATCAAAATGAATTGGTAAGTCGCATTCTTCGAGCAAACAATTCACTATTAGCGATGAAAATGTATGGTGCTTATTATTGCTGATGAAATATTGGCGCGTCTACTTGGCTTTATACGTCACGTACATGTGTTAACTCGGTAACTTCAAAGGATTATACTTAAATGGCTTCTACATAGGAAATGTATGGCAAAATTTAAAAGCTCCATAACTTCCAAGCGCTAGCTCCAGCTGAAGCGCTTCTTTTATAATTGTCTCTGGCATTTGACGGGCTTCATGATTATCTGAAAAAATTATTCTAGCTCGTTCCTACTGGAAGTTATTAAAGAATTACGGACCGCACAGTGAACACGAACCAACTATAGTTAATAATTACAGACCTACAGTGTACGTAGTATATTCTTACCATATGTGTATAGAATCAATCACTCAAAATTGGTGTCACCATTCCTGAATAACAGCCATTGCAAGTGTTAGGCACTCGTTCTTTGACTATGCCCTTTGCCTACCTGGTCGTGTTACTCAAGCATTGGCACCTTTGTTCTTTATGGTATATAGAATCAGTAGCCAAAACTCCATCGAAATCGCTTCAGCCAGTTCACTAATGTATCATCTGGGGATGGACCTAACCATTTTTGCTTTTGTGTCATTGCTACAATGCACAACACTAGAGGCACACCCCAGGACACAAGGTGAATCAGAGGCATCAGCCGACGCACACACCAGTACATCTTATGCACTATTGTCATGTAAAGATAAAATGCTAATATTGTTGTCCAGAAGAAAGACACAATTGATGATGAAGTTGTAACGAAACTCTGCCATTCACAAGCATGTTTATATTTAGTGTATGCTTCATCCTCTGCATGATAACAAGTGATGTTCATTTTATTTTTTTCATAAATTTTATAATGCAAGTAGATTGCAGAGCCGAACACATAACCGGTGGCAGTAAGCAAATCCGCTATACTAAGAAACACTAATATTGACCGGGCGGTGGTCCGGAAATCTCTCCAGCAGAAAACCAAACATTTTAAATTAAGAATGAGTGATTTGCATAATATGTAGTTTTAAAACGTTGTTTTTATTTGGACATTTTACCTGACCAAAGCATACTTTTAGTCAGAAATTAAAATGTCCGACTGTTATTTTAAGCACTGCATGACAATTTTTATTCTGTCCATTATACTTAGCTTGTTTGTCTTCTACATAAGTCGCTCATTCTTTCATTAATTTCTCCACCTGCATTTCTCCTATGTAAACACGTTTACACGGCCAGTCTGTTTTTGTTCAGCATGTGTATGTAGTATACTATAACTACTGTAGTTGGTACTCTCAGTGTGATGTACGTATGTGTGTATTAATTATTTACCACTTGACCTTTTAGAAGTTTGTTCAGCTTGTACATTAAAGAGATACATCTTGATAAGTATCTGCAGCAGAATGAATCCCCACCTGCTCCCAGTGAAGTCATCACAACTGCTAAAGGTATGCAATGTGTATGAGTGATGTGTATATCACGGTAAATGTTCCAGGGGTATAGCAAAGGTTTGGAATTTAAAGTGTTCAGAATTTTCATAGTCATGGTTACATACCAAAGCAGTCATTTTTTATGTTTGATATTGGCTTGAAAAACTGGCTGTCTGAAAGATACAATAAATAATCCAATATTTATATATATATATATTGGTACATTCCTTAATTTGGTTATCGGTAACTGAAAATCAGCAGAACTTGTTTAAACCAGTGACATAACTTAATTTGTTTTCTTTACGTATGTGTTCATAGCACCATCCAGGATGCAGAGAATAAAACTGGCACTGTTGTTTAAGCTAACCAAGGTGTGGTACCGCATAGCCTAAAAAATACTATACAAATACAGTGTATGTTGCACATCACTATATACTCTGTAAAAGCCTGCTGTGTTCATGACATGTACAGTATTTTACATGTCTAAACGACTGTAAAATCCTCCGGCTGATAGCTCTGCCAATCATCAGTTGCTTAGTATTAATAGCTGGATTATTAATACACTGATTTATGTAGCATCACAAGAAACTGATAGAGAGTTTTAAAATGGGTCAAATTAGCATGCAAACAGTATGGCAGGTTTTTGCTGAGTCTATAATCACATGTATTCATCACTGTTAACCTCAACAGAGCATGGAGTTGTCAGTAGAGAGACTACATGTGCAGTTACGCAATAACGAGTGTCCAGATTTGATGTTATCCGTGATGGTGCTGGGCAGTGTTACGTGTTCTGCCCTACCGTCATCAGCTGTTGCAGGGTCAGTGATGTGTAATATCAAGAGTCCATAATAGAGGACTCTTGGTAATATGTATTTCACCTGCATGTATACAGGATCCATGCATGCCCACGCTAGCCATTCAGTAGTGGTTCAAAGTGCATGACCAGCACCTGTTAATAGCGACCATGACCTTAAAATTGACCGGTGCAATTCATACATAAATTGTGACTGGGTCTGCGAAAATCAACCATCTAGTTGCACAAAAATTGCCTAATTTTTTCAAATATATCTTACCATAACTTACGCTCTATTAATTTATACTAACAAGCTAAATGTTTTACCACGAATGCAAAATTTAATGGGGAATCTTTTAAAGCTTACAGAATAAAAATACTCCTTATAGAACTGAAGATATTCATGAATATCTAACTAGGTATAATTTGCGCTCACATGGTTGATTTTCGCAGGCCCGGTCACAATTATTGATGCATACACTAACTGCATTCCCTACACACATGGACAGTCTATGTTAACTTTAGTAGTCCATGGTAGGTCACCACTCTGAAATTCCTGTGCAGCAGAAATCTTGTGTATATATAGCGTATACACATATTTCCTGAAGTTTAACAAGTTTACAGAACTTATTTGCATTTAGCTTATGTGCTCATGAATCCATACATGTGTAGATACAGATGCCATACGATACATAAGTTTGAATTTTTGGCAAATAAGCTCATAACAAACATTGGCAGGTAATATTTTGGCGAATGTCCTTAACTGAATTACAAATCGCTATACAGGCAGCGCTATAATTATCTGTCACCAGACCACCGTAATCTTAGCAAGATTTAGCTATATGCTTGATATACAGAAATATGCTGTTAATTTACCACCGAGTTTACCACTACAGTAAGTTTTGCTGTAGCTATGATTTCTACAAATGACTTCTTGTGTCTCAGTTTCATGTGTATGCCGGTGTTGCATCACATGCAATTTCGTGTGCAATAATTATATTAATGGTGTGCATGTAGCATCAAAATAACGCTTGCTGAGGTTGTCCCTATTTTAGCAGTTTTTCCTTGTATTGTATTTCTGAGTTGGTGTTAAAACTGTGGATATTGCTCTATGAAGTTAGTCAAGTTACGATCAGCTGAGCACTCTCTATTATCACTATGATGTTGCTATCAGCAGTGGTTATAATGCACACACTGACTGAAGAAATCATCATTCACTGAGGAAGAAATTTTATGTTGGTAAAAAGGTTGTTTTCGAAATCGACTTTAACTGAAACTATATACTTCAATAACACCGTATCACGCCATTCGCATGCTCGCATGTCTATTTACTTTTCAAATGAAAATTTTGAACAAGAAAATTTTGGTGAATCTCTTTCAATTTGCCAAATTGGCTCCCTCCAAAATATTGTATCGTACGGTAGTATATATACATACATATATGTAACTAAGAAAAGAATGAGTAGCAGATTATTGAGAGGTATGTGTGCTGGATGCCGCAAATACAACAAGCAAAGTAGCACTAGAGCTAGTAGTCAAACATGCTCCTTTGTTAGTAATGCCCTCAAGTGACATACAGAATGCGATAATGCATGGAAATTTCCTATTATGATTGTTATTTCAGTTTTGAAAGCTGTCTAATAAGCAGGTTTTAAAGAATGTGTTTGTAACATTCAAGTACTCTTCATTTTGAAAGTTGTGGTCATGCATGCATTATATGTACGTATATGTAATCTGTTAAACATTTCAAAATACTATCTTGTCAAGTAGAGCAAACCAACCTAGGCAATCTTTATATTTACACTGGATATGTAGTAGCAAGAGTTCATAATATATATAGGGAGAAAGCCCTCTGACATACGTATGCATGCACAGTACTGTGTGAACATTAATAGCAGTGCTTGAAGTAGTGGGTATAATGCTTAGGACATTTTGTTTACAAGTTTACATTTATATTTACACATACATCACCTAGACAATATTATATCAGTGCTCAAAATAACGGTTGAAAGTTGGTCGAGCATTTATTCAAAGTAGGAATATTATTATCGACTATCATTGGCTTCCCCATTGGAATGTACAGTAAATTTGTCCTACTAAATTGGATTTTTTCGGTCATATGCTGAAGTGGGTCAGAAAATGACCTGTGACAGACCATTATTTTGAGCTCTTGAACTATGTCCTGCTGAACATTATTTTGAATATCCTCCCTTGCTTTGTAGGTGTCTAGGTATGAACGTCACTGCTAACAATGTAAAATCTACATTACTGTTGGATCCAGAGATAGTGAGTGTTAGTATATTACAATCCATTTAGTCATTGTGTATGTTAGCCTGTAGCGTCAACCGATGATGGTATGCTGTGTTTGATTGACGTTGTGTTTAGTTCCAACGTCATCATCAACCTGAACACCACGCCTAGTTGTGACCGACGGCTGTCTTCACTCCATGTTAATATATTACCCACTTACATCAACTTGCTGGAAGGTAAATCACTTGCAGAGCTCAAAATAATGAATAGGTAGTCTGTCACAGGTCATTCCTGACCTGTTTTAGTATATGAATGCATGAACAAAGTACAATTTGGTAATACAAATTTACTGTACATTTATGATACGAGTGGGTTAAATTTGGCGATGGAATAGTAATTTGCCACCAAAGTTTGGCACCGCCAAAGTTTAGCGCTATACGGTATAACATCACCATACCTTCCATGAATCTGTAGAGAAATTTAATTCCGTCTCTGTTTTGTCTGCTAGCTATAGCTAGCCTCCTGATGTGATGCTACTGCTATTCCAGCAGTTATGCAAAGTTCAAAATGTAGTCAAGATTAAACACTAGCATGACACAGGATAGTTAAATTGCATGCATTATAATTATATTGACATGGCATGTGACAGACACTGTCAGACATAACCTGTATTCCCATGCTTTTAAGTTCAAAACTCAATGTCAGCTTCAATGCTTATGATAAAGGTTGAAAACTCACTG
Organism: Spongia lamella; assembly: GCA_963930835.1. Taxonomy (NCBI): domain Eukaryota; kingdom Metazoa; phylum Porifera; class Demospongiae; order Dictyoceratida; family Spongiidae; genus Spongia; species Spongia lamella. The sequence goes on along the minus strand of OZ005746.1, from coordinate 21,523,322 downwards.
ACTTCACCGTTGGTAAATGTATGGTAAATTTGTCTGTTCAATTGCCAAAGTTGGCCGGAAAATGTTGGCCATTATCATAATAAGCTCTGCAGGTAGCTGTACAAACTAATTATAATTGGGGCGAGCCTGAGCGAGCCCCACACTAGCGAGTCGCCCCCTCAAATATTGGTGTTATCGACCATGCACCAAAAATTACGACAAAAATCGGATAACTTATGCGTGCGACGAGAATTCAACGGTGTAGATTACAGCGCGTTCTTATATGGCTTGTGTAATCGTCCATGCCGCGATAAGTGAACGGCGTAGATTACAGCGCATTCTTATATGGCTTGTGTAATTGTCCATGCCACGATAAGTGAACGGCGTAGATTACAGCGCGTTCTTATATGGCTTGTGTAATCGTCCATGCCACGATAAGTGAACGGCATAGATTACAGCGCGTTCTTATATGGCTTGTGTAATCGTCCATGCCACGATAAGTGAACGGCGTAGATTACAGTGCTTCCATATATGGTTTGGTGTTATCGTTCATGCCACGATAAGTGCATGGGTTTTCAGGCTCGCCCCACGATGCTGTATGCATCTGTCTAGTACTACAGCACTGCAGAATTGTTACGGATTTACTAGTGACTGTAATTTTCATATGGGCAGCTGTTAACATGCTATGCAGGGTTTGATGATCAGTTGTTGAAGTTGATGCTAGTGCAGAGTTCAGTAGGCATCAGTAACACTGCTGTACAAGAGCAACAAAATGTCGAGACTTCTTCCAGAGTATTAGAGATCCTCTCAATGGTCTGCGTAAAAGCATAATATACTAATATACATATACTGTATTTGTGTGTGTTGGTGTGTGTGTGTGTGTGTGTGTGTGTGTGTGTGTGTGTGTGTGTGTGTGTGTGTGTGTGTGTGTGTGTGTGTGTGTGTGTGTGTGTGTGTGTGTGTGTGTGTGTGTGTGTGTGTGTGTGTGTGTGTGTGTGTGTGTGTGTGTGTGTGTGTGTGTGTGTGTGTGTGTGTGTGTATGTGTGTGTATGTGTTATGTATTATGTATATGCGTGTGCTTTATTCAAGTGTAGTTATTTTATTCTTTTAGAAATTTGAAATACTTTTTGATGATATACAAGTTATTTATCGAACATTATCTCCTAGTGAAAAGTACGTAATACAATACATACAGACATTGTGATTATAATGTAATTACTTACAGGCAGTTATCACTTAATCTCTCGTCATTATCACTGACAACTAATCAACCAGCTGATCATAATGTTAAACCATTGTATCTACAATCCTTCTTGTTACAGATATCTGGTGTGTAGTGTGTGGTTGTGCGTGTATGTGTGTATGCATGTGTACATACACATCAACACATACGTACATTGCTCAATTGTACTGTATGTGTAAATTGTAATTTAGAGGTGAAGGTGTGTCATACTAGCAATAAGGTGTTAGCAACTCTTAAAAGACTAAGATATGACTATGAGGTATGTACATTATTGTGTGTTTGTGTCTATGTACATAGGCCTAATGTATATTATATGGATATAGGCTTGTGCCAAGTGATTTTCTTTATTCTAAAGTTATTCAGGGATGGCTTGATCTTTAGCACTATATTCTTATGATTTAGTCCAGTTGTCCGACCTCTAGGTAATAGCTGTCCTACCCTATTTGATTCTAATAGGTTCCCATGGCTACATCCCACGGGCTAACTCCTTCTGTGTATCCCTTCCAGTGCCAAACTGGTAAAATTAGATAATAATAATAAAGGTCTGTTCTATTCCTTTACTTGATACAGTATATTTTGTGTGTGCACATATGCATGTATTTTTGTTTCTGAAAGTATGGAGCCACTATTTTAAAGAACTCCATTGTCATTGAATCATTACACAACTTTTACAATGAACGTGAAGTCAACTATTGGATGAGACATTTTATAGAGAAAATCTCTTCAAAGAAGCTTACTAAGTTTTCTCACCATGACAATAGTCCAACTGTGAAGTTTCCTCATTTAGTTAGTAAAGCATTCCGATCACCAATGATTGTTATCAGCACTGTTGAACTGTCTGATTGTTCAGTGTCATTGTTATTGCTTAACAACTGTAAAGAGCCTTTCTGTGATGTTGTCATTGCTTCAGTTGAACTGAGCTGTCAATGTCTTGAACCAGAAGACTGTAATGGTTCTGATCATAGAGCGCTCAGGTACGGTATTACAAGAAGTGATATTTGTTTAATTTGCTATATTAGTATATGATGTATCATGTTACTATATACAGCATCAGATGTATCTAAATTGCCATATATGTAGCAGTAGTACCATATGCAAAAAGGTAATGATTAATGTATATGACTTACAATTCTTCCACAAAACAATCCTAAAGATTTTTGTTGGAGTTCATGAGCCATACATATTTAACCACTTACAGTAAATATACAAACACTATTAATTATCCTATTATGTAACACTTTCACACCTCAGATCAAAGGAATCTACAGGGATACATAAGCCATGTATCCCTATTCTCCTTCACATCTAGTGTACACCAGTGTACATGATCAAAAGGCAGATCAAAGAGTTCAAAGGAAAGATTTTCCCGGTGTACATCTAGTTGTATCCCGGGAAAATCTTTCCTTTGAACTCTTTGATCTACCCTTTGATCGATAAGTTGGTGCATCACTAGAGCTCTTTATATAGGTGCATAAATGTAATATCGATTGTGGCTTTTAGTTTTCTAAATTAATCTTTATTTGTAGTTGAAATATATACTTTGTTACTAGTCTTAAAGTGTTTGTTTTTCGTATCCATGGAAGTTTAGAAGCCGATATAAGCCCAAAAACGCCATTTGAGATGAGTTTCTCACGTGATAAAAATAATCTATTTACTGTGTGACTTAATGTATCTACATTAATCTACTCTATTTGTAACATACTCACCATTAGTTTATCAGCGATTAAACGCGATTTTTGCCCATTTATAAGTCCTGCAGCTTTATAAAAAGTTGTGGTAAACCCACAATTACCAGCACTACCATGCAAGAACGTCGTGACAACGATGAAATAGAGTCCCACAATCACAACGAGTACCCGTTACTATATAAAGAGGCGGAAATATCGACATCAAGTTTGGGCAAATTTTTAGAGTGCCGGAAGTGTTACATATTACTTGTAACATGTGCACTCGTGATTTACCTGATATGTATGCCCGAAGCCCGAGGGCCGCAGGCCCGAGGGCTTCGGGCATACATATCAGGCAAATCCCTCATGCCCATGTTACAACTATTACATAGCTACCTTTCAAGTGCCTGTAGTTGCCATGTGCTTTTCCTGTAACCAAGTTACATCATTTAATCAACTGTTAGGTTAAATAAGTGAACACATTGCGAACTGTAACTTATAATCAGTACAATGGGCAAGTGTCCATAGAAATTGCAACCGGTTCACAAATCCTTGCAACTGGATATTATGTCGGGAACCATTGCGAGGTTGCTACCCTTTTTTGTAGTTTACCATAGTATGTACGCATGCTAATATATGAACTGAACTTTTTCATCTACCTCAGAGCATCAGTGAGGGTGACAGATGGATATATATTTGTTCCCAGTGATAAGAACAGTTCAAAGAAATTACAGATTAGTAGAGAGGACAGTCCAGAATTATTACCTTCATCCAAGAGACACGTATGGGGTAGATTATTAGCACTGGGTGGCATTGGAGTGAAGGTCAGCAATTTTGTTGGTCACTCTATTAATATTATAGTGTTTTAAAATTTATGCTATTTGTACAAGTGATACGGTATGGTATGAAGTTTTGTATCTGTTCGTTACAAGACTAAAATGTTGATGGTGCCTTTCAAGCTTACAAAACAACTTCTAGCGGGTTAGAAGCTTATAGCACTGGAGTTTTGTCAGTGGAAACAATGCACATTACTGATGCAAGTACGTGTCGTAGGAGTCTTTGTCATGAATATAAGGCCCTTTGGTTGATATTGTTGTCATATAGTGAGTCTATTTGAATACAAGCCATGTGCTGGATTGGTACTGTGGTGGGCATGGCCTATCAACAAACATAACAACTTGTTTAAAGAAAACTATAAGCTAATGTTGTATTAATTTATAGTAACAGATGTTTAGCACTGAAGATGGACATACCGTACAGTGCAATTTTTGATGGGGTTAGGTAGCAATTCATCAAATTTTCGCTTTCAATAGTTTCCAGTAGTATAGCCAATACAGGTGGCCCAAGATGCTGTCCGTCTTCCCTGTCAAATTTCTCATTGAAGTACACCAGTCAATATTTCCCCTCATCAAAAAACTGCACTATACAGGATGTAGTATGGATTTAAAGAAGACTTTGCTTGTAATTGCCAAGATGTGAAATGAGGCTACAGCCACTAATGAACAGCATATGTCCACATTATATATAATTATATGCAATGTGCTTGCTCGTAAGCACATGTGTGAGAAACTCTTGAGTCTTCTAGAGTGACTGACAAATACATGTATGTGTATGCGGATGTCTTGAACTGTACCGTGTGCCATGCTTTATAGTAGTACATACATACATACATGCATTATAGCATACGTACACACTGTACATACATATATACATACATACATACATACACACGCACACACACACACACACACACACACACACACACACACACACACACACACACACACACACACACACACACACACACGTGCACATACACACACATGCATATAAACAATATCTTGTTTATTTTTAGGCTATGCTGTCAGTTGAACTGCTCCCAATTAGCACTAGTGATCATGAAAAATTTCAAATCAACTCGGTCAGTATATCAGCAACAACTAATGTACTAGTAGGAGAGTGGTCCAATAATATGTACACTGCTGTGTCACAACTATTGAAACATTACCAAACACCTCATAGTATCTTGAAGAAACAACAGCACAACATTAATAATAAAGATGTTAGTGTCACTGATAACGACGGTAGTAATAGTGATTCAACATCACTGATAAATCAATGGTGTGTTTTAAGAGAAGATTTAGAAGAACTGGATATCAGTCTTACTTTTCTAGATATCAATTTATTCTTATATAACAATACCCCCAGTGACCCATCACTATTGTTACGTATGGATAGTTGCTGTGTTAAAACATTAGAGGCACTTTCTGGAAAGATAGAAGCCCCCGTTCTAGTGGCTCATTGTAAAAGTTTTATACTTCTACCGTTTTCAGTGGAACATGTAACTGAAGTGAGAACATTATAGTTCATGGTGTACTGATATAAATGCTGTCATGTTTCAGCCTTTCTTGTGTTCAACGATGGCTGCCCTACCTCAAGGATTAGTGGAGATACCATCTTTCAACTGTACTTTGAATTGTGCTGAAAAGGTAGCAGTTGTGTAGCATGCATTTACGTAGTTGAGTATGGTGGGGGATAGTTGTATATACAGAATGAACAGTAGAAGACAGGCTATTAATTGGAGAAGTCACATTCCCTCAGTGTTTCAATACATTAATTATGTGAATATTTGCAGTGTGGTTCTATTAAGGCTTATCCACTGTGCCATGGCGTGTTCTTTTATTGTTCATTACTTACCTCTTCTCTTCCAGTGGTGTAGGTCGTAACCATGGATGGCAAATAATGGAATTATGGGCATTCTTCATCTAGTAGTGTAATAATTCCATTATAAAAACTTTATTTTTATCTTTTTGTGAAGGAAGGTTTTATCGGACGTTTCAAAGTATGGCACGGGAATTTCATGATGAGTAAAATAGTGGTAGAAATATTTTTATAGAGTACAGGTCTATTTCATAACGGGAGTTTTCATAGAGACATGCATTGATACCCAGTTTTCAGGTTATTCATTTGCATATTGTCTCTTTATACGACCAATATCAGAGCCTATTTATCATGCTTCAACATCATCAATGACATTTTGAAAAGCCGCTCTACTGCTCTTTAGGGAAATCCTGATGTGGTTGTTTTGTGTGACACATAACAAGCAGAAGCCACAACAATTATCTATTGAAATCATTATACCTCGGTACAAGCTCTATTGTATTGAAAAATTTTTCCTTGGAGTGCCCTGTACACTGGTAGCAAAAGTAATAATGCTGAAAACAACCTTTACACTTAGCAAGTACATTTAATGTTCAAAAGTTGCTATTATAAAACAAACCAACAAACACGGAGTTTTACTGAAACACTCTAATAAAGCATACACAAGGTTAATCATAAAATTTTAAGGCTTCACACTGCCGTACAAAATCACTATTTGTTAATGTTTTCTCTGCCAAAAATGTTTTGGGCGGACTACAATATACATAGCAGGTTTAATAAATCACTTGGTCACTTACATGTGTTCACTTAGTGCCTTGTACCCTTAGGCACGACCGACCATCAAAAAGTTTCTCGTGTACAATGTCAAACCAATCTTTCATTCTTACCAGATAGCTCAGATAGCTGGTAGCGCGACAATCTTTATTTTGTTCTTTGTGTTCGATCTGCTTATTTGAGTGCTAGTTGCCAAGTGGGTACCATGGAATCTTCAAAAGCTCTTTGCTCAGCAAATTGATAAATAGCTCTCCCATGCTTACAATGGCATTTGAAGGTATTCTTGTTCAGTGTAGTTTAAATAAGTTAAGACGCTGCAACATACAGGAACTAAGCGATTTAGTATCCCTCTGGCCCTTAGTAGCACCCTCGCCGTACTCAGGTGCTACAGCCTCGGGCCTTCGGGTTACTAAATCGCTTATCTATTATGCAGCATTTGGTGTCATGTAATAGCCTATCCATTTAGCATAGTAACCAGCGCTAAGGCCTCTTGTATGCTAATCTGCAATTTACGTACGTACGTACGTATGCATGTACATAATACTTATGTATAACGTGCGATCACTGAGATGTTTTTTATATCACAAGGGGCAAGTCACTGAGATGGAGTCACTGATAGTAAACTGGTCTACTCATTTCCACTGTACCATCACACACATCACAAAGCGTCTCATACAACACTACAAGGCAATATCCAGTGAGTGGGACAATTTTAAATACACTACTTAATAGCAGCAAGAAAGTTTGGTCAGGAGAAAAGATTGGTAAATTTGGTAACTCGATCATCCATGATTTGCCAAACTAAAATTGTTATTTATGATTATATTACTTAAATTTCTGTTCATTTGCCCAAACTCTTCCTCACTAAACTTTGTAAGAGTAATTTGTCATAATATGTATTATACATATTTAATTTTTTTGGTCATTGTATTGCTTGGGGGTTTGATGTTATTGTAGGCCATTTCCCATAATTTTTTCTAAAGGTTGAATACAGTGTGCGAAATAACATGGAGGAAATGTGCAGGACAATTAATATACGTATTATAATTATATTGTATTTTTCAACAGTTTTACAGGCTTCTGGTTTGCTGGACACATTTTCTAAAAATGGCCTGACAAATAGTTTGTTTTTCCACAAAATGTCCTTTGACGGGCTGTTATTACGTACAACGTCAGAGCTTGAAATAGCAGTCGGCCATCAGCCATTTTCTGACCAATTTCAGGATTTGGCCTACCAAATCTGATATGTTAGGACAAATTTGCTGTACATTTCCAATGGGGAATCCAATGATATATTCCTACTTTCAATAAATGGCCGACCAATTTCTAATCCTTATTTCAAACACTGCACTGTGAATATGTATAAGTTATAACATGAGCAAGAGGGATTTGCCTGATATATATGCCCAAGCCCGAGGGCCGCGGGCATATATATTAGGCAAATCCTGAGTGCCCATGTTATAACTTATACATATTCCACTATATTACATGACACATCAACTTGCGTAAGCAACAAATCAATTAAAAGCCTTAAAACCCACAATCACAACTAGACTACATTTGTTAGGTTATAAATACATTTGTGTAATAATGTATAGTGGAGTAAGTGTATATTCTCTGACATTACCCAAGATTGAATTAGAATTGCTGAAGTATGGAATGTATAAATGAGAAACTCAAAGCATAGTTGCCATAATGATTGGTTGCTATGGCAACAGACTGTAAGATCAAAGTTCTAGAGGAATGTTGTGGCCAGGGATATATCCAGGTTATACCACGCCAAGTCAGAAAAACTGACTAGCTATACCACCCTTGGACAACAGATATGCAGGTTATACCACGGTCAGACCCTTTGATGCTAGGTGTCAAAGTGGTATATATAATTTTAAACTACTATATGTATATGCAGTGTAAATATGTGTATTTGGAGATTTATACAAAAACCAACTAGCTGTTGTTGATGGAAAATTGGGCAGTTTGTAAAACAGCTTTTTAAAGAAATTCGTATCATGATATGTTCTGTAGTTGATTTGGTGGTATCTATACAGTTACTAATATTGATTATGTGGTGTGCATTATATAGAGATACTGAAATCAAGGCGGTCACAGATAACACAACCAACTACTGGATCACGTGATCGCCAGCAGCCGGAGCCGATAGACTTGAAGGCAATGTTATCCAAACTGCCAATGTCTTTAGCTGCTAACGTGAACAACTTTGCTGCTCACGTTGCTGTCGATCGGAGAGCCAAGTGTGTCCATTATAATATGTACATGTATATAATACAGTAGTACTTACAGTAGTAGGGATTGAATGAAAAAACGAAGTGTTCAAATTTCACACACAAAGTGTTTATTTTACACAAGTGTTCAAATGCAAATTTTAAAATTTTCAAATTGTATAATTATACAGTTATAATTTCAAGGTACGTAACTACTTCAGTGTATTGTATATCATTAGGGTTTCATTTACTATGCAACGAGCTTCATTGTCTGCCAAGCCTGATGGTATTGTTGAGGTTTATTCAGAAGAGGTTGCATTCATCTTTGACAAGCATAAAATTTTAACAATTGAAGTTAGTGTGTGTATATATGCCTATGTGTCTGTGAATATAATGTGTGTAGGTAGACTTGCCTTGTACATATTATAGCTAGCATACGTGTTGCAATTGTTTTCTCACCTGTGTGCAAGAACTCGTAGCTAATTGATGACTGAGTTGTCTCATCGATTGGTCGTGGCCTTGCATGTGGGGGGTGATAAGAATTATCCTATAAATTAACCCAGCAGGCTACTATTTCTTTATGCCTCTTCCTCTTTCAAGTGGAAAGAGTAGAGATATTAACCAAACTTGCTCTACATTGTAATATTCACTTGAGCATTTTGCCTTACAAACATGGCCGATAACAACCTGTTACTAGCTCTTTATCCCGTATACATATACCTTCTATTAAGCATTACCATGATAACTTATGATATAGTATGTATATACACATGGATATGTGTGTGTGTATATTATATAATATTGGGGTGCAGTATTTATATATGATTATCATAGGGATTTTCTGGGCAATCTCTGAGTGATTGTGCAGAGCTAATAACAGCACGGCAAAAGTTTGAAGGCACTCTAATGCAGAAGAAGAATCTCGGCATGTTAGTATTATCAGGAGCCCATCAAGTCTGAAAGATGAGCTCCCGGTATTATCCATTGTGTGTCAGTTATCATGTTATCCTTACAGTGGGTTGTCTGCTACTAAAGCTCTAATTACCTTTCCATTTGACTACAAATTTACCGTCACATTTCAGAAGGTATGTATTTACTTAACTGTATATATATATATGTATATCCGTACTATTATCATAATCTTGAATGTATGCATAAAACTGTGTATGTACGGTACGTAGTGTCTACAAGGAAAAATTATAATTGTTCATTGCAATGTAATCACCAAGCCACCGAAAAATTCTCTGCACACAAAATTTTCTCATACACATTAAATACTGTAGATGGAGTTGGTAAATGTTGTGTTTTAATTCATAACAGTATGATGCAAATGTATTAGTGCTAAAAGGAATAATCGGATATTCGGACTATTCGTTAGTAATAATGATATTTGAGTAGTTTGAAAGCAATAGAATATTCATTTTTCTATTTAAAGCCTTACATTTATCTAGTATAGCAGTTTCTTTGCTTGTTTTTTATTGCATAATGGATATCAGACTAAAGGTTGTATTTGACTTTTTAGTTGATTTCTTTTCATACTAACCTGATAATAAGTATTTATCAGAGGTATTAGGTCATTTTTATATATGGTTTTGGACAATAGATTAATCAGTATTCGTTTGAATTGGGAACCAACTATTCAAATAGTAAAAATTGCTATTCATTTCAGCACTAAGGATTATTTTAATTTTTAAACATGGAATGCCGTACGTGTTTGTGGTTATAACAAAATATCTACTTTCCTTCAACTGGTGTTAGGTTAGTCATTTCTATAATGTTCTATGTACATGGAGAGACCTTCACACGACCATCTATTGTGAGCGCCAAGATCAGTCAATCGTAGTGAAGAACCTTTAAGTGGATCAGACAATCAACCGTCATGCACAAAGTTTTAAAGACTTTTATGCTGTCTGTTGTTAAAATACTTAAATTTTGCACAACCACTGATCAATACAGTTTCCTGTCCACGGTATACCTCACTTGTCCATCATATTGTACATGCGTAATATACCATGTGTGTATAATATATAATGTGTGTATAACAGTCTTAGCCCTTATGCTTTAATTGTCACCTGTATATATTGTAGCTACTGAAGGTTAAGAAGTTCTTACAAAATCTTCACAATCTACCTACACGGCCTAGCCTCAGTGGAGGAAAGATTCTTCTACCTGATCTGGTGTTACAAGTGGACGAGTTAGATTTTCGACTCAACGATGATCCATTGGAAGTAAAACTGGGGACCAACTTTGAAGTGAGCACTTTTGCTATACTTACAGTGGGTACATATTTGCCACTTCCTTATTATCAACAGTTTGAAGGTATACTTTACCCCTCCGGGCTATGTGCAGCTAATAAACATCTAATAAAGCAGTCAGTAATGATTGCTGACCGCACTATTAGAGACTATCATTGTTAAATTAAAATCTGTTAATTATAACGATTCACTAAAAATTAGATATTACTCAACTTAAGGTGTCATATATATTTCTAAGCTAGTAGTAAAAGATCTCTAATCCCGTAACTACTACTGGATTCTTCAGATTCCAATCAACAAGGCCATGCAACATATAATTTGTGTGTAAATATTCTTCCATAGTTACAACGTGATGAGCAGCTTGAGAGGGAGAAGAGACAGCAGGCATTAGAGTCAGCTCTAGAGAAACAGCGTAAAGAACACGGGGCATTGTTGCCAGCCAAGAAAGTACAAGCATTATATGAAGCCTTGGAACAGAAGGATGCCCAAATCTACTGTAAAAGAGCAAAAGTTTGTTAATAGTTTTGTGTGTGTGTGTGTGTGTGTGTGTGTGTGTGTGTGTGTGTGTGTGCGCGTGTGTGTGCGTGTGCGTGTATGTGTGTGTGTGCATGTATGTGTGTGTACGCGTGTTTGTGTGTGCGTCCGTGCATGTGCGTGTGTGTGTTAAATCATAAATCTACCATAGTAATAAATAGCCTGAAATTTGTTTGGACAACCTAAAGTTTATCAATAATGTTTGACTACTACTGTATATACATACAGTATCAATGTACGTGATAAAATGAATGCACTGTATGATCATTTCGTTGTTTGCAGGAAGTCCATGAGTCAGAATCCAGTCCACAGAGTTTGCTGTTCCTGGTCACCCTCCATCATGCCCAGTTGTGCATACTGAGTGATCCCAGAGTAGAGGGGGTGACTAGAGGATCAGAACAGATCAAGAAGATGGATCCTGAGAGGTTTATACATTTACAATTGCCATTAGTAACATGTATCAGTTACTCCATCTGATTATGTAGTCCTTTCCCGGACAACATGCAGTTTGATACTTTGTTGGGAAGATTTGTGTATGGTGAAGCGGAGCAGCTGGATGTACGTAAGATGAATATTTAGTACAAAACATTTTGTTGAAATATATACAAGTATTTTCTATCACAAATTATTTAAATGATTGTGATAATTAAAATAACATTTTTACAGTACAAAACATTTTGTAAATGTACGTACATAATATTATATGCATTTTCTGTCACAAATGGTTGGAAAAAAGGTTAAAATAATTTCTTTTGTTGCAGATATTACTGCGCGATTATCCTCAACAATTTCACAAGACATCAGATTTCATTGTGACTGGCTGCATCATAGTGGCGGAAGCTTTACCCACGGACAATGGTATGTACCGATGTATGTATCGGTGTTGATATTGTGATGATATGATGTGTGTGTTTCAGCGGTGATCAAGGAGTATGTTGTGATCGAAGAGCCCTGGGAGAATGTTGAAGTCACAAGGACTTTGACTCCATTGAAAGTTTACTATGATCTTGACTTAGGTTAATATTATATGTATGTACACTTATATCACAAAGAAGAGTTTCACAGATTTTATGTGATCTAAGAAAGTTTTTCCTACAAAGTTTACAGATTTTATCATTTGTTTAAAACACTGCACAATAAATAAACATTGCCACCTCACCGTATTAACAAAAATAAAATTTTCCCCCATTCTGATTGTATCTAGTGAACTGAAACAGTTTACTCCTTTGAAACTTTTACAATTTGTGTATATCATATTGCTACATTCATACAGCTGTGTGTAGTTGTGATATTTTAGTTGCCAGGGCATCAGAGACTGCATTTGGCGTATGCTACGATGCTTGTTTCTCACAGATCAACTTAGCATTTGGTAAGTGTTTCACTACTAATATATTTTAATGCTCTACATACGTACGTATATAATATACTGGGGCACAAATGATTTTGTATTTGTCAGTAAATTTTTTGTTGCCAATTTATCTTTGTAAATTTTTATGTAAAAAATCTCCATAATGCCACAAATTGTTGAAAAAAGGTTACCAAAACATTCGTACGTATTTATATCTGCAATTGGTCATAAAATTGTTACTACCGTAAATGATAAAACTTACACCATTTTCACGGAGTTTCAACAAATCGCAAAAGTTTTCCCTACTAATTTCAATATGCAAACTTTCAAGCTAATTTTGTTCTTATTTAGCAAAACCATGAAAGTTTACTCCACATTATGAGTGAACCCAGTAAATTGCAAAAGTTTTCTCTCGCGTAGGGTTTTATTGATTACGGTATAATAAAAACGAACAACGAGAAAACAGGTTGATGTTTTATGCCCTAAAACTAGATTTAGAAATGAGTAAGGTCCATCTCTGTCACAAAAATTAAGGATTCTCAGGCACATTGGCCAATTCCCATTCCAGTCTAAAAGTTGTTTCATGTTTCTGTACTTGATTGATCATTGTCTTTTTTAATGCATTTTTGTCATTCTATTTTGTTTACTTTTGAATTTAAAAAGGTGTGGTATTAATCTGCAATTTAATTTGGCATAAGTAGTGATCAAATCTTAATAGACTAACTAGGATGGGCGATTAACCGGTGATATTTTCTTTGATGTCGTGTGGTTTTTAAACCGGGCACGCGCCTGGTTTCTTGAAATTGCTTTTGTCTGGGAAGTCGGTATGTGTATGTATGTGCTTGTGTGTATGTTTGTGTCCGCCTCCTATGCTACCATTTACGCCTGAATAACCAGTCCTACTGCTTTTCAGTTCTTTATATGTGACCATCTGAGCGAAAACCAGCCTAGTTCACACCTCCGATTTTACCTGGTTAATGACCTATAAAAACTTTTTGGAATGTTACACAAAGCTCAAATTTTCAGCAATAATAAAGTGATGTGTCATCTATTAATGCTGCAAATTTCGACTCAGTAGACCTTTCTCAACAAAAGTTATAAAGCACTGAAGTGGCAAATTTGGAAGTGTGAACTAGGCTGGTTTTCGCTCGGACAGTCACATATGACACTTGCTATCGACCTATTGATGGGCGTGGCCTTAGTAATAAAGTATGCAGTGAGTTACTGCATGCCTAAGAAGAGCAAGGTAATTCTGTGTTAACCATTCATTTCACAGTAAATGGCGTTTAACCAGCTGTACATTACTAACAAGACGGAGCGCTTTAATTTTGAAAGTGGGCGTGCCATAAGGGTAGCATAGCTTTTAAAAGAAGAATGGCCTATAGTGTTTTCGGATTAAAGCAACTTAATTATAAAGTTTTATCATTAAGTAGAGTATAAAGCTGGTAACAGGTTTAAACAAAATGAATTTGTATGTGTTAACTGTTGATTGCGATGGCGGAGGATTAAAGCTGCTTGCATTGGAATACTGGCTTTATGCTGAGAGAGGAGTGAAGACTGATGCAGAGGATGGCATTAAACCAGTACTGGTCGATTTGCTATGTGTTCCGATTCTTTGCTCACGTGACTTACTCATGATGTCATTAATTACTATTACAATACATTGAATAGCAGATGAGTAACAGTGGTTTAACAAACACAGTGCCTGCTTTTAGATGGTAGCACATCGACTTCAATTTTTTGTCACGCCATACTTATAAAGGGGCAAGCCATGCTATTGCAATCACAATATCTGTAAATTACTGCATTCATTCACATGAACTGTGTGTGATATGCTAAGCAGTAGCACATCCAATGTTACATGAGACTGTTACGCCTACGCATATAACTGTTGTGTGTTGCAAGATATTCGAATCACTAGCATTGCTAGCCATGCAAGGTAGCCTAGAAAGTTCGAGAACAAACATAAAAGAATAATAACACTTGTATGGGTCGTTGCATATAGCCTCTTTAAATAACTGTAAATACAAGTACATATGTATGTTGAAATATTTCTTGTCCTTTCTAAAATATAAGCACTTTATAAACCAAATTCCATCTTCTCATAGACTCGTATAATAAACCAGACACTGTAACTTATTCCCAGTCAGAGCCAAATAAAAGTTGGGGAGCTGCTTGGTTATTAAAAATTTAAAAGTTGTTGTTCTATCAGGGGTAGTGACTGTTATATTAGAGTATTTCTAGTATATACTGAGGGGGCTCTGCCACTGCATTTTCAAAGTTAGAACCCCTCCACTGCCACTGCCAGTAGGTGAATAATTTCATTACAATCACATCTACCTACATCATATATGCGTATGTATTTCAGAAAATCTTATTCCAACAAGCATTGATCCTAGCAGGCCACTACCTTACTGGGACAAGGTATGCATTGTGTATATGCATTGTGTATGTGGTAATGAAGGCTGGTTAATTCATACAGATTCGGCTGTTCTTTCATGGTAAGTATCACATCAAAATGGATCAGGGAACATTAGTGTTATTGGCGTCTCGCGATCCTTATGATGTGGTGAAATACATGGACTGGCAAATCACTGATCTTCACTGTACTCACTTCAATGGTTAGTATAATGTGTGTACGTGTACTGAGCTGTTACAAAAGTAAGGAATAAAATTTTGACATGAAGATTCTGGCATGAGATGACTTATAAAAGTTTAATCCCTACTTTTGGCTTACTCTTAATAACCTACTGAAATGAACCAACTTTTAAATTATCTCATTCCATTCTCTCATGCCAAAATCTTCCTTAGCACTGAGAGATTAATTCCTAAATTTATTCTAGTTTTTTTTGCTTTTTATCGCATACTTGCAGAAGCATAAATCAATCTGTCCTAGCTTACCACCAAATATTTTGTACTAATTATATTTTACTTTCTGTGTTTATAGGGGGTCAACTGAATTTAGATGGGACTTTAAATGTGTTCATGCACACAGCATCAAAATATGATGACTGCCGTTGTCTACATTTCCCCAAGGCTACTTG
The DNA here is from genome assembly GCA_963930835.1 of Spongia lamella. Taxonomy (NCBI): domain Eukaryota; kingdom Metazoa; phylum Porifera; class Demospongiae; order Dictyoceratida; family Spongiidae; genus Spongia; species Spongia lamella. The sequence continues at coordinate 21,507,595 of OZ005746.1, read as the reverse complement.
TACCATGATTTTTAACTGGTTATGTCAGGGGAATCCCCATGACCATCATTCTCCTATGCCCTGTGTGCCAGAAAGGATCGCTCATCAAAACAATTCAGAAGAGTACGACACCTACACTAACTTTCGTTCCAAGTATGCGGACTGGAATATCAATTTGGATGTGCAGAATAAAACTGATGTAAGTGTAAGTATGTGTGTATTCATTGTCTACAGCCTCGTGTAATTTAGGAAAACTGATTGAGTGCATACGTAGGTACGTAGGTACCATATAATGGGTTATTCATGCCTTCTACAAAAATAAAACTCTTCGAAGTTAAATCACATTCCCACGATCAGATTCCTTTATTGTATAGTCATCGATGCTGCTGGGTGTTGCATAAATATGTCCAGTTGCTAAACTCCCTCATCCTATCATCAAAGGTGATCTCAAAGGCGATAAAGGAAGCCAGCGTTAATCCGCTGAACACAGGTACTTACCTTAAATTTGCTCCAGTACAACAAGCCCTCATATAGCAAAGCATCCCATTGAAAATGGCCTGAAATCAAGCAGCTTTACTTCTATGCTTGTCTTTGCCGATCTTGTCAAATATAGATGCACCCAACACTATTAGCTAATGCTTCTACAAAAGTTATCGTGCATGCAGGGATTGTTGGGAAATAGAAGAGTACAAAATTGAAACTTATTTATTAGCTATTTGACAAACCTTTTATGTGGCACAAGAATTTTCCATTTCTAGGTTAACTTACTGTCAAGCTATACCACCATAAATAATTTAGTATTCAAACAAAGTAAAACAAATAGTGATCTTTGAATATTTAATGTTTGACTAAGCACTAGTGATAATATACATATAATTGTCATATCATCACTGGAAATTTTCAATGGAAGTATTTTTTAAAATTAATAATACTAAATGTCAGCCACTTTCAGTCATTACCAATCACTGCATGGTCAGTCATTTTTGATAATGTATATGTACGTAGATGAACCTGATTTTCACATATGAAAATTTCTTATTATAGGGTATCCTGATAATAAGATAGTAGTGTGGTTAATGATACACTGTATGTTTGTACAGGATGATGATGATCATGAGAATGCTAATTTGCTGTTGTATGCTAGCACCCTGCGATGGCTACAGAGTTATTATCAAGTCGTACGGGACATCAGTAGGCCTATTAGAAAAGGATCCGTCTTCAGCTCTGTTAAAGTTTCAAAGCCAACTTTCTTTCGTAGCATCAGGTATTTATTATACTTGGTTATGTAGTTGTATTGTGAAAGCTTGAATAACTAATTTAATAACTCTATATAGTTTACAATTTTGATTGGCTTTTTCACTTGGCCACCTTCATTATGGTGATGGTACAAAAAAGGTGGCCAAGTGACAAAGCCAATCATAGTTGTGAAGATGCCCCGTATTTCATTCAAGTTAAAAGAACTTCTTGATATTATCTAACCATTTGCATTGCTGCTTCTGATTGGCCTGGCACTCTTTATAGCCAGATTGTTTTTGTTTTGCTACGTACACATGTACGTACATACATACATACATACATACATACATACATACATACATACATATATTATTATTATTATTATTATTATTATTATTATAGGAATATAGAGTTTCAGTTAACACTTCCAATGGGTAGCATTAAATACTGGGGCTCATTCAGTCAACAACGAGGAGTGGAGTTGACATTCAAGAAGGCTATCCTCAAAGGATGCTACACACTAACATTGCAACCATTCGATGATGATCTAATACGACGATCAGAATCAAAATGGGAGGTGGTATCACTAATGGGAGAAACTGTTGATGTTACCTGTACATTACTAACCATTGGAGAAGCCCCACCAAATAAGGTATATTTTTACGCTGGAATTTTCTTTATTATATGTAAATGTAACACTAGTCTATAGTCATACAGTTACATGTTATTAGTATGTTTTGTTTAATGTCCTAAACTACGTACATATTACTATGTATATACAAAGCTCACCTTTGTGATGTTGTATTGTTAGGAGGCTGAACAGGAAACAAATAGTTTGAGAAGTGATGAAGGAATTGATGGCCATCTTTTGTTCACCACAGACCGGTAAGTGCAATAAATTGTACATCATAATTATATACTACTATGCTATATGCATAGTATTAAATATATAAAGAGCAAAAATCAAGATGAAGATACTACAGAAGCTAACTTTGATCAGGTATAATCCTTATGTACCGTATATACAGTGGTTGTCAATATGCTTTGCACTGTGTATAATTTTGTATCTAGTTATTCCAACATCAACTGTTAGTTAACAATACAAGATTTTCTTGGACCTTTGTCAACAGAAGCATCATCACTAACTTATTTGATGCTTATACTAAAGCCCAGGTGTGTAAGTGTATGTGTATGATACTACAGTATGTTTACTGAACATTAGATATATTTATGTAATATCAGGCGTACAGTTATCTAATCCTACATGTATTTAGTCCAGCATATTGTGTATATGAACACTACATTATACTGTGTTTAATATGACAACTAGCAGTGTGCCTCTTGTTAAGGTGGTAGTGTACTAAACTTTGTTCAAAAGCACATTAGTAAGACACGCTGATGTATCATATTTTTCTGCCTGACTTGCTCGTTACTCAAGAATTAATGCCTTTGCTTTGTTTAGAATCAGTTCTGCAAGGTTTATCAAATATATAATGTCCTTTCATCCATCAAATTTTTTAGTGGGCAGTCATTTTCTTTGCATACTTTAATTTGTGTGAACTTCCGTGAGTATTTTTTCAATTTTCATTTCAGCCATCACTTTTATTTGTCTAATAACTCATTCATATCTTATTCTACTCAACTGTTTTTCTCTACCAATAAGTCAACTAAATTTCAGTAACAATTGTAAAAATAGCATAGTTGGTTTCGCACTGTGTGTTTGAAAGATGCCATAATTTGTACACAAAAATTGATCCACACAAACTCTGTACCCGTGTACCACATTGATATCTTAGTCTTTAACAAGAAAATACAATGATTGAGTTTTAATATATCTGAAGTGCATGGAAGATCGTCTGTATACTGCCATCAAGCGTTAATGTCTTTATGGCTGTAGACATTAAAGAAGAACTTATCAGCTGAAGCAGTAAGGTCTATAGCACTGATACTGGGGAACAAATCATCCGGTAGTCCCGAGGGAGACAAGACTAGTCGGTCGACAACGTCACTAGCTGATGGTGCACAAGTTACTCCTAATAGGCATTCTAGAATTGACCGATCGAGTAGTGGATCAAAACTTCTCAAGCAGTTATTGCAAGATACAACCAGTAGACTAGTTAGTCATGTTGAAGAGGTATATGTTTTAACTACTGCAAGGCTACGATTTATGGTGGTTAATCTAAATAGAGAGCACCCAGTGACCCTTATTTAAAAGGGCGACTGGCATGTAGTCAAGATGATGTGACTAAGAGGAATTGGTTCAGTAAGTTACTTGACTAAGAATATGTGTATTATTGCTAGACTTTTTTGTTGTGTCCTAGCATCAGGTTACAATATGAATGCATGTCATGACATACAAATCATTATTGTGCTCTCACATACGTAGTTAATAATCCTCACTATAATGTAAAGCAATATGTGCAGAATGATCAGTTAAACTATTGACTACTATGATGTGGTGATACAGTCATCTGTACTCAACATTTCCCACCATGAAAAATATATATATATTATACAACCGAGTAATGTCATACTCTATGAATTACAAATATCATATCACGATATTGATTTTTATGTCACGATATGTTGTATGCTGTCTATGTCGTTCAGTATTAGTGTGTGCATATGTACATAGGTTGCATAGATTGACCAATGATACTCACTGTTAATGTGTCTATATGTTTTACTTTCATAATGATGTCACAGTTGAGTTGAGCAACACACAGTTAGCATTACAAGGCACTGATACCAAGGGGTTTGTGATGATCACCTCAACCATGTCACGTATACTGAACTACGAACACAAGCCTCAATGGAGGGAAGGAGATTTAAGAATTAAGAAGTCATGGGTGGCTAAAGTTGAAGAAATGCAAGTTAGTAAATTTGTAAATTTTATGCTTGTCCCTCCATACGTATGTGTGATATATGTACGTACGTATCCTTGTTTGATATTATATTTAAATCCATTTTTAGTATTTTGCAACACTACGGAAGCTCACTGACATTCCATGGGTTAACTGTGCCATTATATCAAATCTGTCCCTAGTTCAACCATTGCCCAGCCAGATCGACATTCAATCTGACCAAACAACATCTGTAGACACGCTACTGGGGGAGCTTGGTCCAGACTCAAGCAGTGAACAACTGGATGATAAACTGTTCATGACATCACCTACGCTGTGTCGTGGTGAAGCAGTAGGAGGGATGGTGGATAGTGTAGTATTTGATGAGTACAATGAACCAGTGCAGCTGCAGAGAATCACTTCACGTTGCTTCTGTCAAATATATTGTGTTAATTACGGCACTGAAGCTGGGAATGTTGATAAAGACAGTGTTCCACCTGTCACACCAGTGGTATGCAAATTGATTGTCTGTTGTGTTTTAAGCCAACCAGTCGGTGGGCTATTGCTCACCTGGTTTCTAAAGATTATTTACCTGTCTAATCACTTGGACTGAAATGATCACATGTTTTCTTTAAAGCTAACAATTGAGTACTCACAATTAGTTAGTTTAAAATGTCAGAACAGCAGAATGCTTGAGACATTTTCCATAATTTGTCTATTGTAAATAACTTAATGGAAGTACACTTAACCTTATTTTCTATGTAAAAATTCATTATGTAATGAGTATTTGATACCAAAATTTCTAAATGAATATCACCAAAACGATCAAGTACTCATGAATATTAACATTTGTTTCAGCCCCGTGAATTTGATTTCTACAGCTCTTTCTTTCTCATATGATAGTTATCATAACACCTATCAATTAGCTTAACAATTAGCTTGCCAATGAAAATATAATGATGTCATCATATTCTTTTTATTACTTTTTGTAGCAGAAACAGTTTCCAATTTGGATTTTTAATTACTCTAGTTTGTTTACTTTTAGTACTTTTGGATGTCCACGTGATTATCAATGCTCTCTATAGCAGTATAACATACAGGGGCGGATTTAGGATTTTCTGAAAGGGGTCAAAATATATAAATGGATCTTTGAAGCAGGGAATCTGGGGGTACAGCCCCCCAGAAGCTATAGGGCATTTGTTCTTAAAACACCAAAATCGTGAGCATATTTAAGTACTGTAAGTACAAGAAGTTTTCTAACCAAAATAGTGTAATATGGAGTAGGAGGTGTGTTGGGTGCAACCTCTTAGAAGGCATATAGGTTGTTTTATCTTATAAAGTGCTGAATGACACTTAACTCAAGAAATAGTGTATTTTAGTGTTTTTATACCATTACATCATTCTTTTGGCTTCCCTGACATGGTTCAGGAGGAGGGGTGAATTGACCCCTTTGACCTCTCTTGGATCCGCCCCTGGAACATGTACATATGTACGTGATACCTTGTAGTTTGATAGTTTATGTATTTTATTCATGTTTATTTTTTACATAGCGATCTGGTCCAGCTGGTATTAATAGTGTCACTGAAGCTGTGAATACTTTTACTATTCGTCATCCTTCTGTAGAAATATCCACTACATCTGTAAGATCATATGACTACATTACTTAATTTACTGTAATGCTAATATTATGGTAGTAACTACACCATTAGATCACTTGCTACATAGCAAGCTTGGAGAATTAAGTTTTGAAAAAAGTAAAAGCTGTCTTTGTGTGTTTTCTGCTGCACGTTACAGTGTATATATGTGATGGCTGGCGTTGTAATTGAAAATATCAATAACATATACACAAAAATTTCTGCCTATGCAATACAAGACCAGTAAAAGTGTGTACACATAACAGCAATAGTAGCCAATGTTACAAAGTTACGTAGTTACATTAATGTGTTGCTGTTTACTTCACAGTTCCAATACTCAGTGATCATCGATATAATAAACAACCTATTGTTATACAAACAGTCTAAGAGGAAGGTATGCATGTGTGTAGACATGACGCAGCAGCTCTGTTATCCATTCACGTGATATGCAGGAGGAGCTAGGTAAACTAGACAGATTACGTTTTTCTCTACAACTTGGCAACATCAAAGATTACAAGGAATCTGTACTGACACTACAGAACAAAGTTAGGTGAGCTCTTACCATGCATCATTGCATGATAGAATGAGATAAGCTGCACTCTTAATATTCCGGGAAGTTGTATCTTGGTTTGTACGTCTACCCCCAGGGTAATCAACAGGTCTTTGTAAGAATGTTGTTCATTATGTAAAAATATACAGGTTTTAAAACTTCAAAACATTGCAACCTGGATCATCAGCATCAAGTTCACTCAACAGCATTACTATACACACAGGCCTTGGCTGCCCCTTTCTATCTCACAACTTTCATCCAAGCCTCAACTTGTTTGATTTGATTTTGATTTATAATTTACCCTCCAGTAGTCGGCAAATGCTGTTCTTCCCTACTGGAGCAACATACAATAGAGTACTTACATAACAATACAAGTAACTACAACATACAAAAAACAAATAAACACAACAAATTAGTCATCCATATAAAATGCCCTCACTGCTTTCATAAAATTCATCATGTATATGCGAAGGTAAAGAATTCCACCAGGTGGTGGCTGCGAAATGAAAATTTCTTTTAGTACTGGCAAGACGACACAATTCAACACTTGCGAAGTTCTCTCTACAGCGAGTTTACACCTTGATTGATAGTGATATGTGTAGCTAGATACGTAGTATCATTTACCATTGTGTGTATACACTCAGGGAACTTTTAGCTGCCACACGTAAACTAGAAAGAGATGTCTATCTTGCACAACGAAATTATGACAGGTATGTAATTACTAGTATGTTCAGTGGATAATGTATGTAAACACTTGTGTATAGTAATATAGATGAATTGGATAGACACCTCGGCCAGCACAAGGCATGGTTGGCTGATGCAAGTATCAAGCTAAGCTTGACAATAAGGTTATTACTATTATTTGTGTTATCATTTAATAATCATCAACTTGTGTGTAAAGATTATTAAAAGAGTGTCAACTGAAGGCTGTCACACAATTGCCACATGGAGGTACGTAAAGTGTTAAGAAGTATTAATTAAGAAACAAATTTTGGTTTAACGAGGGAGTAGGGATCACAATTTTTGGCAAGAAAAATTTGTAATTCAGCCATAGTGTCTACGATTCAACCAATCTTAATCACTTTGCAGGATGACTTCTACAAAAAGTGATTATCAGTTTAATGAAAATGGAAGCCAGCATGCATGAACAGTTGCATACGTGACATTTGCATAGCATCAAGACGTGTATGTCCCTGTTATTCAGAGACAATTGGCGTTAATAATCTTCAATCATACCTAGGAGCAAGGATCGGGTTTTGAAAACACATAAATATTTTGAGTAGCTACGGATAACCTGAGAGGATAATCATTTTAAGTCACAAGGATATATAGTGCAAGAAAACATTCTCAAAGGCTTCCAGATTTGCAATTTCCTTCCACAGGTGATTACAAGATACGGTATATGCATGTATCTTTCACATTGCAAGCTACCTTGTGTGAAATGTTAGCACATTCTCGTGAAGAATCCATGTGAGGATGAATGAATGAAGTACAGCCACACTAATGCCCCGAGCAAGCATGGCAGTGATGTCAGCTAATGTAAATAACCTTTATTTTCAGAAAGACCGAAGGCTATACACACCCAGCAGTGTAAGCTCTAGGTCGATCCCTGACAAGCTGTTTCTGTTGGCTTGACCTCAAACTTTCAAGTGGGCTAAGTTACACAGCATTTGGCTAGTTTGAATAAAGATAGTTGTACTAGCAGAGTTGTATTGGGCTTTTCACATTTTGATATTATAAAACTTGTTAAACCAGGCGCGCGCCGGCCGCAGGGCGGCGCGCGCCTGGTTTCTTGAAATCGTTTTCGTGAAATGTCGGTGTGTGTGTTTGCGTATGTGTCCGCCCCCCAGGCTATTAAAAACTATTCACGTGAAATGAAGCCTGAATAACCAATCAAATAAGTCCTTCTACTTTTGTATGACACTTGCTATCGATATTGCTGATGGGCGGGGCCTTAGTAACGAAGCACGTCGTGAGTAACTGCCGAATAAGAACAAGGTAATGCAGTGTTAGCCGTTCATTCCATAGTAAAAGCTGTTTGAACAGCTGTACATTACTAACAAGACAGAGCGATTCAGTTTTGAAAGTGGGCGTGCTGTGCGGGTTGCGGAGCTTATAATACAAGACTAGCCTATAGTGTTACAGTAAGAATTTCAGCTTAAAACAACTTTGTACTACTTTTAAAAAGTTTTATCACTAAAATACTGGAGTATAAAGCTGGTTTAACAAAAGAATTAAATTTGTATGCGTTGCTATGTGCTCCTTAGTGATTAGTCTTTGCTCACATGACTTACTCGTGACGTCATTAATTACTATTACAATACACTGAATAGCAGTTGATTAGATGGTAGAATATCAACTTGTTTTTCAAGGTGCAGGGATGTGCCCAGGTTTAGGATAGTGGTGGTTACACGAGTCTTGGAAGCAGGGGAGGGGCTCTGAGGGTACCTAGCAATATTAAGCATTGCAGTTCATGCAAATCTGTCTTTTAGTGCTACTTGGTGAATTTTTAGTGGTGGCTAATTTATTGGAGTGGTGGTTGGTGCCAACCACTGTGGGCACATGAAGGTGCATATTTTTGGAAGTCATACATTTTTGGAAGTCATACATTATAATTATATTGATCCCTACTATTAAGCACTACTATACTTATTGATATACCATGTGTACATCAACGGTAGATGATGTTAAGAGCGCTGAACCGACTACACGTATTGAAGTATGGCTGGATGATGCTCAGTGGTGGCTGACACAGGATGACGGTCAACTACACATGTGTGATATTACCTTCACCAACTGCAGGCACGATAAATGTATACTGTACACATGTAGTAAATATTGTATATTAGTGTGTGCATTACCGACTGTATTGAAAGCCAACAGTAGGCAATAAAAATATACGTATGGTTTGCATATTTGATAATATAAGTTGCTAACATTATTGTATGTGCTACTTATATGGACATGTTTGTGAATCAATACAATTTCTTTATCCATGCTAAGTTACAGTAGCATGTGTAATAAATGTTATATAAATGTACATATTGTACGTGTGTGTATGTAGCTACAATCAAGTGTCATTCAGTGATGATTCTGCTGAACACAAATTTGAATTAGGAACGTTTAAAGTGTGTAACCATCTATCAAACTGCCGCTATCCTGTAAGTTCTATTAACACATAGATAGTTACATAGTCACATTATAGACTGACTTGTATCGTTGTGTTTAGGAAGTGCTGTACGCTCATGATCCACAAAGTAAAAAGCTTAGGGTAGATAGGGACATCTCTTTGAGAATATACTGCAGAGATCAAGCACCAGGTATTGGAAAAGTTATTCATCTTTGTTCCTTCTTTGTGTTGCTCATGCACTAGCTACAAGCTAAGAAGCTCAAAAAGTGTTAACAATTATTGTTGTGTCACATAAGAAGACTTGCATGCGATGAAATACATAGTATATATCAATATGTTCCATACTGTATAGCCAGAAAAATTTGAGGACTCCAATTTCATGTGGTTTTATTTGCCTCACAGATTTTATCCTCAAAAGCCAGTAATAATTTGAACGGTTTGCGCCTTTTGAAATTTAATGTGCAATAAGCATCAGTACTGAAGTATGTACTTTAAGCACAAATCAAACTTGCTGATCCAGACGGGCCCTTATCAAAGTTGTGCCAAGCAAAGGAATAGCCAACAATGTCACTTTTAGTAACTGCCACAGCACAGGCGTCGCCAACTCATAACTGCTAATCTCATTGTAGGTTGTACTGTAAGATATCTTTATATCAAGACTCACAATAGTGAGTCACGAGGCCAAAAAGAAGCAGCTGTATGGGACGAATAAGTGAGTTATTTACACGTAGCGCCGCTCAAAAATTTGTAGACGCTGTAGCTAAGCCACCATAAAAGCTATCACTTATAGTTATCAAGGACCTAGTACGTTCTTACTATATAGAATCAATATACTGACGATGGAGGAAATCGGCACCATTCCTGAGTGCCAGCCATTGAAAGTTTATGGCACTCGTGCAGCCACGCCTGAAGAACCATCCTTTCCCATTCGATTCACTCATTACTCGAGAATTAGTACCTTCATTTAATCCAAAGTGGATCAAAATCGGTTCGATCAGTCTTCTGATACAGCATTATAAAATCCTCATTTCATTATTTTATTAACATGATTATGTAGCCATCATTTTGTATTGACTTCTACTACAGAGACAAATATAATATTTTGTTCTATTATGTCAGACCATACACAAATTTGATCTGACATTCATGGTCACCCTCACAGTCCATCAATCCTTTATGCACCTCCTTATTCTTGATCTGACAGACCTTAACCTCATTATTATCTGACAAACATGCTATTTGGCCTGGCAATTGTCCAATGATAATTGTCTCTAGTATTAAGTATTATTACTGTATATACTTAAATCATGTACGTAGTTATATTTGATTTATACATGTAATAGAACTATGTATGTATTACAGTTGGTGGCATATCTGTTAAAGAACATTTTGAGATCAATGTCATACCGCTAACAGTGAAGATATCAGAAAGGTTCTACAATGCTATTGAAAAATTCTTTTTTCCCAAGAAGTCGGCAGATGACACTGTAGATTACACTGATGTTGCTCATGTTAATTTGATGGGACCTAGCTCTGGTAATTGTATTCTATTATTACTGCAAGCACTAGCTTTATGTGCGTGTGTAGCAATGCCAATTGATGTTGAAGAATCAGGAGATGGACATGTTTTTGTTAGTCATTGTATAACTAGTAATTCTATTGTCACTGAACAATGTTCATAACTAGCTAGCTAGCTAGCTATGTATTTACGAATTAAAAATCCTTTAACATATCCTCTTACCAACGGTTTATTCAGTAAGATTAACTGTACCACTAATACCTGTAAATATCACAGGGAAATATAATTGTTTTGCTTTATCCTTTGTGAAAAGGTCATCCCAACTTTACTGCAATATTTACTGCACTGATCTACATGTAATAGTTATAACACAGGCAAGAGTGCTTTGCTTGATATATACACATGATGCCCGAGGGCGCGCAGCACCCGAGGGCAAGTGCATATATATCAGGCAAAGCATGAGTGCCTGTGTTATAACTAATATGTTACTTCCGGCACTCTAAAATCTGCCCAAACTTTATGGTAATATCTCGGTCTTTTTATATAATAAGGGGTACTCATTGTGATTGTGGGATTCTATTTTTATCGTCATAACGTTTGTGCATGTTAGCGGTAGTGATTGTGGGTTTACTAAAAAAAATTATAAAGCTGCAGGACTTATAATGGGCTGAAAATCACTTAATAAGGATAACATAATGGTGAGTGTTATAAATAGAACGATTAAAGTAGATTGGTATACATGCAATTGCGCAGTAAATAGATTATTTTTATCACATGAGAAACTCACCTCAAATGGCATCCTTTGGCTTATAGAAAACAAATACAAACATTTTTAGACTAGTAACAAAGTTTACTTTTCAACTCAAACTAAACATTAAAATTTAACAAAATTCAAACCCACAATAATTATTGATATCATATTAGACTAGTAACAAAGTTTACTTTTGAGTTTACAAAATTAAAACCCACAATCAATATCATATTTGTGTGTTTATATAAAGAGCAGTATTTTCACCTTGTTCATCAAAGCATTTAGTGGAATCTCTTAATGAGTTATACGCACTGATATCAGTGCACATATCTCGTTAATATTCCACAGCCAGTGCAATATCAGATATATACACTGGCATTTCCCTTTGATCTGAGGTGTGAAAGTGTTACATAACGTAATGAGGCTATTATATAGTTGTATTATAATACATTGTTAAGGCCTTTTTACCATTTCTCAGTGTCTTTGCCTATCCCGCCAAATGTGATGCATTTTATTCCTTATAACAGTCTACATGCATACAATTACTTGTGTTATCACTTTCTAGTCAAGAAAAGGATCGATAAGAAGTACCAGTAAGACATCTGTAACAGCAGCATCAAGTACAACATCCATCTTTACAACCACCCCTGTATGTAATTATTGTGTTATGTTATGTTACATTCATGGAATATACTTAACTGTGTTCTGCTATTGGTGCTGTTTCTTACTAGACAAAGAATAAAGATGCTCCCAAACTTGGTGATGTAGAACAGATGAAAGTATTTTGCAAGCTTATTTTATTATGTGCATGCATGCATGCATGCATCATGTGTGTAATATTAGGAAAGAGCGCAACAAACAAAAACATTCATTTACATGAAGATCCCCAAAATCCCACTATGTATCAGTTATAAGGTACATATGCATTATCATGATACAGAGGGTTTACACTGGTAACTACTGAGTACAGGCAGAGAAGGGTGCTAATATTAAGGATGTACAAGATTTTATGGTGACAGTGCCCACACTGGAATATCATAATCGCAACTGGACATGGGGAGATATGTTAATGGAAGTGAAGAAGGTGTACAAGCAACACATAATACAAAAGGTCAGTGGATACAGTTAGTCATTTGAATCTGTTTGTATGAATTACTTATGCAGGGTATTAAAACTGTGTTTGGTATGAGAGAAGAAGACGAAGCTGCCAAACCATCTCTATTGTCAATGTATGTACCAGCGCACAAAATCTGAAATTAATTTTGGATGTTTCTTTTACAGTGGTGGTATAGATCCCTCCCGACTTTTAATGGGCAAAAAGGTTATTTTTCTATTTAGACATATAGGCAATGTGTAGTGATTCTTTTTATTAGTATGTCAAGAATACTGTCAAAGCCAGTAGAAAACTGTTTAAGAAGTCTAATTCGAAATCTTCATCTACAGCAGACAATTACTCAGATGGTAAGGTGTATTTTTGTATGCATTTGCATAATAACTCACCATACGCTTAGTAAATTTACAAGATGTACCTAATCCCTACTATATTTATGATAAGTGACAACTAGCGGCTTCTCATTTCATTGTGGAGATGAATCCCTAACTACTGCCTTTTTATATTCAATGCAGTTTTTGTAATAATTTATTGAGAATACAGGCACCTACTGTGCTTATTTTATTTAATGTTCACACAATTCGGGTGCCTATTTTATGTTTACATTGCAGGTATTTACACATTATGTGCATTACAGTACTAGTCAAAATACAATGTATATTGTGGGGGCGATCCTGAGCTGATTTTACTAGTTTATGAATAACTTGTAGCTACTGCCATGCAAAGCTGTTACATATCACAATCCACAACATAGGCGCAATGTTTAGTGCTCATAGTTCATGTGAGTATGAACATGACCATAAATGGCTGAACAACATGACAGAACAAGATAAACTATAAGGGTTTGAAGACGAGATTAAAGTCGTGTGTTGTGCTATTTGACAAAGTCAACTTGTTTAATTTATTGGCAGGCCAACATAACTTTTAGAACTAAAATGAAGATAAAGTGTATGCGAAATATAAAGCATCCATGTTAGGATGCCACCTTTACACATTGATTCCTGCTATTGAGTAGCTACTACCATAGCTTATGAATTGATGTGTTTACCCTAGCTCTGTATTTGTCATTCCTTACAGATGAACAACAAATAAATGAAATGGATGATATTGTAGAGCAAAATGATGATGTTTGACATGATAGCATAATTACTACAAACTTGCTAAATATACAGGTGTATTGAATTTTAATTTATTAAGACACTTCCAAAATACTCCTAACATGACATTATAGCGGCTTGTACAATAAAATGCTTTAGGATGTAATCTTTGATCGTCAACATTATTCCTCTGTTATCTTGTGTGCTATTGATCTTAGCAATGTCTTGATCACTGGTAATATACAACTATGCACTCTGCAGCTGTACTTATATATACATCTGATTAGTTCTATACAATATCGATTTTTAGTATTAATTTTCTATAGTTTTTACCTATAGCTAGCCAAATACTTCCTGGCATTAAGCTTCTTTTATCTATTTATTATGCTTATAAAATGTGACCCGGCATGAGAAAATAGGACTTATGTGCATGCACATACAATTAAATAACTTTATGTGTACACATAAATAGAGGATACAGCAAAAATTTCACCATTTATGCAGCTTTTCATAGGGAATCTAGTGTAGTTTACAGATTTTGTAATCTTGTACAGTAATGGAGATGTACTATAATATAAATAGGTGTATTTTGTGTACATAAGCCCGGTTTTCTCATGCCGATGTTGGCATATACCGTATACGTCAAAACTTTCGCGGTTCATCAACAATGTGCATTATGTAGGGTAAACTTTCGCGGTTTGCAGCCTTAAAGCCCACGCGCGCCTCTGCAATACGGATTTGAGTGTGCGCAAATTAGAATATAGTTTAACACGCGCGCTAGGCGCACGGCTGAAGCCGAATTTGAAACCGACAGTTCTGTTCGTGGTTATCATGTGTATCAAGACAATTGGACACCTGTGATTGGAGAACGACTTCACTGCGAACGGTAAATATTTTCTAATTGTGAAGCAGGAAAAGTTTCAATGGTAAAACATTCGCATTTTGCTAAAATCCGCGAAAGTCTTCCCCTCGAATGTTTTGACGTATACGGTAATTTGGTGGGTCCCTAATTCACCCAGCAGGCTGATGGTGTACACTCTATACACTTCTTTAACACTAGGAAAATTAGCCACATCGTTTCCTTTCTCCTGTATAGTACGTATACAATGCTAAATAAAAACACCCTGGGTGTAAAAAAAGTGCGAGGCCAATAATACGCACGTGTGACCAAAAACCTTGATATCAGCTGAGGTCAAGAAGTTACTTATCAAAAATCTTTTAAACTACTTGAATGACATAGTGATACAATAGTTTATAGCATATTTTCACAACTATGATTGGCTTAGCCACCTGGCCACCTATATATTATGGTACAGATTGGCTCTTGGCCACCTTTATAAATGTTATGAAAAGGTGGCCAATTGCAAGTGACAAAGCCAATCATAATTATGACAATATGCTATAAACTATTGTAGCTATGTCATTCAAGTAGTTTTTATAGGCCTCAGCTGATATCAAAGTTTTTGGTTGCACAATGCACATGCCTATTTACAATGCTGCTTCTGATTGGCTTCGCAATTTGGGTGCTTTTTAAGGCTGAGTGATAATATCGTTTTAAGAATAATCGCGATAAAATAATTGTTATCGCGATAATTTTTGAGGAATCACTATCGCGATAATTCAACACACTCTAATAGAACAGTCCAATACTCTAACAGGGCAATCAAATACTTCAATAGAACAGTCAGTGTGCAGGCCAACTAGTTAAGGTTACACCACTGAATCAATGATACACATCCATGGAAGTGGTAGTAGTTACTCCAAAAGAGCCTAATTGCTGCAATAACTAAAATTATTGTGCATGTAAACACTAAAATACACTGATAGCATAATTTATTGACTATCGTGATAGTATCGTGTATCATGAATAGTTTACAACTATCAATCGTGATAGTGATTTTAAGACTATTGCTCAGCCCTAGTGCTTTTGTTTAGCATATCACTAATTTTTTGGAAGTATGATCATGAGCAGATGTTATTAGCAAGCAGCAGAGAAATACTGCATGGGCATAACTTATACTTGCTTAGCACACAATATTTTAAATTAAACCTTGAAGTAAAATTTTGAAAAACTCAAGCTTTAAATTTTCACTATAGAGTGATACATTATATCTGAAAGTTTATGCAAATCATATGAAGGGGGGTCCAAGTTATGGCAACTATCAACTTGCAGTGTAATACATTCAAGTGATTACTTCAAGCTGAAAATAGTATGACAGGTAGAGCATACATGGGAGAAGTGCTGATACAAATGTGGCTGAAATCCATGAAGAAACGAGTGAACAATAGAATGTACAAAAAGAGAGTTTGAAAAAAACTTCCAGCCACGAAAAAAGTGTGCGATGAAAATGAAGAAAGAAAAAAATGACTCTATACTTAGGAATGGTGATGCTGATTTCCTCCATTCTAATAACATAGAAATTTTTAAAATAATTGTGGGAATAATGTATGTATACATAGGAGCAAAATGCAGACAGATTTAGGGAAATTCTGAATAGAATAATGCATGTACGTGTATGTACATTGCTTTTTGCGTGAAGTCACCTGCATACATTTAGCACAATGGGTGTTAGAAAGGAGCCAACATACTGAGGCATAGCTATAACTTACACTATCAAGCCAAATTATAAATAATATAGTTACAACTATGTGTGATAATAAGTTTCTCAACCATCTGTGGCATTAATGGCACATTTAACATAAAATTTGAGAATTATTTATGCAATATTAAGATTAACGAATGTTTGGTAGCAAAAAATCTACTGATGAATGTTACTAAAATGAATGAACATTTGAATGTTACACTATTTTGTTCATGCCCTAGTAAGTAGGAATCGGCCTGGCCAAAACATGTTGCATTTGACATCAAAGACTCAAAAGATAATACGGCAGGTGCGGAAGCCATTGTTCATACATGTCACCTACAGTGTGTATGTATTCTAAACAACATTACATCTGGTTGCTAGGAACTACACGGCACCAACCCAAGGAGGAGTCTCTTTCTCATGGAACGTGGCACTTCCAGGTATTAGGTCAGATGAAAACACAACAATGTTAGCTCAACCTCCACACTTGTCTGACATTTGTCAGATTACTCATCAACAGTTATAGTCTCTGCTGGTCAGGACACTTGGACACTTGGTACAAGGCCAGCTAGCTCTGTGTCTATCCCACTCATTGTCTGTTAATTGTTCACTTAGCTAACACAGACCTCTTCCATCACAAAATTGTAACAAAAAATCATAGAGTAATGCTATATGACTGTAGTAACTACTGCTGCAGTATTACCTGTGTTGTTGTTGTTGTGGCATGCCTTGTATAGTTGTATTGCTGTGTGCATGTGGGGTCAAAAAAGAATGTGTCACTACATAGCTATACACTGAATCTTGGTCACCATTACATGGATGTAAACATTTATCGCAACATTGGGCTTGCCGGCAACCGCTTTGCCATACACTTGCCCGCTTACTACTTGCAAATTTTAATATTACAGCCATTGTTCTCCTGAAGAAGCTTGATCCTGACGGATACTGTGCTCAGGGTATACCAGCCCCTGTTTTGGTCTTATATTCCTTGCTTCAGACTCCTGGTTAATGGCCAAAAGCCACACCAATTTCATTGTCGTCAGACAATCTATATTGGTCAAGTCTGTTATGTTTTGACTCAGGTTGAACTTCCTATGCATCATTGTCATTATTGTCTTCTCCTTGGTCCACAGGGGGGCCATCAGTTACCAACCATTCATCTGCCCATGTTGGTAGAGATTGTTAGTATAAAGTAAAAAATCACACTGACAATTAATGTTGAACAGACAAATCCTTATAGTTGTTACAAACTGATTTGTAACAGACGTGTTGGACAATAGTGTCTGAGCCAATCATATTGTTGCACCTGGATCGGAATTAGATATTTAAGCATTATGGCTTCCAATGGGACCAAAGACAGTGTCACCACCAACATCTCTCAGTAGTTAGTGAATTTCTCAGTTGGGATTAGGACTGCTGGTATATGCACTGATCTAGTCATTTATCTGGTGCGTAACCATAAAACTGTTACCATAATAATATTATTATTATTATAAAGATCTAACCAATTACCGTGTGAGAATTAAACAATTGAAATTGAAAATTAGAAAATGTTCGAATGTTAAAAAGTCACATTTGTTCATATCCTACTACGGTACCAAAATTTCCTATGCCGCTAATTCAAACCCAAAATCTAAACAATTTGTACAAATATTGCTAGTGGCTATTGTTATTGACTTATGTATGGCTTCAAGCATCATTGTGAATAGTATGACACAGCTCTGTAGCTCACAGTAACTAAAATCTACAAGCATAATTAATTTTAACTAAGCATAAATTTATAAATTCCAAAAGTAAAATTAGGAGGATGACACACATAAAATTAATGTACAAATATGTATAGCTACTAATGGAAGCTTATGAGCTGCAAGATTTTATTTTCCTTATAATGGAAAATATTTTAGTGATGGATTTGGATTGTTATGGCACCAGGCAGGCAGTGTAAGTTTCATGCTCCTTCAGCAGCTCATAGCTCCTGCTACTACAACTAACTATGTATAGATACGTACACTTTACATTTACGTTCAATGGCACTACTAGCTTACTGTGTGTATATGTTACAGTACTACTGTACTAAGCAACGTGATCTGGCATCATCCTGTAAAAGGAAACATTAATAACATAAAACATAAAAGCTATAGCTACAAATAAGTGTATTCAAAATTAACAGAAATAACTACTTTTAAATTTCACAGATTATATATAATGCATTGTATGGTTCTGTTGTAATGAACTTTTAAACTGTTTAAGTTACCAGTTTTCACCAGCCTGCCTTATATATATATATATATATATCAGATAGATTTATTTGTTGTCTCATCTCTGCATGTAGTTACCATGGCTTTTAGCTAATGTCATCTCTCATTAGCTATTGAGCTGTATTTTAACAGGTGAGAAGCTGGCAGAAATCATACAACTTCTTATTATGTACATCAAGCAGGATGGTTATAAACATTTCAACACAAAGCCACTATTTGTGAAATCATGTTTTCATCCGGAAAACCTCCAAGATGTAGCTAATATTAGTGGGTAGGTCTTTACCATTATCCATTATAAGAAAATACCTCACTATTACAAAAATAAATGCAACAATAGATTCTTTTCTTGGCCTTGGAAGTACTAATGAATAGCTACAGACTTCACCATATAAACTTGTAGAATTATACAAGCTTTAAGAGCTTGGGTTAGTACATAGATTTCAGATATTTTTTGAAGAGTCCTTGCAGGCATACAGATGGCAAATGTTACTACCTGTCAATAAGCATTAGCAACTGTGTAAACAGACTCTCTTATCTTAATGTGTACAAGCTATACCTAAAAAGTAAGCAAGACTGTTTTTATACTTACCCTTAAATCATGACTATTTGCAGTGTTTTCAACCTCACCAAGATGACTAGATGATCTAGAACTTTCATTAGATACATCACTGCTCTGATTAATATCACCGTTAATTCCTGCTCCAGAACCTTCATTAGCATTATCGTTGGGCTGATCAGCATTAGGTTCCCTAATAGGCTCAACATCCTCATCACTGTCATCACAATTACCAACAACATAGGCATTACTGTTATTGTCAGCAAATGTAGCAGTGTTTAAATTGATATAGTCATTCCCTGCAAGTGAGATAGCTAAGTATGTTATAATGCCCCCCACCGTACATGCATCTTCATCTGTAAATTAACATCCCATATAGCGGGAGAGTTTGGCGAATGGATAGATTCGGCCAAAAGGTAATAATGGATTTAGTTTGGCAAATCACGAACAATTTGCCAAATTTGGCAAACCTATTTCCCGCCAAACTTTCCTGCTATATACATATGGTACATAAGGCACTTAAAAATCATGAATCTGAACTATAAAGGGCCTAGGTAACTCCAGATACAACACTGGTATCTTTTTAGGTGTCATTTATATACTACTTTGAATATATACATTCCATGCTATAGCTACCAAGCATTAATAGTGAGTTTATTATTTAACCAGCCAACCTTATTATGAAGCACTATCATGGTTTAAGATGTCATAATATGTTACAGAAATGTAAGCAAACAAGCTCATTACCTCGTATTTTACTGTACAGTTTTCTTCCTGTGACTACAAGTACTGCTAACAGCAAAGCAATACAACCTCCGACAAGGCCAGCAATCAACAGCCATGTTGCATCATGTACTGATTTAGAATCTGCGGCTAAAATAGGACACAGAATATTAATGGAATATAAAATGATCATACACAAGTACATTTGCATGTGTTTGTGTATGTATGCACATAAAAGTGCAGGATCAATCACACATACATAGCTACTCATAATGCTAATATAGGGATGGGCGGTATTGATATTTTGGTATATGATTATTGTGAAGCAAACTAGTATCATGATTACGTATCATGATTATTGCCTTAAGTGAAAACTATATACAAACATGTCAAATTGTCTAAAAATGTATCTAAACACTTGTCATGATAAGTGCCAATTGTCACGATAATTATTACACGACTATTGCTTCTCACGATTATTGTAAAAGCTATACGATATTGATTATTGGCAAAGAAAATATCACGATTAATAGGCAAAACCACCCTATCCCTAAATACTAACTATTAATAACATTACTTTCACTTGAAATATTCAAATACAGTGTTCCTTCCTTAAGTGTAGATGCATTAATCATAGCTTTGTTATACCACAGCTTGCAGGTGTAATTTCCAGTATCATTGACAGTGATATTGTGTATTATCAATGTAAAGACATAAAGTGACTTATCAACTTGACTATGACCACTATTGTAGCGCACATCAGAAACGCTTCTGTTATTTTTCAACCAGTGGAGTTTGACCAATTCATCATTAGGATCATAGCAAACTGTAAACGTAAACCGCAGAATAGCTGTAGTTGCATTTTTCCTTATAAGGGACTGAGTTGTGTAAAACTCTGGCTTGTTGCAAACCCCTATCAAAAATATAAAATATATTATAATTATATCAGTATATCATTAAGTACGGTAGTACTTAATAGTAGGGATCGACACGAAAAACATGGCATCCAACTTTCATGCGCCTCCATAACACACCTCACAATATACTTTTCACGAAAAACCAACTAAAATCCGTTTGTAACACTATAACAAAACTGCACCTTCATTAAACTCTGTGGAAAACCTAACGATACGATCTGTAGAGAGATTTTTGAAAATTTCGAAATCTACCAGAATTTTGTTTGCCTGCCTGCCTGCCTGCCTGCCTGCCTGCCTGCCTGCCTGCCTGCCTGCCTGCCTGCCTGCCTGCCTGCCTGCCTGCCTGCCTGCCTGCCTGCCTGCCTGCCTGCCTGCCTGCCTGCCTGCCTGCCTGCCTGCCTGCCTGCCTGCCTGCCTGCCTGCCTGCCTGCCTGCCTGCCTGCCTGCCTGCCTGCCTGCCTGCCTGCCTGCCTGCCTGCCTGCCTGCCTGCCTGCCTGCCTGCCTGCCTGCCTGCCTGCCTGCCTGCCTGCCTGCCTGCCTGCCTGCCTGCCTGCCTGCCTGCCTGCCTGCCTGCCTGCCTGCCTGCCTGCCTGCCTGCCTGCCTGCCTGCCTGCCTGCCTGCCATAAGACCCACTAGCACTAGGAGTATGGCTCCAGATTTTTCACACAACAAAGGAAATCGTGTCCGATTTACGAAACTGCTGTTCTGCTGAAGATTCATCCACTGCGCCTTAGTGTTTCTTTTCATCCCTCACTATCTTCCTTTTTCTTCGTTTAGTTTGTAGAAAGGTGAGAAAATTATGAAAGAAGGTGTCAATAAACTTGCACCTTCTGCTTTTACGTCACCAACACAGCCACTTACACACGTGACATAATTAGTAATGCGCCCGCCATTAAATACTATGAACAGATGCGATGTTTTGCATGTACTTTATTACATCGTGAACTATAGAGTACGTGCCGATATCTAACTTAAGACAAACATATTTTCGACTCAGGCAATGTTTTTCGAATGTATTTCACTACAATGCAGCTGCTCTGCAAGCATTGTTAACATGCGCCTATAAAAACAAGCTAAACAAAAACACCCGGCTGGGTGTAAAAAAGTGTGAGGCCAATCAGAAGTAACATTGCAAATAGGTATGTGCGACCAAAACTTTGATATCAGTTGAGGCCAAGAAGTTACTTATCAAAAATCTTTTTAACTACTTGAATGACATACAATAGTTTATAGCATATTTTCACAACTATGATACTTGGACACCTTTATTAATAATGATGGTGTGAAAAAGGTGGCCAAGTGACAAAGCCAATCATAGTTGTAAAAATATGCTATAAACTATTGTATGTCATTCAAGTAGTTAAAAAGATTTTTGATAAGTAACTTCTTGGCCTCAACTGATATCAAAGTTTTTGGTCACACATACCTATTTGCAATGCTGCTTCTGATTGGCCTTACACTTTTTTATACCCAGCGGGATGTTTTTGTTTAGCATATCACTACTTCTTTGGAAGTAAACACATGTTATTACTAGCAAGCAGCAGAGAAGTACTGCATGGGCATAACTTGTACTTGCCTAACACACAATATTACAAATTAAACTTTGAAGAAAAACTCAGGCCCGAGATTGTATTTTAACTTTCACTACAGAGTGATACATCAATATAGATTGTGTATATGAAAGTTTATGCAAATCATTTGAAGGGGTCCAAGTTATGGCAACTATCAACCTGCAGTGTAATAGCCCTTCTCAAGTATTTACTTCAGACTGATAATAGTATGACAAGTAGAGCATACATAGGAGAAATTTGGCTGAAATCCATGAAGAAATGAGTGAGTTATTAGATAAACAAGTGAATGTATAAAAAGAGAGTTTGAAAAAACTTCCGGGGTTCACGAAAGCTTCCGCAAGCCCACGAAATATCGCTTAGTTATTACTGACCCACAACGTTCTTACTATATAGAATCAACATACCAAGAATGGAGGAAATAGGCGCCACCATTCCTAAGTACCAGCCATTGCGAGTTTTATGGTGCCCGTTGTGCGACTACACATGACGAATCATCCTTTCCTGCCCGATTCGCCCGTTTACTAGAGAATTAGTAGAGCATTTGCGAGTTTGAGGGCAGTGGTACGTGTAAATAACTCACTCAGTGGTCGCATTGCTGCGCTTCTTCTTGGCCTAGCAACTCACTATCGTGAGTCTTGATTAAGTAATGTTTTGGCACCTGGAAGGTGATTACTTTTGCAAGTATGCTATAAAAAGCAAACAAACTAGAATATTTAAAAATTAAAAATTTATAAAGGTGAGTATAGGGATCGCTCTTGGCTAAAAAAAGTTAGGAAACAAAGGAAAAATTTTCAAGTGGCATGAGAGAACACTAAAGATTCTAGCATGAGATAATTTATAAAAGTTTAATCCCTACTTTTGGCTCAGTAGGTAAGCCAAAAGTAGGGATTAAGCTTTTATAAATTATCTCATGCTAGAATCTTTAGTGTTCTCTCATGCCACTTGAAAATATTTTCCCTTGTTGTCTTACTTTTTTTAACAGCATTGCAAGAGCGATCCCTACTCACCTTTTTAAATGTTTAATTTTTAAATATTCTAGTATATTTAATGACTCATGTAGCTAAGACCCTATGGGTATCCACTCACACAAAAACTGATCATATTTTTATTACACATAGATATGTGACCAGGCCTCTGTGAAAATCAACCATGTGAGTGCAAATTACATCTAGTTATATATTCATGAATATCTTCAGTTCTATAAGGAGTATGTTTATTCTGTAAGCTTTAAAAGATTCCCCATTAAATTCTGCATTTGTGGTAAAACATTTAGCTTGTTAGTATAAATAGAGCATAAGTTATGGTAAGATATATTTGAAAAATATAGGTGATTTTTGTGCGACTAGATGCAGACCCGGTCACATATACTGTACAATGCTGTGATCAGCTAGCTAGCTATATAGCTTCATAACTATCATGTATGTATATACACATGTGATAGGTACTAACTTAAGTTCACAGTAAGATGAGGTGCTGAATCAGTAAAATCACCCCTACAACCGTATGCAGTAAAATTTCCACTATAACTGTGCGTGACCTGCAGTAATTTAAGGCTGTAAATTTCTTCACACACTGAGCTGTTCTTGAAATGATATACAATATTGTGGATATATGGAATATCACTCAAATGATGAGTATCATTAACCCTCCAATATGTGGTGATACGAATTCCTTTATACTTCAAACGTAGCAGTACATCTTGTCCCACAAGAGTGAAGAGTTTTGTCTGTGGCTTTTCTATGAACATTACTGGAATTGCATCATCACAGTCACCTAAAATATACAATGAAAGATGCTTATGTTGCATATACTGTAATTATTTACGTAGTAACCTAGCAATGTAGTTAGCAACTGATATCCTATGTATGTTATAATGTATAGCATGTATTTGATACAATCATGTGTATCAACAATATACATCAGTCTATACTACAGTTACTTAAATTGGGCTTGATCAAGAGTAAAATAATAATATATTAAGACACACAGTAGTGTGTCAGCGGCCAAGAAATACGCGAAACCAAGAAATACGCGTGGGCACACCGGTGTGTTATTTACGCGACCGGTCAAGTAGCCGATTTCAGCCTACCATAACTCAAAAACTATGGCACCTATTTCTACTAAATCAACATATTTTAATGTCACCATATACAGTACCTTACATATCAAATTTGAAAGAAATAGCCCCAGCAGTTCCTGAGATACGAATCCCTGAAACTCGTCAGATTTTCTTCGTATTTTTCTTCTTCTTCGCACCAAACAATAAAAGCGTACACAACCTATGTTCTTGTGCACCAATTTCAATGAAATTTGGTGCACAAGTAGCGCTACCTAAACCCTACATCTCCACAAAATTTGGTACAATTTGCAGTAAAATTGAGGAAAATATGAGCGATAGTCGATAAAAATTTTAACCAATTTGTTGACACGCCTACCGTAAAAACTGTTGGTGCTATCGTTCTGAAATTTTTATCAGGCACTAATCTAACATTAAAAGTGGACCGTTTTGATGGATTTGTAAATTGGAGCAGCATAGCTGATTTTATGATCACGAAAACAAGTAGGTGTAATTTTTGATGAATTTTTTTAAAAGAGGCGCTTATATCAACATAGTTGAAATAAGCCATCTTTATAAGTATACGTATATGGTGGGACGACGTGCTGAGCCTTGGTTTAGAGACCTAGTGACCCGTAATTGTAGCAAAAATAGATCGATACTCTCTAATAGAACAGTCACTAATGTTCTACATATATGTAACTAATAAATGACTTGTTATTTCTAAAAAAGAAGTGAAATCTCAACCAAAAACACCCTGGCTGTAAAAAGGAGCGGCCAAGAACTAAAAAAAGGCCTGGGTAAAAAAGATGTGAGGGCGGCCAAGGCCTGTGTAGTGTTACTGCTGATGGAAATAAAGTTTTAATAATCACAAGTCAGGCTGCAAAACATTAACCTATCAATTTGTTAATGTTTTGTGGCCTGACTTGTGATTATTAAAACTTTATTTCCATCAGCAGTAACACTACACAGGCCTTGGCCGCCCATTTTGATTTCACATCTTTTTTACCCAGGCCTTTTTTTAGTTCTTGACCGCTCCTTTTTTATAGCCAGGGTGTTTTGGTTGAGATTATCATTACACCAATAGTTTACTATTGTGCACGAGTTCATCCAACATGATTATCATAACTACAACACTAGAAACTAGACAGATGTTTCAACATCGTGGGGCGAGCCTTCGCGAAGTTTGGCGACATGTATGGCTGTATGCATAGTTAACATTATACATGCCAAGGTCATGTTGTGTTAGTGAGATATTATTAATTGTTTTCTAAGGCAATGATATAGCCCGGCTATATATAGTTTAAAACATGAGTAAGGTCACACTTTTGTGTAAAAATTAAGTGATGAAATTGGAATGATCATGACTCCTTCAATAATCACAAGTGACAAGATGATGAAGACAAGACAAGATGAAGCACACTCTAACAAGTGATGTCACAAGCATCAGTGATGTCACTTGTCTAGTTATCAGTGATGCTGATAATTGTCTACTGATAGTCTTGATGAAGCACACTCTATAGTTAGACTACATGACTCTTGCATAATTACATTAGCTATTGATGTATAGAACTTTGTATTAAATTAGTGCAATTAGTCCACTTTGTTAATTAAGCGCTTTGTCTCTATGCATATAAGCGCATATATCTATTTATAGCAAGTGCTTATATAATGGCGCTTAGATTGGAAATATTTTCGTCATAACTTTATTTCTTTGCCAGTCGTGAGTAGTGATATATCTATACTGAGACCTTGTGATAGGTATCTAACTGAAGTAGCTACTATACATATTAATTTGCGACAGCGTAAGCGCGTAGACGCTATAACTGTGTAGCTAGTTAGCATAACTGTTTGCCACAGCGACAGTCGTGAGTATAGTAGCGATAGAAAGAGACCGCATGACGGTGTCTAACTGAAGAACCACATTATATTTGCATAGGCGCGTAGACTATAGTCTATAATTTATAAATAGCTAAGTAAGCGTGTATAACTGCTTACCATAGCGCTTACAATTAGAGTAACGTACCTACGTACGTACGTACGTACGTACTTACTTACATACGTACATCGTACCATCGGAATGCAGTGATTTCGACTCGATACACCATTTATGTGGGGCTCGCTCAGGCTCGCCCCAATAAGGAATTAATGTATGTTTTCTGGTAAAAGACATCAGGTGTAGTTTTTGAGAGGTACTCCAATTCAAGATTGGACTACCCATTTTTATCTTCATGTGGCTGGCATCAATGAAGCAAAGGAAAAAGATTTTGCTCATAACTTAGATGTGTATGTGATACATGTGATCATCTGTCAATTGATAGTTAATAATTCATCCACTATAGCTACTTTGTAGCAGTTTGTGCATTAGTTCTACACTTCACCATATAGCATAGATCATAGCTAAATCCATTTATACTTAGCCTGATATACTGCTCATAATTCCATCTGCTTACACATTCACTATACTCATGAACTGTTCGATAATTATACTGTCCCAATAATTGACCACTTACGTAGATATGATAAACTTGTCAGGCACTGCTATTGGTGACAACATGGATTAGACTATATGGTATGCATAATGTATGCTTTGATGTTTTAGTGATGATTAAGTATTTAAAATAAGATAGACAGATAGCTACACGAGCAAGGTTATTATACTCAACCGTGACACACGTGGTTTAACTCATTGGTTTGGCCATTGAGGTGGACGATAGCCACAGTCTAAATTGGTTGTTGCTTGAATCGCTGGATTCTACAAACTTTGGCCATCCCATGGCTGAAGATAAATCAAGGTATAAGGGACATGAATACAATTTTTGTATGAAATGGATACAAGCAAGCCATCATTTATGCCCTTAGTGATTATGTATCATTCCTCAGGTTTCTAAACAATGTAGAACCTTAGGATTCAAATAATAGCCTGTATTTACACTTAAAAAATTCTTACCAGGCAATACCAGCCAGTTTATAATCTACAAATAGTACAGGATAGTTCCTGGTAATATAATCATGTAAAGTCACAATTGTGATGGCATTATTCTTACTATTGCTCAGGCCTGTAGTAACTGTAGCATTATTGATTTACATTAGTTCTATTATTACACAACCTTTAATATCAATATATGATCTTGATGAACCACACTTGTTCTCAACTTGAATAACGTATCTACCATTATCATACTCATAAGAGAATTGATGTTTTGTCTCCAAGGCAACAAAAAAGTGGAAAATCTTTGATATATACCAAATTTCTTTACCAATCCCTCCATCATTTGTCATCACATAATATTTCATACGCCATCTTGGTACTGCTGTAGAGTCATTGAATGTCACATTTGGACTGCTCACAATGTACTCTTCAGTGTCTACTTTAAAATAAACAATGATGTGACTATTATCACTGACTATGTCACTAGTATGGTTGACCGGTGATACTTGTGGTAGTAGACCTATATAATTATATAATTGTAATACAATCTGATAAGTGACCACAGGGCTGAAACCAGGGTCACAATCATGGTGACCTGGTTATCCGCTGACCCATTGGCTTAGACCCAGTGACCCGGATTAAACATTTTTAAAAACATTTATTAAATCTTAAATCTAACATCATAACTATTATGAAAGTACTGTAATTAGAGACTAAATAAAAAGAGACTAGATAAAGTGATTGATACTCCCTTAAAGGTAGACTGCAATGGCAAATCACATGTGCTCTTTATTAGTTAGATGTGTTTATTTAATCATGCAATGCACAAAACCACATTTTATAATCAAATTATGGTGTATTATCGAGATATTAAGCTGTAAAGTAACAAAACGTCACTTTCGTAAGTATATGTGACGTCAGATCGGGCTCCGGAAAGTTTTATTGTATGTATTGTATTGGAAGAAGGCACTAAAATTGCCTTGTTTTGGGCAGGGAGATACAAGAAAGCCCGATTTTTTTATTGTTACACTTCTCTCCTAGCAAATTAGTGACAAAAAGAGCGTATCCTCTGTATCAATGCATTGCCAGCCACACGACAACGATGAACAAAGGTGGTGGTGCGAAAGGTGGTGAATATGGGATTTTCAAAACGAAGAGCTAGTCTACTTTTAGATGGATTGTTTAATGATTGCAAGTATATGTCCTTACCATGTGTGATAAACAATCTTGCGACAATAAGGAAGACTGGATTCACTGCCATCATTGTGCCGACATGAACACTAGCGTGCGTAGTTGTGCTAATCGAAATGCTAAAGCCGATTGAGGCTGACTAACACACCATTCTATCCGACAATACACAGCAACTGGAACAACAGACACGCAGTGAACAGAACTCGACAAAACTAGCCATGAGTTGCTTGTTATCGATCCCACTAGTGCATGTCCGCCCTTCACAATTCTCATTTTAAGAATAAACCTCTGTCACAACAAACTCTATCGATGTCCATACATGTATATTACTGCCAGCAATACAAAGGTGCTCCAACAAGCTTTTTTGTTAGCTGAGAATGCAAGAAGCGCACGAATCTTCCATACATTTCCATACAAATGTGCGTGTTCTTATTCCCAATATGACGTCGTGTGATGTAAGAAACCGCAATGTGTTAAAACTCCTGTAGTAGCTAAACCAAGTGGAATATCATCAAATCACACATGCCAATCTTCATTACTAACACTAAGGTAAAGTATAAGCCCAAGTCATTTTTCCATTGCAGACTACCTTTAAATAAAACAGTCTACTAGTATTATTTGTGACTGCTATATTAGAGAATATTACAAACCTGGGTCAATCCAGATTTTTTTGAGCTTGACCTAGGGCTACCCAAATGACCCGACCCATTTGACTCAGATATGCAGATTGACCCAACCCTGTAAGTGACTATGATGCAATACAGGATCAATATTAATATTCTAATGCATAAATGACTGTACTAAAGTTCATTTCAAAACACATTCGAATGCAATCTTTTTATAGAGGGAAGATTAACCTAGAGATCATTAAATTTCACAAGCTAACTTTAGTGCATGTACGTATGACGTAAGAAAACATTCATTGAAGCATTGAAAGTTGAAGGCAAACATTCGAAGGTGATATACTGACATTCGTTTATGCGTTAAAATATTCAAGCAATTTACCTACTGCAATTAAATTATATATTATACTTACACATGATTGATCTCTGAAATATAAATTTAAGGTGTACAAGCATGCATTAATAGAAACACCACCTGTGTCTGTAACAGGTATGGAGATTACTGATTGAATGAGTTTATGAGCCTAGCTAGTATTTAAAATTACTAGCATGTTAGGAGTGTTTTTCAGCAAGGCACTTTTTACACTCATCCTTACATTATTATTCCCTTGGTAGTGGTTGCATGGTCAGGACAGTGAGTAGCACTGAGTACATTACACTTGGCTGCATAACTCATTACTGCATATATGCGTATGTCATTACAAACATACATACGTGACTACATACATACATACATACATACTAGGGCTGGGCAATAGTACGATATTACAATATTATCGTCAGAGTGGCTAACTATCGTGATAGTAGCATTTGGGTGATTTAGTGGTGGTGGGAAGCCATATCGTATTCACAGGTTAGCACTTTAACTTTTCAGAGGAAGTTCAACCTATAACCAAATTCTTTGATATTTTGAGGTGCAGCTGTTTTACTAGATTGATAAAAAAATTCAAAATTCAAAAGGTAAGTAGGGATTGAATTCAATAGTGCTACAAAAAGTAAGGAAACAAGGAATAAGATTTTGGGACGAGAGAACATTCTGGCATGAGATAATTTATAAAAGTTTAATCCCTACTTTTGGCAAACCTACTGAAGTGAGCCAAAAGTAGGGATTAAACTTTTAATTATCTCATGCCAGAATGTTCTCTCGTCCCAAAATCTTATTCCTTGTTTCCTTACTTTTTGTAGCACTATTGAATTCAATCCCTACTTACCTTTTAAATTTTTAATTTTTAATCATTCTAGTTTGTTTGCTTTTTATACATGCTAAGCATTCATAATAATCTTTCAGCAGGCGCTTACTCAATAATTATGCTTGTTTACAGGCGCTTGTTAACAATGCGCTTACATGGCAAAGCAGCTGTGTGATAGCAAATAACGCTCGACAAACAGCAAAAGCTATTTGTTCAAGGCTATAATCTCGAAGTTCATGATATAATAAAGTACACACGAAAACATTGTGCCATGGTGCCACTGTAACTAATTATATCACGTGCAAGCCAGGTTTTTGCGTGACGTAATAAGCAGAAGCCGTAACAGGCTATCGTCACCTTAGGTGAGATTCACACCTTGCTAAAGGAATATAGAAGAACAAGGAAGGGAATGAAGGATAAAAGGAATCGCCATGGCGCAGTGGGTAAATCGTCTTCGGAACAACATTTTCGTAAATCCGCCGCCATTACCTTTATTGTGTGAAATTTCTGGAGCCCTACATCTAGCGCAACCGGGTCTTACGGCAGGCAGGCTGGCTGGCTGGCTGGCAGGCAGACGAAATACAGGTGAATTTCGAAATTTTCAAAGTTGGCTGTAGGTCGAAATATTCGACTTGTCGCTTCGTTTAACCAAGGTACAGCATCATTACAGCCTTACCAATGCATTCCAGTCGGTTTTTTTGGGTAAAGCCTATTGGAAGGTTGTTTTATGAAGTGCGAAAATCGGGAAACCATACAATTTCTTACCAATCCCTACTATTAAGTACTACCGTACTTAATGATATTTACACATACAGTGCAGTTGTCAAGCAACTTACAGTGCTATAATGAATTCAGTACTATCGCTATTGTGACATGTTTTTCTACCATCGTGATAGTGCTCAAATTTCACTATCGCCCAGCCCTAATACATACATACATACATACATACATACATACATACATACATACATACATACATACATACATACATACATACATACATACATACATACATACATACATACATACATACATACATACATACATACATAGTTACATACATAGTTACATACACACACACACATTAGACATAATGGCACACATATATACGTATGTAGTATGTATTTACATTTTATCAATTTGATGGAGTCTTGATAATGTTGATCATCATGGCAGAATAGGTTATCAGCCTGTGGATTTAGCGATACTACACAAATAAATGTTTCTTGTGTCTTGGTCAAGTTAACTGATATACTTGAGTCCACTGATATAGACTTATTTGCATTACCATCACTTTCCCTATACCAGTGTATAGTCCAGTTGGGACACGATCCATTCACACAGCAGGTCATTGTTACAGGCAGGTGTGTCACAGTGTATGTATCTTGGGATGGGCTACTACCACTGTTGCACGAAGTATTGACCACAACTGACACATTTGTTCCAGATGCTGCACGTAATAAACACACGCATGAGAAGGTACGTATATACATTTCCATACAAATTCAAAGTTATTTATTCCCCTTGAGCCAAGTAATATTAGCAATGCAATAAAGTACATCTTAAAAGTGCGGATTTTAACAAATGTGACTGGCTCTGCAATGTTCGCATGTAAATTTTGGCCCGTTTAGAACTTTCTCTAACTGTTCTTGAGTAATGTCATAGAAATGTGCATATAAGTTAGTACTTGACCGCTTCAAATTTGGTGGCTATGTGGCCCTGTGTGTAGTGCTGAGCGGTATTGATATTTTACAAACGGTACGGTATCTTATTTGTAATATTGCGGCATGACTAAACATTGTGGTGTATGTAAATGGTCCTAAGAAGCAACATCTTGAACTTTTAAAAGATGGTGCTAAAGAAGAATTGCATATATAGGTACACATTATGTCTTTAGTTACAGCAGTAATCATGCCAGTTAAAATATTTATTAATATAGTTACACAAATCTCATCTTTGTTGAGAACAGTTATAAATATTCTTAAGGAAGAATATGGTACAATATCTGTTGCTATACTTCACGGTACTGTGGTATTTAAAAAATTGGACGGTATAGGAAAATAATATTGCGGTATGATTACATTGCTCAGCACTACCTGTGTGTATGGATTGCAATGTGTTCCTTAGTGGTGAGTCTTTTATCACGTGAGTCACGTGACCTCCATATGATTTCATTGTATCATTAAATACGGTAGTACTTAATAGTAGGGATCAACATGAAAAACATGGCGTCCAACTTTCACTGTTAAACTAGGTGAAAATCCTAACAATGTGATCTATAGAGAATTTCAAAAACTTTCAAATCTGCCAGTATAATTTCATCTGACTGCCTGCCTGCCTGCTGTAAGACCCACTAGCACTAGAAGTATGGCTCCAGATTTTTCAGGAAATCGTGTCCGATCTAGGAAACTGCTGTTCCACTGAAGATTCATCCACTGATCCTTCACTATCTTCCTTTTTCTTCCTGTACTTTGTAGAAAGGCAAGAAAATTACAAAAGAATGTGTCGATAAACTTGCACCTTCTGCTTTACGTCACACAAAACAGCCACTTGCACATGTAACTTAGATCAACAGATTTCGATGTTTTTCGGATGAATTTTACTACATTACACAGCTGCTCTGCCATGTTAACGCTATTGACAAACAATCAAATATGCGCCTGTTCTTTATGCGCCTGGTATGAAGGGAACCTTTGACAAATCCTCTACTTCAATAGCTTTGACGAAATAAACTTTTACAAATTGTTTGACATCACTCTCTTGCTTGACATTATAAAGGCACTTATTTGGGGTATATCGATTGGTTACAGTATGTCTACTTCATCAAATTCATCAAAGTTTCCCATTGTACATGCAGTATGTACTTTCGCAAGGTATGCTATAAAAAGCAAACAAACTAAAATTTAAAAAGGGAGTAGGGATTGATCTTTCAGTGCTAGCTACAAAATGTAAGGAAACAATTTTTTGGCATGAGAGAACACTAAAGATTCTAATTTATAAAATTTTTATCCCTACTTTTGGCTTACTCTTAATAACCTCCTGAAATGAGCCAAAAGTAGGGATTAAACTTTCATAAATTAGAATCTTTAGTGTTCTCTCATGCTAAAATCTTTTTCCTTGTTTCCTTACTTTTTGTAGCTAGCACTGAAAGATCGACAATCCCTACTCACCTTTTTAAAATTTTAATCTTTAATTATTCTTACTCTTAAATAGTAGATTAGCAATACTTTAACTTATATTATAGCGCATGGTTTTTAGATGGTAAACTTTTTACGATTAACACACACATGTAGCAAGAAAACTACACATTACAAATTACATGTTGCATTTTTTGAATACATACTGTACAGCTAGACTGACATGCAACTAAGTGAACATGGTTCAATTGTTATCAATTCCTACTATCAAGAGTACACATTATTAACTACGTGCTACCATAGTTACATACATGTCATAAGTGTGACATTTCCTTGCCCACTGGGATCATCATAACAAGCTGGATCATCAAAAGACAACATTTCACAAACAAAGATTTCCTCTGTCTCAGTTATATTGACTGATAGAGTAGGTCCTGTTGATATGTATTGATCTGTTCCATTGTCAGTTCTCCTATACCAATATCCAGTCCATATGATACACCTCTCAACACAACAACTCAGTGTTACTGGTGAGTGTGTCACAATCACGGTACTGGAGGCTGAGCCATCATCACATGTTGCATCCACTACAACCGATACTTCAGCACCAAATGCTACACAAAATATGTATATCCATTAGTCTAAGAATATATTGCTACATTAGTTTATTCTTCAATTAACTTTTTTGTCACTTAGAGGTGGCTATAAAGCCATACCTTATTTTGTAGCACTGAGAGATTGATCCCTACTTACTTTGTACCGTATAGGCGGTAATTTTTGAGGCACAAAAATTTTGCTAAAAGCTTAAAAATAGGATTTTCGCATTTATTTGTTCGCAAAACACCTGAAGACTGGAGGATGTATGTTACACAGGGCAATAGTATAATTGATGATGCACGAAATGTCTGCGATTATATTTTCACAAAGGCTATTTTACTTGCGAAATTTGTGAAAATTTCATCCCTCGAAAATTACTACCTATACAGTAATTTTTGAGCTATTATTAAATATGAAGAATATTACAGTTTAGTAAGTATTTTACAGCTGTACCCATACTGTATAATTATATACCACAACAACAGACTATGGTTTAATGGTAATGTTCCTTAAGCAATGAATGTGTTATTAGGTTATAAACTTAATAAAGTTAGACCAAATGAATATCACTGGATTTGGAAACACCAGCCCATAATTTCCAGTTTTCACTACATGTATATATATATATATATTAATAGGGTATTTTACTCTTCCATTGTCCAGAGGCCTCCCCAGTGCCAGCTACAAATTGGAGCACAATGCTAGTCATTCCCACTATGCTACTTACTACATAGCTAACAATAACATTATAGTAGATTATTTTGGTTAGCTAATTGTTATACTTTACTTTTGGGATGTTAAAACTGTTACTTTGCTTCTAAATTATGAGCAGCAGCTGCAACTTCTGCCAAATGGAAAGAAGTTCAAGATGCAGAGGTGTAGCAAGGAAAATTGAAGTGGTAAGGCATTTTTTAGCTATGGCTATCAATGCCTACCATCAAACTTACTATATTAAATTTTGTTTTTAGGCTTTCTGCACTTACGTATGAAAATCAAAAAATAATGATCCTCACCTGATAGACTAGCTACACAGCTAATGTAGTTAGTGAACAAAACTTATAGAGACGTGTACCTACGTAATTTGCCTTTTTCACTGAATTGGTAACTTATAATCTCCTCCGTCTATGTATACAAATAACATTACCAGGCTTCATAATGCAGCCAGGTCCAGCTAGCAAACTATTTTGACTGAAAAAAACAGTGCTTAGTTACATGTAGTGGTCGGTCCAGCTAGTGAGGAGCAGCTCCCCTATAGGCATATTAATAATAATGACTTGGCAAACAAAAGTGATAAGACTCATGTCGTACTTGTCGTACCAGTTGCTACACCCTCGAGATGTACTGAAACTGCATCTGTGAAAGCTCAAACATGTAATGCACTTTGTAATATTTAGAGTAATACTATTTCAATAAAACATACCACTATTTGTGACCATCTGGTAGGCAGATTGTCACAAATAGTGTTTTATTGAAATAGTATTGCTCTAAGTAACAGTTACGTAAGTTTATTGCTGCTAAAACTGTTTTAGCAGCAATAAACTTAAGCAAAGCCACAAACTCACAGAAGGTTATCTAATGTTAAAATCTACTTAAAAAGCTATATCTAAATACTTTATTCATTGTAAAATATAATCCAGCTCCGGCATGTTTCAAATTACTGAGCTTCTTGAAGTGTCAATCACAATTTCATGCCACAATAGCATTCATATGCTACTTAAACGAACCTTTACAACATGACTACTACCTCAATATTCATGCAATTCTATCACTTGCCACTTGAATTATGTAGCATAAAATTCAATAACCATCTATAATGATATCTCTGAAATTAAACCTGTTTCTTTTTACATTTTTATCTGGGGGCACTCTGCAAACACATTGACACCTCACACACAGTAGAGCATGGCAAGCAAGTTCTACACTTTGGTAATTCATGTAATTAGTATGTGCCTACAGCATTTTTTGTTTGCAAACATCTCATGGGTGGGAGGCTATATATAAACAGTGGAATGGACTACTGGAATGATGGAGTAGCTTGTTTTAAAATCATTATGATACATTCAGGTCATTTTCAATCATGTAAATCATGTGATAAGATGCATATCATAATACACCCAATCATGTAATTGTAAAGATCTGGTTATGCCAGACTAGCTTTTACAGGACTACTCGTGAATGAACTGATTTTAGTTGCGTCATCTGCGCTGAAAAATATATACTCAGTCATTCATCTTTAAAATGACTGGAAAGTCTCCTGCCATATGTACCAGACACAAAGAACAATGATCTCCAGACATGCTTATGCAACCAATGGAACGCTGGATAGAATGCCACTACACAGACAACAGAACACTGGGTGTTGCGTCTCATTCGATTGATTCTATTGACCATATTGTTCCTTGTACCTGGTAGTGGGTGATACACCTGTCATTCTGAAGATGAATTACCAGGTATACATCTCGATCAGCACAGATGACACAACCATACAGCCAGTGTAAGTTCATTTACAGGTACCATATTTACCTGTTAGAAGTCACTGCTTTGATAGTCACCACCCTCGGATAGTCGCCGTGTAGTGAATGTTGAAAATCTTAATTAATACCTTGTGCATGATTTTGGTATAAAAGTCTCATTTAGTCGCTGCACCCATTTTCTATGTGAAGCCATGGCTACTAACCAGTAAAACACGTAGTTACGTACATGTTCTGTAAAGACAGTGTGATTCAGCTTGGTACTATACAATCGTGATATCATCACATAATTTAAAAAATGACTTAAATAAATGATTTTCAAAAAAAGAAGCTAATCCACCGAATAGTGCACGCTACTGTTTATAACTCCCTGATGAGTTGAGCATTTCTCTGCTGAGATATTCTTGTGTGTCCGAACTTACGTACCTGCTGCATGTCCAGAGACTTCTTATTATCTCAATAATCAGTCGATAGAAGGTGCATCAAGTATTATTCCTCTCTAAGTTTCTTATGCTTCCTTACCTGCATCACTCAAATTACTACTTCCACTCAGATCAATTTCATTATTTTTACAATTTTTGAATTCTAATTTTTATAAAATGGATCTTCATCAGAAATTACCTCGTAAACTACAAAATTTGTCAGCTGCTTGCTGAGAATTCAAACAAGTGCCAAGTTAAGTAGTTTACGTGGAATGGTCTAACTATCCTTGAATCTTTCAAAAATACAGCATACATACATCATGACTATAACCACTCACATGGCGTACTGCCTTCCATGAACAATATAACAACAAATACAAGCATCGCCTTCTTCATCTCGTTTATATTATAAACTAGCTTCTCGTTCAGCTTATATAGGTCCGATTTTACTCGTATCAGCACTCAAAGATTTGTGATCCCACTCACGTTGTATCCATTGACGGTTACAGACGTTAAACTCTTCGCGTGCGCATGCGTAAACGATTTAATGTCGTACTGTAACATGCAAAATCCAGCTGGACACGCATGGCATGACATGCAGTAAGCCTATATAGCTACAGATCGAGTACAGATTCTTGTACTGCTACGCCGCTAACTGAACATAAAATTAATGAAGCAGCTGATATGCTCACACAACGCGTATGCATGCAAGATTCGCGTTGTACTTGCACTGGAAATTGCAGAATAATATGTTACCCACGTGGCGTTGAAGTAACGCCATTATATATTATTGGACAGTAGTCTGCAGTATAAGTGCCCGCGCTTCCCTACGCGAGACTAATTAGACATGTACAGACCTTTAGCATAACATGGAGCTAATATACGAGAATTTACGGACTAAAACTAATGTCTAGATTATCAATTTTTGTCTACAGTGATCTTTCATGACTAAAACATCTCTGGTGTCTGCAGTGTCCCATGGCCAGCTGCACACTGAGGTGCATATCCAAGTTGTCCCAGGGGGTCACCAACTCCCAAAAAAGGTGTACGGATTTCAAAATCTTTGGATTTCACCCAAAGATTTCACTGATTGTAAAATAGATTTCATTAGCAAAATCTTCACTATACTAGCTAGCTAGCTACATGACTAAGATATGTATATATTAAGCGCCTGTGTGTATATTAAGCACCTTAATGAAAGTTTTTAAAGAATCTGGCTAGCTTAATGGTTAGTTACCTCCACAAAGAGCTTGCTTGATATCATTATCCCTATTTTAACGTATTGGAAGCGGAAATATACAAGAATTTACTAATCACCATTCCAACTTTCTTTGATTTCAAAAGTTGAATGATTTCAAAGATTTCAAATATGATTTCAGGAAGAGTGTACGAGATTTGGCAACAGTTGGTGACCCCCTGAGTTGTCCCAGTTGGTCAGTGTACTCTGAGGTTTCTAATTTTTATAAGGTGTCAGTCTGCATGCAGTGTTTCTGGAGACATAAAGTTTAGTCCTATAGGTAGACTGGTAGTTGTGGTAACTCCAAAGGAAACCAAAACTACTTCTCAAAGGAGTCATTTTGGTCTGAAAATAACTCCTTTGGAGTTACCACAACTATACCCATATTTAACAGTACATCACATTCCTGCTACCAACAGTAGCTATATAATAGCTACGTTGCTATAACATTAACACGCTTCATCAATTCCAATACCACCAAAAATGATGGTAGCTATATTGATCATCAATACAATGCAATGTGATAATTGTACATGTCTGATTTGAAGAGCTATGAATGAATATTAGAGGTACAAACTATGAAAGTATTAGCTAGCCACTATTCAGATGTGTGGTCACATAACATTATGTAATGTAGCTATTAGCATTATTCCATGTAATTATATTTATATACGTATATGGCTAGCTAATGTAACGAATTAACATTAATTATTATATTATATTCTTCTAGCATAATGTAGAGATTCAGCATAGCTAAATATATTAACAGTCTTTCCTTTTCATGACAATGGCCATCCTTCACAAGCATCTAGTGTTGGACGGTATGGAAATTTTCAACTCGGTATCGGTATGAAGAAAATACCCCGGTATACCGATATTTAAGATATCACAACTTACACAGTATAAAATGCAGTGGAAGGTACTGTACATTATAGTAGAACACTACAAACTATTTTCAAGTCATTGTTATCTCAAAAACCCAGTACCCACAAGGGAAATTTTTTTTATCAGTTTAACTGGTTATAAATACAAATTTACACCTTCTATACAAATGGGTTGGTGTTTGCCTGTAATGTTTAAGTGTTAACCTCACTGTTTACACTAATTTATGGCTTCCTGGACCACCTCTAATTCACAAAAATGTAATAAAGAAAAATAAATACTATGGTAACTGTGGTAACCAGTATTGCTTACATACCATGATTAACTACAAATACCGGTATACCGCCCAGCACAAGCATCTTTACTCTTTTGCATTTGCAGGATAATCAGCATGTAGCTATAGCACAAGCTTTTGATGGATGCACTTCAAGGAGAAACTTTATGGAGAAAATAGTGATGGACAACAACTTAATCTATTTGTACTACCCATAGCCTATAGGAAAACTATTTTAATTGATTACCAAATATTCCTCATCAAAAATTGCATTATAATGGTGTTAGCTAATGGTTGGTTGTGTGTATCTCCAAGTTCCATGCTATAAGCTAGCAAATTATATAATAAAAGATTTCAAAAAAGAAAACTGGAACAAAATTTACTGGGTAGCTACAGGACTATTAGTATTACTTAAAGCACTGCCGCCAGTTTGTATGAAATATACAGCTCGAGGTGAGAGTTGAGTGGCAAATATAGTACAGGCGAAGCTGAGTGCTATATTTGTCACGAGACCCTCACCAAGAGCTGTATATTTCATACAAACAAAGCAGCAGTGCTTCAAGTGTTTTATTGTATTTTACACTATTGATGTGTGAATAAAACACAAATGAATGGTTTTCTTTGATGAAAAGTGTCAATGAGCTACCATTCTATAACTACTCTATCCTTCTATAACTACCCAACCACAGTGCTATAACTACCCAACCACAGTTCTATAACTACCTGCTGACACTTTATGGCATATATAGCACTGTTAAACCCTTTGATCCGCCCATGCAAAATACAATAAAGTTGGATACAATAAAAATTTGGATAGTAGCCATAGGCGCAGTGTGTATAGAATACAGTATATTAAATCTCTCTGCTGGACTAAACAAAAGTTATCACCACTAAAATCCACTGTCATATAATATATAACAACCTCGGTGGTGTACACATAATATGAGCAAGTATGCATGTACGTATACTATAAGTATAAATAGCAAAACATTTTTTGCAATGCATTTTCTAGTATAAAATTATATGCACAAAATTTGAGCTACGTAGCTACAGTTCATTATAAAGACATGTAGCAACAGCTATGCAATAACTACATTACTTTAGCTGCATAGTTAATCAGATATTACTAAACAATGCTTCTGCTTTAGTTTTCACTGCATCATTAGAATGAGTGCATAAATTATGAACAGCATCTTTAAGTTCAGCTTCAGAATTCAATGAGGTACCTATAATAATGTTAAATATTTGCAAATAGTATTTTTGACTACCTAAATACATCCAATTATATTTTTATTTGGCTAAAAACTAGGCACACATCAAAACCCGTAAACACAGTGATCTACAGACTTATTTGTGAAAATCACACGCATGTGAGTGCAATTCCCTACTATAATTGCATTGCATGACCTATGACTCCTTTTCTAACCTGAGGCATGCCGCTTATTTCTATCTGAGGCACGCTCGAAAATCTTGTTCATTCTGTATCACTTATTTTAGTAGCTCCACGTTCAGAATTCAGTTGAGGTTCATTATAAAAGGTTAGGAATGAGAAATTCTTGTAGGGATTATCGAGACTACTCCACAGCCTGTAACCATTATTTGGTTGCCATATAAGTCGGTTATTATGAATCTCCAGTACTACATGATTTCATTCGCTGCTTATTATGTCATTGTATGTTGCATTTAAACAGCTCCCTGAATTGTGAATTTTGACTGGGCTATTATACTGTGCAATTACTGAATGTTGCCATGCCGTAGGCTATTAAAACTGTGCAATTAGAGAATAATTGCACGACTACTAATGGCACAATTTATACAGGCTAACTACGTATGCAATTAGACAGAATAATTGTTCAAATAATTGTTACACCATCATGCTTTTAAAAGACATAATATGTTGTGATGATTTTATGCTAAATTAGCCATGTGATCTGGCCTAGGAAAGCCAACCTTGTAATTATTGAGAAATATCAACTTTGCTATATCTTAGGTTCACATTATTTTGTCACCCTATTCTAATTTAAAGCCATCATCGCTACTGATATATGTGTATGTAGCGTAAGCTCCCGTATATCGATGGTTTCTTATTATCGATACGGGGGTACTTAATTATCAATACATTAGTATACGTTAAAACACGGATATATTACGGGTTCCTTTGTGTTGATTTCTTTCTTGTGTGACGCGAAGCAAGGCGAAAGGTGAACTGTGTGAAGTATTTTCGGTGAAAGGTACATAGGCGCTTACTTGCTATACAATTATCTGTTTTGGCCGATGGCATTTCTTCGAAAAACAGACCCGTTTTCTTGTCATTGGCCTATCTTTTCACGAGCCTTCTTGTGTAAATGTCGAGGAATTTAGTTTAATTGCAACACTGTGCACAATCACTGTCATTACTGTGTACAACAGTCCTTTAAAAAATCATAACTTCCTGATGCAATAATATTTTTCCACGAAATTCATATAGGTGCCTGATAATTAGTTGCGGAATGCAGGGGAATTTTTGAAGGCTATATGTGTGAGTATTATACTGTCAAAGTTGTGGTTATTGATAATTGAAGCATAAGCGCTAATGCAATATTGATAATATGGGACGGGTATTGATAATTAAATAACGCTGGTGAACATTTAAGAGCACATAACTTCTGATCCATTAGCACTATGTGCTTATAATTCAGGGGATTGAAAGAGGCATTAATAAGGATTGTAACGATATAAAACTTTTTATTCTGCGATACTTCCTCACGAAGTTATGAAGCTAGTAAGTTTATATATCGATAAATGGGAGCTTACGCTACATATTTACGTACCAGCTACTTATGTATAGCATTGCTCAAAATAAAGGTTGAAAGTTTGGCAGCCACTCATTAAAATTAGGATCATTACTCATTGGCTTCCTCATTGGAAATGTACAGTAATTTGTCCTACCAATTTGGACTTTGCTCAGTCATTTGCTTAAGTTAGTCAAAAAATGACCTAGCTGTGACATACCATTATTTTGAGCTCTGATGTAGAGTGAGTAATTATTAGAAATTGTACCTGTCTTTTGAAGGGCTTCCAATAAACTGATGGAATTGAATAATACTTCTGGTGTTGCTTTGTCATTTTGAAGCAGCTTTATTATCTTCTGCAGCAAGTCACATTCTAATAACAACTTGGTCGTTTCACCTAACAGGTACAGCTATACTATAGAGATGTTGAGAAACAAGAAACACTTATGTTACCAGAGTTTAATGCAATGAGGAGGCTTGTAGCGATCAGTCCTTCATTCATCATCACATTATGATCAGATTCTAACAATGATACAATCCACTTGCTGCCATCGTGAGCAGCTACCTGCTTCATAGCCTCTGTAAACAACCATCACTTGAATATAATTTTCCACATTTTTATGTTCACAAGCCATGCAAGTAGAGAAAATATCCTCACAAAATTTGTTTTTAAATTTATCTCACAATAGGGCTCAAATGAATAGTGGTTTTTGTATTCGAATATTCTGTGATGACAACTAACCGAATATTTAGAATAATTCACTTACGTATGATCGAGCATTGTAAAGCCATTTCTTACATGTCATACACACTGGTGAGACAATGGTGACATTTTACTACTTTGAAATGAATATTCGAATACCTAAAATTTGTATTCGAATATTCCCAAATATGAATATTTGCTGAATACTCAAATATTCGTTTGAGGCCTAACAGGGGCTCAAAGTTGTGGGGGCACAGCTAGCATGACACATTTCTATTGTGAAAAACTTAATTCCTATGAGCAACTCATAATTTTGTGGGGGCAAGAGCCCCAGTGCCCCCTGGTTCTGCCGCCTATGGAGCCCTAAACCATATAGTATGTATGTGCATAGTTACATACATTCATAGACATGCAGTAGAAAATTATGCAGAATGACTATAATATAATTATTAGCATACGTAGCTATATACCATATAGAGGAAAACTTATTTGGTGAAATAAATTTTTGCGAATTTATTCACTTCTCCTAACCAAAGATAATCGTGATAAGGTTATCAAAAGAGCTGTGTTAACAAGTTACACAAACGGGTAGCTGATCATGCAAGATTCTTGCTAGGCTGTGTATCTGAATAAAATTTGTTGAGCGAATGATTAAAGTAGCCATCCAGCCAGTACAATGCTTATAGCGAGAAAATGTTGTAGTGTAAAATATCATTTATTATAAAACCTTGTTGAAAAAAAATCTGGTCATGATAAAATATTAAACAGAACTAGCAAAGCCTTGCGGGGTCACACCCCTTTTCCACAAGGTCTATGCTTGTAGCATAGATCTGTACTGTTTAAGTTATCACATAGCTAAAGCCTTACATGAAAATATGGCGGCAGTTCCTTTGACTGCCACTGAATAATGATTAAATGCATTAATTTTGGCTAGGGAAACTTTATGATCATTCCCCAACTTTTCCTCCCTCTATATGATACAGCTATTGGTGCATATCCTAGTACCAGCATTTTGGCTGTACTTCACTAATACACACAGTAGTCGACATCCTTCGGCTGTCAAGTGTCCAGCAGTGGTGGAGTCAGCACATAACTCTGTCAACCTCTCAATCATCCTGTCTTGCCTTATTATGTGAACACATATGTCAGCTGTACATTAGTAACACAAGAATATACATACTGTGGGTGGGTAGGTATACATAGCACAAACAACACACATGTATACATTGATTCATACACTCTACCTTGTTTCTGGGACAATAATCTTAAGGTCCCTAGTGACTTAAACTGTACAAATGACATTGTAGACTGAAGTTTCTTAATGGCAACATCCACAACACCCTCCTTAAACAAAACAGGCTTTGTTTCATCTGCAAACAATGATATGATATGATAGTACCAGTATCGCCACAGCACACATGCATACCGGGTAGTGCCAAATTTCTCAAGGCACTCAGAGCAGCGTGGTATACTTTAGCAACCTCCTGACAAAGAGCAAAAACAGTTACACAGTATATATTGTAGACAGCCTATACACAGAGCACATTCACAGCATATACACAGTACCTATGGAGTAAACTCATGTAAGGTAACAATTCTGACCTGCTCCGGTAGAGGTAATTGAGTTAATCTAACAAGGGATGGTACAACATTGGAGTGGATGAGTCTCACACAATTAGCATCTATGGACAACAATTCATTATCAAAACACAAAGCCCAGTTGCATGCTGTAACTATCTTAATATCAAGTGGGGCCAAGAGTAAAACTAAAGGATTGATCTCAATCTGTTAGTAGACAAAAATCGGTGAATGAACTGGTATGCCAAATGTATGACATACCAGCAATTGATCATTGGATAATACATAGATAGATAAACAAACATAAACATTGGCAAATGTGAGGGTAGATGTTTGCAAGTTTTATCATATAAATTTTTGGAGACACGTACGTATGTAACGAGTAATTAGTCAAATTGGTGATTTTCATTGTTTGCTTGATAGCTAAATGTTATTGTTTATGCAGCTTTAAATACACATAGAAT
This sequence comes from Spongia lamella, assembly GCA_963930835.1. Taxonomy (NCBI): domain Eukaryota; kingdom Metazoa; phylum Porifera; class Demospongiae; order Dictyoceratida; family Spongiidae; genus Spongia; species Spongia lamella. The sequence continues at coordinate 21,462,605 of OZ005746.1, read as the reverse complement.
GTACATAGAATATACTCAGCTGCTTTTCTTTGTCACATTAAAGAGCTAAGGAATGAGGCACTGAATACTATACATAGCCAAACTACGTATATATCATTACTACCATACATATGTAATACATGCATGTGTACTATGTGTATGCAATGAACATCTACACGGACTAATGATGATTACACACCAGTTCTAGCCATATTAGCGATGATCAGAGCAGCGGTGGTTTTAAGAGAGAGATCTTTATTGTCATCGCCCATCCACTCAATGGACTTGTTCACTATACTGCCATCAGCAAACAGCTTTGCCATACACTCATCTATGAATGGATGATATATATGATGACTGGACTACACAGAGTTATCATTTAATATAGTAGCATTGAGATTTTCATGGTTACATGGGTAAGAGTAGTTACACTATATAAAGTTATATTGAACACAACATGGTCATCAACTACGTATGCATTACACAGAGCATGAAATAACAGTCGGACATCAGACATTTTCTGAGCACTTTAATATAATTCTCATGTCTGATCATTTTAGCAAAAGTCATAAATAATTTTATCGTGTGCTAACATATGTCTGAACACTTTTCAGTCCTTATTTCATGCTTTGTTAAACACCCTGTGTATGTATAAATATGTTTCTGGATATCAGTGTATTTTGTATAGACAGTTTCTAGACTGGGGGTGTTTTTACAGGATCCTACGGTACTATAGATCTTAGGGTGGCAGAATTTACATTAAGTATGCATATATAATTCAAGTTTATAAATTGATTGTTCTATTAGAACGTTTGTATAAAATGTATTAAAGTGTGTGTCCTATTAGAGTAGTTGTATAACACATAAACATACGTTATAATACTAAACTAAAATTTAAGAGAACGAAAAATGTGTGTACATGTTTCTAACACATTAGTGAAAGTATTCAATTAGTAAGTAGTTGTAGCATTTACGAACTGCTAAGAATGAGCATTATAAAGATTCACAAAAGAAATATTTATCAGAATAAATGAAGTAGAGCGGCAAAAATTGTCTTGGTGACACTAACATCAAAGCATATAGACATTTTGAGAAAGTATAATTCAGTGCTACATTGCTTTTAGATTTATTTGACATGTATAAATGGTTATGCACACATGTACATACATACATATACCTTCCATTAGCATCAACACCACAAGATCAATAAATTTCTGCCTGTACTGAGCATCCTTTACAGAAAGCAGGTGTGGTACACATTCATTATCTACCATAACCACCTTCCACTTGTCTGTAATTCAACAAACATGAAGTATGCAAATACAGTAATACTACCATTAAACACTGATTACACAGTATAAGATTCCCTTCAGGAGCAATACCAGTAATGATGCGCTAATATGATAATATTTAAAATCATGTACAAAGATAAACACAATAGCCATACAGGGGCAGGTCCAAATGGGGTCAATATATTAGAGGTTACGTGCAAAGAGCGTACCTCTATAGAGCTCTATTACCCAGAAGGTAACATTTTGTACTGAACTAACGGTTAAATTGATCCATAGAGCTCTAGTAGTAAAAATTACTATTTTAAAACAGTCGTTACACTTATGGATGTAACTGCTGCTGCTTATACCAAAATTTGATTGCCCACATCCGTGCTTGTTTTATCTGTATGAATGATTTTTATATATAAAAGACCATCAATCTGTAAGGTGGTGTAGAATCTGTATGTTTATGAGATGACGACAATGACAAAAAGCAATAATAAACATGACGAGCAAGCTGTAGTTATGGTAGGGTTTGGATGTGTTGTAGTATATTTGCCATGCCAGTAGTGCCACATATCAAGAATCGGATTTTACTGTTTCGAGGTTACCACTGTCGCTTACCCTTCTCAACGAAGGTAGAAAGAATGTCAATGAGAGGCTCCATGAATGGTAAGTCATCCTCGACTGTAGCACAGCGGCTTATTAGTGATGCGAGAGCTGACGGTAACTTAGTCTCAATCAGTGAGTCAGTCAGTGTCACATCTACAATGACATTACAACAACAGCACATGAAAAGTCTTGATCACAAGTATGTTACATATACACATTGTACTATTATTAAACTATGTAGTTAGTATGAGTGAAGTGTTTGACATTTCATTTATCAGTCCAAATAATATTATACATACTACCATACAGCACAAAACTTTGGTTACATTGTGATGGCCTATAACTTTTGCAGTGTATGTATTATTAGAGTGTTTTAGTAAAACTCCGTATTTATTTTGAACTTTTGTTCTTTTGTGTCTAGTATTGTGTAAAAGTAGCTACTATAAAATAAATCTCTTAGAACATGAAATTATTCACAAGTACTTAATCTACAAGGTTGTGGTCGCTTTTAGTAGTATATTAGTCTCCTAGTAGTGAGCATTACACATGAAGCGATTTTATTAATGCTCACTTTGGTAATACCTAGAGTCTGTACAAATTGTGGTGAAACAATAATAATTATGTTGGCAAATATAACTTTGGCGATAGGCTATTAACCGCCAAATTTGCCCAATTTTTATTACATGCACACACTATCACCGAGTAGACATATACGTATGCATGTGTGGCCATTAGAAAACATCAAATTTAGAAATTTAAGTTTGAATGCTAAAAGTTCACATTTGACTATGCCCTAAATAATAATAATACGTATAACTTGTAATGCTGTATGAAATCCAGATAACCGTAAGCCTCTACACTGATACATGTACAGTTGCACACAAATGTAACAGGATACAGAGGGATATTGTCCTAATATAAACATAAGGATTTCTTGATTTCATTATATTGGTTCCACGTGATGTACATACCTGATGTAATGAGTGATGATAAGGCTTGTAGTGCTAGTGTGACAACATTGTTAGTTTCCCCATCAGTGTTGAGCATTGCCACTATATCATTGTGTGCTCCCAATGTGATGTACTGCTTACCAATCTTGTCTGTATAGGCAAGAACACATGCATCATAACTCATACAGTCTTCTATGTTGAGCCATCATACTTCAGCTATTTCAATTTCCTAATCACTAAATTTACCATGTGCTGGAGTCCTTATTTTTCTTAGCATTAACAATTGAAGCAAAAATATATTTTGTTAAAAATAAAATTTATAATAACATTCAAACCAATGATAATAAGGGAACCAAACATGCATTGTCGTTATCAATTCTGCATACCGTTTTGTTCAGAACAGGTGTTGGAGAGACATCCGCAGATTACACATTTTAATTTCTCATTGTCAGCAGACACTGCTAGTGTACTGTAACTTCTCAGCACTGCTGTCAACTGCTCACAACCACCATTGTCCAGGAATGTAGCTCGACTGTCATCTACATAATTACATGTGCAGTGTATGCCAAATCAACACACTCTGTGCTTGCAAAGCCTCGCTGTGTATAAATAGAAATTGATAACTTTGAAAATAGAGATGCAGAGCACCCCAAAAAGAATCATTGTGATGAACAGTCAAAACACTCTAATAAAACAGTCATCAATCCAAACAGTCAACATGTTTACCGCATACCCGTCAACCACGTCTCTGTCAAGTACCAATTGTTGAAGGTCATATATATGTGACTGGGCCTGCAAAAATCAACCATGTGAGCGCAAATTACACCTAGTTAGATATTCATGAGTATCTTCAGTTCAGTATGGAGTATTTTTATTCTGTCAGCTTTAAAAGATAGCCCATTAAATTCTACATTTGTGCTAAAACATTTAGCTTGTTAGTATAAATAGAACATAAGTTATGGTAAGATATATTCGAAAAAACTGGGCGATTTTTGTGCGACTAGATGGTTGATTTTCACAGACCCAGTCACATATTATTTGTGATTTAATATAACTTCTGAAACTGGCCTGGTAATGAATGGTTACTCATATAAAATTGAAGAAGTGTTAAAATTTAGTTGTGTTGAACGTAAGAGCTAAAAATGTCTGCACTAATGATATCCAGCCTAAGGTATATCACACACATAAATTATGTAGAAACACATAATATTATGCAAATACTACACGTAGACAGACAGACAGACAGACAGACAGACAGACACAGACACATAGTACACAGACACATACACAGATACAGACACAAACAGACACAGACACAAACAGACACAGACACACAGACAGACACACAAACACCACAGGATACACATACCATACTCATAGCATAAATTGCCAATAGCTCTGAGAGACTGAAATTGTATATCATAAGAGCTATCCTTTAACTGAGCTAGCATAGGGAGCAATGTATTAGCCTTTACTGCCTCCTTCCTCTCATCATCTACAGTAATAGCAGCTTTGTATAACATGTGTATTGTATATATAACATTTAACACTGCCAGATGAATATTTGTCATGCAAATGATTTTTATTAGCAGAAATTTATTGCAAGAATAAAATTTGCAAATCAAAGCTCTCAGATGAAATATTTGCAATTTTCGAATACCACACATACCAAGATTATATGAAAATGTATGCATTCAAAAATGTGTGCTAACTTTAATTTTGTTTATGCATCCCAGACAATAAAATTCGCAAAATTAAATGCCTCGTGGTAAATTCCCGCTATACAGTACTGTTAAAGCAGTTGGCCCAAACTGTTTGACTATTACCACCCAATATTGCTACTGGCTATAATGTCAAGTTACTGTATAAACACTATATATGACTATAACAGCAGATAAATGACATCACATTAATGCCAGAATTATAATCATGTATGTGACTAGATTGCAAAAATCGTCACAATAAATTGAAATTCACTGTGTTGCTTATATTATAGCCACACTCAAGTATTATCAACAACATGGCCTGGTCTGCTTTTACAGACGGCTCTTTGCCGACCCTGTCAAGCCATGAAGAGTCACAACAGAGCCTGATGATCCACTGGGGGACCTTGTTAAGGCTGCATGGGTTGCCAATCTGCTTCCAATGTCCACCCTGGCACGTGCTATGGTCTAGGCCAACTGTGGTCGTTTCTGTCAACTACTGAACAAACAGCTCGGGTGCCTGTGTTTCCTGGCTGCCAAATTATAAGACTTCCCATGGTTTACTACTGGTGCAAATCTAGCATGGCTACTATTGAGCATCAGAGAACTAATTGGCATTTCTCAAAATACAAAATGTGACAATAAGGTCGGTTTTTGTAAATCCAGTTACACATTGATATCTGATACACAAGATATACACATACCTTTACGTGCTAGATTAGCTACTAGCTCTGTTGTCTTGATCTTCAGTTCCGGAAACTTTTCTATCACTGACAATAAGGTCGTAAAGTATTTATCATCACGATGCCCCTCTCCATTTGATTCTATAACAGAGAAGCATAAAATAAAACCCTATGCGTACGTACGTAGCACACGTGTACAGCAAAAATTGCTATTTTACTGCTTGCAATAAAAAAATCACCTGTTGCATACGCATAATCAGCTGCTATTAGCTTAAGTGTTTGTCTTGTGTTTTGATGTCGTAAATAGCGCATCAACAATAATTTTACTTGAAATAATCTACTCACGATTAGGCTACTGGAGTCATATGTCTTACCCAATGACTTTAATTCAGTATCAACTACTTCAGTAACTTCTTCTAATGTTCCATTTTGAAAAACTTCAAGTAAAGGTTTGTTCGGTGGTTTAGCCATTCCTAAATATGAGCGTGCCCAAAATTATATTTAATTTGCCGCGCCATCAAAAGGTGTAACTAGGAATGCGGTTAGCTCTCGAGTTAACCACTCCTTCAGGGTATTTTATTATGTCATGTGATTGCCTCCTGGAGAAGATGAGGTTAATGAAGATAATGATTTCATGCACTTCATGGGTGCTACCACTGCTGCTTCTGATGCTGCAAATATGTAAGTGGCTCCCTCGGTGGCTCCTTTCGTCGATTTAATATGTCGCGAGATTCAAGGAGGTTGGCGTACGCAGGTGTAGCCCCGGTTTTGCGATGTTTGGTAGCTAGATAGATCCAGGGGCGGATCTAGGGGAGGGGCTAAGCCCAGTATTGGATCTCTGAAGCAGGGTGTCTGGGGGCACAGCCCCCATGAAGTTTTAGGCTGTTCTATGCACCTATCAATGTATTGCCCCACTACCCCCCTCCTGTCTAAGTGGGGCTTTACTGGGGGCACTGACACAAAACTATTGCCCCACTATGGGGCATTTGATAAAGACATAGATGGACAAAGCTTTAAAATATGTAGCCATGTCAAATCCCCTTGTTGCAACTGGGGCTTGTGTGGGGCTGTATTGGGGGATTTGACACACTCACTCATCCCCACTATAGCCCCATATAATCCCGGGGGGTGGGGCAATACATTGATAGGTGCATTACTGTTTAAAGTACAGAAATGTCACCTGATTAAAGATTTAGAGGGTGCCACACACCTAGAATTTGCTGAGAGTTTAGTGAGACAGGGATAACCTGAGTAGTCAGAAGGGTGTGATGAAGGAGGGGTCTGCCCCCCAGAGTGTCTTATTTTGTTAAGTGTGGAGGGGGCTACAGCTCCCCTAAATCCGCGATCAGTTTGTTATTTTACTCATGCAATCCAGGGCCTAACTGGTTGATAATAGATGATAAATACAGGCTTTGCCTTCTGTAGCCACGATCCTTTGACCCATATAATTATTAAACAAATGCTCACTGCACATTTTTACCAGTCAGTTCTCTAACTCATTAATTTATGATTTTGCAGCATCATGTGTGGAAGTATATATAGCAATGGGACCAAGTGACTGTGATGATTGGCCGGTAGCACCGAGTGAAGCTGATAATCCTGTGTATGTATGCAGTAGTGAGGAGGAGTCAAAGAGGATCATATTACACTGCTGTACCACTACGTTACCTTGTATAGGATGGACTGGTGAATGGTGGTATAAAGATGCTAGTGATCCAAACAGCAGTTTTAAAAAGTATCCACAAGCTGCTAGTCAATCGGCATGGGTATATGTCAACAACACTGATTATCCAATTCGGTATCTTTGTAACATCAGTTCATCTTATAAATGTAAAGAAGGAAGTGGTTACATTGATATCCAAAGAGGTAGCCACTGCTATTTTGTAATGTGAATTGTATTCATTTTATGTAATCAAGACTCACGATAGTGAGTTGTAAGGCTAAGAAGAAGAAGCAGTACATGACAACGGAGTGGGTTATTTACACATAGTACCATGTTTGTGTGACCACGCCAGATAAACTATCCTATTAAGCTATTGTATATTAGGATTGCACAATCATGGTGACCCAGTGATCCACTGGTCCATTGGCTTAGACCCGGTGACCATTAAATTTTAAAAAATAATTTTTACAGAACATTAGAGACTAGCTTGTACTATTAAACTCATAATGGCTGTTACTCGGGAATGGTGTGCCAATTTCCTCCATTATCAGCATGTTGATTCTACACAGTAAGAATGTACTAGGTCTGTATTAACTAAGTGATAGCTTTTATGGTGGCTTAGCTACAGCTTCTGCAATTTTTTGAGCATTATATATAAATCAATCAACACTCTCTAATAGAACAGTCACAAGTATTATTTTGACTGCTATATTAGAGAGTGTTACAAACTTGGGTCAATCCAGAATTTTTGTGCTTGACCCGGTGACCCTGACCCAGATATATATGTGGATTGACCTGACTTGGTTTCACCTTTGTGATCATTCCATTGAGTAAAATGATTTTTGTCGTAAATACATTGGTATTGCTGTAATACTGCAGGATTTCGTTTAACATTCATCCTTCCTCTTCCACAAGGTGACATGTGTATATGGAAAGGCTGCAGTATATAATCTTTGAGGATATATTTCCATTTATTATACAGCTAAAAATCAAGCCAGAATAATTGCAGTTTACTCCAATAACAGTCATAATATAATGATGTGACCCAGAAAATCATAGTGCCCATGCCTACGAGCCCAGTCTGAAAAATACATTAGGCCTATAATTATAACAAAACTATAAGTATGCAAAAAACTGTCCATAATAAACGTTCTATCCATTTACAAGCCTTGCAATAAAATGATAGAAATTATTTATATTATCATAATTATGTGATTAATGCTGCACTGCATATACATAGTACTATAAATTACATATGTACTTATGACATACGTTTGTGTACGTATATAAGCTTCATCTCCATAGGATTATCACCAAGAATTTCAGTAGTCAACCATACTGACACAATAGATGTCACCACTGATACTACTAAAGTGTCATTATATTTTGAGATTATCACTTATCCTCCTCTGTCTTCAGAGCCACGGTTGACAGTGAACAATTCTGAGTTATCCTCTAAATGGAAAATTATCTACAGATCTCTTGATATGAACAGAATAATACACTACACCAGCTGGTCCCACTTCTTTATTGAAATAACAACAGAAGATTTTACACAGGAGGACGGTGGTGTTTATATGCTAATTGTTTCTAACATTTGTTCGTCATCAAATAAAACTGTGACCATAAAAGGTAAAGTGTTTGTCTAGACTCTAGACAGTCATGACAATCTGAAGGTTACTATTATTTAATACAAGTGTCCAAATTAAGGTTTTTGATTTCTGTTTGTACATGAAAAGATAATTTCATGCCTTAGAACTTAATTAAACAATCACACAGGGTTCAATGGCACCACAACAATGTGTACGTAGTAAATCTTATTATTATTGGACATATGCCTTCAAATGTGTAGTGTGTAATTCTTATTACCAGATACATGCCTCTAAAAATTTTTATCCATCAATCCTTTAATTGCCCAAGCCAACTTATTCACCAGTATTTCACCCCTCCAATGTACGTATGGTACAAAGCAACTACATAAGTGTATAACCACAGAAATCAAGTACATTTTATAGGGATATATGTATATATTCGTATGCATGTCTTATTCACTTATAACCTTAATGACAAATGCACCTACTGTAACATATGTTACGTAGTTTACCATACAAATACAATAACCAATAGCCATAGTCAAGTTTACATAGTATGATTGTATGTATATCTTTATTATACAGTTACATGTGAAGATACTGTGGTAGTTTTACAGGGTGGTGCGGAGAGCCATCACCAATGTCATACTGTTGAAGGAAGAAATGTATCATTTTCTTATAGATGTACTGGAATTAATGTATCTAATTGGTGGGGAGTGGATGGGTGTGAAATTTCAACATACCCAGTAAAGTTTGATGAAAACATTTCATCATTTGGTTGTGACAATACTTTAACACTAACTCTATATGATGTCTCACTGAATTACTCAAATGCTTATACTGCCTATCCAAGCACAAGTACACACTTTAATACCACTGGAATAAATGTAACTGTTCATCTAAGTAAGTTAAGTAGCTTGGTAGTTATATATACATATAATAAAATTAAACTGGATCGGTATATCTCATAAATAATATAATATACAGTTTGATCATGAGTATGTACTACTTTATGCATATAACAGTTGGTTTACTGTCAGTATGTGTGTGTGTGTGTGTGTGTGTGTGTGTGTGTGTGTGTGTGTGTGTGTGTGTGTGTGTGTGTGTGTGTGTGTGTGTGTGTGTGTGCATGCGTGCGTGTGTGATCTCCATCCATCATAATGGTTAACTAGCTATATAAGAAGAACGTTTACAAAAATTGTGACAGGCAAAATAAACCACTATTACTATTACAGAGTATCCAACCAATTTGGCAATGTATATACACGTAACCTTGAATACACGTAATGACCATGGTCAAGCATACTTTTCTCTCCGCTTGATAATTATAATATTATTATATGCTGCATGTGTTTACTCAAGTATACAATTGCAGCTGGATAGCTACGTACATGCATGCACAAATTAAACACATTCTCTAGCACCTCTACAAGATTTAATCCCTACTTTGGCTGCATGATGTATTGCTTTCAGTGAATGTTGGCTGCCAAAGTAGGGATTAAATCTTGTAGAAGTGCTAGAGAATGTGTTTAATTTGTGCATGCACTTACGTATATGCTTGAGTAAACACATGCAGTATACAATGCTGGGTGGTGAGTTGCTACTGAACTACTTGTTTCCTTACCTTTTATTGTGATCCCTACTCCCCTTTTTAAATTCAAAATTTTAATGAGGAAAACATAATAGAAAGTTATATTTCGGCAACCTGCATGACCCGTAGAAAGTGGCACGTTTAACTGGATATGTGGATCTACTCAACCCAGTTTAACTTTACCAAGGAGTTCTCTTACGTAGATAAACATTCATATAACAACCTATAAATGTATTTTATCAAATAAACTTTTTCATTTCTACACGATGAATCAATGGATTTAGTGGCATTGCTAAACACTAAATCAGGCACAGCATAATACTGGCTGTATTCCTGTCATAATGAAATAGATTCCAGCATATGTGACTGGGTATGACAAAGCTGTCTGCATGTACATTAAATGTATAGCTAGTTTAATGAAGTGCATATTGGCAATCCTGGAAGTAATTCATGTTAACAAATGGTAACTACTGCTGGTAGCTATGTATTGTACGTATGTGATGGTATAACTATGTAGTGAATTCTATTTTTTATTAGAAGTTCACAAGTATCCAAGACTTCATGAAATTTTTGAACCCCAAGTGTATAATGACACAGCACACTTAGGATGCACATTCATAGCCAGTCATTATGATTATCCACATTTCATCCAGCCGGTATGGAGGAAAGGCTTAAGTCCTATTATGTCAACATCAAGGTTTGTACAGCACAAACCTTCATGGAATGATGAACTTGTTACTATAAGACTGATAATAAATTCAGTTACACCAGTTGACTCTGGGGAATATTTTTGCTCTATAAATTACACCACGGATATTATAAAAGAGGGAGTGAGCTCAGATCATGGAGAGATTCCTTTGAATATAGGTAAACTAATACTATGAAGTTAAAACTTTGTCATAAATATTGAAAAAATACACACTTCACCACACTGTGATCTGTGGTCATGGTCAAAGTAAAACAGCCCTTGACTTGTGACCTTCAGTGATTCACTTTTAACTCCAACACTTTTGTTTTCACTCTGTCCTCACAACCAATATACGTAACTTAAAATTTTACATGTGATGGCTTATCTGTATAGCTACTACATTGTGTAATTTTGTATATTGCATTAGTATTGATTGTGGTATTAATTCATGACTTTAAATCAACAACACAACTTATTCTATGTATACTATTACCATTTTGACTAAACAAAAACAAAACAAAAACAGCCTGGCTGTAAAAAAGTGCAAGGCCAATCAGAAGCAGTATTGTAAATGGCTTACAATGGTAAAAAGCAATATATATGTTTATACATCTTCTTGAGTATAATGTATGTACATAGTTAACTTTATGTATTGTATGTACGTATATACATATACCATTAAGTATAGCGCAAAATTTTAATGGATAAAATTTTAAAGCTTTCTGGGGTAGATGGGTCACAAATTTCATTCATCTCTACATAATTAAGCTATTCGATTAATTTTTGATTGTGCACTGACTTAGAACAGGTGCACTAAGTAAACAAAATTTTGATAATTGAAACCAAATCTGTCAAAAGTGCTAGCATCAATGTTTTCTCTACAGTAGTAATATTTCTGATTTACTTGATTCAGGATCAAACAATAAAGCCTCGAAATCTAAGGAAGTTCCTATCATATTAGGCTCAGTTGCAGGCCCACTTCTGTTAATTTTTATGATAGTCATATTTATTCAAGGAATACGACTATACAGAAGAAAAAGATGCAGTGAGTTTACTTGTACGTAGCTCTGATCAGTTAGTTGATAACGTGTTACATGTAATATTCAAAAGGTGTAAAGGTTGTGTCCTAAAATTAGAGTTGAAGTGTACATGTGTACATAGGTTGTGCATTGCCAAAAAGAAGGTCTAGCTACATAGAAGTTCTAGGCAGCTGATTTTCTGATATCCCAATATCACTGAAACATTTTTTAGAAATACAATTTTAGAATCATGGAAGTGGAGGCTGAAGATTTTTCACTCCAATCTATACAACGTATATAATTACATATACCATAACTAGCTATAATGATATGCATATATGTATGCAATTACGATGCAAATTGGACAGCACAGCTGCAAGTGTGAAGTTGTAGCCTTATGCAAACCATTGCTTTTAAGAAAGAATAGGGATCTACCTAGCTACAAAAAGAAAGGACGCAAGGAACAATATTTAATCCCTAATCTCTAGAAAAATAGAAGAATAAAAAAATAAACAAGATTAAGCAGCAGTACGCAATGACTGAGTGAGTTATTTACATGTAGCACCACTCAAAAATCTGCAGACACTGTAGCTAAGCCACCATAGAAGCTATCACTTAGTTATTACAGACCTAGTACGTTCTTACTATATGGAATCAATAAACCAGGAATGGAGGAAATCGGCACCACCCTGTTTGAGTGTCAGCCATTGTCAGTTTTATGGAACTTGTTAGTGTGACCATGCCCGACGAACCATCCTTTGCCACCTGATTTGCTTGTTACTCGAGAATTAGTCCCTTCATTTAATGTAGAATCATTAATCTGAAGTTCATCGAAATTAGTTCAGTCTTCTGATACAGCTGTAGACGCTCGTAACACACACACAATCTCAATCATACTCAAAGACAACTCTATTATAATCACGTGTGTTCTATCTATATTGTGAGCATGCGTGTTGATTACAATGTGTATGTATGCATGGAATGTCTATTGTCTACATATGCTCCCCCTTCTGAGAAGCTTGACCCCAAGCTTAAAACTGTAAGCGGTCAGGTGGTTGTCTGTCACGCAAGGGGTATCTATGCTGAAATATGTTAGAGTTAGTTTGTGAAGTTGTTGAAAGATCCGTGTCACCCCAAATCACAATATGGTCAGTCTGTGGTGGATTCCAGGTTCTCGCAGTATGACTTATTGGGTCACATGCCGCTGTGTCAGGTGCAGGTGGTTGGATGCAGTGTTGTAACCGATTCACATGTACAACCTTGCAGTGGCCTTTCTCATCTCTTATTTGAATACTGACATTACTCTTAAGTGCACTTACTTTCCAACCTCCTTGCCATTTGGACCCGAGCTTCCCTTGGCGGGGAACAAGTAGCCAAACAGGATCATTAACTGCAAATGTTCTAATCTGGGTACCATGATCATATCCAGTCTTCTGATAGTTTGCTGATTGTGTTATGTTAGCCTCAACCATATCTTGTAATTTAGCTAGCTTTGCTTGTAGTTCCTTTTGATATGATGTAGGATCAGTCACTTCATGACCAGGAAAACTGTCAAACTGGGGATGCCATCCAAAAATAAGCCTAAATGGGGACACTTGGGTTGAGGAGTGAACGGTGGTGTGGTAAGCATACATGATCAGTGGAAGATAGTGTTCCCAGTCAGTTTCCTTTGTCACATATGCCCGTAGCAGCTGAAGAATAGATCTGTTTAAACGCTCGACCATCCCATCTCCCTGGGGGTGATAAGCTGTTGTGTGTGACTTAGTGATACCAAAGGCTTGCAGGGTTTGATTAAGGATGGCACTCTCAAAATTTCGGCCTTGGTCTGAATGTATAATTCTTGGTAAGCCCATTCTAGCACACAAGGTAATTAATATGTCAGTGATACATTTGGCAGTTTGGTCTGGCATTGGGAATGCTTCTGCCCATTTTGTGAAGTAATCCTGCACCACCAATAGGTAGCGGTTACCATGGCTGGACAACGGTACCTCTAAAACATCTACAGCTAACATTTCCCATGGTCTACCAACAGGAAGTGACACTAGTGGGGTCTTAGTTGGAGTGGGTAACTTGGCTTGTTGACAAGTAATACATTTCAGACAGTGTTTAGCAACATCACTAGACATTCCCACCCAATATGCAATGAGGCGCAGCTTCTGTAACGTTCTGTCTTGGCCTTGATGACCAGAGCCAGGTGTGTTGTGGGCTTGATACAGTGCATCCTGTTGTAGTGCCTGAGGGAGGACTGGAACTGTGATCATCTCTGAGTCAGGTGCTGGACTATAACGGCGACACACAATGTCATCCACAAGGAGTAATTGGGGCCATAGTTGGACATAACGATGAAGAGGTTGCTTACGCCATTTTGTGTCTGTAGGTTTCTCGGATGACTTTAATAAATGATCAGATATAGCACTGGTAATTGGGTCATGTTGCTGTGCAGCTCGTAAGGTTTGTGGAGGGATACCTATAGAACAAAATGTAGCAGCTGTTGGAGCAGTAATATTCGTGTGGGAACATCTTGATAGAGAATCAGCATTAGCGTTAAGAGCACCTCTACGATATACGATAGTAAAACTATACTCTTGAAGGGCCAATGCCCATCTGCACAATAAGCCTTCCATTCGTTGTGCTGACAACCACTGCAATGGGGCGTGATCAGTATGAAGTTGGAATGCTCTACCAAGTAAATAATGCCGAAATTGTTTAGTAGCGTATACAATAGCCAAACATTCTTTTTGGATAACACTATAGTTACGTTCTGATTTGGACAGTGTTCGGCTTGCATATGCAATGACATAGTTGTTCTGTTCCAAAACGGCACCTAGTCCAACATCACTAGCATCAGTATATACTACAAACTGGCTGGCAGAAGAATGAAACTGAGGATATGTTAAAACAGGAGGTTGTATCAATTTAGCCTTTAAAGCTGTAAATGCTTGCTGACAGGCCTCAGTCCAAGGAAAGGTAGCATTCTTTTGCGTCAGGGCGTGTAGCGGGGCTGCTATGTGAGAAAAATGTGGTATATAACGACGATAATAAGATGCTAATCCTAAGAACTGTCGTACATCTGTAATATTACTGGGAACTGGCCACTCTTGTACTGCTTGTATTTTGCTGGGATCCGGTGCCATTCCTTGAGCTGAAAAGACATGGCCTAAGTAAGTAACAGTTTTCATGCCAATTCTACACTTCTTACCACATAAAGTGACTCCAGCAGCTGACAATCTATTGAATACTTCCAGCAAATGAGCCTTGTGAACTTCCTCATCTGGTGAGTGTACAAGAATATCATCTAGATAGATTGTAACATACGACAAACCTCTGAGGATTGTATCCATGAAGCGTTGAAAGGAACTTGGTGACCCCGACAATCCAAAAGGCATTCTGCAGAATTGAAAAAGTCCCATGCCGGGCCCAGGACAAAATGCTGTCTTCTCCTTGTCTGCTGGATTTACTGGGAGCTGCCAGTATCCGCTTTGCAAATCTAAAGTTGAGAAGATTGAAGAACCAGCTAACCAGTCTTGTACTTCATCTGGCAGTGGCAATGGGTAGGCATCATGAGTGGTTTTCTTGTTTAGCTCTCTGTAATCTACACAAAGACGGATTTCTCCTGTTTTCTTTTGAACAAAGACTGCAGGTGACATCAATGGGCTGCTACTTTGTTCTATTATGTGGTTGTCTAACATGTGTTGAATTTGTTTTTCCACTTCCTCTTTGTAATGAGCAGGTATGCGCCTGGGTGGTACCTTCACAGGGCAGCCAGATGTTGGAATGTAGTGGTATGTACCTTCTGCTTTACCAGGTTTCATGATGAACAAATGTTTATATATTATTGTTGAATGATCAGCTTCAGCCCAGGTGCACACTCTGGCATTTCACAATGTGTGTTTTGGAAATCTGGGATAGAGCAATCATCTATCAAATCATGAGCTGGATCTTGTATGGCTGCGATGGCACACATTTTGCTCTTTGTCTGATGTGCTGCTTCTACAATTGGCTGAAGGTCATCTGGGATGATCTCTAGCTTCTGGTTTACACTCTGTGTGAAGGTATTGATAGTCACTGGCCTAAATGCAAAATTTAAAACTAGGTTGTGTTGCTGTAAAAAATCCAAGCCAAGGATAACAGGTGCCACTAATTTGTCAACAACCAAAAACTGATGAATAACATTTAACTGACTGATTCCCACGGGAGCTTGAACACACCCAGTTATCTGCAATGGCTCACCAGATGCAGTGATTAGTCTGACTTGAGGTATTGGAATATTTGCCAATTGGCCTTGCAGCTTGTCAGCCTCTTCCTTAATCACTAACGAAACTGCTGATCCAGAGTCAAGCATCATTTCCATGCGTTCACCAGCCAATTCACCAGTGAGAGTAGCTGCACTAGATTTTACTGCAGCCACTGTTATCGCCTTGTTAACACTTGGGCCTACTAATAACCGGGACGCCCATGGCCCCGCATGGACGTCCCTCCATAGTTTCCCTGCCAACAGTTCTTTTCTACGTGGCCTAACTGACCACACGCGTAGCAACGACGGTTATCAATTCGGCGTTTAGAGCAATTCCTCTGGAAGTGTCCTAATTTATTACAATAAAAGCAACGCTGAAGGTTCTGCGGTTGCCGCTGCGCTGTAGTACGCTGTATAAGTGTAGTCGCTTGTGTAGTAAGCTCTTCTACCTGTTGTTTAAGTTCTCACACTTGTTGATGTTGCTCTGGAATCGTAGCGACCATCGACAGTTTCTCTTCCAGCTCCACTTCTAATGCCATTAATAGGCGTGTTCGTTCCAAGGCTGTTTCCACTCTCGTTACGTCACCAGCCGCCCGAAGTTGTTTACTAATGGAAACTGGCAAACCGGCAAGAAACTGATGTAGTAAGAGTTGCTCTTTAGCTGCGCCGGTAACATCGGGCATTGCGTGATGCAGCTTTTGCTTCAAATCTTGTAAGAAAAGGGATAATGCTTCGCCAGGTTGCAACTTCCGTGTGTGAAATGCTTCCAACGATGAAAAACCCGTAGGGGCTAACTTTCTTTTCAATTTGTCCACAGTAACAGTGTAATCACCTTGCTCTTCCTCGGTAAAATCTAGCCAAACGGCTAACGCTTCGCCTTCTAAAAGGGTCGGTAGCTTTACTGCTTTTACAGCGGCATCCCATCCATTAGCTTTAGCACAAATTTCGAAGCAATTCAACCACTCTGTGATGTCCCCTGAATCAAACGGCCTTGGGACACTTATGTGCTTCAGTTGCTGTGCCATCTTCTGCTACCAATGTAGACGCTCGTAACACACACACAATCTCAATTGTACTCAAAGACAACTCTATTATAATCACGTGCGTTCTATCTATATTGTGAGCATGCGTGTTGGTTACAATGTGTATGTATGCATGGAATGTCTATTGTCTACACAGCCTTATAAAGTCCTAAAATATTATACACAGCAGTCATTTTTTCTTTTTATTCTCCTTCTCTTTTATTTTCGTTGCACAATTTATAAGGAACCCCGGGATTTCATTTTCCAGATTTTCATTTATGCATCACCGAAAAGAAGCAGAAGAAACTGATCTGGTTATATATAGAGGTAATATTGTGAAAAAACAGATGTAGAAGTCTAATGTATCGGCTAGTCATCACATGGACACCACCCAACCAGAACAGCATGACACTCAGCCTGGGTAACCACTCTGAGATATTAAGCCCTGCCTATAACGGACTCAATTGTGACCCTACCCGAACTAATAACCAAGGATTTAAAAATACTGCTGCCTCGCATACACCTGTTAAAACAATTAATTCCCTTAAATGTTGGTCTACAAATGCTGATTCTCTGTTCAACAAGATGGATGAGCTTAAAGCTAGAATCTGTGTGTTTAAACCAGATATTATAGCCATCACTGAGATATACCCAAAACATAGTTTACATGAACTAACCGTTACTGAGTTAGGTATTGATGGATATGATGTTTTCTACAATGACACAAGTTCTGCCCATCGTGGGATATGTATTTATATTAAATTGTTCTTAATGCATACTTAGATGATAATCTCTGTTCAAGCGGATTTTCTGAATCTGTTTGGTGCAAAATTCCTCTAGTTGGTAGTGACCTAATGCTAATTGGTGCTGTTTATAGATCACCTAACAGTGATACAATTAACTTTAGCCATTTATGTGATCTTATGAATGTGGCCTTCAATTCTCCTGCTTTACATGTTCTGGTGACCGGTGATTTTAACATGCCACTTATTGATTGGACTTATTGGACAGTCGCTAGTCAGGGTTCTATAGACGCTGAGTTTTTGGACCTGGTAAATGATTTATTTGTATCTCAGCACATTGATTTTCCTACAAGGATAAGAGAAGGCCAAGTTCCTTCCTTGCTCGATCTGGTACTTACAAATGAGGAAAGCTTCATCTCGGAGATCATGCCTCTTCCACCATTGGGGAAAAGTGACCATATTATTATCTCATTTGAATTTCAGTGTTATCTTAAAATTAATGGTTGTAGGAACTACAAGTATAATTATGGGCGCGGCGATTATCAGTCCATGACTTCTGAACTGTTAAATATTAACTGGCCCATTTTGTTTAATGGCCTTGATATTGATGCCACATGGTCCATATTTCATTCTACAATGTTACAATTAATCGACAAATACGTTCCTACTATTTTGATCAGTTCTCCAGGCCCCAGACCAATGTGGATGAACTCTGCCACCTTAAAGGCTGTGAAGCAGAAACGTAAAGCCTGGATGAAATATAAAGCAACTAGACAGATATCTGATTTTGTTACTTATACCAAGTATAGGAATCTATCTACTATTGCTGTAAGAGATGCAAAGTATACATTCGAAAGGAATCTTGCTTCTAAGGTTAAATCAGATTGTAATTTATTTTGGAAGTATGTTAGGAGCTGTACAAAAGTACAGTCAAATGTTGGCATAATGGAGCGCGACGATGGATCACCTACTGAGACTGATTATGAAGCTGCTAATGTCTTAAACACATTTTTCACTAGTGTATTCACCAAAGAGTCCTTGTTTGACATTCCAAGTCTATCTGACAAATCTAATGGTATGGATTTGAATAGCATAACTATTACTCATCAAGATATTATTCACCAGATACAAAAGCTTGACCCTAATAAATCGTGTGGGCCAGATAAAATCCATCCACGTGTAATAAAGGGAACCATTGATGGTCTTATTACACTATTGTTTTATATATATACAAAATCCTTACATGAAGGTTCCGTACCAGCTAGTTGGAAGGATGCAATAATTACTCCTATACATAAGAAAGGAAATAAGAAAGTACCCAGTAACTACAGGCCGATAAGCCTAACTTCTGTGTTTTGCAGAATGCTGGAATCCATCATAAAAGGAAAGATCATGACCTACTTTGATATAAACAATTTATTTTTCGAACAACAACATGGTTTTCGTCCCATGATGTCATGTGTTACACAATTACTACATGTAATGGAACATTGGACAAGGTTTTTGGACGATGGTAATGACGTTGATATAATTTACCTGGATTTTCGCAAAGCATTTGATTGTGTTCCCCACCAACGCCTTCTATCTAAATTGAAGGCCTACGGTATGGCTGGTAGTGTTTTGAACTGGGTCACTGACTTTTTATCAAATAGATGACAAAGAGTAAATGTAAATGGCTCATATTCAGATTGGTCAAATGTTACAAGTGGTGTTCCACAGGGGAGTGTGCTTGGACCACTCCTCTTTATTATCTATATCAATGATTTACCCGAAGTTGTTCAAAGTTATATTGCCATCTTTGCCGACGATACCAAACTATATAGATCTATTATTACTCCTGATGACAGCAATGTCTTGCAATCTGATCTTGATCTCCTTGATGAATGGTGTAAAGTTTGGCTTATGAACTTTAACTACACCAAATGTAAACATTTGTCTTTTGGTCATAACTCTCCAACTAGGCACTATACCATGGGATCTGGTGCTGAGTTACACCAGATCTGTACAGTTGATGAAGAAAATGACCTAGGCATCATGTTTAGTTGCGACTTTAAATTTAGATCTCACATTCATAAGATGGTACAGAAAGCAAACAAAGTTCTAGGAGTCATAAATCGGACATTTAAGTACCTGGATCCCAATATTATGCGTCTGTTGTATACTAGTCTGGTTCGTCCCTATTTAGACTATGCTTCTAATATATGGAACCCCTCCTTGTTGGGGGACATGCGTACTATAGAAAAGATACAAAGAAGGGCTACAAAACTCATTCGATCACTTAAGCAATGCATATATCAAGGAAGATTATCTGCTCTTAACTTACCTAGCTTACAATACCATCGTCTCAGGATGGATCTCATTATGACATATAAAATCTTACATGGTACAGTACACCTCAGGAAGGATCATTTTTTTACTATGAACACTAACCGCACCAGAACAAATGGCTTGAAAATTTACAAGCATCATTGTAACAAAAGTCTTAGAAAATATAGTTTTTCACAGAGAATCATAGACCACTGGAATAGATTACCCTCTGAAATTGTCAATGCATCAAATTTATTATCATTTAAAACTCAATTAGATATTTTTTTAAATAGTTTGAGATTTCAATATGTATGATTTAGTTATAGAGATTGGTTTTATAAGACTTCGTCTTTCTTCTTACCAATTATCATTAATAATAAATAAAAATAATAAATAATCACACTCACTCATTTCTTCAACCAAACTTGTACCAGTTTTACTCCTACATATGTATACTGCATAAGTCAGACAGTTTTCAGGATTAAATCCAGGTGTACGTATGTATCAGGAGCTTGGTAGGTCAGCCTTCAGGCTTACAAAGCAAGTACCTCTTTTTGGGGACCTTTTTAAAAGCTGAACGATCTCATGGGTAGTATCAAGAGCATCCTTCATTAGCTTGGAGTTGCTATATAATTGTATCACCACAAGCTAAATTTAAGGCATGCCCATAGCAGTGTATACATATTGCCCTGCATGGGCTCTTCATCCAGCAATTTCTTGCAACTCCAGCTTTAGCACCAGCCAATGGTTGCTGCACTGTCATAACATTGCCCACTAAGTTTACATGTATCTTACAGTAAGATTGTGATCCTTAAGGACACAAACTCTTCATGTATTTCAAAGAAGTTATCCACCTAACATAATTATTAATACTTCATTCTATATATGTGACCGGATCTGCAAAAATCAACCATCTCGTCGCACAAAAATCACCTAGTTTTTTCAAATATATCTAACCATAACTTATGTTCTATTTATACTAACAAGGTAAATACTTTACCACAAATGCAGAATTTAATGGGGGGTCTTTTAAAGCTTACAGAATAAAATTACTCCTTATAGAATTGAAGATATTCATGAATATCTAACTAGGTGTAATTTGCGCTCACATGCAGACCCGGTCACATAGTTATGTCATTTTACTATCCCTGGTGTAGCTAAGCCTTCTTACAAGTCCGGATCCGTAGTGGTATATATAATGTTTGTGTTTTTACATACATAGCTGCTTTTGTAATGTGGACTTTGTACATGACCTTGATTATACATACTGTAGAATATTCAGAAATACCTGGCGGAAGCCAAACTGATGGTGGTGGTGATTTTAATTGCTGGTAGTTCTAACTCTTATTCCTTGACTTTGTTATTCACTCACAGAAAGGTGAGAACTCACCAACTAGTAATTGTACATGGTACATCAGTAACATCACACAACAATACGAATATAATCAATTCAGCATCTGCAGTTATGGTCATGTGATTAGATATTATATGCTTGTACAAATAGTTATGAAATTTGTTTAATTAAAATAATATCCATACCGTATAGTGGGAAATTTACGAAAGGTTAAATGTTCGAAAAAGGCTGAGTTTAAAGGATTTCGAAAAAATAATTTCGAAAATCTGCCTGCTAGTGGAGTGCAAATTTTTTTCGCTTTAACGATCGCCTAATTTTCACATCGCAATTACGATACCTTCAAAACGTAGTATTTCGAAAAGACTGAGCAATTGACATGTTTTTCTTATTACCTTAGCTCGCGGTTTAGCTATAGCTACAGGACTAGACGCTTAATCGATTGCGCGCAATAATAATTATGGCATGGCGTATCTTGTGGCGTACACTACTCGGTACACTATAGCACTGCACTGGAAACTTGCATATTCAATATAAGGACTCGGTTATTCGTGGACACCACACCTACAAATACTTCATTGATAGAGCTCTTGGTAAGGACTTCACAGGAACACACTATTTGCAGCTTCTGTCGCTGAGCTCGGCATGATGTTTCAGAGGACCGTCCGGTTCTGGCAGAATACTCTCTATCTTCTCCTCTTTGGAGGTTTTAATACACTTGAAAGACTTTAGAAAATGCTTGAATATTTTTCAAATTTTCGAAAATAAAAACCTTCATAAATTTCCTGCTATACGGTATACGTAGCGTACATGTGATAACTTGATCAGTGAATTTCATATATTAAAGATAATCAGCTAGTGGTTTCTAAACTAAGAAATACATACAGGATTCTTTACAAAATTATGCACCCATGCATATAATGACATTACTTTATTACTAGATTTAAGGGTTAGCTAATTAATAAATAAAGATGATAACTCTGGTAGCTCAATTCATCCACTGCACCAATTCTAAAAATTTAATTCCTATGTTTGGCTTATTATAATAGCTATATAGCTACATGCTAAAAACTAAAACATAGCTATAGCTATACTATATATTTTGAAAATTTTGTGATAAACCTAGCAAGCTATACAATAGAATCGAACAAAGTAGCTACCATATTTAGTCAACTGCATACAGTGCGCTACTTATAATAGCTATTTACTTAGAATAATTTTCTGCTTGTATGTGCGACTGGATCTAAATGAGTGAGTTGAAATTGCATAACACCAAACGCCTATCTCTCTTGTTACTGTGATAATGCTGTAACATAGCCTATATCAATATTCAATCTGGTATTAGCTAATTAAACACTGATATAGCTATAGCTATAGCTGGATTGACGTTAATTATTTTACTATAGTAGTTCTAAGTTTGTGATAATTAAATGTGTGAAATTTATGCATTTAGCTACTTATAACATGTGAATAACAATATACCATAACTTGTATCACTTCTGCATGTCATTTCAGTTCATATAGGAGAGATGTATATACAGATACTGTTTTATTCATGCAGTAACTTTATATAATTATTATGTTGACTGTATCACTTATTTGAGTACTATAATGCATAGCCATCATGTGCTATATTGTTTTATTTTGTAAATTGTTTTGATACATAGCTATGCATGTATATTTTAAAAAAACATGTCACTGCATGGATTTTGGAAATCCTAGATTATGTGCACACATGCAAGGACACACAGTAGTTACAATTACGTTAATTATAAGAGATGCATTTTTTGTAGCTAAATTGTTTTGATATGTATATTTTTAAAGTACGTCACTGTATTTTGGAAAATCTAGACCATGTATACACAAAGACACATAGCTAGCTAATTTATTAGATTAGTAGAAAATATAATATACCTGATATTATAACTATGCATTGAATTACTTTTGGTTGGCTTGTGAAATCAAGTTACATGGCTTTGAATTCTAATTATTTCACTTGTGTGTAGATGGCATGTAGGCTTATATAAATATGTATATATAAGTTAAACCACAAGCTTGTATTATATTGAAAGTTAAGAGTGTGTAGGCTAAATCAGGGTGTGCATGTCTGAAGGCAATTGGAGCCATAATTGGTTAATGATGCACTGACTAGGCCTGAGCCTAATATGCCGGCATAATTTTGGGAATAATAGGTTGCAATTTTAATGAGAATAATTCTGGAATTATAGGGCATTCACGAGCATAATACAAGAATAATAATGGGTAATTTAACGTAAATGTAATGTAATTATCTCAAAAATAGTTTAAAATGATGATGATGATGGTGAAGATGAATATTTCATGTAGATTCTGAAGAAAAGTCTACACTGGTAATATCCTGTTCACCAGTATAATAGTCACTGTGTGTATTGTGGACATTGTTATCACCGATACAATAAAAATTACAAGAATATGTAGGAATAATAGGTGATGATGTGGGAATAAAATAAGAATAATGGGTCAAAATTTTGGGAAGTTTGGGAAGGAATAATAGGTAAATTTTAAGCATATTAGGCTCAGCCCTAGCACTGACTAGTTAGTATATACTACCGTGCAAGTGGTTAATTCCAGATTCGTGATTAGGTTGCTGAGTGCAAAAGATTTTTGAAAATAGAGTATTTAACTCAGACGATAAGCACTAGCTATGTATGTATGAAAACTCATTGAAATTATAAATAAAATTTTGTTTTCTCCAGTAAAGCTCTCGATATAATCATGTGTGGTAATTTGGTGTAGTTTTGGATTAGTGCCAATGAATTCAGCTATATAGTTGCCATAATAATTGTGAACAGCTCATAATTATAATTATATAAGTGACTGCATTGCAAAAACTATCCATTTAGTAATGCATAAATGAGTGTACTGAAATTTGAAGGTTCGTTCAAATATAAACATTCGAATATAGATTACTACTTTATTAGAACTCAAATGCTACAAGTAAATTTTTACTGGTGCACATTTAGCGCCACATATATATACCATGCAGAAGTTTAAGTTTGTTTTGTTTTATTTCATATCATGCTGTTTTGAATCCGGTGTGGTGTTTGGCTAAGTTAGTGGTTTGTTAAATGCTGCCTTGCTGCATTCGCTCATTTTAGTGTATACATATCACTAATAGTGAATATCTGTAGCAAAAGGATGACTTACATATTTTGTAGACAAATTCTAAGAAACATTCGTCAAAGCTTTGAAGGTTAAGTTTAATGTTCTAACGCAGGTTCACACAAACTAGTAATCATAAGACTAAAGCATAGGTTAACTTACAACGCACACATACTACTAAACTACAATTCAAAACCATAGCTATTTATATTACAACATTACATCATGCTTACAACCATTATAAATGCTAACTAATTAATATAGTGTCTACAGCCATAAGGTTAGTGTACAGTCAATACATCACATTAAGGACAAACCTTCGAAGGTTATACTGTATAGCCAGTAAAATTTTGAAATCAGGCATGGTATGGGAGATGACAGCTCCAACCCCATAAGCCGAAGCATCACATGCTAGTCTTAAAGGACTATTTGTATCATAATGGACTAATACAGGTGATGAGGACAATGCAGCTTTAAGCTGAGCAAAAGCATTTTCACAGTCAGAGCTCCACTGCCACTGTGTACCCTTGTGTAACAGTTGATTAAGTGGCTCTGTAACAGTTGCTAGGTTTGGAATAAATTTGCCATAGTAGTGAACTAGACCTAGAAATGATCTTAGCTGTTGAATGTTTTCAGGATGTGGTGCCTGTTGGATGGCTTCAACTTTCTGTGGTGTGGTGTGTAGACCTTTTGCATCAATTTTGTAACCAAGGTACTCTACAGACTTGCACATGAATGAGCACTTGTTTTTCTTAAGCTAAACACCATATTCCTCTAGGCGTTCGAGTACTCTGTGAGGTTAGTGAGATGCTCTGTATCATTTCGCCCTGTTATTAGAATGTCGTCTAGGTAACACGAGACACCACTCAGCCCTTGTAAAATTTTGTCCATAGTCATTTGAAAAATAGCCGGCGCGGAAGCAATACCATAAGGCAATCTGGTGTATTGAAACAACCCCTTGTGTGTGTTTATTGTTGTTAATTTTTGGGACTGTTCGTCAAGGGGTAACTGTAAGTAAGGTTGGGAAAGGTCTAACTTTGTAAATTTCTCTCCACCATTTAGTGTAGAAAAAATATCTTCTGCTTTGGGCATTGGATACTGGTCAATTTTGAGGTGTTGATTAATGGTAACTTTGTAATCACCACAGATCCTTACAGTACCATCAGCCTTCGGGACTGGCACAATAGGGGTTGCCCAGTCACTGTAAGTTACATGCTTAATGATTCCAGCATTTTCAAGCCTTTCCAAGTCTTTTTTTATTGCTGGCTTTAGTGCATATAGTACTGATCTGGGCTTAAGAAATTTTGGTGTGGCATCAGGGGTTATTTTTAGGTTAGCCTGCAACCCTTTTAATGAACCTGTTTGTGCATTGAAAATGTTTTGATACTTTGCTGTGACTTCTTGCACACCTAGGCCAATGTGGCAGATTTCTGACCAGTTGAGCCTAATGTGTTTAAGCCAATTTCGCCCAAATAAGGTAGGACCATTACCCTCTAAGACAACTACAGGTAGGGAAGCTGTCTGCTGATCTCACCGCTGTAAGTTTTCAGAATAAGGTCACAGCTGTTAAGTCTGGGCTTCCCTAGTGATCGCCAGGTGTTCACTGACATCACAGTCTTAGTGGCTCCTGTGTCCACTTCCATGGGAACCTGCTTTCCATTTAGGAGTGGATGAATGATAATTTTATTATCAGTAGACATAGAGTTAATGTTTAACAGACATATGTCATCATCAGAGCTATCATGTGTGTCAACAGGTGCATTAACATAATTATTGTACCTTCTTAGTGTCTGTAGGTGTAGTTCTGGTACGGCACACCTTGGCTATGTGCCCTCTCTTGTTGCACTTGTTACACTGCTGGTCTTTGTACCTGCAATCATTTGGGGAGTGTTTGCCTCCACAACAGTAGCATGATTTCCTTGCTTGTCTAGTGGTCTTCTTGTGTGTACCACTGCGGACATAATTAGCTGAGTCAACAGATGTTGCTCCTTGTAATTCCATAGTTTGCTTTGTGGCAGCTTCCATGGCTTGGGAGATTTCAAGTGTCCTTTTTAAATCCAGCTCTACCTCTGTAAGTAGGCACTTTTGTATGGCTTCACTTCTGAGACCACATACATGTACCAGCTGATCCCTCAATGCTTCGTCTAGAAAGGCCTTATAGTCACATGGTTCTGCTAACTGTTTCAAAGATGCCAAATATGTTGCAATATTCTCCCCAGGCTTTTGAACCCTTTTGCCAAATTTCAGCCTCTCCGCTATAATTATTGGCTTGGGCACCAAATGCTGCTTTAACACTTGAGTCAAATCTTCATATGACTTGTCTGCAGGCTTAGCAGGAGATACCAAGTTACGTAGCAGTTTATAAAGGTGATTGCCAATTACTGTAAGAAATACTGCAACTTTCTTTTCTGCATCTGTGATGCCATTAGCTTTAAAGTACTATTGAAGGCACTCTTCATAGGATTCCCAATCCTCACCAATTTGAAAATGTTCAATTTTTCCAATTTGCGCCATCCTCGTCGCCATTTTAATGTTCTAACGCAGGTTCACACAAACTAGTAATCATAAGACTAAAGCATAAGTTAACTTACAATGCACACATACTACTAAACTACAACTCAAAACCATAGCTATTTATATTACAACATTACATCATGCTTACAACCATATAAATGCTAACTAATTAATATAACGTCTACAGCCATAAGGTTAGTGTACAGTCAATACATCACATTAAGGACAAACCTTCAAAGGTTATACTGTATAGCCAGTAAAATTTTGAAATCTGAAAATAAATAAAATTTTCTAAATGTCAGGTCGTTTCAGTCTGAAACACTGCATAGTTGATCATTTTCGAAAATAATATCTTTGAAAAGCAGCTTTTCAAAAATTTCCAGCTACCATGTAAGCAGAAAATATGACAGGGAATTAAATTTGGCGGTTGGCGATTTTTTGAGGGAACCGCCAAATTTAATTCGCCAATAAGTTATATATATGGATTTTAGCTCATGATTATTCAAGATAAATTACAGCTGCGCTTTTAATAACAATATAGCTAACAAACACATAACCATGCCACGTTTGTCATATTGCTCATCTCGGAGGCCTAGTCTTGCAAGGCAGCCTCTTGTGGGCCACGCGCTGGTCCACAGGAAAGGCTCACGACACTACACCGTACAATTTAGTACTTCTCCCAGACTCCACTGATCCATTTCATATGCTCTTGTTACTCATGATAGCCTCAAATCCAGCTGTAATAACTCGCACCATAAACAAAACTGTCTTGCTATATTCACACGCCATGTTAATAATCTATGAAGTGCTGCTAAAATTAATTAAGTGACGCTTTTGAAAATTGTTGCTATTCTTCAAAACGTCAAATTTAATTCGTCAAAGTGATTCATTACCTAAATCGCCAAAATTAATATTTTTCCTGTCATATTTTCTGCTTATACGGTATATGGTATTATAAATTGACATTCGTTATGCACTATCATTTAGACATGATAATAAATCATTTTAAAATATAATTTATGGTCATTCAAGATCATCGAAAGGATAGGCATTCAGTTGCATAGCTGTATCTTCTAACCAGTTCAACAGCTGCTATTACTATATATCGGGTTTGATTTGCAAGGTGCAATTTTGCGAATCATTGATTTATAGTCTAAAAGTAATATTTGTTATTGCAAACTGCATGACAGATACATAGAAAGTCTATTATTTCAGTTTAAAGTTTGCTAGCTCGTGATAATATTCCCCGCAAAATTTGCACAATTTAGGACCTCACAGATAAAACTCGTTATACAGTATTTTGTTTCCAGCCTAGCTAGCTATAGTCAATGCAACAATCATGTACTTTTTATCATAGTTGTATATGATAACACAGTGACTGTCACTAGACAGTTATTAAACTAGCTAACACCTTTGGGTTAGTGTACGAGTGTGTGGCAAGTTACTGCTATCTGTCTGTTTTCAGTTGAAACTCTTTATGGTGGCTCTACCACCCTTAACATGCATGTAGATTATACTAGTAATCATGACCCCTCTATCATGTTTACATAATAATGATATATACAACAGTTTACTAAAAGTCTTAACATGTATGTAGATGTTACTGCAGATCCCTTGAGCTCTACATAATTAATGCATGTCAGTGGGTGATTGATTTCATTAAAGAATGAATCTTTCTGGCTTCATAGGATCTGCATGTAGTTCAAAGTATATCAGTGCCCACTGTTCTGAGATGCCATCAGCTATTGGGATGTAAGATAAGTATGATTACATAACACGGCAGCTATTCAGCAAATGATAATTTTACCGGCCATTTTAACAATTTTAATTTAATTGTAAATCTGATATCTTAAGTTTATTAAAAGTACAGTCACACATACACTATATATACAGGAGGTTTGGCAAGTCTGTTAGCTAAATATTATACTTTTTAGCTGCATCTATCTATTTTCTATATTTTCTTTGCCAAGTTTTGTAGTTAGACAGTATGTAGCCAAGGGCAGGCTCATGTCCATCCAATTCCAAGTGGAATAGATCATGTCAACAGAGTTAAAAATAACAGTTGGCCATCGGCCATTTTCCAAACAAAATTGGCTATTTCCGAACACTTGCAAAGTATTTGGCCCTTTTTCAGATTACTTAATCAATATTTTGTACACCAGATCCATAAAATGGCCATACACCTTTGTAAATGGCTGAACACTTGTTGAAGTGTTTGGCCATTTGTCCACATACTTTCCATTTGAACTCTGTGTCAACAGAAAGCAGATCAACATACTCTAATAAAACAGTCAATAACCCTATTAAAGCAGTCAGGTTTGTTTATTTTACTGTAATAGATAGTCAAATATTGGAGTGTGAAGCAGCTGTGCAGCAGCTTATAATTGGTCTAGGGTTTTTTCCTAATCTTCCTTCATCCAAAATTCCCAATAGCTGATGGTATCATCAGATCAGTGGGCTAGCTGCCTCACACTGCCTATGTCCATGCATCAAAAAGACCAAATTACAACCTATCAAATGTGTGTAGTGTCTTACTTATAGTTGCAGTATACAAGTGGAATGTTGTATGTAATGATTCATTTGTTTCCTCTTGCTGGCACAGCGTACCTGCTGATGATAAATCCAGTCCAATTGTTTACCTAGTAGACATTGAAATAATGTAAACAGCACTGACAATCAATAGAACAATACACTGAATGAGGTTGTGAAGGACGTGCAGGATAGAGTAAGAGATTGTCCATTTTATTGTATAAAAGCAATTTTAATTGCATACTATTAAAAAGACGAGTGCTTCAGTTTAGCTTAACAGAAATAATTGGCAAGTAAAGTATTGGCAAAGAGCTCACAGTTTGTCAAATTCACCCCTATATTATGGTATTGTGGAAATCCTTCACCTACAATTACACACAAGTTATAGAACAGTACCATTGGCACATTTTTAACATTCATTTGTGCAACTCCTTTATTTAATTACTATTCTGTTTTTTCATGCATACGTAGCTTACTATTACATTAGGTGTAAAATACAGTAAAACACTGCCACTTCATTACATGAAATAGCATCGGAAAATTGAGATTTCCTGTTTTCATAATATAATTCACAAAAAATTTGGTGTGTTCCCAGCAGTCACATGTTATTATGGTATATGTGGGAAATATGTGACTGGGCCTGCAAAATCAACCATGTGAGCGCACATTACACCTAGTTAGATATTCATGAATATCTTCAGTTCTATAAGGAGTATTTGCATACTGTAAACTAGATGATTTTTGTGTGACTAAATGGTTGATTTTTGCAGGCCCGGTCACATATGATATTTCATGATGCTTTGAGAATATCATGTGACATGTGGTCAAAAGTACTGAAAAACACCATACAGAACCTCATCTCTTAAAGGTTTGGTAGTCTCTAATGCAAGCTAATTAATACACTGAAGTCAGGCATAAACTTTTGCAGCAATGAATTCTACGTAAAAGGTACATTACATGGCCAAGCAGACGGCACAGGATTTAGACCCACTTCTGTCTCAAATATTTCAGCTTCTCCTAATGTTGCTACCTCCATGGATACCTCTACTCCAACCGGTACCTCTTCCGACCTGACTCAGCACACTCTGGCCCCAAGTCTTGTGTAAAACTGTAGGAGCTTGGTTAAATATTTGTCCCAGTTCCAAAGCTTTTGTATATGCATCAGATTTTCAAATTATTGGTAAGTTTGGTATATCCAAAACATGGCTGTTTGTTACCATCACAGATCTTGAGATCCTACCACAGGCATATTCACTCTACAGAAAAGACAGAGGATCACGTGGCGGGGGTGTCATGCTGGCTGTCAGTAACAAACTGCCTAACAGACAGGTTCTGAGTCCTCATAACTTAGAAATTGTAACTGCAGTGCTTTCGTTATAACTCAATTGCTGCCCCATTATTCTCTGGTATACCCTATGCAGTATGTTTGTGTGTGTGTGTGTGTGTGTGTGTGTGTGTGTGTGTGTGTGTGTGTGTGTGTGTGTGTGTGTGTGTGTGTGTGTGTGTGTGTGTGTGTGTGTGTGTGTGTGTGTGTGTGTGTGTGTGTGTGAGTATGTATGCAGGCTTGTTGATGAATATTCTGCATCATGGCTAGCCCATTTAGCCTTGTTATGAAATTATATACGTATAGCTAGCTAGCTATGTACATAGCTCATAACGTAGCTATTAGCTAAGTAGCTACGTATATACGCGTGCTTATATAGCTACGTACGTAGGTAGCTATATAGCTACAGTTATAGCTAAAAATGAAGCTATAGCTGTGTATAAGTGTTATACAGGAAACCTTATAGCTATTGCTATCGTGCAGCTGCCTGCCCGCCGTGTCATTAATTAACTAACCTTGTACATGCGGACGATAGCGTGCTTGAAAGCCCCCCGTATATCCTTGGAAAGATACTTCTTTGATACTGGCCCTTGCTCAAACATCTCTCCATAAGCGCTACTGCTGCTACTGTGACATTTCGCGGACATCACGGTGTATTGTATAATTAGCGCCTCTTAATAATTATAAGCGCCTCTATAATAATTATTAAGTGCCACCAGCGCTAATTTAGCTCTTATTCTGAAGGGGGGTCATCTGACCCCTATGACCCCCCTGGATCCACCCCTGAAGTAGAGGTAGAGCGATTTTGGTTTTAAGTGTACTGATATTTGAAGTTCAATATGCCAATGTTGGATAGGCCAATCCAATTATCTATAAATTAAGCCTGTAATATTCCAAAAGGGGTTTAAGTATCTGGGCTCTGGCATAAACTACCCTTCTTTTTGTAAGCTAATACTTGTATCTAGTTTAATGTTTTCATGTGTCCAAACGTGATCTGCATCAAAGACCGTCCAAAGTTTTACTGCTAACCAATTAATACCTCCAAACGTTTGTTTCATTCCTGCACAGGAACTCCATAGACTTACTAAGTGATTCAAGTGAAGATGATTTGGATACACAGGAAGCAATATGAGCCAGCCTAGAAGCAATAACAAGTAAACTGGAGGAGAAATGAGTTTATTGCATGTACATATCCTCAATTCTTCTATCATATGTGACTGTCTGAGCGAAAACCAGCCTAGTGGACACCTCCGATTTTGCCAAGTTAATGGTCCATAAAATCTTGATGTTTGTTATACTAGTCCTGTAAATTTGAAGTCCGTATGCCTTACCCAATAAAAGTTATAAAGCACTAAAGTGGCAAATCTGGAAGTGTGAACTAGAGGTTTTCGCTCAGAATATGTGCAATACATTATCAGTATGCATGTTTCCAGGGAAGAGGCTGTGGCTATGAATTATAAATGTAATCAAAATCAATTATATCACCATTGTGAACATTTAGTTTATTTTGTGGCACATTAGTAATGTTCTTATGCTGTTTGTGTAGGGGTTGTGATGTCACGGTGCAAGAGGTTTTAAAATCACATTCGACTCTTACCCAGGGTTTGTTGGAGATGAACGTGCTGACAACTTTAATACCATCAATGTGAAACGAAAACATATTTTGGCAGATGCACTGAGGGCCCTATCAAAGCCCTCATTTAATCCAGTCAATTCTGTGCGAGTTACATTTATATCAGAAGCAGCCATAGATGAAGGTGGCTCAGAATTTTTACACTTGGGCTATGAAAAATGACTGAAGATCCAGGTATATTTTGTGGTCCTGCAAGTGCTAGATTATCTGCCCACAATTTGCAAGGAATCAGGAAGCAACCTTTTTATATGGCTGGGATGTTTGTAGCCCTGTTGTTGGCGAATGGTGGTCCAGGATTGAAATGTTTGTCAGAAACTGTTTACACTTATCTTTGCTACGGATTACAAAAGAGAAATATTGTCAGCCAAGTTTATGAGATTTCTGATGACAGTCAGTTGAAGGTGTGTACATAGATGCAGTTACCAATTATAACAAAATTTTAATGGTACATGTATAGATTTGTAATACCAAAGACACGGCTACACTACAGGATCTGTTGATGAATGACAATGCTGGTTATGTCACTGCAAGTGGATTTAAGAAGGCTATATTCAAGGTGACAATGAAATGGTTTGTACTGAATTTCTAATCATGAAGAGCATAAGTGAAATCAATCAGTTTCATTCAAGAAGGCCTTAATGTTCTAGGTATAAATGACCTTGTAAATTAAAGGCCCATCCAAATGTGCTTCGTGAAGTATTTGTCCACGATCACAAAGTTTTACCGCTACTGATTTTCCAACCATTATTTTCACCTACAGGAAGCAATGGTAGGGAAAAAGAGGAAGCCATCATCCTAAACTGGAAGGATTCTATTTTTGAAGAAGGCCATAGCAAAGCCATTCAGACTTTTCCATCTCTATAGAAAACAAGTGCTTGAAACTATTAGAATACAAGTACGCTAATGTCTAGAGCAGTATTTCTGTCAGTTTTGTTATTATTACGATTGAATTTATTATAGTAACAGCACTAACAGGTGAAGCAAGTAGTTCATGATAATGCCTCCAATATGATTGCAGGGATGAACATTGCTAATGTAAAGTCATTATCATGTCTTGCACATTCACTACAGTTAATCATCAGGGATGGAGTTTTAATGCAGCCAGCAGTCCAACAGCTTTTAAACACAGCAAGATCACTGGTAGGTCATTATCATCGCTCTAATGTAGCTTTTCAGACTTTTTGCCAAATTCAATCACAACTTAAACTTCCTGAACATGTGCTAATTCAAGATGTTTCTACCAGATGGAACAGTTCTTATTACATGCTTCAAAGACTTGTAGAACAAAAGAAAGCTATCACAGCAGCCAACACTGAATGTCATCCACCTGTCGAACTGCAAACACAGCAGTGGACTTCAGCTGAAAAGGTTGTAAAACTGTTGAAGGTGTTCGAAGAGTGAAGTAAGTGGGGACTATTCTAGTGCATCAGTGATAATACCAATAATCAATACTCCATTACACAAGAAGAAGAAGATCGTGGAATAATGGCAATGAAAAGAGGAATGCTAAGGTCATTAGCAGACAGATATGGTAATATAGAACAAGAACCATTGTGTATTCTTACCACAGTACTTGATCCACGATTTAAGCTTAAAGGGTTTTCAAGTGCCAGTAGTGCAGCCCATGCTAGAATGTTGCTAATCAAATGTACGTAGCTATTCCTCAAGCTATCGAGTCAGTACAGCTATGGAATCTTGGTGCGAAGAGGAGGTTAAGGAGTGGATAACTTAGGAATTTAGCGAAGAAATCGCTAGAGAATTTGAAGGTTTGTTATTAAGTTGCTATATGGTAGCTATTCTTACTATTGTTAGTATAGACTATAGTACATAGTTTCAGTATACTTAATTACTACATATTGAGTAACCTGGTTTTGTAATTTTTATTCTTCAGAGCAACAGGTAGATGGAGAGACCCTAGTCACTCTAGGAACTAATGCTATCATGGAGCAGTTGTCTTCATGTGGGCTTAAGACCATCAAACAACAGCTCACATTAAAACGACTGGTCCATTCATTTACATCACATGTACAGACAAGACCTTTAAAAGAGGTAAAAGAGGCGAAAGAGGAAAAAGGGAAAGCCGGTAGAAAACTTACCAGAGCAGAAATGAAGTCCTTGCCACCAGAAGAAATAAGGGTGTACTTAATGATGTAAGTCCCATAGTTACATAGGTATGTGACTATGTATAGCTACTGAATGAATTAGCAGGCTGAAAGTTACTTATAATTAGCTAAACTCAATTGATTTTCTATTGTAAAATGGACAATCTTACAATTCAAGAGAGGCCATGGTTTTCGCCGCCTATGAAATAGTTCGTGTATGCATCATGTTGATCAAACTTGAGAACAATTGTAACACATTGTAAATATTCTGTTTAATCCGAGGTTTACTCAGCATTGGAAGTTTTATGCTATTTAAGCTGGAGCTTGGAATATATATCCTACTAACTAATATCATTTAAGTGTATGTATGGATGTTGGAGGTGTATGCATATGTACGTATGTATAGTGAAATATAACACACAGATAAATAACTGCATATGTGCATGCATATGCTTAGTTGTCGCACATAATTTTCTATGACTTGTTAGGAGAAACAAAGGAAGGCAGCAAAGCTAGCATGGCCGGGCAATGATGTGCCATTGTTGAAAGGAGATGAAAATAATCTTAAAAAATAGACAATTTAGTGGAGCAGCTAAAAGAAACTTGTTCCACTAAACATTTTGGAGAGAAGGAAATCCGCCTCCACATAATAGATTTGTTGGCTGAACGGAGGCGTCATATAAAGAATGGAATTGATTATGATAAGAAGATATAAGCTTATAACAGTAAAACAACACATGATAACCAATGTATATTTTAGCCACCAGCCAAGAAGATAAAGTGTGAGCAAGGTATGTATATACATCTATAAACTTTACATGTTGCTAGTGAGTGGTATAGACTTATTATACCTGTATGTACGTACCTATAATAGATAAGAAAGACAACAACAATGGCAAAAATTTGAAGAATGATGATGATGGAGAGAATGGAAGGAGGAAGGACGACAATGGGGAAAATGGAAGGAGGAAAGATGATGATGGTAAGAACGGAAGGAGGAAAGATGATGATGCGGAGAATGGAAGGAGGAATGACAATGATGCGGAGAATGGAAGGAGGAATGACGATTGTGCAGAGAATGGAAGGAGGAATGACAACGATGGGAAGAATGGAAGGAGGATGGACGATGATGCGGAGACTGGAAGGAAGAAAATTGATGATGCGGAGAATGGAAGGAGGCCTATGGAAGACAATGATGGGGAAAATAGGAGGGAGGATAATGGGGAGAATGGAAGGCCTAGGAGCTCAATGGGCGATGATGGGGTGAATATGAATAGAAAGAGGAAGGCTGATGAGGAGGAAAATGGGAGGGAGGGGATAGGAGGAAGGAAAGATGATGAGATTGAAGACCAGCAGGATGGAGGCGGTGGGGAAACATCTAGTCGTAAGAGAAAGAAGAGTACCGATTATAAAGTTAAGAAAGGTACGTACATAATATTATATTACAATATACATCAAATACCTATTTTATTTATGCAGTTTCTGACATGTTAAGAGTTAATCATTCCACCAAGCAAAAGAAAGGTTCCACCAAACACAAGAAAGGTTCCACCAATCAGAAGAAAGGTACAGAAAACAATAAACATACAAAATTGCACTTAACCAGATAGGGAAAATCATAGTGGTTTTATGTACACACATACAAACATAAGTACGTATGTGGGTGTATATTTAATTCTAAAGATGCAATTTCCCGATCTATGAAAGTATGCATGTATGTACATGGTACTTAAGTAATTTATAAAGCTATGATGCATAACAAATTTGTAGTTGTATGCCAGATTATTGTTTTAACTAAATGTTATGTCATAACATAATTATAATGTACATAGGACAATAGGGTGACATCTTTCATCTTCTACTATCTATATCTAAATGTCTGCTTATAAAATATTACTTATACAGATGTAACATGGTTATAACTTTTGCTCATGTGATTTTGTAGAAAAGTATTGGTACTTTAAATTTGAAGATGAAAGTGAAGGTACGTAGCTATATTCCAAATCAGCATGTTATTTTGTCATTATATTTATAGAAGAGTCATCTTGTGATGAGTCTGATTCACTTATAGGTGAATGTTTTGTTTGGTACATATGTACTTACCTACATATGAATTTTGCTTACAGATTTATCAATGACAAGTGCAGAGGCAGTGCTGCTGACAGCTTTTGGGGCACACTTTTTTAAAGAAGTGTCACGCAGCCAGCTGGAGTCAGCTGCTAAAAGCATTTTACCACCAGATACCACTCGCTAGGTTGATAAGGGAGATTTTATTGTCCCTCTTGCAGAGGGATTTTTGAAATAGGGCATCATCAAGTTAGCGGATGGTGCTAATTAAAAATATCTTGCAAGAGAGGACATTAAAAAAGTGGGACCATTTTAAACTACATAGTACTTCATGGTGTAACATTATAATACGTATAATTATGCCGAGTAGAGTGCAACTCCATGTACACCTTATCTGCCTTCATCTCAAATTCCCAATAGCTGATGACATCATCAGATCAATGGACTGCCTCGCACTGCCTATGCCTATGCATCAAAATGTTCAAATTAAAACCTATCTTATGTGTAGTAGTTGCAGTATACAAGTGGAAAGATTTAATTAGATATTTGTAATGATTTAGTTGTTTCCGCCATTGCTGACACAGTGTACACACTTTGGAGCATTGATATATTATGATGACAAACCCACTCCAATTGTTCAGCTATAACACACACTGAAATAATGTACACAGCACTGACCATCATTAGAACAATACAGTACAGGTGTTCATGCATCACAGCTATACCCATGTTCACTATGCCACCATGCACCATACATTATGTACAAACCATACGTACTTACATTTAAAGTTGGTCAGGCTACAAACCCTACAGCTCCATCATGAATCATCTTGTGCGCTAAAACAACTTCTTGGATCACGCGCTAGCACTTAAACATAAATTACGGGTATCACGTGATATGAGCAAGTCTATACATAACGAGACTGGTTTTAATTACCAGACTGTACTATTAGAGAAAGTTCCAAATGTACATGCATGTATACTACAGAACTACAATTGCTTTAATGTAAGTGGACTGTAAGTACATATACGTAACAATATACGTATATGTAATAGGATGGGGTGCTGTAGTATTTGAAATTAATTGCGTGAGTAATGCAGGCAAAAAATTGTAATAGTGTGAGGCAAAGCCGAGCACTATTACAGTTTTCTGCCTGCATTACGAGTGCAATTAATCCAAATACTACAACAACCCATACTGTTACAAATTAATCTAACATGTTTTAGTGTAACTTGGTGTGCTAGTGAAGAGGTGTGGTGATTTAACATGTGCCACTGAAACAAAATAATTATTACAAGCGTTGGCAACAGTGTACTGGTGTAGTATCCATGTGTAGTGGCTGTGTCTTTGAAATACCGTTGCCTGATAGTATTGCTAATAACTGATATCTCAGAACTTGCTGGCGAGCTTGTTGGGATGTTTTTGTCGGCTGCCCATTAATTAGTGAAACAAGAAGAAAAGCAGTTAGTACAGGCCTGTTGAGCAGTTGAGAAATTAAAAGGAAGCTGAAAGTGAATTTAGTAATTGTAATTATTGTATACCAGTGACAACAATTTGTAATTGCAATGTCAACAAATTAGCCAATTAGAGGCATATTACAGATTTTGTTTGAGCAAGGTATCAAAAAAGTGTAATAGCATTTCTATTGGCTATTTACTGTAGTATTACAAAATAATACATACGAGCTGTATCGGGTGTTTTCTATGTAAACTGTAATACATGTTGGATTATTTATATAATAGCTATGTTATAGCTGAAAATACCACCATAATAATACATGCACTATATGCAGCTTTTGCAGGAAAGAGTTTTAAACAAAGTTTAGCTACATCAATTTAACTTTTGTATACTATTTTTTTAGCAGTAGCTAGCCAGGACAATAAAATGATAACATATATGTAGCTACAAAAGCTGTACAGAGAATAAAGTTTCACTACAGTGTACATAATATTATGTGTGTGTATGTATATATACACGTAATAATTATATACCTACATGTAGTCACATATGTAATATTATATGATAAGAAAATCTGGCCCAAGGTTAGTCTCGTGAACCAGGCTCTATTCCTCGGGGTGGTGCTTATCGATTGGAGATTATAAGCGCCCCCTCGGAAAGGGTCTGGTTGGTTGCCCATACCATTTTTGTTCTGAAAAATCAATGGATTTTGTCGATTTTACGAAAAGAGCGTGATAATATGTTGCTCTATGTTATTTCGTTGCCATACGTTGTGAAATTCCACAACATATTGTCGTTGTTCAGGTAAGCCATGCATGGTAATTAAATATGTTTTGTGTAATAGACTAGGCATTAGCTAGAG
Organism: Spongia lamella; assembly: GCA_963930835.1. NCBI lineage: Eukaryota > Metazoa > Porifera > Demospongiae > Dictyoceratida > Spongiidae > Spongia > Spongia lamella. The sequence continues at coordinate 21,423,566 of OZ005746.1, read as the reverse complement.
AGTAAGTATAATTCTTGAAAATAGCCAGTTTGTTTTATTGTTTAGCATGAATGTTAGTTTAATAATAACGTCTATTTCATTGAAATTTTTGTGTAGGCAATTCATGGCAGTGCAACCATGTATGGTAGTATGCTTAGCAACCATGAAAGTACAGAGGCTATTTTATTTAATAAGCTATAGGTTTATTTTGTACAGTGAATTAATATTGAAATAATCCTGATATTAATTGTCTGTAGCGAGGAACAGCTGATACATTTGTACACAATAATTTGTCAGCTCATTTAATTTGTTAGCAACTATGTTTTGTAGTGTTAACAAATTGTTTATCCTGTAAGATTTCTGTTGTAATTAATCACACAATAATTACTTTCATATATATTATCCTTGGCTATAGCATCCAGTTGAGTGCCTGGTGTTGACATGGTGTTATGGAGTCATCCTATTGTCTTTGTCATTGCCAGTTACAAAATGCAAAAGGAAAAGGACAACATAAGAAAGTGCAAGGAAGTTTCTGTGTTAGTGAGAGGACTGCTTGGGAGGGATTTGCAATGGATGTTTTGGTGTAGTTCAACAGGCATTTGATAATGACTGTGCAATTCTCTGCTACAGCCGCATTGCAAAAGTCAATAAATTAGATAAACTTAAAAATCAATTGTGTCAGCTGAAAAAAGAGATGGCCAGTATACTGGGTTATAGTTTTGATGACATAAACAGTGCTCAACTAGTGGAAACTGGTTCACAACAGTCACAGCAGTCACAGCAGTCACAGACACCTCAAAGAGCAAGCCAAGGAACTAAGAGACCAAAATCAACAACTGGACCATCAAAAAGACCAAGAGCATCAGTAAGATGCCGTTTAAATTTGAGTACTGTATAGTGGAAAACATTGGTGGGAGAAAAATTAGTGGGACAAAACATTGGTGAATTCTGCTATTTGAAGGAGCAACTTAAACGATTCCATGAATATAAGGGATGGTGATTGGCCATCAATTTGCCAAATTCACCAATATTTTCTCCCTCCAATGTTTTCAACTATATGGTATATTCTTTCTATGATTTGATGCATCTATTTGCAGGTAACTGTTAACTATGATGGTGGTAAAAAGGTGTATAACATGAACCCATCTCGAGACGAAGCAGCTGCAAAACTGGCTCGTAGAAACTATCCATCTTTTTCTAAGACAGTTGTGGAAACCTTTCAGATGACACAAACAATGCATTTGGATGTGTAATTAAAACAAGAAATTAAGACAATTTGTTCAGATAGTGTCAAGTCACAGCTGCAGTCAAATGATGTAACTGATTTTTCATGGGATGTCATTTGGTCAGAGTTTCAGATGTACATGCCACGTTTAACATCGTTCTTACAAGATTTGGTACCAGAGTCATCTGATAGTAATAAGTCTGTAATCTGCCTCATCATCTCCATTATTCTGAAGTATCGATATCCTAAAATGTGTCTGGTACAAAAGGTTTAATCCATATTTTTATTTGAAAATTCTGTGCACAAAAAGGTGTAGTATGTCAAACTTGTTTTTCAAGACTATATATCGTATCTTTATCCTCAGATCTACAATTGCCTCCAGCCACAGTGTCCTTGTCATACAGTTCCCCTTCAGAGACTATTGATAGGATTACTGCTGATCACGACAGTTTACCAATTGAATGGAGGAACAGTTTATTACGCTATGTGCCGGTAACTATGGATACATCATTATATATCCTGATGTTTATCTTTGTATCTGCAGGAACCACAAGACGATGATAGTGAAGATTTTGGAAATGCATCTGGTTCAGCAATGATAAATTGCTAAGGCTGGAAAGCAAAAGCAGCAGATCAAGAAAGTCTTTCTGACAGTGATTGCTATCGTTGGTAAAAACAAAAGAAAACTACATTGCACCATTTATTGGACCCTTACCACTGTAGAACATTTTGACATTTTGTTTGCATAATCAGATTTGATGTGCAGTGTCACACTTTCTGCTTGAGCCTTGAAACTATCCATATATGCTCAATCAAAATCAAATATCATGCATTAAAGATACTTCACTAACATGTATAAATTACCTTGATATGAGCACAATGACTTCATCATTTAACATGGCTAAATCATCAATATCAATCATAAGCTTTTCCACATCAATTGGCTTTGTAGGTAGAGCATCTGAACAACCAGACAGGTCAATACAATCAAGCACTGCATAATGGTGAAAATAATGGATCGAAGTAGTGTTCCTATTAATGCGATGAAAAGATCGACGATAGTTCTTGTCAATATTGTCACCAACCAACTTAAAACCATTCCATACTATGATACTGCTTGTAGACGTTCCTTCTTCAAGGCATGGTCCCGATGTTACAGCAGTTGTCTCTTTTTCATCACTTACATTAAAATTGACTGGATGGGATGGCAGCCTATCACTGTCAGCATCATGTGGTATTGGTGTTTCAGCAAGTGTCTCGTGTTGGTCAGTTTCATCAGTAACAACATTTTCGTTGGTATCAACTGGACTAAACAGTGGCATATCATGGCTAACATCCAGGAAGGTGGATGCATCAATTGGGTCGGATGCAATTGAGTTGGCATCATCAAATGGTACAGTACTGATAGGACTTAACAGTGGCCCTATTATTGAGCTGGTATCACCATCAGAGTCTGAGTCTGACAAACTATCATCTTGCAAGGACAAAATGATAAAAGTCACCTGGTCAGCATCAGTCAAACTGGCAATGACAAAGACAACAGGACGACTCCATAACACCATGTCAACACAACTACGTGCGCTCTTTTCACCGTCAGAACAAAAACGGTATGGGCAACCAACCAGACCCTTTCCGAGGGGCCACTTATAATCTCCAATCTATAAGTGCCACCCCGAGGAATAGGGCCTGGTTCACGAGACTAGCCCAAGGGTAGGGACCGGCCTATTTTGCTTATATTTTTAGCTATTATGCAATGCTGCAGTGCTCAAAATTTTGACCTACGTATTATGCTCAATATTATGCTCATATAGAAACTGTTCTATTAGAGTAGCTACCTATTATGCTCAAAATTATGCTGGCATAATCGACTGGTCCCTACCCAAGGTACTGTATATGGGAAATCATTCAAGGTAGAAAACTTTCATGTTAATGTTGTACGCGGTAAAACATCACTGTTGCAGCCCATTGTACATTCATTTGGCATGTGGTATATACAGTTATACTTTATCTTTTGGGCCAGTATTTACCAGCTTCGCCAGTATGGATGGGAGCGCAAAACCTTTACAGCTAGCAATCACGACATCATAGAATGATTGATGTAATTAGCCACTAATCATTAGGAAGCTTGGTTTATTGTAATAATGGCTTACTTTTTAGGAATGGTAAGTTATGATATACATATATACTTCCCAGTACCATGGATGTAAGGTACATACTGGTAACTTCCATATAAAATTAAAGGTACGTAACTAAAGAATACAAAACCTAGCTAGCTATATAGCATCCAATTGCCTGTAGTGTATTGTATTATTGTTATGGCTAAAATACTGAATATTCAAATTCAATTTCGATTTAGAATTCGTTCATAATTAAAAAGCAATTTGACATATCGAAATCCCAGGGACGGAGTATTAGCAGGATGGGGACCGGGATTTTAAGGATAAAAGCGGGACGGGGACCAGGACCGGTGATGCTTAAGCAACTTTGCGCGTGTTGAGAGTTAGCAATGGATGGGTGTATGCCAATTTCAAAGGATACTGATCAAGCACTGGAAGCAAATGAAATAATCAATTATTAGATGAAGCTCTACAACTTACGAGTTTAATGGAGGAATGGTGTTTTTATTTGACTTGGGACAGGATGAAGAACAATGAGAAAATAAGAAAATATATTAAGGTATAGCTCCTAGCTTTAATTATACCTACGCATATACCATATCTAGCTAATAGATTATTGATCTTTTATACATAGGTAGATGTAGCTGTAGCCATTATTGTTACATATGCACGCATGTGTTGTGTAAACCTCAGGTGTGATCAATACAGATGGGTATACAAAGACACTTGTACCGAGTTCATTCATTTAAAAAGAAAACTGGATTCATTGATATAAAAGATGAGAAAAGGAATGTTGACGATAGCACATTTGAGATAATTATTAGAATACAATTTGATAAAGTTTGGAACAACACCGAACCTCTTTCACTAATGAAACTATTTTGAACAAAGACTTATACCAGCTTTTAAGAAGCATTCATTCGTTTGGAAATTGAGAGAAATGAGAATATCTTATCAGAAAATGGACTAACTAATAATCTGTCTGAATCTATGAATGCCGTCCTTCACAGCCTGCAGCAATGGAAGCAGGTTCCTTAAGATGTAATCTGTGTCTCTTTGTCTATTTTGTGTTTGTTTCCACAAGTTTGTAAGTTACAAGTGAAGCAAAAATGTACATCATCATCATACTGTTCTTAAAAGAACACAAGCCAACAATTCGAACAAGCCAACAATTCGTTATCAAACAAGTTTCTCTTTACCAGCTCTGTATTCACCAAGTAAAGATATACTGGAAATCTTTCCAGAAGAAAGGGGTATTGTGGATCTCAATTTCATGAACAACCCCCTGATGAAGCACCTTATGCAGTGAATGACTGCATCAATGTTATAGCAAAAGATTCTAAGAGAGTGAAGTTCTATAAATGTAAGGGACAGTATGCCATTATTTTAGCAGCATTTACCAATAAGAAGCCCTGGAATATTCCACTAAACATAGAAGTACATAACTTACAACAAATCAACAAGCTACCATTAACTATTTCATTTTCTGACAAGAAATACCAACTGGGTGGATGTATTATTAATACTGGAATCCTCTTTACTGCTATTATTGTGTGGCATGGTAGGCCTTACGTATTTCTATGATCCCAAATCTATAATGCCACAGCAGCGGCTGAAGCAGTACAGTGACGAATGCTCTCAATAACTAATAACAAGCTATTTTGCTTAGCTTGCCGGGAAGAATTGTCAATTAAAAAGTGTGATTACTGGCCATATTAAATCATCTAAGCATAATACCAGAAAATATTGACTAAAAAGTCAGAAAAAAGGATACAGAAATAGTGGAAGCCCTTAAATCCCATGACGATGAAAAATCACCCAAAGGTAGAGAGCCTCTCTGACAATCAACGAATTTATTGAGTAAAGGTCAGGTGGTATGTAATCTTTTGTCAGCAGGAGTTCCACTTAACAAAATACCGCTGTTCAGAGAATTACTGGAAGAAAATGGATTTAGATTGACAGACCGATGAAGAATGTCAGACATGGTGCCTTTCATTTTGTCACAGGAAAAAGAAAAAAATAAAACGTGAGATCACTGGAAAGTGCTTGTCTGTTACGTTTGATGGTACCTCAGATTGGGTGAAATTTTTGCTATTGTGATTCGTTTTGTTGACCCTGATTGGTGCATTCACCAAAGGCTAATTAGAGTTCAAATGTTAGCCAAAAGTCTTAGTGGGGAGGAGAGAGCACATGAAGTTATCAATTCACTGTCATTGGAATATGGAGTAACGTCAGAGCAGATTTTAGCTGTCTTGCATGATTGTGCTTCTACAAACATGGTGGTTATGCGTATACTGAAAATATTATATCTCTTGGCCCTAGACATTGGATGTTTTTCACACACTTCAGATCGTGTTGGGGAAAGGTTTAATGTCCCTACTCTCCACAGCTTTATGATATATTGGATTAGCTTGTTTGCTCACAGCCCCAAAGCCAAATTGTTTTGGAGACAAAAACAGGCATAAGTATTCAAGGATACTCTGCTACACATTGGAGGAGTAAATGGGAAGTTGTAAACTAAACTTTTGAGCTCTTTGGAGATGTTGAATCCTTCATAAGACAAGATGAAGATTATTTTCAAATAGCACAAGAACAAAACTAACTGAGATTTTTCTGACAAACAAAAATTGTAATGCTTGAAAGTAAAATTTGCAGCAATAGTATATGCTGGAAAGCAATTTGTGCAAGCTACGTACAAACTTGAAGGTGATGGTCCTCTTGTCTTTCAGTGCTATGAAATTATTAGTGCATTAAGCACATCTATCGTAATGGAAAATTATTTCAATGTTCAAGCTGTGGTAAGAAATATTACTAAAAGTACCGAGCAGCAATTGAAATGGATGAAATATGCCAGACAATGCATTAAGCCTGCCCTGGATTATTACAAAGAACATTTAGAGGCAGATATAATGAGCACCCCTTTAAAGCATTCAAGGCTGCCAGGCTTTTTGACCCACATTACCTTAACAAGGTAAGTAAAATTTTGGGCATATTAGGCTTAGACCTAACACTGTCCCTGACCAAACTCTAATTGATCCAGCTGACCGAATGGACCACAGCTCACCTGAAGATGCGCCCTCCAATACCAATAACTGACTAAAAAGTAAACTCTTTTCTACTGTGGAATGCATGAAGCCTAAACAATCAAATGCATAACTTTCAATCCTATTGACATAATTGCTATAACTTAGACTTGATTATCTCAAAGTATCTACAATAATGAATTACTTCCCTGTGGTTACAATATACTGAGAAAAGATAGGGATGGGAAGGGAGGAGAAGTCCTTTTAGCTTTCAAAGACACAATCTCACTCAAGGAGCTACCTACCCCAATGAACTAGAGATTCTCTCAGCTAAAATCGTCATTCACAACCTCAATTTTATCACTTGCTTGATATACAGGCCCCCAAACTATGCAGAACAGTATGACACATTATTATTATCCTATTTGTACTCTGTCAACAACTCTATAAACTTACTAATAACTGGTGATTTGAATCTCCCTGATGTCGACTAGAGTATCTACAGTGGTAACACCAGTATCTTGCAGAAATGGCTTACGACCTTAATCTATCGTAGATAATATCCGGCCCAACTCACTTAGCTGGCAATATTCTGGACGTAATCCTAACTAACTGTGATTATTGTCAAAACATTAAAATTCACTCTAACTTACCATGAGGTCTTTCTTCAGATCATTAACCTGGTTTTTGAAATTGTTTTCGTGCGGACATCGGTATGTGTGTGTTTGTGTGTGTGTGTGTTGTGTGTGTCCACCCCCCCAGGCTATTAAATACCATTCATGTGAAATGAAGCCTGAATAACCAATGAAACAAGTCCTACTGCTTTTCAGTTTCTTTACTATCAATACTATTGATGGGTGGGACCTTAGTAACGAAGTGCGTTGTGAGTGACTGCCAAAGAAGAGCAAGATAATGCTGTATTTGCCATTCATTTCACAGTAAAAGCTGTTTAATCAGCTGTACATTACTGTGCTTCAGTTTTAAAAGTGGGCGTCCCGAACAGTAGGGACTGGCCTATTATGCTTATTTTTTTTACCTATTATGCTATGCTGCAGTGCTCAAATTTTTGACCTATTATGCTCATGTAGAAACTGTTCTATAAAAGTATATTCACTTGTATCATAAAATATTTAACATGGTGACTGTTCTATTAGAGTATATCTAAGGTTCTACACACTGCAGTAGTATAAATAATAATTATGTTGAGTGTTCTATTAGAGTATATCGATCATTAATAATATTTTTAGTCAAACACTTCCTATTATGCTGGCATTATGCTTGATGCTTTTAGCTACCTATTATGTTCAAAATTATGCTGGCATAATCGGCCGGTCCCTACCGAACAGATTGCGCAGCTTATAAAAGAAGACTGGCCTATAGTGTTACAGTAAGAATTTTGACTTAAAACTACTTTATACTACTTTTAAAAAGTTTTATATCACTAAAGTACAGGAGTATAAAGCAGGTTTAAATAAAGGAAGTAAATTTGTATGCGTTGCTATGTGTTCCTTAGTGATGAGTCTTTGCTCATATGACTTACTAGTGATGTCATTAATATACATTGAGTAGTAGTTGATTAATATTGGTTTAACTTGCACAACGCCTGGTTTTTAGATGGTAATACATCACATCAATCCTCTGCACAGTGTCATCACAAGGCATCGGATTATATACAACTACTCCTACTGTAGGTTAACTGGGAAGATATGAATGAGTATGCCTATTCATATGACTTTGATCAATGTCTCAACTCAATGACACTGAATTCATATGGGATCATCTCAAAAGTGCAATCTATTCTGCTCTAGGCCTGTATGTTCCTTTCTATCCATTAAAAATGTTAATCAACCAAAATGGTTCACTCCATCTATTAGGCATGAAGTTAAATACCTGCGCACCCTTAAAAGATTTGCTTTCTGCCCAACTGTACAGACTAATCATAAAATTAGCAACATGGAAGGTGAGCTTTAGCGTTTAATGGCACAAGCTAAATCTGACTATGAATCCCAACTTGTATCAAATTTTGTAAATTTTCACAATAATGAGATCTTCCAATACATATCCAACATACAAGGGCAAGCAAATCTCCCTACTCAGATGTTTCACAATAATTTCCAGACATCTAATAAACAAGAAAAAGCTCACCTACTTTTATTCTGTATTTTCCACAGACAACGATACCATAAAAGTACTAGTACACAGCATGACATTGTAGTTAATGAGTGGGAGGTTCAACTCACTTGATGTCAACAAGGCAGCTGAAATAGATAACCTTAGTCCCAAAGTGTTCAGGTACTGTGCACTACCTTTACTTAGACTATGATATAGCGAATTTGCAGGGTTACTAAATCACTTAGTCACCTGCATGTTCACTTAGTCACCTACACATGTTTACTTAGTCACCTACACGTGTTTACTTAGTGCCCTGGCCCTCAGGCAATGACCGACCGTCAAATACATTTCGACTGTACTTTCATGTACAAAACAACTTTTCATTCTTACTTTGATAAATGGTAGCGCGACAAACTTCATTTCGCTGTTTGTAGTCTTCTTCGGCTTATTTGCTCGTGAAGATGTTAAGCGCGTCTCAACATCGTCGAAAATACACCTAGCGCTAGTTGCCAAGTAGGTACCATGGAAACATCAAAAGCTTTTCGCTCAGGAAATCGATAACTAGCTCTTCCGCACTTTTAATGGCATTTGAAGGTATTATCATGTGATTCTTGTTCAGTGTAGTCTAAATAAGTTAGACGCCGCGACCTACGGGAACTAAGCGATTTAGTAACCCTCAGGCCTCTCGCTACGCTCGGGCGCCACAGTCTCGGGCCTTCGGGTTACCAAATCGCTTAGTTCCCTTGGTTTTGGTGTCTAACTATTATTTAAACCAATCTGCCAATTAGCCCATCAACTAGTAGTATACCAACTCAGTGGCGTACCCACTGTATTACACCTGTCTATAAATCTGGTGATAAATCCCTAGTAAGCAATTACTGACCCATTTCACTGCTGTGTATACTATCCAGAAAAGTTTGTATACAACAAAACCATGAACTATTTAGAGAACTAATTTACAGAGTACCAGTATGGCTTCCTTCCAGGAAGATCTGCGTTACATTACAACAACTACGTATTATTAAGCTTCTAGAGGCAAAGTCTATTCAAGCAGAGGTTGACGTAATATAGCTACATGGATTTCTTTGATTCTGTGTCCCACAATGGTCTTCTGAAATCTGAGGAAAACTGTGTGGTCTTGACTAAAGAGATATCTTTCTCACTATGTGACTATGTATGTAGATCTCAGTAAAACCATCTTCATGCACCATTAAAACCATCTTAGTACAGTGTGTGTGTGCATTGTGTTGTGTTATACTATATTTTAGTCACAGCCAGTATGGTGATTTTTAGACACATACCACACATACGTGTGTGTGCACACACACAACACACAGCTTTAGTATGACATTTTCTTGCCATGTCTATCACTGATTCAGTAAATTACCCATATAGCCAAGCCTTATGTGGAAGTGGTTATGATTTTTGGTGATGGCAAATTAGCTTGTTATAAGAATTTATGCAATAGTAATACTTTACCCAGCAGTTTTTAAATGACATCCACAATCATTTATCTGATGGGCCATGAATACGTTATTGTAATTATGTTATCTCAGCATTGCTCAGTAGTATTTTGACTCTGAAATATCCTCAGACTCAATATCAATGCATCTATTTTCAAAGTTTTCTGCCCCCAGACCTCCCTAGCATTAGCATACTACGCATGCTGATTGTGCTTTGCACAATAACACATACAATCACTTAGCTTGTTACACAATAAGGCCCCACTTTAACTATGTGCTCCTGATCACGGAGTATATTCCTGGATACCCTAGTTTGCTCATACCACATTACCCCCCAGTATCCCATTATACCTCATTTTGACCCCCTTGGCTAAAATCCTGAAAGAAATCCTGCAAAAAGGTTAGGTCTTAACAGTGCTAGGGAGTGTACACCACCTACCAACATAATATTACTAGCATAATCAAAATGTAAAATTTAAAAAGTGAGTAGGGATCGATCTATCACTACAAAAAGTAAGGAAACAAGAAATAGAAGATATGGCATGAGACTACACTAAAATTTTAGTATGAGATAATTTATAAAAGTTTAGTCCCTACTTTTGGCGAACTTAGCAATAGTGAAATGAGCCAAAAGTAGGGATTAAACTTTTATAAATTATCTCATACCAAAATCTTTAGCATAGTCTCATGCCATATCTTCTATTCCTTGTGTAAGATCAGGATCACGAGAGAGATCATGTGCGAACCACACTACAGGAACAGGACGCATAGTCTAGGTGCCAAGTTTTGACTAGGCCAAGCGGTTAATGAAATTTGAACTTGGCACGTATTGACGAGCAACGGCTGGCGCATACATATCTCAGGGATAGATACTGAGCTGGAGGAGGGATAAATTTCACTAGCTACGTACCTGCATGCACTGAATTCCCCCACCCTCAGTCCGCGCATGTGCATGCATGGTGGGGCTTGACATTCAGTATTGCAGCTCGGGAAAATAATCCACTATACAGCTATTTCCTATTTATTTTGCAACACATAGGAAATTTAATCAGTCACAATTGCAAGTGGCTGTATTGAAGGATCTGTACATCTCATGTGCAAAAAAGCAGACCACATAATTATGCTCTAGGTCTAAAAGTATTGCTGGCACCAGTGGACACTTCATTCATGAATGTACTCCAAGTACTCAAAGTTTATTACCTATCATTAACATCATAAAGGAAGAAGAGATCAATCATGATGCATCAGAATCAACAATAATTGGCAGTGTAAGATTCAGCACATGTCACTTAGGTACTTTCATTCATTTTAGAGTTTGCATTAAAGTACCAAAGGATCCTAAAAGTATTTTTGTAGTCATTAACGAGGCAAACATAATATCACAGTTTGCACATAAAAATTTGCCATATTTATTTGGTGTCTGTTTAAAAACAATTCCTTAATTATGAGCTATCATGGTTATAAGGATCTAACTATAACTCTTCATGATGCATTGCATCCGATTCTCACCATTACTACATTGGTACAAAAGTCTACATCTGAGTGGATAGGGTTACTTAAGCGAATTATTGAAGGCTGTAATAGCTTGCATAGCAAGTATACAATTATCTACAACGATCTGAAGTGTGATAACATAGTTCTGACATCAGAAAGTACACTTTGGAGGCCTAAGACCAATCATAGTCAATTTCAATAAAGCATGCAAAATTGGTAAAGGGAAGAAATATGATCTATCACATGCTTGAAGGGAAAAATACAAAAAACATTGCCCCAGATCTAAGGGATGGACGTTGTTATCAGTCACTAGAAGCTGATGTATTTTCTTTAGGGAAAATAATTCAGAACTTGTGTATATAATATATGCAGCTCTTCTTGAGATGTTCAATAAATGCATGGACTATAATGGATATACCGTATAGGCGGTAATTTTCGAGGCATGAAAATTTCGCTAAAAGCTTAAAAATAGGATTTTCGTGTTTATTTGTTCATGAGACACCTGAAGACTGGAGGATGCACGTTACACAGGCAATGTTCGCGATTATATTTTCACGAAGGCTATTTTACTCGCGAAATTCGTGAAAATTTCATCCCTCAAAAATTACTGCCTATACGGTAATCGCCCTGCTCTTAAACTGATGCTCGACCAGCTATAGCTATTTAGTTATAATCATCATGCATGTCTTCCTGTTCCTGTTTTGATCACATTCTTGGGTCACATGAACCCATGCTTATATAATTAAAGTAGTTAGAAATAATAATTTATGATGCATGGGCAACATGATTACTATATAAGTAATTATTATGGTCAATTATAGAGATGGGACGATACAGGCTCCAAGAGTATCGATGCATCACGCCAAAAGTATCACGATATCACGATACATCACTGCTTAAAAGTATTAGTCTATTATAAGATATTTGAGCATTTTCTGTCATCATTAGGTAACTGAAAGCAGTAATAGCCTTATTAATCAAAAATAACCATTCTGTACAAGGCTTTTCTCGTATTATTTTCAACAAAAAGTGTACTTTTATCCATTACTGAAAACATTTTAATAATCGATACTGACGATACACAACGATACATCGATATATCGATGCATCAATACTTGATTTGCAGTATCGATACACACATTGAAACATTATGTACCGCGATGCATCGATGCATCACAGTATCATCCCATCTCTAGTCAATTATATTTATTATGAGTCAACATAGCTAGCTACATTTCTACATTATTATATAAAATAATAGCTAATTATTTTAGATAGTGGCAACTAATGCTACAGAACATAGCTCTGTTCAATGCTACATGCAAACTCTTGGCTTTAGGCGGGTCAACTCTCTTCAGTTGTACTCCAGGTACCTTGGAACGGCCTTGCAAAGCTATTATTTGTCAGCTCTGGCATGAACTAACTGACTATGACCAGCAGGTATTCTCACGGCTCGGACGAGTCTTACAGTTACATAATGATTATTGACCTCCAATTGCTGACTCTTTCCTTTGGGTTTGGTTTCATCTGTCACTCCCACAGCTGGTGCTGTTGATGAATCTGTTCTACCAGACTGGAGGGTATAGCTCAGTAGAAAACTTAAAGAGTACTGGAGATTTCAGGGTAATCTTACTCTCAGTAATACTCTGTTGCTATACCAAGCTCGGATTGTAATACCATCAAGCATGAGGCAGCAGACTCTCGCAAAGATCCATAATGGCCATCAGGGCATTCAGAGGTGTAGGCTGCGTGTTGCTTCATCAGTTTGGTGGCCTGGAGTAGCTAATGCAATAGAACAATTTGTACGATCATGTCCTACCTGCCAGAGACTGACGGTGCCACACAGAGAGCCTTTATTGACCACACCATCACCAAGCTACCCATGGGAACGTGTGGCTGCAGATCTCTTCGTACTGAAAGGTTCCACCTACCTACTAGTAGCAGACTATTACTCCAGATTTGTAGAAGTGCACAAACTAACTACTACTACTTCCTCCAGTGTTGTGACACACCTGAAGAATATTTTTGCTAGATTTGGGATCCCTACCACTTTGGTCACTGATAATGGACCTCAATTTGACTCACAGGACATGAAAGCATTCGCTCAATCTTATGAGTTCCAGCACTCAACAACAAGCCCCTATTACCCTCAAGCCAATGGCCTTGCAGAAAGAATGGTTAAGACTGTCAAGAAATTGTTAGAGCATTCTGCAGACCCATATAAAGCACTACTCAGCTATAGGGCAACACCTCTGCCCTGGTGTGGACTCAGCCCAGCGGAATTGCTGATGGGGAGGAAGATAAGGACAGATGTTCCTCAGATGAAAGACAACTTCATACCAGAGTGGAAACACCTTCAGAATTTTAGAATACTAGACGAAAAATACAAGCAGACACAGAAAGAGAACTATGACAGACGCCATGGAGTTAGAACCCTTCCACTACTACCACAAACCAGACTGTATGGGTTGATACTAGAGGACACCAGGTTCCAGGACAAGTATCTAGGGAAGCTAACACACCCCGATCATATTTTATTGAAACACCCTCTGGAGAGCTCAGAAGGAATCGAGCACATCTAAGAATTCGGACTAATTTGCAACCTATGCGAGAAGCTGTTGAAGTTCCCACTACAACTGGAGAACCCACAACCATTCATTCACGGCCGCTTACACGCTCACAGACTGGAACAGCTATCCATCCTCCAGATCGCTTGCAATATGCCTAAAGAAGGGAGATGTGACATATTGACATATATTGTATAGTGCGCGTGTGTTATTGTATATTATCGCGTGTGCTGTTATTATTATTATGAGTACTCACGTGAGCTTGCCCGCCTAATACCACACTTATAACTGCAGGCCTCGACTCTAGACTAAGTGCGTCAGACTCACCATGGCTTGATAATAGTTCTATTTGATGCCCAAGATCGTGAGCTGCTCGAAGTAATTCACGCAGCTGAGACTCTTTTAGCTCCCAATTCCTTTGCTGCTCTTCCAAACTGCGGCTTCTTATTTTCTGCGTGCTCTCTCTCCTTTTCTCTCATCTCTCCGGACAAACGCCGGGTGTAGAAGTTGAGAGTAAAACTAAGTGTGAAATTATCTTACTATATTCACGTGCCGCCTCTACACTCTTATTCTTGCTCACCTCATGCATACATAATATATACAAATGTTTGTAAATGTACAGCATCATCTGCAGGTTAAGGTATTAAATTCGTACATGTACGAAAAATACCAAAAGAGGAATCGAGCCATATTTTGTTAAGGTGTGTCAATATAACTTGAAATTGTCACAATGTAACTACAATATAACTATAGAGCTTATTCAGTGGCATGGTTATCATTGATAATCATAGGTGTCAGCCATTTTGAGCGTAAAAACAACATCCAAAATGGCTCTGCCTTTTATGCATGCCTTCCAGTTTTGGAAAAATTGATAATGAATAAATAAATAAATAAATAAATAAATACGTAGTAACTCGAAACTAGAGTTTAACAAATACTAGCTTGTTGAAATGGTCTAACCACATACATAGTAAAAGTAGAACAGATCTTAACATGGAGCACGTGTCTAGTAAACTTTCAGTTTCTTCTTCTGACTTGATCGGGAGGATTCACCGTGGCTTGCTGCAGTGCTGTCACTGTCTGGCAGTCCTTCTCTCTCACTTGTCTCCTGTTGCGATGTGGAACTAAGGTCTTGTGTCTATCTCAAGACTGAGAGTTAGCAGTACGGGTCTCTTGTTTGATTTTCATGGTCCTCTCAACTTCAGCATTATGTTTACTGCTAACTTTGTTGCTTTCCAACTACTGTGGGGGCTTCCTTCCCACCTATAGTAATTCAGGTAGACTTGCAGACTCATCTATTAGTTGTGCCACTTCTAACCTTCGATGCAACTCAAATGCCCTAGAGCTTCATAATTAATTTTCAAATGCCCTACTGTTAAAGCCTTGCTATATGAATGGTACATGATACCACGATTAGTTACAAGATTACAAATAATAATTATTATAAGCTCTGTGACTTAATAGTAAAACAGATTCAATATTTTTAAGTTCCATATTATTAACATACAAAGATGGATATTCTAGATGTTAATTATAATCTTTTTGATTAAATCTTTGGCACAAATTAGTGAATACCACTAATTTGTGCACTAATTCACTCACTCTGTAGCACCCAGTGCAAGATTTTACCAGTTTTCGGCAATTCACCCAATGAAATCTGCATCCATATATAATACAATTCAAGAACTATTGAATCAAAAGAAAATGTAGAAAACTGTCAACACATGTATATATATATATATATTATCATAGGTACAGTACAGCTCAAAGGTAACGTCGCACTCGCTCACAAATTTTGTCGAGTAAACAGCATTACTCGATCGAGTTTCGTGTACTGAAGCGCTCGCAGCGTGTGAAGTGACGAGTACTCGAAGTAAACTCGAGTGCATGATTTAGCATAAAGCTACGTAAGTACTGCACGTATGTGACAGGCCTTATAGTGACAAAGCGCAAGTAGACAACGAGTACTCAAGTGTGAAGAGTAACTTCACGAGTCAACTTTAGTTTCCTTTAGATATACTATGTAACGTGCGGTAAAAGCCTAACACGCATAAAATATTAATCTATCGAGCTCTATTGCCGCATAGATAATAATTTTATATTGCTCGAAAATATTAAGATACACTTACATGCATTGTTCTTTTGTTGTGTTGCCTTCTTTGCCATTCACAAATAATAAAATGATGAAACTAATCCTATTTTAATCACTAACAAATTGAAGAACGAGCGAAATTGATGCACTGAGACCAGTACAGCGACTACATTATAAAACGTGCCACTGTTTATGCGCATGCCCAAGTATTATTCTATTTAAAGCATAGTGTACGGTTCTAATAATAAATCTCAAGCAAACATCCCTAGTGATTTGAGCTTTGTGTGAACGCGAGTATCTTCAACCCTCGAGTGTTTTATCCCTCGACAGTGATCGAGTTCAGTGTATCGAGCATTCGAGTGGCAAGTGTGTAAGTTGCGAGCGAGGCGACGTTACCTTTGAGCTGTACTGTATCTATCGAATGTTCTCTTCCCTCACGGCAAGGGTTAGCTCTAGTCTGACCTTGTACCTTGCAGCTCCTCCTTAAGCTTGTACGTTGTTTAATTACATTGATTTTGCAGCAGAAATCCTCATTAACCCCTCTATGGTTGCTCCAATGTCATTGGGTAGCTTGAGGGCAAATCTTCCAGCTTTGTCACTGCATGACCTTTAATTCTGGGACAATAATATTTCTGAATGTACAATGACCTGTGGTGGTACGGTATATGACCATTGATGAGTTTTATAACAAGCAAGAGAATGATGAGGGTAAATTAAATGTGATGGCTCCAAATTATCGTTATCGTCTCTTTACCAAATACTGAGAAAACTGTGGTAGCTATAGTGCCTTAGGGGTATGTTAGATGTTCCATACTTATAAGTACAAATTTACGTACAAATGTGTCATACAGCTGCTAGGTCAGTGGATGGTTCCTGAGATATTCTACCATTAGTGCCAGCCAATCTTCAAGTTTTTATCTTGCTACAATGCCATTGTGTAGCTTGAGGGCAAATCTTCTAGCTTTGTCACTTGGTGAAATTTATCGGTGAATGCTACAGGTGGCTCATCAGCCAAAAACCGTTGTCTTCATCTTCCTCTGCATGCTAATCAATTCTTCCACATTTGGCATATATACATAAATAATTAAGATACCGAGGTGTATTCTGGCATAGGTGCCAGTAATACATTTGTTTCAATAGCTACCATATTAATTGCAGGACGGTCTTAATAATATCTTGGTTGTTAATCCATTCTTTCACAGCAGGAAATAGGTCCACTTTTTTATTAACATAAAGTAGTTAGATGTTTTGCATGTGTGATGCAGCTTGTATATGGGATCACATTGTCACTGAAAATCCTATTAGCGAGCGATCCAGTATTAGCTAGCGTGTAATAAACGATTTTATAAAAATGCATATAGCTAAGTAATTTTCAAAATATTCCTTGGAGGCATGCCCTAGACATAGAGATGGGATGATACTGTGATGCATCGATGCATCGCGGTACATAATGTTTCAATGTGTGTATCGATACTGCAAATCAAGTATTGATGCATCGATATATCGATGTATCGTTGTGTATCGTCAGTATCGATTATTAAAATGTTTTCAGTAATGGATAAAAGTACACTTTTTGTTGAAAATAATACGAGAAAAGCCTTGTACAGAATGGTTATTTTTGATTAATAAGGCTATTACTGCTTTCAGTTACCTAATGATGACAGAAAATGCTCAAATATCTTATAATAGACTAATACTTTTAAGCAGTGATGTATCGTGATATCGTGATACTTTTGGCGTGATGCATCGATACTCTTGGAGCCTGTATCGTCCCATCTCTACCTAGACATTCTAGCTTTAATAGTCACATGCTTTGCATGCTGCTTCAATCTGGCAGTACTTGTATTCACCTTTCTGAATATTGTTAACATAAGTATTGTTAGCATAAGTATTGTTAACATACGATCCAACATTTCCATCTTCCTGGGCAAGTATATCCATTTCTGATGGTTCTGCTACAACATATCTTCTTACTACACTGTTAAAACTGGGGTTTGTAATGCACACCCAATGGAATGCTATACACACCATATTGCTTGCATACCAGTGGTGTGTTTCCATATCATACCATGTTGGTATGTAATGCACACCTTATTTTCTCTGGTATTAGCGCTACATAAATAAGCGCCTCATGTTATGGATTATAAGATAGAGGCGCAATATATTAATGAACGCAAGACAACGATATACGTTTAAAAAACCATATAATATATATTAGAAAAAGCCACAACAGCCCAAAGTTAAATTCCAAAGCCTCTCGGAAGCATTGTTTGACGACAGGCGCGTAAATGTTGTGGCGCTAAACATAGTCTAGACGAAACAGCAGTATTGTAGCGAAAAGCTGTAAATAAGGCTAAGACAATTAAACAAGTTTATAACTATAATAAATACACAGTTCCTGTCTGGGTGATAATTTATAATGTTTTAAATTAATGCTCACCGATGACGCAATGAGTAACCCTAGTTACGAAGCCCTTAGTAACGATGAAGGAACGGCTGGAAGCTGTAATGCTACTGTACAGCAAACTTTGGCAAAAATTACATGGGAAACAGCTACAACGATGGTTCATTGCGTGGCTCACTTGAATTGATTCGCTAGAGGAAGTTTAATAAGTGCATGAATTTTTTTCCTCCTGCTTAGTGCTAGAGTGAAGAAAGGTAATGTTCTGCTATTAACATGTTAGATATTTCGCCATTTGTTTCTACTGATTTAGGACGAGAATAATTATGCTAAGAATATATCATTAATTGTTTCTCAGGACACGGAGTCACTGCCTGAACATCCAATGAACTGGATACAATACATGTGGCATCTTGGAGTATTCAGTTGAGAGCCATGATGAATATTACTACTAAAGTCGCTGTATTCCTCTACATACAATTTAATGAAAGGTACGTAAATTCAGGAGCATTACCAGTGTTATAGTTGTTTTGTGTTTTGAACATGCTAGGATGTACATGACCAAGAGCAACCGTTTTCATGGCTTGTTTCAAAGGTACGTACTGGTTCGGGTTTGCTGTAGTAATCCCAATATAATATACTATGTTTATAGAATTCTTCTGATGCCAAATCATCAATCTATGTATGAGCTGGACTGTGACTGGCTGCAACCTATTGCCGTTGCATGTACAACCAAGAGGAGGGTACATAAACAACATGGTTAGCTGTGTGTTATTGTTGTGTTTTTGAACATCCTATAGGATCATTGCAGGCACATATGAATGGCATACAACTGTTGTTAAAAGGTACTTGTTTGCATGCTCTAATTTAATCGCAATATGTTTCATCTATAATCCATAGATTTATCGTTTCGCCATATAACTTGGTTCATCAATCTGTCAGGCTTTGGTGTTTCCAATGGAGAAAGGTATGTATGCAGTAAACTTGTAATATCTTTTACATCATTGAATTTTACTGCAGGGTGCATGGTACGTACAAAGATACAGTAGAGATCGAGGTTGCTGCAGCTGTAAAAGAAAAGGACGTATATAGTAGTTAGAAGTTGCTGAAAAGTAGCCAGAAGAAGAAACTATAGAAAACATATTTAATATTTCAATGTATTTATGTATTTATGTGTCAATTTGAAATATATTGAAGTGTGTATTTCATACTTTTATTTTGTTGGTGTGCATAACACACCAAAAAATGGTGTGCACGGTGTAAGGAAGAATTACATACCAAAAAGGTGTGTAATACATACCATTGTTTTAACTGTGTACAGATTATGCATGTATCAGGTTAATTGCTACTCTAATTCTACTAACTGCAATCTATATGGAAAGGGCAAATCTTCTAGGTTTTTCACTGGGTGTAGTTTATCGGTAAATGCAAAGGCTCCAAATAATTGTTATCTCATTCCTCTGGAAATGAATTTTTCAATTTAGCACAGCTATGTATATATGTATGTACGTATACACATAATTAACACAGCCATAGGTATTCCGGGATACATTTGTACCCTTACAGTATAGCTCAATGGCATCATCATCTAGATCCTCTTTACGTAAGGAGATTAAACAGAGAAAATTTGAAATTAGATGTAAAAGATACTGAGGTGTATTCTGGCATAGGGTATAAACATGCATAATTAAGATACCAAGATGTATGCTCCTGAGACGAGCATGAGAAGTCATATAAACATGCATATAGCTAGTTAACTTTCAAATTATTCCTTGGGAGCATGCTCTAGACATTCTAGCTTTAATAGTCACATTACTTGTTGTGTTCATATTGTTAACATACGATCCAACTTTTCCATCTCCTGAGCAAGCTTATCCATTTCTGATGGTTCTGCTACAAGAACATAATAACAGGCTACTCTAATCTACTAACTGCAATCTTTATAAAAGGGCAAATCTTCTATAGTTCATCAGTAAATGCAATGGCTTCAAATAATCTTTATCTTCTTCCTTTGCAAATCAACACACGCTTACTGATCTGTTGAGATCATCATTAAAAGTATTATACACATCTTGGCTTAAAAGTAGTGCACCATTGACTTTCATGCACTTCAGTACATCAGAATAGGTACTGTGATTTAGAAATAGAATTGCATCGTGGACTGATACAGCTGGGTGCACTAAACTCAGCCATTAACTAATTGCTAGTTACCGTTTCCTTTTAATTATCATGCACTATTGTTTTGTCAGCCATTTTGAACATAAAAACACCAACACTCAAAATGGCTCTGCCTTTTATGCATGCCTTCCAGTTTTGGAAAAATTGATAACAACTAAATAAATAAATAAATAAATATAGTAACGATTCCTATACAAATACTAGCTTATTAAAATGGTCTCACCACATACGCACATAGTGAAAGTAGCACTGATCTTAACATGAAGCCCGTGTCTAGTAAACTTTCAGTTTCTTCTTCTGACTTGATCAGGAGGATTCACCGTGGCTTGCTGCAGTGCTGTCACTGTCTGACAGACCTTCTCTCTCACTTGTCTCCCATTGCGATGTCTTCACTGGAACTAAGGTCTCATGTCTATCTCGAGACTGAGAGTTAGCAGTACGGGAGATTTAACATTCAATGGATAAAAAGTGGTGAGGGCATGGCCTCACTAGGCGTACTGCTTCTGACAGCCTTTATTGAAGTTTACCACCTGTGGGGGCTCCCTTGTAATTCAGGTAGACTTGCAGACTCATCTATTAATTTTCTACAACACATAATCTAAATATGGCTAATCATCTATTAATTTTCTCTTGCTTACTTATCATCTATCCAGTAATTCAGGTACAATAACTACATTATAGCTAGATGTTCGTACGGTGCAAAGTGCCCTTCTATATGGTAGTACCGATTTAAGTCTAGTTGTACCAGTGTATCATAATTGTTTAAAGAAGTACCAAGTCATGAACAGCATTCCAAAATAGCAAGTTTCAAAGTATTTCAGCCTTACAAAATGATAGAGGATGTGAGTGACACACCCCAAGATAAATCAACAATGAAAATAGAAAATTATCCAGTATCACCAGATGGTAACTGCTTCATTGCAGCAGTTACTGTATTTATGAACATAAAATTAAATGCAAACTTTTAATTTGAAGAATTTAACACAAGATACTGCAACTATCTGTACTACGTTAAGGTAAGGTTTTGTGTTAGAAATTGCAGGAGAACATCATTCAATTTTTGAAGGCTTTGTTCAGATTGATGAATGAAATAACTTTTTAGATGAAGCAGATAAATTCCTTAAAATGGGTATTTTGCCAGTGTGTTGGGACCTAATGCCTTTAGCTATGGCTACAATTCTAAATGTCAATTTTATAATATTTATAAGGAATTCACATTCACCTATAAACGTTACTTCGCTGACTGATCCTTAAAAAAACAGTGTTTCTGATTTATGATCTGGAAGGACCTGGTCATTATGATGCAGCTCTGCCATACAATTACATGAATGACAATTCTAATAAGGCAAGTATTAAATCAGAAATTAAATCTCAAGTTTCCTGCAGTTGTGGTGTTAATAAAAAATTCCACATTGTCATGTGCACCTAATCCACTTTATGCTTCGAGATGCAAATGCTACATGTAACAGTTGCTGTCGTTGCAAACACTGTTGTAATCCATGTGGAGTAAAGCCATGCAATGAAGAAAAACCAAAACAACAGTGCACAAACATTCATTGCAGGATGATATTCCATCGAGTAAAAGATGTGCAGAAGATACGGGTGAAATGGTGGAATAGTCTATTGTGCTAAATGAGGTGCATCAAGTGGTTGAGAAAATTTCAGATGCGGATACCATTAAGATGTACAATGATATAAAATATTATGCAAATTCAACCTTTTGAACCTTACCATTGCCTGAAAATGTAGTGTTTCGTTCCAAATCAAGTATACAAATCAATGGCAAATTATTGCACATCAAGCAGCAAAACTAAAAGTTCCTATGCCAATGTTACTACTTAGCTACGTAGCTACATACCATACATAAGTAACATTTAATGTGTTTCTAAACCTTTGGCCTTATTTGAACAAAATACACATCTGACACATACATGTACATACATAGACGTGTTCTAAGATCGAATATAATCACTTGAATTACTACATGTAGCTAACTACTGTTTTGTTACTTACTTATGTACGTAATTATTGGGTGGTTTATACCAGTGTTTTGCCTCCTGGTGGCACCATCATACCAGACAGATGGATGGACTATGAAATACCTCTCAATATACAGAAGAGACTTCATTTCTAAGGTCACAGAATTTAGAATTGTTTCACTTATGTAAATTACAAAACTCACAAAGTTTGTTCAACTGGTTGTACAGGATTACATAATATTTAGACGTCAAACCCAGAGGTTTACAGAATTTAGAAATCCAAAGGCCTTGGGTTGTGATGCCCAGGCGCTACTAAGGGCTGAGGGTTTCTAGACCCCTGTGGTCTGACATCTAACTGATTTAGACTACGTATAGCGATATACTCACCTTGTAAACTGTTTCAATTTTCACGCTGACTTTGTATTCATTGTAGTTTTTCCGCTTGGCTAGCGGATATACATATATAGCCATTCTGATTGAAATATAAAAATTGCGGGCTTATGCTCCTGGATGACAAATTGCTTCTAATTTCAAAAGAGCATGTGCCTACTATTATTATCAATACGTCACCCACTTTGCCCTAACTCATGGAGAGAGAATTAGAGGAGGTACACAATTGAATGCAATGCCAATTAGTTACGTAAGTATTACAAATTATGGGGATCTCAGCATGATATTTTTCACCGCCTAAGAGTCTGGGATCCAAGTGACGTAACCAGGAGTCTAAGTAGCATAACTAGGGGTCTAAGTGATTTAGACCCCTAACTAATGGCCTGAGAATTCCTACAGCTAGAGTCTAATATCACATAAATGTGATTAAAAGTCTCAGTCACGGGAACACACACATGCAATTTTATCACTAAAGTACTGGAGTATAAAGCCAGTTTAAACAAAAGAATTAAATTTGTATGTGTTGCTATGTGTTCCTTAGCGATGAGTCTTTGCTCATGTGACTTACCAGTTACGTCATTAATTGCTATTACACTACATTGAATAGCAGTTGATTAACAAGGTTATAACTTACTCAGTACCTGGTTTTTAGATGGTAATACATCAACTTGTTTTTTTTGCTTTTTATATTGCTTGCATATACGTATTAGTTAAAGCATTGCCACGAGTGCTATACGTGAAATAAAGTACGAGGCGCGCGGCCAAGTGCTTTATTTCGCGTATAACACGAGCAAGACAATGCTTTAACTGTTTTATAGAATTTTCAAGACTAATTCTTCGATACAAACGCGCTCGCTGGTTGCTTAACCGTCAGTGGTGGTATAGCCCGAGCAAGCCGGTTTAATCATGTACAAGAGTATTATTATCATCACTTACGTGCCAGTGTTTTTTTTGGCGAATCTTGCAGTTAGATCGTGTTCTCTGTCGTTTATATTTTTGTTGTATTAACAAGATAGTTGGTTTGTACAAGACGCCTCGAAATGAATTTCTAGCCGCATCGCGTTGTTTACAGCCTTCTGGTATGTAACAAATTCCAATGAGTTGTTTACTAAGGCGTTAATAGTTCCATGCATAACTGTACTTTATAAGCTTTGAAGTTTCATAAAGCACTCTTCACACCTTAACAGTGCTTTATGGAAAATAAAGTACACTTTTGCCCTTTGATCCTCCCACACAAAATACTATAAGTAAGCATACAGGTGCCAAAAATGTTACAGGCGCTTAATTATGCTTGTTTACAGGCGCTTGTTAACAAAGCGCTTACATGGCAAAGAGGCTGTGTTACAGCAAATGATGATCAAAAAATAGCAAAATCTATTTATCCAAGGTTATAATCACACAAATCTTGCAGTTCACTTCATAATGAAGCACGTGTAAAACATTGTGTCAATATCACGGCTAATTATAGATATCATGTGTGCAAGCCAGTTTTGTGTGATGTAATAAGCAGAAGCTGTAACAGCTTACCGACACCTTCTTTTGCAAGTTTCTCACCTTGTTTAAAGGAATATAGAAGAACAAGAAGGATAAAAGGAATCACCATGATGCAGTGGACAAACCTTAACCCTTCGAAGCCTAAGATAATAATATTTACGGGAAGGTTATCCACTATAGTGGCTTTCACAACACGCATTCATTTATCGTCCCTTAGCTCGTATACTAGGTATCCTATGCGAAAACGTACTTGACCACATTGTTCAGTAGACAAAGGGCTTTGAATTCGTATATAACTTTTTTAGTTTAGGATAGTTTTGTGCCATGGAATCTTTGCATGGATTATGGAGGACTCAGCCAACAACAACTTACCTCAGATGAAGGATAGGGCTGCACTGAACAGTCTTCTTATACAAAACAAGCATTCCATCGCTATTGTAACGAAACATATAAATTTGCAGACACCATTCCTCTTATGCAGTTGGTTACTTCTGATTTCTCTTTACTGGTTATCTTTCCCGAAACAAAACTTGATGGCGACACACAGTTCTCTTCTGAGACTTTTTGAGAACTATAGGGTTGTTTAAAGTCAATGACAAGCCTTTGATTTTCGATTTTCTAATGATACCCCAAAAATATCTTTCTTGATCCTACTTAACATATCCTCATCATTCTCCAAAAGCTTTCTTGTAATAATGCACTAGCCTGGCACTACAGCAAAGGTATATGAATTGCCCACCTACTACTAACTTCATAATCTTAGAAGCAATACTCTCTCAGTTTTAACAAAAGAATTAAATTTGTATGTGTTACTACTATGTGCTCCTTAGTGATAAGTCTTTGCTCACATGACTTACTTGTGACATCAATAATTACTATTACAATACATTGAATAGCAGCTGATTAACAGTGGTCTAACTTACACATCGCCTGGTTTTAGATGGTAGAACATCAACTTGTTTAATGAGGGATTATTATTGTGTTGTTTAATGAGGGATTATTATTGTGCACTTGTACTTTATAGTCTTACCCCAAGTAAGGAGTATGACCGAAGATTGATAAAGTATCTGGTGAAGGGGGTAAATGATTACAGAGAGTTTCTAGAACTAATGTCCAACAAAGCACATTCATTGAATGTAAAACCGTAAGTGGCTGCACTAAGATTGTATGTATGTGTGTTAGTGTCTGTCTGTGTATTATGTAATTAAACCCTACCAGAGTAGGATGTTAATATCAAGGATACCCTACGAGTGCAGGTGGGGTTTGGCTTCTATCCCGGACCACAAAGCATTCATGCCTTTGATGTGTGTCTATACAGCTGCATTTGTTTATCTGGCTTGACTGACTTGTGATTGTCTATTTGGTCATGGCTTTCCATATTGAAAATAACACATTCTGAACATCAGTAGTCCAGGAATCTAAGGCTTGGACTACATCAATGGACAATTTTCTATGGCTTAGGATAGGTATTACTTATTTCCTACTGAATCCATACATCAGCCTTTGAGTGCTGGTTCTCAAATAGCTTGATTCAAGAGTGAAGTTACTTACAACACACAAATTCATTAAAAATAAGCAGCCGGTTAAATAATTATTGATACATATAATCACCACAGAAGTATTTATACCTCTGCACTTGATATACTATGTTGCATAAGTATTAGTTGTATCACAGTATGAGTAGGATATACAGGAGTCTGAGGCGAAGCTGAGGACGAGTGTTAGTAACAAAGATATCCTACAAGTATACTGTGATATACCGTATAGTGGGAATTTATTACGAGTTTTAATTTTAAGAGTTTTGTGATGGGAATGCATTAGCAAAAATTAAAGCTATCACACATTTTTTGTCCATGTACCGTATAGCGCAATTTTTTGGCAGGGCAAAACTTTGGCGAATTGCCACTATTAGAATATTTGGCGGGGAAAATTTTGGTGGATGTCTAGCAGTTTCTAGCGGATGCCTAGTAGTTTGACGGATGCCTAGCAGTTTTGGCAGGGAATATTTTGGCGATTCTTGTACTGTTCGCCAAATTTGCCAATATTTTCCTCCGCCAAAAAATTGCGCTATATGGTATCTTGCTGTGGATATAATATTCAAAAATCACCACAAATATTTCTCTTCTGAGAGCAAAATCAGGGCCATTCACAAAAATTTCTTCTCACAATAAATTCCGGCTGTACAGTACTGGCTTCTATTCCACCTGCTATACATGAATAACTTGAGATCATTTGTAAATACGTAGATTTACACTCTGCTTGCACTTTATTGAGATGGAACCACACTATAGCCTTTCATACTTAAGATTTCTATCTACTGGGGTTTACCATATACTCCCAGTTTTTTTGCTTTATGTATGTCTTCAGTTGGATATAATATATTTTAACAGATTAACCACAGCCAGCTGCAGGTCCAGTGATTTGGCAGTGTTCAATTTTCAACAGAATGAAAAGTCAACTCACATTCACGTGGCATTTCTGCTGTATGCAACATTGAAAGACATCAAATATGTGCACATTGTTCCATCACTGGACATTGAAATTCCCTTCACAAAGAAGGGCCTGCCTTATAACACTGACTTTGTGATATTTAGAAAAGTTGAACAGCTACAAAGGGAGGAGCAACCTTCAGAAGCTGGTCCCAGTATAGGATTGGTAGTGTACCATAACAGTTTTCCTATCATTGTCATTGAAATAAAGGCTGGCATTCCAATCGATTTTTTCAAAGTTACTCCACAACATTATATGGAACTCTTTATTTATTGTATTTACATAATGAGAATGAAGAAAACTGATGTCATGTTAGGCTGCGTAACTGATGGGAAGACATGACATATATTCAAAGTTCTGTTGAGTGATGGTGAATTGTGTATACATAGCTACACATCTTTTGCTAACGCAGATAACCAAGTCATCATAAGCACTATTCCCCACTTATTGACATTAATTTAATGTCTTAATTTAATGTAATTTTGTTGCTAGATTAGGCTGTGGGTTTTTGGTATTATTTGTCCCTAGGCTAGGCGATTTTTGTAAAGTAATGTATTTGTAATGTGATGATTGGTTTTTTGGCTGATGTGATATTTGATGTACTTTTTGCATGGTTATGTGAAGTTAAGTATTGTTTTTGCTTATGCTAATGTGATATTATTGTGACTTAGGCTTTTTGGTAATGTGAAGTGCATTGTTTTTGTGATGCAACTGCTTTTTTGTAAGTGAATATGGCTGATGACTTGATGTAATTTTGGCTTTTTGGTTATAGAGTGGGTGTACAAACAATTATATTATAGGTGCTTACGTTTACGTGTGGTAGAGCAGCTGCGGTCTGACGAGTTTATGAAGCTTGGTACTATAGCGATTCCAAGAAGCATTATTTGTCGAAAATAGCGATTATTGATGGTGTCGACCCTTACACTTTGAAAGGGAGTGATTTTTCTCCCACGAATCGCAAAATATTTAGTCAGCGCGTGTAGGTCTTCTGTTACTTATTTGCCGTTAAAGATATTCTGAGAATGTTAGTATTTTGCCACCACTGATTACACGAAAATTCGCCTGTTTTGTGCTTATTTTGTGTTGCTGTTGTTGTGTCACATGTTATAAAATATATATTCTTCTCTTTAGCCATGGTGATATCACAGTTTACCTGTTGTACACAACAAGCTTTGTTACACTAGAAGAAGTGAATCTCTACAAAGTTATAAATATTTCACAGCTGGATGGGTGGTGCAGATAAGATGGAAGGCCTACACTGACTGCTGTTTAGTGGTAGGAAAGGTGAATCACAGGTATTCTGTGTCATCCACCCCATTATGTTCATGGCTAATATTGAGGTCCTCTGGAGCTGTAGTATGTGGTCACTGTGTGTGTATGGCAGGGCTCGGAGAGACATGTTCTCATGTGGGTGCATTGCTGTATTGGTTAGAGTATACAGTTCGTAAAAGAGAAGAGATAAGTTGCACATCGGGTGTAAACCAATGGATTGAACCAAAGTGCACGAAGCAATGAGCTAGTAAATATTGATTTCACCTCTGCTGAAAGAACTATGAAGGAAGGAGGTGCCAGTGCTATTAGTGAATCTGTCAAAAGTAGAGCAAGTGCTGCACCTAATCCACCTGAAGAAGATATTAAAAGGCTATTTGATAAATGTTTGACTAGTGAGAATACTCCTGTGCTATTTTCTGTTGAATGTCAGCCTTACTGTGATGCGTTTATCCAATCTGCAGCTCATCTTCCACTGGCTCTGCAGTCACTATATGATCCTGCTAACTTGCAGCTGAATTATATGGAGCTGGTTGAGGCTGGTGAAAGTTTACAGGGGATCCTACAGTAGATGTATCTCCAGCACAACAAAGACATTTAGAAACTATAACTCGTGATCAAGCTAAATCTCATCTATGGATGAAGTATCGAGCTGGTAGGATAACTGTATCTAGACTATTTCAAGCTGTTCATACAGATCCAAATAAGCCAGCAATTTCCTTGGTTTGTGCAATTTGCTACCCAGAATCTGTTAAGTTCACTTCATCAGCAACTAAGTATGGGTGTGAGCATGAACGTAAGGCTATAGATGCCTACAAGTTGAAACAGCAACAAGATCACCAAGGTCTTGTTTTATATCTCACCAAGTCCTGCTTAGGTGCTTCCCCTGACTCTTTTTTAGAATGTTTATGCTGTGGGTCTGGGGTTTTAGAGGTAAAGTGCCCATATTGCTTAAGAGATACAGATATCCGCAATTGCCAAAATAAACTGTACACATATGCACTAAAGAAGGAACATCCATATTTTTATCAATGTCAGTTGCAAATGATTTCAACTGGGAGGTCATATTGTGACTTTGTCATATGGAGTCCACATGATGATCTTTACATTGAAAGAGTCCTGTTGGATCAAGGCTTTATTGAAGAGAAACTTAAAAAGGCAGAAAGGTTGTTTCGGTTAGCTATCATACCGGAACTGCTGGGGAAATGGTTCACTAGGGGTAATACTCAGCTCCCTGATATGATTTCAACAACTGATGATCTACATGAAGATGCTGACAAAATTGGTGAAGATGATGATGATGATGATGATGATGGATCATGGTGTTACTGTAAGCAACCAAGAAGGGATGCTATGGTTGGATGTGACAATCCCTCCTGTAAAATCAAGTGGTTTCACATGGCATGCTTATGCATTAGCAAAGCACCTAAAGGATCCCAGTTGCCACCCTTTTAATTAAAACAACAAATGCACTAAACGACTATGATAGTATGAGTCTGTATAAATGTATAATGATGTATACATGTACTGCTGATTGCACATTATTACAATGATGTGTATCTGTATATTTTACATACGTATATGTCATTCAAATGGTACAATAGGTTCACACATGTTATTTAAGGCACAGCAAACCTTGATGATTGCATCTAATAACAATACATTGTTTTCCTTTTGCTGAAAATATTCCTTTGGCAACACCCCTGTGGCACTCAAAATAGTGAATCTTTGACGCACACATCCAATAATCCTTTCAACATGGATTCTCACGTTTGCTATGTTCCTTATTTTCTCTACTTCAGCCGCAGACAACTGGTCTTTTCTTTTCGTAAATGCAGGAATACAAAGAGAAGCTCCACAAGCTCCAATGGTTTCTTCAATAAGAAATCCCCTGTCAGCAAGAATAACATCACCATGGTAAATATGATGTAGGAATCCACAGTTTTCCGTTATATACTGATCAGATGTACGACCTCCCCATCCATTGGAAATAAAGCTTATTACTCCTTGTGGAGTAATGGCAATCAAATATTTTGCTGTATTATAATGCTTGTACGAAACATGCAGTTCTTCCACATGTTTCTGATAATCATGTTCCATAAGATGCAATTCCAGCATAGTTAAGTCTGTTTGAACACTCAATGATCGGTGGGAGTCAGTTACAATAATGCTGTCGATTGGTAATTTATCTTCTATCTGTGAAACTTCTGCAGCTGAATCAAAATCAGAGGAAAGAGAGGCTTTGACACGTCGTCTTTCCTGCAGTGCCTTCCATCGTTCCAAGTTTCTTTCCATTTACCTCTTAGCTGGTGAATTAGTAAAGCAAAACAGTGTTGGAACATATGCTGGAGATTCTTCATCATTGCTTTTTTCACCTGGATAAAGATTCATACAGGTAAACCATGCTAGTAGTGTATTTGTTATATATGATACTAATGAACACAAATCACAAAGATCATAGAAATACCACGTTTTTCTTCCCTATAACTTATAAACGTTTCATACCTCTGACAAAATGCTCACTACAAATGCAATCGTACTCCTTTGGGTCAAAATCTTTCTTTTTTATGGCACTTAGCCACAAGTTTCTTTTCTCCTTTATTACAGGAATACGATGAAACTTTATTCCTTTCTCTCTTTTTTCCTTTGTGTCTCGATTGGTGCAGCCAATAGCGCAACAAGACCGCGGCATCACCATCACCCATACAAAAGCTAACACTTTTTGCCACGCGTTTCGAATGAATGCCGCATTTATGACGTCACGTGCACACGCTCTATAGCTACAGTAGCTAGCTATCATACAATTAATAGAATGCTCTTCATTCATTTCATAAAGCAGTAGATCTTCAACTACGCAATTAAGTGTAATGTCATCTGTAAAATAGATACATTTATGCATGGCTATTAGCTTAGCCAATTATATATAGCAATTCAAGGTCTTTTCTAATATACAGCTATCTATCTATCTATATATATACTATATATATATTATATATATATATATATAATATATATATATACTAGAATGATAAAAAATTAAAAATTTAAAAGGTAAGTAGGGATTGAATTCAATAGTGCTACAAAAAGTAAGGAAACAAGGAATAAGATTTTGGGACGAGAGAACATTCTGGCATGAGATAATTTATAAAAGTTTAATCCCTACTTTTGGCAAACCTATACTGAAGTGTTAGGTTTGTTCAGTTGTTGTAGTTTATCAGTTGTATATTGTTTGTCATTGAGGACCTGTATACCTACCTTCTGGTAGATACAGCCATCCTGACTAAATCAATAATAATAATAATAATAAGTGAGCCAAAAGTAGGGATTAAACTTTTATAAATTATCTCATGCCAGAATGTTCTCTCATCCCAAAATCTTATTCCTTGTTTCCTTACTTTTTGTAGCACTATTGAATTCAATCCCTACTTACCTTTTAAATTTTAAATTTTTTATCATTCTAGTTTGTTTGCTTTTTATACATGCTAAGCATTCATAATAATCTTTCAGCAGGCGCACAAATGTTACAGGCGCTTACGTAATTATTATGCTTGTTTTCAGGCGCTTGTTAACAACGCGCTTACATGGCAAAGCAGCTGTGTGATAGCAAATAACGCTCGAAAAACAGCAAAAGCTATTTGTCCAAGGCTATAATCTCGAAGTTCACGATGTAATAAAGTACACGCGTACACGCGAAAAGCGAAAACATCGTGCCATGGTGCCACTGTAACTAATTATATCACGTGCAAGCCAGGTTTTTGCGTGGCGTAATAAGCAGAAGCCGTAACAGGCTATCGTCACCTTCGAAGGTGAGATTCACACCTTGCCAGGAATATAGAAGAACAAGGAAGGGAATGAAGGATAAAAGGAATCGCCATGGCGCAGTGTGTAAATCGTCTTCGGAACAACATTTTCGTAAATCCGCCGCCATTACCTTTATTGTGTGAAAGTTCTGGAGCCCTACACCTAGCGCAACCGGGTCTTACGGCAGGCTGTCAAGCTGGCTGTCAGGCTGTCAGGCTGGCAGGCAGACAAAATACAGGTGAATTTTGAAATTTTCAAAGTTGGCTGTAGGTCGAAATATTCGACTTGTCGCTTCGTTTAACCAAGGTACAGCATCATTATAGCCTTAACAATGCATTCCAGTCGGTTTTTTCGGGTAAAGCCTATTGGAAGGTTGTTTTATGAAGTGCGAAAAAATCGGGAAACCATACAATTTCTTACCAATCCCTACTATTAAAGGTGAACTGAAATGGAAAATCACCCTGCTATTTTATTACTTAAATATGTATATTTGATCATACAATGCACAAAAACAACATTTTTATAATAATATTTTAATGAATTATCGAGATAATTATAAAGCTGAAAAGAGATAAATACGTCATTTCCTTAAAATGTTGTGACGTCAGATCGAGCTCCGGAAATACTTTTATTCCATGCGTTGTATTGGCGAATGATGGTAATTTTCAAGAAACTTTCCCTGTTCTTCGGAAATAATTGCGGATTGATTCGTTAAGCCTTCTATAAACAATCTGGTGCCAAAAGGATCGCAATGCTGAGTCGAAATATCGTGTTATCAGCGTTGTCAGACCACGTTTCAAAGGACGGAGATGCAAATCACTCGCGCATTGTACACGATGAAGACAGCCGGATATAGAGCATTACAGACTCGGTGTAGATGGATGGTTATCTACCATTGAATAGGTTAGTTGTGTCATTATGGAGCGTAAATGATTCAGTGGTGTAAGAATTGTTATCACCTTACCACGATAAGGCGGACTGACCTTGTACTACTCTAGCCATTATATTATACCCTACCCTATGATTATACTGACGCATGTGTACTCTATAAATGCATGGGTAGAAGTGAGAAACGTAAGGTGTTATAACAAGCAACTATTCTTTTTGTGTCAGCTTTAGTGTGGTTGTGACATGGCCGGCTAAACAATGGAAGAGATCTCTAGGACTTAGAGCTTGTGGTGAATATATCATGTATAGTCATTGCTCAAATCTACACACCAACATTCAATCATGATTGAATAATGCAGCTGCCAGCATATGATCTCCTTTGCAGTTATAGCTTTCATTAGTACGTATATGTTTTGATCATTTATACGTACTTGCTGTACGTGGTGCTCACTATGTATACTTGTACTTGATTTTTGTTTCATATATAACAGTAGTTGAATAGTTAACCACTGAAATAAATAAATGTATCAACACTTCACAACGCTTGATTTATATGTCTTCTGGAGTCTGCTGCACAAGACCACCATTCATGTGCTGCTTAGCACTGCAAACACCTGTATGGAGAAATAATAATCAACAAGGCCTTGCTGTGCATACATTATTGCTGTCACCTTGAATGACAATAGATCTAGTACCACCATGGGACCACTGACATTAATTTGCAAAATTGCAAATATCCAGTACACATGAATTATTATCTATCACGTGCACTGTATCAGTTTAGTAACAAAAGCCTCACTGGACTGGTCTTTATTACAATTAACCTACCACTAACGCCGACTATAATGCATCATTCCATCAACTACTAAGTGACTAGAGCCGAAGTGTGTATAGAAAGCTCGCTTGATACGCGTTGCAATCCCATTCATCGATTTGGCGGCATTCCAGTCCCGAAAACCTACCGTTTTGCACCCCATCAGCGCTCATTTCGAATTGAACATCCGTTACAAAGCAAGCAGTAAGTGTGATAACACGATAGGCAAAGCTAAGGGCCCTTAACCATGGTCCTTCTCTGGAAGTCGATCGAGCACACGCGTAACTCCATACATTTCAATACAAATGCGCGTGTCCTTATTCTCGGTATGACGTTTAATGATGTCACTAACCGCATTGTTTTAAAACTGCTGCAGTAGCTAAACGAAGCGGAATATCACCAAATCACACATACCACTCTTTATTACTATCACTAAGCTACATTATAAGCACAAGTCAATTTTCCATTTCAGATGACCTTTAAGTACTACCGTACTTAATGATATATATAACTAGATTGATAAAAAAATTAAAAATTCAAAAGGTAAGTAGGGATTGAATTCAATAGTGCTACAAAAGTAAGGAAACAAGGAATAAGATTTTGGGACGAGAGAACATTCTGGCATGAGATAATTTATAAAAGTTTAATCCCTACTTTTGGCTCACTTCAGTAGGTTTGCCAAAAGTAGGGATTAAACTTTTATAAATTATCTCATGCCAGAATGTTCTCTCGTCCCAAAATCTTATTCCTTGTTTCCTTACTTTTTGTAGCACTATTGAATTCAATCCCTACTTACCTTTTGAATTTTTAATTTTTTTATCAATCTAGTTTATTTGCTTTTTATACATGCTAAGCATTCATAATAATCTTTCAGCAGGCGCACAAATGTTATAGGCGCTTACGTAATAATTATGCTTGTTTACAGGTGCTTGTTAACAACGCGCTTACATGGCAAAGCAGCTGTGTGATAGCAAATAGCGCTCGACAAACAGCAAAAGCTATTTGTCCAAGGCTATAATCTCGAAGTTCACGACATAATAAAATACACGCAAAAACATCATGCCAGTGGTGCCATTGTAACTAATTATATCACGTGCAAGCCAGGTTTTTGCGTGACGTAATAAGCAGAAGCCGTAACAGGCTATCGTCACCTTAGGTGAGATTCACATCTTCCTAAAGGAATATAGAAGAACAAGGAAGGGAATGAAGAATAAAAGGAATCGCCATGGCGCAGTGAGTAAATCGTCTTCGGAACAACATTTTCGTAAATCCGCCGCTATTACCTTTATTGTGTGAAATTTCTGGAGCCTTACACCTAGCGCAACCGGGTCTTACGGCAGGCTGGCAGGCTGGCTGGCTGGCAGACGAAATACAGGTGAATTTCGAAATTTTCAAAGTTGGCTGTAGGTCGAAATATTCGACTTGTCGCTTCGTTTAACCAAGGTACAGCATCATTACAGCCTTACCAATGCATTCCAGTAGGTTTTTTCGGGTAAAGCCTATTGGAAGGTTGTTTTATGAAGTGCGAAAAATCGGGAAACCATACAATTTCTTACCAATCCCTACTATTAAGTACTACCGTACTTAATGATATATATATATATAGATAGCTGTATATTAGAAAAGTGAACACCAAATAGGACATAGCTAGATAGTTGGATTGTACTCCACATAAACATTTATAATAACTTGATCCATAATTGATACGTAATTATAGCGATTATAATGGTACTCGAAGATAGTGATCAGGAACTAGGCAAATGCTTGATGAATGTCACAAAAATGCACTTCCTCAAACTACAGAGTAATAAGAGCTCCTGGCTGCTTATGATCGAGATGCACCAGTAGATTAATGTATAGGCGCGTATTTGTTTGGCGCTTATCCAACATCCACGTGCACAGCACACCCCAAATTATTATGATCACGGCTCGCGCTATTAATACTTTGGAAAGTCGGCCTCACGTGAAACTTAATATAGATGGCGTTGCGTTCATCGTTGAGGTTAGGGCTGGCTCACTCCAGCTTACGTAAGTAGCCAGCTACAGATAATAGCTATTTCATGTGCATTCTATTTAGCTGTAATTATATATAAGTAGCTAGGATATCTTGTAATTGTACATGTAATTACTGTTTTATAGTAGCTAGCTAGCTACAACGGATACGAAGGCATCAGTGAACTAGTAAAATTGTATTTATAGCTTTACAGTAAATGTACTAAAGGTCTACTGGTAACAAGTATCATATCACACCCTTCCTCAGCTGCGTCACGGCTTGAAAAGTGTTGAAAGCAGACTTTGTTAGCTTTTAAATTAGCTAATTTGTGGCTCAACTGTGATTTAGTATTCAGCTGACCTTTGTAACATGCAGTCACTGTTGTCACATGCAGTCACTGTTGTCACTGTACAGCTATAGCTAGTGTAGCTACGTGCCTCAGGTTTGTATGCCGTCATAATTATGTACGTGTACTGTAGGTATGTATGCATTGTTGTTTAGCCAATGAACTCCTTGGATATCAGTAGGGCAGGTGTAGCTATTGACTTGCAAATAACACACATTGAAAGAATTAAATGCCTTTTGTACAATAAGGCCTCTAGCTATATAGTTATATACAGACAAGAAGTCATAGCTCACTCTGCAAGTGCTACCACTTGCCTTTGTGTATTATATGACTTTTGTAGCACCTTGCTACAATATCAGTAGCAACATTGCATATGAAAAGGTAACTACTTAATATGTATGCATGTGTAATTGTGTAAGTGATAGCATTATGCATGTTTTAGTTTCCTTTGAGGAGGAGGGATCCTCTGCTGTAGTACCTATAAGCAAAGTGTCTCTAAGTAGTATAGAGTGTGTGAGAGGCAGTGTGTGTGAAGTGATATTGGCAGATGGAAAAACGTATAATTTCATTGTTTTGGCAACAGGTACATAAGAGTATTAGCTATACTTATGATGTCTTTACTGCTGATTCAGGCTCCAAATCATATTGTGATCAAGAACAGGATGGTAATGAGAGAGTACTGATGATGCATATGATGATATTGATGAGGAAGAAGAACCCGCTAAGAGCAACAAGACAGAAGAACCGAAGGCAAAGAATCTAGCAATGACGCGAATAGCAATGATATAGAGAAACCTAAGACCACTAGTAATGATGTAAATAACAATGACATAGAAGAACCTAAGACCACTAGCAATGATGCAAATAGCAATGATATAGAAGAACTTAAGACCACACCAATAGTAACATGGGTTATAGAAACCTATGAGACACAGGTGAATTAATACCATGAACATGCATGCTTAATGTATAATATACCCATACTCATAGATTCCACTCATAGCTGAAAGAGTAGTTATACCAGCAACTGATCTAGATGCATCAGCAATCAAACATAAGGAAGTACGTATGTTAATTGGAAAATTTTTATTAGTAGCTACGTACTACGGTACAGCTCTCGACTAAGTTTACAAAAACACGCGTGTCCTGCAGCGTGCCTCGACAAATCTCGAAGAAAACTCGCGGGTTGTTCTCGAGCGCACGAGTGTTACAACGCACGTATAAATACTTCATGCACGTCAGTAGTGCTCGCGAGTAATTTCTAACGAGTGGTGAATGCTCGCGAGTAAATCGTGTCGTGCTCTTCAGTGCTCGCGAGTAATCACTGACGAGTGGTAACACTCGCGAGTAAATCCAGTCGTGCGCTTTCTCGTGCAGTATAGACTTACACAAGTTTGTCCGCACTTGCTTTATCAAATCACGCCCTTTTTAGGTTCAACATGTTGGAGTGCATCTCGGGACATGTCTTCTTGTAATGATTTTGCAAATAGCGCCAGCTCCTTCACTTAAGCGCCTTAGCACGTGCGCTTTGTGTTAGAACACGTGCGCTTTATCTAATAACACGAGCAAGAATTTAGCTGCTTGTCCTGTCTCAATCTCGTGTCATTTTGACTCATTCGCGTGTTTGGCATTCAGTTTGGAGTGATACGTACGTAGTATAAGTAACTACATACAATGACTCGCGTGTAGCGCACAAGGTCTGACTCGCGTGCAGTACGCCATGTCTGACTCGCGTGTAGCACTCGATGTATGACTCGAGTGCATTGCACGAAGTATGACTCGCGTGTAGCAGCAGCGCACGAGGTATTACTCGCGTTCGGTGACACGCAAGCGCCGACTAATCGCTCAAATAAAATTGATAAAAACACGCGTGTGCGGTACACGCGAGTGTAAACTTAGTCGTGAGCTGTACCATAGTTATATAAATATTGATTTACCAAAGTGTTCACTTTTGATAAGTTTAGAATTAGCTACAGGATCTGCTACATATTTAACTATCCCATGATTTATAATTGTTTGTCTCTAAAAACAGAACACTTCTAGATCTGTGAAAAGAAAACGAAAACCACTTACTGAAAAGGTTTATTAATTATTTGTAACATGCTTTTCGTTATCTTTACCTTCTAACAGAATTTTGCAGTGGTTTTACCAGAAACTGGTAAGAATAATCCAGTCACTAAAAAGGTAAATTAGCAATGTGATTATTTTACTTGCAAAAACATTATATATGTAGCTACGAAGCTATAACAGTTATAACTAACAAGTATTTATTATAAAGCCAGCAATCAGCTACATAGCTACACTGAATTGCATACAATACTGGCGAGTATAGCTATACGCATGTACAATGCTCACAGACAAGTGATAAATCTAGGATGACGCGAGTACTCGCGCGCAAAGCTATGCGAGTGGTGCAAACTTGTGCGCAATACTATACGAGTGGTGCAAACTCATGCGCGAGGCTGACGCGAGTATGTGCAAACTCGCGAGTACAAAGCTCACGAGTGCTCGCGGATGGCGAGTGGGACGTTGCATCTGAGTGGTACCGTATGATAATATTATATAGTAAATCTAGAGCTAGCCATAATAGTTGGCTAAATTATATATACCGCTATAGCTAGCTAAGCTATACTACGTACTACTGATATAAGAGAAACATGAGCTCGATAAGTTCGGCCCGACACCATTTTGTCACAATGGGGACAAAATCTGTATCCCGGCCACGGTGAGAACTTCTTTGGATGGCTGGGAACTTCTTCGTTCATCGCTACATGAAACAGATAGATAAATTATGATACGTACGTATTTCCTCATGCTCACTTCGTAGTCTAACTTGACATCACATAAGAGCAGGAAGTTAACTTCCTGCTTCCTATATACGTAGCTAATAGCTACCTATGCGTATTGCGTAAGATTGCCACTAATTGTGTTTGGTGCCAAATCTGAAAGTCTTGCACTGTGCGCTTTACTTTTACATCATTGGTGTTTGAAAATTGAGTGAGCTTGTACATATGGAGGAACTTGGGGTCATTTCAAAAGCTGAGCAACCATCCGAGTGGTGTGGTGCAATGGTAGTGGTGCCGAAGAAGTCCGGAGCCATTCGGATATGTGATTATATAAGCTAAGTAGCTAATATATATATAGCTATATAGACCTAGCAGGAAAGCCGCTAATTAGCTAACTAGCACAACTGAACATGAATGTGCATGGGTATCATAATCAGCGCATGCATTGACTAACTGTCATATGCATGCACTCTGCATGATTCGATTGAAGAACGAGCCGGTTTGCCGAATATTTATAAAAATCAACCAATTAACCAATCAATCAATCAAATCGTACAGAAAACAGATAGCAATTGCTGGTTTCATCAGTATCAATATGGGAGCAGGCTGGCCTGGATCTCTGATGACAGCCTATAGATACTTGCGTCAAACCATTTAATGCGGCGTTCACCGGTTATTATACGCATGCATAAGTTATATGTCATACATATAATCATGCTTCTATGTTTGTTAGCTATAGCTACAACTAAAAGGGCGTGAATCAACCGCAGGTATGAGTGTTGGTGATCAAAATAGCTTAGAAGAGGCAATGGTTTTGATACAAAAATCATTAGACACTATTAAAGAAACCGCCAGTGACCTTGGTGAGCTTCAAGGAAACAACAGAAAAGTTCTGACTGCAATGATGTAACTGACTAATAAGGTCACATCATTGGAAGCCAAACTTGAAACTTCAGGTTTCCAAGGGAAACGTAAAGCAAAGGTTGTTGATGTACCACTCTACATCAAGGTAAGCTTATAGCTAAGTTAGTTCCTGGAAAATTGACAGCTATAGCTATGTAGCTAAAACTATAGGCTGTAGCTAGCTATACATAGCTAATATGTCTCTATTTTACAGAATTTAGCCAGGTGTGTCTGTCACATCAAGAAAGCCATAAATTTGATTTTTATCAAAAGTATAGTTATAACTAGCTAACTATACATAGCTACATAAGCTGTTAGCTATACACTGCATAGGGGCAAGGGCCACAAATGCACATGCCCCCACACTCCTTAGAAACTTAGCTAGCTAGCTATAGCTACACTGCAAAACAAGTTGATGTTCTACCATCTAAAACCAGGCGATGTGTAAGTTAATCAACTGCTATTCAGTGTATTGTAATAGTAATCAATGACGTCACGAGTAAGTCATGTGAGCAAAGACTCATCACTAAGGGACACATAGCAATGCATACAAATTTAATTCTTTTGTGTAAACCGACTTTATACTCCAGTACTTTAGTGATAAAACTTTTTAAAATTAGTAAAAAGTTGTTTTAAGCCGAAATTCTTACTGTATCACTATAGGCTAGTATTGTATTATAAGCTCTGCAACCCGCACGGCACGCCCACTTTCAAAACTGAAGCGTTCTGTCTTGTTAGTAATGTACAACTGTTCAAACGGCTTTTACTATGGAATGAATGGCTAACACTGCATAACCTTGTTCTTATTCGGCAGTAACTCACGACGCACTTCGTTACTAAGGCCCCGCCCATCAGTAATATTGATAGCAAGTGTCATAGAAAAGCAGTAGGACATATTTGATTGGTTATTCAGGCTTTATTTCACGTGCATAGTTTTTAATAGCCTGCAGGGCCGGCGGAACCGCCCAGGCTGCCCAGGCCTTGGCCTGTGCACTCTGTGTGAATCAATTATAACTTAAGCTATATTACTTAAACAAAATAATGATGACTGTTATCACTCACAAGTTCATTTCTCATTCGACTTTTCATTCATAAATTTTGTCTTAATGTCACGTGACCATATTACACAAAAATACAAAACCACAATTACAAAGTATGCTATTCACGTGAGTCACCATGGCATTGTCGAAGCAAGTTGCCAATGCTATTACGTACCCAACGATTGCCTCTGAGCCGCACCAACCAAGGCGGTTTAACTTTCCGAAGAGGGAATTTGGTAAGAAATCTATAATGAGACGAAGCTTTCAAGCGGGTTGGTTTGCGAAATGGCGGTGGCTTCACTATCGTGAAGATGACGACACAGTATTTTGCCATACTTGCGTGAAGGCATTTACAGAGCTGAATATGAGTGCTAGAAATGCCGAAGACACCTTTATTTCAAGAGGATTTAGCAATTGGAAGCTGGCCACAAGTGTTTTTCGACAGCATGAAGTGAGCAATTGTCATAAAGAGGCTGTAGAAGATTATTACTCTACCCGCAACGACATCGGATGTTGGTGAGATGCTTTCTAGAGCTCATGCACAAGAGAAATATGAAAATCGCCAGGTTTTGTTAACAATTGTTTCAAAACTTAGATTTTTAGCCAGACAAGCTTGTGCTATAAGGGGAGATGGGAATGAGAATGACAGTAATTTTATGCAACTTTTTAAATTGCGTGGTGAGGATAATCCCAAGGTATATGAATGGATGTTGAAGCATACTGATAAGTATACTAGCCATGATATGCAGAACGACATGCTAAAAGCGATGGCACATAAGGTACTAAGAAATATAAATTCCAAACTTCATAATGCTTCATTTTTTACTATAATGGCTGACGAGACGACCGATACATCTAATAAAGAGCAAGTTGTCATTGTCCTTAGATATGTAGACAACAATGATTTTAGTGTAGAAGAAGAGTTTATAGGTTTGTACTGTGTGCCATCTATTAATTCAGACATGTTAGTCTCCATTTTGAAAGATACACTGTCTAGGCTTAATTTACCACTTTCTAAAGTCAGAGGACAGTGTTACGATGGTGCAAGTAATGGTGTTGCCACTCAGATATGCAAAGAGGAACCACGAGCAGTATACACTCACTGCTATGGCCACTCCTTAAATCTTGCTGCAGCTGATGCAATAAAGCAAAGCAAGGTTATGAAATTAGCCTTAGCCACTACATATGAAGTTACTAAACTCAAAGTACTCACCACGAAGAGATTCATTATTTCAAAACTTGAAAACTGAGTTAGCACCAGATACTCCAGGTATTCGAGTGCTTTGTCCCACAAGGTGGACCGTGCGAGCAAATTCTTTGGCCAGTGTATTATCCAATTACACTGTATTGCAAGAGCTTTGGAATGATTTAGGGGACATTGTCAAAGACACAGAAACCATTGCTCGAATAAATGGTGTAGCATCCCAAATGAGGAATTTTGATTTCTTTTTTGGTGTAGTGTTACGTAGGTAAATTAATTCTGTCACACACACATAACTTATGTAAGACTTTACAGCATAAAGAGTTTTCTGCTTCTGAGGGTCAAGAGGTTGCAAAATTGACAATCAAAACTTTGGAATCAATCAGAAATGAAGAGAGTTTTGATTTGTTTTGGGAGAAGTTAGAAAAAGATAGAGATTCTTTTGAAGTAGGCAGCCCTGTTGTTCCAAGGAAACGAAAAGTTCCTCAGCGCTTTGAAATTGGTACTAGTGCTGTTGATAATCAACCTACTACTTCTAAAATCCTCTATAGGAATATTTTCCGAAATTTATCATAATTTTAACTAACTAGCTATAAATAGCTATAGCTACTTGCAATTGGCTCTGCATGGTGTGTCCTTGTTCTCTCCTTACATGGCTATTGCACTTCACTCGTGACTGGCTAGCTATATGTATAGCTATCGTCACCGAGCACATCTTGCTAATAAACCACAGTATTTCATTTTTGTTGAGGGGATGGTATTAAACAAGACGTATAGCCAAAAAATTGCCAACATGGTAGCTGTATATATATATATAAAGAATTTTGCGTGGGAGGATCAAAGCCGAAAACAGTGTTATATTGCAGATATCAGTTGACGAAACTATAGGATTGCTTTTCTGCTGGTTAATTGGTACTCACCATTCAATTTTTTTAAATTTTAGCAGCGATGACACACAACCAAGTACAGTCATAATGATCATGAGCGAATTAGTTTTAGTCATAACACCATAGGCTGCAGAAGCAACATAAGACTATTATAGCAACACTGATGGTCTAGAATTACAAATCTCTACATAATGAGCACCATACTAACTATATATTATTGTATGTAAATGTATACTGAAAACTAATGAAGTAGTTCACACATGGTTTTTATAAATAATCAAGTACTTTAATCATTATTAGACATACACATATAGTGTAAATGCCTCATGCACTTAAGAGAATAGCCAGCTTGTTTATAGAGGTTAGTAATAAGCGCCTTCTATATTATTACGGCTGACTGATGAACTTGATGAATGGCAGCGAAATAAGCAAGAGGTATTGAATGTAAAGTGTTGTTGTTTACTGTGTATACTGCATGCACAGCTGGTTACCTTGCAACTACCATAGCAAAGCAGCAATTTTATCCATACCAATCTTGTGATACAGACATGTACTTAGACCTGGACGCTATATATGGTAATCTGTAACAAGCTATGGCAAAATTCAGTATGTATTTAGTGTAAACAAATAGTTTGGTATTAGTTCGTTAAGACATCCAAATATCCGGATACCAAAAACTGGAGTCCTAGTTTATATCTGCTGTCATAAGAGTATCAAGCCATTGTAAGTTATCTGTATGCTAGGAACTTGCCGGTATCAGAGAAGATAACAAAATTAAACAAGAACAATTGCCTGGGAAACAGGAACTTGATGACAATGAACAATTGTCTGTAAAACAGGAACTTGACAACAATGACAAAGAGATGATAGAAAAATTGAGAATGAAACTGGCTGAAATAAGAGGAATTGATTTTAAAGCAAAAGTCTTTTAATGATGCTGTATGTAGGCATTTAATTGAATTGGAGAAGTTGCAGAAAATTACTCGGGAGCAATTGAAAAAGCTTTTTAACACTTCAGAAAAAAGTTATAGAAAAGAAAGAAGAGCTTGTTATAACAAGAAAGGAAATATCTGTTCTGAAAGAATAACTAGCAAAACAACCTGATGATCCGTGGGAGAAACAAAATGGGGAGAAATCAGAGAAAGTTTCAACTCTTTAGAAAGAAGTTGCGGAAAAAGAGAAGAGCTTGTCATGACAAGAAATGAAATTTCTGACCTGGAAAACTCTTTACCTAAGCCAGGACAAAGAGCTGATTCCTCCATCATCCAAGAAAGCTCTAAAGAAGCATGCATCTGCTAATACAGTCAT
Organism: Spongia lamella; assembly: GCA_963930835.1. NCBI lineage: Eukaryota > Metazoa > Porifera > Demospongiae > Dictyoceratida > Spongiidae > Spongia > Spongia lamella. Next base: position 21,379,326 of record OZ005746.1, on the reverse strand, counting down.
ATACAATTGTAGACTATAGTGGCAATAAATATCATATTCATAACTTTAACCTACAAACACTATACACAGCCTCGTGGAATTGGTAATCTGTTTCATGGATAAGATTTTTATGAATTGCAAAAGTACAGTATTTAATTGGACGGCATGACTGAGGTTAAAAATCAGAAATTTTACCCAATAGGCTATATGTGCCCTAATCTCTAAGTGAGAAGTTTTCTGGCCTTCAGGAAACCAACAGTTTTCAGAGTTTCCATCTTCAATTTGGTGAGTATCCCTTTCTGACTCTAGCAGCCCTGCCTTCTCAGGCTCCCCTATTTAGGGATCTCTGATTTTCTTGCTTCCTTTGTTAACACTGTGGTCAATAAAGTTTCTGCTTTGCAGGGTTGCTTACAGGACCATGAGAATCTACAGGTGGAGTTACATCTACTTCGTAGTTGTCTTGGTGTCTGCAAGATTAACCATCTGTTATGTACAGTTCCTCCCGATTCCATTTTGCCAAAGCTTCAATTATTTGATAGTAATCTTTGTTGCTCTTTGTCTTGTATCTGTAATGCCTCTATGTCTGATCAAGCTTGGTGCCAGGCTACTTTGCCTCTCTCTCTTGGTGATTTGGGTCTGCACGAGGCTTCATGTGTTTTGCCAGTATCACCATTTCTGATGTACAGTGCAAAATTTTAAAGGGGCAAATATTGATGAATTTGATGATTTGTCAAAGTTTTAGCTACCTTTCTTTCCAATAGCTATTTGTATGTAAGGCTGATACAAATCATCAAAATTTTACTCATCAATATTTTTCCTAACCCCCAATTCATCATGCCACCATCAAAATTGTGAGCTATATGGTAATTGAAGGACATACTCTATAAAAGAATAGGTGTATTAAGTACGTATACATAAGCACAACTCTGTAGCTTCAATTATAGGTAAATAACAACTTTTTTCACAATTACAGTAAGCTTGACCAATTTTTCTTACCATTGCAAGAGTAACCGGCAACAGAAAATGTTCTTCAGGGATACACAGCAAATCACTTACTAGTTTCAAATTTTATGTACGTAGGAAAGATTTTATACGTGCCATAACCAAAAGTTTTACTTTTAGTTTTGAATTTTAGCTATAGCAATGAATTCACTGTATACATATGTATAGCAGTAAGGATAATTTAATTTGGTGCTGTTTACTTATTTATAGTTTTGGTTAAACAAAAGTAAAATGGCCATATCAAAATACAGTATAAAAAGTGGCAATCGGTACGACTCTAATCTGTTTAAATGTGATGGCCTATCATTAATACATGATGTGACTATACTGCAAAAGTGGATACAATTATTGAGCAAAGAAGTTGGTATGGAGCTTACCCCTACTATTGCACTGATGAAAAAGTTTACATAATAACCAATGAAATTGTTAACAGAGTTAAGAAGCTACATAAACAAGGATCTCGTCTGATGAAGATGTACTTACAGAAAGACAGGGAGATGTAGCTGTCCCTTAGTGATATCAAAGGTCCTCAAGAAACTGTACTGGGGACTGAACTGAAGAAAACACTTGAAGAGAAGGGTAAGTTAGAGAAAGAGAACAAAAAATTAGTGAAACAAAAAGCCACACTAAAATGTCAAGTTACCCGCTTGGCTGTGCAAATGCAGAAGGCACAGAGTAGTGGTTACCGGCCAACACGTGGGAAATCTAAAAACAAAACAAAACGCTGGTTACGTGAATTGAAACAACAACAATTTACCAAGTGTGGCAGCTCTTTGGTTTGGATGGAGAGTGAAGGGTACACACCATTGAACGTAACTGTGCAGAACAACAAAACAGGAGATACTGAGATCATTAACGGATGAATTACCTGGACCACACAGGAGTTCTGCATCAGAGAATGAGGTCAATACTTTAAAAATATGATGTTGTACATAAAAGATAAGTAGCACTGTTTATCATGAGATGGGTGTTGAGAAGCTGAATTACCTAGAACTTTGTGCAGCAGAAACTGGAGCCATAGTATTAAATTAAAGCGACTCCTTAATTTGCATAGAACCATTTGGGAAACAGAACAAGCTATGTGCAAGCAGTGTAACTGCAATACTTCATGATGTAACAGATGAAGATGACTCTTTTATTTATGTAACTCCAAAGGGCGAGCCAAAGGGAACCTTCAGAGGAACTGACCAACTTGATAAAGGCTGCAAATATACGTACTCATGTGATCACAAGATTTTGAAAAACTGTTTAAGTGAGGATTTAATGCTATTATAACAGTATACTTTAAAGGGATACAAAATTTGTTTTCCATCTTAGAACAAAGCTTCCACTGACAGCTTCCGCTTCAGTTAATTACATACGTAGCTAAGTCTATGCAGCCTCAGCAAGGTTACATATTTTCAAGAAAGAAGCTTGGCCATGAAAATACATTCAGCCAAAGGTTTTAAAACAGCTAGTCTTCTTTTCCAAGTCTGTCCTTAGTTACTAGCAATACCCGCAAATGCCATAAATGTCACATGCAATTATGCAATGTGCAATTAGGCATACTTTTACAAAGCTGGGCCATTAAAATTTTGACGAGCTTTGGCTCTCTTGGGTATTAGTTGAATGCTATAGATATAGCTATGGCCATTGCAAGGGCTATTGCTACTATACTGCCTGCATGCTTAATTCACAGCTAGCTATAGCTATATCTATTAGTCTAATTAGCTACATGTATGTAAATAGCCAGTAACTATAGCTAGCTGTGTCAATATCCTGCCTTTTTATATACGTACCTATGGCTATACCTACCATATATGGCTAACATAATAGCTACAATTCTACAATTCACTACTTTATTACTTCTTCTAAATTACAGGTGCTAATTTTGTCATTGGAAAATAAGCTATCATCATCCATTGTAGCTGGATTAGTATCTGGCAATTCCAGTAGAGGTTCAGATTCTTCAAATTCTATAAATATATACAACTACAATATAGCTAGACATGTAGACCTTCTAAACTTGTTTCTCTTGTCCTTTGCCAACTATCTTAGGGATCATCCATTATTTTCAGCATTTTCACAAGCGTACAGAGTGTACGCTAGGGGGGAGGGGGTAAACCCAAGTTGTACGCTTTAATAAAATGTTGGTCTTAATAGTAGCGCTATAATAAAATAATTCATAATAATTTAGCACGTGCGTTTCACTTTAAATAAAAATGGCGGAAGATGAGTCACACCTGGAGTCTGAACGGTTTCTTCAAGAGTTGGCTACGCAGCCAAGTAGTGTACACAAGGCTCCAAATAATCACTACCATCATTTTGTCAATGCATACGTTCTGACAAACCAGACGATGAAGCGGGCAGATGCAGTGAGGTGTGCTCAAACAGAATGGAAGCAGCGGGTTGTGGACAGCGAAGAACAGTATGTTGCACAACTGAGGAAAGCAGGAGTACTTAAAGCGCAACAGGATGAGGCAGATAGATGCATTTTAAGGTACAATTTATAAACCGTTGGCTGCTCATAGCTAGGTAGCTATGGCTAGACCATTTTGTGTAATATTTCACAAAGCCAGACTGCTTTCGGCCTACTGAATGCACGTAGTTGCCTACTGAGTCGCTAGATAGCTAGCTGTAAAGCAACTTGATACATTTGAGGCTGTGACTAGTAGCAGCTCCTCAGGATTGCTAGCTGTATAGCGGCTAGTTTAATAGTAGCTGGCGACATGCACAATGTATTAGCTACCTACCACTGTTGTTTTCCTTGCAGACATGCACAGTGAATAAGGAAACTGAGATAGTGGAAGAAAATTCCAGTATTGCTACTCCTGAAGCTTGTGACCATGCACAGAGTCACACTGTTGAAACTCAGCAAGTTAGTGCCGGTGCTGCAAGCTGTAGTGGTGATGGTAATTTCCTGTGATCAAAGATAGGTGCCATAAAGATGGGATGGCTTGTATTCCTGACTGGATTGTTTGTCAAGTTTATGACATTGATTATTCTGTGAAAGAGATGGTCAGTCCCAGCTCACCCTGTCATCTACAGTGAGTGTTGTCCCTGAAGAAGGCCTCTTGCATTTACAGCAATCATGTGTAAGCCTATTGGAAAATGATGGGGAAGATTTGTCACAAAGAGTAAAGAAGCTGAAGGAGGATTGTGAGTTAGTAAGAAGCCAGTGGAAACACATGCAGTAAAAGAAGGACACGTGCAACAGAATTATGTATGAAGACCTTGCTGGTGTATTAAACCTGCATGGATTTAGCGTTGGGCCCAAAAGATTAGAAGGCTTTACTCTGTCTGTAACCGAATTCGGCACATCAAGAAATGATCACCGTATAATACACGACAACAGATGATGTGAAGTGTGCCATCTGGCCGTAGCTACTATAACGAAGAGAGGAATACTGCAACAGGTGTGGTAGAATTTATACATGACTCTTATGCAGTAGATCAAGCCATCAAAGAGATGATTCGAACGGCTGGTGACCTACTGTTGGCTGTATTGGCTGACAAAAAGCAAATTAGATGTATTACAGTTGCTGGACTGGCAGCAAATTACAGTACGAGGTAAGCCAAACTTGTGAAGTTAATGATGAACTGTGTAGAGGAGACATCTGAGGTGGTGCAGGCATGAGAAGCGATGCCATTTTGCACAGCATTGAACATAGTCTTAAATGCCATCAAATTGTAACGTGTTGTAATGTCAAATTGTAAATTGTAACGCGTGTGTTGTGTGTGTGTGTATTTTTTTGTATGCAAGCACTGGGTCCACTGCGTCCAGCACTGTATTCATAGCCGCCCATGTAACCACCACCACCAGCACTGGCCCCAGTACTACTACCACTACTATGAACACCTCATCTGCGTTCCTGCAACAAGAGGTCAGTATATTACCACTTTAGAAATCCTGCATTCCTGTAGCTGTAATACCTTATTTATTCAGTTATGCCCAGGTACTCTGACCACTTCGAATGACAGTTTCATCTAAAGATCTGCATACCATTACTCTCTACACAGGTGTACTGATCATGAGCCTAACCGGGCATCCCAAGTGGCGTGACAACTCAACCCACAGGCCGCAAACCCTGCACAATACAACACTGAACTATTTTTAATATAAAAGCATTATTTTAGTAGAGACAGAAGAAGAGGCAGAGAACAGTTAGTTTTTATTGTTTCATTAATGTACCAAACAAGTTGAACAACTTTGTAGATTTCACTGAACATGAATTATAATTTACATTATAGAGATTTCCATAAACATCACTTTTAAGCTGGATAGCTTCCACACTTTTTGATCACACATGTAATTTAGGCATTTTAACTGTATTCATCTTGATCATCATAACAATTCACAAACCAACACATGACCAACCCGCACGCTGTTTTTGTGGGGATGAAATAGGATTTATTAACATGATAGTAATGGTGTAAGCACAAGTTAAACCATTTGCATATTTGCATAATATTATAGAGTTGTAAGAACTCTTTACTTCAAAATTTGCAACCATTTCAGGGACTGAATAACTTGCAAATAGTGCATATGGGTGATATACATAAATCACTGGATTGTTATTTCAACTATGGGTTGCAAAATAGAATTTATGACTCATTACAAACCACCCTTACTACAGAATCTGAGACAGTTATTGTTAAATAGTTTACATTCCAAAAGTTCCCATATACGTATATGTAAAAATTGCTTTGAAAAGTGGTAGTGTGGCCTGTATGCAATAGCAATCATGACGGAATTGGTGTTTGGACAAGATCCTGCTCTGATCAAAATAGTTATCGGGCACATTTACATAGGCGAATGTTTTGAAGCTGGAAATATACAATTGTTTCCAACTGTAAAAAGAGACAGATTAAAGTCAGGGTAAAAAAGGAGCAGACTGCCCAAAGATGACTTTTCTATGATACAGTGTGATAGTTGTGGGAATGGTAACATTTCTAGTGTATAGATGTATCACCTTATGATATACCAGAAGAAGCTAACTGGCATAGTTAAAATGTATACAGACATAGCCGTACTAGTTACTACTATGCATTGCTAGCTACCATGCATAAACTATGGCCATTTATTATTTGATGTGTAAGTTAGGTAGTTATAGCTATAGGCTTGCATTCCAAAACACATTCAGCAATATTCTAATGGTTAATTGAAGTAGCTATGTAGCTGAATTCTAGTAAAAGGAGACAGATAACAATCACCTTGCCCTCAGTGGAAACAACTGCTACCTGGGTAAGCAAGTATAATTTAGATGGGAAAGTGCTTGTGTTCTCAAAATGAAGTGGGTGATGGTGCATCCAGTAGGGTATACAATGGAACTCTAGGTGGTAATATAGTTGTAGTTAAACAGCTCAGCATTATTCTCCTCGATTGTCTTCTGTTTTAATCAAGTGATATACCACTTTCACACCTTACATCAAAGGATGCAGGTGTGGTATAACCTGGATATCAGCACACTTGGCTGTGGTATAACAAGGACATCAAAGGTATAAGTGTGGTATAACCTGATGTCACCTGTTTGAGGTGTTCAACACCTTTAACTTACTCTTTATATAGTCACACCAATGCAATATCGATTGTGGTTTTTAGTTTTATAAGTTGATTATTAATTGTGCATGCGTGGGAGTCCGCCCCAAAACCATTCACCTGAAATGAAGCCTGAATAGCCAATCAAATAAATCCTACTGCTTTTCAGTTTCTTTTTACGACACTTGCTGGCGATATTACTGATGGGCATGGCATTAGTAATAAAACGCATCGTGAATTCCTGCCAAAGAAAGCAAGGAATGCTGTACAGTAAAAGGCATTTAAACAGTTGTACATTACTAACAAGATGGAGCGCTTTAGTTTTAAAAGTGGGCGTTACCAAGCGGTAGCGAGCGTTACTGGTTTACAGTAATAATCACGGCTTTAGTCTATTTTATTTACAACACTCACCATTATATTAGTAATTTTCAGTCCATTATAAGTGTTGTAGGTTTATAAAAAGTTGTGGTAAACCAACAATTACCGTTACTACCACGCAAGAACGTCATGACAACGATAAAATAGAGTCCCACAATCACAACGAATACCCATTACTATATAAAGAGAGCGAGACTTTTGCATTAAGTTTGGGCAGATTTTAGAGTGCCGGAAGTGTAATATAATGCTTATAACATGGTCAGTCGGGATTTGCCTGATATCGTGCGTATATATCAGGCAAATCCCTCCTGACCATGTTATAAGTATATGTTATAGCACCACCGCGAGTGATGTACGGAAAATACAGCACGAGGGGTGGGGGCGAGTGGTAAATACAGCACGAGGCGTAGCCGAATGCTGTATTTACCACGAGACCCCACCCCGAGTGCTGTAGTTTTCCGTACATCACGAGTCGGCGGTGCTTTAACTCATTTATTGTTTTTGTGTGGGAAGATTATCAGTGTTATTTTGTAGTGATAGACTTAGTGCGATGCTCTTAGCCAAGTTAGTATTATGGTTGATGCTTGTACAGTATATCTAACGCGATGGTTTGTGATAATCTGCCATTCAAGCACGTCGGAGTGGTTGTTCAACGTGTCAGGCGTGAAGCTTTTTAGCTTATTGCAAGGCTTACTGGCTAATGCGATGTCGAGCGCGCTATGCATTGTTTTTAGCTTATTGTAAGGCTTACTGTAGTCTCGCCAGCCAGATCTTTTTTTTGGCGAAGGTCGTTATCGCTAGGCTTACCGTCTGACGCAATGCAGCCCTACATGATGCTTAAGTCACGGCTTTTATTGAAACAAGTTAGTTGAATCTTTGTGTTTAGGTGTGGCAATAACCTTTGAAGATCCATTTAAGGAGTGTTAAGAATCCATAAAGGTGGGCAGTAATTATCAAGGGGGGTTGTTTACAGCAGCTGTTGCAGACGATAATTGAAATAACTGTACTGTATTTGTTAACCACAGTGCTGTATTTCCTATACAGCACACTTGATATCTAAAACAGCCTACTAGACATTTTATGGTAAATACAGTACTACTTTTCTCTTTGATCCGCCCACGCAAAAGACAATAACCTTAACTTATGAACCAATGTTTAGCTTTGAGAATATTAATTTGGTGAAAATATTTGGTATTTGTCCTAAAGTAGGGCAAATTGTGATGGAGCATTGCAAGAAAGTCATAGAGGGTTGCACTGTTCATACATTAAATGATTTAGGAAATTGTATGCCAAAAGAACTTACGATGTCAGCATTATCTGATGTTGCAGAGGACCTGGCATACCTTCACAATCAGGGGGTAGTACATGGTGATACAAGTCCCACAACGTAATAGTTAGTGGCAAGTATGAAGGAGATTACATCTTCAAGATTACAGATTATTCTGGGATTGCTTCTGCCAAATTTCATCAAAGTCCTCTTGTCTTAACAATTTATGACACCAGGATATCTTGCACCTGAACTTATTGGAGATGAACCTATTATGAGTGACTGTGTAGACCAAAGGTCTGGCACTACCCTAAATCATGTATCATTAAGTACGGTAGTACTTAATACGGTACAGCTCGATTTAAACTTTAAAAAACTAGCATGCGCCGTTGCACACGCACTACACGAACAGCAAAAAATTTGTTGTGAGCTTGCGAGCGCACGAGAACTTGATGACGTCTCAGCTGCCCGAGAAAGAGTAAAATTACTCTTCGCGAGTCTAAATAAGCTCGTAACCTGAGTGCACTTGACACGTGGCATTGACTCGAGTATAGCACAGATGCATGTAAATACACAGCAACGTACATACGTACCTTGTAGCTGGCCGGGAAGGTTACCTGCAAGTCTAACTTCTTTAAGATAAGGTATTACACGCCCTTCCATTGTCTGGTTAAGAACAAAAACATATATCACGTGCACACGTTATTCTAAAAATTTTATGCGACTAACACGTGCTTGTCAGCAGGCACATTTATTTGACAGACACGAAGACTGACAAGATCGATTGGAATAAAGGTAACACTGTTTTGTTTGTTTTAGCCTTCTCGTCTTTAAATCGCTTGTATGCGCATAATGAATGACACGTGTCCTTTTCCCTAGTATGCTCGTTTGATGCAGCCTACACGTTACTCGTGGCGATCATGACGATAACGTGCATGCACCGTACGCGAATCTCTCGTGCAGCTGTGTACAAACACGCGAGATTTTTGAAAATACTCGAGTAGAGTTACAAAATACACGCGTGTTACCCACTCACGTGCTTAAAGTTTAAATCGAGGTGTACCATAGTAGGGATCACTATGAAAAACTATGGTTTCCAGAATTTTTGTATTTTTATAAACAACCTTATAACAGGTTTTAGCTGAAAAAACCTACCTGGATGCATCAATAGAAACACGCTTTAGCGCTGCTTTTAAAAATAATTTTATGTAACCTTTTGTTTTCTGTTTATTACTACTATTAGTCAAAGCAGTCATTATAGCATGATATCACTGTTCAGGTAGAAAAGGCTAAATCTAATCGACGGTATGCGTGCTTTATATTTTTTTAGAAATAAGCGAGCTATTACTATGAAACCTACAGCTTATGAGGATTACTAACCAAATATTTACTCTGCCCCACTCAACCCCGTCAGTCCCGATTTTTGTATTGTAACCTATGGGCTCACGTGAAATATTTTTAAAAAGCGCTTGCTTATCAGTTAAATCGCAGATCGGATGTCACCTTATGATATCACCTTATTTGTGACGTCAGGGGCAAAAAGTATTTAAAGACCCGTTCCATAACAAAATCACTAATTATAATGTCTGATTCAGCTAATCCGCAGAGTCACTGTGACGAGTCTGGCAACACAACGAGGGCCCAATGCAGCAGCTCCGAGTTACCTACATCGGGGAACGTGCACATGGACTCCCAATTGCCCCCACTGGGCCTGACAGGAGCAGGTCAACCATTATCTATGGGCCAACCATCGGCATGGCGGTAAGTAGCTACTGATTCAGTTAAGGCCATCACGATTCCAAATGAGTTCCAGTTCAGTCCCCGTTCAGCCTGACTCTACTGAGTAATTATTTATTAACTCAGTATCAGTAACTCGCAGGCAGCCATGGACGCCTGGTCCCTGGGAGGTTGTGTCTATTTTACGAACTGGACGATGACTTGGGGACCGGACTGGACGAGACGATATTTTACGGCATGTTCTGCGGACGAGACAATATTTTACAGACCTGTTGTGGGCTGGACTGCATGTTCTGCGGACGGGCCGGATCATGATATCATGATTTTACAGACCTGTGTGGACTAGAGATAGCTATATGATATTTTTTCAGTTACGGATGGCCTTGTATACTTTGCGGACGGGACAATATCACACGACCGCTGTACCTGGTAAAGTATTTTAAGGAAGGGCCGGACTGTCATGATTTTGCGGACGCGACAGGACAACACTGATTTACGGACCTGTCGTTGATTGGATATGCGTAGCTATAGCTAGCCTGTGTAAATCACATCATCGCTTCATAAGCATCTTCCAGTGATAGCCGTGGGCCTTGCTTCTTCCCGGCACTGATAGTGCCGGGGCCTCCATACTCGAATACTTAGTGCACGTGTTCACACATTCCAAAATTGTATAACACGTGATATTTTGTTAAAATTTTTGTGGCAATACAGATCTAGACTTGCGTAAGTATTTCAATTTCTTAGTAATTAAATTCAATAGTAATGTGTAATTTTGAAACATTGTACCTTAATTGCGCCCAGAATAGAATTGTAAATACACCTGTACATATGTGTATCATCATGAAAATTAATGTACATATATGGTGAGCTCATTGTGTGGGTATGGGTACAATTGTGACATCACATGTCTGGAATAACCTCCCTCTATTATAATTAGACCTGTGTCTGACCTATATTAATAAAGGTGAAAGCCTGCATTTGGTATCGTTAATATTATTATAGACAGCACCTTTGAGCATCATATAATGACTGAAAAGTGTTCAGACACATGTCAGTACAAGATAACATTTACTGGAAAATAATAAATGGTGCAGAAAATTCCAGCAATAGACTGTACATATTAGGGACTTGTTTCAGTTAGCTCAGTATACTATCCGCTTGCAATATCCACTTTTTAACTGAAGTGCTTCATCTCGTCGACATAAAATTTCATATAGCTATCATATCATAATATAGCTAGCTAGCTAATTTCACCTATGTCGTGCAGCACTAGTATAGCTAGCTACAACACCAGTTACATATTTTTATACTTTATATAGCAGCAATGTTTGTGCAGATAGCGGTAGTGAAGAGAGTCACGGTGATCATGATCAGATGGAGGTGGACCAGATTCCCCCTCCATCTCACCCCCATGGCCAGGTTTTGGCGGAAGCACTTGACCCGGCTGTCTCCGCCGGTATGGAGGTAAGTCACAGCATAGATAATACACACCCCATATGGATATGAAACTAATTACGTGTGCGCATGGTTTCTACAGAATATAAAGTTCCATCCTAGTTTCGTGCGCCTAAAAAGGGGGTAGCTAGTGCTAATACATGGAATTAGTATTTGGAATCTGGATTGTGTTCTCTCCAGTGCATAGTGTTTCTATAGTGCTTTTAAGCGCTTTATATCACTCAGGCTCTATCTTAACTGGGAATACTGATGATATATTACACTGTTAAAACTGGGGTTTGTAATGCACACCCAATGGTATGTTATACACACCATGATGCTTGCATACCAGTGGTTGTGTTTCCATATCATACCATGTTGGTATGTAATGCACACCTTATTTTCTCTGGTATTAGCGCTACATAAATAAGCGCCTGAGTCATGTTATGGATTATAAGATAGAGGCGCAATATATTAATGAATGCAAGACAACGACCATATAATATATATTAGAAAAAGCCACAACAGCCCAAAGTTAAATTACGAAGCCTCTCGGAAGCATTGTTTGACGACAGGCGCATAAATGTTGCGGCGCTAAACCTGATCTAGACGAAGCAGTAGCGAAAAGTTGTAAATAAGGCTAAGGGCAATTTATAACTATAATAAATACACAGTTCATGTCTGGGTGATAATTTATGTTTTAAATTAATGCTCACTGATGCCGCAATGAGTAACCCTAGTTACGAAGCCCTTAGTAATGATGAAGGAATGGCTGGAAGCTGTAACACTACTGTACAGCAAACTTTGGCAAAAATTTCATGGGAAACAGCTACAGACAGGGTAACAACAACGATGGTTCATCGCGTGGCTCACTTGAATTGATTCGCTAGTCTAAGAGGAAGTTTAATAAGCATGCAAATTTTTTTCCTCCTGCTGAGTGCCCGGCTTAGTGCTATGGAGTGAAGATAACTGGTTGAAAGGTTATGTTCTGTTATTGAAATGTTAGACATTTCACCGTTTGTTTCTACTGATTTAGGACGAGAATAATGATGCTAAGAATTTATCATTAATTGTTTCTCGGGACACTGAGTCACTGCCCCTGTGGCTATGTAAATGTTATGAACATCCAGTGAATGCTGAATTGGCTGGTACGTAACTGGATACAACACATGTGGCATCTTGGAGTATTCAGTTGCCATGATGAATATTACTAAAGTCGCTGTATCCCTCTACAAACAATTTAATGAAAGGTATGTAAATTCAGAAGCATTAGCAGTGTTACAGTTGTTTTGTGTTTTGAACATGCTAGGATGTACATGACCAAGAGCAACTGTTTTCATGGCTTGTTTCAAAGGTATGTACTGGTTCGGGTTTGCTGTAGTAATCACAATATAATATGTATTAGTTAAAGCATTGCCCACGAGTGCTATATGTGAAATAAAGCACGAGGCGCGGCCAAGATGCTAATAAAGCATGAGGCGCAGCTGAGTGCTTTATTAGCATCGAAGCTGCACACCGAGTGCTTTATGTCGCGTATAGCACGAGCAAGGCAATGCTTTACATATATTTATTAATGTTTTATAGAATTTTCAAGACTATAACGCTTCGATATAAATGTACTCGCTGGTTCATTTTAGATTTAAGCTTGCTTAGGCGGTAAGTTTAATCAAACAAGAGTATTATTACATCACTTATGTGTCGTCGGTGTTTTGGCGAATCTTGCAGCTAGATCGTGTTCTCTCTTATTTGTATTTGTGTTGTATTAACAAGATAGTTGCATGGTTTGTACAAGACGTCTCGAAAGAATTGGAAACAAAAAGCTTGAGTTGCTTACAGCCTACTGGTATGTAACACATTCCAATGAGTTGTTTACTAAGGCGTTAAGAGTTCCATGCATATAACTGTACTTTATTAAGCTTTGAAGTTTCATAAAGCACTGTTGGTGGTTAAATAAAGCAATCTTCACACCTTAACAGTGCTTTATGGAAAATAAAGTACACTTTTGCCCTTTGATCCTCCCACGCAAAATACTATAAACTATGTTTATAGAATTCTTCTGATGCCAAATCATCAATCTATGTGTGAGCTGGACTGTGACTGTGCATGGCTGCAACCTATTGCCATTGCATGTACAACCAAGAGGAGAGTACATAAACAACATGGTTAGCTGTGTTATTGTTGTATTTTTGAACATCCTATAGGGTCATTGCAGGCACATATGAATGGCATACAACTGTTGTTAAAAGGTACTTGTTTGCATGCTCTAATATAATCGTAATATGTTTCATCTATAATCCATAGATTTATCGTTTCGCCATATAATTTGGTTCATCAATCTGTCAGGCTTTGGCCGGTGTTTCCAATGGAGAAAGGTATGTATGCAGTAAACATTTGTTAACTTTTACATCATTGAATTTTACTGCAGGGTGCATAGTAGCTATGTACAATGATACAGTAGAGATTGAGGTTGCTACAGCTGTAAAAGAAAAGAACGTAGTACGTAGTTAGAAGTTGCTGAAAAGTAGCCAGAAGAAGAAACTGTAGAAAACATATTTAATATTTCAATGTATTTATGTATTCATATTGAAATGTGTATTTCATACTGTTTATTGGGTGTGTATTTCATACTTTTATTTTTTTGGTGTGCATAACACACCAAAAATGGTGTGCACGGCCACGGTGTATGGAGGAATTACATACCAAAAAGGTGTGTAATACATATCATTGTTTTAACTGTGTATATAAGAATATTGAGTGTCAACATTTTTCTCTTAAAGGTGACAATGGCATCAGAGATACCTGCAACATCAAAAACGCCGGTTTGATTTAAACTCTGTGGGGCAATTCCAGGATATTGTCAACCATGGGTCAAAAATTTCAAAGTGGGTTTAGGGTATGCTCTAATGCACCATTTTAAAGCATAATAAATGAGGTTTCATATTCTGCAATTTTAGCCAAATATGACTAAAGAGTAATAAGATCTGATCGTTTTTATGCAATTACTATAGTAACAGGTCACAACAGAATCTTGTGCTGTTAAAGATCACATAACTCCTACAAGGTAGGAGTAATTGAGTTTTGCTTCCAATTTAGTATATTTGGATCATTTTTATAATTTTTAAGAACATTTGATATCAAAATATCGGTTACACTTACTAACGAATATTTTATGACTTGCAATTTTGGGATATATTTGGTTCTGTACGTCCATCACAAAAAAGTGCATCTTTTATAATTATTTCCATGATATCACAATATTTACTAAAACCATTTCATATTCTCTTTTAACTTTCTATTAGTCAAAACATTCACCCTTAATAGAAAGACCACACACCCCATGACTTACAAAAAAACTTGTGACAGACGTACAAGATTTTGTACGTCCGTCACAGCTTAACAAGCTTGCATTATGTAATTTGTTCTTGTAAAGCCGTGTTACATTTAACACTTTTGTACTGCTATGTACATCTATGTACATATATAATGGGGAGAGTCTCTTGCTGCAAGGATTCTTAGAATACAAAGGTGTTAATGTAGCAACCACCCCTTATGGTATGTACATGTACATAATATTATCGTCACTCATCAGACTTTTCATGCACTCACTAGAAGCTTCTAGAATACATATCATGTTCACATAATATTTTTAATTGTGACAGTTGTTCAAAAACAGAGCTGACATGATTAGAACATGATTGTATTCTAGAACATACTAAAGCAAGCCTGTTTTAGAAAGTTCTAGATAGTGAAGGTATCAAACTATAAATAGGAAATTGATTTAGTGTTGTAGCCATTCTAACTTTTCTGAAGATTGAATTATGTCGACAGCTAAAGAAAGACAAGCAAAGAGAAGGGCAAAGATCAAGGCTGATCCTGAACTGTATGAAGCTCAACTTCAAAAGGACAGAGAACGAAAGAAGCATCAACGTGAAGCTTTGAGAGAGACAATGTCAGAGCAGCAGTTACAAGAACATAAGCTGAAAGAACGGCTACGCATTAAGCACTACCGATCAAAAAAATCAATGAAAGCAAGAAGTAGCACAAATGATGGGACACCATACCGCTCATGGCAAGCATTAGGAAAGGCCATAAAGCGACTTAAGCATGGCCTTCCATCATCTCCTCGCAAGCAACGCTTTGTGGTTGAAAAACTTGCCAGATCAGTAGGAGTACCAGTGTGCTCATCATCTAAAAAGAATACTTCAGCAGAGAGTGAAGAAAACAAAGAATTGGTGCATTCTTTCTACAGGACTGATGACATATCATGGCAAGCACCTGGAAGAAAAGATTGCATAATCATTCGTGAAACAACAGAAGCGGGAGAGAGGATTAAGACAACTCAACAAGTTCGCTACATGATGATGTCACTACGAGAAGCATACAACAAACTCAAAGAACAATACTCGACCTTAAAGATGAGTCTCTCAAAATTCTGTGAGTTAAGGCCACCCAATGTCAAACTCTTTGACCATCTACCACACCAAGTATGCCTTTGCAGTTACCATGAGAATGTCCGGCTTTTACTACTGGCTTTAAGTGATCATTCATCCCTAAGTACAAAGTTTTCATCTTTCATTGAGCAAGTAACCTGTGATGCTACGTCCAAGAAGTGCATGACACGAGAATGCTCAACCTGTGTAAGTCTGATTGACGAGTTTGCACCAGAAAGTAGCTCGGTGACCTTGCAGTACTATCAGTGGAAGTCTATAGATAGCCGAATTGAGAAGGTAATCATGACTGACACAGTGCATGCTGTCTTTAATGAGCTGAAGAAACAGCTGAGTACCTTCTTACTCCATACCTTTGTGAAAAGAAAGCAAGCTGCTTCATTTGATTCCTTGAAGACTTCTTGTGATGGCAAATCCATTGTTTTGCAAGTTGATTTCTCTGAGAATGCAACAATTGCAGCACAGAAAGAAGTACAAGCAGCCCACTGGCATCACTCTCAGGCAACAATCTTCACTGCTCATGCTTGGATCAACAATGCTACCAATTGCAGTATGGTAGTAATTTCAGATGATCTTGACCACACAAAATACAGCATTTTCGTTTTTATGCAGTGTATTTTCCGAAGACTCCAAGCAAAATTTCCCAGTATAGAAACCATTAATGTTTTCAGTGATGGACCAACTTCTCAGTTTAAGCAGAGGTTTCTTTTTTCAAATCTACACTACTGGGAGCAAGACCATGACATTTCCATCAGATGGAACTTTTTTGCCACATCTCATGGAAAAGGTGTTGTAGATGGGATTGGAGGGACAGTGAAGAGAGCAGTTTGGAGACATATTCGATCTGAGAAAAGTCATATAACCTCTCCACAGGAGTATTCAGTTCTTGCCAAACAGCTTTGCCCAAACATTCAAGTTGAATATGTTACTAAGAGTGAGATTGAACAACAATTTACATTTTTGGATACCAAATGGGAAGGGGTGATGGCAGTTCCCCAAACACTCAGAGTCCACTGTATTCAAGCTTTTGGTGCAAATGAGGTCAAAGTAGCCGATATTTCCAGTGAGATAGAGGAAAGTTTCCGAGTGTGTCGAATCCGCAACTCAAGTATCACTCCTCTGACCAATTCAATGACTGAACAGGATTCTCCAATTGA
This sequence comes from Spongia lamella, assembly GCA_963930835.1. Taxonomy (NCBI): domain Eukaryota; kingdom Metazoa; phylum Porifera; class Demospongiae; order Dictyoceratida; family Spongiidae; genus Spongia; species Spongia lamella. Next base: position 21,362,406 of record OZ005746.1, on the reverse strand, counting down.
AGATGTAACCCAACCAGCACTGAACTTATCAATTGGAGTGTGGGTTGTTGTAAAATATGATGATGAAGAGTTTCCAGGGGAGGTGACCTGTATTGAGGATTCTGACATAGAAGTAAATGTCATGCACAGAAGTGCAAATGCTTGGAAGTGGCCAAGACCTGAAGACAAAATCTTCTATTCAAGAGATCAGATTGTACGTGTCATTAACCCACCAAGTGTTGCGGGCAATCGAGGACAGTTTATGTTTGAAGACATTTAGTATATACGTATGCAGTGTTTATGTTTAGTGCCTATTTATATTCAGTATATGTAGTTTTATGTTTAGTGTTTATGTTAAGAGCCTGTTTATATATTTAGTATCTAGCTATTATGTCTAGCCATGTGTACTTACTTTGTCTGAGTGTTTAGTAATGCTCAGAATGTTATGAATACTATCCTTAATCACACGTGCACGTCCATCACATATTTCATGTGCGTCCGTCACAAAGTTTAATAAGGATTATTTTAATTATATAATTTTCAACAGTTAGGCTTTGGGGATTAAACATTACTTCTGAGTCTTAGTATAAACATTTGTAAGAATAGGAACAAGATCTCTAGTAACTTCACAGAAATTTGATTTTAAACATTTCTACCTTACAATTTCAATTTTTCTGCGTACGTCCATCACAACCTTTTGACAAAGCCTCCATTCTCTCCTGCATCATAAGAGTGAAATTTATTTTGACTAATGACTAACCTAGGTTAAGCCTTTGTTGTGAATATGTATTGTATACAGATTTATCCTTTCTTAAACTAGCTACAGTTCAATTTGTTGTCTGAATTGTACGTCCGTCACACCGGAACCCACCTGTGGATTACCACAACATAATAGACCTTTGAAAGAAAGTCACCTATAGCATGCATGCATGTGTAGCTTGCATGATATTCATGTTGACATGCACATAACCCTAGCAAATGATGAAGAGTTTGTGTAAAAGGCAATCATAGTCGCGGTTAAATGGGTACATGAAATAAACCAGCCCAGAACAGGTGGCGCTTATTAGTTTCACATCCATAGGGGTGTGTATTATCTATGGTCACAGTGTAGCTACGTAGTTATAGTATAATTTTCTTGTGCGCTTGACTGTTTCAGGTGCATGAGACATTATAATATAGTTACTAGCTATTATTTAAGGCCATGCATTCCAAAATGAGAGTTTATCGATAGTTTCCCATTCATCCAAAAGCAGAATATTCCCTATGTGGCTATAGCTAGCTATATATCAAATAAGTGTATGGCTACATGACATATGACTGATGTGAGTCCATAATAAATGCGTATAATCATTACTTTATCCTACATGAGTTGTATAATTTTATACTTTAGCTATATATACGTATACTGCTAATTAGGGATACAACAATATGGGTCATTGCCATATTGCGTATTGCCTTTGAGTGTATTGCAATATATTGCCGTATTGTAATACGTATATGATTAAATTTGAAAAAGGAGCACATCTTAGTAAAATAGCAGGAAATCGTACTGTTTATTTATGGTGAAGAGGTCCATGAATTTTTGTAGTGTAATATATAATCGGATACTTACAGCAACTTTGAAGGCAATAAATGTTGTAATATATTGCAATAACAATATTTTTATCAGGTGTATTGTATTGTATTGCAGCAATAGATATTGCAATATATCAATATATTGTAATATTGTTGCATCCTTACTGCTAATTGTGTATATTGCATATTTACTGCAGAATCTGATGGTCATGAACTACTGGTGGCTGCGGGTTTCTTCATCACCAGGTAATTAATAACCAGTGCATGGAATAGCATAATTATATTTATATAGTACTAGACAATAGTAAAAATTTTCGATTTTAAAAAAGGGGAATAGGGATCGAAAAGTTAAAGATCAAAAAAGAAAAAGTATGGAAGCAAGAAGGCAGTTATGATCCCTTTTCTGACTGTACCAGGATTGTTTGCTGTGGTGATAAACTGTGTTAGAATGTGATTGTATATAGCATTATAGTTATATCACGTGACCTAGTGTGTTTGTATATAACGTTTAGTGTTATTATTGTGATCATTTGCTACATGCAGGTGTCTCCGGATCAGGTGGTAAGTAAGTTGTGTTGTAGACTGGCATATATGCATGTAGCCATAGTAACTGCATTCAATAATTAATGTGTTTATAAAATTTGTATTAAAACATTAGAAGCAAGGAAAATGCATTTATTCTATTCCTGGTAGTTATCATATAACTAGTTATCATATAACTAGTTACCAGATAACTACTTCCTGCCGGGTAGCTAGTTATCATATAGTCCGAGTAGTCAGTTGTAGCTATCACACGGTACCAGCAGTACTTATGTATGGGGACTTAGACTTTGTCTTCACTTTAAGTGAAGAAACAAGTGCAGTTAACTGAATTCGATCACAGATCATTTGAGTGCAACTCAAATGCACTAACAACAGGCCAACTAAGCGCTCACACAAGTGTTTCGGAATTATTAACTTACATTTGGCTGCCAGAACTATAGCCACCTCAAATTGCACCACCTGTTTGTAGTACTAGACACATGTTTATAAATTACTACAATGCTTCGACTCGTGTAATAACTATAAGATATCATACTTGTACTGTGATATAACTATAACTATAACTTTAGTTTAAAATTTAATTTTTGATGCATGTTTTGTAGATTGTACTAGCTATATGTATTTATATGGCGGCTAGCTGTACATGTGTTTCAAGGCGGCTTGTTTAGAGCATTTACTAATTTCAGAGCGATGCTACCTGTGAATAACTCACTCGTTTGTTGTGTACGGCCTGCTTCTTTTTGACCTCACGACTCACTATCATGAGTCTTGATAATAATAAGAAATGTAATTAATAATAAACATAATGATAATATGAAGAAGATGGAGATTTGAAGGTATTTATTTCACTAGTCACAGAAAATTATGAAAACAATCAGCTTAAGTCTCCCTTAAACGTGCATATGCCACTATAGTGGTAAACGCGTTTAATACACTGATCCTGCATATGCCACTATAGTGGTAAACACATTTAATACACTGATCCTGCATATGCCACTATAGTGGTAATAAACCACCCGTAACTAAACAAACTCCCACAGTTTCAATCTATATAAGGCCTAGAATAAAAGTTTTTATATATTATTCACCATTAAATTCTGATTAAACTGATGGTCGCATCAGCAAACATCTCCGATAAAAGCATCCATCAGTCCTCAGGAAGGCTCAAAGAAACAAAAAAGACCTTCTTCCTTCTCTTCTTCCTTATGAAATGTTTCACTGAAGAGTAGAGATCCATTACTGCTACTTTAACCAGATCTATAGTCTAGTCTACGCATGCAAGTAAGCCACTAGATACGCACGTGAGTACTTGGCACGACACGAGGGTTCTATCCAAGTGCCAAGTTGTCATGAGCGCTGCAAACAGTTATACTCAAAATGAGTGTAGCTTGCATGTGGTTTGCTTTTAACGAGTTTCGCACTTAGAAACAACTTGCGAGTACAAGTGGAGTACTCGCGAGTACAGGCAGACTACTCGCGAGCATAGGCGGACTACTCGCGAGTTTCACTATGAACGTGTGGATCAGTAGTGGGGTGCATGCGTGCAAGACACAAGTTTAAATTGAGCGGTACTGTATACATGTATTGCTAAGTTAGCTATAGCTAGCTATACATATATATGTATAAGGTATAGTTGGCTACATGTGTATAGCTTGCTATTCTTTTGTGTAGATGAAACAGATGGGAGCCAAGAAGTCTCCCACTATTCTACTGACAGCCACGGCTGCAGTAGTAGTAGTAGTGACGACGATATCGATGATCACAACTAGCAGCAGCAGCAGCAGCAGCAGCAGCAGCAGCAGCAGCAGCAGCAGCAGCAGCAGCAGCAGCAGCAGCAGCAGCAGCAGCAGCAGCAGCAGCAGCAGCAGCAGCAGCAGCAGCAGCAGCAGCAGCAGCAGCAGCAGCAGCAGCAGCAGCAGCAGCAGCAGCAGCAGCAGCAGCAGCAGCAGCAGCAGCAGCAGCAGCAGCAGCAGCAGCAGCAGCAGCAGCAGCAGCAGCAGCAGCAGCAGCAGCAGCAGCAGCAGCAGCAGCAGCAGCAGCAGCAGCAGCAGCAGCAGCAGCAGCAGCAGCAGCAGCAGCAGCAGCAGCAGCAGCAGCAGCAGCAGCAGCAGCAGCAGCAGCAGCAGCAGCAGCAGCAGCAGCAGCAGCAGCAGCAGCAGCAGCAGCAGCAGCAGCAGCAGCAGCAGCAGCAGCAGCAGCAGCAGCAGCAGCAGCAGCAGCAGCAGCAGCAGCAGCAGCAGCAGCAGCAGCAGCAGCAGCAGCAGCAGCAGCAGCAGCAGCAGCAGCAGCAGCAGGAGGAGCTAGGCTTTACTGAAGGTGTTTTAGTAGCTAGCTAAGTAGCTTAACTCCATGCACTATATATATAGGAGTTGTAGCTAGTAACCAGAAACTAGCTAGCTATAATTATATAGAACTACGCAAATAAACTATAGCTATAGAATAGACTAAACTGTATATACATACTGGTCTCTCATTTTCACTAATTAGCTAGAGTATTGTTATAATCGATTGTGATACAGTTTATTGAGGAAAGCGGAAAGGTGACAAGCAATAAACATATAGTTTCTTAATTAAAAGTGCTTTAAATTAAATTCAATGTCATTAATGTTGTTTCAGTGTCCTCGCCATGCAGGTTACCATTGATTGACATACTAACCTGGCACCCTTATATATACTGAGCATATAGCTATAGCTAATCATAATTGTTTACAAAACTATGTTGCGCATGCCCCGTGAGTTTGAGTCATCAGCCAGCTTGGTAGCTATAGCTACTATACTGCTCTAGTAGCTAGCCCCCTGATTATGTATGAACTTGTGTGTCCATCAGTACCAACTATAAGCTAGCACCAGTGTAGTTATACCTAGGACAATCGGGCAGACGTAGTTGTAGCTATTTGTGAAAATTCATTATAAAAAATTACGCTCTAGTTATATGTAACTTTTGCTTTTTACAGTAATCAGTATCACCATCAAACCACCTACAGTAACAAGTAGAAAGCGGGGGAATCAAGAAAATTCAGACGAGGTTAGCGATCTTCAATATATTTTAATTTATACATCAATATTATCTTTTAGAAAAGTGATGACTCAGAGTCATGCATATGGCCAGCTGCTAAAAAAAAGAAAAACTAAAAAAATAATTAAAAATTAAAAGGGAAGTAGGGATCGATATGCATGCTACAAAAAGTATGCAGCTGAAATAGGACTGATCTACACAACAAAAAGTAAGAAAACAAGATTAGCTGCATGGCTACTTGCTATAATGAGACACATTTTAATCCCTACATCTTGAAATGAGACTATAGCTCTATCAGGTTAGCCAAAAGTAGGGATTAAAATGTGTCTCATCTTAGCAACTTGCGTAGCCAGCTTATTCACCATGTCTTACATTTTAGCAAATAGCCAGCTAATCTTACTTTTTGTTGCATAGATCAGTCCTATTTCAGCTGTCATGCTTTTGAGCTTGTTTCCATACTTTTGTAGCATGCATATCGATCCCTACTTCCTTTTTAGATTCTTAATTTTTTAAATCACTAGTATGATTTCAAATCAGTTTGATTTCCAACTGATTTCTAATGCTTGATCTCTGATCTCTAGCTAATAATTTCTAGCAGAGCATACAAGATTTCAGCTAATGTTGGACCATTCGGTAATGATAATGTTTTAATCATAATACTGATTTATAACCTACCATTCTACTTTATGAATTATCACTCTACTTTAATGTATAAATCAAACGACGATACACTGGCATCTCACCTGCCAGGTTGGCATTTATAAGAGTACAACAATAATAATTAGTGTAAATGGCATCCAATTGTGCTAATTCTGAGCTTGCTAAAGCACTGTTAACTATTGCTGATACCTTTTCCAGCTTCACATGCCGACCAGAGATTTCCTAGTGCAGTTACAGCAGAGACCACCGGCCAACCAGAAGTATAGTAGATAGCTTTAATTCAGCTATGTAGCTAACTTTTTACTGTTCAATAATTAGCTAGCTACTAGCTATTTCACGCTGTGAACAACACCTCAAACGTGAAATTCCACCAAGCAAAATTAATATCATTTATGTAGTTATATTTCATGTGGTTGTAAATGTAATACGCATGATATTACGATATTAGCAATGTGTAATAACTATTGCAATAATCTGCCTAACAATCTTTTTAAGAACCTAGTATAAATTGTGCAATCTTCTATAGGAAACAGCTGGGACGCAAAATGGATGGTTCAACCTATAGCTATGTAGCTATCTAAAATTTTTATACAGCCATTAATGAAGATACTTAACACATAATAATGTCATTACTACAAATAACTGTATTTTAGTGCCTACTGTAGCTGCTTGCAATTATACAACTGTATAGTCTCAAGGTTAATTTCTGAGGACAGGTGTTTTTGACCTCAAGAGTTCATTTGTAGATTATTTTCAATTTTTCACTGTGTTTACAAATAATATTCAATTTTACATTGTATTGCATAGCTAATAACCAAGTAGTCAATTTGTTAAAATTCTGTTTGTGAGAGTTCTGTGTATGCTTCATTTGCCAAAGTTTTTCGCTGTCAAACTTTTGAACAGTACAATATGGTACATAGCTAGCTATGTGTCCACCCACAAAGAAGTTTATACAAAATTTCTAAATTCCATGTGAGCTGTATACGGCAAACATTTGTAGGCAAAATTTTGTGATTAGAATACGGTAGGAGTCAAAAAAAGGGAACGTTTTGTAATTGTACTACAAAAATACTACAGTACTTTGTAGTTAAACTACCCTGCGTACTACGCAACACTACAATCGTACTATGCAAAGCTACAGAAAACTACAGATTGTACTACACAAAACTACAAATCGCACTACACAAAAAAACTACGCAAGTCGTGCCATAGAGTATAGAGGCGCATAGCTACGCGCCTCTATACTGTATGGTCGTGCAATGTACAATAATCTGTGTGACTTTATTTTTTATATAGGTCTGTAGCAGCTAAAAGGAATGACGAAGAAAGGATATTTGGCCACACCAGCATTAAATACAGGGTATAGCTGTAGAGTACATACACTATACCTTGCACTATACGCTATGTGACACACTGATTTATTTATAAAGCACATCGATGTATAAACTACAGTAACACGTATAAACTATACAGCAAACACGAAACTAACCTCGGGTATAACTCGATGAATAAACGTCCACACTATCGGCAAGCTGATGTAAGCATAAACAGATTAGTCTAGTGTCACGTGAAATATTTTAGGCTATATAATTATAAGCGCCGTGCTAAGAGTGCACCAATACTTAAGCGCTTGCAAGAAGAAATGTAGAGCTGGTCAGTCGGCAGCGATACGATGTAAGGTAATAATATATTAATAATATTTGATGTACAATATATTATATATTATAAATACGGTAATCGGCCCAAGTAGATGCCCACACTATCAATGCCGCGATCGATGCCTAACCTATAAATGAATATACGTAGTGAATAAAGCAAATTGTACACACAACAATAAATCGTACTACAATGCGTAGTACACAAAACTACAATGTGCACTACGCCAAACTACAATGGTACTATGCCAAACTACAGGCGTACTACGCATCGTACTACATAAATTCGCAATTGTATTACATTACACTACACTATAAAACGTTCCCTTTTTTTGACTCCTACCATAGAAAGAGGAAAACTTTCATGATAGCAGCTTCTTTAGTAATGAATGCCTAATGTAGTAAACTATATTCAATGGAAAACATTGGCAGTTGGGTAAAAATGTGAAATTTTCTCCCCTCAAACTTTTTGCCATATATGGCAGTTAACTATGTGCATAATTTCATAATTAATTGATGCACAGTAGATGTCTTCTCTTACTTAAGTGTGCTTTTAAATTATATATGTGCAGAAATCCAAAATGTCAACAACTGTTTACTTCGTTCCCAAAATGGCAGAGTTCTCATCTAGCAGGACACCTGCTACAGTTCAACTTAGCACTATTATCAAATTTAAATATTTTCATTGATAATAAGAATTTACCACAAGTATAGTTGGATGATATCTGGATCACTGTAGTTTCAAACATTCCCACTGCCTTCTCAGTATACCAAAGCATCTTGCCAATGCATCTAAAAGGTACAGTATGCACATCTATAGCATAGTTAATTTCTGCATGGTGATGTCCAAGCATTATCTCATTTCCCTCTTGCCTACTAGCCAACTCAATAAAATGTCTAACTAGATCCTCACAAAGTGGTATGCATCTTGGAAATATCCTCCAAATCCTTCAATGCATCTAAAAGGTAATAATATATAGTATAGATAAACTTTGCATGGTAAAATCTTTTGGATACTTGCACCATTATGTGCAATACTGTAATTCCAAACATCTCCTCAGCATTCTTCACAACCACAATTCAGTATTCACTTTGTCTAGTAACTGATGATGGCTCTTCTTCTCATGAGTGTTAATAAGAGGAATTTTAATTGCAGCTTTTCTCAAAGATACGGATCTGTTTTACAGACTTTCTTACATTGACTAGAGGTGGTTCACATAGTGGTTATGGGTACAGCTGCACTCAATAATAAACTAAGCTAAATCCATTGGTTTACTTTTTATTTCAATTTCATTGTGCACTATGCCACCTCATGCTAAATATAATGCCATATCATCATGTGATTTAATTAAGTATGTTGAAAACATTTATGTTGCAAAATTTTGAAGGGAGGAAATATTGACTAATTTGATGAATTTTTAGCAATTCGTCAAATTCTACCATTCAAAGTTTTCTTCCAATAGCTGTTTGCATGTAAGGCTGATACAATTCGTTAAAATTTTACTTGTCAAATTTTTCCACCATCAATTTTTTCAATCGTCAAAATTTTGTGCTTTACAGTAAATATTTAAACAGCATCAATATCATCAATAAAGGCTTTGATGTACATGTTAAGGGGACAGACACATAGCTACGTACAGCGCTGTGCGATAATAACGTTAAAACGATAATTATCAATATCTAAATGTTATCGCAATAACGATAATGGCTGATAACATATCGATACTATCACAATGTACATTAGTGTGTTTACTGAGATTTTTAAATTAAATTTGAGGTGGCCAGGAAGCCATACCTCATGCAATCACTGAGGTTTAACACTTAAACAAGCACCAGCCTACCTCTATAGACTTATTGAAAGCAGTTACCTGGTAGCTATTTGATACTTTGCCTGACAGTTTATACATTGAGGCAAATAATGATAAAACTTCATGTCAACAACATTATCAAGATAATATCGTTTATCGAGATAATGTAATGAAATATTATTGGGGGTTATCGAGACATAACTTTTTCCATTATCGCACAGCCCTATTGCAGACATAAGCAATTCATGAATTTAGGTTGGTTTAAATGTAACTTCAAGTAAAACCCAGGTTTTGTAGCTAAACTGTGCAAGCAAAAACCAGACTAGCTACAGTATAAAATCTGAATAGTTATAATACTTGCCCTATCTTTATCCACAGAAGTTGTGAAGCAGAAGCCTGACTTTAATTTGCAAATTTGTAAGTGAAAATAGGCTGGTTTACGCTTGGACAGTTGTTAAAAGTAGAAAACATAACCAGGAAGATAATTGACGGATGGGGAGTCACCAAATTTACTAAATGCCTAATTTAAAAGAGGGAACCAAGCCAAGGTACATTAATTGTTAGTCGACTTGCCATTCTTCCCATCATCTTTCCATAAAATATTCTAGCCAGCTATCACTGTAGTAACTGATGCTAGCTAGGCAACAAATGTAATTTAGCAATGGTTACGTACTTGCTACAGTATATTGCTAGTCTAAACCTTCTTCTTTGATAATATAAGGTACCGCTCGAAGGTAATGTCAACTAGAATTGCTGTCTGCAGCAAGCCGAGCGCTGATTTATGAAGTAGAAGATACCGATGATGAGAAAGCAAAATTTATTTAATAGAAAATGGCATTGAAGAATATACAGCCAAGAAGTTAGTAAATCTGATAGGTGGACAAACTGGTTTATCTGCAGAGCAGGCATCTCACTACAAAAGGAAGTATGGGCTAATACCCAAACTGTTTATTGATGGTGTTGATTTGTTGGCTAAGGATGATAAAAAACTATGTTATAGGTTAATTACGCTTGCTAAAATATTGGCCAACAACAAAATACTGAAAGTAGTGTTGGTGAGTAGTGAAGTGCACGATTTTGCATAAGCGTGTGTACTGATGACAGGCCTTAGTGACAAACGACTGGTGAGTACTCAAGTGTGAATAGTAACTTCACGAGTCAACTTTAGTTTCCTTTAGAGACAATAAATATGAACCAATCCAATACTGAACCCATCTCTTAAAAATATTACCAATACCGACCCGATATACCGATATAGCAAAATGGTTGCCTTATACTGCTATAGTTAGCAAAATGTTCACTGATTTACATTATACAAACATGCTATGTTGTATCTTGTGATTTTAAGTCATTAATGAGCCAAAAAGTTAAGAAAAAGTAATCCCACAAGTAAAAAAATTTACATGTGATTGGTTATTTATACATATTTGCACTGGTTACATGTGTAGGTTGACACACTGTCTGAAAAGTAAAGTGCTAACCTACAGAAACCCATGGGACCCCGAGCTTTGTGCATCTCGGGTGCCTTAATTGTAAGAACGAATTAGTGAAGTGCAGGTTGTGCTCGAGCTGATAATGTGCAAAAGGTGACGCTGCGCTGTAGTATCAGCGGGAACCAGGTGACATTCTGTGGACGTGCAAATCATGAACGATATTTCGAAGCAAAAACAAGTTCAATATTTTGTTTGTTAACGTTAAAACAAGTCTATGGCATCACTATTGGTGGTAGAGGACCCTAGATTAGTGCAAGACCTACGGGACAAATCAAGTTGTAAGGGCCGTGGAAGTCACGCAATTTCAGGCCTATACTACATCGTGGCCGCTTCTACTGGTCTGTTTACTACCATTACAATCATACTATGGCCATCAAACGGTAAGAGAGAAACTATATACCGTATAGCGGGTTTTTTGAGGAGGAAAATTTTCACGAATTGCCCTAATCCAACTTTTCGAGGGGGAAAATTTTCACGAATCTCATCAAGAGCACACAGTGCCTAATGCTTTTGTAAATATTTCGAGGATAATATTTTCACGAATGGCTATAAATTCGTGAAAATTTTCCCCCTCGAAAAAAACCTGCTATACGGTAGTTTGTTTTTGCTATTTATGGCTTACATGTGCACTGGTTCTCGCTGATACTACAACACAGCATCACCTTTTGCACATCATCAGCTCAAGCACAACTTGCACTTTATGAATTCGTTCTTACAATTAAGAAATTCAGTACGGTTTAGGCACCCGAGATGCGCAAAGCTCGGGGTCCCATAGGTTTCAGTACATCTTGTGGCCTCCAAGTGGCAACCGGATGTTGCGCAACCTCAATTAGCAACCACTTTGCAACCGCAACATACCTTGGCTCTTGCGTGAAACTGGTACTCGTAAAAAACCTGTCGAGCAAACTCGAGTGTAATGCTCGCAATACTCACTAACATGTGAGCAAATCAGCCTAAAATGTGAATGTATGACTATACACTTGAGAGGAAAGTGGTAATGCTCGCAATATAGTGCAGGCAAATTATCAAGTTTAAATTGAGCTGTACCGTCAGAGGAATCAAAAAGGATCTATTTCTTATAGATACCTTGTTTTGCTCCATATATCCCTGTCTGAGGCAATATAAATATAAATTTAGTTGTGGGCGTGCACTCATTCGTAATAAATTCAAGCAAGTCATCAGCAAGGAAGCTGTCTACTTCGGTGTAGAAAGGTTTATTTATCATAATGACTGAGAAACCAATGTAGTCCTAACTCAAGGTGAGCATTACTACAGTCTAAATTAGTTAGACTTCATATCAATGGGATCTACAAAATTTAGGCCCTAATAGCACCCTTATTACGCCCGGGCACCACAACTGCCTTTGGATTTCAAAAATCCATAGACTCTTGTGACTTAAGTCTAACTATTATTTGGATGCTGGTGCGCTTGAGTCAGAGTTTCACCCACTGTCTGATGGAGATGTTAACATGGAAGAGAGTGCAGTGCAGGTTAATGAAAATTGCAAACATCAAGAGACCACTGCTAATGAGCATGGAGATCTTGAGGCCGCTCTCTTTGACGATGCAGACAACAACATTCTATCCCAAAGATGAATGACAAATGCTAAGTACAACAGTAAGGTGGCTGGCCTAAAAAATTTGCAATGTGATGCCTTTGATCGTACTATCATGAGAGAAAGGGAATCACTACCAGAACCACCCTATGTATTCATAACAGGTGCATGCCACTATACAGCAGCATCCCTGTGTACAAAGTTGCTATACTATAGGATCAAGTGTTAATCTACAGAGATGAAGTAAGGCAATGTGGTGTGCGGAATGAGGAACTGGGGTCCATGGTTAGTATGTCAATTCCTCCACATGTGGGGATATGAAGGGATGGTTATGAAAGCAAAGGAACAATTTTTCCTAATGATATGTAGCAGACAAATGATCCACAAAAATATTTCTTAGCTGATGCACAAGGGTCAAAGATAACAGACAACATTGGAAGAAAATTATGGAATCTGAATGAATATTCACATATTCATGGTATATATCTCTCAAAGACAAAGATCTACGTACATGATCATAGACATAATCACTACAATTTTAGTCTCTAAATTGCCATGTGTAATAAATTTACAGCAACAGTTTATAAGTGTCTTTGATGATACTATAACAACCACTCATCAGAAGGCAGATCATCAGACAAGAGATCATCAGAAAACAGTCCATGTGGTAGAGATAAGTCGCAGTGAAAGTTCATCAAATGAAAGTATGGAGAAATCTGTCATATATGTCATACTTTGAAGTACTTTATATGTATAGTGATACCAAAGGCTGACCCATTTTTAGTACCTGTATCTGTCTTAACACTGGGAAGAAAACTTGGTAAAGGAGGCTTTGGAACGGTATATTTATCTGAATTTAATGGAACACAGGTAGCTGTAAAGACACTTAAGCTTGACAAAGAGCTGATAGTAACCACATGAATGAGATCAAAGATCAAAGCTTTGAGGTCATATATTACGTAAGTAAAGATATTTATACCAAAGTGCACTATGGCATCCAAATATTGTTTTGTTTATGCGATATACTTGTGAGGATGATAACACTCAGATCGTAACTAATTATATAGATGGAAGTGATCTGCACTGAATATTGTTCACAGAGAATATTCACAAAGGTACAAAAAGCAGTAGTCATACAGGTATGGTCACCATGATAGCTACATATATATCGATAGTTTGTGTATAAAATACTTCAATAGAACATACAAAACGTGAGTATAATCGGCTATATAGGTGTACAATGATTTAGCTACAAGACCATGGATATATGTAACACACAGCTACGTAACTGTCCAGCAATGGGCATGATAAAACCATAGATGTTTAACTATACATGGGATTGGAAACTGTGACGTCACGAAAACACTCCTCACCTACAATTAATTAATAATTAATTATACTTTAGTTTAACCTATAAAAGCTTGGCTTTTTAGATAGTAAACTGTCAACTTGTTCCATAATGTTGTTGTATTTTGTGTTGCGATTTTGCTATGATGTTTAGTCTGTGGAAAAAATGTCACATGTTTTTGACACATTTCAGAAATGCCATTGATAACAGATCACATGGACCAAGCCATCCATGACAGTGGAAGAAGGCACAATGGTCATACCTAGGCCCAAGATTTCGATGGACTTTTCAAAGATGTTTTTACCCCAGGCATGTGATGCTGCAATATTTTATGCTTCGGTGTGGTGATGGGCCCATCAGGGAGTGGCAAGACATTTGCTCTTAGGAAAATGTGTAATGAAAAGCCAGAAGGAACATTGTATTTTTAAATCAGCGAACCAAAAAAACTTCGTTAATAGGCTAAGCCAGGAAGTGGGTATGAAAATGGCACCCAGCACAGTATTGGATCTCACACTTGGTCATTTATTCCGTTCCTACCGGCACTATTACATGCTACCCAAAGATCACGTTTCCGGTTTAGACATGATATATGGAGTATTGGTCAATGCCGCTCAGTTGTACACAGCCAAATATGGGAAGATCCTAGTGCTGTGTATTCAGTGTATTGATGGGGTCGACCTTTTGGCTAGACGCAACAGTGAAATGTATGATGCATTAATCACATTGGTTAAAGTTTTAGCCAATAGTAAAAAGCTGAAATTGGTGTTAGTCAGCTCTAAGGGGGCTATTATGCCATACCTAGAAAACTGTCAGCTGCCAACAGGGCATACGTGTATGAAATCAGGGACTTTGATGAGGAGGATACAATTCTATTTTTAATGAATAACAAGATAAGCAAACCTAGGGCAAGGATGCTGGTTGACTGCATAGTAAAAAAACTTGATCGATGCAGCAAAGAACGAGGAGAGGATGGGTAAAGCAATTAAAACAATGTTTGAATCTAACATCCTACGATACGATATAAACGGTAACATCAAGTGGTATGGCAGAATACAGAACTGTATAAGCACACGCAAAATAATGAGAAGCAGCAGATGGAAAATAATGAGAAGCAGCAGATGGAAAATCATGAGAAGCAGCAGGTAGAAAAAAAATGAGAAGCAGCAGATGGAAAAGCAGCAGAGTGAGAACTATTAAACAGATTTATATAGCTATATTACGTATTGTAATTATGGGCGTATTACAAGTGTAAATATTGGTGTGTAATAAACAGCTACGTACTTAAGTATACTTATTGAATTGTACCACAAAATTAATTGATTACGTAGTATCTTTGCAGGTAATTCATGTAGGCACCTCTGGATTCAGTCAGTGGCGTCGAGAATGGTGTCCAAGAAGCTCATGCATAAATTTTATGTACTTACGTATATAGCTACGGTACCACTCAAATGTACGGTACAGTTCTATGGTAACGTCGCACTCGCTCACGAATTTTTGTCGAGTAAACAGCATTACTCGATCAAGTTTTGTGTACTGAAGAGCTCGGAGCATGTGAAGTGACGAGTACTTGAAGTATACTCGAGTGCATGATTTAGCATAAAGCTACATAAGTACTGCATGTACGTGACAGGCCTTATAGTGACAAAGCACAAGTAGATGACGAGTGTACTCAAGTGTGAAGAGTAACTTCACTAGTCAACTTTAGTTTCCTTTAGATATACTATGTAACGTGCGGTAAAGCCTAACACACATAAAATATTAATTTATCTAGTTCTATTGCCACATAGATAATAATTATATATTGCTCAGGGGTGTAGGAGCCTATTTTTGTGTGGTCAGGCCATCAGAGAGAATTTAGGGGGCCTGGGGTACATAGTTAAAGTGGGGCCCTTTAGCCATTGTGTGAAGCATGTTCAGTATGCATAGCATGCTAATGCTAGGAGGGTCTGGGGGCATGCCCCCCAAGGAAGATATTGAAAAATAGATGCTCTGAGGTTGAATCTGGGGATATTTCAGATTCAATATATTATATAATGTTCAGAGTCAAATTAACTGTCAAATGAAGAGCCATGGTAGGAATAAGAGACTGCGTAGGTAGCTATATATAGGCATAAGAGACTAATATATAGGTATATAGGCATAGGAGACTATAGGTATAGATTGCACCTCAACCTATAGTGTCCTATATGCCTAGTACCTATATTATAGTCTCTTATGCTTACCTAGTTTCTCTTTTCTTACTCTCCTAAGTGTCTCTACTGGCCAATTGCACTGGTCTGCTTTTCTGAGGGACACCTGTGATGTCACGATTGAGAGAATGGCACCTGTGTAGGGCACCAGTATGCATGGTAGGTGTTGTAAGGCATTATAGTCTCAAGACCTAAAAGTCTGGGACATGACTTGTATGATCAAGCTAGCTGGAGCAAATGGCTGAGATACGTACCACCATAATGATATACAGGTGTAATTTAATTCTGTTTCATCTGTAAAAGCTGACTTCATTAAAAAGTTACCATAAACGTAATTTTCCGGAATTAAAGCACTGATCTAATTGATACTATTCTGTTAAATTCATAGACACTCTAGTAGAGTATCTATACTGTACCGGCATGAATATCTTTATAACTAACACAAAATATAGACAATATAAACTTCACTATTTAACACGACTTTCTATCAAATCTACTCACACTATGACTCACAAGCCAGTTAGGTAGTCTGTTGGGTAACAATCATATTTCAAACTAAGTTACCTTCACCTTGTACAACCACTTCGAGGCGGTACAGTGCTCTTTTTCTTAAATTCGGTGGCACGTGATACAAAGACTCGTATTAAGCACCCTAACCCATAATGGGTTACGAGACTATTTAATAATAAGCACATGTTGATGACTGATTAAGCGGTTATAGTAATTTTTTGAAGTGAACCAGCTTATATCTCAGTGAATATATAGTCTGGGCTGTGTGGAAAGACCACTTTTTATACTGCAAGCAATAAACGCCCTGCATGAAAAAGCGGCCTGGCCATGT
The DNA here is from genome assembly GCA_963930835.1 of Spongia lamella. NCBI lineage: Eukaryota > Metazoa > Porifera > Demospongiae > Dictyoceratida > Spongiidae > Spongia > Spongia lamella. The sequence goes on along the minus strand of OZ005746.1, from coordinate 21,345,744 downwards.
GAGACTAGTGAATACATTAGTAGTTCTTTGTAAATTTAGGTTCTTCTTATATATTTGTGCATAACTACATCATGAAAAGTCACTGCTTTAGACCATATTGAAAGAGTTATACATGGTAGTTTCTCCTTCCTACATACTTTAACACTTAACCGCACTAGAATTTTCTACTTAATGTGACAGTATTTTATGTTTTTTTATAGAAAGCTATGCCAAAATGATCTTTACATACTTAAACAAAATAGACTTTACTTTTTACCAGCTGAAACATTTTGATCCATGCACAACTTTCACTGGAATGAAGGCAAGACACCAACACTGCCTTAAAAAGTTAGGGCTGATGATGTGATAGTTTTTACACCTGATGAACTAATTGGCAAGAAAAAAGCCAGAACAAGGCAATAAGCAATTACTAGACTTTATCACTGCTTTGAAATCTTTTGATGCAACCGATCTAGTGGAGAATGACCTGGATTTACCAATGTTTTTTAATATTGCTAAAAATGTGTTAGCTCCCATGGCTTCTAAGGTCACTTTTAATCAAATCTATGCACCAGTTTTGAAGAAGTCCACCACATACTAAACTTGCTGTGGATAATTTAGGATTAGGAAATTGTAACACACAGTATGGTGTACCTGATGCTCAAGTTCGAGGTATGTCAAAAAGTGAGGAAATTGATTTGATGATGGTGAAAGATAGAAGAATTATCGAAGGTAATGATACAGATGGTGACAGTCTTGTTGTAGAAGCCAAACAGGAATGTAAGCTTGGTGAAGATTCTTTGAGTCAATTTGTTGCTTTAACTGTGGTTTCTTCATTTAGTGAACACAATTTACATCCTGGATTAAATAAAATAAGTGCCTGTTCATCATTCCTGCATTGCGTGGCGTTAAAGGAAATTGTTTGTCTGGTGGGGTGGTGCTGATCTCTGCCAGTCATTATTTGTTTTTTGAAGAAAGTGACAAAGAGAAACGGTAGTAGTGTAGTTTAGTTGTAGTAATGTGCCTATCAATTGTTTACCCCACTATCCCCCTGGGGCTACATAGAGGGAAGGCAGGGGATCTTCCTCAGTTTTGAACGAGGGGATTTGATTGCCTGACCTGCCCAAAGCGTAAGGTATTTCATCACTTGTTTTGTCAAATTCCTACCCAGTGCCCCATGGGGGATAGTGGGGCCAATAATTGATAGGCGCATAATATTGGTGTGTATGTAGTCTGACATTGCCAGGTCTTTTTACTTGCTCTCTAAAATTACAGATATACTTGCTCTCTTAATGGATATGTATAGCTATATATACTGATGGGAAAGCATCAGCACTTTATGTACATTATCGGTTTTCAACCAAAGAGGATCATGGAAGAGAGTATGAAGGATCAATATGAGTCATGTCCAGATACCATAACTCAAGATCAATTGAAATCCATAGGATACGGTACTGTTCAAATGTAACGTCGTACTCGCTCGCAATTTTTCCTCGAGTAAAGTGATTACTCAATAGAGTAACGAGTGAGTCTACAGAGTACTGACAACTCGAATCACGAGAAGTAATGAGTACTCGATATGACGAGACTCTATATAATCTGTTTCGAGGACTATAACTGCGAGTGATGAGCACTCTACTAAAATTCGATATTCCAAGCAAATTGATTCGCTTGCTTGCTTGCTTGCTTGACTCGACTCAAGTGAATAAACTGTCGCTTCAGCTATTCACCTCAACTTGCGGCCACAACACAATACACTAGTAACCAATTCAGTAATACGGTTAGCCAGCAACTTACAGTTTCAATAAGGATCTAACACGTAACACAATGAAAATGACAATTTGTTTGTAAAAACCATCGATAAAAGACACTGCCGTACCTGTACAAAACTCTTACCAATAGCCGATCTACTAGTACCAGCGCGCACAGAATGACTCGACGCCATCTTCAATATATGAGCACATGGCAAATACACATGCGCATATGCACTTTAGTGTGGTTTATTTAGAGTTTATTGTAATATTAGCCTTGAGATCCTTGTCGAGATCAGTTTAGCACTGAGCGCTATGATTAGTCCTATTAGTACAATGTTTGACAAAAGTAGTGAGTCACATAGCTAGCTAGCCACGTATATCATGAGTTAACATGAAACTTGAAGGAGCAAATCGAGTCGACTCGAGTGATAGTCTCTTGTGAAGATATGTCCACAAGAGACTAGCTTGAGCGAGTGATCCAGCTGCAGCAAGGTACTTGAATTCATCACTCAAGTAACAAAGCCAACACAGCCTTGTGTGATTCAGTTCAGCCAGTCGAGTCCTCGACGTCGACCTCGACTCTCGTAGAATTTGTGTGAGTACTTGTAGATCGAGTATCAAGATTCGAGCAAAATACCGTATAGCGGGTTTTTGTCGCGAGGACTTTAATGTCGCGTCTCACGGAATCCGCAACATTAAAATCCGTGACATTTTTTATCTCGTGACTTTTTTATCACGTGAGATTTTGTGACTGCCTCATGGCTACGTCTATACTTCAGTATTTTGCAAGAAAGCAAGTGGGGTCTCTTCCAAACCCTGAAGGAACATTATCTAATGTAATTCCTTCTGCTGCTATCAAGTCAGCGAATTCTGAGGTAAATAAAGTTATAGGCATTTAATAGAAACAAATATGCGCGAGAACTTAATTGTCGCGAAAGATACCATACGCGAGAATTAATGTCGTTTCATTTTATTTTCGTGGCTAATTTTATCCGCGACAAAAACCCGCTATACGGTACTTGTGAGCGCGTATGATGTTACATTTGAGCGGTACCATATTTTTTGCATTAGTGGATGTAAACGTTTTTGTACTTACATTTTTGTATACAAAGACCAAATTAAGCAAGCAAGCGATGCAAAATTATACATCCCAAATCTTCTTTCACCATTAAAGGATATTGTGTCCTATAATCATTGTTGCTTACTTTTGGATGCAGGTGTATTAGACTTTCATATTCTAAATTAGAAATTCTTGAAAAAGCTTTTGATGATGTAGTATCATCGACCCAAGCTATTTTGGATTCAGATTCATCGGTTTTACCTAGTAAAGTCAGCGTGTGGAAACAACATTGAATTTTAAATGAATGCAAAAAGGAGATCTACACTGTAGAAGAGGAAGACACAAGGAATGGGATGTTGCTCCAGAAACTGAATAGCGTGATTAAAGAGCATGGATTTATGATAGCCAAAAAGAAACTGAAGGGATTCACTTTACCTATCATATTGGAAGGTCAAGAAATGACCATTGCATAATTCATCAACAAAACTACTATAAAATGGAGAAAGTTAGCTGTGGTGTAGTCTTGGCCTGTAATGATAGTCATAGTTATGAAGTTGAGGAGGGAAATGCTGCAGGAGGTGTTGTTGAAATGAAAAATTCTGGATCTGCCATAGATTAAACCATAGCAGTGCCGGTAATATAGCACTGCTTGTACTTACAGATAGGAAACAAATTCAACACATAAACATGTTTGGTTTGGTTGCCAACTACAAAACCAAGCAAGCCATAAAGCATATGAAGGAACTGCAACGTTTTCACACTCTCCTAGTCAGCAGTGATAGCTTTTTCCACCTGTGGGTGGCTAGCTATACTGGGGCTTCAAGATACGCCAACTATGTGGTGGGTGATCTAACCAAGGTAGATGCTGAAATATTTGACAAGACAGATTGCTCAAATCAGCACTACCACAACATCCTGCCCCTCTTGATTTTAATGAGATATATAATATGTGCGGTGGGAACATGTTTCTTTTAAAATGAATGTTCTGGGAGCAGTATATAACTAAGGATTCAGTGCATCCCCAACGGTTCTTCATGATAACACAGGAGAAAGCTAAACTTAGTAGAGCCCTGTTTACTGACAACTACAGTGATCTCAGTGCTGCAAAGATGCCGTAGCAGAGAAATGATTTGATTTCTATTATGAAGAAATTGGTTGAAGCCAAAGGGGGATTTCTGGAGTACGATGAGGTTTGTAAAGAGTTCAGCAAATCTGTGGTTGATTCATTAATACAGCATAATTTGGTGCATCTTAGGCCCACAAAGTGCTTTTCAAATGATTATAAGAATGGACATAGATTGCACTGAAGAAACCATCACCATCAAGCAGTCAAATGAAGCAATTCCTTTTGATAAGGCATTGCAACTATTACTAAATGCAATTCAATTGTAAAGACACTCAAATATTTAGATGTTACATATAGAAATACAGTTGTTATATAATTATTTTAAATAATAGTTAGACATCAAACCACAGGGGTCTACGGAATTTAGAAACCAGAAGGCCCTGGGCTGTGGCGCCCGAGCGAAGCGAGGGCGCTACTAAGGGCCTGAGGGTTTCTAAATTACGTAGACCCCGTTGTGGTTTGATGTCTAACTTATTTAGACTCTAGCGATAATCACCTTGAAAACTGTTTCAATTTTCACGCTGACAACTTCGCATTTGTTGTAGCTTTCCATTTGGCTGAAAACGGATAGCCATTCTGAATTGCAATATAAAAATTGCGCGCTTATGCTTCTTGACGACGAACTGCTTCTATTTATTTCGAACGAGCATGCGCCCACTTTTGTTATCGATATACCACTCAGCAGCAGCCCAGTTCGCCCTAACTCACGGAGAGAGAATTAGAGGAGGTATGCAATTGAATATAATGCCAATAAGTTATGTAAGTAATGCAAATTACGGAGATCTCAGTATGTTGTTTTTCATCGCCCTAGAGGAAGGGTCTAAGTGGCGTAACTAAGGGTCTAAGTAGCACAACTAGGGGTCTAAGTGATTTAGACCCCTAACTTTTGGCCTGAGCTAGGGTCTAATACGTATTATCATATTAGCAACTTCGTCTCTGCCATGCAGTTGTTTGCAATAGGGTAATCATGTGATCTTACTCGCTATAACAAGTACATAACTATTATTAATATTGACAGAATTGCATGATCACGCGATAAAAGTTCAGCTAGCTACCTATAGTTATTCTATTTTTATATATTTTAGCTCTGTAAATTTGCATTTGCTTGCCCAGCTACCGCTAAGGTAGCCAGCTGTTAATAACTTGTGACTACGTAGCTATATGTACGTGGCTATTACATGTAATTACCATGCATGCACATGCACTATAGCTAGTACCACTTATAAAAGTCTGAGTCGAGGCATAACTGAACCAGTTTATTTAGCCAGCTGCCGGTGCATGTTCTAAAACCTGCATATAGCTAGCTATGTTGTCAAAGCTGTTTTTATTGGTGTGATGGCTTGAAGATGAGACAGTTGCTGTTATGCCCATGGCAACTTTGAAAGAAGGAGTTAAAGCCGCTGTGATTGGTAATGTTACCGAGATGAAGTTTGGAAAAAATACTATGAAGGGGAAATATTGAGAGACTCAGGTAGGAGAATAACTCAAAGCCGGCATATAGCTATAGCTATAGCCATGCAGCTAGGTCACAGCTAGCTATATTTTTAAGAAAATAGAGCAAAGTTATCAAAACTTTGTACTGATCTGGTAAATGGTCGCATTACCAGAGAAGAAATTCTAGAGGCTGCCGAGCATGCCGCAGTAAAAAACGCAAGACCTCGCTCAGGAGTATACAGAAACTAAGTCTACGAGTACTGCTTCTAAAGTAAAGTCTACTAAAGATATGAAAAGGAAAAGACCATTAGCACAGGCTTATGCAGCAAAAGAGAGGGTGAAAAAGATATCTAAAGATCTAAAAAAGTGCCAGGACGTTGTAAGCGCATAGCTGGCTATAACCGTATAGCGGGAAAGTTTGGCGAATTTGGCAAATCATCAGCGGTTTGCCAAACTAAAACCATCCAAACTTTTCCGTTCTAATAATTCAAGTCATAATAATTTTACATTCTCACGTGAAGGAACGCGTGTGCTAGAATGTCTGGGATCTTGAAGTATTTACTTTGCATGTTAAGAAACGATATCATACTACGAGTGAAAGTGAAACTACCCTACCAGATCCGAGTGGTCCAATAAGCAAGGTGATTCCATCTTCTACAATTGTCAAGGTTAATGAAAAAGTTAGTTCTGTAATGGAGAACCCAGTTACTGCAAATAGAGGACCATACTTGCATGTAACTGCAGCCCAGAGGTACCAGGTAGGCAAGAGAGCCGCTGAATTTGGTGCTACCAATACCCTTCGGTACTACGCTAAGAATTTTCCCAGTCTTCCACTGAAGGAAATGTCCATTCGAAGGTATAAAAACTTGTATCAGTATGGTCTAAAGGACAAGAAATGGGATGATTCTTCTGATGTTCGCGAGCTACCAAATAAGAAAATGGGACGGACACTTCTTATTGGAGAAGAAGCAGATCGACAGCTTCAGGAATATGTGTGCTATCTTCGTGATTGTGGATCTCCTGTCAACACTTCTGTAGTCATCACTACAGCTGAAGGTATCCTAACAAGCATAGATGCTAATGTTCTTGCCAGCAATGGTGGAGGAATCTCACTGAGTAAAGACTGGGCAAAAAGTTTGCTTATTTGAATGAATGTAAAATGACGGGTCAGCTCTAAAGCGAAAGTCAAAATTTGATGGATTAAAAGAAGGTTTCTTCCTTGATATAAAGAACATTGTAGCTTTTGATGACATCCCATCAGAACTTATTGTGAACTGGGACCAGACAGGGATCAACTATGTCCCTATTGAATCCTGGATGATGGAAGTGGAGGGAACCAGGCAAGTTGAAATTGTTGGCAAAGACGACAAACGCCAGTTAACAGCTGTTTTTGGTGGATCCATGGCTGGTGATTTTCTTCCAATCAAACTAATATACCAAGGGAAGACACGCAGGTGCCTTCCTGAAGTGTAGTTTTCAAATGATTGGCATATTACTTTTTCAGCCAATCACTGGTCTAATGAAAGAACGATGAAGGACTACATTCAGAAAGTTTTATTGCTGTACATTGGAGCAAAAAGGCAAGAGTTGCAGCTTGCAGATGATTACCTTGCTTCGACAATTTCAAAGCACAATGCACATGTGAAGTTCTGAAAATGCTAGATGACAATCAAATCTATGTTGTGTTGATACCACCTAACTGTACAGACAGACTGCAACCCTTGGACTTGAGTGTCAACAAGCCAGCAAAAGACTTTTATGTAACAAGTTTCAGACTTGGTATGCGCAAAAAGTGTGCTCACAATTTCAAGGAAAAAGTGAGAAAACTCCTGTTGACACCAGGCTAAGTGTACTGAAACCATTTGGAGCAAAGTGGATGATTGCTCTGTACAACAACTTCAAAGCTAGACCTGAGATCATTAGTAATGGATTCAAAGAAATCAAAGGTAACAATATTTTATAGGCAGCTGTATATAGCTACATGTAGATGTTATACCATAGTAGATAAGTACAATAATAAGGCTAATGAAATACATGTGTACTGTATAAATCAATATCATGATTATAATGCAACATATTATTACACCTTTAAAGTTCCTATTAACTATATTTTATAATTATTTGCATGGGAATGTTGATAAATGGGTCTTGTTAAAACAATTGACTAAATGTGATCTCATTACTTCTTGTTTAAAATTTTGCCTGCTAGGATTTTGACCAAAAGCAATTGCAGTTGCAAAAGCAACTGCAGAGATCACAATCCTTGGTGCCTGTCTGTCTGCGGCACTGGATCATCTTTACTCTAAGTGGAACATTATTATGCTGAAACAGATTTTCTATGCATTCCATTGAGACTTTGTCAAGATACTGGAACAATGAATCGTGCACCTTAATTTCATCATTGGCACAGTTGATGGTGGTCGCTACTATCCAGTGTTTACGTTCTTTGCAAAACACTATTTGCAGTCTGTTCTTAGCCATAGTTTTTGTGAGTGTAACCTTTTTCTTGCAATAAAGTTGAATGGAGTCCGTTTATGTGTTTAAATCGTTCCTTAAGCAACTGTTGTGCACTCCAAATCTGTCAATTCCTCCCTCATAATTATGCGTTCAGCATCAAAATGTTTTGCTCTCTTTTTAACAGGGGAACAAGAAACCTGATCCACGTCAATAGCACGCAGCTCTGATGCTTTGCTTGCTACTGGTACAATCATTTCAGCTTCACTGTTACTATTGGCAGTGCAAATGGTGTCCTCACTTGGCTTCTCTCCACGTTTTATACTAGCCTCTGGATATTCCGCACTGGTTACAGCTAGAGATGCACAAATTAGCCCTTCAGTCTTGTTGCAAACCCGAAGACTTTCAATTTCAAAAATTAATTTGCAGGGCACCTCTAATCCCCCTTGTGGTAAGTCCTCAGAATATCGTCTGTGCCCATCCACTATGCACTTAATAGTTCCTCCTCGTCTGATAAAAGCTGAACACAAGGGCGATATTCTACAAGGCAAATGTCCAACAATGTTGTCTTCTCCACCATCAAGTCTCTTCCTCACCGCAACAGCTATTGGATCGGAAGAATTTCCTATCTCTCGCTCACACGGCAACTCTTCGCCATTTACCGGATTCCAGATTTCTTTGTACACATGATGCCCACGAATCATCGAATCCACAACGAAGGTAGCTCTGCTCACCATTTTGGTTACTCGTGGTCACTCACGCGAGATTAAAGGAAGTGCTAGGTAATAATGCGTCATACACAAATGTCACGTGCAGTATACCGTCTGTCATCACGTTATCATTACTATCCATTCGCCAAACTTTTTTATGCCAAATTCTTCATCCACCACTTTTGTCAAACATTATCGCCACCAAATTTTCCCGCTATACGATATCATCTCATGTTGAACTGTCTTTTACAAAAACATCTAGCATTTCAATACTACATGTTGAAGGTTGCTGATACAGCTATTCCAAGCTTACAAAGTGTTCATCGTATCCATATAAAGGAGCAATTCAACATAAACATCAAGACTCACGGTAGTGAGTCGCACGGCCAAGTAAAGTAGGATGTGCGACCCCATGAGTTATTTACACAAACACCTAACTCTAATAGAATGCTCACCCAAAATCATCACATAAAATTCAACTTTCTAGAAAACCAGCGTGCAATATAAAACAACCTTTAGTAACGCGTTATACAAGAATATTGTTATGCAAGTAGGCAATATTCTTTAGAAATACCCCATGACATTTTGCTGAAATTGTCGTATTCTTCTCCTTCGCATACTTGTTAGCGCAAAGAGGCTCATGCGGCCAAAACTTTTGAAGCTTATATCTTAGACTATGTTAACATCAGGGCCTTGCTATTGCTACTATACGTTATTTGGGTATTGGAATTTATTTCAGACAAAGATTGAGGTTCCGCCTTGCTTGTGAGAACCCCCATAACACGATTTCTCAAAGTTTGATTCATTTGCTCGTGCGCTTCAAGGAAAAAACTTTGATATATAATAAAACTTTTCAAGAAGTTTGGCTCGATTCTGACCTGCTGTTTGTCTGTAAAGTGGTCAGCTAATATGTATACAGCGCGCTAATATGCCCATGCTAATTGCTTAATTGGTCTTGAATCCAAATTTAAGTCACCCCTATAGTAGCGCTATTTACAATCAACGCTATTGAAAGTGTGGTGATTATTGCGTCTTAAGACTCTTGTCTCTATTGCTGTTGTAAGTGGGATTGCGTTTACACTTTGGTGTACGAGAAGGTCCAGCCCAACGTTTAAGTTTGTTCATGCATGTGTATAAATACTTTTGCTGTATAGTAGTAAGGTTGAACGAATATTCCCAGCTGCCATAGATACCATTTTCAGCTGCTTAAGCCAGGTGTTCAATGTATTGTAACAAACCACAAGTTGTTGTCGCCTGTTTTCATGCGTGCACTTTTTAAAATTTATTTAGCATATTGTGTAAAAATACCTTGAAAATACCATTGCTTACTACTGTAGGGAATGATGATAACCACACAGCAATGGAGAGCTTTTATTGGTACTTTTGCTGATGGCAGGAGTGCCAGATGTACACCTGATACTTCTAGGGATTGTGTAAATATAACTCCATCATGTATCACGCCTAGGAGTTGGTATGGTGTAATTATTGGTAGGCTGTTGCTGTGTAGCTACAGCATAAGCCTATTTGTGATTGTGATGTTGCTGGTGTGTAGTGGCAATGTGGAAATAAACCCAGGACCAGTGAATTGTAAGAAATGTCCTGCTTGTCTTATTGAAACTGTGCCAATAAAACTAAAGGTGTGTACCTGTGGCCACATTTTTCATAAGAAATCATATAGGCAGCCACCCAAGAATGCCACTTCCCAGCCTTTAACCTCTCATGTGGAGGTTGTGACTGATATTGATATTGATCCAGTACAGTCACAACCTGTTGTAAGTAAAACGGTAGCATCTGACACAGAGGTGGTGACTGACCCTATAACTGTAACTGATGGTGATCCAGTATCTATTGTTGAAGTGCAGTCACAACCTGTTATTGGTAAATCAGTTACTTCCCAAAAGTGGGAAAGGTATAAAAAGGATATTAATAACAGTAGGAGGGAAAAATATAAAACTAATAGCGAGGCTGCAAAAAGTCGTTCTTACAAATTATATCACCAAAACCCTGAACTATTTAAAACGAAAAAACGGTTTTCATACAATTTTAATCCATCGCCTGTAAAAGAACATGTTAGAAAAACGTACCGTTTTAACTCTTCACCAGTTAAGGCACAAAAGAGGGAAGTATACCGGTCTAATCCCTCAACTGTTAAAAAACGTGTTAGAAAAACGTACCGTTTTAACTCTTCACCAGTTAAGGCACAAAAGAGGGAAGTATACTGGTCTAATCCCTCAACTGTTAAAGAACGTGTTAGAAAAACGTACCGTTTTAACTCTTCACCAGTTAAGGCACAAAAGAGGGAAGTATACCGGTCTAATCCCTCAACTGTTAAAGAACGTGTTAGAAAAACGTACCGTTTTAACTCTTCACCAGTTAAGGCACAAAAGAGGGAAGTATACAGGTCTAATCCCTCACCTGTTAAAGAACGTGTTAGAAAAACGTACCGTTTTAACTCTTCACCAGTTAAGGCACAAAAGAGGGAATTATACAGGTCTAATCCCTCACCTGTTAAAGAACGTGTTAGAAAAACGTACCGTTTTAACTCTTCACCAGTTAAGGCACAAAAGAGGGAAGTATACAGGTCTAATCCCTCACCTGTTAAAGAACGTGTTAGAAAAACGTACCGTTTTAACTCTTCACCAGTTAAGGCACAAAAGAGGGAAGTATACAGGTCTAATCCCTCACCTGTTAAAGAACGTGTTAGAAAAATTTACCTTTTAAATCCTTCGCCAGTTAAGGCACATAAGAGGAAAGTATATAGTTCAAATCCTTCACCAAAAAAAGAGCAAAGTAGATTAGCTTATTGTATCAATCCTACTTCAGCAAAGATGAGGTCCAAAGTAGCTTATCATAAAGACCATGAGGAGAGCAAGTGTAAGAAGAGACAAGCTTATAATTTACTTCGTGAAAATCTATTAGATAGATGTAGTCTACAGAAACTTGTGGCTTGTGCAGTAAGCAAAAAGTACAAAAAGCTGCGTGAGTGTTTGCCTGGTAACTTTAAAAAGTATGTTTCAAATGTAATTAGAACTATGACTAGAGGAAAGATTACTGCAAATGATGTTGAGGTGGAGCATTTAGTAAGAACTTGTATGCATTCAGAGACATGAATCGTAACAAGTTTGTAAGTGCCTTTAAAAATTGAAAGTATTGGTTTTGGCCACCATTTCTAAAATGCTTGATACCTCTGATGATGTTGCATATGAAATACTATTGGGACCTAGCATGCACACAGTTAGTAGTGAATCATTTTTTCCTGCAAGCACATACCATGATAATGCTATAGATAAGGATGGAAAAGTGGATGTAACTAAGTTTCCTACTTGTGATGTTGGGAATAAGCAAAAAAATTGGATTTGTGTCCCAGGCTTATGTAAATTAGATGACAAGCCCGAAATAACATAAACTGTGTGCAAGATATACAAAAGTATTGGTGAGTGTGACCCCATAGAAGCACGTCACTATATACAACATATGGATGATTGTGATCAGCCTGAATCACATGAACCCTCTTTAGCTGGACATAGTGAAATGTGTCATTTAGATGCCAATGCATGTAAATCCAAATTGTTGTATTTGCGTAGATTGGCACCTCATTTCCCCAACGTTAGACAGCTTGTTACGATGATATATGTGACCGGGTCTGCGAAAATCAACCATCTAGTCGCACAAAAATTGCCTAGTTTTTTCAAATATATCTTACCATAACTTGCGCTCTATTTATACTAACAAGCTAAATGTTTTCCCACGAATGCAGAACTTAATGGGGAGTCTTTTAAAGCTTACAGAATAATAATGCTCCTTATAGAACTGAAGATATTTATGAATATCTAACTAGGTGTAATTTGCGCTCACATGGTTGATTTTCACAGGCCTGGTCACATATGGTGTTAAACGTACCGATAACCAACTCTGTTGTATGGACCAGGCTTTGCAAACAGGCAACATAGAATCGTTGCGGCAAATGGCAACAGAGCAAAAGTGTACTTACCAAGGTTACGCTGAAGCATGCATTAGTACCATAGATGAAAGCAAAATACTTGAAACCTATATGAACGCCTTTGTGGTCTATAAAAAGCGCTGTGCAGAATGTGCTGAATTTCCATGTATGTCTTGTAACAAGTTATGTTTTAGACGTAACTGTGTATTGTTGGAACGCTGTAGACAACCCATCATTGGAAATGCATGGAACTTATTCATGGGGTACTTAGATAGTCATCCTGCACCGGATGATTCTTTAAGCACGGGCTACATCTGCAAATTTTGAATTTCAAAATTTTGAAATGGTACCATTCCTTCTAGATGCGTACTGAATGGCTTATCATTTGAAAGGGTGCCCACAGAAATTCTTCTGCTCAATCAACACGAACGTGTGTTGATTCAGAGAGCCAAAGCATTTCAAGTGGTTACGAAAATGCAAACCGTTGCAGGGAAACAGTTACCTCCTAGTCACAAGATTAGCAAAGTTAAGGGCTCTACTTTTCATCTCCCCCTTCCTCTAACTGAAACTTTAAAGCGGTTGCCTAATCCAAAAGAACCACTTCCCTTAAATGGAGAACTGTACATTCTACTAAGAAGCATTCCAACTCACAAAAAAGTAATTTGGCAAGACTTGGTCGACATGCATAAAGTGATTAATGCACTCTCCAAGCTAAAGGATATTAATCCAATGTATGCACAAATAATCTTACCCAAATCAGCATCAGATTTTAATTTAGGCGACAAAATTACAGAGTGTGTGATAACCACTCCATCAGCTGACATTGGTGATGAGCCCATTATTGGTGAGGAGCCTGTGAAAGAGCCCATGGTTCGTGAAATTCCTGAAAGTGAGGAGCAAGAGCTGTATCATGACTATACGATACATGCACTTCATGCTCCAAGAGAAAATGAAAAGGCTACTCATCTTTATCAATTATTACGCATAAACGAGCCTCCTATAGACATGCGATGTAAACAGTTGGATGTGCTTTGCTTCCCCGATTTGTTTCCCCATGGTAGTGGTGGTCAGCATGAATCTAGGGAAGTCTCACTAGGCCCAGCAGATTATATCAAAGCTCTTTTACAGTCCAGGGACCCTAAATTCAGAAGAAATATTCAATTTATATTTTTCCATTTACACCAGGCCACTCTAAGACAGATTAGTAGTGGCGTGTATCATAAATTGAAAATAGTGCATGCTACAGAGAAGATGACTGCAGAAATATATTTAAAAATGATCGAAAATGAAGATCTCGAAGGGGACCTTTGTAGTGTGTTTGCTAGGTTAAGAAATAGCGAGCAATACTGGATGCGTGCATGTCTTTTCACTATGGCCCAGCCACTTGGTACTTGACTCTCAGCCCCAGTAAATGGACATGGGTAGATTTGGGTGAGCATTTACGTAAGATAAACCCAGATCTTGGTGATAAATCTATTAGTGAACTGGTGGCATCCGACCCTGTAGCCACTAGCTGTTTTATTGACAATAAGCTTAAGGCCTTTCTAGAATTTGTAACATCAGATGATGAACCCATAGGGAAGGTGACCCATTACTATTACAGGCAAGAGTACCAAGGCCGTGGATTGCAACATTTCCATTTTTAAATTTGGGTAGAAAATGCTCCCGTTATTGGGGTGAGCTCTAATGATCAACTAGTTGAATTTATTAGTAAACATTGTAGCTGCAACATACCCAACAAAACTTTATCCTCCATTTTGTACAACAGAGTAATGAATCATCAAAACCACCGCTGTAACAGCTATTGCATGAGACCAAAAAACCAAATTGGGAATTCGAAAGGTTTGTAGGTTTGGTTTTCCCAGACCAGCAAAGGATGCCTTCACCTTACGAACTGTGGTTGAGGCAATAGCTGGTAGAAAAGCACTAAGGGCTAACTCTAGGTTACATGTACAGTCAAAGCTTGCCTATGCTGTGCACACAATGCAAGCTTTGAAGCATTGTGCACACAAAGAGGTCATTTCCTGTTCTCAGGAATGATTACATACATGAATGTGACCTAAAGCTGTACATGCATTTAGGAATGAATGGTCACACAACAGACCTCAGCTACTAGGCCAAAAAACTTAGAAACAAAGGGAACAATTTTATGTTGTGTATGTTGATATGAGATTTTCTTTTTCCTTTAGGAGCAGTTACTATGACATTGGGAATGTTTTGATAGCAGCACTCCGCAACAATACTTACTTGATATTGGCAGGCTAAAGTTTTGTATTGCTATGCAGCATGTATAAGGAAAAAAAACTGCATACATGTATTACATATGTTCTAGTTCCTTGGCAGATTATCCTAGTCAACAAGACCACCAGATAATTAACATTCTCACAGTTGAGGCCCTAAAAATGACTACAAATTACTCCAGCCAGCCATGATTTACCTCTGTCACTTATATGGATGCATGGAAACTATAAAAAGACAGACCTGCAAAACTTGTAACCAAAATTTTGAAAAATGAATTTAGAAGGTGAGTTTCAAGTTGAAGTAATTTGTAATACGTTAGTAATTAATATAGTTAGTAATATACGCATGTCGGTATCACAGAATTTAATGAGTTTGATATTACGGTGGCCTCCATAGAATAGGATTTTTTAGAAGGTATTGCCCAAAACAAATGTACATCATTTTAATGCATGGTTATTGCCTAGATTTAGTCCATGGAGGACCACCACTGCAAGGTACCAAACCCATCATGCTTAATTCTGTGCATCCAAAATTTTAATTGCTCACAGTTTGTCATAAAAATACTATTACACAGATTTTGTATTATTCCTTTCATTAGATAACGTGAATCTACAGGACCACCCCGGAGCAGATGATAATACATCTTATTGTACGATAAATCTTTACTTATGCCACCAGGTCACCACCACCACCTACTGGAGCTACCGCTGCCTCAAAGGCCCCCCGCAGAAGCAGATGGTAAGACATCTTATTGTACGATACTTTACTTATGCCACCAGATCACCACCACCTACTGGAGCTACCGCCGCCTCAAAGGCTCCCCGCAGCAGCAGATAGTAAGACATCTTATTGAACGATACACCTTTACTTATGCCACCAGGTCACCATCCTCCGGAACTACCCCCACCTCAGGGGCCACCTCCAGATGGTAAGACATCTTATTGAACGATACACTTTTACTTATTCACCAGGTCACCAAACTCTGGAACTACCCCCACCTCAGGGGCTACCCCCAGATGGTAAGACATCTTATTGAATGATACACTTTTACTTATGCCACCAGATAATCACCCACCAGAGCTACAGCCGCCTCCACGCCCCCCTGCAGCAGATGGTAACACATCTTGTTGTATAAAAAACACATATTTACTATTATGAATATTTTCAGTACTAGAAGAGCTGAGAAATCTTGTAAATGAATTAACTAGTATGTACCCATTAGCATTGTTACTGTACATTACTTTGGTAATATGCAGATCAAAGAGGCCAGGGAAGAGGAGAGGGAAGAGGAGGGGGAAGAGGAGGAGGAAGAGGAGGAAGAGGCTGGGGTGAAAGAGGAGGCCGGGATAGAGGAAGAGGAGGGAGGGGGTGGGATGGAGGAGGGCTGGGACGATTTTACTTCATTTTTAAAAATGAACATAATTATAATGTATATTTAATTTGTATGTATATTTAATTTATATAATCTCTTGTATTTAAAAAATATGCTGTTGATATTTAGCCGGTCATCGCTTTTCATTATTCAGGGATACTTAGCCAGTCACCCTGATTTCAGGGAGTCCTATACTGGTAATGCATGATGATATACGAAAGCATTAAGACTTAGAATTTTTGCTGTGAAGATAAGTCTTCACTTTAGAAAAAGAAAAAATACCAAATTAAGTAATTAGGGTGGAGACACTGTATCTCGTTGTATATCCTTGATTAATGTCAAGCTGTTGTGAATACTGCTAACATGATGGATCAACTCTAATAAGCAATAATCAGACAATAAATAACAATGCAAATGAAAGCTGTGTTGGTTATCTTATCAAAATGTGTGATATGCCAAACAAAAACAGCAGGGCTGTAAAAAAAGGGCGCCGCCAAGCAAAGTAGGATCAATAGTACAACTGGTAACAACAAGGACTGATATCAAGTTGCGGCCAAGTAGCTAGATGAGAATATTACCACAATCAATCTGTTAAAACAACTGGTAAGAACAAGGAGTGATATCAAGTTGCGGCCAAGTGTATATAGTACATCATGATCACCCATGCTTCATGTTTGTAGCTAGCAATATATAATGAAAACTATAGACAATACACATGCAAGTGTCATTAAATTGTCTTTGGCCGCCGTTTTGTACAGTGACATCAAAAGTTAAAGTAAACGTGATGTCACAGATGTACAAAAAGGCGGTCAAATGACAATTTAATGACACTTGCATGTGTATTGTCTAGTTTTCATTATATATTGCTAGCTACAAACATGTAGCATGGGTGATCATGATGTACTATATACACTTGGCCACAACTTGATATCACTCCTTGTCTATCAAATAAGTCCTTCTACTTTTCTATGACACTTGCTATCGATATTACTGATGGGCGGGACCTTAGTAATGAAGTGCGTCATGAGTAACTGTCGAATAAGAACAAGGTAATGCAGTGTTAGCTGTTCATTCTATAGTAAAAGCCTTTTAAACAGCTGTACATTACTAACAAGACAGAGCGCTTCAGTTTTGAAAGTGGGAGTGCCGTGTGGGTTGCGGAGCTTATAATACAAGACTAGCCTATAATGTTACACTAAGAATTTCGGCTTAAAACAACTTTGTACTACTTTTAAAAAGTTTTATCACTAAAGTACTGGAGTATAAAGCAAAAGAATTAAATTTGTATGCGTTGCTATGTGCTCCTTAGTGATGAGTCTTTGCTCACATGACTTACTCGTGACGTCATTAATTACTATTACAATACACTGAATAGCAGTTGATTAACAGTGGTTTAACTTACACATCGCCTGGTTTTTAGATGGTAGAACATCAACTTGTTTTTACCAGGTTATACATGATCACAATCAGAGTTGGGATAACTTAGTTACTTGTAACTTAAGTTACTGTAATATTATTACTTTTGCAGTAACAAGTAATATAACTTAGTTACATTTGTTTCAGTAGTAATATAACTGAAGTTACTTTTGATCAATTGTAATAATATAATTATATTACTATCATGTAATATTATTACTTAGCATCAGTAAAATAAGCACTTTTGTCATTCTCATATTGTTGATTTTTACTGCTAACATATTGTTGTATGTCAATTTTCCAATGAAATGGTAGCAAAATACCTTATTTGAGCAATTTAAGCTAGAAACGCACACCTTAATTATAAAGTAATAAGTAAAGCAATTTATTACTAGTTACTTTTCCAAAGCAGTAATATGTAACTAATAATATTACTTTACTGAAAAGTAACTAGTAATATGTAATACATTACATTGTTGAAGTAACTTTCCCAACTCTTGATCACAATACAAAATTTAGTACAACAGTAATTATGAAAGCAATAGTGATAATTTGTGCTACAGGACAGTAGGTTTGAACCATTGGTTCATACTGCTCTTACTATCTATGGTATGCTCCACCGTGTCCGGTGCAATACAGTGATAAACTATTGCATCTAGGGGGTTAATGCAAACGGTTAAGTTAATAGTTCTAACGCTAGAAGCTTTCTTTACCTCAGTTATTCTGGTTCATAGCACACAAGACGAGATACTTCATACAAAATAGCACGACAACAGAGGGTGTGTTTTAATTGGAACATAACACGTTGCATCACTGCAGTGCTTGCCTCATCAATTTCGTTCAAGCAGACTGTACATGCATCATTACAGCATACAATACTTCTAACAGAACGTTAAAAGGTGAGCGTTAAATTGAGCAAAGACGTGAGTGGTTTAACTGCTGCTTTAAATTTATTAGTAGTGTAAGGTTAAGAAATCAATGTAGATAGGCATCTTCGTTTTTATACATAAAAATATAGAAATAATCCTGTTGCTGGTGAGCCATAAATGTAGGTTTGTTGTTGGGCCAACAGTGTGGTAAGCGTTAATTAGAAATAACAGCATGTTACACTTACATTCAGGGTTCTTTCACTAAGAACGCTTTATTGTTACTCGTTGCAGTGCACTGGACAACAAGCTATAGTAAATAAGGTCTTGTTTAGTACCTTAAAAACTGAGGAAATAAACAATTATGTCCGGTGTGCGCCCCAATTGGTTCCGTTCCATTCTGTTCCTGGTTTTATACCTTCCCGACAGAGTACTGCATGGTTACTTGTACAGAATATTGCATGGCTAATCCAGTTGCCAGACTCTCAGTAGCTTATTATACCGATTATTTGACACATATAATACAATTACTACTGTATTGAACACTTATGCAGAAGTGTGGATTTGCTTCTGATCACAATTGTGTTGAGGAACTGCATTACTACGTATTACATATACAGGTAAGAAGGCTGAAGTGATTATGCAGGAAAAGAAGTACTTAAGTGGAATATACACTCCTTTTCAATCAAACGAAAGGAATGAGGAAGGAAAGGAAGAGGAAAATGATGAAAGGAAGAAGAGGAAGAGGAAATTAATCCCAGGTAATTTAGTTGAAATAATACCCAGTATAATATGTGCTGTGGTTATTTCAAATGTTACCAAGGATAAGAAAACTACCAAGAAAGACAGTAAGAAAAAGAAACAAGGTATGTATGTATTTCAAACGTGTTTTTGTAAAGATGGTTAATTACTGTAGATAAACCAGCTAAGATGAAAAAAGCCTAAAGAAAGTATAATGGTAATTGGGTCTGGAGCTTCAAGCTCCAGTGACACAGGTATGCAATATTGTTTGTAATACTTCGTGTTATCACATGTTGTAAATGTTTCAAAGAGAGTGAACCCAATTCCGATGTATATGGTAAAGGATCGAAGAAGAAGAAAACAGAGAAAGGTAACGAGAAATTAAAATGTGTATGCCAGGAGTTACTAGATAAAAAACAAGAGCTCCTTCAGGAAATAGAGGAGATGATAATGTAAAAGTCAAAATTTGATAATGACAGTTACGTATGGTGCAGGTAGGTATATTGTGTTCCTATTTAAATCTGTTGTTTGATTATTTTGCTATTGTATTATTTGATTATATCCAGTTGTTGAGCAAGAAACAGAGACTTGGTGCAGCCAGATAGAAGGTGATAGTAAAAGTCAAGTAATTTGTTAATTAGTGGGTTCTATTTAATCTTGTTTGTGTGTTTGGGCAAAGGATGTTTTCTCATGAGAACCAGTTGTGCAGTAAACAAGTTAGCAGGGTGTCTGGATTCAGTGGAATGGAATGGTGGACTAGAACGGTGGAATAGAATGGTGGACTGGAACGGTGGACTGGAATGGTGGACTGGAACGGTGGAATGGAATGGACTAATTGGAATCAGTAGTCGCTCTCAGTTGTTCGCGGTGACCACGCAGCAGTTCGTTTATACCTTAGTTGGGCGGTAGCGCCCTATATAATAGTAGTGGACCAATTGGGTCACCTGTTTCTGGGTCATCTGTTTCAGGGCCAAAAACCTGGTCTTGTTTACAAGGAGGGGGTGTCTCATACACCCGTACAGGAGATGGAAGTAGTACATCACTAACTATAACTGGAGCAACACATATGCAAGAATCAAGCTTTCAACTTCCTCAAGAACCTCCACCACTTGTCCATTATGATTATTTAGCTCCAGTTACTCTGTTTGAGCTAACCTTTGTTGTAGGAAATATAAGTGTGTGCAGAGGGTGCAGACAACGGTATCCCAAACCAGCTATTCCACCACTGGATTTGTGCATCAGGCATAAGGAATGGCAGGAGTTTATAGATCCATTTCAGCAAAAGTTTGGTAACGTGTATTATCATGCCAATATTCCTTGTGTGCAAGTGCGTTGGCCAAACTTCGAGTCATCATGGCTTTGTGTTGGTCCTCCTGTTATTGCAAAGTTGACAGAAGTTCACCTGGAGTATTTGAATAGGCACTTGCCTGGAGTACAGTTTTGATTGTAACATGCACAGCTAGCATGATTTAATTAAGAATATTTACTTGATACAACACATGTACAGCCAATTTTAAGCATGTGTACATGTACAATTAGTTACTATTAATTGTTGATAGTGCAGCTATATATCTACAGTAGAGGACAAAATAAAGTTCCCGTTTATGTTGCGTGCAACGGAAACCAATGGAACGAAAATGTTTAAAAGGAACGGAAGTGGAATGAAAACATTTATTTTCCTTTTCCGTTTTTAAAACGTTTCATTATACTCAGTGGTTATAGTTTAGAGACTATGCATGAAACCGGCGTCTTCGAGCGGATATGCACCCGAATTTGAAGCATGAAACTGGCGTCATCGAGCGGATATGCAACCGAATTTGAAGCATGAAACCGGCATCATCGAGCGGATATGCACCCGAATTTGAAGCAAATGGCTAGCTCAAGACCTAGCTACTTAATTTATTAATACAGCACTAAGCACGCACATAATCTAACAAGGCTTACCATGAGAATGCTTTTTATGAGCCTCCTACTATTGGGACTCGTAGCGCGGGAGTCGATACTATCCATGCCTTAGCCAGCTCACAGATAATTACACTAAGTAATTTGAAACTCAT
Organism: Spongia lamella; assembly: GCA_963930835.1. Classification (NCBI taxonomy): domain Eukaryota; kingdom Metazoa; phylum Porifera; class Demospongiae; order Dictyoceratida; family Spongiidae; genus Spongia; species Spongia lamella. Next base: position 21,324,594 of record OZ005746.1, on the reverse strand, counting down.
TCAAGTAACATACTCGCTACACACAGAACCAGAGCTGTTTTGCTCACGAGATCAATTTACAGGAGACGGTGTTTTACTAAGAATCGTATACTAACACTACTTCATTTCACAAGTGTAGTAGCTTTGTTATTTTCCCTCCCTTTGAGGTTAATTATTTATAATTATGACTACAACCAGGGCGGTGCTTAATGCATCAAAAAAGGATGTGGCAGGTTAGCAATGTTCTAGCTATATACTTTACTAGCTTGCTGAGTCTTCATTCTTGTGTAGATAAGTACTATTTGGTATATTGGGGAGACGAAGAAGACTTGGTGACAGCTGTACCTGTCACCTCAGTAGAAAATGGAGTGGTTGGGGAAAAAAGCAAGTGAAACTTGGCAAGAATACATATGAAGGAAAACTGATAGCTTTAGGTGAGTGGTGTGATCACAGCTGGATGTATGATCACTTGACAAAGCACATTCTGTGTGAATCAGATTTGTATTAATTTTGTGCTTTACACTTAAAATAGGGATCACAATTAAATATTAAATATAATATACAAATGTTACTGAAAAATATTGTTATGGTCGATAACAATCACACTTCCTTTATTCGTAATTACACAGGCAGCAAAGATGAAGTGGCTCGGCTTGAACAGCTGTTTATTGAACAAAAGTTTCACCCAATGGATGAGCCCCTCAGACCATTGGCTGAATTGCTTACCATACCTCTGAATAAGGAAAAGAAGAAGAGAAAAAGAAAGCTAATTAAGCAAGGTTATTTATAAATATAATACTACATACAAAATATATTATGTAACTTATCACTAGTTGCAGCACAAAAGCCAGCAAAAAAGAAGACTGGCCATACCATCTTGAAAGTGACGCATCATGGAGAAGAATGCCCAACATCATCTTCATCCGCCACAGTTCCAGGTACTATATATTGGTCTCCTGTGCATTGTGTTCGGTGTCATCCTCAGGAACACAGTTTGCTTCGCCGTCGGGTAATTGTGTGACATCAACTTTGATGATACCACTGCAAAGCCAAGTTATGCCTCCCACAAATACATCAACCTCAGGCAGTGTTATAGTCAGTACCCAGGTGTCATCAAGTCTAGTGTCATCCCCTGATATGTCTGCCACAATGTCTACCATTTCATTGAAGGTATCATCTGCTAATACATCAACCTCAAGTAGTGCCACAGTGTTAGTCAATACCCAGGTGTCATCAAGTGCAGTGTTGTCCCCTTTGAGTACCACTGTATTGTCCTCTGATACATCTCCCATGAGCTCTACACTGGATGTTTCAAGCGAAGATGAGTTTGGTAATACAATACAAATACATTGTACAGTACCATGACACATTCTTACCCTTTTTAAACGAGGCGTGCGCCTGGTTTCTTGAAATCATTTTTGTGAAAACGTCAGTATGCGTGTGTGTGTCCACCCCCCAGGCTATTAAAAATTATTCACGTGAAATGAAGCCTGAATAACCAATCAAATAAGTCCTTCTACTTTTGTATGACACTTGCTATCGATATTACTGATGGGCGGGGCCTTAGTAACGAAGCGCGTCGTGAGTAACTGCCGAATAAGAACAAGGTAATGCAGTGTTAGCCGTTCATTCCATAGTAAAAGCCGTTTGAACAGCTGTACATTACTAACAAGACAGAGCGCTTCAGTTTTGAAAGTGGGCGTGACGTGCGGGTTGCGGAGCTTATAATACAAGACTAGCCTATAGTGTTACAGTAAGAATTTTGGCTTAAAACAACTTTGTACTACTTTTACAAAGTTTTATCACTAAAGTACTGGAATATAAAGCTGGTTTAAACAAAAGAATTAAATTTGTATGCGTTGCTATGTCCTCCTTAGTGATGAGTCTTTGCTCACATGACTTACTCGTGACGTCATTAATTACTATTACAATACACTGAATAGCAGTTGATTAACAGTGGTTTAACTTACACATCGCCTGGTTTTTAGATGGTAGAACATCAACTTGTTCCATTTAGAAGTGAGATTAGAAAGCCTTGAAGTCCAGATGTCTCATCTGAAGTACCGAATTACCTGTGTCAAAGCTGCAACTAAAAATCTATTCTACAATACAGCCTCTGGGTGGCCAATTAATTACAACATTGGCTACCAGATAACACCACCTCCAATGGTACCATCTTGTGATCGGATGTCATCAATGCCACCACCACCACAAACACCATCACTTATGGAATGGCAGGGTCCTGGCTCAACCATGAGAGCTCCTGTCTCAAGTATGGGGCCTCCTTTCTCACTTCGTGAACAACATACAGTGGTGCCAGCACCACAACAGGGTTCTCTGTTAGCCCAGGGTAGCCCTAATTGTACCTACTTGCCATCTAGTGCCATATCTTCTCAGCTACTGAGAAATATCGATGACGTGATTGCACAAAATCGTAAATTGATCAATAATGATGGTGCTGGGAGTTTGTGTCAAATTCTGGCGAAGGAGGCTGTCTTTGGCAAAGATGCAATGGAACGCTGCACAGTAACTGGAAGGGGAGGGTTCCCAGCATTACCCTGCCAGCAAATGAAAGACTTGAAAACAAAGATCTTCCAAAATATCACACCTCCCCAGAGCAGTTCGAGCCAGTTTGGAAGAGACGTATCATTGCGATCGAGTAAACCTGTGGGCGCTATGTCAAGAAAAGAAAAAAAGAGCTGAATAAACAATACACATAGTCTCGTCAGCGTAGCCAGACCACAATTTTATTACAGGGCATTATCGCTTGCAGTATAAGCGCCCATAAAAAATTTACGGGCATTTATACTGCAAGCGATAACCCCCTGTAAAAAATTGTGCTCTGGCCACACGAGACTACAAGACAGATATATACTGTACAAACACACACACACACACACTATGGTAGCATATATTTGTGTATAACAGTTTAACTCACACGCAAACGTATCACAGCAACCCGAGGCAATGCACCAGTAATCACCGTATGAGAACAGTATCAAATCAGGCATTTAGAAGTGCTGCAACAATTGTCGCCTTCAACAAAAGTTAAGAAAAAGGTTCTTGTTGCCACTTCTCTGAAGAAAACAAAGCCATACGTGCCTCAGAACATTCGAGAACAATAGATCACACGAGGGATGAACAAAGACACGTCCTAAATGAATTTGTGAGATGACAGCAATTAGTTCGAGGATTAGTTGCACCGTCATGAGAAATACTCCGTAGCCAGTATGAGTAAGTTTCTGCTCAGTGTTGTACTAATTTCATGCATTTCTTTACCTAACTTTGTTAGCGATTTATCTACTTATTTATTTGGATGGCATTAAAACGAATCTTTATCTGATTATTACTACATGAACTATCAATGATGCTAACTTGAGAAGCTAAACTGTGTGTCTAGCTACGGTACAGCTCAGTTTAAACTTAACACTCGCGTGTACCATACTCGCATGTTTTCCATTGATTTTTGCGTATAACTCGTGAGTTGCTCGTGAACGAAATGACATGTGAATGAAATTACACACAAGCGCACAAGAATAATCCAACTTATTCACGAGCAAATTTGGTAAATGCAAACCTCGTCACGAACATAAACAAGAGCCTCGAGATGTCTCTCGACACAAACCTTACTTGTAAGTTATTTGCAATGCACACACTCTTCTTAAATACATGCCTTACTCTTCTAGTAAGGGACAATTCCAACATGGCGAGGCTAAGTATGGAGTCTAGATAGCCAGCGAATCATCGCCCTTCACAATAATTACTGTCTTACCTCTTATTCAATCAACTGTAGGCATTATACTTGACTCCAAAAACGCTGCAACTGCTAGCTAACAAATGTTGCACGTGTTACTACCGTCCGAAAATAATAGAAACTACTCTGAGCACGTGCTACCACTTATAATAAGTGCTATCGTTGGGACCCCATACATGGTACTGTGTCTGTATTAAATAGGTAGCTACGTAGTCCATGATGACCAGCTGTAGTTAAACAGTTTGGACGCTTATACTTCATGTAATGTGCACTAAAACAGCGTATGAGCTGGATTCAGTAGTGGCGAGGCATGAGAGGATAAACTACACGCGTGTTTGCTCGCGTGCTATAGAGCACGTAACGTGATACGTGCGTATGTAGCTCGCAAGTAAAGTAGCATGTCACGAGCGTATCACTCGTCTGGAGGATCGAATCTCACTACTCGAATTGTGCGCTCGCACGCAACTCGCGAGTTTCACGCCAAATCTCTTGAGTGACTCTACTGGCACACGCGTGCAAATGTCAAGTTTAAACTGAGCTGTACGTCGTCACGGCACATCTGCTCTTCTACTACCTTACATATCTCTTCTGTAATAACAGTCTTTCTACCACTGCCAGGCTATCGAGCGATGGTACCTTGAGCAATAAATATCTTTACAAATCAAGAAAAAGAGGTATACTAGCTACCTGTTCTGTAAAACCTTTGTATAAAATTTGCCACACCCTTCCTGCTGACTATAATGCCTTCCACTGCCAGGTATTTCCTAACTGTCGGTGGGCAAAATCCCTGTTCATGCATCTGCAGTATTTGCAGCTGAGTGTATTCGTTATACACCATTTTGCTCTCGAAATAACCGCCTTTCTATTTGCGGCTTCCTTTAACCACCTTTCTGCAACTTGCTATCCAACGTCAATGCAACGGCAAATGGAAACAAAACGCCAACGGAAAGCATAAGAAACTCCATTGCACGCAACAGAAACGGGAACTTTATTTTGTCCGCTACTGTACCAAAATATTTATAGAGACGCCAGCCAGCCCCTCAGCACAGCAGCTAACTTTTTCGAACTATAAAATCACAACACTCTAAAAGCCTTAATAGGGATAACTCCATCTGGAGTTATAAGCTTTATATCTGACTTGTATGGTGGCAATATTTCTGATAAGAAGTTAACACAGATGTCAGGATTATTGAATTTGTTAGATCCACGTGGATTCACAATAGACGACATCTTGCCATCTGGAGTAACTCTGGATGTTCCACCACGTTTGAATGACTCTGGACAACTTACAGAATCTGAGTGGACCACAACACGACACATAGCATCAGTAAGAATCCACATTGAGCGTGCTATGGAGAGAATAAAAACTACCAAATATTACACTATGTTCCCAATAGTATGCATAACAGAGTTAATCAATTTTTTTGTATGTGCTGTGTTGACTAATTTTCTCCCTCCCCTTGTAACATAAGTAATATTACGATGATGTACATGTGTTGCTACATTGTTGGATATATACAATAATAATGTAAATCAGTACAGTATTGCAGGTAACATATATCTGTTATAAAAACTTGATAGTTTTGGAAGCATTTCAGACTCCCAAATACTGATTTCAAAATTGATTGCTATCACTTCAAATGACCGTGGAGTCCAAACAACAAAATCACAAAATTTGGCTTCTGATAATCCCATGGAGCCTTGGACTTGGTAGAAGTAAACATGATTACGATCCAACATAAAGCTGTCATTGTGTTTAGATAAGTAAAATCTGTCTAGCTGCTCACACGCCTCAGCTATGGTTAGCTTGGCTGCTGAATATGGGCATTTAATCTCAACTATTCCAATGATTTGTTTAGATTCATCAACCAAAATGCCATCTGGACTTGCTCCTAGGTAAGATGGATTGCCGATGATGATTCCTGACTTTCTTAGTGTAAAACATGGATATCTGTGTCTCAACATCAATAACATCATGTATTGTTTGTGTGTCAGTATCTATTCCAACACAATGCCTAGTAACTGCATCACAAGTATCTGTAGCTGATGTAACAGCAAGACCATTGTCATCAAGTGCCATTGCTGTAGCATCATTCAAATTATCCACTGGTGAAAGGCTATCAACTTCATTGGAAATAGTACTACTAGATGCAGTACGTTGTGACCTTGGTGGTCGTTGGGCTGGCTTTGTCCAAGCAAACACTTCTGGAATATCATCTTTGCCTTGCTTCTTTCCTCCGTTAAAATGCTTATTACAAACTCGAGAATGTTTGGTTATAGGAGTATTTTCTCTTCGTATTTTGATGAGCCATTTCTTCAATAACCCTAGATCTTTTAATGGAAGTCGATAGAATGAAATACCCGGAGTTCCTGATACATTTTTACACAAGGGCACAATACAGTAATGCATATCTGAATACACTGTATATCTCATATAATGCGTAAGAGAAAAAACAAATTATGATAAAACATAACAAAATATGTCAAGATATAACGTATTCGGGCGATAGAAAGGCATTTTAGAACATTTCAAAAGTCTTCTAATTATCGCACGCCATAGTAAATTCCCACTTTAACCAACGATTTTATTTTAAAAACTATTTTCGGCTATATATCTTGACAAGTACAACAATATATTAACGTATCAAAGAGCTACCATCACTATTTAGCGCTGTACTCACCTTTCTCCTATAGAAATCTGTACAAACTATACCCCCAGACTGAAAGTATAATGGAAACGACACGGACACGCAGCGATAATAAAGCGGACGTAAAACGGATAGTATCTGGCACTTATATGGCTTCACACAGTTTTGAATAACTGCCATTGGTTGCACAATTACATACATCATTGTTTTAATATGAGCTACACTTCCAACTTCTATTTATGTATTTGCATGGGCTGCACTTAGCCATAATGTATCATCCCATCTGTGCATTTTGCATGGGTCCCACTAATTACTAGCAGTACAATACTATAAAGGAAGTATCATTAAGTCAATAGATTATAACACTACGTATACGTACATACAATGTTAATATCCGGTGGCTGCTAGTACCATTTAGTTTAATAAATTTAGGTAAAACTTTCTTTAGGTGATTAATGTACTTGGAGCCCACTAGCTATATATAGGGGATAAGGAAGAGGTTATATTTTCTCTTTGGCCCTATATTTGGGTAGTATGAACTCCTAGCCATGACCGGAGTTATGCTTAGTTAGCTCGAAAAGACGGTATAAGAAGGTTGGTGAGTCAACCTAATGACTTACAGAAAAGCAACGAACTCCATTAAGGAGACCATTAAGAATTAAAGAGTACACGACATGATTTAAATTTAATCAGAATAGGCCAGTAGAAAGATCATGTTTGCCATATGAATCTATTGCAAGCTTCATGTCAGAAGTGCTATGGATTTGAGTGTTCATGTAGTCACACAAGATAACTTACTAATACATAATATAACCCCTATCATTTTGTATGTTTGTGTATGTAAGTGTTATCAAAAGTATATACACATTACACACCCAATATTTTTATATACGGTACAGCTTAAAGGCAACATCGTGAGTGCTCGCGAGTAACAAGTCCCACTCGAGGCTCTTTCGAGTAGATTTACTTCTCTGCAATACTAGCACAAAGGAGTCTATATTGATACTTGCCCCATGGTATACAAAAGGGCTAACAATAATAAACTTCGTCAGCAATCTTCTTCATTTCAAAAGTCCATTTCTCATGCTTACTGAATCCTCGAGTCTCACTCGAGAATGAAGAAACGGCCACAAGTCTCCAAGAGTTGTGATATTATTCGATCTGAAAACACTACTTGCTTGGCACGTGATGCCGATTTAAATAAACAATAGGGTAATGTGATTTTGACAAAGGAAAGCGCAATACACGCTCGGATTTAAACAAACGCGAGTGGAGACGATGGTGAGTTACTAGTATGGTACAACGCTTTGTAACGTCGTATTTTTTGTAAAATAGTATACCTTTATGAAAACTTTCATCCTAAACCTAGTGTGGAGAGACTTTTGAGCGGCAGGCTTTATAACTCGAAATGGTAAATAGCTAGTTTGAGTATACTCGTGCGAGAGTCGAGGGGACGAGTGCGACGTTGTCTTTAAGCTGTACCGTAGTATATTTTAAGTGTACACCCAATATAAGGATATACATACAGCACTAAAAGGTATGTTTGTGTGTGTAGGTGTTCATTACATACGTAGAATACCAGTGGCATACTGAGATTTTCATAGTTGCCAGGACTACCAGAAGTCATCACCAGGGCAAAATGATTGCTCTCATGGCTATATATGTTGGTAGACTCCACAGTTTTCGCATAGATTAACTATATGAAGTGAGTATACAAAAGTGAAATACACCAATACATACACACACTTATCTATCTGTAAAAACAAACCATGGTACAATGCCTGGCCAGTGAGTGACACCTGATCTCATAAAATGGGTAAGTTAATAGATTACAACACTACGTATATGTACATACAATGTTAATATCCAGTGACCACACCGTTTGTTCAATAACTTTAGGTAAAGCTTTCTTTAGATGTAAATCTATCATAAGTTAGAATTTAGTTAGGCCTGTTTGTGGGGTTTCTAAATAATTTAGTTACGTACCTGCTAGTAGGTACTGTAACTAAGTTGACAACTTAGTCACGTCAACTTAGTCACCTACTAAAAATGAATTTGATTGGTTGAATTAAACATCACATTAATACCTTCATGGAACTTCCATCTGATTGTTTAGGAACACCACAGCAATGGTTGCTACGGACTGGTTGCTATGGATAGTTTAATAGCAGTCATTGCCGTTAAAACCATTTCTAAGATAACTTGTACTTTGGCCCATAGCAACCAGTCTCTAGCAACCATTACTATGGGCCAAACACCTCAACCAATGGGAACTTGATTTCAGTCTTCTAAGTAGTGCCATTGGGCTCAGGAAGCTACAACCTCAGGCCCTTGGATTTCTAAATCTAATAAAACAATCTGATATTCTCCATGAATAATTCTTTGCTTGATTTTGTCGGAATATTCTCCTACTCTTACCTCTCGACAAAAATGATTGTATTTGGTCTTGCATTAAAGCAATTAAGGGGGAAGTAACGATAACAATTGAACTAGCACTGCTGCTGAGCACTCTGTCAAAACTAAAGGGAGACACGCATAGCATAGGCTCTTTTCAAATCTGGTGACAAGTAGACAATTTTATTGTCCAATTTTGTATGGGGATCAAACAACACCAGTAGGTCACAATGTTCTTTTATTTGATTTTTAGGCAATACACCCACGCAAGAAGATACTTCATGAATTATGGTATTTTTATTGGTAAAATAATGTTTTTAGTGGATCAAGAAAAAATTATGACAGTGGTTCCTTTTCTAATCCTAACTTAATGACAATTCTTGAAGTATATGATAATGACCAAGCTAACAATTCATATAAAAGTGCAGGCCGTACTGGATTGTTAAGTTTCTCAAACACTGATCACATGCATAAGCAAAAGTGATCAATTTGTTAACAACACTAATATTGTAGAAATTAATTTAGAAAGTATTTCAGAGTTGAATAGCTTCTTACCATATCATAGCAATATCGATGTAGACAAAAGGTTGGAGGAGTTACAAACATAAACTGTAGTTAAGGATTATGAAGGAAGCAGTGATGAAGCAAATGCTGATCCATACATCGTTGATGAAGTCATAGAAAAGCACTTTTACAAGATAAGGAATCAGTATGAGTTCTAAGTTTCACGGATCGGATATGCTGATACTACCTGGAAAATAGCTGACAATACACACCATGAAAAAATACTAGAGTTCAAAAGAAAACTAAATGCCTGGGAATCTCAAAGTGGAAGAGTGCTAAAGCCTACAATTAAACCTGATTTTATCAAAACATTTTAATTTAGATGTATAGCTAGCTATACATGTACAGTAGCTAATTACGTATAATGACTGTTTTATTGAACTATGGTACAGCTCAGTTTAAACTTGACGCTTGTGTGTACCAAACTCACGTGCACTCTATAGAATTTTAAAAGTAACTCGCGAGTGGTTCACGTGTTTATTGTATCTACATGAGAACACATAAGAATAATACACCTGCTCTCGAGCATATTCATCACGAGTATAAAGAAGAACCTCGACAACAATCTATCTGCTTCTGTATATATACAGAGCGATTAATAACAAATCCTGTTTTATCCACCTTTTAAATAAACAGTATCGGCGGCACACATTTGCATTAACACACCTGTATACTCAACACCATTGCATGGGCGCCATGGCACAAGAACCAGCTAACAATCACCATAAAGTGCTCTTTTACTTACTAAAACTTTCCTTAATAATAATAACGACTATTCAATGTAGAATTACACATCAACTCATCTTTTCAGAAAACTATAACACCCAATAGTCCATGACGGAACCGTATACCCAGTAAATGAACGTCTAGTGGGTGTGGCATTTATAGAATAAGCGCATTGAGCAATGAAAGGTGTGACACTTATAATAAATGCCGATGATATGTTTAGCTTCGTGTTTTACCCTTTCGAAGTACGTACTTCACGCACTGGCTGGTAATAGAACCGTCGAGGCACAAGAGGAGCCTTGTATGGACAAGCTATACGTGTGCTGTATTACACGTAACGTGATTGCTTGTGAGTAAAGTAAACTACACTTGAGCATACTTCACATGTACAGCTCATCACAAGAATCGAATGCATGCCATGGATCGCACGCTCATGGGAAACTCGTGAGTTCCGTTACAAATTTCTCGAGCGACTGTACTAAGACACGCGTGCAAATGACGAGCGGTACCATAGCTAGTATAGAATATCACTTATAAAAAGGTGCATCCTTTGGTAAATACATCTGAAACAAAGTTATATAGCAGCTTTATAGCTATAGCTTGACAGGCATGAAGTTATTCATGATAGTGGTTGGTTTATGCTCCTCCACTCTAAAGTGGCATATGCGCCTCCACAAATGCTGTAATCACTGGCCAGTGGTAGTCAGCATGGGTGCCTTCACCACTGCAATGGCATCAGTGATTCTCTAGTATGTTGCTATGGCAGTGTTAGGCACTTCTGTGCCTCCACCATGAAGTCTAGCACTGGCGCCTCTATGTACTATAAGCTATAGCTTTATCTCTGTCAAGGGGATTGGCTGGCGCATGCCTCCACAATGTAGCGATGGCAGTGGCTGGCTTGCGCGCCTCCACAATCCAATGTAGCACGGCAGCGACTAGCAGGTGCGCAGCGACAATACAGTATGGCAGTGGCTGGCATGCAATGAAGCAGCAGGGGACACAGCTATACACCCCTCTAAAGGAGTTTGTGCAATGACAATATACACATGCGTGAGACTGCCCCTCTGAGATAGGCAGGCGCATCCTCTCAGTGATCTTGCAGCTAAAAGCATGTGTGCAAACTATATTTAATAATACACAAACATTCTTGCAGTTGCTGCTCCTGCTTGCAGGACCTCTGAGGTTCCTTCAGTATGATCTGCTAGTGCTACACCGTGGCTGTCCTCTATTAATCATGTAGCTGCTTCTTTACTTGTTCACCAGCAGAGTGCCCATACAGAACCGCCTTCATAAAGGCTTTCAAGGGTGTGCAATACTATACCTCAGCTGATTGGCTCACACGTAGATCACGTAGCTCAGTACTGTCAGAGGGGAAATGGGGGCAAGGTCTTTGTATACTGGCCTCTCTCAACCGCATGCATATAGCTAAATCAACGGTCCTTTCGTTATGCTTGTGTTTCTCTTCATATAGGTTCTTTGTCGGGAGGGGTCCCATCGACCGCTCAATTACTGAATGCTAGAGTTCAACGATTTTCCGAGACAGCCCAGTCTGGAGGTTCGGCAGATCCGACTCAGCTCATTCAGTTCTCGTCCCTCCATCATCCCTACTGCCAGCACCACAGGTATTCAAGCAGGGGACTGCTGCAACTAAGCCAGGATCCTCTTTGGTTTGTATTGGGGAAAGCCTTCCAGCAATCTCCGAATGCTCATTCCTGCATATCAGTGAAGGGGAATATACTCCTCCAGCTAAGGGGAAACCAAGATCCCTGCCTGCTCAACTGGATGGCCAACTAAGCCAGGATCCTCTTTGGTTTGTATTGGGGAAAGCCTTCCAGCAATCTCCGAATGCTCATTCCTGCATATCAGTGAAGGGGAATATACTCCTCCAGCTAAGGGGAAACCAAGATCCCTGCCTGCTCAACTGGATGGCCACCCAATATTGATACACCTGCTAGAGGCATCAGGAAATACTAAAACTTGTACCAGATTTTCCATCGTGGGTGCAGTGTTTCACAATCTACACTGCCGCCATGGCCATGCAACACCCGGAATGTTTGCCGCATACATGTTCCAGACAGCCAAGCATGCAAGGAAATTTAAGTGGCCCTCCTGGGTCCTTTACAACCAGAACTTTCATCAAGAGATGGCCGCAAAGCAGGAGTGAGTCTGGACAAAGACAGACTCTATCATATACACCCAATGCTTCCCACACACCATGGACGCCTTTCAGGATGGGTGATGTAAATTCTGCCTCACCATCGATCATACATTCAGCTCCTGCACTTTAGCTCCACCCCAGGAGAAACGGCCAAGATTCGACAGTCGGCTCCATAATGCAGATATTATAATTCAAAGAAGGGTTGCCTCTGCAGGGAGTGCCGGTAAAACCACTCATGCCGGCACTGCCTAGACCACCATCCAGGCTACAAGTGCCTTACTCAAGGAGGCAATAGAGCTCCGTTGCAGAAGGACTGAGATGGTGGCAGCTGCAAGCAGGATACTCTCCGTACATATATTTCTTCATATAACTACTCAGACTTATATGTGCTGCATGCATGCATATTGTTTAGTTAAAGAGACAAATATGCTAGTACTCCTTGACGAACAGGGTTTACACAGTTGGAGCAAATAGATACCTGGTACTATGTGAACAGTTGCACACACACCTTCTACCAACCTCAGAACAGTTATTATGCAAATTTTCTGCATACTTACGTAGTTACTACTGTACCTAGTAACCATTCGGCAGTTACATGTCAGGAGTGGTATTCCTCCCCCATGGATGGACGACATGGCTAGGCTGCAGCAGGTGCTATGGGGTATCAAAATCTCGCAACGGAAGCAGAACATGTCACAATCTCGCCATCGCCGGCCGATCAATGTGGAGATATTACAAGACTTTGGGCCAAGCAACCACAAGGGGATAGAACCATGCTATGGACAGCATTTACTACATGTTTTTTTGGCTTCATGAGATCAGGTGAGCTCTGTGCTCACAACGCTCACTCTGTGAATGCCATCTCGGGAACCTGCTTGTAGGAGACGTGACAGTAGACAGCATAACAGATCCTAAGGTGATCAGAATCCACCTGAAGATATCAAAAACCGATTAATTTAGGAATGGGACTGATATCTACCTACTGAGAATTCACTGCAAACTATGTCCAGTGGCAGCTCCATTATCCTAGATGGTAGTGCGCAGGGGTGAACCAGGTCCTTTGTTCTGCTTTTCCTCTGGAAAATCCTTAACACTATCATATCTTGTAGCCAAACTGAAGAGAGCGATAAATGTCCTGGCAGAGACCTATCGGGATATTCAGGCCATAGTTTCCGCTCAAGAGTCACCACAACAGCCACCACACAGGTGATCTTGGATCCGAACATCAAATTATTGGGTAGATGGAAAAGCTCAGCCTTTCAGAGGTATATTCAGCCCTCCTGAGAGCATGTGGGCTCATTGGTTGGCAGTCTGTCAATCAGAATAGAACAAGCTTACACTCAGCAGTTCTCTTGATGGTATACACGGCCGAGGTTGCACTGAGTCACGCTGCGCCAGATGATACTTCCCTATATATAAATATAGCTGTTTAAAGTGTTATATGATGTATCATGTGGCTGCTCTTGTGATATAGTTACGTATACGTTACTGAGCTTCATATACGTAGGTCCGAACATGCATGAATGTGGCCAGCTAACGCATGGGACTAGTTACCTACAATGAGGATGTATCCCCATATGTGAATGATCCAGGAAGGTAATTCAATTTCAGGTGTAACCACTCTTTGAACATTGGTAACCTTCACAGATATTTAAATGATGCCTCAGCCTTTTGTAACTTAGTTGTTATGAAGCCAGTGATGGTGGGGGAGCCACCATCACAGAGGCTGAGGATTGGTTTTGTGGCAAGGCGGAGCATTGCCAGGGGAGATAAGTTATTCTTCAAATATGGGTGAAGGATAAGAACCTCTCCTGGCTAACAACAAATGCCAAGGAAGCAGCCACAACCCTCAAGGCAGCTCGGAGGGCGAGTAAAAAGAGCATACCAAAGAACAAGGTTGTTTACTACATTCAACCAGTAATATATGAGTGTTTTCTTGCCTTTCATCCCATAATACATTGTACATATGCCCATACATATTGTGCAGATTACTTAATGTAGCCTACTTACATATGTTAAGTTATTTATGTTACAGAACAACCAGAGTCGACGCTACCGTCATTGCATCATAGAAGGATCCACAGCGGTCGTAAAAAAATTATCTCATCACATCATGCATGTGCATGGTGTGACCAATAGTCTGGAGAGGAGGAAAGTGCTCCAGCTAGCTAAAGAGGTACGTATCTCATTCCAATCATATATATAATATACATACTACAAACGTTTTACAGATGGAACATGCTGATGAGGGAAACAGAAAGGTATGATCGATGTACATACAAAGCCATACCCTAAATTTTTATAATAAGGATATAACCTACGAGCCACAGGGCAATATCACATATGTACGTACATGATAACAGCTTTTTTATGTAGGCAACCGAGTACAAATTGGTAGCTGTGAGGCCGGCAGATGACAAGGTACGTATAGTTTCTTTAGCACATTTTAGCTATGTACATATGATTTTATGATTGGTTAGCAGTGGCTAAGGTAACTTTGAAAAACTGTTTTCTCTCCTACACGTGCATACTTGTGTAGTTTTACGTGGTCAAGATAATTATTAAAATAGTTATGTGTAATAGCTACTGCATATATACACTAGTGGTAATGCCAAACACTACTTGACCTTTAAATACAAAACAGACTGTTGAGAATATGGAATAAACAAAAGATGTAGGCAACTTTCAGTCAAATGGACATAAGCAGTACAGTGATCTAATGAAATGTGTTGTTTACATTGTTAAAACTATTTATAGTAAAAGGGAGCTGTAAATAATGCTTACCAAAACATTGTTGCATACTTAATGCACCAATTTACATGCTTATAATGACGATTTTAGGTTTAAAATAAATAGATAAAGTATAGCTGAAAGATTCATGTACCACCATGCATGGTTCATGTAAAATTTAAATATAATGTTGGGCATTAAATATATAAATGTATTTCAAATGTCAAAATTTACTATTGAATGCTACTTAAACAGATAAACATTTGAATGTTACAACATTCGTTTGAGCCCTAGTATAAACATATACAACATCTACCGGCATGCATGCCTAACACTAAAGAAATGCAAATTGACATGTAGTTATCTAGTCAAATAATATTATTCCGTAAACGATCAGTTTTACAGCAGTGCTTAGTTGACTACAAACTAACCCCAGTAGCTACTCCAACACTTGAGAATACTAGCTAGCATCAAGAATCCTTGCTATTATAGTATGGGAGAAGTTCAACTGTACTTTTGTAATTTTGTAACATTACAAGTAAACAGCTAAACAATATACTTGCACCTGCCAAAGCAGCTGCATGCAAACCACCTTTATTTCTATCACAATATCCACTAATCTATACATTTCACCAATGAAAATGTTGTTTTCAGTATTACTATTACGGTACATCACCTGCTTTAATGCGGTTTTTGCATAAAGGCCACAGCTAACTACGCCGGTATATGCAGTGTACTGAGGCCATAAAACCCGCTTGGCCCGCTGGATCGCAACAACAATACTGATATATTACTATATACATTAAATTAACAGTATTTATTACTCACGATTACTTCTACAAGTCGGCTTTTCACCTTCACACGTCTGCTTGCTTTTATCGTGGGGACAGGAACCGGCGGAAGTAGCCTGGGCGCGCGTCAAGAATACGGGTCTGTACTATGAGAGCTACTATCTAGCTACGTATGTATGGTTTAGTCGTGCTCGCCATACATGGTACATGGTCTCTACATGTACAGCTACGTACATATAGGTGTGGCTAGCAATGACAGCTCCGTAGTTGTGACTAGTACCCTAAGCCCTTGCTCGGCCTTGCATGACACGCAGCCGAGTCCAGGATTCTGCCGGGTCTTTTTCCAATTTAGTACTTTTGGTACTAGCACTACTGCGTGGTACGTAGCTAAATAGCCTGATGCCAGCTATCTGTTAGCAAGGATGAATGACTCCAGCGTTTTGTTTTACCATCTGAGTGACAGCGCGGGCGCTTATACTAATTGTAATTAATGTAACGTTTTTGCTGGTCACAGTAATTGTATAATGACTGTTTCAGTGTCACATCATAAAGTTATTATGTGCATACACCGGCTTTAGACACAACTACAAACTATATAGCTAGTTATAGTTAGCTATTAGCTCAGTATAGCTACAGCTACTGAGCTAGAGCCAGCATGCATGACATCAGTATGGAAGGATGTGAAGTAGCTAGCTATAAATCAAAGTTCATACAAATTTAATTTACCACAGTCACAGCATACCAAATCAGTCAACTTTTTGATATGCTCATGCATTGTGGTAAGTTTGTAGCTATTATTAATAGCTAAGCATGAGTCGACCTTGTAATTTACAGTGTATGGTTGTGAGTAACTATAGCTATAATGATGCCGCGAGATATTGAGCTAGTTAATATATGTATACTTTTCTCTAAATAGGGCTGTGGTAAAACTAAACAGCCAGCTGGTGATGAGGTTGATGACAGTGATGCCATAAGTTGACAATGTTATTCTTCAAAATTGTCATGTTTCTACACATGTAGGGTCCGCAGAACAGAGAGCATGTTGTTTGGTCATGTACTAGTAGTGACAGTGGTGAAGATGATGCTGAGACTGATAGTGATGTAAGTAATATATACATACTGTACATTCCTAATAGTACGCATTATTTTTGCATGCATGCATGCATGCATGCATATAATTATATGTTATAATAATTATATACACTTATAGCTAGCTACTGAAGCAACATGTATAGATAGGATAAGCAACTGCATGCAGCTGCTAAAGAATGCACAGTCACATGCATGCACACAGTCACATGCAACAATCTATAGTACTTTACTCCAAACCAAGGATGCAGGGGGCAGGAGGCATAATCGCCTCCCAAAATTATCCAACATGCATTCAGTTGAGTGTTATTTTAGATGCCTGAAAATAATTTAGTGCTGGTCAGTAAGTTTGTACAGTGGTCCATGTGGTATCTACAAAATTATATAAGTGGCAGTTAGTGCTGACTATATTGTGGAAACATATCATCCCTGCCAAACATTTACTTTACTTTAGCTCATTGCCTACCCAGTCTATAGGTAAATAACATGCAAAACCATCGTGATTGAATATCTATAATTACAGTATATACTTTTATTGTTTAGGAATCAATCACCGATGATAAGCAATACGGTATTAAGAACTTCAGTCCTAGCCAGTACACGGAATATCTTTGTAGTGTATCTGGTGGAAGGAAAGACACCAAGGTTGCAAAGGAGATGACCAGCGATGCTCTCAAGTACCTTGCCTCTGTTCCATCATGGGACCGCAAATGGGAGGATTGTTTCCTCGATGTCCACTGCTTAAGACGTTATGTAGATGATCTGCAGCGTAAATCCTCCTTAACTGCAGGCACTGTTGCTGAAAAAATCTGCCAACTGAAACTGTGTGTGGAGTACATCATGTTTCAGTATGAGGATGAGGCCACCACCCAGAGGTGCACGAGGACGTTACAACAATTGTCTAAGTGGCGGTCCTCCTTATGTAAGGAGATAAGACAGAGGAAAACAGAGATCCGGATACAATCAAAAGCTGCAGTAGGGTTGGCTCAAATCCACAAGCATTTTTAGAAAGCCCACAAGTAAGGCTAGAAGTCAAAAAGGCTCTGGAAGCAGCCATTACTAGTGTGTGCACACCACAACAGCACAGGCTGCTTCTATCCTTTATGTCCGCATCAATAATATATCCGAATGCACAATGACCGGGGGTGATACAATATATGACCATCAATGAGTTCCATGAGAGAGAAGAAAATGAAGAGGGAAAATTTTTAATAAATGTACTGCACCACAAAACTTCATCTACCACTGGTGCAGCAGACATTATAATTGATAAGGAACTGGAGGAGGTCATAGAATCCTATTTAGAGAACATCAGAGTCCATACAAGCCCTCAGCAGAAATCAATTGAAGAGAGGCTATTTATAACTCATACTGGTAATGAATTTTTCAAGATTTCAGAGACCATCATACAAGTGGCCAACTCATATGGCTATGACATCCCTACAGCCACCATCAATCGAAAAGTAACCGCAACAGCTGCAAGGGAGACTCTGACACAACAACAAGCATTAGCTATCCACAGCCATATGTCTCATGCTCCTGAGACCAGCATGAGGAGCTATCAATTTCCCACATTAGAAGATTCGGTGGATACGCACCAAACCATCAAACAATTACACAGCAAAAAATACTTTTCTGAAGGTGAAGATGGGAAGTTGTTAAGGGAATGGCCACTTCAGAATGGAACTACACCATCGTTAAAGATTTGCAGAAAAATAGTAACAAAATACAGGCTGTCAAGAACGGCTAAACAGCTACAAGACAGATGGAAAAATTTAGCTAAATCACAGAAGTAGAGACCTGGATGCACACACAGACACACAAACATACGCACACACAGACACACAAACATATGCACACACGCACGCACATGCACACACACAAACGTACGCATACATGCACGCACGCACGCACACACACACACACGCACACACACACACACACACACACAAACATATGCATACACGCACGCATGCACATACATGCACACACAGAAATGTAATAACTATCATGATTGAATCAAATCAGCAAGCAATTACAACTAACAAGGATACGTGTAACTAAGAATGTGTATAACAGGAAGTTGCACAATGTATTATAGGTGCATAGTACATGGTCCATGATGTATGATGCTCTGTGGTGCACATGCGCATATACTACACACACACACATACACACACAAACATACACATACGCATTATACACACACGCAGAGATATAGCTACATACCGTATAAGGCAAAATATTCGAGTGGGAAAACTTTCATGGTTTGTGGCTCTACCTCGAATGTTACAACATTCGTTTGGGCCCTAGTATAAACATATACAACGTCTGCCAGCATGCATGCCAATACACGGAAGAAATGCAAATCGACATGTAATTATCTAGTCAAATAATATTATTCCGTAAACGATTTTACAGCAGTGCTTAATTGACTACAAGCTAACCCCAGTAGCTACTCCAACACTTGAGATATTTTTAGTTGAAGCTAGTATCAAGAGTCCTTGCTAGTATGGGAGAAGTTCTTCTGTTATTTTGAACATTACAAGTAAACAGCTAAACAATATGCTTGCACCTGCCAATGCAGCTGCACTATAAATTTTAAACCACCTTTCTTTCACAATATCCACTAATCTATATATTTCACCAATGAAAATGCTGTTTTTAGTATTACTATTATGGTAAATCACCTGCTTTAATGCGGCTTTTGCATAAAAGCCACAGGTAGCTATAGTGCAGGACATCATAGACATCCATATGAACTTCCAACCATAACTCTCCTACACTTTGTAATATGATAATAATTCTTTCACCATTGAATTCAGCGCATTTTTCTGGTTAATATGGTGTTGACCTTTATGCCAAAATACAAAGCGTGTAAATTACGTCATTGTTGCCATAGTAACCGTCGAGTAATTCGCTGAAACAGCCAGTGTATCACTACTAGGAGTTTTTCTTATATTCTATTGACCAAATACTACTATAAGTAGTTGGAAGCAGATTAAAAAGGTGACTTAAAAGTGGTTTTAGTATATATTCTAATTAATGCACAGTATACTGCTTATAGGCTTCAGTAATGAGTGATTCAAGTACTACAAAGCCACGGTGGTCACAGAAACGGAGAAGAAGGGAATTGGCAGCGGCAGCAAGAGCTTCTAAGCAGCTGAGATTGCAAAATGAAGAGTTGAGAGAGCCGCTTGAGAGTGATGTGGTTGATGGTCCCATAACTTTAGATGCATCGTTGATTTTACCAAGAGTGGCAATTGAATCTGAAGAGGAAGGCATGGTTACTGATTTACCAACATTTTCAGAAGATGATGCCATGGTGGTGTACAAAGAATGGATTGGCTGTCAAACTAAAGCCACTACTAAAATGATTTCAATTATGTTTATGGACATTTTCAGGGGAAGATTTGCATTAACAGATGTTGCAGCTGCCAAAGAAGTAGCACTTGTAGTTGATGCTAATGAGAAAACAATTCGTACTTGGCGCAATGATTTTTATGAGAATGGTGGTGACTTTACTTAGTCAGGGCAAGGCAAACATAATCGCCCATATGTCCTTGATGATGAGAATTGCAAGAAAACGGCACTGTCATGGTTACGTGAAAATGCCTACCAAAAAGACAAGCCCAACTTAACAGCGGCAACATTTGCTAGTTGGGTAAACAACAGTCTTTTGCCCAATTCTCACCTATCCCCTGGGTTCCCAAGAACAATAACTCCAGGTACTGCAAGAAGGTGGCTTCATGACCTTGGGTTTTCGCCAACTTTATATAGAAAAGGGTTGTATTTTGATGGACATGAACGTGCAGATGTTGTGGAGTATCGACGTATTTATCTTCAAAAGCTTGAAGTGCTTCAGATTTCACATCTACCCCCTCCAAGTTGTTCTGGAGGCCATACTGAAGAGGCAATAGGAAGCAGTACTGCACAAAAACGTTTGGTTCTCCTTTACCATGATGAATCATGTTTCCATGCTAATGAAGGGCAGCAGTGGCAGTGGACAGAAGTAGATAAATTAGCTTTGCGTCCAAAAAGTCAAGGGAGAGGGTTAATGGTCAGTGATTTCATTGATGAACACTGTGGATTTTTAAGGTTATCTGCAGAAGAATATGAAATAACAAAGTTAGCTCAGCCAGACCTTCCAGCAGCAGCTAGAGTATTGTTTAAGTTTGGCGCTCAAGGTGATGGCTACTGGAACAGTGAGCATTTCATAGCTCAAGTAAAGGTTGCATTGAAAATAGCGGAATTCAAATATCCATCATCAGACAATTATCTTGTTTTTCTGTTTGACCAGAGTTCTGGACACTGCGCATATGCAGAGGATGCACTAATTGCACACAAAATGAATGTATCAAATGGTGGAAAGCAGCCTTTCATGAAAGAAACAATATGGGATGCTAGGCCACAGAAGATGGTGACTTCTACAGGATTACAAAAGGGATTGAAGAGTGTACTTGAAGAGCGTGGGGTTAATGTGAAAGGCATGAAGAAAGAAGATATGGTAAAGGTTCTCGAAGAAATGAGGGATTTCAAATTCCAAAAGACGAAAGTTGAGGAGTTAATACTCAACAAGGGCCATCAACCCCATTGAGCGTGTATGGTGTCATGGGAAAAAGTACACGAGAGCAAATTGTGACTATACCTTTGCGGGTCTTGAAAAAACAATAAATACGGCACTTGATTCTGTTAGTGTAGAACTAATCAGAAAGTTTTTTAGAAAGTCCAGAGAATACCACAGAGCTTACAGAGAAGGAAAGCAAATAGGAGAAGAAATGAAGAGTACCTTAAAACTATACAAAAGCCACCGTCGGGTCCCCGAGAGTACTAACGACTTATAAGTATCATAACCTATTTATTTAAAAAAAATTTTTATAGAGTTTATTACCCATTGTGTTCCCTACTGATATACCAAGTTCTGTGTACTTCCTTCAATTGTATGTACAGAAATGTCTATTCCAGTAAATGATCTAAAATATCTTAAAAGGCGATTATCAGGTTGAGACGCTATGATTTCCAAGATCTCTCTTATACATTTTATTCAATATAGAATGAAGTACTTATGTGATTAAAATCATGGATGAATTATATACAGTGCAGTCAAAATGTCTATTATTTTAAAATCAGCCTTGCTTCAGTGCATAGTTAATAATATACTTGTAATGCATCCTATTTTGCTAAAAACTGGTACAAAGTAAGCTATATGTATATAGAATAAGTGTTGTAAATTTCAAGTAAATACCAATAATGGTACCCGAGATATGGTTGAACATAATAAGAGCACTATCGTGGATGTTTATGATGTCCCGCACTATACGTATATGTTACCGAACTGAGGTCAGTGTACTGAGGCCATAAAACCTGCTTGGCCCACTGGATCACAACAACAATACTGATACACTACTATATGTATATTAAATTAATAGTATTTTTTACTCACGATTACTTCTACAATTCAGCTTTTCACCTTCACACATCTGCTCGCTTTTATAGCGGGGACAGGAACGGAAGTAGCCTGGACGCGTATCAAGAATACGGGTCTGTACTACGCGAGCTACTATCTAGCTTCGTATATATGATCTAGCTGGCTGCAACAGATCAGTCGTGCTCGCTATACATGGTCTCTACATGTACAGCTACGTACATATACGTAGGTGTAGCTAGCATGACAGCTCCGTAGGTGTGGCTACCCTAAGCCCTGCATGAAACACAGCTGAGTCCAGGATTCTGCATGGTTTATTTCCAATTTAGTACTTTTGCTACTAGCACTACTGCGTGCTAGCTAAATAGCATGATGCCAGCTATCTGTTAGCAAGGATGAATGACTCGAGCGTTTCGTTTTACCGTCTGAGTGACAGCACAAGCACTTATACTAATTGTAATTGTAATTAATGTAACGTTTTGCTGGTCACAGTAATTGTATAATGACTGTTTCAGTATCACATCATAAAGTTATTATGTACACATACCGGCTTTAGACACAACTACAAACTATATAGCTAGTTATAGTTAAGCTATAACTCAGTATAGCTACAGCTTAGCTAGAGCCAGCATGCATGACATCAGTTCAATACTATACAGAAGGATGTGAAGTAGCTATAGCTATAAATCAAAGTTCATACAAATTAATTCTAATTTACCACAGTCGGAGCATTCAACTTTTTGATATGCTCATGCATCGTGATAAGTTTGTAGCTATATACGTAGCTAAGCATGAGTCAACCTTGCATTTTACAGTATATGGTTGTGAGTAACTATAGCTATAATGATGCCGCGAGGTACTGAGCTAGTTAATATATGTATACTTTTCTCTAAATAGGGCGGCCACCACCCAGAGGAGCACGAGGACATTACAACAATTGTCTAAGTGGCGGTCCTCCTTATGTAAGGAGATAAGACAGAGGAAAACAGAGGTCCGGATACAATCAAAAGCTGCAGTAGGGTCGGCCTCAAATCCACAAGCATTTTTAGAAAGCCCACAAGTAAGGCTAGAAGTCAAAAAGGCTCTGGAAGCAGCCATTACTAGTGTATGCACACCACAACAGCACAGGCTGCTTCTATCCTTTATGTCCGCATCAATAATATATCCGAATGCCCAACGACCGGGGGTGATACAATATACGACCATCAATGAGTTCCATGAGAGAGAAGAAAATGAAGAGGGAAAATTTTTAATAAATGTACTGCACCACAAAACTTCATCTACCACTGGTGCAGCAGACATTATAATTGATAAGGAACTGGAGGAGGTCATAGAATCCTATTTAGAGAACATCAGAGTCCATACAAGCCCTCAGCAGAAATCAATTGAAGAGAGGCTATTTATAACTCATACTGGTAATGAATTTTTCAAGATTTCAGAGACCATCATACAAGTGGCCAACTCATATGGCTATGACATCCCTACAGCCACCATCAATCGAAAAGTAACCGCAACAGCTGCAAGGGAGACTCTGACACAACAACAAGCATTAGCTATCCACAGCCATATGTATCATGCTCCTGAGACCAGCATGAGGAGCTATCAATTTCCCACATTAGAAGATTCGGCGGATACGCACCAAACCATCAAACAATTACACAGCAAAAAATACTTTTCTGAAGGTGAAGATGGGAAGTTGTTAAGGGAATGGCCACTTCAGAATGGAACTACACCATCGTTAAAGATTTGCAGAAAAATAGTAACAAAATACAGGCTGTCAAGAATGGCTAAACAGCTACAAGACAGATGGAAAAATTTAGCTAAATCACAGAAGTAGAGACCTGGATGCACACACAGACACACAAACATATGCACACACAGACACACAAACATACGCACACACACACACACACAAACGTACGCATACACGCACGCACACACACACACGCACGCACACACACACGCACGCACACACACACACAAACATATGCATACGCGCACGCACGCACTCACATACATGCACACACAGAAATGTAATAACTATCATGATTGAATCAAATCAGCAAGCAACTACAACTAACAAGGATACGTGTAACTAAGAATGTGTATAACAGGAAGTTGCACAATGTATTATAGGTGCATAGTACATGGTCCATGGTGCATGATGCTCTGTGGTGCACATGCGCATATACTACACACACACACATACACACACAAACATACACATACGCATTATACACATATGCAGAGATATAGCTACATACCGTATAAGGCAAAATATTCGAGTGGGAAAACTTTCATGGTTTGTGGCTCTACCTCGAATGTTTAATGAAGAATAGGTTAGCTAGCAATGGACATTCTTATAAAAGAAGCTACTACCACGGATTCATTTTCTATTCCAACCATGAAAGTTTTGCCACTCAAAAGTTTTTCCTTAAACGGTATACGTATTATAACATATTATATGCATGCATGCATGTATCATATTTGGTATGGTATAATATTATTAGTCCCACACACACTGTTAAAATTTGTAGCCTGTATATAGCTACATATAACACAGTAATGGTACACTTTACCATGCAATAGCAAATTACACAATGCATGTTAGATATTATATGTATAGGCTTGCTACAAAGATTCATAGCTATGTCAACATCAAATACTAAATACTATTCCATATAAACGACATCACATGCATGCAGGCACATAGTTGTATATATGCAGACTCTGAGGTGTAGGAAAATGTTATTGATAATTATGGTAATGAGGCAGCCAGGCTATAGTTATGCTTCCTACACCCCTGATATGTAGCTACAAAATAGTCCTCATCTCATTTGACGTAGCTAGTTATAATTGCATGTGGCTATGGTGATATACGTATATTCCTTACCCAATAATGGGTAGCTATAGCTATATCTATAGCTATATCAAAAAAACTTAACAAACTAGTGATACTAAAATTTAAAATCTCAAATTTAATAGGATTCACACTAAACATACAAAGATAACTTAATTAGACGGATTCACACTTATGTAGCTATGTACCTAGTTCTGGCAACATGGGCAGATCTAGGACCTACTGAGAGGGGGGCAACAGAGTGTCTGGGGGCACAACCCCCTTAAAGTTATAGGGTAATTTAAA
Organism: Spongia lamella; assembly: GCA_963930835.1. Lineage (NCBI taxonomy): Eukaryota > Metazoa > Porifera > Demospongiae > Dictyoceratida > Spongiidae > Spongia > Spongia lamella. Next base: position 21,299,191 of record OZ005746.1, on the reverse strand, counting down.
ACATGAAACAAAAATAGTTAAAGTTTCTGTGAAGGACATTGCTGTACCTTTATAGTAGGGGGTAAAAGGTAAACTTATCAAATCTCTCCATAAATCCGCCTATGTCTGGCACTGTATATACATTGAATTTATAAATGGCATTGATGTTTTGCTATCTCATGATCAGTAAATTTTCTAAGCACCTATGTATACGTACTTACTCATAGCTAACCTGGGTAACCCTCAAAAGGGACGTTTTTGAGGGACGAAAGAGACAGTTTTTTTTAGGTACAACCTCATTATTAAAATTATCATATCTCACCAATGGAATGTCCGATTTCGATTCCGACGATGGCTCTATAATGCATTGCTATTGTATGCAGCCATAGTTTTTCATAGCGATCCCTACTATTAAGTACTACCATACTTAATGATAATAACGACTATTTGTATATGTAATAGGATCGGGTGCTGTAGTATTTGGAATTAATTGCGCGAGTAATGCAGGCAAAAAATTGTAATAGTGCGAGGCGAAGCCGAGCACTATTACAGTTTTCTGCCTGCATTACGAGTGCAATTAATCCAAATACTACAGTAACCCATACTGTTACAAATTAATCTAACATGTTTTAGTGTAACTTGGTGTGCTAGTGAAGAGGTGTGGTGATTTAACACATGCCACTGAAACAAAATATTACAAGCGTTGGCAACAGTGTACTGGTGTAGTATCCATGTGTAGTGGCTGTGTCTTTGAAATGCCGTTGCCTGATAGTATCGCTAATAACTGATATCCCAGAACTTGCTGGCGAGCTTGTTGGCATGTTTTTGTCGGCTGCCCATTAATTAGTGAAACAAGAAGAAAAGCAGTTAGTACAGGCCTGTTGAGCAGTTGAGAAACTAAAAGGAAGCTGAAAGTGAATTTAGTAATTGTAATTATTGTATACCAGTGACAACAATTTGTAATTGTAATGTCAACAAATTAGCCAATTAGAGGCTTATTACAGTTTTTGTTTGAGCAAGGTATCAAAAAAGTGTAATAGCGTTTCTATTGGCTATTTACTGTAGTATTACAAAATAATACATACCAGCTGTATCAGGTGTTTTCTATGTAAACTGTAATACATGTTAGATTAAATGTAGAAATACACATCAATTCATCTTTTCAGAAAACTATAACACACAATAGTCCGTGACGGAACCGTATACCCAGGTAAATGAACATCTAGTGGGTGTGGCAGTTATAAAATAAGTGCATTGAGCAATGAAAGGTGTGCCACTTATATGCTTCGTGTTTTACCCTTTCGAAGTACGTACTTCACGCACTGGCTGGTAATAGAACCGTCGAGGCACGAGAGGAGCCTTGTATGGACAAGCTATATGCGTAGTGTATTACACATAACGTGATTGGTCGCGAGTAAAGTAAACTACACTCGAGCACACTTCACATGCGTACAGCTCGTCACGAGGATCGAATGCATGCCATGGATCATACACTCTTGGGAAACTCATGAGTTTCGTTACAAATTTCTCGAGCGATTGTACTAGGACACGCGTGCAAATGTCGAGCGGTACCGTAGCTATAGTTGGTTCGCGTTCACTGTGTGGTCCGTAATTCTTTAATAACTTCCGGTAGGAACGAGCTAGAATATTTTTTTAGATAATCGTGAAGCCCATCAAATGCCAGAGACGATTATAAAAGAAGTGCTTTACCTGGAGCCAGCGCTTGGAAGTTATGGAGCTTTTAAATTTTGCCATACATTTCCTATGTAGAAGCCGTTTAAGTACAATCCTTTGAAGTTACTGAGTTAACACATGTTCGTGACGTATAAAGCCAAGTAGACACACCAATATTTCATCAGCAATAATAAGCGCCATACATTTTCGTCGCTAATAGTGAATTGTTTGCTCGAAGATACCACTGAAAGTACTGTAAATCTAGTGTAATTACAGCGCTATACATAGAACGCGACTTATCAATTCATTTTGATTTTATCATTCACACTAAAACTTATATTACCTCACCATTCTTGGTTTATCAATACATATTTTCATTAAACATACTTATAGTCGCTCCAGAAGTGCTTTTCTTTCTTTAAAACAGTATAACACAAGTCTTGGTGAAGACACCATTTTTGCGAACGTGAGCCTTTGTGTGCGCATATTACGCATAATTAAAACCGTGACGTAGGAAATATATGTCCAAAATGCTTTGATCTTAAATGGCTTCATTTCAGCCGGCTCAACCGCACAGTGAACACGAACCAACTATAGTAAAGAATATTATAAAAAGGTGCATCCTTTAGCAAATACATCTGAAAAAAAGTTACATAGCAGCTTTATAGCTACAGCTTGACAGGCATGAAGTTATTCATGACAGTGATTGGTTTATGCGCCAGTGGCATATGCGCCTCAACAAATGCTGCAATCACTGGCCAGTGGTAGTCGGCATGGGCGACTTCACCACTGCAATGGCATCAGTGATTCTCTAGTATGTTGCTATGGCGGTGGTAGGCACTTCTGCACCTGCCCCTCCACCATGAAGTCTAGCACTCACTTCTTAACTTTTAAATCAAAATAGTGGAGGTAAACCATGAAGATTTGGAAGTTCTGGAAATATCAAATTACTGAGAAATATATACAGAATTGAATTCCAACCATAAAGTTTTTGTATTCTCTTGTAACATTTTTCAAAGCTTACCAAAACCCACAATAGATTTTGTATTAAAGGCATGTGTGTATAACCTCACTTTATAGTGAACATGTTGATGTTCTACCATCTAAAAACCAGGCGATGTGTAAGTTAAACTACTGTTAATCAACTGCTATTCAGTGTATTGTAATAGTAATTAATGACGTCACGAGTAAGTCATGTGAGCAAAGACTCATCACTAAGGGGCACATAGCAACGCATACAAATTTAATTCTTTTGTTTAAACCGGCTTTATACTCCAGCACTTTAGTGATAAATCTTTTTAAAAGTAGTACAAAGTTGTTTTAAGCCGGAATTCTTACTGTAACACTATAGGCTAGTCTGGTATTATAAACTCTGCAACCCGCACGGCACGCCCACTTTCAAAACTGAAAGGCTCCGTCTTGTTAGTAATGTACAGCTATTCAAACGGCTTATACTATGTAATGAATGGCTAACACTGCATTACCTTGTTCTTATTAGGCAGTAACTCACGACGCGCTTCGCTACTAAGGCCCCGCCCATCAATAATATACATAGCAAGTGTCATAGAAAAGCAGTAGGACTTATTTGATTGGTTATTCAGGCTTCATTTCACGTGAATGGTTTTTAATAGCCTGGGGGGCGGACACACACACACACACACTCATACCGACATTTTCACGAAAACGATTTCAAGAAATCAGGCAGTTGCTGTCTACACAATGGGCTGATATTTTGACAAGGTATGTTTTAAAGGTAGTTTTAGTTTAAACCAACCGTAAATATTTATTGGATGAATTGTGTATGAAGTCTCAAAAGGATTTAGTAAAAACTCCATGGATTTCCTGTAGGAAGATGCGTAAAATGATATTTTTGGGGGCATTAACTTTTTTCACGTAATGTATTGTTATTTGTATGGAAGTTTTCAATATGAGCTACTTGGCTGTGTGTTTGTGATTATATAGCATTATTATTGTCATAGACAGTATAAAATGGGATTTGCATAGAGATGTGAAATGATTGCGGTTACCATTTCCAGGTACGGAGTATATTTACTCCGTACCCGGAAATGGTAACCGCAATCATTTGTGTCAACTGAAAGGCATACTGGATTCAAGAAGTTTAAAGAGAGAAAATTTGGATGGTCTACCATAACCTTAGATGTTCACAAAAGTTTCAACAAGATTGGAGAGAAATTTTGGCCTCAATAAACCTTGAAAGTATCAGTTCAAAAAGCTTTAGACCAAGCAAAACCAGCTGTATCCACATTAGAAATGAAGAAGCTACTAGTAAAGAATTCTAAATTTGAAATGTCTATGTATAATGAACCAGAGAGTCTAGAGGTAGATATCGATGATGATAATGAAAGTGATCAAGATGATGAAGAAGACAACATTGATACAAAAGAGCAAGAGGCTGTGTTATCAGAAGTTATTCAAGAGGTATGCTGTGAGGAAGACCCAGTACAGATTGATTGTAATTTACAACAATTGTGTAAACAAGGCATTGTAGATTACTGCAAAATGCAGAAGCTTCATAAACTCAAAAAATCAATTGCTCCAAAGAAAGTGCAATTCTCAGCAATGCCTATTTATTACCCCACAAGAAACTGAAAAAAGGCAGCTGAAAAAACAGCAGGAATAACACCTTTTGTGGAGATGTGTATCAAAGGTCACAATTTTATGATAAGAAAACCACAGCAATAAGGGCTTTTTCAGGAAAGTAAAAAGGTCTCTTCCAATCATCTTTTTTGAGTACGAGAAAAACAACCGTATGCTACTTCAAAACTTAAATTACCAGATACCATACTGTATATTGCAAACTGTTCGAGGTAGAAAAGTTTCATGGTTTTCACGGATTAATTGGTGACCGCAAAACTTTTCCAGCTTAACATTTTCGTTCTAGTTTTAAATTGGACTGATGTCATGGTCGAACACTACAGGAAGAAAATAGGACTGTCAATGCGATATACAGCTGGTTATTTCAAACTCCTCTGCCATTAATAAGATTTCACATGTCTACGCGGTTGGCACGCCGCGCATTGGCATTGCCAAAACCGTAGCACAGGCTACACTGTGTGATTTCCAACTTGGTACAAACTTACAGCCACACCACCTAGCTACGTATATCTGCCAAGTTCAGATAGCGACAAGTTAAGCGCTACATATAATTATTTGGAATTATTAAGCAGATGCATTTGATTAATGAAATCGCGTACGCACGTTAGCACATTTTGACCGGGGTAAATGAACTGCGAAAGTTTTACAGTGAATTTGAAGTACCTTGTCCATCTGCGAAACTTTTCCACCTCGAACAATTTGCAATATCAAGACTCACGATAGTAAGTTGTAAGCCCAAGAAGCACAGCAACGTGACCATGGAGTGAGTTATTACACGTAGCACCGCCCTCAAACTCGCAAACGCTCTAGCTAAGCCGCCATTAAAGCTATCGCTTAGTTATTACCGACCCACAAAGTTCTTACTATATAGAATCAATAAATCAAGAATGGAGGAAATTGGCACCACCATTCCTAATTACAAGTACCAGCCATTGTAAATTTTATGGTGCCCGTTGTGCAACTACACACGACGTACCATCCTTTCCCACTTGATTCGCCTGTTTACTAGAGAATTAGTACCTTCATTATTTGAAGAATCAATATCCTGAAGTTGATAGAAATCGGTTCAGCCATTCTTCTGATACAGCCTTATAAACGCCTTCCTATCACCACAAAAATTGTACGCGGCAATCATTTTTTTTCTTCTTTCATTTTCATCGCACACTTTTTTCATGGGCTTGCGGGAGCTTTCGTGAACCCCGGAAGTTTTTTCAAACTCTCTTTTTATACATTCACTTGTTTGTCTAATAACTCACTCATTTCTTCATGGATTTCAGCCATATTTGTATCAGCAGGGCCGGCGGAACCGCCCAGGCTGCCCAGGCTGCCCAGGCTTTGGCCTGGGCACTTTTCAGTTAGTCTATAACTTAAGCTACATTACACCACTTGACTAGAAAAATAATGACTGTCATTACTCACAAGTTCATTTCTCATTTGACGTTTCATTCATTAAATTTCATCTTAATGTCACGTGATCATATTATACAAACCACAATATAACGTAACGCTATCCACGTGAGTCACCATGGCATTGTCAAAGGAAGTTGCTGATGCTATCATTATAATAAATATCCGATGATTTTCTCTGAACCGCACCAACCAAAGTATTTTAACTTTCCTAAGAGAGAATTTGGAAAGAAATCGATATTGAGGTGAGCTGATTGGTTTTCAGTTGACGTGGCCATCGTGAAGACAGTGATTCAGCAATTTGAAGCTAGCCACAAGTCTGATACTGAACGTAGCTATATTCATGTAATACTAGTCTTTGATGGCAGCTCTTCATTACTGCATAGTTGAATGGCCTGGGCATCATAAATTAGCTTCCGCTGGCTCTGATCAGTACTTCAGTACTTATGATAAGGGTTGAAAATTGTCCGGACATCTACTTTCCTATTGTAAATTTATTGACTTCCCCATTGATAATGCATAATAAATTTGTCTGGTCAAATTTGGTTTGATCGGTCAAATGCTGAAGTTGGCCGGAAAATGTCTGATGACTGGCTGTTATCATAAGCCCTGGTACTTCTCCTACGTATGTATGCTCTACTTGTCATACTATTATCAGTCTGAAGTAAACACTTGAATGTATTTGAGAAGGGCTATTACACTACAGACAACTCGAATCACAAGAAGTAACGAGTACTTGATATGGGGAGACTCAATATAACCTGTTTCAAGGACTATAACTGCGAGTGGTGAGCACTCTACTACAACTCGATATTCCAAGCAAATTGGTTCGCTTGCTTGCTCGACTCGAGACGACTAAGCTGTCACTTCGGCTATTACTCGCACCTCGACTTGCAGCTACAACACAATACACTAGGAACTAATTCAGTAGTACGGTTAGCCAGTAACTTATAGTTTTGATAAGGATCTAACATGTAACACTATGAAAATGACAATTTGTTGGCAAAAATGATCGATAAAAGACACTGCCGTACCTATACAAAAATCTTACCAATAGCTGATCTACTAGTACCAGCACACACAGAATGGCTCAACGCCATCTTCAATATGTGAGCACGTGGCAAATACGCATGCACATATACACTTTAGTGTGGTTTATTTAGAGTCTACTGTAATATTAGCCTTGAGATCCTTGTCGAGTTCAGTTTAGCACTGAGTGCTATGACTAGTCCTATTAGTACAATGTTTGACAAAAGTGGTGAGTCACATAGCTAGCTAGCCATGTATATCATGAGTTAACATGAAACTTGAAGGAGCAAATCGAGTCGATTCGAGTGATAGTCTCTCGTGAAGATCTGTCCACACGAGACTAGCTTGAACGAGTAATCTAGCTGCAGTAAGGGACTCGAATTCATCACTCGAGCAACAAAGCCAACACAGCCTCGAGTGATTCAGTTCAGCCAGTCGAGTCCTCGACGTCGACCTCAACTCTCGTAGAATTTGTGCGAGTACTTGTAGAGAGAAGAGTATCAAAATTCAAGCAAAATACTTGCAAGCAAGTGCGACGTTACACAATTAGCTACTATGGTAAACTGTACTACCGTAGCAGTCTTATTTTGATAAAATAATACGAAGTGTGGAGTATACAAACATAGATATTAAACTATCTACAAACATTCATTCAATAATGGCGTAAGGCTTTGTATAGGCGTAAGGCTTTGTATAGGCAAGTTGGGCTCCTCTTATTCCAGGGGTACCATTTCCTTTTGATTTGCTTGTGGAATTGCCTTTGACAGTTTGTTTGATACTGCGGCACTCATATAGCTTTATGGCGCATAAGGTTAGGGTGAAGGAATGAACAAGCCTATACAAGGTGCTGTTGCAAGAGGTAAAAATTCTATATTTCAGCTGTAACAAATGTTATATACATATAAGTGCATGCATGCATACATGCAACATTTATCACATGCAATTATAGCCGGCTAGTCATATATATATGTATCGGTAGTTAGATATGTTGATCTTTAGTACATTATATCGGCTAATTATCAAGACACCCCGGATTGTACTATGGCTGAAGAGGCAGTGGATAGAGAGGTCACAACTTGGGCTGGAGTTGTAACAACATTAAAAGATGTAGCCAGAGGCACGGTAACTTACTTAGGTGCTTGGTTGATGGACTAAGAAATGGTTCAGCTAAAATTGATGAGATCAGCACTAGATAGCAGAAATACATGCTACATTTGCGATGAGAGCAAAAGATTCATGGAAGTTAGGATGAGTGCTACAGTTTGCTTCCAAAAGTGATTCTACCAAAAATTTTTCAAAAGGTTACAAAGACAATTATGTTGCAGTATCTGCTAAAGATGTTGAGTTGTAGCCTACCTTGTATGTTAATACAAAAATAATGCTTTAAAGACTTCCTTATAACGCATTCAAGTAGTAAATAGAGTACAGGAATTCATAAGAAACGTCCACAAAAAATGTACATACCTCCGCCATATTACACAATAGAGCTTATGCAGGGGGCGTAGTAATTATATTTAAGCATACAAGAGTGCCTATAAATATTTACGTGCTTTCATTGGTCCGCCATTTTGAGTGTATGAACAAGTTGAATCACGTAAGTGATGGCAGGTTCTTCACGTAATGATTATGCCGATTTTTACTCTAAATATTATTTTGAACTAAAGGACGATTCTAAGAAAAGGTATGATGCTAAGCTAAAGCTGATTAATTGTAAAGAAGACCCGTTCAAACGCCTGGAAAGCCCAGCTGCTTTTTCTGATGTGGAAATTCAGTGGCATGAGTGGCCAGACTTGATGTATCCTGATATTTATACAGTAACTATCTCATTTTCATGCCAAGCCTGTATACGCATGAACAGCTGAAATTGTATAAGAGTTTGGATGATTATAACCAGTACATGAATGGATGGGTGAGTGACATTGTTGTTACTGTTTCCACTGCTAACGAGTGTAAGATTTATTTGTTTACCGCATTTGTGAAACATTCTCAAAGCCTTTCATTACCTTCATTGAAATCTTGTGCTGCTATTGAACAATCAGATCAGTGAGGCATGCTCCCATATTGCAGCCACATTGTTTACTGTAGAAGCCAACACAAATATGAAGAAACAGTTCTCATGTACATTCCTACCATGTCAAGTTCATTTCAAAATGTCACTTTCATGGAAATATCCAAGATTGACTTTTCGACTCCAACTGACAAGCGGTTACAATCTCAGAAGAAAACAGTTGAACATGAGGGAAGTGAACCTGTACCAAAAAATAAAAAAGTTTCTATTCCTGAGCCTACGGAAAATGATTTAGAATTATTGTATAAAGACCTGTCCAAGACAATGGGAAAGCCAGTAATATTATCTCTTTTACCTAACTACAATGATACATACGTATATTCCTGCATATGAATCAGGTATTTTACCAAAGCCACTAACTGAATTACACAATCCTGAAGCAATGAAGATTACCTATTTAGACCTTTTAAATGGATGCGAGCAAACATACCAATCTGTGTCGTTTACTTTTGATCAAGCTGTGTTAGTAGAAGAACAAACAAGAGGTCAGGCAAAATCCTGTATTTGGTTTGAGCGACGTGCTGGAAGAATTACAGCATCTAAATTACGAGAAGCCGTGCATGCAAATTTTGTACAACCATCTCTATCATTGATTAAGTTAATATGTTATCCAGAACAACACCAGTTTACATCCGCAGCATGTCAATATGGATGTGATCATGAAGATTTATCAAGACAAATATATGCACAGAAGTTTGCAGTCAAACATGAAGAGTTTCTAGTTATTCACTGCGGTTTGATTTTGGATCCAAAGTTTCCCTTCCTCGGTACCTCTCCAGATGGTTTAGTAAACTGCAAATGTTGTAACAGCAGAGTTTTGGAAATAAAATGTCCTTTTTCCTCTAAACAGAAGTCCTTTGTTGAACTAGCCAATGATAATCCATCTTTTTGTTTAGACAATGATAATGGTTCTCTTATACTTAAGTTAGATCATTCATATTACTTTCAAGTACAGCTACAAATGAAACTTCGTCATGTCAAGTACTGTGACTTTGTTGTTTGGAGAGAAACTGGTGAAATATTTTGCCAAAGGATAAAAATGGACTCAAGCTTTGTGGACTCAGTGTCACTCCATGATAAAATATGCCATATCGCCTGAACTAGTGGGAAAATGGTTCAGCAAATGAACTGTGATTTCTGTTGACAGTTCTCCATGTTCCAGTCACAACAACACTGTCAATGATAAAAGTTCCAGTTTCAATGATGGTGCAGGGTATTGCTACTGTGGTAAGGGGGAAGATTATGATAACATGATTGGTTGTGACAACAAGCACTGCCCTATTGAATGGTTTCACTACTGTTGCTTAAGAATAATGGAAGAAAATGTACCCAAGGGCAAATATTACTGTCCAGAATGCCATAAAAAAAGCCCAAGAAAAAGAATAACTGATGTGTACAGTTCATACAAAGTTCGTGTCTAGCTACCTCTGTGCTGTATGATATAGTTGAAGCACTGCCGCGAGTATGTACGGGAAATACAGCATGAGGCGTAGCCGAGTGCTGTATTTACCTCAAGACACCCCCGAGTGCTGTATTTTTCGTACATGACGAGCTAAGGCAGTGCTTTAATTATTATATAGTATTTCTTGCTGGATTCAGACGTCTATAAGGCGCAGACGGCCTGAAGCAGATCGTAGAGCGCAATGGTTCAAGTTCAAGCCTCCGTTTACGCTACCAACCAACTAAGCTAGGCACGAATTATCGATGTAGCTTACGTAGCTAGCTGTAGAGGCGGCGTGGCATAGTGTCGACAAGCAAATCGACAACACCAATGATTAACTCAGTCGAATGAATCAGTTCCGGCGATTATAGCGAGCTTTCGACACACAAGAACAAGGTAGTACGTGGATAGCTAACAAAAAGGACTCGATTTTACGCGTTTTAACAGATTAGCAATGGATTTCATTTGAAACCAGTTATCAACATCTGGAATTTCACACCTACAACAACAACAATTATTTGCATAACTGTACTGTATTAACGCATAGCTGTAATTTATTTTCCATACAGCACACTTGCTACTTTATGGAATATAAAGTACACTTTTGCCCTTTGATCTACCCACGCAAAATACTTTATACTAATGTACTTGATTTTTAATCCTATATTCTGAACATATAATGTATTTTTGAGTCATTACACATTAGAGCTGTGCGATTATCTAGATAAATAGATATATCAAGATATTAAATACACATCGAGATAAAGATAATAGGTTTCATTATCGTAATAATAGTAAATTTCTGGATATTACTGTACACTACATCAAACGTACAGCTGTCACAAGCTGTGTTAGCAATTTTGGAATAACAAAAAACCAGAAAGTATGCATAATACTTTATCATGATAATTACCATATATTATTGCACAGCTTAATACTGGCCGGTGCTTTTATCACAGTAAACTGTGTTTTTACTGTATTTATACATGAGACAATCATAATCGAGATAACTGTGTAGTAAATATCAAGGCATAATTTGTAGCCTTATCGCACACCTCTATTACACATATAATATATATTATAAATACATGACAGCTAGATAATTATTTAGAATGGAACTACAGAATCACAGCAATTACATAAAACACTGCAAATTACTACGATTTTGTCCACAACTGATTTGAGCCATTGGCGAAAAAAACTTTGGCGAATTCAGTTACCAAGGCGGAATGTTGGCGGTAAAAAACATTGGCGAAATAAACTTTGCCGAATTCAGCTACCAAGGCGGAAAGCTTTGGCGAATTCAGCCACCAAGAGTATACACTTCGCATAACTACCTAGTAAATTTCTGTTAACACCTTGATATGTCGTACTCCTTTGCGGTTGAGTCGATGATCCGGGGCTACCATGAATACAAAAGTATTTGGGAAAATCCCTCTGAAGACGATGAGCTCATTTGCGAGCGTGAAGTTGGAAACCCTCGTGACACACATGCTGTAGCCATTAAAAAGTCTATAGCCGGAGAGTGTTGTACAGTTGGACATATTCCTAGGAAAATTTCTTCTATCTGCTCAATTTTCATAAGGCGTGGTGGTGCGATTTATTGTATAGCAAGTGGCCACAGACGCTACTCATCTGATCTGCCACAGGGGGGACTAGAGGTGCCTTGCGCTCTAACTTTTGTCACCAAGGACAACAAGGACGGACAAAAGACAAAGAAGCTAATAGAGTCAGCATTAGGCATTGAGACTTTGAGTATTACTATAGGTAATAATAATCACAGCAAATGGAACCATGATTCTACTGGTGCTGCTGGCCTAGTGACAGCAACAGTACCTCAGGCTGTATTTAAGGGTAAAGAAAATATTGCACTGCAACCAGTATCACAATGTTTAGTGGACCTCATAATGGCTAGTGATGATGAAGAGCTGGCTAGTGACAATGAAGAAGCACAACCACCCAGAAAAAAACAAAGATTTGATGAAGAAGGCATAATAATGGGGAAACAACTGACTGATTTTGCCATAAATTATGCTCAAGAATTGCTGAAGGCACAATATCCAAAACTTAATGGATTCAAGTCAACATTAAGTCTGGAAAAGAAGGTGACTATTACTGAGAATGTTATCAAAAACAACATACAAATAGTCCATTGCCTTGAAAGGCACCACTGGATAACAGTCACTACTATACACTGCAATCCTGGAGAAGCGAGAGTGTTTGATTCAGTGTTCAGCTTTTGTGACAAACAAACAACAAAGTTAATCTACAATCTCTTCCAGCATACCAGCAACTCAGACAGACTGGTAATAACAATGGGTCGTTGCCAGAAGCAGAGTGGGGGGAATGACTGTGGATTGTTTTCAATTGCTTCTGCCACAGCGTTAGCATTTGGGTTAAATCCAAGTAAGATGAAGTTTCGTCAGGACATGATGAGAGCGCATTTAGTAGATTGCTTTAAGAATCAGTTTATGACTCCATTCCCATGCATGTGATCACCTGAATAAATAAATGGTGACTGATTATACCAGTGTATAATAATTGTAACAATTCAAATTTCTTGTACGTATTTACTACATTGTTAATTGAAATAATACAATGCTGCTATAAATAATTATACAAGTTAACAGAATTATAATTATTAGCTACATACATAAGTAAATACACTTGTATGTCATACATGTTAACTGGTAGTAAGCAAACAATCCAAGATCCCTGCTTCCTTAAAGCCATTTCGAATAATGTCAGGCTTACTTTTAAGGTAGTCATACAAGGAAACCATCCAAGCTGCACCCAATGGTTTGACTATGCTCAATCTCAGATCAACAGGTCTCTTTTCTGAGCATCCCTGCAATTGCGAACAAATTTCTTTAGCATACCAAGCCTGAAACTGACTACGAAGGTAAGACTTCACAGACTTATTTACGCTTAAATCAAGAGGTCGTAGTCGGTCAGTACAGTTCGGTGGGATTAGCACAACATTGATGTTGTTTAGATCAAGCAGAGTAAGTATGGCTGGAGTACACTGGGCTTTGAAATTGTCAAAAATGAGCAAGGCTGGATATTTATCAGCAAGTTTCAAATTCTTCCTCTTCTCAGCAACATACGGCAAAATAATTTGTTCAATGTATTCTTTCATTGTGTCCTCATTAGACCAATGATTTATGGAGTAAGTTATGTGCCATTTTGGTGGAAATTGATATTGTGGAAGGCAGCGTTGGGTTTTCCCTTGGTATATTACTTGAGGAGGTAAAAAGTTTCCAGTCATTGACCCAGCTAAAACAGCAGTAAGCTGCCGTTTGTCATTTTTTCCAGCTATCTCAACTCGTTTTGCTCCCTCTGCTTCCATTGTCCAGTCTGAGACAGGGACATAATTTAGACCTGTTTGATCAAAATTAATTACGAGATCTGCAGGGATTTCATCCATGGCAATGACCTGTTTAATAACCAGCAGAAAGTCCTCCTTAAGATCTTCAAAGTTCTCAACAGTTACTTTACTTTTACTTGTGGACTTTCTTTTCACGAATCCCATCCTTTTCAGAAGATACTTTGCCCATCCTTTGGTTAAAGTAATTGTGGATAGTAGATTTGCATCTTTGTACATAATGATACCTTCAGCACTAGCAAGAACAATAGCAGTGTTGATAGTTGTACCCCTAGATCAAAGATCGCTTATATATTCTCTGACTAGTTTGTCTAATTCATCCCCAATCATGAGCGGTCTCCCACTTTTCTTTGGAGGAAGTTCTTGAAGGCCTTCGAGATTAGTGTCACTTTCCTGTCTCCTGAGGTTACGCGTTATACTCAACTGGGACTGGTACAGAATTTTGAGTCTTCTGACTGTGGCTTCTTTCAGTGCAAGCTCGGGATATTTCTTTGCAAAAAATCTTATAGCAGCTGTAGTTCCATGTTCAGCAGCTCGCTTTCCAACTGTTAGTCTTTGCGCTGGAGTTAACGTGATGTACGGCCCTCTAGACTTCGCACCTTCAATAGCCTCAGACACCTTTCTATTCGCAGCTGCAATTGCTTGAGATGGCACCTTAATACTCAAAGCTCCGTCTGGATCAGGTAAAGTATCATCCCGTGGCAATGGTTTAAAATAATTCAAGATTGACATATTCAAACTTACCGCACACAACGTGGTTGCTCACGATATGGTCATTAGTACTCACGTGAATGTTTTAAAAATTGGCGGAAAAAACTTTGGCGAATTATTGTCATTCGCCAAATTCGCCAATGTTTTTTACCGCCAACGTTTTTATCTATACGGTACTCTCTCCATGTGAATTCTTACTTGAGCCAACTGACACGCACTATCAACTTCTAGCTTGCTTATTTGTTTTTTGCTTTTCGTAAAAGGCGGTATTTTGACCTCAGCACAATACATGCCTGCATTCTGCTCAATTGTAAAACCATGGTCCGCTAAAATTACATCCCTGGCAATAGTTTACTTAATAAACTGCAGTTTTCAGTTAAGTGAACATCAGATACTCTTCCTCCCCAACCTCTTGATATAAAGGCAATATAGCCTTGCGGAGTTATCCCAATAAGAAACTTGCATGTATTATGTTTCTTATAGTTTGACCATGTCTGAGCTCTGGGTTTCAAGGATGTTGGTCTTTCAATAAACACTTCAAAGCAATCAATAATGATTGCACATTTTCAGGAGTGTCGCCTAAAACACATTGGCATTGTTTTCAGTAGCTGCTCTCTGTCTGGCCAATAAATTAAAGGAGACAACCTGGTGCAAAGTATATCCAACCATCTAGCTACACACCAAGAGACTGTGGATTGGTTAATGCCAAATCCTGATCACAAGCATTAAGTCTCAACTTGATCACAGTGAACAAAAATTGATCGAAATAACTGCATCCGAAAGAGTGATTTTCAGGTATTCCCTTTGATGCAAAGTCAAAAACAGCCTTTAATATGGCAAACCGGTATAAAATTCACCATTTTGTCATCATTTTCCAGTGTCCTCTGGTGAATAACTCTTTCAGATAATACCGTATAGCGGAAAACGTTGGCGGGAAAAAACATTATCGAAGTTGGCGAATTGATGACCAATCGCCAAAGTTTTCTTCCTCAAATTTATGGTCTCCAATATCACTATTTTTATTTGTAGTTCACGTGATTCAAGTGGTACAACGTGGTGTCTTTGTTACAATATTTTCGCCCTAGGAATGAGAAGCACTCGAACAATGAAACTTTACCATTACCAGCAGGTTCTCTTAGTACATTTAGCCTCAGTTTTAATACCTTCTACAGCAATACTGAGCAGCCGTGAACTCTTCCATAAAGAAGGAGATGAAACAAAGCACAAGATAGCCATATCGTTTAATTTTGACTCACGCACAGCAATATCAAGTGGGAAAGAGAGCATGTTTGGCCTTGAAGGAAACGAGTGTTCATATAACGCCCGTTATCGAGTGTTCATATAACGGCCGTCAGCCTAAGTTGTCGGCACATGGAACAGAGGCTATTCGCTAAAGTTTTCTACCTCAAATAATCTAAATACCTGAATTCACCAATGTTTTCTCCTACCAATGTTTTCCGCTATACAGTACATCTACTTTTGCAATAAGCTTAACTTCACTCACCTTGACCTTATTCAGCTCTTCAGTACTTTCATTGAATAATTCATTGTACATTACTTTCAGCTGCCGTTCACTTTGTTAACTGCTTTATTTCCTGTGCATCTTCATACTGCTTTTGCTCAGCATCTTGAATGGTCTTTCTTAGTCTGGCTTCTTCAAGTCTTTTCTTCTCTTCTTCTTCCTTTTCCTTTCTAAGTCGTTCAGCTTCTTCCTGTTCTCTCTTCTGAGCGTCTAGTCTCTTTTGCATTTCTAATTCTTCTACTCTCCTTTGTTCTTCAATTCCTTTTTGTTCAGATATTTCTTCAGATCTTCTTATGGCATTAGCTACCTCTACTCTTCTGTTTTCCTTCTCTTCACATAGCCTTTTCTTCTTTTGCTCCTCGACTATCACCGATATTTCAGTTTCCTCGATTCTCCTTTTTCTGGCAGCAGTTCTACATTCAAATTTGGCTGTTTGCACTTCCAATCGATGTATCTCTGGACTCTTCACGTGTTTAAACAATGATGGTATATAATTTGATGCCAGAGGGTTGTTGCTTTTAACTCCAGACACGAAATGTTCACTACAAATCCACGTATATTCCGTAGGATACCAGCCCTTTCTGTTTACAGTAGCAACCCACTTACTTTTCCTTTCGGTATCAACTGGAAATCGATAAAAATGCACTCTACCTCCTTTAACAAAAACCTTAGAACAGTTTACAACACAGCACTGCTTCGGCATTTTATACACTCAAAATGGCAGACAAATTCAAAACATGAAACCAAGGATGCCATCGAGTTCGGAAATAATTTACAATATTATACTGCTTCAAACTTACCTTTAGAACAGATTAATCTTTTGAATAAACGAAGCTAAAACTTTAAAAGCCTTATTCCAATGACGTCATCACATTATGCTTGTTGGGGGACTCTAATATTTTCGAGTATTGAAACGTATGGGAGAGAAATTTTGTGTTAGATTTTTCACGGTCGAGAAAGAAGATAACAAAATTTAACACGCAGTTATGGCAATAGAAAAATATATTTAAGTGTTTTGACAACTTTTCAGGCTGAGCCTCCATTGGCCTCCAGCCTCCAGCTACAAGCCTCCATTAGTCGCAATACTTGAAAATATTAGAGTCCCCCAACAAGCATTATATCTATGGTATATAACGAATAAAAGCGAGGGAAAAGCGGTCTGTTCGCGCGAGACTAAACCAAGAAACACATACATTAAGTACATGATATAATGTCTAACAAACAGTTACTGCTAACCTTTTGAGTTAGTTTTAAATCTCAAGCTGGAGCACTTAATCAATTCAGTACACGAGGGGAGCACACGTGAGGTCCAGAAAATTCTAATTATTGCAGTAATTATTTTAGAGGCGCTTATTGTTATCCTCGTGCGATGATAAATAAGTAAGCATGTTACATAAACTACATTGTTTGTGAAATATTAATGAAGTGGCTATTTTCTTCCGGTCTCGGATTTCCCGGCTACCATCACGTGGGCATGTACGTGTATGCTGTGTTGTATTTAGAATGTGTATGTTGTGTTGTATTTTATAATGTGTATGTCGTGTTGTATTTGCTATAGTATAGAGCAGTTGCACGTTTAATTACTTAATAGGCGCTTAGTCATTTGTGTGGCAAAAACGCGGAAGGATGAGTGGTGAAACAACGCGTTCCGAGGTTTTTGACAAGTTAAACAGTGACCAAAAGAAACGATACCTTTGTAAACTGTCTTTAATTGATGGAGTAGATCCGTACTCCTTGAAAAGGGCTGATTTTTCCGAGGAGCCATCAATTTTGCCACCTTTAAGGTAAGCGATGTTGAAGATCCTATTCTTGCAAAGCGCCTCTACGCAACTTTTGTATGTGTGTAGTGTAATTGTGATTAATTATATAAGATTTCTTGTCTTCTTCAATAGCCATGGAGATATCACTGTGTACCTTCTTTACACAACTAGTTTTGTAACTTTGGAGGAAGTAAAGAATTTCAAATCCTTACACAGTTATAAATACTTTACAGCTGGATGGGTAGTAGAGCAGAGGTGGAAACAATTCAAAGACTGTTGCTTGGTAATTGGCAAAGTTAACCATAGTTATGCTGTTTCATCTGCCCCGTTGTCTCCGTGGGTGATCATTAGAAGCTCTGGTGCCGTAGCATGTGGCCACTGCACATGCATGGCAGGCCTGGGGGAGACATGTTCACACATTGGAGCACTGTTATATTTATTAGAGTACCTAGTACGAACAAGAGAGGATAGTTGCACTTCCCAGCCAAACCAGTGGCTAGAACCAAAGTGTGTGAAACAAGTACCTTATCTTGAACTTGAAAAGATAGATTTTACAACTGCTGAAAAGTCTATGAATCTTTTCTATGGTCAGCATGAAAACACGGAACCTTCAGCCACTACAGGAACATCAGTTAGTGCAGGACTATCAGTCAGTGTAGGGACATCAGTCAGCGCTGGAGCGTCAGTCAGTGCAGGAACATCAGTCAGCGCTGGAGCGTCAGTCAGCACAAGAGCATCAGTCAGCGCAGGAGCATCAGTCAGTGTAGGACCATCAGTCAGCACAAGAGCATCAGTCAG
Organism: Spongia lamella; assembly: GCA_963930835.1. Taxonomy (NCBI): domain Eukaryota; kingdom Metazoa; phylum Porifera; class Demospongiae; order Dictyoceratida; family Spongiidae; genus Spongia; species Spongia lamella. The sequence continues at coordinate 21,280,801 of OZ005746.1, read as the reverse complement.
CGCAGGACTATCAGTCAGTGTAGGAACATTAACATCAGTCAGCGCAGGACCATCAGTCAGTGTAGGAACATTAACATCAGTCAGCACAGGACCATCAGTCAGCGCAGGACCATCAGTCAGCGCAGGACTATCAGTCAGTGTAGGAACATTAACATCAGTCAGCGCAGGACCATCAGTCAGTGTAGGAACATTAACATCAGTCAGCGCAGGACCATCAGTCAGTGCAGGAGCACCAGCTGCTATGTCAACAACAACAGGTACCTCAATCTCTACAGGAACATCAACAGAAGGATCTTATCCAGATGTAATCGAGCTATTTCAGAAATGCTGTTCCAGTAAAGCAGTTCCTGTTTTATTTTCACTTGAAGATGAACCATATTGTTTATCTTTTACAAAATCCACAGATCATCTTCCACTTGCACTCCAATCCTTCAGTCCAACTATGTGGAGTTGCTTGAGGCTGGTGATAAAATGAATGGTATTTCAGAGATTTCAACTGTTCAACAGATACATTTAGAACAACTTACTCGTGGTCAGAGTACATCAAAGCTTTGGATGAGATTTCGAAGTGGAAGGATCACAGCCTCACGACTGCATCAGGTAGTTCATACTGATCCTCATAAGCCTTCTGTTTCACTAATTAAGGCCATTTGTTATCCTGATTCAGTCAGATTTACTACTGCTGCAACTAAACATGGATGTGAGCACGAAAGAATAGCCACTGATGCTTATAAGCTTATAGCAATAGAAAATCATAAAAATCTTATCATCAAACCAGCTGGCTTAGTCCTATATTCAAAAAAGGCATTCTTTGGGGCATCTACAGATTCTTTCCTTGAGTGTGAATGCTGTGGTATGGGGGTATTAGAAGTGAAGTGCCCATATTCATGTAAATTTGCTGGTTTAAAGGAGGTAGCAGAAAGGTCTTCAAACTTTTGCCTTCAGAAGGATGATGATGGAAACTTTCATCTTGATAAAAACCATCCATATTTTTACCAATGCCAAATGCAGATTCTAGTGACTGAAAGACTGTATTGTGATTTTGTGGTTTGGGGATCGTCAGGAGACATCCATATAGAACGAATATTTCTTGATAAAAACTTTATTGAACTACAGTTGGAAAAGGCAGAGAAAGTGTTTCGGCTTGCAATTATTCCAGAACTGTTAGCAAAATGGTATACAAGACGTGATACCACTCTACCTCAGTCATCTGCAGCTGCTACAGTTGACATGTCATCAAGTGAAGACGAAGATGATGATGGAACCTGGTGCTATTGCAAATCTGCAAAAGGTGGTGCTATGATTGGATGTGAAAATGTCAGTTGTGACATTAAATGGTTTCACATGAAATGTTTAAAGATCAAGAACAAACCAAAAGGGAAATGGTTCTGTCCAACTTGCCACCCAAGCTGTGGAAGAAAACGTAGCAAAGTACGTAGATAGCTAAATAACTTGTGATCATAATAACATACTAGCTAGTTTTATATTACGATTGATGTAATTATAATATCATCCAATTTAAAATCACTAAATGTAACAACAGTTTATATATAATGCATAGCTACATAAGACAAGTAATGTTCATGTACTACTCCTAATCAAAAGGTACTACTCCTACACACATGTTATTAAGTGCACAGCACACTCTTACAATGGCATCCAGTAACAAAATGCCATCTTGTTTCTGCTGAAAATAATCTTTCGGTAAGACTCCAGTCGCACTCAATATTGTGAAACGCTGTCTAACTGACCCTATGACTCGTTCAACATGTATCCTTACATTGGCAATGTTCCTGGTCTTCTCTATCTCACTTGCTGTAAGTTGATCTTTACCCTTTGTAAAGGCAGGAATGGATAAGGATGCTCCACGAGCACCAAGTGATTCTTCAATCACAAATCCTCTATCCGCCAAAATGATATCACCTGATAGAACATGTCTTAGAAACCCACTGTGTTCAGTAATAAACTGGTCTGATGCACGGCCACCCCATCCTTTTGAAATGAAACTAACAACACCTTGAGGTGTCACAGCAATCAAGTACTTTGCAGTGTTATAATGTTTATACTGTGACCAAGTGCATGCTTTTGCCATCAAGTTTGATGGCTTTTCTATGAACAGCTCAAAACAATCTATAATTGCTGTAACTTTAAGGCCATAATGTACTCTAAAGCAAAATGGCATTGTTCGCTGAAGAGGTTCACGGCTCGGCCATTTTATTAAACTATTACCCATCCTTGAATGCATCAAAAATATCCATTTCTTAAAAATTCTTCCAGCCGTAGTTTGGCAAATTCCAAATCTAAATGCCAAGTCATAGTGGTTTAAATTCAACCGTAATTTCATCATAGTTAACAAAAAGCAATCAAACTCAGCCAACTTATGATGTCCTGAATGATGAAGATCTTTGGCAACAAATTCAAACACTGCCATTAAAACAGTCAAGCATTCAAATCCAGTGTAAAATGTTAAAAGTTTCGTATCATTTTCTAACTCCTGCTTACTAGGGTAGCCTCCGTTGTTAGACTGCTTCAAAGCCTGAATTTCTTCTGCTCTTTTCTGATTGTCAGAAATCAAATTATCTATGTCTTGTCCTCTCTGTTCAGTTTGCACACTTAATGGCCTATGTGTCTCAGAAACAACCATCGTATCAATTGCAACCTCCTCCTGTAGATCATCTTCAACCTCCTCCTGTAGATCATCTTCTGGAGCCATTGTCCGTCTCCTTTTTGCGGATTCCCATCGCTGGAGATTTCTCTCACCTTTACATTTGGCTGGTGAACCAGAAAATGAAAACAAGGTGGGCACATATGCAGGTGAATCCTTATCAGCACTTCTAGCTCCTACAGAAAGCACAAAACATGGGTGCACATTTTAATAAAACTCTTGAAACACAACTGAAATTTCTTGAGATATTTTTTAATCTATCAGCTCTTCAGAAGAGTTTTATTCACCCTATTTATGTTTAAACACCCTTACCTCCGATAAAATGCACACTACAAATAGCTGCATCTGGTGGAGGATCAAAATCCTTTCTACAAATAGCCGCCAACCAGAGTCTCCGCCTGTCTCCATCCGCCGGTATTCTGTAGAATTTAATACCCTTTTCACGGCTTTCCTTCGTATCTCTATTGGTACAACCCACAGCTGAGCAAGACCGCACCATTGTAACTTTTCACACACGAGCCATATGTTTTTGCCACACATTCGGATTAACGCCGCAGTTGTGACGTAACATGCAACTGCTCTATATATATTGTGTTGTATTTGTAACGTGTATGTATGTTATTTTCCACTCTGGCAAGGAAGAACAGCTGCAGCCGATTGCCAGAATCTAAACCATAAATCAAATCAAATCAGCATATTTGCAATGATAATATAACTTATTACACTAGCTCTAGCTATACTTACAGATATTATGTATGTGATGATTGTATACTGAAAGCAGTATCCTCCCTCAGTCCACCAGGTCATTTTAAGGGTGCAGCTAATTGATTATATAGTGATTTTAATTCTACAGAGTTGTTTCATCTCCTTGGCAACTATCGCGATAGCGATAACGTTTTCCTGATTCCAAACTGATTTATTACTACTGCTAGTTCAAATGTTGCTACACGTGCTTACACATACAATCTCATATTGTTCTATTAATTAGAATAATCTATATTTAAACTATGTTACGTCAGAGGTTCTAGTTCTCGCTCGCGTGATCCACGACACTCCCCGACAAGATGAGGACAGCATCAGGCTTGAGCCATTGCTTCAACCTTTGTCTTGCTACCACCGTAGCCTTACGAGTTGGACGATGATCTTCAGTGGAATTATCTTCAGTGATATCATCGTCCTGACAGATCTTTTCACTTTCATTATCATCACTGCTTGCAACAGAATTATCATCCACTTGAGAAACATTTACTGGATTGTCCTGGTAATTCGGACACTCAATTGGGTACAATAGACTGAGGGGTCTACGGAGGAACTTGTGTGTGGCCACAGTTACCTTTGCGGATATAACATGGTTATCTGCACCCTTGATCAACTCGCAGATTCGTCCAACCTTCCATCGGCCCTGAGGGAGATTTTCCTTCATCAGTACGACGTCTCCAACTCTGGGTGATCCAAGAAATCGACCATGGGGTCCTTTCAGTTTCATTTGTGCCCTCTCTCTCTTAAATTAAGTAAATAGTCATTTTTCCACAAACTCCAAAATTGGTTCAGCCGCTTCTGTCCATGCTTCCAAATCTCTAATAATTGTTGCGAAGAACTCATTCTCTTCGCGATGTTGAATTCAGGATCAGTTTCGTCGGCTATCTCAGGAATGATAAGTTGTGAATGAAATGACAGAAAATGTGAGGGTGTTACTGTCATGCTCGAGTTAATATCAGCATCGACATAAACTAAGGGGTGGGAGTTGATTACTGCTTCGACTTCTGTTAGTACTGTGACCAACTGTTTTTCTGTTAAAGATTGGTTTACAATAGTTTTCCTGAGAGCCCTTTTAGTGAGACCAACTAACCTCTCGTAAAAACCTCCCATCCAGGGAGCTAATTCAACAATAAACCTCCACTGGATTCCTTGTTTTGCAGAAAAATCATTGACATCGTCACTGGTAACTATGCTACTCCAAGCCTTATTCAGTGTTGTCCTTGCTACTTTAAATTGTTGTGTGTTGTCTGAAATTATCTGTCGTGGTATTCCACACCTAGCCATAAATCGACGCAGACACAAGATGAATTCTTCGGCTGACATGTCCTCAATCAGCTCCAGATGGATTGCTCAAACAGCGAGGCAGGTAAATAAGCATACTCACACTTTCTTGGAATTCTGTATGTCAGCTTGTTCAGATGTCTGGGAAATACTCTTTACATACAGTGGTCCCAAGTAGTCAAGGCCAGTGTACTCAAATGGGAGGGATCTTGCAACACACTCAGTTGGTAGAGGAGGCATCCTAGGCATAACAAATGGATTCCCTTCCACTCGTTTACAAATTCTACAATCTTTCAAGACTTTCTTAACCATAGCACAACCACGTGGAATCCAGTACTCATATCGAATTTGGGCTAGAGTCTGGGAAACTCCAGAGTGGAGAACTCTACGGTGATGATCCTCAATTACTAGTCGGGTGAAATAATCATCTTTAGGTAGGAACTTAGGGTACCTAGCTCCTTGAGTCAATTCTGCATTCTTAAATCTTCCATGACACCTTAGAACACTACTTTCATCTTGTTGCAGATTTAACTGGTCTTTTACATTACTACCTTTCCTTTTCTTCACTTCGTCGATTATATCTGAATGGTACTTGTATTGGATATAGAGATCCCACTGTAACTTTGCATTGTACAACTCCTGAGCTGTTAATGGCCCTGCCACTGTATCTCTTTTCATTAGCTTGTTGATAGCTCGGAAAATCCATGCTGTGACTCTTAACCGTCTGAGAAGTGTTGAGTACCTTTTCTCATTAATGTCTGAGAGATTTCTCCTGTTTGTTGTATTCTCTCTGGAGGGATCCTCCCCAGCCATAAGTTTTGCTTCAAAAAATATCTTGTTTCCCTTAACTTCACTGTCAAACTCTTGAAGATTGTTGACTTCTGGTGTCTTGGAATTTGGCCATTGGTCATCAGGTTGCTTTAGCCAATGGGGACCATTCCACCAAATGGACGAGGATAATTCTATGGGTGACTTCCCTCTTGTGGCTAAGTCGGCCGGGTTGTCTTCTGAAGATACATGCTTGAAAGTTACTTTCTCAAGTGATCTGATTTCCTTTAATCTGTTTGTAACGAATACCGACAGTAGCTTCTTGGTCTGGAGCCAATGTAACACGCAAAGAGAATCAGTCAATACAAAATTATGTGTTACCTTCATATGGAGTTCTCCCAACACAAATTTGAGAGCCCGCACATCAATGAGAACACCTAACAGCTCTAGTCTAGGAATTATGATGTTCTGAGGAGCTAGGCGGGTCTTTGAAAAGATTAGATCAACCTTAGATCTATTATTAGCTAATGACTGGTGCAGGTAGATAGCTGTGGCATAAGCCTTTGCTGAGGCATCGAGTAGGCTATACTTAATCACCTCACACTTTGTATCAGTACTGATACCAATGTATCTAGGAAGGTGATACAATGGAATTGCTTTGAGGTTTTCACTAATTCAGTTCCATTCCTTTGACTGCTTGTCTTCAAGTTTAGTATCCCACTCACATTCTTTGATCCACAGCTCCTTCATAAATAATTTGGCTTCTAAAATCGTCGGTGAAAAATAACCAAGTGGGTCGTAAATTGAGGAAATCACCTTCAACACCTCTCACTTTGTTGAGGCATGTTCAAACTTACTGTCAGAAGGGCTGGGGACTGACAGTTCGTCACTAATTAAATTCCAGTTGATTCCAAGTACCTTTTGTTCAGGTTTACCTGCCTTATCATGTTGAGGAATAAATTCCATAAATTCCTTCGAGTTAGAAGCCCATTCTCTAATGTTCATAGAAGCAGCCCGAAATAGGCTCTTGGCCTCTGTATACAGTGTCTTGGCTTCTTCAAGTGTGTTAACTCCAGTGATCACATTGTCCACATAGATATCTCTCCTTAATTGCCCAGCAAGAGGATTATCACTTTGTTGTAAATGATAGGTGATAGTCGCTCCCAGTAGGAAGGGGCTTGAAATTACACCAAATGGTACTCGACAAAAATGGTACACTTGTAAGTTGTTTTCCAGGTCAGACTTTGCCAAATCTTTCAGCCAAAGGAATCTTGTGACATCTCTATCATGAGTTTGAAGTCCAACATTGAGAAAGGCTTTCCCTAGGTCTCCTACTATCCCAATTGGTGAGATTCTAAATCTGATTAATAATCCATACAGGCTGGGCAATGTCACAGGACCCCTGTATAAACAGTTGTTGAGGCTTTTATCACTTTTCCTCACCTTTGCTGATGCGTCATAGACTATTCTCATCTTTGTGGTACTCTTGGTCGGTGTTATCACTGGATGATGTGGTATGTAGTGTTTGATCTGGCCAACATCCGAATGATTTGTGACTTTCTCAATGATACCTCGGTTTAGTTGCTCTAGCAGTATCTCATTATACTGTTTGAGAAGTGTTGGAGATCTTTTCAGTTTCTAAAGGGTAGACCTAAATCGTCCAAGGGCTAAGTGATAATTCTGCAGCAAGTCTGGAGGCTTCTCCTTCCAGGGCCAGGTAACCATGTACTTGCTACCGGTAAATTTGACTGTTTGGTTGAAGCTCTCCAATGCCTGGTCATCATCAGATGAGGACGGAGATTCAGTGATACCTATTGACTCCAAATTCCAGAATTGGTCAAGATTTGGTCTTGTTAGAAGTGGAGCATCTACAGTAGAAAACATATGTGTGGTTACCTTGACACCCGGAGGCGCCATTCCAGGTGTGTTAACCATCAAGGTGGGCACTTCAGTCATGTTACTAGTAGCTTGATATCGTCCACCTAAAATCCACCCCAGTCTTGACTGTATCAAGGAAAGTCCTCCTCTAAGCTCCATCTTTCTTGGTAACAGTAGATCAAAGTAATAATCGTTTCCTATCAGCATTTCAATTGAAATGAATTCTGCCCTGCTTGGAAGTGTATCTGCCAACTTGTTCTCCCAGCCTTCACTCTTCAGAAAGCTCATATCTTCAGGACTCAAGGGTATACGACTCACTCTTCCAGTAATGTTTGGTACCACACTCACGTCTAGATTCATAGTATCTCCATCCTTCAGGGCAAGCTGCAACTTTGCAGGTTTGCACTTAATGTACTTGGGTTGGTTGGAACCAAATGTAATTACTGTCAGTTTCTCTGTGGAGTTGAGTTCAAGTTTCAGATCTTTAGCTAGCTTCCCTGTAACATACGTCCTTTGGCTGCCTGAATCTAATAACATGTGGACAGATGTGGATGAATTCCCAGAAGTGCTCTTCACTGTGGATGTAGCAGTCTGCATCAACACTTGATTACTCGATGTTATGATGATTGTTTCAGAATCTGCTGCACCACTAATGTTTTGAATCTTTGAAGGTGGTTCTTGATTGTTGTCGGGAAATAGCTTAGGACAGAGGCTCCGATGATGGTTACATCTGCTACAATGAGCGCATGCTCTCTCTCTCTCTCTCTCTCTCTTGCAGTCTTTAACTGTGTGACCCTTTTGTAAACATTTGAAACAATAGCCTTTTAATTTCTCCTTGTGAGCCTCCGGTGTCTTCAAGTTAGGGCACTCACCTGACCAATGTGTCTGACTACAATAAAAGCATTTCATCCGGGGCTGTGCACTAGGATTCCCATTGAATTTGCTGTTCCCTGCAAGCAGCCCACCAGCAGTAGGTTTATGATGAAAGTTGTTACGCCCCTCTCTTTGTGTTGGTTTATTACCTGATACCATTTGAGGTAATGCTGAGTATGACTCATGATCCAGTTTTGTTACTGTCCACTCCTCAGTGTCTGCCTTCTGCATGTATAATTGGTAGAGAACTTTCTGTGGTAGCTTCTCAGAGACCAGTGCCACAAAGTGACGATGGTTCACATCTTCGCCTATCGCTTCCAAACTACGCAAGTGACACTCTATTGTATCATAGCACTGTCTTAATTTTCCAACCTGGTTAGTCGCTGGAGGGAGATGTGACAAACTGCGGTAGTGGGTGTCAATGATCATTTGTTTGTTTCCAAACCTTTGCTTGAGTACATCAATCACAATTGGATAATTTCCATTGGTTAGTTGATACCCAGCAACTGCTTCCAAAGCTTCATCAGTCAATTTGGATCTCAAATAGTTGAGCTTTTCAACAGCAGCATAGTCTGCTTTGTGTATGGCTGCATCAAACATGTCCCAGAATTCTTGCCATTTTAACACGTCTCCTGCAAAGGGTGTTATTTCAAGATGAAGAGGCTTCATGGGACTCGGGGTAGGAGGTGACCAAATACTGTGTAACCCTTCAGATCTTGTAGGTCTTGAGGTCATTTGTAGCTGTTCAACTTGTTCCCGCATTCTTGTCAGTTGTTGTTCAACACTCTGATGTCTACTTGCATCTGCTTCTCCCTTTTTTCTTTCAACAGTCTCTCTTAGGATCTTCAATTGGGAGATTCTATCAAGAATCCCATCTGTAAACTTGCTCTCCTCATTTAAAGCTGTCTGAAATTGCTCAGCTACTTTGACCTCCTCACTTTACTCATAAGCGTCAGCTAGTTTGTCATTAGCCACTTCCAGTCGCACTAATTTAGTTTCGAGATTCAAGAGTGTCTTACTAATTGACAAAGAATCGCTTGATTTCTTGCGGCTCCCCTGTGCCCCAATCCCTCTGTAAAAGCTCGTTAGCGTCTGTTTCTTCACGAAGTAATGCCTTCTTAGCCCTCGTTTGGTTGCTTTCAAAGCACTTATTGCCGGCATGGCTTTAAAGTTCTCGAAGAATCGGTCCAATTCACACCTAGGAAGAAACGCGCAAAAACACGTGTCTATGGGATTCAGAAACTTGCCTTAACAGGTACCATTCTCGTTTCACCATGGTACCACAGCTTATTCTTGGGGATTAATACAGCTCCTGATGTGTAGTTCAGATGACACTAGCGTGTAGTTCGAAGTTTCCCGGGTTTCGGCACCAGATATCACGACGGCGACAACGTTTTCCTGATTCCAAACTGATTTATTACTACTGCTAGTTCAAATGTTGCTACACGTGCTTACACATACAATCTCAAATTGTTCTATTAATTAGAATAATCTATATTTAAACTATGTTACGTCAGAGGTTCTAGTTCTCGCTCGTGTTACGTGGCTGGATACACAAAGGCCGGTGGGCAACGTGACTAAGCTTTCAAATCACTCTATTCTAATTAATTCTCGCTACATGCATGCGCATTCTACAATACCACAACACTCCCCCCCTACAAAGATTCCCCCACATACATGGCATACATACACTCTACAGTACAAAACAAAGGGAATCCTACTTCATATGACTAATTAGAGGGAATAATAGGCTACAAAAATCACAAAGCCTAGTATAAAGTTCAAATGTCAACGAACGAGTCAAATCACATAGCCCGAGATAAGGCATCAGCCATAATGTTCTCTTTCCCCTTGATGTGTTTAATCTCCAAATTGTATTCTTGAAGAGCCAAACTCCATCGGAGCAATCTTTGGTTATTGTTCTTCATGCGATTAATAAACACCAAGGGGTTGTGATCTGTGAACACTTGGACAGGGACAACAGTAGAACCCACATACACCTCAAAGTGTTGAAGAGAAAGTAGTAAAGCCAGGGTCTCTTTTTCACCTGTGCAATAGTTCCTTTGGTGGCAATTAAACTTCCGTTAGTAGTAGCAAACAGGATGATCAACCCCCTGTGCATCCTCTTGAAGTAAGACACCCCCACAGCCTATATCACTTGCATCTACGAACAATTTAAATTGTTTCTGAAAATCCGGGGCCATAAGAACAGGAGTGGAGAGCAAGACTGATTGGATTTTCTTAAATGATTCTTGGCAACCAGTAGACCAAATATACTTTGTCCCCTTTCGTAACAGATTAGTTAAAGGCTCCACTAAGGTGGAAAAATTGTGACAAAACTTTCGGTAGTAACCGGCCATCCCTAAAAACCTCATTAGCTCTGGCTGGTTGGTGGGGACCGGAAACTTAGAAATCGCCTCCACTTTTGCAGCCACAGGGGTTATCTGACCTTGTCCCACCACATGTCCAAAGAACTCCACACGAGCATGGCAAAATTCAGTCTTAATTAAATTAACTGTGAGTTGAGCCTCTTGTAACCGACACAGAAAGGCATGTAACTGCTTAACATGCTGTTTCAAATCATTACTGTACACAATGACATCGTCAAGGTATGCTTGGCAACCCTCCAGACACCTGATCACCTGATTGATCAAGCGTTGAAATGTGGCCGGAGCGTTCTTCATTCCAAATGGCATGACAGTATATTCATACAATCCATCCGGCATCACGAAAGCTGATATTTCCCTAGCACGAGGGGTGAGTGGGACCTGCCAGTATCCCTTCAATAAGTCAAACTTGCTAACATACCGGGCATGACCAATGGAATTAATGCAATCATCAATCCGCGGTAGCGGATAAGAATCTGATTTAGTCACTGCATTCACCTTCCTGAAATCGGTGCAAAACCGATAGCTACCATCAGCCTTGGGTACTAAAACACATGGAGAACTCCACTGGCTTTGGCTGGGCTTCACAATACCATTTCGTAACATATACTGTACTTCGTCTCTTAAAGCAGCCCGCTTGGTGGGATTGACCCTGTAGGCATGTTGCTTAATAGGACGAGCATCACCTATGTCCACATCATGACAAGCACAAGTAGTTTTACCTGGGACATCTGGAAAGAGTATCACAAATTCGTCCATCAACTCCATCATCGCCTTCTTCTCCTCCCTGGGTAGATGACTCAGCTTGCCTTCCCAATTCTGTAAGACATCTGAATTTCGGAGTTTACCATCCCTCCTAGACTCATCTTCAACTGGACATCCATCGGTGGTTAAATCAGAAGGATCACCTGCTAGTGGAGTAATGACATTCACTGATTTACAACTACTCTGTTCTGCTTTTTCATAACTCTTGAGCATATTGATATGGCAACGTCGTCTTGCTTTTCGGCATCCAGGTGTGTTGACAATGTAGTCCACCTCATTAACTCTCTCAGCAATAGTAAAAGGTCCGCAATAACGAGCTTGTAGGGGATGGCTGTGAATTGGTAACAGTACAAGTACTTGATCTCCAGGTTTAAAAACTCTTGTCCTCGCCCTCTTATCATACCATGTCTTCATCCCAGCTTGTGCTGCTTTAAGATTCTTTTGAGCCAGTTCATTTGCTTTCCGCAGCCAGTGGCGTATATCAGACATTCGAGTCAGCACACTTTCAGGTTCCTCATCGGATAACCATTTCTCTTTCAGTAACTTTAAGGGACCTCAGGGTGTGTGACCAAATACCAGCTCGAAAGGACTAAATCCCAGAGACTCCTGCACAGCCTCTCGGGCAGCAAACAGCAAAAGGGAAATACCCTCATCCCACTCTTTATTCTCTTGGAAGCAATATGACCTCATCATACTTTTCAAAGTTTGATGAAATCGCTCTAAAGCCCCTTGCGATTGGGGGTGGTAAGCAGATGACTTGATTTGCTTGATGCCCAACTGGGCCATGACATCTTGGAACAAGTGAGACATAAAGTTTGAGCCCTGGTCGGACTGAACGGATTTGGGAAGCCCAACCAATGTGAAGAATTTGACCAATGCCTTGACAATCTTTGGAGCTTTAATACTCCTGAGAGGAATGGCTTCTGGGAAGCAAGTAGAGGAGCACATGATGGTGAGAAGATACTGGTTGCCCTCCTTAGTTTTAGGAAGTGGCCCCACACAATCGATAATCACCTGGGAGAAAGGTTCAGCAGAGACTGGAATAGGCTTCAATGGGGCGGGTGGTGATCTTTGATTTGGTTTCCCAATCATCTGACAAATATGGCAAGTACGGCAAAAATGCTTGACATCTTTCTGTATCCCTGGCCAATAGAAGTGATTCAATATCTTTCAGTAAGTTTTCTTTATACCCAAATGACCAGCCATAGGAGTCTCATGAGCAAGACTTAAGATATCGTGCCGGTACTTGTGTGGGATTACCACTTGGTAAACTACCTTCCACTCATAGGATGCCGGTGCTGTGGGTGACCGCCATTTCCTCATCAGTACCCCTTCCCTTTTGAAATAACAATTAGGTACAACAGCTGCTTCTTTCTCACCTAAGGCTTGCTGACTCAGACAGAAGAGCTCTGGGTCCCTCTCCTGTTCTTCTATGAGTGCTCTACGGGATAATGATGAGCCTCCATCCGCCTCTTGTACCTTACTGGTTGGTTTATGCAAGGGGTCTTCCAGGACAGGGACCGAAGCCATAGAGAAACAATCTTTATTTTCATCACCCAGAAATGTGTCAGCTACCTCTTCAAGGGTTTCATTTCCCTTCACCACAATGCCAGTATCTACTTGACACTTGGCAGCTCTGGACCTTGCTCGAGTAACAGCACATGCCGAAAACAGCCCAGGGAATTCTTCCACCTCTTCCTCTTTGGTCTCACCACAGGGTAGACTGGAAACATGTGGGTTTACAACCACCTTCCCACCTGCTAAATCATTTCCCAAGATGAGACTCACCTTCCTCACAGGAAGAGAAGGCCTTACTCCAACCACCACAGGTCCAGTGATAAGGTTAGACTTCAGTAACACTTCATGTAATGGTACGTTCAGTACATTAAGTTCAATTCCTTGTAATAAAACTGTCATCCCAGTATCTGATTGATAACTAAAAGGCAAGACACTTTCTAATATCAGAGACTGTGAAGCACCAGTGTCTCTCAGTATAACAATGGGAACCTTGTGCGATGATGCAACAAAGGAAACAAAGCCCTGAGATAGGAAAGGTAAGTACTCCTTGGGAAAATCCTCTGCTTCAAACTCTAACTTGGAATTAAATGGTTGAGGAGGAGAGGATACTACAAGAGCCGTCTTATTCTTTTTCTCAAGGGCACGACATTCTGACATGATGTGACCCCTTTTCTTGCAGTAGAAGCACGTGGGACCAGCAGACAATCGAGAACTGTTTGCACTTGTGTTGCCCATTCTGTCTCGATGGGATGGATAACTAGAGCCATGTGTGTTTGCCGGAGGATTTCCTCCTTCTGGTAACTCCTCAGAGTGATCAAGGGCCCGAAGGTGAGTCTTTCCAAATGCTGTCTTGTGTGTCAGAGAATAATCATCAGCTCTGACTGCCGCTTGGTGAAGGGTATCCACCTTCTGTTCATCCAAATAAGTCTTAATCTCAGCAGGCAGACAGCTCTTAAATTCTTCTAGTAACATCAGTTGTCTCAGTCTACCAAAATCATTATTAATCTCCTTTGAGGCGCACCAGCGATCGAATAATGTTTCCTTAACTCAAGCAAATTCTACGTAAGTTTGGGGTTCACTCTTCTTGCTGGACCGGAACTTCTGGCGATACGCCTCTGGCACCAGTTCATAAGCTTTGAGAATAGCAGACTTAACAACATTATAATCAGAACTGTGATCCACCGACAAGGCTGAATAAGCTTCCTGTGCCTTACCCAGTAGTACACTTTGCAGCAATAGAGTCCAAACTTCTTTAGGCCATTCTAGGCTAGAAGCAATCTTCTCAAAATGTAAGAAATACTTATCAACTTCAGTCTCTTGGAAAGGGGGAACGAAGCGTATTTGCTTACTCACATCAAATTCCGTACGTCTACTAGCTGGAGTCGGAGTGGCAGCAGCGAGCTCTAACTCCCTTATCTTCAGCTGCATGGTCAGTTCACGTTCTTTAAATTCCAGTTCTTTTAGACGTAACTGGCTTTCCCGCTCTTTCTCCTTTTCTTGAAGTTCTAACCTTCTTAGTTCCACAGCCCTCGTAGTCGGAACTAGCAGAGTCTCGTCTTCTGATACGATTTCTTCCTCAACTAGATAATCGACAAGAAGTGCTCGTATGTCATTCTTTTCCATTCCACTAGTTGTTTCTAGTTTGTAATGAATAGCAAGTGCCAATAGATCGGCCTTTTTTAGCGAAGCTAAACTCGGCAAATTAGGAGAGTCTACGAATGATTCCACACTGAATGACATAACTCCACCCTGAATATGTATAGCAGACAATCACAGAAGCAGTAGACAAGTTCACAAAAGTAGCTTTAATTAGTGCCCACCACAGTAACAGCTTGTGTACACGATTAACAGCGTCCTACGATAAAGGAAGCACATAGAACAACAAAACGCCAACACAAGAGAACGATCACACCTGTTCAGGTACCATTAAACCCGGTACAAAGGATCAGAGCTTGGGCGGATCAAACCGCGACAAATTGGCGATGCGACAAGTAGCCAATTGACTACGAATACAAAATCTTCGTTGCTTCTATGAAGATTCAGCGTCTGGTGCTCCCGGACGAGCCCCCAAGTTTGTTACGTGGCCGGATACACAAAGGCCGGTGGGCAACGTGACTAAGCTTTCAAATCACTCTATTCTAATTAATTCTTGCTACACGCATGCGCATTCTACAATACCACAACACTCGCGTGATCCGCAACAGCAACGCAAACAGTCAGCCATATTTATGAACAACGTATCTAAGATGGTGACAAGTTTAACACCCCAAGTTAAGTAAATATGCTGAACAGCTGTTAAAAGACATATTTGGAGAAAGTACAAGACATTGGGGATCTGTATATCTTTGTGCTCTTCAGCCTGATTTCTTACCATCTGTAAGATCTACAGACATCTACAACTACTTGGTGCTCTCTACTAGTTTCTGTACAGGTGAAAGATTTAAGGCGTACAAGAGCATGGACTCCTACAAGTATTGTGCCAGTGGGTTTGTCGACAAAGTTGGAAGAAAGGTAGTGGGAGACTACTTCATTATAGTGGGCAATGTAAGTTGCTGCTTAAACATAGCTTACTTATTACTACAGGCTTATACAATAAGGAAGTAAAATGAATTTATTTTCTACTGTGTAGGTAAGGCATTCCCAGAGAGCAAAGGATCCTCTTTTGAATGTTTGGGTAAAGACAGATATGGATGGTGTTGTCATGTGTGTGCATTGCGATTGCATGGCTGGTCTGAGGGAAGTGTGTTCACATGTGGGTGCTATCCTTTTTTACGTTGAGGCTGCATGTCATGTAAAAAGCTGCACTGAGGTTCCATGCATGTGGAATATACCAACCCATGTCAGTAGCATTCCATATGCAAGGATTGCAGATATCGATTTCGTAAAACCCAAAACAATAGTCGTGTCAATGAAAAGAGGTGCACATTGCAATAATGATTGTGATATGCTGACTAATCTAGTGATGCACCGATGATCGGTTCAACTATCAGAAATCGGTTTATCGGCCTTAAAATTATAATATCGGTATCGGCTTTTCTTTAGCAGATATTTCAGATTTATTGAAAATGAGATGATTTGATATTTTAGTGATAAATATCTGTTATTTCAGTCTTAAAAAGGAGATGGAATAATTATGGATGGTGCTCAAATACATTTAATAGTAATTTTATAGCATAATGATGCCTATTGTTAGCACTTTTGGAAGTTATGCTGATATCGGATCAGTTATCGGTATCGGCCAATATAGGAAAAGTAATATCGGTTAATCAGAACATCGGCAAAATCTCATATCGGTGCATCACTAGACTAATCCCGCTGACATTGAACTGAGTAGTGAAGTTGTAAGCTCAAGTAGCACCATAAGGTAGTTTGAACCCGAATTTGATACCAACAATAGAGAAGAAGCAAATGCATTTTTTAATAGTGTTCTTAAACATAATCCATGTATTAATTTTATCTCTTCTATCACCCTACTGTGGTACATATATTCCAAATGAGTCAAAGGAAACAACACTATTGGATATCCCAGGATTGAGTAGTTTGTACAAATCAGAAAATGAAGAATTGACATACAAAGAAATGCTTGATGTGTGCGAAGATGTGGTCTTTGAGTTAACCAATGAACAGATAACTGAAATTGAAAAGCATACGAGGACTCAACAAGGATGTGATTTATGGTTCAAGTATAGAGCTGGGCGAATAACTGCATCTAAAATGAAAGCAGCTTGTCATACCGACCCAGCTTCATCATCCATTAGCCTGATAAAGCAGATTTGTTATCTAAAACAGTGCAGTTTTCCACTTCTGCAACCAGGTGGCGATGTGATCATGAAGACACTGCACGTCAAGTTTATGTTGATCAAATGCAGCAGCAACATTCCAAATTTGATAGCTTTTGTGGTGGCTTGATAATAAGTGAGGACTTTCCATTTATTGCTGCTCTACTCCTGATGGTTTCAGGCAGTGTGCTTGTTGTGGAGAAGGGGTAGTAGAAATAAAGTGCCCATATTGTACAAAGGATTCAGATCCAGGATTATCTGCTTTTCTAAGTGATGGGTCCCTGCTGTCTTCCCATAAATACTACTATCAAGTGCAAACTCAGATGTTGGTATGCAATGTAGAGTTTGCCGACTTTGTAGTTTGTGCTTTTCCAAATAACAAGCCAACATTCTACATAGAACGGATTGAAGCTGATTGTGACTTTTTGGCAAACTGCATAATGAAATCAGGTGATTTCTATAAGGTTGCCATCATGCCAGGCAGATGGTTTACCAGAAGTGCTGTGTTGCCCACTAGTACTGTTTATGACAGGAATGATTCAGAGTATGCTTATTGGTACTGCAAGGAAGAGCTGGGAGGTCAAATGATCCACTGTGACAATAATGATAAATGTCCATATGGAGAGTGGTTCCATCTTAGCTGCCTTAAACTCAAAAATGTGCCTCATATGAAAAAGTGGTACTGTCCTCAATGTCGTAAGGAGTTAAAACAGAAAAAATGCACTGTTTAGTGTAGCAACATAATTATCTTTAATTAAAAGGCACTAAGGACAGTAGGACGCACACAAATTATTTAATGCACTACATATTACAACTTTGTCAACCATGGGGATGTTGTCAGGAGTGTTTTTTTCATGTATTGAATTGGGAGAGTTGATGGCAATATTGAAAAGCGCTGTCTTGTGGCACCAATCACCCTCTCAATGTGTATATGCAAAATTAGCCATGCAGCTTTCTTGTCTTCTCTATAGTATCTCGAGGCTTGCTTGCATCAATGCAACGTCTTCAGTGATATCAAATCTCCGATCTGCTAGCACAACATCACCTGGCAATAATTTTTTGAGAAATCCACTTTCACGTGTCAAATGTTTGTCACTGACTCTGCCACCCCAAATATCTGAAACAAAAGATGTGACACCTTGAGGTGATATTCCCAGAAGAATTTTAACAGTATTTGCATGTTTATACTGTGACCATGTTGCACTTTTAGCCACAAGACTCGAAGGCTTTTCAATTTTATTTCATAATGGATACAACTTTAACTCCGTATACTGCCCGAAAGTAGAGGGGCATAGTTTTTCTCAAGTTGTCATGTTCAGGCCACACTATCAAAAAAATTAGACGAACATGGAGCATATTCTTTGATCTTTTTAATCAATTTTCTGGCTGAAATCCTGATTCTATCATTGGTTTTTTCTTATCATTTCTTGATATCTTTGTGTCATGGTACTCATAGACACTTGTAACCTATATGTCAAATCTTGTAGGTCACGATTTAACCTCAGTTTCATCAATGTTGAAACAAAAGACTTCCAGTAGTATTCCCTTTTATTACCAGGAAATGGCACAACTAGTTTAAAAACTTCCATAAGTAGCTCTCCGTTAGGTAATCCAGTGTAATATTTTACCTTCTGATTGTCCTTTATGAGCTCCTCTTCATTAAAGAAATCAGCCACCAGTTCACCAGTATACACTGTTTGTGTTTCTTCATCCATACAATTCCTGTACATTTTGAATGTCCATTTCATCAGCAAATAGTGCATCCTCTCTTTCCTGCTCCATTTCTTCTCTCTTTCTCTTTCTGTCTTCTACTCTCCTGTCTCTTTCTTCCAGGACCCAGTTTATCATGACCAAGGTGAAGGGAAGGAGTCCAATCCACATCATTTTAAACATATGGTATGCTGGTTTTTCCATGCAAAACATACATAGCTAGTATAAAGCAAAGAGTGCTATATATCATAACACACACTGATTCTCAACTATCGTAATGATACATACCTATCTATAATGGCCTGACATACTTTTCTCACAAACAAAAGTGTTTTTAAATTTTTCGCCAACTAAATCTTGTCTTGAAATAGCCTTCAGCCATGTGCAATGCTGCTCAGTCGTGATGGAGAGCATCTGGTCTCCTTTGTCACGCACAATGGCAGGAAGGCTAAAAAATCATACTTTATCTCTCTCACTCCGGTTGGAACAACCAATAATGGCACAAATAACTACGTATCTTACGACATTTAAACCTCACTCTCACAAATTCTCTTTGAATCGCCGCACCAAATGTTTTAGAGTACAGCAAGTTGTTCATAAATATGGCCAACTGTTTGTGTTTCCAAGGAGATGAAACAACTTTATATAAGAAAATATATTGTACATTCCTGTAAAGGCCAGTGACAGCAAATATCACTAAATGGAAAGAATGTTGCTAGATGGTAATATTGTTAGTAAATACTGGAGCTGTGTGTGTATACATCCGTGTGTGTGTGTGTGTGTGTGTATTGTGTTTATAAACTGGACCATATGCTCTGTAAGTATCATGTTTACATAGTTGCTGATAAGCGCTGTGAGTGCTGTCCAGCATTGGTTTACTGTATGGGACTCGTGGCTATTGCGTTATATACATCAGTGGTGAGTTTCGTTGTATTTGTATGACTGTTTGTATAATCGTATTTGTCTCAGTCAAACTTCATGTGTCAGATCAGGGAGGGGGTCATGAATAGTATTGTAGTTACTAGTACGTCTATCTGTTGGTGCTAGGCAATATGTCTAAAAATTAATAATTTGCATGATACCTCAAAGTGGTTGCATACTATTTAGAATTATATTATATGAAGAAAGGTGAAGTTGATCATCTCTTGTTTGATCTAATTTCAAACCTTCACAGCCTTGTTGGTCGTAAAGAACTCTGCCTAAAAGGACTGAACATGTGTCAAATACCATATAAATGCTATAACGCATGGTCACACCTTTTCCTTTGAAAGTGACCCCCATGGGTTATAAGGTTCAGATACAATTATAACAGTCTGTCATCAGACATTTGTCAGGGCAAATGGCATGTTGTCAGGCCAAATGGCATGTTGTCAGAAAAATAATGAGGTATGGTCTGACAGATTGTGGAGCCTAAAGGATAAGCTCATTTCATGTGAATAGTGAGTTATAGCCCAGGGGTGGGAAATATTATTGCATCGTTACTTCCCTGTTCCCCAGAGTGGTTTGATGACTGGTCACCCAGCTCTTGTTCCCCAGGTGCTGTTACGACCGGTTCAACTTGAATTTCCATCATTATCTTTGATTATATGTAATGGTCCCAAGAGATTCCATTCGGGCTAACTCATCCTGCACTTTCTGACAGAGTGGTAATGGAACCTTGCGAGGTGTGTATATTGCCAATGGTTTTGCCTCTGGTGTGATGGTGATTTTGAAATCCTTTTTGAATGTGTCAAGGCCAGTAAATATTTTAGGGTACTGGTTGATAATTGAGCTGTGATTTAAACTGATGTGGTCTATCTGTGCTAACAAATGAAGCTCTTTAATGGCAGGTAAGCCTAACAAGTTATGTTTAAGCTGTTGAATGACATATACCTCATGATTACATTTGTGGTTAGAAGAGGACAATGTTGCATTCGATCTTCCAATGACATTCAGTGGCTTTCTGTCAGGGACTTTGTGACTGGACTGAGTTTTACATTGCCTAATTTGGCTAACGTTGACTCAGTTATGGCTGTGACTTCAGCTCCTGTGTCTAGTTTGAATATCATGGGTTTTCCATTGATTTCAATGTTGACAGTCCAATAGGAGTCTTTCTCAGACACGATGACACTGAGGTAGGTCACATCTATGTCTTCTTCAGGTTGTCCTGCTGTGACTTCAAGTACTGTTTTTGAAAAACACTGGCCACTGTAGTGGCCTTTCCTCTTACATTTATGGCATGTAGACTCTCTTGCAGGACATTTGTTGAGAGCATGTGATTTGTTTCCACAGCGCTTACATTTAGTCTGCTGTTGTGCTGGTGTGTTTCTAGAGGGTGAATGACTGGGTTTTTTCTTGTGACGGATTTGTTCAACAACTGGAGGTTTGTCTGAGTTTCCAGCTTGCTGAAGGATTGCCTGGTGCTCTTGCACAGCTTCACGTTGGTGTATTAGCTTTTTGCCTTTTCCAAAGTCAAGTTAGGGTCCATTTGGAGTTGCTCAGAAAGTTTGAGATTTTGGATGCCAACTACTAGCCGGTCTCTTATCATCTGGGAGGTCATGTCACCATACTCACAGGTTTCTGCTAATCTGTAGATATCAGTTATGTATTGTTCTACTGATTCCCCTTTGAGTTGGTTTCTGCCGTTAAACCTAGCCCTCTCAAAAATGACATTTTTGCAAACCTTAAAGTATTCATTGAATTTACCCAGAACTGTTTCATAGTCTTTCTTTTCATCTGTAGTGATATTTGTAGATGTTAGAACATCTTCAGCCTCTTCTCCCATGCAATACAGGAGAGTGCTGATTTGTCTAGCTTTGCTTTCTGCTGACAGTCCAGATGCAACTTGAAACTGTTCGAATCTCTTGTGCCACTTTAGCCACTCATCTGGTTTTTTAAAATCAAAAGCTTCTGGAGCCCTTAACTGTATTGTGCCAGCCATCCCACTTCTGACACCATGTACCGTAAGCGCTAGTAAGTCACTCAACTTATATTATAACACAACTAAATACAGACTGACTCTACAGGTAGCAAGAATACAATATATAGGCATTAGCTAAGATAACATACAACTACAATGATGTCATACATCATTACAAATACATGATTACTTATAGATAACTAATATTGTTAGTGTCACATCACAACTATGCCAAGCTCATATTTAAAAACTGTATCATGTTTCTGAGTGTTGTATAATTTACAATCAGGGTGATTGTTTGTAACCAATCTCTTCCAAATACATTGTCTTGGAGCTGATCCAGCAACTACAGTACTATCAGTTCTAAATGTGTGGTTTGGCTTTGGTATGAAGGTATTTTGTTGTACCACTAGTGGATTTGGTATGCTTTGTCTTCTTAGCTATAGCTAAAATTAAACTATCATTATAAATCAGGTAATCAATTAGCTACAGTTACCATACAGGATGTTTTCTTGCCTGTTGTTGCACTTTCTGTAGGCTGCTTTCTTTTCCTGCTGACAGTGGCTGACTGGCCAGTAAATTTAGTTAATGTAAAGCGTCCATGACTTGCTATCCTCAATAGATGCATCTTTAGTCAACAGGGGAGCCTCAGCCTCAGTATGTTTCTTGCAATCTATTACAAAGTATCATAAATAAACAGGTACGTTTGTATGACAGCACACCTGAGGTTGCTAAGATTGTACCATTGTATATTCCCTTTCCTGGGCACTTGAAAGATATTTCACCCTTCTCGAGAGGTAATCCTTTCACCTTTTGGCTTATAACACTAGCACTATTGTCAGAATCCCAGTTCACTAGTAGGTATGCCATGTGCCAGCTAATACTATGTATCTTAAACTGCAGTTTCACTACGGAATGCTATGCAAAATAAAGCTGATTTGTTTCCTTAAGTTTCCATGAAATGCACCTGGGTACTTAAGCAACCTAGTGGGATTGGCTTTTTTATTTTTCCACGGGTGCCGAATCGTGAGAAATCGGTGCCGCTATCTTCTTGCGCAATTACCAGGAATTGATATGGAAGTAGACGGCTTGGACATTGATTTAACACTACAACTGACTGTGTAGTTGCCTTTACCTAAAGCAATAACTGATTCAACAGAATTTGTAACTTATAGCATGGACATTCTCGCACTTGCCTTGTCAACACTTAAATTAAGCGGGATAATCACGTGCTATATCGCACGCTGCAATCATACAAGTACATTACACTCCCCCCGTTGGCCTGTGTAATCACTGGTCAACAAAGTGGCTACATAATATTAGCTACAATGTTAATAATCTTACAACTATAACTACTTGTCTCAAAGATTATCCTGGAGTACTGCCTTCATCCAGTCCTCTGCTCTCAAGGCAGTAGTTCTCCTTGGTCTTTCGGTCGAACTCGTGACCTCTGCTGGTTGTGTCTCACCTCCTCAATTACCGTCATTATGACTGGTCGCATCTTTGTCTTGGTTGTCCTTTACCTCACAATCAATCTCCAATGGATATAAGCATTTGACCGGGCGTCTCAGAACACTAATCTTTGACCTCTTGGATGATACTCGTACGGTTGCTCCTCTAACCTGTTGATCTGCTCCCTTCAGCAGGCTCTCTATCTTTGCTAACTTCCAGAAACCTCTGGGATGACCATCATCATGTATTACAACAATGTCTCCTATTTTTGGCTGGTACGGTGAGTCCTTTCCTTCATGGTAGTGGTGGCACTCTCAGAATTGTAGTAAGTATTCTCTCCTCCATCGCTTCCAAAAGTGCCCCATAATTGCACTAAGATGCCTTGCTCTCTTGCTTAATGACTCCTGTGATACATTTACGTCCTCACCAGTGTCGTCTTCACTGCAAGCCATCATTGTGCCCAGTAAGTTTAACACTCTGTGCCCAATCAGTAAATGCGATGGGGTGAGTGGTTCTTCTATATCTTCACTGGATACATAGGATAGTGACCTTGAGTTTAATATCATTTCCATTTCTGCCAGAGTAGTCAACAATTCATCATAGGTCAGTCTTGGACGACCAATTGATTTCTTAAGACATCTTTTTACTGATTTGATCATTCTTTCAAACACTCCTCCCTACCACGGGGCCTTCTCAAGGTTAAAACACCATTCTATACCAACATCTGCACTGTAATGTTGTACATCGGTGTGATTCAGTAAGGTCTGCACGCTCTTGGCTGCAGCCTTAAAGGTTTTGGCATTGTCGGAAACCATTTTGCGAGGAAATCCCCTTCTAGCAGTGAAACGCCTAAAACTTTGGAGGAAACTGTTGGCTGTCAAATTGGGCACGAGATCAAGGTGTACAGCCCTGATAACACAACAAGTGTACAGACAAATCCATACCTTCTTTGTCGTGACTAATCCTTGAGTCTTAATGTGGAGTGGGCCCGCAAAGTCAACACCAGTGTATGTGAACGCTGGCTGCTCTGAAACTTTGAACGTGGGCAGCGGAGGAGGAGGCGGTATTTTGTAAGGCAAACCTTCACTCTTTCTGCAAGTAACACATTTGTGTATAATTCTCTTGACAAACTGTCTTCCCTTGATGATCCAGTATTTTGAACAGAGTTCTGTTAGTGTTTCCTTGACGCCATTATGCATCACACGACTATGAGCGTCCCATGTGATCAAAAGGGTCAGATGATGTTCCTTATTTAATAATGCTGGGTATTTAGCTGTCTGAGGAATATCAGCATTGTTCAACCTACTCTTACAATACCACACTCCCCCCAAGAGAAAGAGTCCAAACTGCTTCTCCCACACTTTAAATAGCTTGTTTTCCCTTAAGGTGGCGGTAAAGCATTCCGCCCACGCAATTAATTGTATTAGAAAATACCACAAAAACAAAGCCCATTTAATCAATATATCCGATAGTCTAGAAGTTCAGTAAACTAGCCCTTTAATTCACTTATTGACGATATTAGTTTAGCACTATACGAACTGGATGCTACTTTTGCGAGGCGTTTCATGACGACGCTTTGGTCACCTTTACCGAAGTACGCAAGCACTCCGATATTTCATACTCAAGAAACCAGCTATTCACTATGTTTTCTATGTATTTACGTATTATTAAAGTGATGATACAGAAAATATTTAATCGCCGTGAAGGCTATCAACATTTGACCAGATCGCCACCCTACTAACTCAGATTGCGATGAGTATACGCCACATTTGTTTACCATCCGCCTAGTGGCTTACAATGTTTCAGATAATTGTGATACTAAGATGAAGAGAAAAGCCATTGTAAATAGTTCATTGTTTATCGTGCCAATTCACTGTAACCATCGGTAACCATTCGCGGCTTTGCTTCTTTGCTCGAAAAGTGGACGTACAAGTATGAATTATTCCCAATAGTAATGAGTTATTATAAAAACAAAATATTTCCTTACCATTAAAAGCCTTCTCATTTACAAAAACGCCATTGTTAATTATGTGCGGTGTGCGTTAAAACGAAATATCTGGCGTCATCGATTGTACGGCTTCATATTATGGGGCGCCCGCAATTGCTTGACCGCCACCTTAATGATATCTGGGATTCCTTTACCCATAGTGTCTCTGATGCAGCTATCTCTGCTGCTGTCAATTCTACTGTATCTTGTGGGGCTGTTCCCTTGATTCTAGCCTTGAGAACCTCACAAAATCTAAGTACATATGCTGTAACTCTTAGTAGCTTCTTAAGGGTACTAAAATGCTCACAATTCATGATATGACTAATACCTCTAAGCTTGCTGGCAATCGGCAGACTATGTTGAGTGTTTGACCTTGTGACCTGCATTTCCTTTGTGACCTTCATTTCCTTCTTGCATTCCTCTGGCATGATTAGATCATCATCATCTTTTGGAACCAGATTGACCAACCAGCTTGGACCATGCCGCCAGAAAGTACTTCCAGCTAGTTCAGTGGGTGTCACTCCCCTTGATGTTAAGTCTGCTGGGTTATCTTTTCCCGGGCAGTGTTTCCATTGTTCAGCTGCCACAAGCTTCCTAATTCCATTCACTCTGTTCTGTACAAATGGCTTCCACTCCTTTTCAACTCCCTTTATCCAAAACAAGGATACCTTGGAATCTGTGTAACAGGTTACTGACTTAATAACAAGATCTTGATTCAGAGCTGAAAATGCAGTTGTCACTAGTTTTGATAGAAGGAGTGCTGACAAAAGCTCTAACCTGGGTATTGTTTGTTTATCCAATGGGGTGACACTTGTCTTGGAAGTTACAAAATTTACACAATTTCCGCTACTAGATTCAATCCTGACATACACGACAGCGGCATAGGCACCAATCAAGGCATCACAAAAGCCATGTAGAGTGCAAGCACTTGATCCCCTGTCTGTACTCCAGAAATAACACCTCAGAATTGATGTTACAACTCCCTTGAAGCCAGAAAGCAGCAAGTTCCACTTCTTCAGCAGTTGGCCTGTAAGGGGTTCATCCCATCCAATTTTGTTCATACACAATTCCTGAAAGAACATTTTGATCCGAATAGTTACGGGGGACATAAATCCTAATGGGTCATAAAATCTAGTGGAAATTCCAACTATGTGTCTCTTGGTAGCTTCAGCACCTCTCATAGACCTTGCTAATTCAGTGAGATCAAAAATGAGGCGATCCTGGATGAAGTTCCATTTTACTCCTAAAATTTTCTGCTCTCCATTTACATGTTGTTTATCACCAAGAATGTCCTTTGTGTGGCTTTTATCTTCCTCAACAATCTTGGTGCTGATCCTTGAAACATCAAGACCTTGCTCAGTCAAACACGGTTAAGCCTAGTGGAATTCGTTACAAACTTCCTCAAGTTGAATCCTCCTTCAGCCAGAATTTTCTCTGACTTCATGTATAACTCAAAGGCAGCATCTTCGTCATCAGCATCGTAACTGACATCATCCACATAGATTGATTTCAGGAACGTGTTAACAAACTCTGGGTGTGTGGCACTATACTTTTCCACATGATGTTTAATGGTAGCATTTACAGTAATGCCAAAAACCACTCGAGTAAATCTCAGTACCACAATTTTAGGTAAGGCCCTCTTCACATCCTTCACCCACAGAAAATGTAGGACATCTCGATCACCTTCAGCCATAGACACCATTAAGAAGGCTTTCTCAATGTCAGCAGCCATTGCTACGTATCTTGTGAGTCCTAAAACGTAATAGTATGTCCATAATGCTCTGACCAGATTTAGGTCCTGTGTACAGACAATCATTTAAGGATGGTCCACGCATCCTTGCCGATGCGTCATATACTATTCGAAGTTTCATCGTCAACTTATCTTCTCTAAGTACAGCGTGGTGTGGCAGATAATGAATAACATTATTCTCTTTTGCCCTGACATCCACATACTCCACAATACCCCTTTGAATTTGCTATTGGATCACAGCATCATATTGTGAAAGTATCTCTGGAGTTTGCCTCAAAAGCTTCAGTAACCCTATCAACCTCTTCAGTGCAAGATCATAATTATCAGGTAGAGTCTTTCCATGGTAGGGAAACTTCATAGCGGTTCTCTGTAAACTTGACAGTGTTCTCAAATTCTTCATAAACTGTACACTCCTTTGGATGTATCCCAAGAGATTCAAAGTCCCAAAACATCTTTAGCCTGTTGTCTAGGTCCTGAGTGCTATCATCAGGCACGTAACTGTCTATGGTCATCACATGTGTAGTAATGAGATTAGTAGATGGGCTCTCGCTTGACAATCCCTCAACTGGACCTGAAAGTGCCCAGCCTAGTTTGGTATTGATAGCTGTGGGTGCGTTATCCTTACGAATTACCTCTCCAGTAACCAGCCTCCAATAATGATCGGAACCAATAAGGATGTCAATATCTAAGCGATCATCCCCACATGCACTGTCTGCTAAATCTAAATCAGCCAGGTGAGCATAATTCTCATTTGCATATAAAATAGGTTGGCTAGTAAGTGGCTCGCATATTAAAGGCACTGAAAGGAATACCAATTCTACCCTTCTTCCATTCTTTAGGGCTATCCCTAGTGATACTACGGTACAGCTCAATTTAAACTTGACAAGGCACTTGTGTGGCATGTACTCGACACGACACGTTTTTCATTTTGCACACGTGCAGGCATGCATGCACTCGCAAGATCGATGACGTAGAAACTCCTGTGCAGAGTACTCGTGTACTCACTAGACATGTGGCAGAAGCACGCGTGCATGTCAGGTACGTACACGCCAAATCTGATTTGCGTGCACCTTGGCGTGTATACGAATTGTAAGCCGAGCATAACGGTATAAACTCTATGAACATGTTCTTGACCTAAGGCATGATTACCATCAAGACACAAGACACAAAAACGCCGCTAAACAATTTCTTACTGTAAAGCTAAAGTCTATAGATTATATTTGGGGGTGTGTCTTTTACCAATTATCATCGGGAATTTTCGGATAAATTCAATGTGACAAATTAATGCTGATATCCTAAATGTGTTGTATATAGCTAACTTACAATGTGAACACATTAGTAGCTGACTCATATGATAACGTTTAAAGCATACATAACACCTTCCTGTTTTTTTCAGGATCTGTTTCCGTTGAGCTACATCTGTCACTGTCCTGCATGATGTTGATGAATGTGACTGTTTACAATAGCAACACCTTGGAGTGCAGGAATCACTTGACGCTATGGATGTGACTGTAGGAAGATCTCTGATTGAACTCCTAGGCTGAGTTACTAAACTGGAGGCTCTCTCTTGAGCATCAATCTCCCTTTCGATTATCTCCATTAGTTGTCCAATCTCCCATTCTTCATGTCGTATCTCTCGGCTGATGATCAGTCTCAACTCTTGCGGTAGTTTATTTATTAGAATGGAGAACAATAGGTTGCCATATGACTCTGCTGAGATACCAAGGGACTTTAAACCTCTCATCTGTGACTCCACTATGTCATATAAATGTCGGAGTCTTTAATGTTGGTATGCGAGGTAACTGCCTCTATGTTAAGGAGGACGTCCATGTGCTTATTCACTATTTGTTGCTTGTTCCCAAACCTCCTTTTTAGTATGGTTATTGCTTCAGTATAGTTGGCCGCTGTAAGTTTCAGTTCTGATACTGCCTCAAAAGCTGGTCCCTCTAGCAGGGAATTGAGATAATTGAATTTGTCAATGTCAGTTAAATCAGGGTTGGTCTCGATGGCAGATTCAAAGGTGTCCCAGAACGTGGTCCATTTTGTGAGATCTCCATTGGATTTCTTCAGAGTCAGTTTGGGTAACTTTACCTTTGCTACATGTGAACCAGTAATGGATGCTAGAGGAGAAGTTGGAGGAGTTATCCTGCCGCTGGTGGGTGGTGTTGCAACGGTAGTGGTTACAGCAGTAGTGGCCCGACCCTGCTTCATTGCACTGGACACATCAATAATTGCTTGTTGGATTTTTTCCTTGAACACATCTGCTTGATCTATCTCATCTGTGATATCATCTTCATTAACCAACTCAAGTATCTCTCCATCAATTCGTTTCAACGTTTCAAGCTTTTCTTTGAGTGTATGCTTACATTGAGTTAACTTGGTCACGTACCTTTCAGTATCAGTAATTGCCTCAATTGTTTCATAAACTTCTGAAATAGTGCGAGTTGCTGAAGACCTATATCCACCCCTTATCTTTCGTTTCTTCACTAGTGCTTCTGTCATCCTTCCTGTTAATGGCCGGTGTATCCATGAATTCAAGATTTCCGCACCAAAATTCCAATTAATGAGCTCCGAACTTGAGCCAAAATCTAAATAGAAGGAATGAAAAAACACGAAACACTGCTCTAACATACGAATAAACTCGCCTTCTGTGGTACCAGACCTGGTACCAAGGAAAACGCGTGGTGGGTTAAGATTAGGTGAGCAATATCGAATTCAGTTAGGCGTTGATTACTGTAGAGCACTGCCAAAATTAATAGGTTGCTGGTTCGACTGTCGGCTCGAAGGACCATGTAACTTTTAGTGTGGACATTCTCGCACTCACCTTGTCAACACTTAAATTGAGCGGGATAATCACGTGCTATATCACGCGCCGCAATCATGTAAGTACAATTATTGTACATGCCTGACACACCCCTTTGAAAGAAGTGGCGACACAATCAAGCAACCAAACAGGTTAATATATTTGTACGTATAAACATACATACATTTATTTATATTTTATCATATCGTAGCTTATTTGCTTTAACAGTGTTTATATGAATCGATTTATCATTGCGGATCTAAATAGCAAGAGTAATTTAAAGCCTAAATTTCCATGCAATTATTCCCAAAATTGCACTCTAACCTATGTAATTACTTGTTTGGTGGGCATAGTCTATCAGTAAAGAAGCACATCATGAAAACCTGCTGTAAAACCTGCTGTAGGGGGTAATCTAGTGTTGTACTAGTTGTTCTTTTTACTATAAAAGGTGTTGCAGCTGTTGTACATGATTATAAAGATACGTACCTTCTGGAAATACTGTGCATGTAACATGCATGTTACATGAAAAAATCATTGGTGTTCAGGACTCATGTAACATGCATGTTTACATATTAATGTACATGCATGTTTCATGTAACATGTATGGATTTCATGCATACTACATGTTTTTTCATTAAGCATAACATTATAACAACATACATGTTTCATTACTATTGTACATGCGTATGGCATTACTGCAACATGCATGCCACAGTACTATAGCATGCATGTGACATTACTGCAACATGCATGCCACAATACTATAGCATGCATGGGGCACTACTGCAGTATACACACATATGTATGTTATGTAACATAAGAATATGCAGCCATATAATAAGTGAAGTTTGTTGAAGTCATCAAGTTAAGTTAATTGTTAACTTCCTACGTTCCTCTCCACATTTTGAGGTCAAATCCCTCTGTAGCTTTTCCACTGACGTGATAGGATACTTCTGTTCACAGTACTCTAAAAGAACACATACATATGTAATATTAATTTGCACATGCAGATACATAATTATAGACATTGTCACTTTAGCTGTATAACTATATGCTAAACAAAAACACCTTGGGTGTAAAAAAAGTGCGAGGCCAATCAGAAGCAGCATTGCAAACAGGTGCTATTAAAAACTTTGATATCGGTTGAGGCCAAGAAGTTACTTATCACAAATCTTTTTAACATCTTGAATGACATACAATAGCTTATAGCATATTTTCACAACTACGATTGGCTTTGTCACTTGGCCACCTTTGTTAATAATGATGGTGTGAAAAAGGTGGCCAAGTGACAAAGCCAATCATAGTTGTGAAAATATGCTATAAACTATTGTATGGCATTCAAGTAGTTAAAAAAGATTTTTGATAGGTAACTTCTTGGCCTCAACTGATATCAAAGTTTTAGGTCGCACCTGTTTGCAATGCTACTTCTGATTGGCCTCGCACTTTTTTTACACCCAAGGGATATCTCTACTTTTTTGGAAGTATAAACAGAAGTTATTACTAGCAAGAAGTACTGCATGGGCATAACTTGTATTTGCTTAGCATACAATATTGTAAATTAAACTTTGAAGCTTAATTTTGAAAAACTCAGGCCTGAGATTTTTTTTAACTTTCACTACAGAGTGATACATCAATATAGATTGTGTATCTTAAAGTTTATGCAAATCATTTGAAAGGGGTCCAAGTTATGGCAACTATCAACCTGCAGTGTAATAGCCTTTCTCAAATACATTCAAGTGTTTACTTCAGACTGAAAATAGTGTGACAGGTAGTGCATACATGAGAGAAGTGCTGATACAAATTTGGCTGGAATCCATGAAGAAATGAGTGAGTTATTAGACAAACAAGTGAATATACAAAAAGAAAGCATGAAAAACTTTCAGAGTTCATGCAAGCTCCTGCAAGCCCACAAAAAAAGTGTGCAATGAAAATGAAAGAAGAAATAAGAAAAAACGACTGTCGCGTAAAAATTTTTGTGGTGACAGGAAGGACTTTATAAGGCCGTATCAGAAGAATGGATGAAGTGATTTCGACCAACTTCAGGTTATTGATTCTTCAACAGTGAAGGTACCAATTCTCTTGTAAATGGGCGAATCGGGCTATGCCTCAACAAAGAACCAAAATAGGGAAATACGCTGCTGGGAATGGCCCTACAAGAGCAGCAAAGCATTTTACAGCTGAGGTATTCATATTAATGAATCTACGGCAAGAAGACTAAATTCAGAATACTTGAAAAGTTGAAAGAAGTAGTGTCAGAGGTAAAGTCGACAGTAGGAGAGGAATCGAAGTCTAAGGAAACAGCAGTTAATTCGCTAGAAATGCAGGCCTTTATTGCTTGGTGCGGATTTAGATGTAGCTGTGCAGGAATATATACAGTCTCTCAGAATGGCAGGTGGAGTTATTAATACATTGG
This sequence comes from Spongia lamella, assembly GCA_963930835.1. Classification (NCBI taxonomy): domain Eukaryota; kingdom Metazoa; phylum Porifera; class Demospongiae; order Dictyoceratida; family Spongiidae; genus Spongia; species Spongia lamella. Next base: position 21,249,114 of record OZ005746.1, on the reverse strand, counting down.
TGGTAATGGTAGCTGCAGAAGGGATAGTTGCTGTCAGAGATGTTTCGAAATTTGTGTCTCATGGAGGTCATATTGAGATTACCAAAACCTGAGCTAGATCATTGCTTATCAGAATGGGGTACATAAAGCAAAAATGCTCTACATCAGGTAAAATTCCTATGGCACAGTTTGAAGAATTGAAGGAGGTTTTCTTAGCAGACCTTGTTGCAGAAGTAGTGACCCAAGGAACTAATACTAAATTGAGATCAAACTGCATGTTGTGTCAATCATTCCGACTGGTGACTGGACCATGGAAAAGGAAGGAGCAAGTAGAGTTTCAATAGCTCATGCGGATGACAAGAGGCAATTGACAGCTGTTTTGGCTGTAACTGCTGCAGGTGAATACCTTGCTCCGCAATTACTGTACAAAGGTAAAACTACAAAGTGCCATCCACAAACAAGTCCAAAGAAGAGACAATGGAAAGGTACATTAAGAAGATAGTAATCCCTTTCATTGCACACAAGAAAGAAATTGAAATTAGAAGCAAAATATCCAGCCTTGGCCGTATTTGATGGCTTTAAAGGTCAGACGACTGATAATATTCGAATTACTACTAGCTGCCAACAATATTGTAGCCGTCCAGTTGCCACCAAATTGCATAGACAAACTGCAACCATTAGACTTGTCTGTGAACAAGCCAGTCAAAGATGGTATGAAAGCCAAGTTTTAGCAGTGGTATGCTGATGAGGTGAAGAGACAACTGCAGACAACCCCTGTTAACCAGATCAAAGTGGATGTTAATTTGGCTGTTGTCAAAAACCTATTGCAAGTTGGTTGATTTCTGTTTGGCAGTCATTGGAGAACGGCCTGAAGTTGCCATAATGGCTTTAAAGCCGGAATCATAGATGCCATAAGATGGTCTTGCATTGACCGCTGGATGAAATCTTTTGATTGGCAACCGGTAGCAAGTGACACACAAGTGGCAATTGCAAAAAGTCCACAGTCAGCAGTACCATCTTGTTTTGGTCCATTTCCTAGTTCTACGATGATTTTGGATCCCAACATCTGCTTCAAAAGAGCTAATGTTTCTTTATCAGCATAAGTATACAGTGAGTCATACACCACAGCCTTAGGGTAACTTCCCACTGTAGATGCCACAATCCAGTGGCATCCTCTGCAATGAATTATCTGTAGAAATCGAGGTGCAATTTTGGCTGGTAATTTCTTGGATTTGTGAAGAATCAGTGTAGACTGCAACCCAGCCAATGACTTGTATTTCCTGCGCAATAACGCCCGAGCAAAATTCATGTGCTTGTCTGTCAGCATCTTCCCTATAATAACAACCGACATTAAACATTATCCGCTGACAAAAATTCATATAAATTATTGTGTATGACAGCATCAAGAAACAGCACAAACCTAACCAACCTTTTACAATCATGTTCAGGTCAATGTGTGCCTATCAAACTTGAGCCAAAGTTTGTCAGAACTCCCTCCCACAGTTACATCTTCAATCTCCTCTACATCTAAACCTACCTTCACTTTTTTATTGGCTGGTTCAATGCTGCTGCTGCTGCTCTGTTCATTTGCTCCATTATTATTCTGTCCGCTTCCTCTACTCCGCTTCAGTGCATTTGCTTGCTCAACCTGAATTGGTGGCACTGACCGCACAAGTTTCTTCAACTTGCACAAAAGGAGACATTCAGCAGAAAATACAAATTTGCAAGGTATTTCTAACCCTCCCTGCGATAAATCTGCAGAGTATCATCGATAGTTATCCGTAATTTCACAGTTCATTGTTCCCCCAAGATGCAAAAATAGTGAACAGGCTGCTGATAACTTTCTTGGAACATGACCGATCACACTGACACCATTCTTGATGGCGACAGCATATACATCATTAAGATTTCCACTTTCCTGTTCACAATAAAGTAAATCGCCCACATTTGGAGTCCAACTGTCACCATAAACATGATATCCTTGCACGCGTGACTCAACCTCATGTACCTCTGCCATTTTATTTTCTAATGAAGCAGCACCCTACCACCAAATTAAAATGGCACCAATCTCAATTTTCTGTGTTATCGCCAATTATTCTGTGTATACGGTATATTATAGCTATATAATATATCTACATGCACTGACTGAAAATGGCCGTCTTGATAGTGCTGTTGATCCCATTCTTGGCCGAACAAGCAGCCAGGCGTTCTCGACTATACCAGACTGATATTAGTGCTCTCATTAGTCCCGTGGGAGTGTTCTTGCTACTGTTCTCACTATGCTGTATGTCCACATACTTTTTATATACTCCAAACCCTTCAACCAATTCCTTTTTCTACATTAGATCAATAATATACATTGCACATATTTATACATGTATAGCTACATATATATATATATATATACTTACCCCTTCACTTGCCTCAAATACCTGCTGTTCCCTTTTCAAATCTGAAGGTATAAGTTTGTAGCAGTATTTCCCAATGGAACTGGTTGGCAATGTTCCAATACTAGTATCAGTGGATTCAGTGCTACCTCGATCAGGTTTGACATATTTTGCCACATCTACTATCCTTTTAGCTGGTGCCTTCAATCCTAACCTCTCCAATTCTTTCCTGTTCCATTCAATGTTCTTAATTTATAAGCTGCAAACATAAAAATATATATAGCATACCAACTATAATAGCTACTGATAGCTGTGCACCTCATCAGACGACTTGTCAGAGTTAATATCATCTGGACTGCTCCTATAATAGTTTACCAGGTTTTCCAAAAACCTGATAGATGACATCGTAATTGAAGGAAAATCTACATGAAAATATGCATCTATAGCTATAGGTTAATGGAGAGCCTACAGGATATTAGCGCGTTGCTACTTCCATGTTAATTCAACGGTTTTTTTAAAAACCACTGAATGGTTAAGAAATATTCACCATATAAAAGACATTAATTTTCCATCAAAACTTCACAATAAAAACACTACATAGCTATGTAGTCAGAAATATGGGCTATTATATATTAATTTAGCCCTCAAAAGAATATAAATCTAATCCATTTGTAGGTTGCTAAATTATTTATGATAGCAGCTATATTTCATGATCATTAGAATATTCATGAAGTTACAAGTTATTGGCATCATTTTTCATGAAGTTACAAAACTGAGGGCAGAAATATCGCGAATTAAAGAAACTGTCGACCAAAGGGAAGCCAACTATGTCGGAAAGACCGAAGGAAAGAAAGCTAAACTTCCGAAATTCTTATGGATATGTTAGTGTATAAATAATGTGTATGAGAGGTACGTATGTCGAATGGGATCAAGTGACATGTACGGAACAACTTTACTTTTGTGATCATACAAGTCAGGAGAAAGGTGCTTATCAATGATTTGTTGATTGTGGGTTTATATTTTGCCAGATGGCTTAGCCGCTAGTGGCAATAAGATTATTTAAATATCTGCAGATTTTTGAGCATGTCCTCTTGTGTAATGCATAAAAGTGAGCAAAGGAATTTATAAATGGCTTTAAAATGATCAGAAAAGGCCTTGGTGTATTATGGCAATATTGCATGAAAAATCGTATCAATACTTTCAGGATAGAGAAAGCACAAGATACTTTTGGCATAATGCATTGATACTAATTGGCTGCCTCAATAAGTATATTAATTTTGTGTCATTTGTAATTGTATTTGTGTCATTACGTATTTGTTTCAACCCTAGAAGCTACTTGCTGTGTACCCAGCCTCAGAATCAAGAAGGTCCAGTCACCAGACATGCTATTTATCCAACCAGGTTTGGATCTGACAAGACAAGTCATGGTGGATATTCCATTGTTTATACCTGTCAACTATGGTATTAATAAATATACTTGGTTAATAGCTAGTAGATATTACATGGCATCAACCCAAGGAGTTTCTTTATCATAGGTTTTCTACCTGTATTAAGTAAAAGCTTTGTGAAGCAGTGCTGTGCATCTCTCTTCTCAGATTCCACAGTTTCTCACAAGTCAATAGTTACTTCAGGTTTTCTTACTGTAGGTCCATCATTTAGTGCTTTATAAGATTGGACAATGGTGCACCATATTGGCTTATTAAATCATGCAATCACATGACTACATATGGCTGTACTATTTGAGTTGGTTTCTCACCAACACAAAACCATCTGTTGCTTGGAGATAAATAAGCTATATAGGTATGTAGGAGGGATTTACACTTACCACAGCGCATGCAACCTAACATCAGGCCTGCTATTTTCTTGAATTTCTAAATGTTCAATAGAATGAATGGTGAATGACCAGAAAAAAACTATTGTCACTAGTACTGTTATGATTCAGTCATTAAATCACATTAAATGTTCAGTTTAGGTCAGGTCTTGCCATTACTTACTTCAATTCCAAGTTGGCAAGACGAAGACCCTTGCAACTCTGGCCAATTGATTCAATACACTTCTTCCATAACATCTCAAAATCCACTGCAGTGGAAACAATACCGGGAAGTGCTAGCATCTTCAAAAATTCCTTCAGCTTCTTAGTCTCAGTCTCTGGCAAAGCATGGTAGCTTCCTACACCTTTAAATGTGCAAAAACTCATCACCTCTTTTCCAAAGAACGCCTCTTGGGCTAGCCGAATAGACAACATTGGTAATTTTGATTCTTTTAAGAGCTTCGGATATTTATCAATAACTGCTTGAGGGGTGATCAAGGAAGCATGATTAATTGGGGGTAATGCTGTGTTTTCCTTCATTGATACTCTTGATACGGGGGTAGCTCTATTTGGAGTGGTAGGAGCAGTGGGACTAACTGAACTATGTTCACTTCCTGTTGATTGTTGTGAAGAAATTGGTGAAGGTGGAGGTATCATGCCATACTTTTGCCCCACCAGCCATGGAGGTGGCATCACATATCCTTGCCTTTATTGATTTGTTTCCAATAACTCAAGTCTTGACAAGACATAGCAGTGTTACCAGCAAAGGACACTCCAGCCCTCTTATAAGTCCCTGGATTAGCAGTGTTACCAGCAAAGGACACTCCAGCCCTCATATCAGTCTTACTTGAGGACAACCCAGCTGAACCGATTGCTACATCTAAACGAAGCAATCTTGAAACCCTAATTTTCTTGTGCTAAACTCACTGGTAACACGTTTTACCTCATCTGCAGTCTCTGTGTCATCACTACTTTCACCTCCACTACCATACGCTAAAATGCTTCCTTCATTCTTTTTCTTTCTTAATATAAATTTTTATATAATTATAATGTACATACACACTCAAGATATATCTACATAATAATTTTGCCAGCATAATATAACAAAGTACACTGTTGTTAGCTACCTTTACTCGAATTACTGTTCTTTTGTTTTTTCTGTCCTTTCACCTTGTCACTCTTCTTACTCTTATCTGCAGGTATCAGTTCTGCAAAAATTTGCAAATGCATATGTATGGTATGCTATGTTACAAGCATTAGTACTTCTCTTCCTCTTCTTCAATTTTAAAATTGCTGGTTCTTTTATATGGCTTGATTTTTGTGGTTCTTCAATACAGTATGCTGGCTGTTCAAATGGTGTGAAGTCTCCTTTCAAATAAGCCTTTTCCACTGCAAGCATTTGCAATTTTGTTCCTAAAGCAAAGTATAAAACAACACACTGAGTATGCAAAATTCTCAACACTAATAACTGCTATCATCTTCCTCTACAGGTAGACCTACACCCCATATTTAGTCCATGTACAGTAGGGGCAGGCATTCTTGTGCCAGGGCTTTTGTAGCCAAGTGTCTCACTGTAAAGCAAAAACATATATACCCTGCCCATTATTTTATGCCATAACATAACAAGTACAACCCCTAGACTAATTAAATAATTAAAGCCAATAATTAAAGGTAAACAGAAAAATACCACCAGTATCCAATTGTACATACATATATTGTTGCTGGTGTATCGAGTTGTAGACTTATTTGTTGATTCATTATACTAGCTATTACTATATTGACAAGATGGCCAAAGTTCTATTCAAGTAAGAAAAATATAGCTAGCTACTATAGCTATCTACTTACAGGCATTTTAAATTTGCACCAGCTCTTTATTGCCTATGGAAGTGTATTGCATGGCTATACATATTGTAGCCATATACTTATTTACTTATAATTGTTCTTTCATACCTGAAGATAGAGTCCATTGTTATTCTTTAGAACAACATGATTTCTCAGTATAATTAGCTGAACAATTTTAGTGCAATCTATAAAAATTAAGTGGCGCTAGTAATGCCCAGCCATCATAGATACTCCACGTGCCATGGATAGGAAACAAATAAGCGCCCGTGGTCATATCCTTGTTTCGCACCCCTTATGTGCTCGGGTAGTGCCATAGCAAATGGCGGGAGGATGTATCCTGGAGAATAGACCAAGCTACAAGGATATTCTTAGATACGTATTGGATTCGGAAGAATGTAAGATCGATTCTGTGAAAGTTCGAGATTTGAGAACACTAGCGGAACATCTCTGTACCACTGTAAATGATGAATTTATGAAATATTATTTGATGGTAGAGAATGACGTGTCACAAATCAAGAAAGAGAAGAATATGTTCAAGGAGATGTATAAATACTGTGCTCAAACCATGGCTAGCTATTTAAAGGAAATGCGTCAGGATGCTGTTTACAATGATCCAATTTTGTGGCAGGTATGGCTACCTGGCTTATTGTAAGATGTAGTGTCCTGGAGCATGCAGTAGGTGTCTACTAATCCTATGCCTGAAGTGTAGTTGGTTATTTTTATGCATTTGTTAGTGCACGTGATTCAAGTGATATGGTATTTGTTTTCTATTAGATGATAGTGGAGGGACTGTTCATGAACCAAGGAAAACCACCACCTGATCATGAAATGACACACGCTGTGCAGACACATAAATATAGTGTAGTAGAAGAGAATGCCATCTATTATGCTGCAGGCTATGTACTAAGGTAAAGTATAAGCCCAAGTCATTTTTCCATTGCAAACTACCTTTAAGGCGACTTGAGATAATTTCAATTTCTCATGGGCCTCCACCATTCTGTGATGATGATACACCTGACGATACCATGGGACCCATCATAAAGATGCTGTTCTTATCTTTTATGATGAGTGCATTTATCACTCTAATGATGATCAACGATGAATGTGGGAAGAAAAAGGGTAACAGCCAATAAAGCCCAAGGGAGCTGGCAGAGGAATTATGGTAAGTGATTTTGTCGATGAGCATAATGGATTGCTGGGGCTTAACTGATGCAGAATTCCGAACAGGTAAGATGCAATTTCCAGATTTAAAAAAGACTGCACAAGTACTACTTAAGTATGGAGTAGAAAGTGAGGGCTATTGGAATAGCAATAAGTTTATAACACAAGTAGGAGATGTTATCAAAATTGTAAAAATTAAGTATCCACTTGAGTTTTATGATGTATTCTGGTTTTTCGACCAAAGTTCTGGTCACACTGCCTTCGCAGATGATGCCCTGAATGTTAAAAAGATGAATGTGAAGCCAGGTGGGGCACAGCCAAAAATGCGTGATACCATCTGGGGAGGGAGGGTGCAAAAATGGTGTTTCCAGATGGGACACCAAAAGGCATGAAGCAAGTTCTTTGTGAAAGGGGTGTAAATGTAACTAAAATGAAAGGTGATGAAATGAGAGTGATCTTACAAGACATGCATGACTTTAAATACGAGAAGACCAGGGTTGAGAAATTGTTGATGGACCATAGTTTTAGGGGTATTTTATTCCAAAGTTCCATTGTGAACTGGACCCAATAGAAAGAATATGGGCAGAAAGTAAAAGATACACTAGGGAGAATTGTAATTACACATTTAATACTCTGGAAACCACCATAGGACCATCATTAGATAGAATTAGTGTAGAACTAATTCGAAAATACTTTAGAAAAATGAGAGAATTTTTAGCTGCCTATAGGGATGGGGTAACCATGGGACCAGATATGCAAAATGCACTGAAAGAATATAAATCACATCGTAACATTCATGTAATGGAAAGTTCGGTATAAACTTCTTGTAATGCTTTGTAATAAATTTGTAATAACATTTATATAATTAACATTTTTTAGTAAATCTTTTACTTACTTGTAACACTTTTTGCATACCAATTATTGTACCTTTATAATGTTTATATTTTGACTTCTGGTGGATTATGTAATATTGATAAAATGACATGCATCTTATAATTGTAGATGAAATCTTAAAATCTTTTTCTGTACAGGCTTTAAGAGTTGTATGATAGTTACTCACTGAGAATCACAGGTTGTTATTGCAAGGTCTGCATGGAGAATCACAAAATATATACACTAAAGAGCATATTACATCACAACTCAATTAATGACATCATCAATTACGCACTTTTCGCGGAATGCGTAAACTAAGGCTTCATGTAAGCTGGTATTCCAAATTTGGAGGAGATAGGATAAAACAATAGTGTAGTTATGAATGAATATTCAATTATCATGTTTTGCATACCTTGTGGTAAGTCATTATGTCTTGCACTATATACATCATTTTATTTGATCATAATTATATAGTCAGAAGTAAGAAAGATATACAAATTATTATTAGAAGAAGACAATGATTTCAATGGATTTGATTTATCTTCTGAGTGAGTTTTAGCTACCGTAAGACAAGGAATTTCAATTTCATGGATAACTTGAAATTGCTCTATTTTTAATGTTCGTGGAAATTAATTTCATGGGATAACATTTACTGGATTTATTGAAATTGCTGGAATAAATTTTTGTGGATGGATGACCATCCGCGAAATCCACGAAAATTAACTGCCCACGAAAATCCCTTGCCTTATGTATGGTATATAATAAGTATAGGTAATCACACACATTTGAGTGCAATTCGAGAATAATTGTTCAAGTAATTGCACAAGGCAAAGCCAAGTCCAATTTGACTATTACGTGTACTGTTATTCTCAAATTGCACAAAAATGCTTGTGATTGCCTACTAATCGCATTGCATGGCCTACAATACCCACTCTAACCTGAGGTGCACCACTTGTTTCAATCTGAGGCACAATCAAAAATCTTATTTGTTCCGCATCACTTGTTTTAGTAGCAGCGTGTTCAGAATCGAGTTGAGATTCATTCTAAAAGGTTAGGATCGAGAAATTCTTGTGTGGATTATTGAGTACTACCCCACAGCCTGTAACCATTACTTGGTTGCCATGTAAGTCGGTTACCATGAATCTCCAGTGCTACGTGATTTCATTTGCTGCTTATTATGTCATTGTATTTTGCACTTAAACGGCTTCCTGAATTGCAAATTTTCATTGGCTATCCCATGCCGTAGGCTATGCAATTAGAGAATAATTGCATGGCTACCAACAGCACAATTTATACAGGCTATGTGATTATAGCTACAACTATTGCTATTTTGTAAAATTAGCTAACCTAGCTACATATGGTAGGTTGCATTATAAAGTTAATGTTTCGTAATTGTACTTACGCTTGTACTACATGTAATAACAACGTAATTACGCCTGTAATATCATCGTAATTATGCAACAATCACAACTGCAATTACGCAAAAAGTACACAGATAAAATTTGCATGACATATATTAATATTAGCATCTTTGCACGTAATATTATCATTATTATCTACTTTACCAGTTAGCAACTGCATCGAGCACTGGAGAGCGTAGCCCCGACTACCATCACTGATCAAGAATCATCACACCAGATTTAACTGCCGTCAGATGTTGAAAACCAGCAACCACAATTTAGAAAGCCGGCTAACCACTTTCATTAAACTAGTTTATACCCGTGCAAATTTTTTTGGGCCCACTTCCAACTTAAAATTTTGGATACTTGAAAACATAACTATGGACCAGTGTTTCCCTCACGTGATGTATACATTTCTACCATAAAGTTTAATGGACTGCTCGTTCCCTGTCACTTTCTACCGTTTGACGTGAGGTTTTACGTGATGGCGATCAAAGCGGACCTTAGATATGCAAACGTTCATGCCCCATGTGAGTTTGCTGATTAGCATGATACTGTATAATGGAAAATTTTGATAGGGAAATTTTTGATGTCAATTCGAGATGAAATTTGTACAACACTAGGGAACTAGACACACAGGAGTAAGACATCCATCAAAAATTTGTCAAGGACTGGAATTTCATAGCTGAATTGGTCAAACTTTCCCATCAAAGTTTTGTGCTACATAATTTTTGTATACTTTGCATTGCATTGGTGATTTACAGGTTTTACCATTTATAATACCGTATAGCAGGAAAATTTGGTGGGGAAAACTTCGGCAAAATTAATTGTCTGTGATTTGCCAAACTAACTTTTACTTATAATTATTGCCTAATGGCTGAATCATCCATTCGCCAAACATTTCCCTGCCAAACTTTCTAGCTACGTATATGGTATGAGAAATACAAAATTATGCAGAAGAGTTGACGATGGATCCATTATAGTAGCTACCTAGTCTCGCGTGGCCAGACCCTCTTCGCACAGGCGCTTATCGATTAGAGATTGTAAGCGCCGCGCTACGAGGGTCTGGTACGGTTCACAGCATAAAAAGTTTTCGCAGCCACCAGGTTTTGGTGGGTGTTAATTGGATCACGTGATTTTTAGCGCTTCATAAAGTAAATTATTTGACGTAGCTGGGGTTTATGGGGCAAATCCCCACTGTTGTTGCTTTTCTTGAGCAACTACTGCCCAAGTCAAGCCCTAAATTTCTAGCTTTTTTAATTAGTGTTATTTTAAAGCACCGATGCAAACAGATGTCAATTTTTCAGCGAGTCATGTCTGTGTTGTTGTATGCTAATGGAACAAGTAAGCAGGTAAAGAAATTTTTCAACAGTTTCATGCCTTTCATATTGTTACCCATAGGTATATAATTATTTATATCCATTTAAGATATGCATGTCAACGACTACTACCATTGAAGTAATAACTGAGCTTTCCAAGCATTATGACGCTAAAGTACTAAAGTGGGCTGACAAACTGAGAAAGGTTTGTAATATCTCAATCATACACAAAATGTTTGTCACAGTGGCTTTGTTACGTACATAGAATATCACACATGCTGAGCCTTTAGGAACAATGGGATATAGTTTACCGTCAGGGTTGTCATCAATAGATGATTTACCATCTGCAGATGATGATAGTTACAGTACAGACTATTCAATTGGTGATATTTCTTTTTTCTCTGAATACTCAAAGGCTAATCATGGTTATAGTACTGATGATGACTTAGACTCACAGGAACAGGGGACTAGCAATGTGTACGGAGAAAAGGAGAGTGAAAAAGATAATGATACACTACAAAGCCCCTGTGAGCAACAAACTCAAGTGATGGGTTCTGAGGAACAACCATATGAGTAAAAAAGTAAGTTTAGAGCCAAGTTTGTCTACATATGAGTAAAAAAGTAAGTTTAGAGCCAAGTTTGTCTACAGATCATTTCAGCTTTGTATTGATAATTGATAATTTAGACATGAATATATGGAGAAGTTTCCAGCGTATTGACCGCACTACCAATTCTTACCATTTCTGCCATGCTTATGCTTTGGAAAATAGAATTAACACATCAACTTTATCGGATGGACCACCATCCGGAATTTCATCAATTGAAGCCATATTACCAAGTAATAATGATCTGCTTAAAATCACAGAAGACTTTACAGTACTTGTAGCAAGGTTTGTTTTTATATATTAAATTTTAAACATGTGATTATAATTATCATGTGTGTAATTAGAGATTTGGTACAATTTATGCCAGAATTTGCTGGTCATGATGTATTTGTTATGTGGCACACCCTATCTGATGAATATAATGAAGAAATGTCACAAAAATCTGTAGTGGTATGCAAATCTGTCTTGTATTTTGTTGAGCTTTAACTACGTATCTACATAAGGTACCATTAGGTGTGCAACTCAAGAATGAAAATAAGTTAAAGGAGATGTGTGAAAAACTTCTAGGACTCAATGCATATGTCCCAGCTCAAGACAATCTGCAAACAGTTAATATAGCTGGAGATACATTTAGTAACCCTGAGACCAAACTTTCTCCTCGTTTATTATTTGGTGATCAGTTAACTGCAGCGTGTGCACGTGGTGCTCTCTACGTATTTGGCACAAAACAGCACTGGATCGCCTAGAAGGCTATGTGCCAGTAACAAGTGATTGGCATGCCAGACTCTGTCTAGTTACAGTAAGGCAAAACAATTTATGTATGTACGTATGTTATAATATTTTGCACAGGTTATTCATAACAGAATGTATTCTGGAGCAGAGTTAAGTGTATATATGTTGTATACCAGTTGGAAAGAAAGGTAATGGATAAGCTCAACCAGGTAAATTTCCTTGATATAGTCTTTACTACAATTAAAGAATGTTATCACATAATAGATCGAAAGACTACGTACAATCATTACACTCCAGACAGTTACATAACACTTCACACATATCACAACATTTACAAGCTTGAACCTGACTTGTTTCACTAAATAGGAAATCTTTGAACAGTAGTGTTCTACGGCACATAGTTTGGTTCTCCCCATAAGCTTTTGCTGCTGCAGTGATCTTTTTTCCAATTACCCTATGATAGTTATTGAGCAAACTTTCAGGGCTAATATAAACTAATTGCACCTGACCATTGAGTACTGCTTCCAATGCTCGTTCATTTGTTTGTGTATACCCTACAAATTCAGTAATAATACCCCTCAATATAAATTTGTTTCTTTGGTCCAGCATCAATGAAATCAGTGGTGTAACAACCACAGCAATACTTCCTTCAACACCTACATAAATAAAATTACACACATGATTTTGCATGCGACACACACGCACGCACGCACGCACCCACCCACCCACCCACCCACCCACCCACCCACCCACCCACCCACCCACCCACCCACCCACCCACCCACACACACACACACACACACACACACACACACACACACACACACACACACACACACACACACACACACACACACACACACACACACACACACACACACACACACACACACACACACACACACACACACACACACACACACACACACACACACACACACACACACACACACACACACACACACACACACACACACACACACACACACACACACACACACACACACACACACACACACACACACACACACACACACACACACACACACACACACACACACACACACACACACACACACACACACACACACACACACACACACACACACACACACACACACACACACACACACACACACACACACACACACACACACACACACACACACACACACACACACACACACACACACACACACACACACACACACACACACACACACACACACACACACACACACACACACACACACACACACACACACACACACACACACACACACACACACACACACACACACACACACACACACACACACACACACACACACACACACACACACACACACACACACACACACACACACACACACACACACACACACACACACACACACACACACACACACACACACACACACACACACACACACACACACACACACACACACACACACACACACACAATTTAGAATAATTTATACTCACACTTTCAAAACTGAAGGGCTCCGTCTTGTTAGTAATGTATAGCTGTTCAAACGGCTTTTACTATGTAATGAACGGCTAACACTGCATTACCTTGTTCTTATTCGGCATTAACTCACGACACGCTTCGTTACTGAGGCCCCACCCATCAGTAATATCGATAGCAAGTGTCATAGAAAAGCAGTAGGACTTACTTGATTGGTTATTCAGGCTTCATTTCACGTGAATGGTTTTTAATAGCCTGGGGGGTGGACACACACGCACACACACACACATACCGACGTTTTCACGAAAACGATTTCAAGAAACCAGGCGCGTGCCTGGTTTAACAACTCATTGGAATATGTTCATGCCAGAGATTTTATGAAGGTTGTAAACAACGCGATGTGGCTAGATTTTTGTTTCCAATTCATTTCAAATATTCTATTAAAATTTTTATAACATTTTATCTTGAGTGAACAAACTAAATGTGACGATCTTTTAGAGCCTGTAGTTTCAAGTGAATTTATTTCAAGTGAATTTAAAGATGATCCTCATTTTGAACGTGGCATTACTAGTAAATCTGATTTTAAATTTTTGCCTGGCCATATCTGGATTTTGTTAGCAAGATCAGGCTAAACCAGGGTAAGCGGTTTAAGAGTAAGCGGTCAGCTGATAAAAGCAGTGTTAAAGATGGCACACTCTTGGACAAACGAAAGAAGATCAATTGTAGCTTGGATGATGATTCGGGTGATATTTTAGATCAAGCCAAAGCAGCAACAATGGTATGAAAGCAAATAAATAAATGGCAAAGAACTCACAGGATAATACTATTTTACTATCAAATTGGACTCGGCATATAACTAAGTGTATTGAAAAAAGAGAAGTCTCCACTCCCAAAGTAAGTAAAATAGATGATTTTTATCAAAGGCCTCACTTAATAATTTGCCACTAAAATCTTCTATTTCATCATCTGAATCTGAAACATCCACAGAGGCTATTCCTGATGATACACCTTTATTTAATCAGGAAAGCAAACAAAAGAGTCTATCAGAATCTCCAGTTGCTAAAAGATTCAGTCTTCCGCTACACAAAAGCAATCACATGATAAGCAGGTTTTTCGGATACCCCCTCCTGCTCGAATTTAAATGACGAGACAGGAGGGGATACATCAACTAAATGCTCTACAAGAGTTCAACCTCACATTAACTGGTCTCGGACAATTCGGAAAAAGTTAGCACTATTGAAATCTGGAAGTGATCTGGTCCAAACAAAAATAACCAAGTACTATGATTCGTTGAATGATGTGACATCATTTATGGAAAAGCACCCAAACATAATACAAGAATGTGAATCAAAAGAAAAGTTTAATGTTATATTTCAAAGGCTGATCGATAATGCTGAAAAGAACTTGAAAAGACATCCACAGCAAGTAAGGCATGACATTTTGTTTAAAAAGTTTGCCATATCACTCTATATTTACTGTGGATCACAAGCTTTTTTATATCAGTAACATACCCCGTGCTCTACATCATCCTTCGGCTCAGTAGAGACCCGCCAGCACATATGCTAGCTACTGTAATTTTATAATATTATAGAGCTGTATCATAGCTACGTGTACATTTGTGTACAATAGCATTGTGTAATTTTATTGTACTAATACTGTACTTTTATTGTAATTACGTCGTAGTACGATGCCGTAATTATCCAGAAGTACGATTGTAATTACATCGTAATACAAGTACAAAACGTTAACTTTATAATGCAACCTACCGTACTATAGTTAGCTAGCTATAGCTACAAGTATGGTTAATTTCATGCATATTATATTATGTATGGTGCACCATTTGATGGATCACAAAATGCAGCAATTGTAGCAAAACTTGTCAAGGAGGTCAAAGCAAATAATAAAACATTTGATACTTGTGATATCAGAGGTTGTTTTTAAATTTTATGCAAATAGCCGTAGTCATAGCTTTAAAATCTATTTCTTTCATTTAGCTGCTGTACATACGTTTTACTGTACAAAAAGTCAAGAAAAATCATTAAGAGACAGGGGATTGCTGGGGAAAAGAAACAAGGGTAGGAGACATCGAGGGAGTTGTTAGAGTATGCATATACAATAGTTTTATACATAGCTTTGCATTTTATGGCTATACTTGTTCATATAGAAACTGCATGACAGGATGGCTGTTTTTAAAAAAAACTGAGTTTGACAAGGCCAAATGGGAGCAGGTGCTAGAAAGTAACATAATGCCATCAGAAAGTTATATACACAGTTAATCCAAGTTAACAGAAGATAACGGGTATGTGGTCATGTGTTATCAGTCAGTGGGCATGTGGGCGAGAGCTAACTGTCAAACCATCACTGGGGCAATAATTAGAATATAGTTACACGCATGTGCATTCGTATATTTGCATTCAGACCGCGTGGTGTGGAAAAAATTGAAGACTTGCGACTGCAATTACTTACCGCCATGAGCAAAAAAGACAAGACACAAGAAGGGGAATTTAGCGGGGGAGCGGCATTCTCCAAAGAGCAACAAGAACAGTGGAAGTTGCTGATGGCGTCCACGGTGGCGGAGGCTCTGGCTGCACAATCGTCGAAGGAACAGCCACAGAACCAGACCAAGTTAGCGAAAAAAAAACAAGTAAGCGAGATTATCAATTGGGCATAACAGCTGGGCAGGTCGCCACATGTGGCAGGACTGCAATGCGCAGGAATGGGCCCGTGTTTACTGTGGGCAGGGTGTTCGATTCCAATGGTAGAAAAGTAGGAGTAGGGATACTCCCAATGATGGCAACACCCAGAGTGATCTTGTACACTGATGCATCCGGAAACTGGGGTTGTGCGGGTACATGGGATAAAAAATGGTTCCAGTAGAGATGGGGGAACCGAGCAGAACAATGGCACATTGTACCAAAGGAACTCCTTCTGATAGTGCTGGCAGGCTTGCTCTGGGGGAAGGAGTGGTTGACATTTATAGCAGACTCAAAACTGGCCTTTCAGTTTTGCAACTTAAAACTGGGTCAAAAGGGATCAACCTAAGTGAAGCCCTTTTTGGTCCGGTGGAGCTAGAACACAATTTTTCAAGTAGCCACGTAAAGGATGGTGGTATGTATTTTGTTAACAGTGTCACTGCGATAACATGGCTGTAGTGGATGTGGTGAACAGTGGCTACAGCAGGGATGCACTTGCTATGATGCCTATTTTTATCTCAGAACACTGCCACTTCCTAGTGGAGGCAGTGCATTTACCAGGGAAGACGAATATCGCAGCAGGTGCTTTATCACGTAATAATACTGCTCAATTTTTACAGGTTGTTCCAGAGGCACAGAAACAACCAACACCAGTTCTGGAGCAGGCCCTGAAGCTACTGGTAGTGGAGCAACCAGACTGGATATCAAGCAGCTGGACAGAACTGTTTGTTGCCTGTACCAGGCAGGCTTAGCTCCTTCCACCCAGAAGGCATACAGTGCAGGCAAAAAGAGGTACTTGAATTTCTGCGAGCGTTTGGGGCCCCACCTCTTCCAGTGTCAGAGGATAGGCTATGTCAGTTTGTAGCCTTCTTGAGGCTGGAGGGCCTCTGTCATCAAACTGCCAAATCATATTTATCAGCAGTGCGACTCTCAAGGAAGGGGAGATCCTCGTATAAGCTCTATGTCTAGACTGGAGTTAGTTATGAGAGGCATGAAGCGAAGTTAAGCAGGCTTACCATCTAAACCAAGGCTCAGTAATCCTTCGGAAGATTAGAACAGAATGGGATAAGAGCAAAGAGTGGGATCACATTATGCTGTGGGCAGCGATGTACCTGTGCTTCTTTGGATTCCTGCGAGCAGGTAAGGCAGTGGCACCTGAGGCAGACTTTGATGCATCCCAGCACTCACATACACAGACATTGCAGTTGACAACTTAGTGGACCCCAAACACCTGCAGGTGAATATCAAGCAGTCTAAGACAGACCTCTTTAGGTTAGGGTAAAGGTGTATATTGGCAGGACAGGGGGTGATCTTTGCCCAGTTGCCACAGTTCTCGCCTACATGGCTTTGAGAGGCCCCCTTTATTTCGCTTACAGAATGGCAGTCCACTAACAAGACAAAAACTGGTGACCAAGCTGCGGGAGGTTCTACAAAAAGTGGGCATAGACTGTAGCAAGTATTATGAGCACAGCTTCAGGATCGGAGGGCAGCAGCAAAAGGGATTCAAGACTCCCTCATAAAGACCATGGGCAGATGGGAGAGTGTGGCATACCAACTGTATGTGAGGACACCCCAGGCTCAATTATTGTCACTGTCCCAGGCATTTGCATCACCAGACTGAACAAATTAACTAACTATCTGTAGCTACATAGGTTAATCAAGGTGTAGTAGATAATTATGTACATTTATAGGTGCCAACGTGTAACTATACCTATAGCTTATATAAAGGTTATGTGATTAACTACAAAAGTGGGCATTGATCATGAGGACTGTCTATGAAGGGGTGGGGAGCTGGATTGCCTATGGACCTTGGGGACTGCGTCCTGGGTTGGTAGCCTTGGGAGGGAGTTTGAGCTGGAAATTCCACCCAAGGTGGGGATTCCCCCAAGGTATGTAAGGGTCAAGAGTCAACTGTCTAGGGGCTAGCTAAAAGCTAACTGGATAATCAGCTGAGGTAATAATCCATGATCCAAGCACAGCCAAGGACACACCAAACAGAAGGTTATGGTGCTGCGACTACAGAGGAACGGATATATGGTTATCTACCTCGAGAAAACTACAGGAAATGGGACAAATGAACCAGAAAGGGTTATCCACTAGCTAGATCTTGTACTAAGTGAATGAACTGAAGGTTTAGTAATCATACAGTATATGAATAATTTACGTTAAATCGTAATCTTCTGAAGACCTCTATAAAAGCGGATAAAATATCGGAAGTCCCTTTTCTGAGTGATATAGTCATGAGCATTTTTTCTACGGTTTTCAGAAATAGTACAAGAGTCCATCTGCCCAAAAGAGATGACTTTAAAGAGCACCAATTTTAAAGGGGTTTGTGAATGCCGCGAAGCATATACGTTTGTCAGTGAACATCCTCACCCCGAGCCTGCTCACAGTGCAGTGGTAAACACAAGTGAAATAATGGTGTCCACCATTCGAGATCTATATAATGGTGCTGCAGCTTCTGTTTTTAAGGAGAAGAATTTCCAGTGGATAAATGCAGAAGTCGTTGCGATCCTCTTTTCCACGATCATGAGTATCATAAATAACCCTGATCCTATAAAGTCACTGGAGTCAATAGCACGAGAGATGGCAGTTATGCTCAAAGGAGAATCATCCAAAAACGAAGTGGTAGAGCAAATTATCAAACAGCGGACTTCACTGTATCTCACAAACCCACTACGGAGCAAAAGGGATGAAGTTTTAGCCCCTACAGTAAGTCAAGGCACGACCTGTGCATACAGCACAAAGTAAATGATTTCAAATGCAGTGACTCCAGAATGAGCTCTTTGGGAACTTTATGGGCTGGCATATTTTCATCATCTTCTGTGATTTTTCTGACTAAGAGCCGGCAGGCTGATGGGGACCTAGTAACCAGTGTGATAGAGTCAGTATTCGAGAGATCAGCTTTTAGCCGAAATGCTCAGTACAGTCACTGACTGCAGGGTAGACCTCCTCAAGAAGGGAAAGCAAATCAACAAGGTGGTGTTGCACTGAATTATTCTACCATTAAGTGTAAACTTTCCAAGATGACAATTAACTTCGAAAACTACAACATGACCATTGTAATGCTTGATAATGAACTCACAGTATATGAAATGCTGAACCTTCTAGCAAGTGCCATATCCTAAGCACTTCATCTATTGAACTTGGAATTTAACATTTTAGAAATTAGCTAATGTAGCTATGTTGTGTTGTGTGTATTTATTTCATTCAATGTTCACACATACATTGGTATACAATAAAACAATGTGTATCCATAAATAAATAAATAGATGAATTTTATTCTCCATTGTTTTTGTGTGCATCTGATCTATGTATTAACACCACGTTATTACCACAACCAAACTATTTAATTAACAATGGCTATTGTTTAGACGTGTTAGTTCAGGTTGGAAACTATTGAATTATGCATTAGGTCAAGGTGTTGATGGAATAAACTTCTAACACTCAATCACCAGATGTGATAATTATCACTGTATATGGGTATATGGTGCAGGTGATGCTGGCAACATAGCAACAGCCAATCACACGCTACCATGCATGTTAATGTAGCCAGTGATGTGTCACCAAATGTTTATGAGGTTATCATGATGTGTCATGATCATCTTTAATCATAATAAGTATAAGCTATCACTCTACTTTATGAATTATCACTCTACTTTACTGTATAAATCAAACGATGATGCGCTGGCATCTCATCTGCCAGGTTGGCACTTATAAGAGTACAACATATAATAATCAGTGTAAATGATATCTAATTGTGCTAATTCTGAGCTTGCTAAAGCACTTTTAACTATTGTTGATGCCTTTTCCACTGGACAATCACCTGTGATTGAAGCTTCACATGCCGACCAGAGATTTTCTAGTGCAGTTACAGTAGAGACCACCGGCCAACCGGAAGTATAGTAGATAGCTTTAATTCAGCTTCACTAAGGTAGCTAACTTTTTACTGTTCAATAATTAGCTAGCTACTAGCTATTTCACGCTGTGAACAACACCTCGAACGTGAAATTCCACCAAGCAAAATTCACAAAATTAATATCATATATGTAGTTATATTTTATGTGGTTGTAAATGTAATACGCATGATATTACGATATTAGCAATGTCTATCGTAACAATCTGCCATAATTACGAGTAACAATAGAGTGCTATCTAGCTACATATGTATTTTTAAAACCTAGTATAAATTGTGCAATCTTCTATAGGAAACAGCCGGGACGCAAAATGGATGGTTCAAGTCCTAGCATAATAGCAACACAATTGTTCACTGAATGGCGGCAATAAGCGCATGGTGATTCGTCACAGTGCTGGTTAAATGTGAGGCCATCAGGATGATCAGGTAAGTAATTTTCCAGCTTAGATATTGATAAAATAGCGTATTAAATGAAGTAGCATACAAATAAATGAAGCCCAGATCTCTAAACCGTTTACAAAGTGCGAGCATAAGAGTTACGCCCTCTCAGTGAGCTAAACAATTTTAATTGAAAGCTGTCAACTCTTTGCCAGCTCCTAGTACTTATCGCGGCTACTGTATATTTGAACATCGTTATAGATGCACACTAGAACTAACAATACTACCAACACCTTTCCATTGTAAAACTTTAATTCCAGATATCATACAATAAACCAGTTAAAGTCTGGCTTACGCTCGTGCACTACAGGAAATATAGCACTTCGGCGTGGTCTCGAGGCTAATATAGCACTCAGCTGCACCTCGTGCTATAGTTCCTGTATTGCACTCGCTGCCGTACTTTAACTAGTATACAATGCCATTACTACAAATATGAAATGTTAACTTTATTTTAGTGCCTACTGTAGCTGCTTGCAATGTATATACAACTGTATAGTCTCAGAGTTAATTTCTGAGGACAGGTGTTTTTGACCTCAAGAGTTCATTTGTAAACTATTTTCAAATTTTCACTGTGTTTACAAATAATGTTTAATTTTGCATTGTATTGCATAGCTAACAAACGAGTATATAGTCAATTTTGTTCGTGAGAGTTCTATGTATGCTTCATTTGCCAAACTTTTTCACCGTCAAACTTTTGAACTGTACCATACGGTATATAGCTATGTGTCCACCCACAAATTTTTTTTAAAAATTTCTAAATTCCATGTGAGCTGTATACGGTAAACATTTGCAGGGGAAAACTTTTGTGATTAGAATAGAAAGAGGAAAACTTTCATGGTAGCAGCT
The DNA here is from genome assembly GCA_963930835.1 of Spongia lamella. NCBI lineage: Eukaryota > Metazoa > Porifera > Demospongiae > Dictyoceratida > Spongiidae > Spongia > Spongia lamella. Next base: position 21,227,642 of record OZ005746.1, on the reverse strand, counting down.
TCTTTTAGTAATGAATGCCTAATGTAGTAAACTATATTCAATGGAAAACATTGGCAGTTTGGTAAAAATGTGAAAGTTTCTCCTCTCAAATGATTTGCCATATATGGTAGTTAACTATGTGCATAATTTCATAATTAATAGATGCACAGTACCGTATACGACAAAATTTTCGAGTGGGAAAACTTTCGCGGTTTTTTGCTCTACTGCGAATGTTTTACGACGAATATGTTAGCTAGCAATAGACATTCTTATTAAAAGAAGCTGCTACCGCAAAAGTTTTCCCATGAACGTTCATTTTCTATTCCAACTGCGAAAGTTTTCCCACTCGAAAGTTTTACCGTATACGGTAGATGTCTTCTCTTACTTAAGTGTGCTTTTAAATTATATATGTGCAGCAATCCAAAATGACAACAACTGTTTACTCCATTCCCAAATTGACAGATTTCTCATCTAGCAGGACACCTGCTACAGTTCAACTTAGCACTATTATCAAACTTAGATAATTTCATTGATAATAAGCAATCAATTTACCACAAGTATAGTTGGATGATATCTGGATCACTGTAGTTTCAAACATTCCCACTGCCTTCTCAGTATACCAAAGCATCTTGCCAATGCATCTAAAAGGTACAGTATGCACATCTATAGCATAGTTAATTTCTGCATGATAATGTCCATTTCCCTCTTGCCTACTAGAAAACTCAATAAGATGTCTAGCTACATCCTCACAAAGTGGTATGCATCTGGAAATATCCTCCAAATCTATCAATGCATCAAAAGCTAAGTGTATAGTAAAGACAATCTTTGCATGGTAAAGTCTTTCACCATTATGTGCAATACTGTAATTCCAAACATCTCAGCATTCTTCACAATCACAATTCAGTATTCACTTTGTCTAGTAACTGGTGACGGCTCTTCTTCTGATGGGTGTTAATAAGAGGAATTTTAATTGCACCTTTTCTCAAAGTTACGGATCTGTTTTACCGACTTTCTTACATTGACTAGAGGTGGTTTATATAGTGGTTATGGGTACAGCTGCACTCAATAATGAACTAAGCTAAGTCAATAGGTTTATTTTCTATTTCAATACTCTGTGTTCTATGCCACTTTATATGGAATTATAATGCCATATCATCATCATGTAATTTAATTAAGTATGTTGAAAACATTTACGTAGTTACTGTATGGTGCAAAATTTTGAAGTGAGAAAATATTGACTAATTTTACGAATTTTTAGCAATTTACCATTCAAAGTTTTCTTCTAATAGCTGTTTGCATGTAAGGCTTATACAATTCATCAAAATTTTACTTGTCAAATTTTTCCACTATCAATTTTCCAATCGTCAAAATTTTGCGCTATACGGTAAATATTTAAACAGCATCAATATCATCAATAGAGGCTTTGATATACATGTTAAGGGGACAGACACATAGCTACGTACATGTACATATGTTGTTGTAGAAATAAGCAATTCATGAATTTTGGTTGGTTTAAATGTGATTTCAGCTTTTGTAGCTAAACTGTGCAAGCAAAAACCAGACTAGCTATAAAATCTGAATAGTCATAATACTTGCCCTATCTTTATCCACAGAAGTTGTGAAGCAGAAAAAGCCGGGCTTTAATTTGCAAATTTGTAAGTGAAAATAGGCTGGTTTACGCTTGGACAGTTGTTAAAAGTAGAAAACATGACCAGGAAGTTAATTGGTGGATGGGGAGTCACCAAATTTACTAAATGCCTTAATTTAGAGAGAAACCAAGCCAAGGTACATTTGTTAGTCGACTTGCCATTCTTCCCATCATCTTTCCTACATAAAATGTTCTAGCCAGCTATCACTCTAGTACGTAACTGATGCTATGATAGACAACAAACGTAATTTAACAATGGTTACGCACTTGCTATAGTATACTGCTAGTCTAAACCCTCTTCTTTGATAATATACGGTACCACTCGAAGGTAATGTCAACTAGAATTGCTATCTGCAGTAAGCCGAGCGCTGATTTATGAAGTTGAAGATATCGATGATGAGAGAGCAAAAATTTATTCAATAGAAAATGGCATTGAAGAAGATACAGCCAAGAAGTTAGTAAATCTGATAGGTGGACAACTGGTTTATCTGCAGAGCAGGCATCTCACTACAAAAGGAAGTATGGGCTGGGATGCGCTAATGGTCGGAGATCTGATGTTATGACGTCACTGAGGCTTACTGCAAAGGTTGTTATCGATAATGAAGCACGTGATCACGTGCGCAATCACCACGCGGTATGGCAACTGTTCCTGCTTGGGCTTCATTGCTAACTCGCGTAAACGTAAAGGAGGGTTTTGTCAATGGATTTGTGGCAGATTCTGATGTTGATAAAGTCTTGGAGTTACATGGGCGGGCATGTTTAACTGATTATGTTAAAAGGTGACTACTTGAGATCATACTAATTGTAATTGTAAGTACTAGGATAGTGGCTTAGCCTGTACATCCTATAAGTATAGGGATAAAGCATAGCACCTACACTAATCACCTACACACGCTGTACAGCTGGTGCGGTGTTCTATATATTGGATTGTTTTCAGTGTAATGTTATAGCTAGTAGCTATAATTTCCACTAGCTGTGTACCATTTTAGTCACATAGATAACTTTGAAAGACGACATGAAAATCGATGTGAAACATCGAGGTTACTGTGGAGTTATGGTGCAGTTCCAGCTGATGGTACTCTGATTATGTTACTCTTTGGTGGTGACCCTACTACAGTCAAGTTTGATGTTGGGAAAATGAGATCACATTTGTATTCGTGCCTACAAAGTGGAAAATTTGACCATCCTTTTCCCAAAATTGAGGGAAAGCATGAACACAGCTTGCCATACAAGTTGCTTTTAGAAGTTCCCGTGTACTGTGTGTGCCGAATGCCTCACTTTGAGGGTGATGATGAAGTCAGGGAGCTTCAAATGGCAGATTGTGATCGTTGCCACCAATGGTACCATAGAAGCTGTTTGGCCGTACCAGACTATGTTTTTAAACAAAAAAACAAATTTTGGTTTTGTTCTAAGTGTTAAGAATTTGTGTGAAAGAAATCTTTTACAATAACTGTATATAATACGTAATTCAGGTGTCTGACCTGGATTAGATTTTAGGCATGAATTGTTAGATTTCAAATCTTAGAAGAAATAAACTTGAAATACAACTGAAATCACAAAATCCCAAATCCTTAGTTCTGCAGTATTGGATTTTTTTGTAAAAAATTAATTCTTAAATCCTGGGTGAGATTTGATGAATCCGAGTATTGCATGCCTTAGACCCCTTGCTATAATGTATTGTACGTGGCCATGCAGTAGACCATGTATATAATAATAATTATGTATATACAATTTTTAACAAGTTACAGATGCATAATACAACAGGTACAAACAAAACAGATAGTTAGACATGAACATACATCTTCATAATAAAGTCCAACCAAGCATAGTGTCGTTGACATATCGGCTATCAAAGAACTGCTACCGTGATCGACATGGAGTTGATTTACAAGTTATCTGTCACCATTCGGACGTAACCTACGTACAAAGTATGTAGATGATTAATTCAAAAACAGGTACTATATATAATTGATCTCAAGTGATCACGTGCACTGAACCTTCCCTCAAAATAAACAATGTACTTAAAATTACAATTAAATATCACTGATAATCAAATTCAGACTTCATTCATAGATAGCTATAGTAGACGGCGCGCCACCTAATATCTATGCTCCATTACACAAACCACTCCTTAAGTTTGCGAGCGTCATAAACTGGACGCAAAACTTTACCGAGACTTGTCATTCCGCACGTGATAATGCAGATTATCGATTACAATCATTAAAAACTATTTGACGTCATAACATCAGATCTCCGACTATTAGCTAATCCCGTATGGGCTAATACTAAAACTGTCTATTGATGGCCTTGATTTGTTGGCTAAGAATGAGAAAAACTATGTCGTAGGTTAATTACGCTTGCTAAAATATTGGCCAATAATATTTTATTTATGTCAATATTTTGCATTTTGTTATATTTTATTTATGTATAAAATATTTATTTATTGAAACAAGTTGATGTTCTACCATCTAAAAACTAGGGGCTGTGTAAGTTAAATGGAGTTTAACTAGTTAAACTAGGTTAATGGGGTGACCAAGCAGGGCGGGGGTATTATAATCACAATTAACCGGAGGTAGAATCGGTGTTGGCGGAGCGCACATAAAATGAAATGGGGAGGGCAATACTTGGGGAAACGAACATTGCACATGCGTCGTAAAAATTGGCGCTCAAGAAGGTGTTAAACGCTTGGCGTGGTGATTGTTTGTTTGCTTGTTCATCGTTTCCTTTGGTCGATTAGTCGTTCTATAGTCGTAATATGCCACCAAAGCGTAGGAGCAAGAGGAAACGTACCGAATCACACTCGGATCCTGAAACCCGGACTACACTGAGGTCTAACAGCAGCACCGGGGCTGACGACATTAGTGACCCGACAGTTCCCCTGACGAGAAACGATATCCCGGTAATCGTCCAGGAGATTGCAAGGCAACTCCGTCCCGATGGCGCCGATGCCCACACTCCGATGGTGCCAGGTATGTGTTAATTGGTTTACTGCTTGTCTGTTTGGTGTGTTGTAGGCAAAAATCCACAATCGTAGATGCCGGTGGGGTCCATCAGTAAATGACACTCCTCGGTCCCAGGGTCCACTCAGTTCCTCCGGCGGTGCCGTGGTGGTCCACCGGGAGAACACGTGCGCCTTCGTAGTTCCCTGCGTGCGCCTCATGCATGCGTAAAAAAAATATATATATATATATATATATATGGGTGTATGTGTATAATTTATATATTTGCCTGTGCATATAGCCGTATATTATGTGTGGATTATTCCTGTTAGCTATAGATATTATAGATTATGTGTGTACGTATATGGATAGGTGCATATAAGGGTGGAATGCACACACCCCCATTACTCATGTTGTTAACGATGCACATTGGCAATAAGAGCACTAAAGAGTACATATATATATAAAAAACAGTATCTAGCAGCGATCCTCCTCCTTCCCACTGTAGTCCCTCAGGGCATCTTGTAAAGGCTTCTAATTGTTATTGCTCCACCCACCACAGCCTTCTCAAGGATCCCACCACCAGAGGCCATTAACCATGTACCTGTAATGACTGACGCATCGTCTAGGCAGGAGCCAGACACAGGGAGGCAAACCAGTACCAACAGTCAATGGCTCCCAAGCACCTCTGCATCAGACCGCACGAGCAACAGCCCATCTGCCTCATCATTTGGTGCAGGACTCCCACCTGTACCAAACAAGCTTGTCAAGCGGATCCAGGATGATGAATTTATTGACATGTCTGAGCTCACTATAGACCGCTTGAGCATGTCATCACCTGATGAGACCAGCAAGCCCAGCCATTCTAAAAGACGGCCAGTGACCTCCATTATTGAATGGACCCAGTGTTTCACTAACTACATTGCCATTCTGGGACAAGCTCAACCTGAGAGAATCTCTGATCTCTTGGGGTACCAACACCTGATCCTGGAGGCACACCTGGAGTACGCAGGAGATGGGTGGGCTGTTTATGATCGCCGCTTCCGACAGATTGCTGCTACCCGTTTGGGTACCCCCTGGGCACAGAGGGATGGTGACCTGTGGAACATGGCCTTTGCAAGTAGCCAACGCAGGCCCTACTGCCAGCAATGTTTTGGCTCAACCCACTCCTCGGAGCAGTGCAGCGGGGCCCCAGATACCTCTTTCAGTGAAAGGAAAGCACTTACACAACGACCCCGCAAACCGAGGATCTGCCGGGAATGGAACTACACACAGTGTTCGTTCCCAGGCTGTCAGTACATCCATGCCTGTTTAACCTGTTACAACGACCCACTCTTGAGGGACAGCAACCACAAATTCATTCATTGTCCAAAAAATGCCAGTCAATGGCAAGGGCCCCCTATACGACCTCTGATGGGGACACCACGCCAATATCCACACTAAGGATCTACTAGATTAACACTTTGTAGCATTTAATGCACGTCTGTATTTTTTTTTTCTTTTCGCTTTGATTGTAACATTACATGACATCTTAGAATCTAAGGCACTATCTGAATGTTTAGCTAAGGCCGTACAATTATAGATAACTGCTATATTAAACTAATATATAGGGGTATTGATTAATTATACATATATATATGACTTCACACAACAACATTATTATAGAACCCCCCCTTCCTTCTCTCCCTGTAGTGCCCATTTATGACCTACCACCTGAATTATGGGATGAGGAGCTGGTTCAACTGGCAACCGCCCCACCCCCTACAGATCACTGACTACAGCAGTGGCTATCTTCGCTTCCAGCCACCCCTTCAGTTGATTTCAGTTCCTATGCTGTTCCTCTCACTGCCAGTGCTGTGCACACACCCTTGTGCACACCAGCTTGGCACTCAATGCTGGGGAGCCACCCTAACAAAGATTTGGTGCAGTTCATGCTGGATGGGATTTGCAATGGATTTCACATTGGCTTCACAAAACCACCATCATCACTAAAAGCAGCGAGAAGCAATTTGGAGGGAGCCCGATAACACCCTGGTGTAGTTACTGACTATCTTTCCACAGAGATATCCCTAGGCCGGGTTGCTGGCCCTTTCCCACCACGAGCTGTCCCACAAGTCCACATTAGCCGTTTCGGAGTAATCCCCAAAGGCCAAACAGGCAAGTGGAGGCTTATTGTTGACTTGTCCCATCCCAAGGGTCACAGCGTGAATGATGGGATACCAAAACCTTTGTGTTCGCTACAATACGTAACCATCGATGAAGCCGTCAAGGGAATTATCCAGTTTGGCAGGGGAGCTTTGTTGGCTAAGATCGATATAAGAAGTGCATTCCGCCTTCTTCCAGTTTCACCCAGCAGATAGGCACATGCTTGGTATGCGATGGAATGGAGGTGTGTACATCGACACTTGCCTTCCTTTTGGTTTACGGTCGGCCCCCAAGCTTTTTAATATCTTAGCAGAGTTTTTAGCCTGGATTGCCCGGCAACGCAATGTATCATTCCTGATTCATTACCTGGATGATTTCTTAACAATGGGACCCCCGTCTTCCGTATCTTGCCAACACAACTTGGACACAATCATCCAAATTTGCAACTATTTAGGTGTCCCACTTGCCCTCGAGAAAGTTGAAGGCCCATCAACTGCCCTGCCTTTTCTGGGCATTGTACTGGATACCATCAAGATGGAGGCTAGGTTACCTGAGGAAAAACTCAGCAAATTACGGGAGGAAGTTGCCCAGTGGGTGAGCCGCACAGATGCAAGAAAGCGCGAGATTCTCTCTCTTGTAGGATCATTGCAGCATGCCACAAAAGTAGTCCGTTGCAGCAGAGCATTTGTTTCTCGCATGTATGCGACCGCAGCTAAGTTAAGAGAAATGCATTTTTACACCAGGTTAAATGTTGAGTTTCGCTCTGATCTTTGCTGGTGGCACACTTTCCTGACAGATTGGAATGGACTTAGTTTACTCCGCTGGGACGACAGTAACTGGACTCATGACCACCTGATTCAAACTGATGCTTCAGGAGCATGGGGTTGTGGTTCCTTTTTGGAATGGCCGATGGCTTCAATGGTGCTGGCCACCAGAATGGGCCCAGCATAACATCATGGTGAAGGAATTGATTCCAATAGTCCTGAGTTGTGCGGTATGGGGGAGGCAACTAGCAGGGAGTAGAGTACTCATTGAGTGCGACAACTCCAGTGTGGTCGTTGCTGTCACTAAACATTATACGAGGGACCACACAGCCATGTGTCTGTTACGTAGCCTGTGGTTCTTTGCTGCTCATTTCGATATCGATGTCAAGTGCAAACATATAGCAGGGGTAGACAATAGCACAGCCGACTACCTTTCCCGTGGTAATCTGCATTCATTCTTTCATCTTCACCCACAGGCGACTCGCCAGCCGACTTCACTACCTCAACCATTACTCCGGATTCTAGCAGCAGGGGGGCCAGATTGGACATCGCCCCTATTCAGGCAGCTGTTCAGCACTATTATCAACACGGTCTAGCTATGGCCACCCAGAGATGCTACAACGCTGGTCAACAAAGCTATTTACAATTTTGCACACAGGCCAACCTAATTCCAATCCCCACTTCAGAAAACACCCTGTTGCTGTTTGCAGCCCACCTGGCACTGTCAGGCTTAGCTCACACCTCCATAAAAGTCTACTTTTCTGCCATTGGTAACTTGCATTCATCTCACAGCAAACACGAGGCATACCACAAATCCCTTACACCACGTCTCGAGCAAGTCCTTCGGGGCATTAAGAGAGAACAATCCAGCACACGCACGGAACGAGTCCGCCTACCGATCACTGTAGAAATCATGCACCAGATCTACACGGTCTTGTCCACGTCTCCTGCTGAGTTCCAGGGTATCATGTTGTGGGCAGCCTGCTGCACCGCATTCTTTGGCTTTCTTCGAGTTGGGGAGATGACCATCCCAAGCCGGGACTCCTACGACTCCTCCAGACACCTCTCCCTAGGAGATGTAGCACTAGACAGCAGGACCAATCCAACTATCATCTGGCTTACAATTAAGCAGTCTAAAACCGACCCCTTCCGCAAAGGGGTCAGGCTATGCCTGGGTAGAACAGCATCAGTAGTGTGCCCAATCAAGGCTTTACTCCCATATCTGGCAATTCGGGGAAGCGCACCGGGGTCACTGTTCAATTCAGAGAGTGGGGCACCTCTGACCAGGGCCCAGTTCAAGACTCTTCTTTCCATGACACTGAAGAGAGCAGGCTTAGACGATTCGAAATACAACACTCACAGCTTTCGGATTGGGGCTGCTACTTCTGCGAAGGCTGTGGGCATCTCAGATGTGCATATCCAACTGCTGGGACGGTGGAAGAGTTCAGCTTATCAAGGTTACATCAAGACACCCACTCATGTCCTCAGAAAACTGTCAAACCAGCTGGTGTCCACCACTAGAACCACATCAGAGTAGCATCCCACCTCACCTCATCGCCAAGGCAAAGAACCCGGAACACACTCTGGTCAATGATTTACCTACATTTGTAAAGAACACACACGCATGTATTAGTGCATAAACAAATGTACTGGGTTCGAACAAACCTTCGAAGGTTCCAACCATCGAATGTTAAATGTGACATTCGAATGTTTATACTTCACTACATGTCCATTACATGAGCAGCCAAAAAGGTGAATTTACATTTCTAGGCCTTATGCAATACAATTACATGTGTAACTAACACCTTTAGTATCAGAAGAAAACATTTTGTTGGTAACTTTTGTGCATAAGTTATCACTAACAGTGAAAATATATGACTAAAGTAAGCAAAAGAAACATTTGCCAAAGCTTCGAAGGTTGTAGACAAACCTTCGAATGTTAAAATTGACATTTGTTTATGCACTAGCATGTATACAGATACGTATATAGATAATTGTTACATATACAAAGTAATGGCTTTAAAATGCATGTATGTATTTCAGCAAGCATTCCAAGGATGATACAGGGTAGCGGATGGAATGGAGCAACTGATAGCAATTTTTTTTTTACTTACGTAACTATTGTCCCAAACATAGATAGGGGATTGTTCCCCGGGAATTAATTGGTGTGCAGGGGTATGCTTACTAGATGTTCATACAGTCCCTATAGCTTGGAGGGAAAGGCTGTCGCCTTTCTGTGGCCTGCAGGAATTATTGTGGCTTCCAGAGAATGCTAGAACCCCCAAATATTCTTACCTCCAAGCCCTCTTAAATATAAACATGCTATATATACATGGGGAATAGTAAAATCATTCAAACATGGACCTATTTGAAGGCTAATAGGAGAATTCATGGAACCCTGCACACCTTACCAAAACCACCACCATCTGTGGACGGTGGCAACTGGCTCACAGAAGGGTCAGGATCAAATAAGGAGCAACATTAAACCACTGTTAATCTCTGTTATTCAATATAATGTATTAAATGAGTAAATCACGTGAACTAAAGAGACACATAGCAACGCATACAAATTTAATTCTTCGGATTTATACTCCAATACTTTAGTGATAAAACTTTTTAATCTTAAAGCTGAAAATCCATCTGTCCGACCATCACGTCAATAACTCAGTCATGCCTGCATAGATCGATGCCAGACTTACATGACACGATAGCTATTTCTTCAGGCATCACAGAGTTCATTTCTAAAAGTTTCTAAGAGCTATATGAGAGCGCAATGGAAATCACTGAAATTGTTGCATTGATGGTAACGCACTCGGCTGTGACACCAGAGTGCAGTGGTCGGGGATTGAGTCACTCCACATTTTTTACTTATATGTACTTTTTATGCGACGACGGTTGTGCTGCCAAAAATGCCATTAGCCATTACCCAGCCTCCGCTTCAGCTGGAAGTAGCTGGTAAGTGTCAAAAGCCTCAGTGGCAGCATGCAGCAGGCACTATGAAGGGTATAAACGTTTGACTCGATAAGTGGGCGTGTCCATCGAAAACGAATATGCCATTAGCCATTAACCGGCCTCCGTTTCAGCTGGAAGTAGCTGGCAAGTCACTTACTTTGAAGTGTCTAAAGCCTCAGTAGCAGCAGCAGGCACTAAACAAGGGTAAACGTTTTGACTCGATAAGTGGGCGTGTCCATCAAAACGAATTGATGCTCAACATGCGAAGGAAAAACAGTAAGAACAGGAATGCAACAGGCTTTACTGTAGCGCTATTGCCATTATACAGTCAATTGGCTAACAGTCAATTGGCTAACAGTCAATTGGCTAACAGTCGATTAAGCTTTTATTAGCTGGTACAGCCTACTCAATTAAGGTGTTAACTAACTACAAAGGTGTTAAATAAACAATGAAACCTTACTATAAACAGACAAGCTATTGTCATTGTCATAGTTTAAAACAAAATAGGTATATAGGCAAGGAAACTAGGTATGCATAGGAGACTATATAGGCATTATAGGAGACTTAGTATACGTAGTTATAAGCATAGGCATGCAGAGACTACAGCTAGGTATAGGATTATACAATACATATAGGAGAATAGGCAGGCATAGGAGACTAGGTACCGTACATGGGAAAATTTTAGAGTGGGAAAAAATTGGCGAATTTGGTGAATAGAAGGCCATTCGCCAATTTTTTATCCGCTAATGTTTCTTTTTAGGATCAGTTTTAGCTATACATGTGGCTCATTCACCAATATTTTACCCTCCAATTGATTCAGATCAGCACATTCGTCAATGTTTTACCCCGCCAAAATTTCCCACGTATGGTATAGCAGGCTTATATCTGACAGACAAGCGAGTTCTGTTATATGACCTATAGCTAATACCATGCATATATGCATTTAGCTACACCTGCATGACAGGGCATACATAGCCAATAGGCATAACAGACTAGGCAGTAAGGCTGAGTAGACTACATAGATTGACATATGCATAAGACCAAGACTACTAGAGAGTAGGACACTGCATGCATTGTTGACCATGTACGTATATATGTCTTGGCTTAGGAAAAGGTTCAAGACACTAAGTAGCAGCTTAGCTGTAGGCCAAGCAGGCTAAGTAGACAGAGACACAGGACACCAGGTATAAATAAGTATAGGCATTGGAGACTTAGTACGTACTTTTATCATACTTATAGAATTGACAGACTTAAGGCATCAGGGAGCCCTGTCACCTGCTGCTTTGCACAGCATGCATTTAGCTACACCTGCACAGTAGGGCAGGTACATTTGCTAGTAGTAGTATAAAGTTGTCTTAAGCCGAAATTCTAATTGTAACACTATAGGCCAGTCTTCTTTTATAAGCTCCGTGATCCGCACGATACACCCACTTTCAAAACTGAAGCACTAGTTAGTAATGTACAGCAGGTTAAACAGCATTTACTGTGAAATGAACAGCAAATACAGCATTACATTCGACAGAAACTTACGATGCGCTTCGTTACTAAGGTCATGTCCGTAGGTTATATCGATAGCAAGTGTCATATCAAGAAACTGAAAAGCAGTAGGACCTGTTTGATTGGTTATTCAGGCTTCATTTCACGTGAATGGTTTGAATAGCCTGGGGGGCGGACACACACACACATACTGATGTCTGCACGAAAACAATTTCAAGATTAGGGTCGAAGTGTGCCTGGTTTAAAAATAATTCTCTGAATCCATATAATGTAAATGTTCTGTTGTAATTTTGTATAATAAATTAAATACAGTATTGCGTTGTGATAAATTTGTAATACCGTAAAGTTGGTTTTTTGGTGGTACTTAAATTCCACAAATTTCGTGGATACCACAGATTTGTGAAATTAAAGTCCTCGAAAAAATAATTAAGAATAAAATTATTGAATAAAAATATTGAGTTGCTTCTGAACTGCAAGGATGGTTGCTTTTAACACAGAAGTCGGTAGACTAGCCTCTAAGTTACATGTCGTCGGCTTGAAGTACTGCCATCCTCTCGATTTTAGAAAATCGCGCCATTAATCACGTGATAAATCAACGGCATTTCGCTAAATCACGGCATACTACCACTCAAGTGAGCTATCTGGGAAGACCAATCGTGAAAATAAACCGCGAAAAACTGAGTCAGTCATTTGCGGAATTTAAGTACCATGAACAAAAACCAACTATACGGTAAATTTCTTCGTTGTTATAATGTGTGAAGGAGCTGGCGCTATTTGTGAGATCATTCCAAGACGACACGTCCCAAGATGCACTCCAATAAGTTAAACCTAAACAGGGCGTGATTTGATAAAGGAAGCGCGGACAAACTTGTGTAAGTCTATACTGCACGACAGGATTTACTCACGAGTGTTTACCACTCGTCAGTGATTACTCGCAAGCACTTAAGAGCACGACACGATTTACTCGCGAGTATTCACCACTCGTCAGTAATTACTCGCGAACACTACTAAGTATTTATACGTGCGTTGTAACACTCGTGCGTTCAAGAACAACCTGCGAGTTATCTTCAAGATGTGTCGAGGCACGCCAGAGGACACGAGTGTTTTTGTAAACTTAGTTGTGAGCTGTACTGTAGGCAATTTTCAAGTTGATTTTGCTGAGTGGTGCACGCGTATGGTAACCATACAAATATCAAGTAATTTATGAATCATATCATCTTTGTTTGCTGCAAGGAGACATGCCAGTGAGTAACATGTTCTCTGTTCATGGTCGACATTGTAAAGGTAATATCACCTTTGATGTGTTTATCTGAGGATTTCATCTGTATGTACACAGCTTTACTGTCACGAATATTATACTTCTTGACCATGAAGTTGTATATTACAGTATAGTACGACTGTTGTATTCTGCTTGCAGCTGTTAACAGAGTAATGTACACTGAAGTAGTTGTGTTAAAGGTGAAGTAGATATTCACATTTCTTCAAGTGGATAAGTAATGAACATTTGGGATAAAATGGGCAGTTTTGAAAGGTATGTAAGTCAAAAGTAACATTTGTTGTAATGTATGTGTGGTGTTGTATAGAGCGGAATTTGAGTATGTGGGTTCCGGATATTCTGCACAGATTATGTAGTTACGAAGAGGCAAGGTAGGCAAATTCTTAATGTTGCTAAGATACATTTCTATTTTTTTTCAGGGCTACAGTGTGATCAATATCGTGACTAAACTTTGCATGATATATACACAGTTGTCACTGTACCAAACTTTTCCAAATATGCATGTCAGTTATTGTGTATCATATTAATTTCAATACTCTTGACTTTGTATAAAATGCTAATGTACCACCACAATTAGTACAAACTATTGGTACACATGTTAATTATAATATTTTAGGAGCATTTCCACAAAGGCATAATTATGTGCTTATAAATTAGTTAATAATCATGTACCTGAAATGACTGGTTATGCATGGGGAACTTTATGGGGATTTCCACAAAGGCATAATTAAGCGCAGCTTATGTACTTGCACAAATTAGTTTATGCATGGTTAATTTTCTTGGGAAGCTTTTATTATAGTAGGTGTAATTAAGCCATTGGACAGCTTTGCCAGCGTTCGTGAGTTTCAGTTGTGCATTACTTCTTCCACACGCACGTTGTATACGTAGAACATAACATCACCAAGTTAACCATGGATACAGTCATCCTTAGCTTTGCGCGATTACATATCCATATTCAGTTTGGTGCAGTGGACCCCGCTACCATTACAAGAGTTTATTGGCTAAAAAGTGTAACATAAACAAATAACCATGACAATATACTCATTTTAGGCCTCATAACAGACCCAGGGTGAGTAGCATGGCTCGGTATGCTAGCAGAGTTTATTTAACTTATATTATTTTATAGCCAGCCATCATGTCTGACGAAGAAACACTACTATATTCTGAAGACAAGGAGGTGGGGAGAATGCCATCTCCCCCTCCTGCTCCTGTTCCTCCTCCTCTGCCTCCACCACCACCAGGAGCAGGGAGAAGGCAGCGGCATTGCTGTAAAAGAAAGAACAGAGGGAGGCCCACTGGTGGCCCCCCCGCACGAAGGGGTGGGGGTGACCACCACCACCTGCTGGAGGCGGAAACAGGTTAGAAAATACATTTTTTAAACATGCAACTTATTATTACGTTATCCTATTACAGCCGCTTCCAGAACATCTATATCTACTGTAAGAACTGTACTATTTAGACTATTTTTTATATATATACTATTTTATTCGCATTTATATCTAATACTAACTTATATATATTAAATAAATTAGATATTATAATAATCGTGTTACGCTTATTATAGTGACACTTAATGGTTAATATACTCTTGCAGCTTTCCGGTGTATCGGTACCTTGACCAGTATAAGCGCCCACAGGCAATAAGGCCTGCACGTTAAACAAAGACTGGCTACGACAAGATAACCTTGAATTGTATATCCTCTTGTGTGACCTTTAGTGCAGTCGGATTCATCACCGTGTGTAGCAAGGCATGTCTCAATTTTTATGAATGATCCAATCCAAGCAGAAATTCTAGCAAATCTTAAACAAGGATTCCAATTAATTCGTGCCGCATTAAATTGTTAAAGTTTCAATTTCATGGACAATCGTGGTATGTAAAATTAAAAGTATATATAAAGGTTTTGTTTGAACTGGGTGCAAAGTACGCATGAATTATACATGTTGCGTGGATTTTATCTAATTCATGCACACCCTTGCTGAATAGTTTATGAATGTGTGTTATATCCACGGTAATGCTGAATTCAATCTTAAGCACTTTCAGGAAATAAGCTGGATTTCATCAGATTCATAGCTACTACTCTGAAAAAGAAAAATATTATAATTTAGTATTACAGTATTACCAAATATATACAGTATGATGAGTGTTTGCTCACATACGTAAGTTACTCATGACATCATTAATTACTATTACAATACACTGAGTATCAGTTGAGTAACAGTGGTTTAACTTACACAGCGCCTGGTTTTTAGATGGTAATACGTCAACTTAGCATTGCAAGAGCAATCCCTACTCACCTTTATAAATTATTAATTTTAGTTTATTTGCTTTTTATAGCATACTTGCAAAAGTAATCGCCTTACAGGCGCCAAAACATTAATACGTATAATACGTAATAATACGTACATTCGAAAAACGTCGAAAATATGTCGTCTAAGTTATATATCAGCACGTACTCTATAGTTCACGATGTAATAAAGTACACGCAAAACATCGCGTCTGTTCATAGTATTTAACGGCAGGCGCATTAATAATTATGTCATGTGTGTAAGAGGCTGTTTTGGTGACGTAAAAGCAGGTGCAAGTTATCTACACCTTCTTTCAAAATTTTCTCACCTTTCCACAAACTAAACGAAGAAAAAGGAAGATAGTGAGGGATGAAAAGAAACACTAAGGCCCATTGGATGAATCTTCAGCGGAACAGCAGTTTCGTAAATCAGACATGATTTCCTTTGTTGTGTGAGAAATCCGGAGCCATACTCCTAGTGCTAGTGGGTCTTACGGCAGGCAGGCAGACGAAATTCTGGTAGATTTTGAAATTTTCAAATCTCTCTACTGATCGTATTGTTAGGATTTTCACAGAGTTTAACAAAATTACAGTTTTGTTATAGTTTTACAAATGGATTTTAGTTGGTTTTTTTGTGAAAAGTATACTGTGAGACGAGTTATGGAGGCACGTGAAAGTTGGACGTCATGTTTTTCGTGTCGATCCCTACTATTAAGTACTACCGTACTTAATGATGAAGTTGTTGATAAACGATTGGGATTGTGGTTAAAATCTGCTTTAGAATCAAAAGAAAATGATTGTGATGGTATGGTATTGTTATTATGAATTGCACATGCCCTCCAGTGGAGGGAGGCACTAATTAGAACCGAGTGACTGGCACGTAGTATAGTTTTAGTGTCGTTGCATAACAGTGGGGGCTTGTCCGGGAGACGACCCAACAGCTGAAGAATAAGCTACCTCAGTTATTGGAACTGTGTTTTACTACCAGCGGTGCGTGATTAATAATCCGTAGAAGGATTTTGTTGGCAGTCCGCCATATTGTTTTTCTTATAACCCACCACGCGATTCCCTGGTACCGGTAGTTGGTACCAGGAAAGGTAAATAGAAATTGTCTACACGATTTTCTGTTGTGTTCTCCGCTTCTTTTTGGCAGGATTTGTGGCTGTTAATCTCCCACGTTGTGACCATTACTCCGGAAATGGAAAGTTTTTACGCTGAACCGACACTTGAAGTTCTTAACTCTCTAAAGAAAAAGGAATTGTTAGATGCCGCAAAGCATTTTAAACTGGAAGTTACCAACTTGGCTTCTAAAGCGGAAGTCAAGAAGTTAGTACTCGATTATTTAGTTGAAGAAGAATTGATAGCGAAGCCTGAGACCTTGTCTACTGATGAACTAAGAGGACAACAATTATTAGAACTCAAGCGTCTGGAATTTCAAGAACGAGAGCGCGAGAGAGAAAGTCAATTCAAGTTAAAGGAACTAGAATTGAAAGACAAAGAGCTCTCAATTCAACTGAAACTGCACGAGTTAGAGTCTCGTCCCACACCCATTCCGCCTACTCTATCAACCGCTACTTCAGCAGGGTTCGATGTTAGCAAACATATTAGACTAGTTCCCCCCTTCCAGGAGAAAGAAGTGGACAAGTACTTTATTCACTTAGAAAAAATAGCAAACAGTCTGGAATGGCTGCAGGAAGTTTGGACTTTGCTACTACAAAGTGTATTGATAGGGAAAGCTAGGGAGATCTATTCAGCTTTGCCGGTTGAAAAGAGTGCCCAATATAAGGAGGTACGACAGGCTATCTTAAAAGCCTATGAATTGGTTCCTGAGGCTTATCGCCAAAAGTTTAGAAACTGTGTGAAGCAAGAATCGCAAACCTATGTTGAGTTTGCCAGAGAAAAAGAGGCACTGTTTGATCGCTGGTGTGCTGCAAAACAGGTAGAAAATGACTTCAACAAGCTTAGGCAACTGATACTTATCGAGGAGTTTAAGAAATGCCTTCAGAGCGATGTTAAAATGTACCTGGACGAACAGAAAGCTGATGGACTTCACCAAGCTGCTGTGCTAGCAGATGACTACTCCCTGACCCACAAGAGTACATATCTCAGACTGGAACCACAGATACCTAGCTTGACTCTTCCTGAAGGGAGTAGTAGAAGGGAGGAGCAAAGACAACTGCCACCACCTACCAGAGTGAGAAACAGTGCACAAGGCAGAGGCTGACCTGATAATTTACAGAAAGCTGTAGGTGGACCTGTATGTTTTTACTGTAAACGGAGAGGGCATGTCATGGCAGAATGCCGGGTATTAGAAAAGAAAAATCACAGTAAGAATGTCCTTACTATCTCCAAGGCCCAAAGTCCAGTTACAGAACATGCAACAGTGGAGAAGGAGCAATTCACCCTATTCATCCTACAAGGCTATGTATCTCTGTCCGAGAATGGTGAGAAGGTGCCCATTGAAATTCTGCGGGACACTGGAGCAACCCAATCTATTCTGGTAGAAGGCATACTCCCATTAGCAGAAGGTACAGCTACAGGTAATAATGTGCGAATCCAAGGAATCAAGCTTGGAGTTGTGAATGTGCCACTACATACAATTTTTATTAATTCTGATATAGTAACTGGAATGGTTACTGTTGGTGTAAGGCACACACTCCCTATTAAAGGGATATTACTCATTTTGGGAAACGATCTGGCTGGCAGTAGAGTGATGCCAGATTTGCAGTTAGTCAAGGATCCTGAACCCGATCAGGATGAAAATGCACTTGAAACTAGTATCTTTCCAGCTTGTGTTGTCACCCGAGCAGCAGCTAAGAGAGCATGAGCAAGCCAGGAGCAGCGTGAAGAAACTCACGACACCGCCTCTGCAACTGGGACAACCAGCAAGTCTGACTCTACCACAACTATACAGAGCAGCCAAATGGTAAGGGAGGACAACTCCACAAGACACTGTCCCTCCATGAAACGAGAGCAGCTTATACGTGAACAACGGTGTGATGCAGAACTTACTCAACTAGCCAGGGAAGCAGTAAGTGAAGAGGGGATGACTAAGCATGCTCACTGCTACTACACAAAGTCTGGGATTCTAATGAGGAAGTGGAGACCTCCTGAGGCACCTGCTTCGGAAGAATGGCAGATAGTACATCAAATAGTACTTCCTAAGAGTTGCTGAAACGAAGTCATGAGTCTGGCTCATGAGTCACCGATGGCTGGTCACTTGGGTATAAATAAAACTTACCATAAAGTGCTGTCTCATTTTTTCTGGCCAAAGATGAAACGTGATGTAGCAGAATTTTGTAGGACATGCCACATGTGCCAGATGGTTGGGAAGCCGAATAAACCCATTCCTGCAGCCCCACTTCAGCCTATCCCTGCTTGTGGAGAACCATTCAGTGAAGTGATAATTGATTGTGTGGGTCCACTCCCAAAAACCAGAGCTGGGAATCAGTACTTACTGACTATTATGTGCAAAGCTACACGCTTTCCGGAAGCTGTACCTCTTCGCAGTATCAAGGCCCCAAAGATTGTTGATTCTCTCATTAAATTATTCACTTTTGTTGGCCTGCCGCAGTCAGTGCAGTCAGATCAAGGTTCAAATTTCATGTCTGCCATAATGCAACAAACCATGTATCAACTTGGCATCAAGCAGTACAAGTCATCAGCATATCACCCAGAGTCACAGGGTGCTTTGGAGCGCTTCCATCAAACTCTTAAAAATATGATAAGAGCTTACTGCATGGAACATAACAATGACTGGGATCAAGACATACATCTTCTTTTGTTTGCAGCAAGGGAAGCTATTCAAGAATCATTAGAGTTCAGTCCCTTTGAACTCGTTTTCGGTCGTACTGTTCGAGGACAACTAAAGCTTCTAAAGGAGTTATGGTTAGCAGAAGATACGTCGGATAACCTATTGGACCAAGTAGCAGAGCTGCGGTATAGATTGGTCAAAGCAAATGATGTGGTAAAGAAGAATTTGGGAAAGTCACAACAGAGAATGAAGACCTGGTACAATAAAAAGTCCAAGAAGAGGTGTTTTAAGGTAGGAGACCGAGTACTTGCCCTACTGCCAATACCTCAACAGCCATTACAAGCAAGGTACTGTGGGCCATATCTGATAACCAGGAAGGTCAATGATGTTGATTATGTGATCAATACGCCTGACAGAAGAAAATCCCAAAGGTTATGTCATATCAATATGCTCAAAGAATATCATGACAGAACCACTTCATCGTCTGATGCTGCTGCACAGCCAGTGGCTGTTGCTACTTGCTTGGTTCAGACTTCCAGGGACAAGGAGGTTGACAAGGATATCCTTGACAGTACTATGGCACTGAAGAACTCAGATGTATTACGTAACTTGAAGGGTAATCTGCATCACCTTTCACCTCCAGAACAAGAAATGACTCAATTGATTTTAAAGTTCACTGAGCTGTTTCCAGATGTGCCTGGCAGAGCAGAGTGTGTGTTTCATGATGTTGACATTGGAAATGCAACACCCATTAAACAACATCCGTATCAGGTAAATCCCAACAAGCTGAAGTTTCTGAATGAGGAAGTGGATTACATGTTGAGACATGGAATCATAGAACAGAGTCAAAGTGAATGGAGCTCGCCTTGTATTCTTGTGCCAAAGAAGGATGGAACCTATTGTTTTTGCAAAGTTGAATTTAGTGACGAAAGCTGACTCATACCCGATTCCCCGTGTGGAAGATTGTATAGATCGAATTGGCTGTGCTAAGTTCATTAGTAAGTTAGACCTACTAAAGGTTATTGGCAAGTGCCACTTACTCCGAGGGCAAAAGAGATATCTGCCTTTGTAACCCCACGAGGATTCTATCAATATAGAGTAATGCCATTTGGCATGAAAAATGCTCCGGCAACATTTCAACATATGATTAACAAAATTACTGCCAATTTTGAGGGGTGCGAAGCTTACATTGATGATGTCATTGTGTTTGGTAATGGGAGCAGCACCTGGAAAGAGTGCGTGAATTATTTAGGAGACTGAGAACAGCTAAGCTTACAGTTAATCTCATCAAGAGTGATTTCGGACATGCACACGTAACCTACCTTGGGCATGTGGTAGGTCAAGGTCAAGTTGAACCAGTCATGGCCAAAGTGGAGGCAATAATCAATTATCCTGTGCCCCACAGCAAGAAAGAGGTGATGAGGTTCTTAGGAATGTCCGGCTATTATAGAAAATTCTGTAAGAATTTTTCAAATGTGTGTGAACCGTTGACTCGTCTCTTAAGGAAAGACAAAGAATTTATGTGGAATTTGGAATGCCAGAGTGCTTTTGACTGGATCAAGAGTTTACTAGTATCTGCCCCTGTCTTAATGATGCCTGACTTTAAACAGCATTTCCTACTTGCTGTTGATGCAAGCGACTATGGTGCTGGTGCTGTGCTTCTTCAAGAAGACAAGAAAGGCATAGAACATCCCATCAGCTACTTTTCTCATAAATTTGATAAGCACCAGAGAAATTACTCCACAAGTGAGAAAGAAACACTAGCATTAGTTCTCGCCTTACAACATTTTGACTTCTATCTATCAGCAGCCATATTTCCCATACAAGTTTATACTGATCACAATCCTCTGGTATTTCTATCCAGAATGAAGAACAAGAATCAACGCCTCCTGCAATGGAGTTTAGCTCTGCAGGCTTATGACTTGAAGATTACCCACATTCGTGGAAAGGACAATATTGTGGCCGATGCACTGTCCAGAGGATGATGTGATTCATTTACTCAATATACCATGGTAAATGTCTGCTTTGGTCACTGGCAAACTTTTATGGAGGAGCTGGTGATAAGGATCCTCCTACGTGTTTTGCTTCCAACACTCCGTTATGCACAGTCTACATGCAGTCAGAGGATATTTGTCAATTGAACATTGACATACAAGCATTCCTGGTAGTTCTTCTGAAAGGAGTTAAGGAGGTTCATGATGCTGGTTCATGATGCTGGTCTACATAACATTACGAAGACTCTCCTGTTATCCATTTTGCTAAGAACCAATGAGGAGTATGTAAGTAAATTTGATTTGCTGCAGGACATAATTGATAATGAGGATACTTGTTGGGGTAGTGGAGTATATCTGAATGATACTGCAGTGTTTAGGCAAACATGGCATAAGGTAATTGTTGTATGTTGCAGTAAATTTAGGATTCTTGGATACGACATTTGATTTTTAGCCATTTGATAGCCACTTTGAGGTACACCGTAAATACCTTCTGTCATCTTCTGGTGAAAATTTTCTACTTGCACCGTGTACTGTTACTGTTACCTCAATCAAATGTAGTTGATGTGATGTAAGGAGTGGTACAAAAGGCTTCATTCAGAAAAACCTATCAGAATTGTGGAAAACAGTTGAAACCAAGAATAACAGCTGCGTTAGACAAATCTTGCTCTGAAGGTAGCATTGATAAGCTTAAATTTCTTGGATTAGATTCAGAAATGCGTGAATCTGGTTCAATTTGCTCTTTTATGGCTGGAAATGATGCTATAATTTTAAATGGATTCAACCATTCATTGTCTACTTTATCTACCATCCAAAGAAGTAGTGGATCAAGCATTTGATGTATTGTGTGGGTCCAAGTCTTTTACACTATTCTCATCACAGCTTCCTACAGATTTGAAACTTGTGGATATCGCTGCAGTAAGCAATAGCCGTTGGAAAGATTTGGAAACCTGGGTAGACTGGTGGAAAAGACCGCATGTATTAAAAATGCTGACCAAAGCGTATAGTGCACTTACTAAGGAAGATTGGGATGACCTTCCAGGGACAACAAATCCGGTAGAATTAATTAATTGTCAGAGTATTCCACAAAATTTAAGATCTATCTCCTTAAAGCCATTAGTCAAGCATATCTACCTGGAAGACCGGAGGCATGCTACTTTACAAGTAGCTACATCAAACATTATCATTTCGTATCAGACAAAAAGTAGGAAGAGAAGCCATAGACCTCCTAAACCTCCTGAAAAGAGATCAGCATTGTCCTCTAGATATGTGCCAACAGGGAAGAAATCAATTGGTACTCGTGTGAGTGTTGAATTTTATGATGATAGCAGCAAAGTAAGTACCGCATGGTACAAGGGAACTGTGATTGCCTACAATAAAGAAGGTACATAGTAACTTTTGATGGATGTGGGCCTGAAGATAATGGAGTCATTAAGTCCTTAAAGAAAGCTGTGGAAAAAGGTGAAGTAAAGGTATTATAAGTGAGAGTAGTATTTTGCAAAATAGCTGTAGCTACCCAATAGACATTATAATTGCTGTAACTAAAGGCTTCATGGAATAATTGATGATTTAGACATTTTAATGAGCTATAAATATTAATAGTCATGATTGTTGCAGAATTATTAAAATAATAATGAATATTTATAATAATCTACAGCTATATAATTATGATAGTACATATACATGGCTAATGTATCCAGCAATCATGTGATCATGCATGCACACACCTAAACGCATGTACCTAATCTTGTGATATAGGTGGTATCACATGCATGATCATGACTTGTACAGTATCTACATAGTAAATTGCCAATGCGCATACAAAGTGGCAACTCCCAAAATTGTATACAGATATTCACTGAGTATAGCTATAACTACTGGAGTATGTTTATACTGTGGGTATGTAGTACTGGTATATATTATATCTGTAGCTGTTGGATGTACAGGTCAAATAAGTAATTAGCTATAGCTACATGACAATTGCACACTGTATAACTATACATGTGGAGTGATTCCATGTACAGCTGGTAGCTATAGTACCACTCGCCAAGTGCTCAAACTCCATCGAGTGTGTCTATTAATGGGTTCGAACTCGAGCTTGAAAGAAAACTCAAGCGAGCAGTTCGACAAACTAAACATGTTAATAAAGGCACTTATTGTTATAGATTATAAGTACCCAACAATTGGCACATGATGAAACAAATGGATCTATTACCTTGTCAGTTAGCCCAAGATTTGTTAGTAGCTGGAAGAAGAAGAGATGATTATCGGTCACTCCAAAATGTTCTAATGACACGATCTGGATGCCACTAATTATTTAGTGCACCGGATGTGCGCATGCACTACATTTCTTTGTTAAGATACAATTGGATTTCTCCGCTGGTTCCCGAAATGTCTTTTCAATGCGTCTCTTGCAGGTTATCCAAAGTGAAACAAGGTATGCAGGTTCTTTGCGGTACGTATATATAGTAGTCTGGCTTGTTATATCAATTTTTCCTTTACATTGGGTCGGCTTTGCAAGACCCACCATAAAAATGTAAAAGAAAAAAGTGGACTAGCAATGCCTCACTAGTACATACTTTTAGCTAGCTCGATCCGTACTGATTCTACGTTAACGTTTGAAACTCTCTTACATTGCTACCTCAGCAGTACAACGGTGCTTGGCTTGGCTTGGTTAGACCTCTTTTCTTCGCACAGCGCTTATGAATTAGAAATTAAGTATACCGTAAGCACCTGTTGCGAGGGTTTCCTTCGAGCATATTTCACGGGTGCATCAACTCACACTCGATGACGAATGCTCGAGATTCTAGTGCATAACGGATTGGACTCCAGAGCACATCACACGCAAGTGCAATGTTGCATTAAATCTGTACCGTATCAACGCAAGGGAAAGGTATGACAAAAAGTTAAGACTTGTCAAAGCTTTGGAAGATCCTTACTGCCTTTTTGAGAATAGAAGTCGACAATTTGCCGCCAGTGATATCAGACAGTGTGTTGAATGGATCCAGTGGCTTGACGTTACTTACAGCAATATTTACAACTACTTGATTCTTACTCCAAGCTATAAGCAATTAAAAGCTTATAAAAGTTTGGATGGTTACAATTCTTTTGCTAACGGATGGGTGAGTGATGTACAAGTGACTAACGCAACAGGAGCTAACAGGCTCAGCATTTTTATATTTATTGCCCTTGTCAGGCACTCGCAGACTCTAACACTTCCTCCTTTGAAGGTGTGGATAGCAACTTATTCCTCAGGAGAACTAATGTGTGCACGCTGCACTTGTATGGCAGGGATTGGAGAAGCTTGCACACACAATGCTACACTACTTTTTACAGCAGAAGCAAACACGCAAATCAAAGCACAGTTCAGCTGTACTTCATTACCATGTTCATGCTCTGAAATTTAACCAGAAATCTCAACAGCAATATAAACACCAACACGACAACACCAAAGTTCCATACAGGTGATTGGGTTCTTGTGTATTTCCCACAAGACGAGATTGGAAAGGATCGGAAATTGTCTCACCTGTGGCATGGACCATATAGGATAATACTGCGTAATGATCCGGATGTAACAGTGAAAAAGACCTACTTCCCGGATGACCCTCAGATCTAGATACATCAAAGCAGAGTACAGATGTGCCTTGAGTCATTTGCCCAAGGATTTTATTGGTATGGCAAGAGGAAACATGGACTTGGCCGCTCATCAAAGAAGGTGCAAAAGAAACTGACATAGATTAATGCTAATCTAGAGCAACTTCTGATTAATGGTAATAGCGATCAATCAGTAACTGAGACTGCATCTACTGAGACAACAGTAGTTGGTGATAGCGATCAATCAATCACTGAGACTGCATCTACTAAGACAACAACAGTTGATGATGGCAATCAACCAGTCAACCACGCCCAACTTGACAATTTGATCAGTGGACATCAGTAATGATTCAACCTCTGTGACCAATTGTGAACCTTCACAAGGACCAAAAAGAACTAGCCGACGAGCAAAGAAATGGAAGTAGAAAAGTTTACAACCTATTAATCATCGATATAACCTAAGAAGTCAAAAGGAAACTAAAAACCTAGGGACAGGCTTTAACTAGCGAGGGAGGTATGTAATGAGGTGACTCATTAAATGATTTCTTTGGACAATCAACAGTAAACTTATAGGTCACTGTATATATAGGTCACTTCATACAGTACTATATATAACCTGAAATTGTAATGTGTAGTGGAGCTCAGACTTGAGAATAGTAGTTGTTGTTGGGTGCTGGTATTACATATACATGTACTTTGAATTACATCCAAATATGTAGTTGTACCGAACTGATTGTATTTGTAACCGAATTGTCCAAGAAATTATAAACCGTACAGCACTAGTAATGATGACAACAATTCTAAACGAGATAACGGATCAAGACCGCCCACATGCAGAGAATTTAACAACTCCTCCTGCACTCATAACCCCTGCCGCTACCAACACCAGTGCAACCTTTGTGGTTCCCCCAATCACCCTGCATACAGATGCAGGCAGCCACTGCTTTTCCGCTGAAGTCTCCGGTCCTCAGACCCGGACCTCTTTACGACCACTCATCCTTGAGTGTGAACTGGCTCATCATCCTGACAAAGCTTTCGTTCAGCAGCTCATTTATAACTAAGTCCATGGCTGTGCCATTGGCAATATAATCTCAGCAAATGCTAAACACCTCAGTTCAGCTTTACAGAACCCCGATGTCATTGACAAATCTCTCAGAAAGGAGATAGAAGCAGGACGCATACTTGGACCATTTGATCACCCACCTTTGCCCAATATTCGGAGCTCAGGCTTGGGTGTCGTACCTAAACACAATGGAGGATGGCGAATTATTTATCACCTCTCAGCCCCTCCTGGCTTAAGTATTAATGATCCTAATAGTTATAGTCTCTCTTATTGTTCTGTTGACGACGCATACACGATAATTAATGAATTAGGCATAGGAACTCTCCTTAGCAAAACTGATTTTAAAAAGCATTTCTGCTGATCCCAGTTCAAACATCTGATTGTAACTTCCTGGGGATTTATTGGAACAACAAATACTATATTGATATCTGTCTATCGTTTGGGTTGCGTTCAGCGCCCCTCCTATTCAACCAACTTGCTGACGCTATTCACTGGATATTACAACAACAGTATGGTGTTCGTCACTTGTTGCATTATTTAGATGATTTTTTCACTGCAGGACCAGCCAACTCTAATGTATGTCACCAGAATTTGTCTCAGATGTTGTCTCTTTGCGATAGAATTAGTGCCCCCATCAAAACAGAGAAGGTTGAAGGGCCCACCACATATCTCACTTTTCTGGGAATCGTGCTTGATACAGTCACCATGGAGGCTAGTATCTTATTTGAACGAAAAGTATCTTTACTAACAGCCATTCACACATTTTGCAAGGCAAACAAATGCACTAAACGAGATCTGCTATCTATTATTGGCAAGCTATCCTTTGCGTGCAAAGTGGTTCCAGCAGGGTGGATTTTCCTACGTTGGTTAATTGATCTCAGTTGTTCAGTGTCCAAACTTCACCATCACATTCGCATGACAAATGAGGGATCTTTTGTGGTGGTCCGATTTTCTCCTCTCATGATCAGGAACTTCCTCAATTCAAAGAGGACCCTTAGTTCAGCGATGCAATTACTTACAGATGCTTCGGGCAGTAAAGACCATTGGCTTCAGTCAGAATGAAACGGGGACAGATATAGTATGGAAAAAACTGTATGCTGTAGTTTCTGCAGTCAAAACTTGGGGCCACCTGTGGGCTTGGTGAAAATTTTTATTTCATTGCGACAATAACACCATAGTGGACATTTGGCAGAAGGAGTCAACCCATTGCAGGGAAATCATGACTCTCGTGCGTTTACTGTATTTTTGTGACACACATGATATGCATATAATGATTACTCACATTGCTAAAAAATGTCATTGCTGATGCCATTTCTCGGTTCAGATGACACGTTTCAGGTCACTGGCTTCGGATGCCAACCCACAACCAGATCGGATCATATCCATGTTTTACCAATCCTATCCTATGTCAAATACAGAATCAGTGCAAGTCCTTAGGTGTGGCACCTTCTACTCGACGCGTTTACCAATCTGGTCTCAAATGCTTTTACAGTTTCTGTAGGAAGTATAAAATTCACCCTCCACTGGCATCAAGCTTAACTTTACAGTTCTTCAGTGTGGACGTCTCTAGCAAGGTTTCATATGAAACTTTAAAAGTATATTTGGCAGCTATCCGGCTAGAACATCTAGAACAAAGCTTCACTGATCCCACCAGTTACGAGACACTTCACTTGGTTTGCAGAGGCATTAGATGACCACAAGGTGACAACAACTGCCGTCCTTGTTGTCCCATTACCGTCAACCTACGCATTCTAAAGACTCAGCTCTCTAGATCCACTTTCTATACTATCCTGGAACAGCGTCTATTATGGGCTGCATTTTCTCTGGCTTTTTATAGTTTTATGAGAGTTAGCGAGTTTACATCACCTTTGGTTCAGACACCTTTTCACCACCAGGCCTTTAATGGTCTGACGTGCAAGCCCACTCATCCTCAATTTCACTTATACTACATCATTCAAAATAAGATCCTATCCGAAGAGGTTGCAATATCACAATCACTGCTACTAACACATCTACCTGACTGTATTGCCAAAGTTACCTTGACTACAAACTTTAAATAGGAAATTAGGAATTTCCAATTTTTGAAATTGTGTGGTTAAATAGTTAAATAATTAGTCTTGTTCAGCATTCTCTTCGCTGATCATTTTAGTGAAAATTTTAGCTCCATAGTTACTTCCTAGTGCTGAAGTACCATCATTTCGCCCCTCGCATCATTTTGAAGTTCTGTTGGCAAAAGTGCTTTTCATTTTCTATAATGGCAATGAAGATGATTTCAAGTCGTGTCCGTGTCTTTTCCTCATACATTAACAAGTGGAGATCCCCCTCGCCCTACAGAGTCAGAAACGAATCTACCATGTTCAATCGTGAGAGGGAGTTCGCACTGCTCGCCAATTCACTGAGATTACAACCAGGTTTGCACATTTTGACTGGCCCTGTAAACTCGGGCAAGTCCCTATTACTCGAGAAAATTGCTGAATCGTTTAAGAGGTCCCACGTACCTGTTGAGCCCATTAACCTAAGAAAACTGAGCTTCAACTCAGTAGACTCTCTCGTGTATTCGTTAGAAGATGCCACGAATTCGTGGCTTCAAAAGTTTGTTAAAGCCGCGCAACATTATGAGCTTGATGCGGAACTTTATGGATTTAAAGTTGAACTGGATGTACGCCACCGTCAGCCTCCACACGCGACTCCTTTGACCAGACTTGGTGAATTGCTGGCACAGCTTGAAAAAAAGCTTCCTCCCTACACGTTTTGGAGGGGTACAAAAGCTCCAATACTAATAATAGACAAAGGAAATGAGCTGAGAGCCCTGCTTAAGGATGAAGATGGTGCAGATGCGCTACACAATAAATATACAAAGGAAAAAAGACGGTTCCATACCGTTTTTGCAAGCAGCGACTCTTTTTCACTTATGGATCTCACAATTCATAGGTGCAGCTTGTTACCAGTCTTATGTAATTGGTGACTTAAACAAGGACGAGGCCAAGATATTCTGGACAGAAAAAGTGCAGGAAATGGAAAAGCAGCTAATAACCCATAATCAAGTTGTGCCCCCCTGGCCCGATTTTGAAATTATTCACTCAATGTGCGGGGGAAACATGTTCCTTATTGGAAAAGCGTTAGACTATTGGGTGACAGAGAGCAGTATCAACCGAGCAGTTGACTGGGAGGACTTCCCTTTCTATACCCAAGAACTAAGCAAGCTAACAAAAGCTTATTTCCTGTCGAGTTTGCATGAATATGAGGTTGGCAAGTCCAAGCCAAAGTGGACCGGTAGTGTTATGCTTGAGGTGATGAAGCAACTAATATCAGCCCCTCAAAGTATTCTATCATATTATGACCTGTGTAAAAAATATGGTGGA
Source organism: Spongia lamella (assembly GCA_963930835.1). Lineage (NCBI taxonomy): Eukaryota > Metazoa > Porifera > Demospongiae > Dictyoceratida > Spongiidae > Spongia > Spongia lamella. The sequence goes on along the minus strand of OZ005746.1, from coordinate 21,198,393 downwards.
ACTAGTATAGACTCTCTGATATCATCCATTTAAGACCCTCAGCACAATGTCACTTTGATATTGATATTGATGGTTATGTGTCATCTTCTTGCGGGCTGAACCGGCTGATAGCTTTGTAGAGAGTTTTCTAAAAGTGGCTTTACGAACAGCCACTTGTATAGTTCTTTAATGGCCTTGTCCATCTTGTCCATGTATATATGATATACCACATAGTCTATAGGTTACATAGTCTATAGTATCTTATAGTTATGTCAACTAATTAATACTTAACAAACATATGTTTGAAGCCTTAAAAGTTTGTAGTCAAGGTAATCAGCATATAATCTAATGTTAGAGTGTATAGAGGATGGTAAGTCGTTGATTTAGCATAGAAATAGTAATGGAGCAAGGACTGTGCCTTGTGGAATTCTTGACATGACTGGTGCTAAATAGCTGTAATACCCTTCAACAGAGACACAATGGTATCTATTCTGTAGAAACTGTCTCAACCAGAGCAATGTCTTGCCTTGAATACCATAATAAGATAATTTAGAGCACAAGTGTTCATGTGGTACCTTGTCGAAGGCCTTTGAGAAATCTAGGGAGATAGGACCACGCGAATCTAGACATTTAGGAAAATCATCAATAATCAGAATGAGTTGCGATTCACATGATCTGAATTGTCGGAAACCATGTTGTTGAGAAGTTAGGATATTGTGGGTTTCTAAATGATCAGAAATGGATGATTTAAGATCTGTTCAAGAAGTTTACAGCAAACACTGATGAGAGATATTGGCCGCATGCTGCCTGAATGATCTTCTTCTGCGTCTTTCCCAGGTTGGGAAACTTTTCCCTTAAGTTTTGTATTCTGACCTTGCATACAGCCACCCTTTAATGCTTTTTCCTTGGCTTTTGCAGACGCATCCATCTCCTGTACATCTACAGTAGCTAATAACTTTTAAGCTAATTTGGCGAAGTTGGAACCTCGTTGAGCGACTCTTATTCGCTCTTTGCTGTTTTTCTGTGTGTCCATAATTATGTATAATATGTCATGTTATGTTTATTATATAGACTACATACCGTACGGGTACTAATTTTCGAGGGGTACTAATTTTCGTGGATTTCGTGGGGTGATCACAAACCACGAAAATTTACTTCTTAGGATATTTTCTTCCACGAAAATTAACCTTCAATAAATGGTTGATTTCCACAAAATTTATCTTCACTTATATTTATCCTACCACGCCCACTTTTAAATCAAAACAGTTTGGCTTGCTATCATAGTATAGATCTATTAAAAATCTTTAAAATAGACAGGGAATGTATGGAAATTGTGATCTTTATCTTTAGCTAAGATTTTTATCTATACATGATTGCTGTGTGGACACGCCCATTTTGCGATCGATCGATCGCGTCATTTTAAACTGCTGTTAAACGTATATTGTATGCTTATAAACTTGTCAAATAAAAGTAAGAATAAACCTTGGTGCATTTTGTTAACGAATGACCGAAGGTAACACTTGAAGTACAAGAACACGAAATACAGTGCCCACGAATATTACCCACGAAAATTCTAAATTATAGCATATTCAAAATAACACGAAATTTTAGCCCCTCGAAAATTACTACCCGTACGGTAGTATATAGGTTACATAGTATCTATGGTTACAACTAATCAGTCCATGCCTTGCACCACTATTTCAACCTCATATCTTCAAGTTGGTCCACAAGAGTTCATGTTACTTCTGTTGTTCATCAACTACTACAAGGCACTGGTGTAATTCAATCCCATTATTCCAGTTATAGCTTTCGCATTGGTGCTGCCACTACTCCAGCAGCTGCTGGATTGCCTGCCACCTTAATTGAAACCCTAGGTTGCTGGAAGAGCAACGCAATGAAACTTGCATTCAATTCCCACCATCCTCACTTCAGACAGTTCCATCCATACTAGCACATACTATTGCAGATTCTCAGCCTACCTGGAACCCTGATGATCATTCTATTCCCTAATTCTGCTAGAAACTTTACTTTCGTTGTAACCTTAGCTTTGTAAGACAGATTTGTTCGTGAAAAATATTAATAAGTTAATCAATTATGCAGTATGTTACTGTGTACGATTATGCTAATGTCAAAAGGTGTCATGTATGTATGAATGTAGTATTTGTGTCATATAGCTGCATGCCTTATAGTGCGGCTGAATGCATTACATGTTCACTTTAAGTTGTAGTCACAAACTAACCTAATTAGGGGAAGAGGGTGGACCAGTTTAATTTGAAGCAGTAATTTGGGCACAAGCTGGCTGTTATTGTCAATAAAAGCTAAAAACTAGGCCTTATGGTTGATGTCTGATGTTAATTCATTGGCTTGCGATCAAAGAATGTGCAAATAAGTATGCATGTCAGAGTTTTACCTAGCGGAGTAACAAACAACGTGCCAGCTGTGAGGCGGCAACAGCAATAACAGTATATGGTCCTATCCAGTGAATGGACAGTAGGGCCCAAACGAACTTAGCTGGATTCGAACATTTGTTCAAAAGAACGAACTTTAGAATGTGGGTTGAGCGCTTCGAATTATACAAAAGAATAGTATGTGGAAAGGAGTACAACAATCTCCGTTGTTGGTGAAATCAGGTGAACATGGAATCTGACGAAAGTTCTAGCAAGACTAGGAGCGAAAGAAGTTGAAATTAGTGAGGATAACCCAGCGACTGCAGCAAGCGAAACAGAAAGTGTTTTTGTGGAAAGTAACGATAGCCTAAGGCCTAAGAAATACCACTCAGACGTGTGGGACTACTTTACTAAGGACACAGACAGAAAGAAAGTGCTGTGCCGATTGTGCAACAATGAATACTCTTACCTCGGAACAACGAGTGACCTGAGAGATCATTTAATTCAATATCACAAAGATAAATATAAAAGTAACGATACCATCAGAAGCTGCGACAAGCAGCAAACAAGCATGGATACTTTCCTTAATTGCCATAACGTGTCCACCAGCAAGTAGCGAAAAGATAACAGAATTAGTTACGTTTATGGTGGCTAAAGATTTATGACCTGCTGCTGTCGTTGATGGAGAAGGGTTTACGCGACTTTTATCCTTCCTGTAGCTCGAGTTCTTCCTGTACTTTTATCCTTCCTTTTATCCTCATGTGTGTAATTCGAGGCACTAGTCAAAACTTGAGTGCCATACATGAGTGAGCCAATTGCCCATGTAGGATTAATACAAGCGAGTCTCAATTTCCTCGATTGCGTACGGGAGTATTTCACGTGTCTTGTTACGGAGCTAACGAATTGGGCCTGGACTCCACTCGACACACAAACTAGTATGTATTCTGTTACTTTCCTCTTTCCCAATCCACCATAGTCACTCTATACCACTCCAATAACTGGACACTAAACAACAACACCAGAAAGATAGAAATTGTACACACCAAAGCTCTCGCAAGTGCTTAATCACAAAGCGCATATGATTAGGCGCTTCAATTAAAGCACAGACCCCATTTGTGTGGATCCTCATGTTACAGAAAAGGCGTACACTCTGCATATTAAGTAGCTATGCAAGTTAAATCTCAGGACGTGATGGCGATGGATAAGGAAGCGTGAACACGCTTATGTAGGCTTATACGTTTGTCAATGCACGACACACTCTCTTCCAAATATTTACTGCTTACTCGCGAGCACTACTATATGGGGTGCCTCTATATTTGAGTACCCTTGGTGTGCGGTACATATCTTTACATGCATTCTACCATGCGTGCATAGCTTGTGTACTGGAACAAAAATCGTGAGTTTTGTTCGAGTCCCGCACGAGAACACGAGTTTGATTGTAAGCTTAGCCGTGAGCTGTACCGTAGGATCCTGATTTGCAACAAGTAGAAGATGCCATTCTTCAGTCAGTGTTATCTGTTAGTCAAGCGGAAAGGTAACAACCATAATAGTCTGTAATGGATGTAATTGTATATTTAGGGAGCCAGATAATGTATTAAATTGTGTTGCCAAACTTCGGCAGAGACAAATTTTACCATGCCAGTTTCAGAAGAAGAATGGATAAACTCTTATAGAACAGAAATTGATGTTAGAAGGAGCCACATTTTAGCAGATGCGCTAAAGAAGGTCGCAAACAAAGATTGGATCCAACGAAGCTTTTGAAGATACCTTCAAATTATATATACGGTACACTTCATAGAAAAATTTACGTTTCGTGATCACGGTACGACTACGATTACAAGTTACTACGAAAAATATTACGGCGTGATTACGATTACAAGTTACTATGAAACGTACTACGGCGTAATTACGATACAATACGTACTTAGCTTATTGTATCAGGAAATGTTAGGACCCAGCCGAAGGAATCCCCAAGGGAATCTACCAAAATTCATCCCATTATTAACCGCAAGAATGTTGCTAAACATCTACGCAAGCCAAACAAAACACTTTAAATGGTAACAATACAGCGTTTATACACTATTAATAATCATTTTATATCTTTTCTGTATGCAGCGATTATTCACAAACCTGTTTCCTTCCAGTTTCAAAATGCGTATACATGCGCACGATTAACAAACGATGCCAATCAACAATACAACCAAGTTTCAAGCCTGTTTTCTTTGTATTGCATTTCTACAACACTAAACAAACCTAAGTATCGCTATAACTTTTCTCCAGAGACAACTATTTTTACCTGACACAAACAATACTCCGTGAACGGAACCCAGGTATGTTAGTAAATGGCCCAATACTGGCGTGACCTTTCTATAATAAGCGCACCGGCTACTGGAACGCACAAGAAACTTGTTAGCAAGTCCATCGATATGGCGTCAACAAAGCTTTAAGAATTAATAAGTACACGTAATTACTAGTAAGTACGCGTACTTAATTACGAAAGTAAGGTACGGTACGTAGTAAAGTACGTTCCGTACTACGGTACAATTACTCGTACTACGGATTGTACTACGATCGTACTACGGTACGAAACGTAAACTTTTCTAGGAAGTGTACCGTATATACGGTAGGAGTAAAAAAAAGAACGTTTTGTAATGTAGTGTAATGTAATACAATTGCGATTTTATGTAGTCGATGTGTAGTATACCTGTAGTTTGGCGTAGCACGCATTGTAGTTTTGTGCACTACGCATTGTAGTTTTGTGTACTACGGATTGTAGTTTTGTGTATTACGCATTGTAGTTTTGTGTACTACGCATTGTAGTACAATTTGTAGTTAATACAATTAGCTTTATGCACCACATATATTAGCAATGGTGAGGATGGGTCGAGTGATGGTGAGGACGGGTCGAGATGCGTGAGCCTGACTGTGAGGCGGAGATCTTCGAAAGTGGTGAGTGCACAATATACTGGTAAAAGTTATCGAAATGTTGTATGTACTTCTACTTCTACGTCAACGGTAAGTTTGTGCCACACACCAGATGTTTTTGATAAATCAGGTGTACATACCTCCGGCAGTGAAGCCAGTTGATCAAGGAAAATCATTTCTGCCCAGTCCTTTATAGCTACCGTAGCTGCATGCATGGCTGCAGCAATAAATGAGACCGCCAAGAGAGCCTACTCGTTATTAGTTTACTGATGGTTTATTGATGGTCATGCAGGGTTTGTGCACATTTACAGTCCTGCTTTAGCACACTATACTGTTGGTATTTCCAAATACACCAGTGTTATTAATTTAACAAACAGCATGAAATCTACTGTCAGTATTAAATCCATACAGCTGTAACATAATTATATGGCCAGTATGGTAGTGCATCAAAAAAATTAATAAGGCTGAAACATTTTGTCTTTGCCCAGTAATTAAATCATAATCATAGTCTGAGGGGAAGCAGTTGGACTACTGTGATATAACTGGCTTCTATCCCACCAAAGACTTCACACCTTACTGGGGGGATATAAACAGTGGAATGGACTACTGGAATTGGTGACTCAACAGCTTATTCATTTATTATAAGATACACCTCATAATAAAGCACTGTCTTCACAGGACTACCTGTAAATGTACTTCCATTGGTTTTATTTGGCATCTGTGCAGAGATGCATACCCAGTGAGTTGACACCACAGCATAGCATAATAAGTTGGCCCCTACCTGCGAGTTATCTTCTAAATGACTGCATGGGGTAGCTAAGTGTATATACCACTACCAGACACAAAGAACGATCTTCAGACATAATCATCCAGTCAACATACACAAGATAGAATAACACTAAAATTAAACCAAATTGTATAGCTTATTTTCTTGTAAGAGAACCTGCAAAAGATGGGATATAAGTAATCATAGGATTGTCATGAACACCAGTCCTTGGCTTTGCCTTGGACTTGTGTAATTAACAAAGATACACTGTACTTTTACTTTTAATTGTTAACATATTTACTAGAATGATAAAAAAATTAAAAATTCAAAAGGTAAGTAGGGATTGAATTCAATAGTGCTACAAAAAGTAAGGAAACAAGGAATAAGAATTTAGGACAAGAGAACATTCTGGCATGAGATAATTTATAAAAGTTTAATCCCTACTTTTGGCTTACTTCAGTAGGTTTGCCAAAAGTAGGGATTAAACTTTTATAAATTATCTCATGCCAGAATGTTCTGTTGTCCCAAAATCTTATTCCTTGTTTCCTTACTTTTTGTAGCACTACTGAATTCAATCTCTACTTACCTTTTGAATTTTTTTATCATTCCAGTTTGTTTACTTTTTATACATGCTAAGCATTCATAATAATCTTTCAGCAGGCTCACAAATGTTACAGGTGCTTACATAATAATTATGCTTGTTTACAGGCACTTGTTAACAACACACTTACATGGCAAAGCAGCTGTGTGATAGCAAATAACACTCGAAAAACAGCAAAAGCTATTTGTCCAAGGCTATAATCTCGAAGTTCAAGATGTAATAAAGTACACACAAAAACATCATGCCATGGTGCCACTGTAACTGATTATATCACATGGAAGCCAGGTTTTTGCGTGATGTAATAAGCAGAAGCCGTAAATGGCTATCGTCACCTTCGAAGGTGAGATTCACACCTTGCTAAAGGAATATAGAAGAACAAGGAAGGGAATGAAGGATAAAAGGAATCGCCATGGCGCAGTGGGTAAATCGTCTTCGGAACAACATTTTTATAAATCTGCCGCCATTACCTTTATTGTGTGAAATTTCTGGAGCCCTACACCTAGCGCAACCTGGTCTTACGGCACGCTGGCTGGCTGGCAGACAAAATACAGGTGAATTTCGAAATTTTCAAAGTTGGCTGTAGGTCGAAATATTCGACTTCTCGCTTCGTTTAACCAAGGTACAGCATCATTACAGCCTTACCAATGCATTCCAGTCAGTTTTTTCAGGTAAAGCCTATTGAAAGGTTTTTATGAAGTGCAAAAAATTGGGAAACCATACAATTTCTTACCAATCTCTACTATTAACTACTACCGTACTTAACGATTATAGGTTTGATTCTCAAGATTCCGGGTATCTGTTGTGTCATACTCCACCATCAACATCAATGGAAAATTGGCAATATGTATACTTTATTATATATAATATTAGCTTTGTGTTAAATTTGTATGTTGCCCTGAAGTGAATTTTTGAGGACAGGTATTTATGACCTCACGAGTTCATTTCCAGCTTGCCATGATTATTTCAACAATCACGTTATTGCATACTGAAGGATTAATAACTGTGTTTAAATTTGTTGTTACCTCTGGCATAATAACATTCAACTCTTTGTAAAAATTAGTGATGCACCAATAAGATATTTGGCTGATTTTCTGATTAACCAATTTTGCTTGGCTATAGTTGGCCAATGTGCCAATAGCCAGTCCGATATCAAGATAAATAACAATTCTGTTACAAACTTACATCAAAATGTCATCCTCAATGGGCATTATGCAAAAAGTCAAAGCCGTTTAAGTTCTTCCGTGTTGTTACGCCTCATGTACGTAAACTAGAGGCTTGCGCAAACCGTATATTACATTCGGCTAAATATTTTGGTGGTCTTGGTTGGTTTGCGCTTTCATAAAAAGTAAGTCCATTATGAATACTAGTAATGGCCTATCGCTTAAATATGTTTACCTAGTAAGGAATGAAGCTAGGTACCGGTCCTTCGAAGGATGTCTTTATGGTTTAGTATGCTTTTATAACAAATGCACGTTAATTAAGGTAGCACTATAAGTGAATGGGTCTTGTTACTTTCACATCGTTTGATGCCCCATCACGTGCCAATAATTATATTCATACTACATCACTTCCTTATTGATCGTTACGTCATTTCGGCGCATCTGAAAGAAGCAGGCAAATATTAAAGTACCGTCATGTGCACCTTTTGAGAGCTGGTGGGCATGGCAAAATGGACAGAAGGACTGCAGAAGTATGGTAACTACCATGAAGGAATTGTGGATGAGGAAAAAATCGACGAAGTTCTAGAGACCAATAAGAGAAGTACTAATACTGGTTATTATGTTTTATTGCAGAGATGGGCACAAACCTACAGGGACAACAACTATCATGCATCTGTAGAAACCAACAACGGTGCCGAAGCCCTTAACAGACTGCTGAAATACCAATATCTGCAGCGACAAAAATCCATGAATTGATCAAACATGATTCGTACCATTGTTGAAGAGTTTATCCCTGCACTTCACTACAAATATGTTTACCAAAACTTCAAGCAATCAGATTTATACAGATCTTACAATCCCACTGTCGTTCCCTCTTACTTACAGGGTCGTCCAAAGTCTACAGTGCTACACTGTCTTCACAGAATAGCCTCTAGTAATAAAATTACAGACTGTATGATAAAAATTATTGATGAAGGCAGATTTGAAGTGTTAGGTAAGCACAAACTCCATACAGTAGACTTTGGTGTAACTTCAAGCTACATTTCTGCAAATCCCTGTTTACATCTTTAGTAAGATAACATCATCGACTCCATGGCAATGGATTGTATACAAACCCAAAGAGATTCTACTGTACAACAAGCTTCACTCCAATTTACTACTTCAGTGTCCACCAAACTACCACATAGAATTATGCAACACCAACTGCAATCACTTTGATAGAGTGATTCTACTAGATTGCTTATTATCAGAACAATTAAATTACATTCAATATTTTCCACAGCTCTCTGGGATTGATGACATACAAAATATTGTGTTTGTGATTAAAATTGAGAAAGGCAACTGATAGCTAGCATTAACAGTATTAAAACAAACCTTCAATAAGATCCAGTTCACAATGCGTAACGAGTCTTCATCCGCGTCTTGATGTAGGTCACACGCTAAGTTGACTTCTTGCATCACGCGTTTGACTCCTTGCATCATGCGCTTAATTCAGGTTCATTAATGAGAATGACCGGAAATGATCAAATTCAATGATGACGTAAGGGGCATCAAACGATGTGAAAGTAACAAGACCCATAAGTGAATAGCGACTTTTATAATACCCCCACAAACTTTGCTGTACCCAAAATCCGCTTTGTTCCTTACAGTGTTAAGCATATTTTGGCTACAGGCCAATAGCGATATTCATAGCTGAGGTAGCACACTTCTTCCATAGGTTTGCTGTACAAATTAGACTACCAAAGTTTTAGCCGCATTCCATAAAATATAATTTTACGGTTTGTGCAAGCCTCTAGTTTACATACATGAGGCGTAAAAACACGGAAAAACTTAAATGGCTTTGACTTTTGCATAAGGCCCATTGTTCTGTGTTCTTTTCATTGAAATTAAGAACAAAGTGGCAAAATAATTGCTAAAGTGGCAAAATAATTGCTAAAATGGCGATACTTCCACTTTTTATGTTGTTATGACTTTACTGATGTATTTGATAAATTATAACCAATACCGATTAATATTGGTTAAAGCCAATAAACTGATACTTGATGTTTGAATTGATCATTGGTGCATCTCTAGTTAAAATTTACATGGTGAATTCTGGAGTACAGCTGTTTGTGATCTCAAGAGTTCATTTCCATCATTCAATATCTGTCATTTTATATTGTGTTTAGAGTTTTTGCAACAATGGCACAAATTCATAATTAATAATTAGGAATTAGAAAGTTTACGGTAAAGTGGGCATGTGCGTTCAATCACGTAACATTTGTAGTAATGTTTGCTTGTACTTCAGGTTGTTAAGTTGTACTTGACGGTATTTTCGTGTAGTTTTAGTTGTTAAACCAGGCACACGCCTGGTTTCTTGAAATCGTTTTAGTGAAAATGCCAGTATGCGTGTGTGTGTGTGTGTGTGTGTGTGTGTGTGTGTGTGTGTGTGTGTGTGTGTGTGTGTGTGTGTGTTTGCATGTGAGTGTGTGTGTCTGCCCCCCCGGCTATTAAAAACCATTCACATGAAATGAAGCCTGAGTAACCAATCAACTAAGTCCTTCTACTTTTGTATGACACTTGCTATCTATATTACTGATGGGCGGGGCCTTAGTAACGAAGCGCATCATGAGTAACTGCCGAATAAGAGCAAGGCAATGCAGTGTTAGCCCTTCATTCCACAATAAAAGCCATTTGAACAGCTGTACAATACAAACAAGACGGAACATTTCAGTTTTAAAAGTGGGCGTGCCGTGTGGGTTTCGGAGCTTATAAAAGAAGACTGGCCTATAGTGTTATAGTAATAATTTCGGCTTAAAACAACTTCGAAGTACCTTTAATACATTTTATCACTAAAGTACTGGAATATAAAACCCCGTTTATACAAAAAATTTAAATTTGTATGCATTGCTGTATTGGTAACAATGCATGCCTTATAACAATTCGATCACTTAGCAACCTTTTCGAGTAAAACGTTGCTATTGCTATTTGATAACGATTTAAAAGTGAGTAAATTTGTTTGCATTTTATTCAAATATGCTGTTTATATGGTTTAAGTGAGGATTAACAATGTTACAGAATCATTTTCATATTGGCGCATCATCTCTTAGTCAAGTACTTACAACGGAAGTTCCTCTGGTACATCTTCGTCAGCAAGGAAGCAAAGGTACGTATGCTTACTAACACAGGCAGGGTGGTTTCACTGTCTGCTAAGGCCACTCCAAATTGATTTCCTGTTTCCTGTCTGGTCAAACAAACTTAACTTTGGCATGCAGGCAGGGGGCAAATTCCATTATTCTATTATGTTAACTACTACACATGTACACAACTACACATGTTTTGTACATCTCTACAAGTGGGACAATCCATGTTAAGTTAACTACTACTGTAACTCAGTTGCACATGCAGCATTTTAATATACATAGCTCACTAGCTACACTAGCCATGCGTTCACTAGTGTTTTAAAGAATCCGGACTTTAACAATCACATGATGCTTAGAAAACGTCAGTTATGCGGGCGGAGGACAGGAAAAAGGAAATCAATTTGGATTGACCAAACATGCATGTATGCCAATGTTGGCTTGGGCATACAGGTTGTATTGATATTTTATTATACTGGTTAAATATTTGCTATTATAGTAAGTATTGTTATAATGTTACGTGACAAAATAATGGAGGTGTATTGATATATGTAAAATAGTTTCTATACAAAAATAGTTTCTATATAATAGTTTCTATATAATAGTTTCTATATTATATATGTAAAATAGTTTCTATATTCACTCACCAAAACTTTATGCATCTACTACACGATGCTACTTCTTAATCACTTAAGATGTTATGTTCACACACCATTGAAAATGCTTAATTAATTGACTAAAAAAGAGCTCACTTTCTATTAATGCCACACTAGGTGTTATCTGCCGCAATTTGAGGAAAAAGTAACAGAAAAATATTAATCAATGTAGTGTGGTATAATTGAAAATCTTAACTTGTAGATGTCATCTGCCACACCAGAGGAAGGATCGAGTAGGTCAGTAAAAGAGCGGGCTAGAAAGCGTGCCAAACGAGCATGTGAATCTCCTTCAGAGAAGGAGAGGAGGAAAAAGGCTAATAGGGAGCGTAATATGCTCTGTAGAGCATCTGAGTCAGAAGCTCAGCGTCTCCAGCATCTTGCTGCTAGTCAGCAGTGAGAAGCAAATCGTAGAGCGAATGAGTCAGAAGCACAACATTTCCAGCGTCTTGCTGCTGGTCAGCAGCGAGACGCACATCGTAGAGCTTCTGAGTCAGAGGCAGAGCATTCACAGCGTCTTGAAGCTAGTCAGCAGCGAGAGGCAAATCGTAGAGCATCTGAGTCACAAGATCAGCATCTCCAGCGTCTTGCTGCTGGTCAGCAGCGAGATACTGATCACAGAGCTTCAGAATCTGATGCTCAATGAGTGAACCAACTAAGTAGCAACCTAGAGCGAATTGCAACGTACCGGACAAATGCTACTGTTGAAGAAAGGCAGCAAAGAAGGGATAATGATCGCGTTAACGCATCCAGAAAAAGAAGTGCAGCTAGGCAATCCACTCATGACCGACAGAGGACAGCTGTTGATGAATTCAGACAGACAATTTATGATGGCCCAATTAATCCCTGTTATTGTTGTACCCGTTTGTGTTTCAACAATGGTGGGTCTTTTATTGATGCCGGTGACCCGCTCCTTGCTCCTATGCATGACAGGGAGTTGAGTAAAGTAAGATTAAGTTAATAAAGTTTACCAAGTGGGCAAAGGATAAATAGATAAATAGGACAGCTGTAGCTATTCTATTGTGTGTGACAAAGTGTAGGATAAAAAGTGGTCTTTCACTTCAGTTTTCTAGGTTTTGTATGCATATTGTACGTATGTGAGTGTGTGTGTGTATCTACATACAATACAATGTTAGCCCCACACTCATTGCTCGTTTTCTGGCTAGATACTGCAACACTCGGCACACCACGACATCTAGAACACCGGCAGAGCTACTCCTCAACCGTGTGCCACGGACTCGCCTTTCTTTGGTACATCCTTGTACTTCACAGCGATTGGAACGAGCTGCTGAGATGCAAGTGGGTGACAAGCAACCTAGAAGTTTTGCTGTCAACGACAATGTCATGGTACGTGATCTTCGCCCCTATGCGACTGACAGGTGGAGGAAGGGCATTATAGCCAAGGTATTGGGCCAGCTGAACTACGAAGTGACTGTGGATGGACACCCACGTCAAGCACATGTTGATCACCTTTTGCCTGGTACCAGCAATTTGGATGTTGACAACCCCACTCCTGATAATGAACAGGCTGACCAGGATCATGATGAGGATGACATCGCTACATCAACAGATAACACCGTGGTACCTTTGGAAGTAGAAAGCAACTCCCTCAATGATTCGCGAGAACAGGAATTAGTTACGTTGAGGTCAACTAGACAACGTCGTCCACCTACAAGGTTGATTGAAGAAATGAACTGAACATTAACTTATGCACACACACACACTACATTATTTTTTTCCGGGCAATATCATTATAATACCCTGTGGAGAGGGCAATACCATTATAATGCCCTGTGGAGAGGGCAATATCATTATAATGCCCTGTGGAGAGGGCAATACCATTATAATGCCCTGGTGAAGAGGGAATATGAGATATATTGCCCTGTTGTTTCCTTTGATCTGAGGTGTGAAAGTGGTACATAATAATTAATAGTAGGGATCGGTAAGAAATTGTATGGTTTCCGAAATTTTTGCACTTTAAAAAACAACCTTTCAATAGTCTTTAGCCAAAAATACCGACTGAATGCATTGGTACTGCTGTAATAATGCCGTTCTTTAGTAAACTAAACGGAAAGTCGATTATCTTGGTCTGCAGTCGATTTTAAAAATTTCAAAAATCACATGTATTTCATCAGCCTGCCAGCCTGCCTGCCGTAAGACCCGGTTCCGCTAGGTGTAGGGCTCCAGAAATTTCAGAAAGCCAAGGTAATGACGGCGGATTCACGAATCTGTTGGTCCGATTTTCTTATATCCACTGCGCCATGGTGATTACTTTGTCCTTCATTATCTTGCTTTGTTCTTCTCTGCTTCTTTAAGCTAGGTGAGAAACTCGCTAAAGAAGGTGTTGATAACTCATGGCTTCTATTTATTGCATCATGTGTCGTACACGCGATTTTGCATGTGAGACCTGAAGAAGTGTGAACACGTGTAAGGCGAGAGTGAACGCGCGCATTAGTCAAGGAACCGTTGTCATCTTTACAGAGTGTAAGGATTCTATTGTCAACGGATATATCTAGTGTTTGTTAACGCTGTATAGTATTATTGTGTGCGTTTATTTGTGTTTTAAATCACACTTATTTTTCTTTGCGAGGTAACCATGCCTTTGAAAGGAGCGAAGAAAAAAAACTACAACAAGAAGTATTACGAAGAAAACAAAGAAAAGATAGCTGAGAAAAAAGGGTCTGATTATCGAGAAGATGTTGAAAAAAGTCGCGCCGACAGTGCAGCACGCAGCCGGGAGAGTTACATGAAGGACCTGGAGAATAGTCGCGCTGATAGTGCTGCACGCAGCCGGGAGAGTTACATGAAGGACCCGAAGAAAAGTGCTGCTGACAGTACAGCATGAAGCCGGGAGAGTTACATGAAGAACCCGGAGAAGAGTCGTGCTGATAGTGCTGCACGAAGCCGGGAGAATTACATGAAGGACCCTGAGAAGAGTGCTGCCAACAGTACGGCACGCTCTAAAACAAATTATGATAAGGACATCAAAGCAAGTCGCACTCATAAAAGACAAAGGTATGTAATGCTATATGTGCGTTCACTTGATTATTTGTATTTTTATCAAGGTACTCTTTAAAGCCACCTAGCAATTCAGAGGTGGAAAAGTATGTCGATAAAGTTTTTGATGAAATCTTTAATAGTGAAATCAATAAAGATAACATAGTGGAAATGTTTTCAGAAAAGTTTGAAAATCTGGCAAAGGAGATGCCAATGTCCAACAGATGGAGGTCAGCCTGTCGCATTGTTGCTAAGAAAGTTGTGCGAGATAACCTTGCTTTGAGGAGAAAGTTAGTTGGAGAGTTACTAAAAACTGTCAGATTGATTGGTCAGCAAACATTTAGTGAGGAGGCATTTGAGGAAGGTTTACATACCGTATCCAGTGAGCCTTACTTTCGTGATACATCATAAAAGTGTCCTGCTTTAAAAGAGGTGACAGTAGTTGATAGGGAAAACAAATGCCTTGTGACTGAATCGCGATTGTCTATTGACGAAAATGAGTACTCACTGGATGAAATCTCTATTGCAGTGGACGATAATGGCAGGTGTTATTTAAATCTAGACGATGACGCATCATCTAAAACATGGAAATGTGATCTTACCTGCCGGACACTGGACAGCGAAGACAAGCAAATCATCATAGATTTAAAAAATGAGTTTTGTGATGATTGTATTGACAATGTTAGAGATGTTTTACAAACCTTGGATGATGGTTGTCAACATGGTCACTTCTACAAGTTCTCTGATCGTCTGGTTGACATGGAAGAGGGTTGTGATGACTCATTTGACCTTAATCCACTTGAGGAAAAGAAGGGTCACCCACTTCCGTGTTCATCTGGTTGTTGCACTAGCCAGATATACACACTTAGAGCCGCTGCTGTACACTACCCCATTTTGAGAACTCTGTTAAATAACATTTATCATGCTAGGAGGAGTCACTGTGGTATAAAGGATATAGAGTCTGGCCTTTCTGAAGGTTCAGTGAGCTCACTTAAAAAGTTTTTGAAGGTACAAGAACAGTCAGAGTTGTTGGACGATGAACAATCGGCAACTACAGAAGGAGAATATTTGTCCACCTCTGAGTCATGTT
The DNA here is from genome assembly GCA_963930835.1 of Spongia lamella. NCBI lineage: Eukaryota > Metazoa > Porifera > Demospongiae > Dictyoceratida > Spongiidae > Spongia > Spongia lamella. The sequence goes on along the minus strand of OZ005746.1, from coordinate 21,182,716 downwards.
TAGAAGTGGAATTTGCAGCAATTATCAAAACATTTTATGATAAACTGAAAGAAGACCCTGAATACACTTGCTGCAGTTGTCAAAAGCTGCTGTTAAAGAAAGTACTCACCAGCTTTAATTTCACGACTGAAAAATTCAAGAGCTCCACTTGGGAACAGTTGAAGAATTATTTACATGAAAGGGATCCTGAAGTGTCTACTCAAGAATTATACATTTGCAAGGATTGTCGGCCAGTTTTGAATGCAGACAATATTCCTGCACAATCTGTACTGAATGGTTTGTACACTGAGCCAGTGCCTGAAGAATTGGCTAATCTTACTCCATTAGAAACCCAGTTTATTCAGTGAGCCAAGTGTTTCCAAACAGTGGTGCGATTGGGAACTTACACAGGAAAGGTTCCCATATACAATCGCATGAAAGCTGTGAAAGGAACCATGTTTTTTTTACCATTGCCACTCCAAAACACGCTGGATAGGCTGGATGAAGCTGGGTTTAGGGCACAGTTTTCCGCGGATGACATCATGTCCACATTACCAGACCCAGAGCTGTACATTATAGTTGATGGCCGACCCACCAAAGACAAGGTCGTGTGGCAGAGTATTGTCGATGTGGACAATGTGAGGCATGCTGTGGAAAAGTTGAAAGAGACAAACTGGCTATACAGAACTGTGGATGAAAGCAGTGTTGATGAAGCTACTAAGAAAACTATCGAAGTAGCGAGTATTGCCAGTAATCCTATTTTAGAGAGAGCATCGGTGGATGATATCAATGGTTTACAGGCTTACACCATTCGTAAGATGGATCAGTATATGCCGACTGGCAGAGACATTGAGCACTACAAATTACTGAGTGTCCACGAACAGCCCTTGGACAATCGTCAAAAACACCTTGACGCATTATGTTTCCCAACATTGTTCTCGACTGGGTGGTATGGAGAGTTTCATCCTCGTTCAGTGAAGCTCACATTCAGTGAATACCTCAAGTCGAGGCTCATGAACAGTGATTCCAGGTTCCGCAAGAGTTCTGAGTTTGTGTTCTATTATTTGTGGCAGAAAGAATTGCGGGAGCTTTCAAGTGGGATCTACAATGTTTTAAAGTCGTCTAGCAGAAGGAGTCACACAGTGAAGCAGTTTGTTGACGGAATCAACAGTTCTGATGCAGGTATAGAAGCAAACCTTTCCACTGTCCTTCAATCTGTCAGAGGTACCAAACAATTTTGGTTCCGTCAAAAAGGTGATGTTTTGGCAATGATCAGGGAATTTGGTTGTCCTACATTGTTTTTGACTTTTTCTTGTGCTGAGTATGACTCTGTTGACATAGACAGATATCTCAGAAAGGTCAACAAAGTACCAAAATCCTATCCCATTGAAAGATTGTGTATAGAGGACCCAATTTCTGTGTCTCGAAAATTTTCTCAAAAGTTTCACAATTTCTTTGACACAGTGTTGATAAAGGGAGCTGTTCTCGGGGAAGTGACACATTCATTCTGGAAGAAAGAATACCAGTCCAGGGGTGCCCCACATTATCGTGTTCTCCTTTGGATCAAAGATGCTCCGGTTATTGGAGTGGACCCTGAGCATGTTGTAACTGAATGGATCAACAAAAGAATTTCTTGCCACATCCCTGATGAAAAGGGCAGCCCCGAGTTACACCGTCTGGTAACAAAGTACCAGTTACACAAGTGCAGCAATTACTGTAGGCGTAAAAAGAAGTACGGAAGCGCCTATGTCACCCACTGCAAGTTCGGATTCCCACGAGAGGTAGTGGACGAGACTGTGCTGAACAATGTGGAAGATAGCCTCAAATCCAGAAGTAAAGTTTACCACTTGCAGCGAAGTTTAGGGGAAGAAAGGGTCAATGACTATAATCCTCTCCTGTTGTACTTATGGAAGGCAAACCTCGACATTCAATATGTCGCCGATTCAAGCTTGGCGCTTGCACATTATGTCACTGCCTATGTTACGAAGGCAGAGAAGAGCCACATGCAGGAACTGTGGGAAGATATTAGTGAACAGGAATCACTGTACAAAAAATTATGGAGCTTTGGAGTGAGATCATTACGTTCTCGTGAATGTGGTCTTTATGAGGCTGCTGACATTTTGTTGGGAGAGCACTTATACGAAAAGTCAGATGCAGTGCAATGGATCAGCGTAGAGAGGCCGGATAAAAGGAAAGTCAGGATAAAAGGTTATCGAGAATTGCAACAGATGGCTGAATCGGACCCAGACTCAAATGACTTGTACCAAGCAAATCTCATCGATAACTTTTATCCAAATCGGCCAGCTTCCCTTGGTCATGTTTGTCTCTATGATTTTGTGAAGTGGTATCGTAGAGGTGATAATGATGCAGAAGGTAGAAGACAGTATGTTAGAGCTGGAAAGCCAAAGATTCCAAATCACAGAATATATGACCCAAACAAACCAGACGAACGAGAGGCATACTTTTACTCTTTGTTATTGCTTTTCGTGCCATTCACTGATGAATCTGAATTGGTTGGTGATGGCCAAACTGCAGAAGAAGCTTTCAATGAGCGTTTCAGGGATCACAGTTCCATGGAACATCATCATGAAAGTTTGCAAAAAATGCTCCAAGCACAAGCAAAAGTGCGAAGAATCAATGAAGCTAGAAAGGAGGAAGAAGTGCCTGCAGATAAAGATGAGGTTGTTGAATAGGAAGGTGTCAAGCTTGTTGGTGAGGCTGAAGCAGCTATGCATGATGTCCATGATATGGACTATGATACTATTGGTCTTTCTGAGCACATTGCCATGCTCAATGAAGATCAGAGAAGAATATTTGAACAAGTTTCTGGCCACCTGAATCATCATCGTAGACACGAAAGTAATGATTGCAAATGCAAAAATCTCAAGCCACTCCACATGTTTGTCAGCGGAGTTGGAGGAACTGGAAAGTCTTTTCTAATAGAAACTATTAGAAGTTTAGTTAAGGAAATATGGAAAGATGACGCCGGTGATGATACCACTTGTGCTGTTGCTGCTCCCACAGGACTTGCTGCTTACAATGTGGGTGGTGTGACAGTACATCGATTGTTCCAGTTGCCGATTGAGCACGAAGGAAAGACGGCAGGATACTGGTCACTATCTAAGGTTGCGCAAAAGGTCATGCGTACTAACCTCCGTTCCTTAAAGCTAATAATAATTGATGAAGTGTCGATGTTGTCGAGTTTGAATCTGGCTTACATACACTTGCGGTTGGAAGAACTTTTCGGTGGTTCAGGTGATGATTATTTTTGGTCTATGAATATGTTATTTGTTGGCGACATTTTACAGCTTCCACCAGTTACTGGATCACCAGTGTTTTCAAAACTGTGTAACAAGTTGATTGCCAGTAGGATGGGAAGCATTGCCTCAGTCAACATATGGAAAGAGAGTATTGTCTATGACGAGTTGACTAAAAATGAGCGCCAGAAGAAGGATGGCTTGTTTGTCAATATTTTAGATCAAGTACGTCGTGGTTCTCCTACGACTGAGAGCTTGGAATGCTTAAAATTGCGAGTGATCAATGTACCTGTTGTAGACAAATATGCTGAGTTGAGCAAAAGTGGTTCCTCACCTGTTTGTTTGTTTTCTACAAGAAAAGCTTGCAGGGAATTCAATGATAAGATGCTCACTGCATTGGACACTGAACTACACAAGATTACTTGCATTGATGAAATTGACGAGACTTCATCATCACACAAGTGGACCAAAAAGGCTCAGAAGCAACTAGAAAAGCTTAATAATGACAGCAACAGTACTGCTGGTCTGGAAGCTGAATTAACACTAGCTGTTGGAGCACGTGTGATGTTACGACGAAACATCGACACAAAGCGAGGTCTTGTCAATGGTGCAATTGGAACGGTGAGTTGCATATCAAGTAAACAGCTAATCATCAAATTTGATCACATGGATGATCCATGCCCGATTGAAATGGTGAGAGGAAAGTTCATGTTACAGAAGAGCTTCTTTGTCTACCGCAAACAGTTTCCTGTTACTGTTGCATATGCCGTGACAATTCACAAGTGTCAGGGGTTGTCCCTTGACTGTGCAATTGTTGATTTGTCAGATAATGTATTCTGTGCTGGAATGGCATATGTTGCCATGTCTCGAGTACGCACTCTGGAAGGACTTCATCTTACAGCCTTTGATCCAAAATCGATAATTGTGAACAATGGTTGTCTAGAAGAAGTGAACAGATTGCGTAGTTGCTTCAGAAAAGACCTTCCACTCTATGAAATACCAGTTGAAAAGAAACGACCTGTGAAACGCCCATTGCTGGATGATTGTGAAAAGGAAGCTCCTGCAAAGAAGAAACCCAAAGGACCGACATGTAAGAAACGATCTGCTGATGCTCCGAAAACCATCCCTAGAGCCAAAAAGGCAAAGGATGGAGACTGTGAAGTCGTGGGAGTTGATAGACCTGTTGCACCACGATACGAATGGACTAACCACAGGTATTACCCGGTGGATGTAGAATGGCAAAGGCGAGCCTGTGAAATGCTGGGAATCCGATTTGTACGTCCATTCCAACGACGAGATGGTGGATCACATGTAATTTTAACTAGACCAGATTTACGTTCATTGAGATCCATCGGAGGCGACGGTAATTGTCTCTTCAGGGCATTGTGCTATATAATTTCTGGTTCTGAAGATCAACATGAAGACCTACGAAGTGCAATTGTAGCACATATGCTGAGTATTCCAGAGCTAGTCTGTGGAACTGGCCCTGATGGCAACAGAAATTACTTAGTCACTTACGATGATGGCTACAGCAGTGTAGAAGACTATCTTGCAAGGAGTGATATGGCTGAAAGTGGAGTCTGGGGTGGAGACTTTGAGATGTGCATTCTTGCGCATCTTCTACACACTCCAATCTATTCCTTTCAAGGAGACACTAACTTTTGGCTACCTTGTTTTCCTCATGGAATAGATAGGATTCCGGTGGATGTAAATGTCCCTTCGATGTACATATTCTTAAGAAGCAGCCATTTTCAGGTAGTAACTGCTGTGAGAAGAAGTCTTGCATTCTGAATTGACTGTAAAGGTATGATGTGTGTATTTATTGGATGTTTAGTAACGTTAATGTTTCCTTGCTGTAGGGTATGTTATCCACCCACTGATTATGTTGCCAAGTTAGAGGTACTCAGCCTGTCAACACGTTCCTGGATTAGAATGTAATCTGTTACTCTGCTGCTTGTAAATTTGTTGACCTTGATCAAACGTGGTACAGCAGGGATAAAAACAAATACTATCAAGTCAGTCAGTGTGTGAGTGTGTGTTGATATACAAGCACGGGTGTGTGGAGGGACAATACACTGACTGGCCATTAGGCCAATGGTATCATGTACTACAGTACATACTATGACATGTGTAGTTACACTCTTGTTCACCAACTATCAGGCTCACTGAAACTTAAAGTTGGCTTTTCTTATCATGCATTTTGTTATAACATCCAGTGGTTGGTACTGTGGCAAAGCTGGATATCTGTTATAACATCCAGTGGTTGGTAATGTGGTAAAGCTGGAAATGCAATTAAAAACAAATTACAAAATTTGTAGTTTTGTGGTACAGGCTGTTTTCAGGTGCAGTCTCCAGTGGCTGGAAAGTGGCAAAGCTGGAACAGTGACCTTCAAGCTAACACATTAGGTTAGGCTTAATGAAAGTGCCACAAACAGTGCTAGTTGATACTCAATATGAGGAAGGTCACTCAATGGCGACTCTCATGTATGACATTGAGTGCTCGCAAGTACATTCTAAAATAGAATGTACAACACATTCTTACAATAGAATGTGAAAATGAGGTCAGTTGCTTGTTCTCAAGCAATATTCAGTATTTATTAACAGTGACCTCTTACACCTGAAACTAGGATGAACGAAATTGTTTTAATATCAGTGAGCCGTGTAATGGTGAACACAGATGTACATTCAGTCAGTGCTTATGTGTGCACGCATAGCACTTACTGGGTGTTTGTACAATGACAACTGTGTAGTTCACTTTGTTTTGGCAGTCTTGATTTAGTCTGTAGGATTATACCATGCAGTAAGCAACTGAATCAATGGTTATTAGCAACCCACTTTCTGCTAATCACAAGATATTTGGAATGGACATCCTTAGAAGGTTTGTTAAAAATTTACTGTGCACCCTTTTCGCTCTTTGTTTACAGGTGGTTGTGATTTGCCAGATTATTGGGCTGGGTGCTGTACTGGTGATTGTATATCACATGCAGTTGCTCTAGTGAGTTTGACAATCCATGCATACTCTGTGTAAAAATTACTGCTATTTTCAGCTTAGACAAGAGGTGATAGAATGTTCACAGGATGAAATTACTTTGGGACTACATGTACAAATTTTCCTGTATGCATCGACATTTGAATTACTGTAACTTATTTATGACATTTGCAGTTTGCAGTAGCTAATGGGGTTACCGATTAAAGGAAAGCCACTTGCAATTTTTTCTACTAGCTGTATGTAGAGCAACATTGACGTTAAAAGCGACACATTCTTGTTATATAGTGCTGTACTTTGCCATGCAAGGCTGTTAACAAGCGCCAAGGAAAATTATTTGTTGTATGCTAGTAACTAGACATAAAAAGTGAACAAACTAGCGATTATTAAAAATTTAAAAAAGGGAGTAGGGATCAATCTTTCATTACAACAAAAAGTAAAGAAACAAGGAAAGGGATCGTGGGCGGTACAGCATGAGATTAAGAAGATAATTTATAAAAGTTTAATCACTACTTTTGGGTTATAATATCTAATCGATATGCGCCCTGCGACTAAAGGGCCTGGCAGGCTGGCTATGCGAAAAATCACTAACCAAGGCTTCAGTAGTATAATTAAACTAGTAACCAAAGCGTGCTTGAAATGGAAAGGCCTCCTACTTTGAGATACACATGCTCGCTTATATTACAAGCACCTAACGCGCGCCGCAGATGTTAGCGTAATTAATGCACACTGGCGCGAATTTCAATTTGAACACGTGTTGTCCGGTTAACTGCGTCGACAGCTTAACAGTACTAGTGTATACGAAATGTCAGGTAAATCTAACCATCCATGGATATATGCATGCCAGTTTATTATCACTAACCTAGGAAACGAAGGCGAATACCTACTGAGCCACTCCCAGAAGGCAAACGCGGCGGATGATGAAGTTGGTCAGTGCAAGCTATATAGCTACGTATACGTGTACAATATAGCTAGCTGTGTAATTTCTTTAGTGAGGAAAAAGTCAGACAAATCTGCGGCTGCTACCAACCTGCCGGCCGATCAGCCTGAGGATGATACTCCGCCTAATAACAGTAAGCAGGCCATGAGTTTAGCTAGCTATATAGGAAACGTTTTGAGGCTTTAAAGTTTGGTAACCACCGATCATGATCATTGCATCGGTCTCTCAGTGCTAAAATACATTCTACTGATCATGCATAAATAATTGCAAGGTAGCTATACCACTAGCTACATCAAAGTTAACACATTTGCTATTTTGTTAACAACTTTAAGTCAAAGTAAAATTTGCCTTTCAAAGTAGTGTAGCTCAAGTGCTGTATCAATGCATCTAATAATTACTATCTAATAATTACTATTGTTATGCTTTTAACTTACAGTTGATGTCAAAGAATTGATCAAAGAAAGAAATGCCTTAACAAGGCAGATTAATAAGATGAGTAAGTATACTAAATTAAAATATTTAGCTGGCTAGCTAGCTATATAGCAAACGCAATTATGCATGAATTATTTTGTTACAGAGAAACAAGAGAAATCTGAGTCTGTAGCTGGAGCAAGTGCCGGTCACGATATATCCAAGCAAAGAGGCCAGGCCACCAGGGGACGTGGTCGTGGCCGTGCCACCAGGGGACGTGGCCGTGGTGGCACCAGTAGAGTCAAAGGGCGTGGTGGTGATCCTGCTACTACTACGAGGGGTCACGACGCTCCTTGCATAGGACGCTGCAATGAAGAACAATATAAATACTGTATCTTTGTAAATAATCATTAGGTATTAACTATCATTAAATTATATTATATACATATGTAGCATAAATATAATGGCTGTATACTTAATATTACTACATAGGTCTAGCTACAGAGACCGGTAAGAATGTGAATCGTATGGCTTCATACTGACAATATACTGAGGCATAAATGCTGAGGCTGACCTCGCCCACGAAAATGTAGCTATAGTGTGTATTCTTACCAGGTGAAAAATTCATCGTTTACTGCAAGCTGATTAATGCTGACATGATGCTATAGCATCATTAGCCTTGAACAAAGCGGTGATTTGCTACGATGGTACAGCTGCTTTGCCAAGGCTGTTAACAAGCGCCAAGGAAAATTATTTGTTGTATGCTAGTAACCAGACATAAAAAGTGAACAAACTAGCGATTATTAAAAAATTAAATTTTAAAAAAGGGAGTAGGGATCGATCTTTCATTACAACAAAAAGTAAAGAAATAAGGAAAGGGATCGTGGGCGGTACGGCATGAGATTAAGATAATTTACTAGTGATTTAAAAAATTTAAAATTTAAAAAGGAAGTAGGGATTGCATGCTACAAAAGGTAGTTATGGAAACAAGCTCAAAAGCATGACAGCTGAAATAGGACTATGACTATGATATTACTATGATTCAAATTACACACATGTAAATAAAAGTCAACTAAAGTAGCACACCAGTTGTCCTCGACACCGATCACTTCAATTACCTCCTGCAGAACTAAAAAAAGGAGACACCAAACAACTAAACACTAACAGACACAACACACACATCCACTCACACGGACAAATGTACCACCAGTAGTGTGGGGTACACAGTTATCTTTACTACAAGCACATGTGCATATACGTCCATGTGCACTGTTAATCTGTCAAGTCCAGCGACCACCTCAGTCACATGCACCCCCACACCAACCACCAGTCTTGTTAATGGACAGCCTCCAGGCATCAAAAATGGTAGCACCGTCCTGTGTGGTCGCACCAACAAAGACATAACCATTCGAAAATATTAGAATTGAATAACACGTGGTCACTACCACAACAACAACAGTAATAAAAACAAGTCAACTGACACTATCCGAGCACTCCAACATGAGTGAAGATACAAAACTAGGGATCAATCTACAAAAAGTAAGGAAACAAGGAATAAGATTTTGGCACAAGAGAACACTAAACTTTAACCCCTACTTTTGGCTTGATCATAGCTAGCTACTGAAATCGTGAGCCAAAAGTAGGGGTTAAAGTTTAGTGTTCTCTTGTGCCAAAATCTTATTCCTTGTTTCCTTACTTTTTGTAGATTGATCCCTAGTTTTGTATCTTCACTCATGTTGGAGTGCTCGGATAGTGTCAGTTGACTTGTTTTTATTACTGTTGTTGTTGTGGTAGTGACCACGTGTTATTCAATTCTAATATTTTCGAATGGTTATGTCTTTGTTGGTGCGACCACACAGGACGGTGCTACCATTTTTGATGCCTGGAGGCTGTCCATTAACAAGACTGGTGGTTGGTGTGGGGGTGCATGTGACTGAGGTGGTCGCTGGACTTGACAGATTAACAGTGCACATGGACGTATATGCACATGTGCTTGTAGTAAAGATAACTGTGTACCCCACACTACTGGTGGTACATTTGTCCGTGTGAGTGGATGTGTGTGTTGTGTCTGTTAGTGTTTAGTTGTTTGGTGTCTCCTTTTTTTAGTTCTGCAGGAGGTAATTGAAGTGATCGGTGTCGAGGACAACTGGCGTGCTACTTTAGTTGACTTTTATTTACATGTGTGTAATTTGAATCATAGTAATATCATAGTCATAGTCCTATTTCAGCTGTCATGCTTTTGAGCTTGTTTCCATAGCTACCTTTTGTAGCATGCAATCCCTACTTCCTTTTTAAATTTTAAATTTTTTAAATCACTAGTAAATTATCTTAATCTCATGCCGTACCGCCCACGATCCCTTTCCTTATTTCTTTACTTTTTGTTGTAATGAAAGATCGATCCCTACTCCCTTTTTTAAATTTTTAATTTTTTAATAATCGCTAGTATTATGTAGTTATACATACGTACATATGTGTGTGTAACAGTTGTAACACTGTTACACCTAATACTTCATGGATTTACAGTTAGTTATGTATTATACATATAAAACAGCTATGTATAATAGCACCTGCATAACAGTTGCACAAAAACAAAGTGTATATGTAACAGTGTAACAGTGTTACACAGAAATCATATGTAAAAGTGGTCTCATATCATGCCACATATGAAGCTATAATAACCATAGCTATTTACATGCTACCATTCACTGTTAGTATTAGAAAAACGGTTTGGGTTGCACAATTTTGTAGAAGCTACAAATTTATTTATAAAATGTTTTAATTACATGACGGAGTCCAGTTCATATCCACTTCAATGCTTAATGGCTTTTTATATACAGGGTTTGTAGATTAGACATCACTTTATGTCATTGGTGAAAATTTGAGCTTCCATAAAAGCTTTATGAGCCATTAATTACCTAGGGTACTGATAGAGATTGATGGCTCTTGGCAATGGTGAGCATATGGCATAAAATTCAAGAGCTATAATTTCAAGTATTTCATTGTTCTTTCCCTGAAGCTTGACCTTCACAAGATCACAAGTTTGTCTCTTGAATGAGTCACTCCCAAAAACATCCAAGATAACTACCTCCTTCTTCAATGGTTTTAGGCCAAGTCTGGTCTTTCAGGAATTAGTTAAATAGGATCTCTGGCTTCCATTATCGAACAACACCATTACTATTACTACTTCACCATCTGACGCATGGGCATAAGTTCTAGCAGTTTAGAGCAGCACCATTTTCTTGTTCATCTTGGCAGATGTTAGTGCATTATTTGTATTTGTATTTTTGGGTGCCTGGGATGGCTGCCTTGTTTCTGGGGTCTGTGGTGACAATTCGCAAATCGACTGGTGATGCCTTTTGCTGCATTTGCGGCACCTCTTGGCTGCTCGGTGTCCCTTAGACAAACATACAAAACATCGCCCATCTCTTATAAGAATATCCTTGTGGCCTGAAATCTCTGAAACCTTTTTCACAAGACACTGAATAATGGTCCTCCCCACAGAGCACACAATTCTTCTTCTTTCCTGAGCCCTGATCTCTAGTTACCAATGACGAGGCAGTGTCCAAGTTAAGTCCTCTTTGGTTTGCCTCTGTGGATCTTCTTTAATTGGTTTTCATGGCATCACTAATCTCTTTTGCTTCAACCTCCCCTTTTATTATTTGGACCAATTCCTCAATGTTCCACACATCCTTGTTTGTAATTCGAGCTACTTGCAGTCTAACAATGGCTGGAAGTTTAGCCATTATAATTGGTATCAAAAAGCTTCCATACTGTTCAGCGTCAACTCCAAATGCCTCCAGTCCACGGACATTCACCAAGATTTTATCATAAATTAAACGAAGTTGCAAAATCTTATCTCCATCGCAAACAGGTAGCTTCAAAAGGTTGTCCATGTGGGCGGATATTACTTGCTGCGTGTTGCCAAAACGATTCTTCAAAATCTTCGTGGCTGCATTGTAATTTGCGTCATTAAGTGCAAGGCCCTGTATACTTCTCGCTGCTGTTCCCTCAAGCGGGGCATGCAGGTAGGTGAATTTGTCGACTGTGGAGAGAGATGAGTTGTTACGAACGGCACTTTTGAATCTATTCCAAAAAACCCTAAACTCCGTGATTTTTGCCGCCAAACTTAGGTAATGTTATCTTAAGCAGCTTAGGCTTGACTACAGACTGGTCTCCCTGCACCAATGCAGAGTTATCACATGCATTAATTAGACCCGTGGGTGCACCCGTTTTATCGCACGCTTCCGTTTGATCATGTGACATGCCATTAATTTAACCATCTTTATCAGACACCATGTGCACCACACTTTCATCACGTGGCTCATCAGCTTTCTTCTTCTTCGATTCCTCATGAATCTGGACGTCTATCTCGGCATGGGTTTTCACAATCTTCGAGTTAATATCCTCAGCTTCCTCAATTTTCCTCTCTATCTCATCAGTTGGACAAGTAGACAATATTGCTTCGTCAAAGGTCTTCAAAGCAACGGATTTCTCTTAGTCTCAATCTCTGCCTATCGTCAATGGTCTTAGCCCCCAGAAGAGATCCAATTTCCTGCACATAGCTACTTTGTCACAACGCCTCGGCGCCCTCTCCTGTGGGCCTTTAAACGGTCCAATGCCTCGGACATAGTCTTCTCAAATTCTTACCCAAACTCAGGCCCCACGTTGGGCACCATGTCACCACGAGCGATAATTAAAAGACTATAATCACGTGATTTTTGAAATACAATTATAATCACAGTAATATAGACTAAATACTAAATACCTAAGTATCCTAAATGTTCAATACAATACTCCTCTTGGACAAACTTCAACATTTAGATTTAGCCAACTGTGCAGCTAGTGATAACACAGGGCAGTGTGAGTCTACTGTTGACATACTAATAGGGTGCGACTTTTATTGGGATCTAGTATTGGGAGAAATTGATCGACAAGAGAATGGGCTAGTTGCCATGAACAGCAAATTTGGATGGCTGATTTCAGGACTCGTCAAGAACTCTAGTAAGAACAGTAATTTTACCCATTCTAACTAAGTAGTACAAGGGCCAAGCACCATACCGGCCTCCCTGAATAGTGAGCATAAAATGGAGAAAGAATTGCATCGTTTTGGGGATATCGAGTCATTAGGGATAGTGGATGATACTGAACCTACAACAGGAATAGAAAGTTTTCCACCACAAATAAGTTATGACTTCTTACGGGGACATTATAAGGTGGGGTTACCATGGAAACTCAGCAACCCTGAATGTACGAACTATGGATTATGTGTCAAACGACTTAATCAGTTGAAATCTTGTTTGCTGAGAGAGCCATCACTAATGACTGAATATGACACCATCTTCAAGACACAATTAGAGGAGGGTATCATTGAGCGCGTTCCAAGTTCAGAGTTAGATTCAAAGCAGTGTCAATTTCTTCCTCACCAATGTGTTATTCGAGAGGATAAGGACACCACTAAATTGAGAATTCTGTTCGATGGATCTGCCAAGTCCAACTTTGGGTTGCATTCCTTGAACAGTTGTTTAGAAAAGGGTCCAAATTTGATGCCGCTAATCTTCAATGTTTTGTTAAAATTTAGAACCCACAAGATTGGAATGACATCAGATGTAGAAAAGGCATTTCACCAAATTACCATAAATCCGAGGATAGAGACATGATGCGAATGCTTTGGTTTGAGAATGTCAATTCAACACAAAGTCCAATAAAGATTTTGCCGGCTTGTTTTAGGGTTGACCCCTAGTCCAGCAATACTGAGAGGAGTCATTCAACATCATCTGCTACAGCACGAGGAAAGTCACACATCGGTAGCACAATTTTTACTAGATACTTTGTATGTTGATGATCTACCAGGAGGAGCCGCTGATGACAAGAATGGGTTCAAATTTTACCAGCAAGCCAAGGAGATTATGAAGAAGGGAGGATTCAACCTTCGAAAGTGGAGAACAAACAGTCGCTCCTTGCAACAACAGATTAATGAGGTGGAAGGAGAAGCTGATGATGCAGTTCCCAGATTGGTAAGAGTATTAGGTCTTAATTGGGACACACAGGTAGATTGTCTTGTTTATAAACTTGATGACCTGATATCATTCATAAAATTATTACCACCAACAAAGAGATCTCTGTTTAAAATGTCAGCCAAAATCTTTGATCCCTAATTTGAATACAAAGTATGTACATACATAGTTTGATCTTCATAAGGTATAATTATAATATATTTATATAATAGTCCAACATTTGGATGCAGAACACTCACTGGCATATTAGCATCCATATTAGCATCCAATGGAGTAAGGGCTGGAGAGGAAAGAGTTGGAGAATCCTTACTTAAGTCGTGTATCTCTAGTATATTGTCAAGCACATAAAACTGCTACTGCCAGACTAGTGAACCCATGCTGTTACCATGCAGACTACTTTGGCCATAAATAATTATTGAACAAAATGAGAAGATGGTTATGTTCAGTGTAACCCACAATTGTGCCATGGAATGGATGGAAATTGTGGGTTTCATAACCATACCGATGAAAATTAATTGTGTGGTTTATGATACTCTCTTCAGGTAACTAGTATATGGTTAAGTGTGAATGTTTTGCACTCTGAAACAGGGACAGAGGAAGCTACTAAAAATTGAGTACTACCCTTCCCCAGCAGCAGGCGTCAAAAAGAATGGTCACGTTGTTTTATCTCCACTGATGAAAGTTGTAATTACTTCCAACGTACAGTACAGCTCACTTTAAACTTGACACACACGTGTGTGTGCACGCGTACATGCACACGTTTAACACGTGTAAAAGTGAATAATTTGGCGTGTATCGTCAGTGTTGCACGCGAATTTGGCGTGCGCACAAATGCACGCGGAACACTAGACATGCACGACACAAATATGCCCGCTACGTGCACACGTTTTGCCATCTAACACGCGTGGCACTCTAGACGTGCACCAAGCTAATATGCTCGTTACGTGCGCACGTTTTATCATTACACATGCACGTACAGTATATTGGCATAGGAAATGCAGCTGGTTCACGTCACAATACTACAAATCCTACAGTAGCTACAACAGCACCCGACAGCATTATCAGACAACTGACCAGTCAGCTGATTGAACCAGCTAATCACGTGCCTTTACCGTACATTAAAACCACACTTACCGGAAATTCATTTCTTGAAAATGGCGAGGATGAGTCTAGAGACGAGGAAGAGGGTGCTAACCTTGGATATGCCATAATCTTAACAGCAACGCAGCAGTGCAAGATAGATGTGCAACACGACTGAATGGCGACTCAAAGTATTAGAATACACGTGTCCACTTGTGTAACTCCGTAACTCGCCGTAAATTTTTGTTATTTACTCAAAATTGAAGATACTATAATTTTCCATAATGTAGTAACTATGGTGTGAACTACTCGTATATGGCAAGGACAATAATGGAACACGCGAAATCTACTACTGTGTACAGCGTATGGTAAGTCTTGAGAGTCATACACGTGTCTAAATGCACGAGTGCAGTTCGTGCAAACAGTTAATGCACGAGTGTTCTTTTCGTGCACTGAACTTTGCACTCGTGCATAATATGCACGCGTCGAGGCACGCGTGTAGTTCAAGCTACACACGCCAACAAAATGAACGTCTCGTGCGTGCACGCGTGCAGTTCAAGCCACACACGCCAACAAAACGAACGTGTCGTGCATGCACGCGTGCAATTTCCAATGGTAATACGTCATAGGTCTGTCGTGCGCACGCGGAAAATGTTGCGTGCGTTTTTGAAAACGTGTCGAGCCGTGCAGTTGCTGCACGCGTGTGTTGTCAAGTTTAAGGTGAGCGGTACTGTAGTACTAAACATGTGTTTGTAAATTACTGCACAAGCAACAGATGTATAGCAGGAAGAATAGGAGCCAGTTACATCACAGTACACTCGTAGGATATCTTTGTTGCTAACACTCATCCTCGACTTCGTCTGGACATGTGTAGTAAAAAAGATATCCTACTCATACCATGATATAACTACGTAATACATAATTACTGATAGAAGAAAAAAACTGTATTTCTGTTAGTCCCGGTGCGATTCCCAGCAGTAGCTGCATACCATGTTCTTCCTTTATTAGCTGCATATCAATAGAAAACAGCTTTTTTTTCAAAATATATGCTTTGATCATTTTAAAGAAATTTTAGCACAGCAAAAATTTGGCACTATACTGTAATATTAGTGTTAGCAGCAGCAACCCACTTATTGGCCTACATACAACTCCCATTTGCTTGTCCTACTTGTGCTAATCTTAAGTGTTAAAGACTCAAATTTTTGCACGCATGTATGGAATGATGTATGTATATTCTAGTATGATAAAGGTTAACATATGAACAGTCAGGGGTGCCAGTGGAAGATTGCCAGCCATGGAGGCAGCAACAGGATGGAGCTATGTTGCAAGTATTTTAAAACTCAAGCCTTCTGTCAGCCCTAATACATATATGTATATTAAGCACTAATGGGGAAATTTTCATATCAACTAAAATAAAACTGGTTACAACAAAGTGTTCTCAAAGCACTGCAGATTATAAGTGAAAAGGATGCTTTTTGAAAACAATAATTGATTTAACTAATGCAACCATCAGCCTGTGCAACCATCAACATCCTATCAACAGTACCTTCAAGAAATATTTACAATACTCACTTTCCTCAAACATCAGTCAGTCTCTTAACTTGCAAGAAGCACTAGCTAATACCTGCTGCCTGATGCCTTCCAATCAGACTTCCAAGAAAGGCAATTACATAACTTCATCGATGATTAATAGAAGTAGATTTTTCTACCCAAGTATTATTATTCAAAAATATCCTGCATATTGCACAGCAGGCAAGCTACCAACACTTAAAAGAAATTAGCTGAAAACTCTTATTTCAGTACAGCTATCCTGAAACAGTGCACTCTCACTGGATGCAGGAATGAACCTGGTCTACCTATCCAAGTACCCAAGAGTTGAATGATTTAAAATCAAATATTTAGTCTCTTGCCGCAACTTTTTAACTAACCCACTAGAATATGAATCAACCAAAAGAAAAAAAATTTATTGAAGGAGGTTGCAATAAACACACAAGTATCCACTGTCCACTTATTAAAGTGTCCATTTACGAAAGCACATGTTTCTCTGCAACCTTGCCTCAAAATTGAGAAAGTATGAGATGAACTTATCACCACCATTATTGCACTTAATAAATTAGTCTCACGTGATTTTAATTAGTAATTGCTGATGTGTCATCTCGTGAGCATTATGGTGTAAAGGAGGATTAAATGATAAGGTAAACTTGATGAACTTTTAGGTTGTTTTACATGTTATTCAATATAGTTACTAACAGTACACTACTGTAAAGGAAGTATCATTAAGTCAATAGATTACAATACTATATATACGTACTATACATACAATGTTAATATCCGATGGTAGCACTATTCAGTTCAATAAATTTAGGTAAAACTTTCTTTAGATGATTAATGTACTTGTAATATGTACATACATATATTCTAATGAAGCCATACATCAAAGGAGAGTACTGGATGATAACTACAATACCACTGTGTCCTGGTAGTTATCATCCAGTCCGAGTAGTTATCATCCAGTCCGAGTAGTTATCATCCATGTCCGGGTAGTTATCATCCAGTGAGAAAAATTTCAAAGGTTAACATAGATTAAATCAATAAAGGTGTTAAATAAGTGTTACAAAGTAACTTGCCTAACTTAAACCTTACAAACAGAGTGTAAAGTGTATAAAGCTAAAAGCACAGTCACAAAGGTAGTTGCACCTGTTTGTAGTACTAAACACATGTTTGTAAATTACTGTAACAAAGGAACAAGTCACACAGGTGGGTAGTCATGGAATAGAAGCCAGTCAGAAGAGGGCCGACACGTTCATGTGAGCCGTAGGTTTTGTACAGGTAAGATTATTTAAAGGGTTGTAAGAGTAAAATACATATCATTCAAAAGTTTGTTTCATGCTTAAATCAATAGCGCGATCAACCCCATCCAACCCCACTGTTTTTATGTCCACTTTGAAATTGAATCACGTGCGCCTACCTTGAGCGGAAAGTCCACCGCGAGGAAGACACCTGTGAAGATACAATACGGTTACACCGATTAGCATGCCTGTTAGCGGGTTCTACAAGCGTCCAAGGAGCTCAGTGCCAACCAAAGAGGGTTCCTTGCTCACTAAATATGCAGAGAAATATGCAATTAAGGTAAATAGATTTAGAAGCGCTTATATCGTGTCAGCCCTCCTCTGGAAGCCAGTTATATCACAGTACACTTGTATGATATCTTAGTTATCATACTCAGTAATAACTAAGATATCATACTCGTACTGTGATATAACTATAACATACATAATCGGTAGAAGCCAAAATTTCCATATCAGCACGCCTCTAATTTTTGTATACACACACTTTGACTACTCGTATACTATTGTAACAGTTCCTAGGATCTTCCAGACGGTTTACATGTCTGAAGGCTGAAAATTCTTACAATTTGCACATGGACAAGGCAGATTTGGCAGACAAGGTACACAGATTATACACATGCTAACACAAATCATCTTGTAGATGGTTTTTCTAGACTTGGCATATTGATACCAAATTTTTATCAGAAGTAAGACCATTATGAATTAAAGAGTACACAACGTGATTCAAATTTAATCAGATCAGACCAGTAGAAAGACCATGTTTGCCATATGAATCTATTGCAAGCTTCATGTCAGCAGTGCTATGGATTTGAGTGTTCACGTGGTCACACAAGATGATAACTTACTAATACATAATACAACTTAAAACCTTTCATTTTGTATGTTTGTGTATGCAAGTGTTATATACGTACACATTACACACCTAATAATATATTATAGTATATTTTAAGTATACACCCAATCAGAGGAGATTATAACAGTCTGACATCTGACATTTTCAGATCAATTCGGCTAAATGTCCGACCACTTTCATATCAACTCTCTAGTCAAATGTACAAGATGTCCAACCAAATTAAGTGACTTTATGGCTTTTATCCGATCATTTGTGTAGAGTTATAATCTCCACTGCACCCAATATAAGGACATGCATACAGCAACTAAAAGGTATGTTTGTGTGTGTAGGTGTTCATTACATATACGTATACAAGTACAATACCAGTGGCATACTGAGATTTTCATAGTTGCCAGGACTACCAAAAGTCATCACCAGGGCAAAATGACTATCAATAAGCTCTCACATATATGTTGGTAGACTCCACGGTTATCTCATAAATTAGCTACGTATATGAAATGAGTATAAAAGTGATACAGTAAAGCTCAATTTAAACTTTACACGCGTGTGCTTGCACATTTAACATGTGTAAAACTTCAAAAACTGGCGTGTGCACGCGCTGTGGCACGCAATTTTGGCATGCGCACGCGGGCCAATGAACACACGCGACGCGAGAAATATACGTCACGAGATCACACTTGGTTTGCCACACTACACATGTGGTGTACGCGACACATGAGAAATGTACGTCACGAGATCACACTTGGTTTGCCACACTACACGTGTGGTGTAACTACAGGTACAGTAGCTGTAAGCAATGAAATGCAACTGTTTTGCAGCTGATCGGCTTCTTTATCTGTTGTGATGAGAATCGCTCGAAAGTCCTAATGAAGGGGCATGTTCATACCAAATATGCTAGGATATCTTCGTGTCATGAGTGGACAAGATCGAGTATTGTACAGCACAAAAACTATCTGCAACTTTGAAAAGTAACTAAACTGTAGATATAGCGATAGCTACTAATGTGTTCACGTTGTCAGTTAGCTATATACAACACATTTAGTATATTGGCATTAATTTGTCACATTCGAGAATTACCGATGATAATCGGTAAAAGACACACACCCAAATATAATCTATAGGCCTTAGCTTTACAGTAAGAAATTGTTTAGCAGCATTTTTGCGTCTTGTGTCTCGATGGGGATCACGCCTTAGGTCAAGAACATGTTCGTAGAGTTTATACCGTTATGCTCGGCTTACAATTCGTAAACACGCCAAGGTGCACGCAAACCAGATTTAGCATGTACGTACCTGACATGCACCCGTGCTTCTGCCACACGTCTAGTGCGTACACAAGTGCTCTGCACGAGAGTTTCTACGTCATCGATCTTGCCAGCGCACGCATGCGAAATGAAAAACGTGTAAAGTACATGCCAAATGCGTTCCTTGTCAATTTTAAATTGAGCTGTACCATACATACACACATTATCTGTAAAAACAAACTATGATGTAATGACTATATTCAACCAGGCCAGTGAGTGACACCTGATCATAAAATGTGACCAGATTTGGATAAACAGGCATAGTTCACACATCCGAATTTGCTCATTCAAAGATTAATTCATAAATATAATTATATATATATGAAACTTGCAGCATTTATTTGCTGATGTTATTATTCCCTTGGTTAAACAACAAATAAAAAATGTATGTAACGAAATGTCTTGAATGTATTGATGCTGAATCAATACCTCAACCTTGAGGTTGTGGCACTGTGATTAAAGGAGTGTTGTGTCCAATAAAGCTAGGTGTAAGTTAATCTTTGTTGGTGTTTATCTTGGTTTGCTTAATCTTTCATTCATATTCTGCCAATTTAAAAATCATAATGAAGTACATTGCAGATATTTGATTTCGCTACTACAGTAATGTTGTCGGACTCGTGTTCAACAGCAGTTGATACAATTCTAATTAACAGCAAAAATTTTACAATGCCAGAGTACAGAGAAGAGGAAGTCAAATAAAGTCAAGACTTGCAAAACTCATTCAAGAAATGATGTGGCCAGAGGGAAATATTGAAGTGCTCAAATATTTAGGATTTGGAAATAATTGATGCAATTTGCCTAGCCAGTGATTTTCACTCTTGGGTGAATAGTAGTCTGCTCCCAGAAGCCCAGGAATATCATCCAAATTTGCCAGCAAAAATTAATGAACGTACAGCCGTTCGGTGGCTCCATTTACTTGGCTTTAAGCCAACAAGCACTAAGAAGGGTGTGTAAATTAATGGCCAAGAGAGAAGTGACGTTGTTGAGTACAGAAAGGTGTATTTAAGGCGACTTGAGGTAATTTCAATTTCTCATCGGCCTCCACCATTATGTGATGATGATACACCTGACGATACCATGGGACCCCATCATAAAGATGCTGTTCTTATCTTTCATGATGAGTGCATTTATCACTCTAATGATGGTCAAGGATGGATGTGGGGAGAAAAAAGGGAAACAGCCAATAAAGCCCAAGGGAGCTGGCAGAGGAACTATGCTAAGAGATTTTGTGGACGAGCATAATGGATTGTAGGGCTTAACTGGTGAAGAATTCTGAACAGGTAAGATGCAATTTCCAGATTTAATAAAGACTGCACGAGTATTACTTAAGTATAGAGCAGAAAGTGAGGGGTATTGGAATAGCGATAAGTTTAAAGCGCAAGTAGGAGATGTTATCAAAATTGCAAAAATTAAGTGTCAACTTGAGTTTTATGATGTATTCTGGTTTTTCGACCAAAGTTCTGGTCACACTGACTTCACAGATGATGCCCTGAATGTTAAAAAGATGAATGTGAAGCCAGGTGAAGCATAGCCAAAATGCTTGATACCATCTGGGGAGGGACGGTGCAAAACATGATGTTTCTAGATGGGACACCAAAAGGCATGAAGCAAATTTTTTGCGAAAGGGGTGTAAATGTATAGGGTGCCGTTTGTACCAAAATTGTAAAAAACACTTGATTTATAAATCATACACTTGATTTACAAAGTAAAGTCTTACTTTATAAATCAATGCACTACTTTATAAATCATATACACATACATTAACATGCTTTATAAACTATACTCATGATTTATAAACTATATATATGATTTATAAACTATGATACTGATTTATAAATTACACACTTTATTTATATACTGTAACACTGATTTATAAACTATGCACGCAATTTATAAACTATACACGTGATTTATAAACTATACACATAATTTATAAAGCATAACACCGATTTATAAACTATGGCATTTTCAGCACACTATATCACGTGATTAAACAAAGTACCGTTGTTCCTTGGTATCGGTATTCAAATTAGTATCAGTATTAAAATTAGTATCGAATTCAGTACTGCACGAGGTGCGCACTAAATCAAAATGTTTTTGGCACGTGAGTGAATCCAAGCACATGGCTGCCGGTGATCCAGCTAATTTGGCGCAAGCTTTGGCCACGATTGCGAGTGCCTTTGCCCAAAATCAGAGCGGCCAAAGCGGGACTGTTGCTCAAACTTCCATGTCCATTACTAATGCCTCTGTAACCCTCGCGGTAAACTCTCCAGTCTCACAGGCTGGTTCCAGCAGCATAAATGCTAGTTCGAATGCAAGACCGTCGTCAAGCAGGTTAGTATTTTTACACGATTGAGATGTTTTAATATATTACCTGAACAGGGACTATTCAGCAGTGCATGTGCTACCCTCTTACTTAAAAGGAGAATAGGTGATGTTGCAGTGAACAGTAACAGGAAAGCCAAAAAACAAAAGTAATTAAGCAGTGGGATAGGGATGTGGTGTGTTTGCGCCCAAGGAAATGTGATGGTGTTATTAGTTTCCAAGAGGGAGATGTCGTACTGATCTTGCTAATTATGGTCTGATTGGGAAGCTGCATATGACATCTGAAATGGATGAAGAAGACGTGGCAAAGGAAATTACATCAATCTTTAAGGGACCCATGAAAGACAATGACAACTTTTGTTTTCAGTACCCTCAATCCACTGGGGGTGGCACTAAATCCCTGACTGTGCCCGCCCAAAGTGCATCTTTTAAATGGACGCCTCTCCAAGTTTCTCGCCTGTCTGGACAGTCAGGAACTGTTTTTATTTTGGCTCAAGATGAGCTTGACTTGAAAGATATCAATGACAAGGTACAGTGTAACACAATCTAAACCTATCGTAGTATGGTATTTACAGTATATAATATTAGTAGGTAATGACTAATTACATACAGGTATCTGTATGCCTGGGTTTAGAAATAACTGAGGTGCTAACTGTGCTGAGGTGCTAACTGTGCTGAGGTGCTAACTGTGTGCCTGGTTTTAGAAGTAGCTACACACAACACCAACCTGTTTTTAATTATTTTCAGATGGAAAAAATTTCAGATGACAGTGATACAGATGACGACAGTAAATTTCCAGTTGGTCTGTTACGGAATACCTATATGTTATATATATAGCTATAATATAATGGTGTCCTGTAGCTTTCTGTTTAGGCTATCGAAAACAAGCAACATGCACCGAACCGAACTTGTACATGCACCGAACCGAAATTGAATAACTCAACTACGTAGTTATGGCTAGCTAGAGCTATATACCCACATGCATGCACGCATCATTAATTATCTAGGATGATTTCGAAGAGATTGAAGTTGAAGAAGTATTGTTCACCACCATCCACTCCGCCACAACCATTTTCTCCACCAGCACCACCATCACCACCATCACCTATCCATAATCCCACGTTATCTATGCCTTCTGCTTCATCACCACAACCAATATCACTCCATGAAGAGACAAATGCTACTCAGTCATCATCTTCTTTGGTGGCATGTACTTCAAGTTACAGGTATAGCTATAATCAGCTAGCTTTAGTCGTAACTAAGAAGCTATACCTAATATAGCTACAGGAATTACACATGCATGCATGCATGCATGCAAGCTATATAACTAACCAAATAGGATCTATATAACCATGAAGCTACTTGTTTTGTTATGTCATTTATAGAGAATACATTAATTTAATTGATTTAACTGGTGATGGTGATATCGTTTCTGATGACTCTGTAGATTTACCACCACCTCCCACTAGCACAGCGAAGTAAGCAATGTATAATATCTGGCTAGCTATTATGTTTAAGAGTATAGCTATAGTTGCTAGTTGGCTTGTAGATAGCTACCTACCTATTTGCTGATGAAGTAGCTAACTCAAACAAACAATTTATTCTGTTTTTTAGTTGTGAAGAAAATGATGGAGTGAATGCTGTTGTCATCAAACATGTTATCCAGCAACATCAAGCTCGAGTTATCAAGTCTAGGGATGACGAAGATGTGCAACCAATACGAATTAGACGATCACATGTGTTTGTTGATGCTTTACGGCAGTTCTCAAAAAAATCTTTTGATGTAGAGAAGATGCTACGAGTGCACTTTGTTGGTGAAGAAGCTGTGGATGCAGGTGGCCCTCGAAGAGAGCTGTTTCATCTCCTTACTCGTGAAATATTTACCACTTCCAATCTGTTTGATGGTTTTCCTAATCATGTCATTCCATGTCATAAAGCTGATGCTGTAGCCAACAACACTTACTATTATGTTGGTAAGATGATCTCTACATGCATAGTTCAAGGTGGAGAAGTTCCTGTTTGCTTTGCCACCAAAGTAGTGGCTGATTATGTGGTATATAATGAAGTCAAAAGTCCTGTATGCTTAGATAATATTCCGTACACCAATGTACGTGAGTGCTTACACAAGGTAATTTGATATAGAATTATCCGTTATACAAAATTAGCTACAACTCCAAGTGAAGTGATCATAAAATTGGTATGTCGTTAAAGGTCCAACAGCAGTTTTATAATATGCATGGACTAACAGAATAACACCAGCTAGCTAGCTATGCCATGTCTGTTATAACTAACCACCTCTTTTTATTATTCTTTAGGTATTATCCGCTACCACCACTGAGCAGTTGCATATGCTATTAGATGAATGCAGTTTTAGATTTGAATGTGGGTACAGCAAACCAACTGCTAAGATCTCCTTAGAAGATAAGGAAGAGATGGTTCGCTACATATGGCTGCACTATGTATTGTTTCAGCCCCACACAGCACTCGAACAATTTAAGAGGCATGCTAGAAACACTGCAGTTTGGACATCTTGTGAAATGTTATCCAAACGAAGTTTGGGGGTTACTAGCTGCCTCTTCTACTTTTAATGTTACACCCCAGTATTTGTGATGCATTTGCAGTGCAATATTCCACGAATGGGTCAAATAACCGCACCAAAGAAGAAGCAATAGTATTCATGTGGTATGACTACATAGCAGACTCTGCAGAACGTGACGACGTAGCTATTGGGGAGATACCGAAGTTTTTAAGTGGCTCCTCTAAAATACCAGCTACAGGATTTGATTCTATACCTAAAATCTCTTTTACAGATCACGATTGCTTACCTGTTGTGTCCACATGTGATATAACTAGGGGAAATGCACGGCATTGAGGGGCGAGCCTGGTGCTTTGATAGATGCATGTATACACTTAGCTATGTACCACTGATGACTTCACATGCAATTTGACATTGTAATAATTATAGCACAGGGAATAAAACATGTACAGTTCAGTCTCAGTGTAGCTATCTAATTGATGGTCCTAAAAATTTGTACCGGTACGTATTTCATGAAAACTATAGCCGGATATTAATTACATTAAAGTAAAGTAATTACAGCGGATTGAAATAACATATGTAATAATATCAATTGATCGCAAAAGGTATCACAAGCATGCATAATAAGCAAGTCACAGGTGGTATCAGCTATTACTATGATAAAGAAAAGAGACGTAGTGAGGCCCAGTGGCTTTTAAGGAAGATCTTAGCTATATCTTTTATAAACAATATCTAATAGTCATCTATCTTTTATATTGTAGAAAATTATGTAGCTGGCTATAGGGTGGCAAGGCAGCTGATACTATACTTCAATGTATCTACGTATCTAGCCATTCAGTGCTATATGCAATCCTAACATTAAATGATCAGCTTTACTATTGCTTACTAGGCTTTGAGTAGAAAGTTGTATTCACACATTGTGGTTAATAAATTATGGTTAGCACTTGAATGGTATATACACGCCTATGGTTAGCATTTAATGATTCGCGTGCTATGGTTAGCACTCCACGTGTTTTATGTAATGCTTGTAATGTTTCATGTAATGTTGGTTTGCACTTAAACGGCTTTCAGCCATATAAAGGGATTGTAGACGTATCAAGCATACAAGCAAGAAGACAGATTTCACTGTTGATCCCATATGGTGGGGCTCGCCCCAACAATCACCTTCCCAAGAAAGATGGGAACACTTGATATTGAAGCATTTAGAGAGAAGATGGAGTTTTGTATTTTAGGGTCCCATGGGTTTGGTGCTGTTTAAACTGTAGACGTATTAGCTATGTAGCTAACCATTATGATGTATTGACTACCTATAGATCTGTTTGTTATTATAGCTTGAAATTAATGTAGCAGTTTTTCATGTAAATAAGCTAGTGAAGTTGACAGTTATTACAACCATTTTGCAAATGTTGGCCTATTATTTGTATACATGCACAGTAAAATTGTTTACCAAGTCTATGTAATCAGACATTGGATCAACTGACTGCAATTCCATGTAGAGTTGATGGCATGGTACAAACTTATTGCTTGGAACCTCCACTGACTCCATTTCTTCTGGTAATGTATCTTCAGAGGATGAAGGCATTGGTTGCTCGTGATTCTCGTGATGTGGTGCACTCTCATATTGATCGCTTGCAGTGAAACCCTCCACAAACAGTTGTAGTGGTGTTAAATTACCTTCTGTTGATAAAGGGTGACAGTTCCAACTACCCTGAAAATCCCCTAAGCACTTATTGATTCGTGGTATAAATATGTAATTTAAACAAAATATATCCACTTCATTCATTGGATCAAGCAAATTCTGTGTCTCTAAATTGCTAAAAGCCATAATAAATGAATTTGATACACAGCGAGTCATGTCTCGCCACATCCTTTCAATCCTTTCATTGTGAACCGAGCTCCCAGCTATGATGCATGAAGGATTATTATTGTGCATTGACAGCATGGACCTCCATACTTCAATATTCTCTCCACCATGGTCTGAACGCACACAAACAGGTCTATCATATACTGACATACCTTCTGTAAATCCATCCAACACTGTCATTGCACTGTTGCTGTTGTTTGCACACTTAATATATGTGATGCAACGAGAAAATCCATCAACACCAGCATGAATAACTAACCGCCAACGAATCATTTTATGGTTTCCGTCGATATGCCAAACAGCATTTGGATGTGGATTTGTGTACACTCTACAGCTTATAACGGATGATTGCCTTTGAACAGTGTTGGAATGATCAACACAATGTATGGCTAAACGTAATTTGGCTCTAGGAACTTTAATACCCTTGTGTAACAACACTTCCCCACAATTAGGGCTTTCTACTTTAATTTTCCTTAGTATTTCATCTAGTTCAGACTGTGATATATCAGTAAATCTATTTGGATCTATATCAAACTCCCTCAAACGACGATATAATGTATTGCGAGAAATTCCGAGAATATCGGCTATCTTACTCCAAGAATAGTTCAATTGGCTTAAAGACAGGATATCTTCTTCTGAAACATCAATAGAAGGTCTACCTACGCTGTCACTAGAACACTAACTTGAACCGCCAGTCACCATGAATACTTCAGTAGGGCGCTTATCTTGGATCAATTATAGGCACCCACTATTGATAAGTGCCCTGTAATGAAAACATGATTACACCTCAGATTACACAGTGCGATTTATAAAGTAGAGTGATAGTTTATAAATCAGTATTGTGATAAAAACATCATGATCATGGTTTATAAAGTATCTATGTAGTATATAAATCACGCATATAATTTACAAAGTAATGTTACGATTTACAAAGTAGTGCTGTCATATATAAAATAGTGCTTTATTTTATAAATCACGTTGTGACTTAGTAAACTAATATCATGATTGATAAAGTAGTGTTATAGTTTGTAAATCGCTTGAATGATTTAGGTAAACTATTACCTTGATTTATAAAGTATTGTTATGATTTATAAAGTAGTATTATGATTTATAATTAACATTATGATTTATAAATTAGTGTTAAATAACACATTTTGGGACAAACGGCGCCCCATATAAATGTAACTAAAATGAAAGGTGATGAAATGAGAGTGAACTTACAAGGCATGCATGACTTTAAATACAAGAAGACCAGGGTTGAGAAATTGTTGATGGACCATAGTTTTAGGGGGTATTTTATTCCAAAGTTCCATTGTGAACTGAACCCAATAAAAAGAATATGGCAGAAAGTAAAAGATACATTAGGGAGAATTGTAATTACACATTTAATACTCTGGAAACCACCATAGGACCATCATTAGATAGAATTAGTGTAGAACTAATTCGAAAATACTTCAGAAAAATGAGAGAATTTTTAGCTGCCTATAGAGATGAGGTAACCATGGGACCAGATATGCAAAATGCACTGAAAGAATATAAATCACATCGTAACATTCATGTAATGGAAAGTTCGGTATAAACTTCTTGTAACGCTTTGTAATAAATTTGTAATAACATTTATATAATTAACATTTTTTTTACTTTTTTTCTGTAAATCTTTTACTTACTTGTAACACTTTTTGCATACCAAATTTATATTTTGACTTCTGGTGGATTATGTAACATTGATAAAATGACATCTATCTTATAATTGTAGTGGAAATCGTTAAATCTTTTTCTGTACAGACTTTAAGAGTTGTATGATTGTTACTCACTAAGAATCACAAGTTATTATTGCAAGGTCTGCAGGGAGAAACACAAAATATATGTAGATAAATACACTAACGAACATATTACATTTCGGAATGCTCGGATCACATATCAACGTGTTTGGCCTAGTTTTCCATATTTCAGAAAATTTTGTAGGACGATAAAAATAACCAATGGTAGGGCAGTGACATCACCTCTGCTGCCATATAAATACTTCCATGTGCTCACGCTTATCGGCCTTTTTTCTTTGCTTCAGCAAAACAAGTAGTACGATGTCAAGTGTAAGCAAGCATGCATAGTTTAACAGGATGTCAAATTACGTATTTTGTTTTCATACTTCATAAACTTAAATGGCTTCGTCGTGTAAACAATACAGGCACAATGCCCCTTTTAGGTATTTTTGAAAGGTATAAAATATAGTGTTTTTAGTGGATCAGGAAAAACTTGTGACAGTGGTTCCTTCTCTAATCCCAACTTAATGACAATTCTTGAAGTACATGATTATGACCAGCTAACAATTCATATAAAAGTGTAGGCCATACTGGATTGTTAAAAGTTTCTCAAACACTGATCACATGCATAAGCAAAAGTCAATTTGTTAACACACTAATATTGTAGAAATTAATTTAGAAAGTATTTCATAGTTGAATGGCTTCTTACCATATCATAGCAATATTGATGTAGACAGAAAGGTTGGTACAAACACAAACTATAGTTAAGGCAAATTATGAAGAAAATTTGTGGATCAATGAAGGTTGTTCACTTACCTCATATCAAGACTCACGATAGTGAGTTGCGAGGCAAAGAAGAAGCGCAGCAACACGACCACTGAGTGAGTTATTTACACGTAGCACCGCCCTAAAACTCACAAACACTCTAGCTAAGCCACCATTAAAGCTATCGCTTAGTTATTACCGACCCACAACATTCTTACTATATAGAATTAACAAACCGAGAATGGAGGAAATAGGCGCCACCATTCCTAAGTACCAGCCATTGCGAGTTTTATGGCTACTGTTGTGCGACTACGCATGACGAATCATCCTTTCCCGCCCAATTCACCCATTTACTAGACAATTAGTACCTTCATTGTTTGAAGAATCAATATCCCGAAGTTGACAGACATCGATTCAACCATTCTTCTGATACAGCCTTATAAGTGCCTTCCTGTCACCACGTGGTGTGCAGGACTGCGGTCTTACGTAATTAGAGAGCCATAAATATACGCAATTATACAGGACCAGCAGCCATTTCGCTAATCCAAGCAACAAGATTCGACATTGTGTATGCATATCCATATGGCAACCGAGAACATTGGTGCGGAGACCGCATTTGTAGTCCTCAGTCTTCTTACCATCATCAATAATACATCAACTGCTACCATTACTGAAGTTACTCCCGGCCCGAGTACTACTCGACCACTTACGAGGGAGGACATCCCCGCTATGGTGAAGGCTGTGGTGGATGAGCTGAAGCCAACCATGGATGGTACAGAAACACCCGGCAAACCCCCTTCCAACTTCATTGCCACTAGATCCGTTGGAGATGCAAAGAACTGACAGTTTCAACAATGAAAACGTATCGGGCTGCATGGCCACCGGCGATATTCTTCATTTTGCACTAGAGCACAAGTAACTCCTCTCCCTACAACAGAACATATCCTCATACTGTTTACTGCTCATTTAGCAAAAGAGGGCTTCTCACACCAAACAATCAAAGTATACCTCTCAGCAATACGAAACCTCCATGTTACTACAGGACTCTATAACGAATTTGCAATAGCCCTTACTCCCCGCCTTAAACTGATGTTGAAGGGCATCAAGAATAAATAATAGATAGTAAAATGCCATTCACAAATAATAAAATGATGAAACTAATCCTATTTTAACCACTAACAAATTGAAGAACTAGCGAAATTGATGTACTGAGACCAGTACAGCTACTACATTGAAAAACGTGCCACTGCATATTGTTGGCTGTTTGGATAGTAAACGAGTAGTGTGTGCCGCATTTTTGGACCTGCATAAGGCTTTCGATTCTCTTGACAATTGCTTGCTTTTACACAGACTTCAGGACCTGGAAGTTGGTTCTAATGTATTACGATGGTTTCAAAATTATTTAAGTGGTCGATGGCACAGAGTGAAGCGGTCTGATGCTTTTTCTGACTGGGTGGAAATGCAGGGTGGAATACCTCAGGGAAGTGCTCTGGGTCCGCTCTTGTTTTTGGTTTATATGAATTCATTGCCTTCTCAGGTGACTCAGGGTTTGCTTTTGCAGTATGCGGACGATACCACACTGATTTGTAATGGCTCTTCCCCTGATATTGTTGCCACCATGATGTCCACACAATTGTCACGCATTCAATCCTGGATTGACAGGAGTAGAATGAAGTTAAATTTCACAAAATCTAGTGTCCTGTGGTTTTCAGTTAAAGCCTCAAAGAAGTTTACTTTTCCACCTGTTACTGTGAACAATACAGTTTTACCTGTGGTCACTCAACAGAAGTACCTTGGATTAGTTTTTGATAGTCAGCTCTCTTGGAGCTCACATGTATCAGGTGTGTGCAAGAAGATGTCATACTATCTCTATCTGTTGAACTCTCATCGTCATGTGATGCTATCATGAAATTACTTTTGGACTCTTTAGTGTTATCACATATACACTATGCGTTACCTGTGTGGGGACCACCTTTAAGTGCACAATTGTTGTGCCGCTTGAAAAGGATGCTAAATAGGGCAGTTCGTCTTGCATTTTCATTGCAAAAATTTGACCATGTCTCTTGCTATTATACAAAATTACATTGGCTCCCTTTAGACCAGCTTATTGAATGTCGTTCTCTATGCTCAATGTATAGAGTTTCATCAGAGACGTTGCATCCTACTTGAGCCACCGCTACAGTTTGGGCGATCTCATTCCTACAGTACTAGAACATCTTCATCATTTGAAAGGATTGTTCACTGCAACTTGAATTTCTCACAAAAATTTTTTCGTTCTAGAGTGACTCTTTGGACTCTTTGCCATCCGGGTTCGCTAATCCTCCCTTCAGCACTTTTGTTGATGCAGTTACATCACACTTGGAACATTGTGACACCCTTGTTGGTACTTGATTTTTTTGTTAGTTTTGTTTGTTGTGTTGTAGCTAGTTACGTGTATGTTTTTGTATTTAATATAGGTATTGTATACATTGTTGTACTTACGTAATATAATTAATGTGTATGCGGATGTTGTATTTTGTGTGTGTTGTATTGTATTTTCACTCTGGCAAGGAAGAACGGCTCCTGCCGATTGCCGGAGTTTAAACTATAAGTCAAATCAATCAAATCAAGGAAGAATGGAGAATTAGTGAAAGACTGTTTCGACTTAAATAGTTTCTTCAATGGTGCCTCTCCAAACCACTATCTCGGCCGTTTGCTAGGGCCAAATGTCGGTGGCATCAAAAGAATGCCAACTCATCAGTGACGTTGCATGTCTCAGTAGTGATGTTTACATTTTATCACCTCCAGAATCTTGGAGATGTCAGAACAACTCGGCCTAGCAAACCATACCAGACCCTTTTTTCGTGTGGGCACCTATAGAGCGGTTTCACATTTTTAGGCGCTTAATTTACGTGTGGCAGAAACGTGTGGCATGGCGGTTTCTATGCGTTCTGAGGGACGGTCCGAATGGTTTTTACAATTAAGTGCCGAAGATAAGAAACGTTACACCGCCAAGTTATCATTGGTAGAAGGAACAGATCCATACGTTTTGTCTAACAACGAATTCTCCGAAGACACGGTGCATCTTCCATCACTAAGGTAAGTGATTTTAAAATATCTAGTTAGCTAACTTGCCATCAAGCATAAAGCCTATCAGCTGATTTACCTTTATGGCATGAAAAGCCTTACAAAAGCTAGCCGCAACTACACAGAACATGTACATGAACATGAACATGCATTCTTGAATTACATAATTATTTAATTTAATGTAGACTATTGTCTTGTTTATAGTTATGCTGATATTGTGGTGTATTTACTTTACACTACAAGTTTTGTCACCTTGGAAGAGGTTAAGAACTTCAAATCGCTACAAAGCTACAAGTACTTCACAGCAGGTTGGGTAATTGATCATAGATGGAAAGTATTTAATGAAGCATGTTTGATTGTCGGGAAGGTCAATCATAGTTATGCAATGTCATCTACACCGCTAAACCCTTGGGTTATTGTGAAGAATAGTGGTACAGTTTTTCCAGACTGCCATCATCCCTGAAATCCTTGGAATCCTTGGAAAGTGGTACTCAAGAGAAAGTTCCCTGTGCATACCCTGCATAGAAAGTATTGCAGATGAAGAAGAAGACAGTGGTAAGTGGTGTTACTGTCAAGAGCCTTTGGGAGGAGCTATGATAGGATGTGACAATCCATCTTGCCCTATTAAATGGTTCTACAAATCCTGTTTGAGGATGAACTCTGACCCAGAAGGAAAATGGATTTGTCCTACCTGTCACCGATTACCTAAGCGAAGATAAATATTTATGTGCTATTATAACTGTAAATTAGTAGAGTATACAATATACATGTCATTATTCAAAAGGTATTATTCCTTCACAAAGGTTAATAAGTCCACAACACACTGTCACAACAGCATCCAAAATCACTACATTCCCTTCCCCTTTATGTTGAAACAGTTCTTTTGACAGGACACCAGTTGCACTCATAATAGAGTATCGCTGACGTACTGCTCCAATTACACGCTCCACGTGTATGCGGACATTGGCTATGCTTCGCATTTTCTCTACCTCTAATGGTGATAACTGACTCTTCCCTCGTGTAAAGCTTGGAATATGTAGAGAGGCACCGACTGAGCCAGGACACTCTTCTACATTAAACCCTCTGTCTGCAAGGATTACATCACCACGTCTCAGCTGCTTCAGAAATCCACTATGCTCAGTAATGTGCTTATCAGAAGTACGGCCACCCCATCCCTTTGATATAAAAGTTATAACACCTTGCGGGCTAATACAAATCAAGTATTTTGCAGTATTATAATGTTTATACTGGGACCACGTACAAGCTTTAACAAGGAGACTTGATGGCTTCTCTATAAAAAGTTCAAAGCAATCAATTATACCTGTCACCTTTAATCCATAGTTCACTCTAAAACAAAACGGCATTGTCCTCTGTAAGGCCTCACGACTTGGCCATTGTATGAGATGTGGTCCCAGTTTATGATACATTGCAACGATCCATTTCTTAAATACTCGACACACAGTAGCTGAAGAAACTTGATATCTAAAGGCCAAATCTTGATTAGGAGGATTTAATCGCAGTTTCATTAAGGTTAATATGAATGAATCAAAAGGGCTGAGTTTACTGTTTGTTGAGAAAGATAGTGCTTTGATAACAAACTCAAACAGTGCTAACAGTATGGTAAAGTGAGGAATCCCTGTGTAAAAGACTAATATCTTTTTGTCTTCCTGTAGCTGTTCTCTAGTTGGATGGCCACTATTAACTACTTCCTGTCTGCTCTGGTTATCCAATTGTAATGCAGTGATTTCCGTCATAGTTAGCTCAGTCTGCATACTGATAGTCCTCTTCGTTCCAGCACAAACTACACTATCTATGGGTTCATCACTATCTGCTTCTGGACCACTACTGCTACTAGCTTCAGCTTCTCTACTTACACGTCTCCGCTTTGCTGCACTCCACCTTTCAACATCTCTTTCAACTCTCTGCTTCACTTCTTGTGCAGTAAAGGAAAATAAACTCGGGCAATATGATGGTGAATCTTTATCATCACTTTTTTGTCCTGAAATAAATAAATATTGTACGTTATCGCCTAAAGTAATACCATGCATGTAATATTTAATTGGTAGTACAAGAGTGCTTGTAAACATGAAAGTTTTCTTGTAGACTTTTTTGATAGTGCTTGTAAACACTACAACCGCTACATGCATGCCATAGCTACATGGCTTCATGTGCTACTTACCTCCAGTAAAATGAACACTGCATATAGCTGCATCAGGAGGAGGATTGAAGTCTTTCCTTCGCATGGCGGCCAACCACAGCCTGCGTTTATAGGGTTTTACTGGGATTCTGTAAAACTTTATTCCTTTAGAACGATTTTCCTTAGTATCTCTATTTGTACACCCTATCGCCGAGCAGGACCTCACCATTTCTAACTACTGTTGCTACCGCCACACGCTTCTTGCCACACGTTTCAAATTAACGCCGCAGTTGTGACGTCACTTGAAACCGCTCTATACTGCAAGCGATAGCGCCCTGCGCGAAAAAAGCGGTCTGGCTACGCGAGACTAGTTGAGCACGTACTGAAACAGCTCTTATACTGTAAATTATATCGGTGCCAGACCAGCTAAGTAGTCTCGTGAACCAGCCCCTTCCCTTCTAAATATACAAGAAAAATGAGGCTGGTTCACGAAACTACCAGCTAAGATTTTCGAGCACATCACCTTGGCCATTAACGGGGAAAAAGCGAGGAAAAAGCGGTCAGTTCGCCGAGACTAAACCAAGAAACACATACATTAGATACTGGGTATAATATCAAACAAACAGAGCTACTGCTTACCTTTGAAATCTCAAGCGGTCTGTTCGCCCATAGATACACTAACCTATGGTTCGCCGAAACTAAACCATGGAACACATACATTAGGTACTGGATATAATGTCAAACAAACAGTGGTACTACTTATACCTTTGAAATCTCAAGCTACAGCACAGTCAATCAGTACAGAGGGAGGTACAGAGAGCTCACCAAAATGAGGGGAGCACACGTGAGATCCAGTATTTATTTTAGGGGCGCTTATTGCTATCCTCTTGTAGGGCCTCGTGTTGGCCTCGTGTTGGGCCTTGTGTCAGTGTGATGACAAATAAGTAAGCAAGTTGCATTAAAACTACATTGTAAATTATATTGTTTGTTTTTAGACGATATATTAATGAATAAAAGGGGCTATTTTCTTCCGGTCTCGGATTTCCCAGCTACAATCACGTGAGAGCACATTTGCAAAGAATATGATTTACTGCATATAACTTATTAGACTAACTCTAGTTGTACTTACAGATATTATGTGATGATTGTATATTAAACACAATACCATCATTCTGTCCATCAGGTCATTTTAAGGGTGCAGCTAATTGATTATTAGTCTGGCATTGCCGACCCTTTTACGCCGCTCGCTTTTTTGTTTTGATTACTTGGCGGCGCTCGCTGTAAAAGGGTCTGGTCACATCCGTAAATTGAACTTGTGCAGCTGGGATGTAACTGAATTTATTAAAATATCGTGGGTCATTACGCATGACGTCAAGCAGAGGATGATGGTATTTAAAGGCATTACCACTAGAATAATAGATGGCGCTCTCCTGTGGGTTAACTCATCAAAAACCAAAGGTAGACAAGCATAACAAAGTGTTTTCCCAAAGCCAGTAGGCAAAACAGCAAATACATCTTTACCACATACGAACTCCATAATAACTTTTAATTGCTCTGGCTTCAACTGTGAGTAACCCAGTTTCTGAATAATGCGTGTAATCGCCTTTTCTGCCGTCTCTTCATCAATCCTTGCACAACGAACCGCCATTTTTATATACGTCACGCGCCAAAATGCAATTAAATGAAATACTGCGATCTGATTGGTGCTGCAACTATTGTTGCAGCTCACACAAGTTCAGTTTATGGATGTGACCATACCCTTTTACAGCAAGCGCCGCCAAATAATCAAAAAAAACGAGTGGCGTAAAAGGGTCGGCAACGCCAGACTAATTGATTATATAGTGACTGTATACATATTAATTAAATATATTGTACATTCCTGTAAAGACCAGTGATAGCAAATATCATTAGGGCATGCGCTAAATGGAAAGATTGTGGCTAGATGGCAATAAATACTGGAGCTGTTGTTGTGTATACATCTGTGTGTGTGTGTGTGTGTGTGTGTGTGTGTGTGTGTGTGTGTGTGTGTGTGTGTGTGTGTGTGTGTGTGTGTGTGTGTGTGTGTGTGTGTGTGTGTGTGTGTGTGTGTGTGTGTGTGTGTGTGTGTGTGTGTGTGTGTGTGTGTGTGTGTGTGTGTGTGTGTGTGTGTGTGCATTGTGTTTATAAACTGAACCATATGCTCTGTAAGTATCATGTTTACATAGTTGCCTTCTGTTTTGATAAGCACTGTGAGTGCTGTCCAGCATTGGTTTACTGTATGGGACTCGTGGCTAGTACGTTATGTACATCAGTGGTGAGTTCCGTTGTGTTTGTATGACTGTTTGTGTAATTGTATTTGTCTCAGTCAAAACTTCATGTGTCATATCAGGGAGGGGGTCATGAATAGTATTGTAGTACAGTGGAGATTATATTTGGTGATGGGTGATCTGACAAATGTCAGACAAGTGTGGAGGTTGAGCTAACATTATTGTTTTGATCTAACATAATACCTGGAAGTAATAAAATAAACCACATTCCAATGTGAAAGAGACTTCATGGGTTGGCACCATGTAGTATCTCCTAGCAACCAGGTGTAATGTTTTTATGGGATACATAAACACATACTATGGTATAAGTAAGTCCCTCCTAGCTTGTTTATCTCCTAGCAACAACTAATTGTTTTGTGTTAGCTACAAATCCCATTCACTCAAGCATAAATAATACTAAACATGTTATGTAATCATGCTTAATATGTTATGTAAGCATGCCTTGTGGGCACCCATGATTACTGGCTTGTGTGGATATGTATACACCTGCCTATCTCCTCTCTCTAACTAAGAGAACCCTATTACTTAGTATGTACATACCATATAGGTGATGTAGCTGCCACAGTGCAGATCACTTGCTAGAGAGGGTAATGTTATCCTGACAAGCCACCTGATGCACACAGCTTCTCACCCTTCTTATATTTTGTAATGCCTCTAACAGAAAATGTGTGTCTTTCTTATTAATTCCTCCCATGGCCATGTACTTTTCTGACATCTTAACTGGCCGCAGGCAAGTAGCAGTAAAGGTACGGGCAATCACCACTATATCTCCTTGTCGAAACTGATAAGTTTTGCTTTGACGGATGGCTACTGTAACCTCATCAAAACTTAGGTCTATTGGATGTAACTTTGCTAGTTCATTAAAACGCAAAAACTCTGCGAATGCCAACAGACAGCTTGCAGCTAGCCGTACATTAGATAGTGCATCCTATTTGTTGCATCTTCTACCATAGCTGCCAGTATCTCTGGCTCTTTCTTAACTGTAGGCTTGGCTAGCAACTGCCGTAGACCTTCCAACACAGTAGTCACAAATGGGGTATCTGCAGGATTTGGGATTCCAGCAGCACTGTGCAGCCATGTACGGCTTCCTCTGCAACAGCTATGGATTTAATAAATTCCGCAATATGCAGTAGGTAAAGGACTAGATGACTACTGTCAACCGGAAAGGGATTAAGATTATGCTGAGTGGCCCAAAGGCTCCAACGCCTGAACACTCCTAGATATTTCTTTGTGGTGCTATTAGTCCTACTCTGCAAAACTGTTTCTGGTAAACCAGCAGCTAGCCTCTGTAACTCTGGATCCTCCAGATCAGCCAATAATGGCCAAACTCCATGTGCGGCAAATATCTACTTCTATCTCACTGAAGCCAAAGACTTTGACAGGAGGTTATATCAGTTATACCAAGGTGGATAACTAGTTATCCACCCTAACCACAGGGTGGATAACTAAGTCACACTTCCTTAGTGATACACTTTAACACAAAATAAAGTATTTTGCGTAGACGGATCAAAGGGCAAAAGTGTACTTTATATTCCACTAGCAAATGTACCTGCCCTATCGTGCAGGTGTAGCTAAATGCATGCTGTGCAAGGCAGCTATACAGCAGATGACAGGGCTCCCTGATGCCTTAAGTCTGTCAATTCTATAAGTATGATAAAAGCACTAAGTCTCCGGCCAATGCCTACTTATACCTGGTGTCCTGTGTCTCTAGTCTGCTTAGCCTGCATGGCCTACAGCTTAGCTGCCACTTAGCATCTTGAGCCTTTTCCTAAGCCAAGACATAGCTATGTACATGGTCAGCAATGCATACAGTGTCCTACACATAATGTCTCTCTAGTAATCTCAGTCTTATGCATATGTCAATCTAGTCTACTCAGCCTTACTGCCTAGTCTGTTATGCCTATTAGCTATGTCTGCCCTGTCGTACAGGTGTAGCTATAAATGCATACTATATGCATGGTATAACTATAGATCATATAACAGGACTCGCTTGTCCGTCAGTTATAAGCCTGCTACCTATTCTCCTATACCAATATATACCTACCTAACCTACCTATAGTCTCCTAAACCTACCTATATAGACTCCTATACCTACCTAGTACTCCTATTAGGTATAGTCTCTTATGCCTTCATAGTCTCTGCATGCCTATACATATATAACTACGTATACTAAGTCTCCTATGTCTACCTAGTCTCCTATTATAATGCCTATAGTCTCCTATGCATACCTAGTTTCCTTGCCTATACCTACTTTGTTTTACACTCTAGCTCACATCTGGTTATGATAATGACAATAGCTTGTCTGTTTACAGTAAGGTTTCATTGTTTATTTAACACCTTTGTAGTTATTTAACACCTTAATTGAGTAGGCTGTACCAGCTAATAAAAGCTTAATCGACTGTTAGCCAATTGACTGTTAGCCAATTGACTGTATAATGGCGATAGAGCTACAGCAAAGGGACTTGTCTGCCTGTTGCATTCCTGTTCTTACTTTCGCATGTTGAGCACTGATCAATTCGTTTTCGACGGACACGCCCACTTATCGAGTCAAAACGTTTACCCTTGTCATAGAGTGTTTTCATTGCGTGAGCAAAATTGCGTAATTCACCGGAAGCCGCCATATTGGTGCACAGGTTGAATGGAGCGAATTCTGATTTTAGAATGTCTTGTCCTCCTATGCTGAAAATCTGACACACGAAGCAAGATGTCGATACTTAGACAAATTGGCAGTTATTGATGGAATTGATCCTATGCATGACAGCGTGTTTGGCGAGCCAAGTGACAAAACACCACCGGTCGATGCCTGTGATTT
Source organism: Spongia lamella (assembly GCA_963930835.1). Taxonomy (NCBI): domain Eukaryota; kingdom Metazoa; phylum Porifera; class Demospongiae; order Dictyoceratida; family Spongiidae; genus Spongia; species Spongia lamella. Next base: position 21,143,475 of record OZ005746.1, on the reverse strand, counting down.
GCTGTCATATTTGGTTGTTCAAACAAGTTTTGTTACTGCTAAGCAGTTTAAAGCAAGGAAAGGACTAGAAGCGTACAATCAGTTTGTTTGTGGATGGGTAAAAGAAGTTTCTACCCGTAAAATTGCTGAAAAGTATGTCGTGTCTAGCCGGGTAAGTATTCTTAGTAAGCTGAAGTAGTTGTTTATTGAATGTGCATTTAATAGGTACGTCATTCTCAACGTTTAAATGAGACTCCTTTAAAATGCTGGATTATTATAGAAGAAACAGGTGAAGTGTGTTGTGCACACTGTAACTGTATGGCTGGCCTTGGAGAAACTTGTACCCATATTGCAGCTGTATTGTTCTATTTGGAGACCCTGTACAGAATTGAAGAAGTCCAAACTTGCACTCAGCAACAGTGTGAGTGGATAATACCTGCATCATTGAAATCAGTTGACTACTTACCAATTAAAGACATTGACTTTACATCTGCTCGCGGAAAGAAAAGAAAACTGGATGATACAATAGACATTTCGGAGACCACGAAGGAAGTAAGCGTATTGAGTCTGAGCAGTAAGCCAACTAACATTGAAATGGAACAACTTTTTGCCGATTTAAATCTCTGTGGAACAAAACCAGCCATTTTATCATTAATTCCTAAATACTCTGACAACTATATCCCAAAGCTATCACTTTCCACTTTCCCCCAACCTCTAACAAGTCTTTATCAGTCAAACTACATGAAACTAGAATATCATGATTTATTAAATGTATGTGAAAATATATCTCTAGAGTTCACTGGTGAAATGGCCAAATCAGTTGAATCAGAAACAAGGTTACAAAGCAAATCCAAGCTCTGGTTTAAGTATCGGGCAGGAAGAGTTACTGCCTCTCGAATGAAAGCAGTGTGCCGGACAGACATCACTAATCCTTCTCAGAGTTTGGTAAAGAGTATCTGTTATCCAGAAGCCTTCTCATTTACCAGTAAGCAAACTGAATGGGGATGTAAACATGAAAAGCAAGCACAGGAGAAGTATGAGAAGGTTACTAAGCCAAGTCATAGTAACCTTCAGATATCAGAAAATGGTTTGTTTATCAATCCTCAGTGGCCATTTATTGGGGCTTCACCAGATGGCGTCATCACTTGTGAATGCTGCACAAAGGGTGTCCTGGAAATTAAGTGTCCATATTGTCACCGTGAAGAGAGCATTAAATCAGCGGCTGCTAACAGTAATAATTTTTGCTTAGTAGAACAGGAAAATTCACTCTACTTGGATCATTCCCATGCATATTTCTATCAAGTGCAGACACAGCTTTTTGTATGTGACGTTGAATACTGTGACTTCTGCATGTGTACTTTTGCCTCAGATCAGGATGAGTCTACATTGCACATAGAGCGCATTTACAAAGATGAAACTTTTTGGGATGAATGTCTAGCAAAGGCAAAGCAGTTTTTCATGACATGCTTACTTCCAGAACTATTGGGAAAATGGTATACACGCCCTACTGTGCCACAACGTGACAACAGTCAATGTGAGCGGGCAGAACAAAGTTCAAATTCTGACCAATCCAACAATATGGATCAACTTCAGCAAATACAACAGAATCAAGGAACTTTCTGCTACTGTCATGGCCCAGATACAGGAACAATGATTGGGTGTGACAATAAAGACTGCTCTATTCAGTGGTTCCACATTAAATGTCTGAGAATAAAAGAATCATGTATCCCAAAGGGTAAATGGTACTGTCCGGACTGCCAAAAGCTACCTAAATTTGGTAAAGGTAAAGGAAAAGGTACAGCAAGAAAGAAATTTTAACAATACATGTTATGTATACATACCTATTAGTAGCTAATATTGAATAATTATTATTGAATTTCAGTTTGTTTGTACATGTTTGTTCTTTAAGTCAATGTTACAATTGTTAGTCAAAAGGAATAACAGAATCGCACAAGTTGTTCAAAGCACAGCACACACGAATCATGCGATCGATAAGTGGTATTTCTTCACCTTTTCTGCTACTGAGAAAGTCTATTGGTACTGTGCCTTGCAAAATTGTGTATCTTTGTCGAACAGATCCAATAACACGTTCAACGTGGATTCTTACATTTGCAATTGTTCTGGTATTCTCTACTTCCAGAGCTGACAGCTGTTGCTTGCCCTTCGTAAAAGCAGGAATATGAAGTTGTGCCTGCATCATTCCAACTGCCTCTGCAATATCAAATCCTCTGTCCGCTAAGACTACATCCCCTGGTAATAGTTTCGATAAAATCCCACAGTGCTGTGTTATATGCTTATCGCTTGCACGACCCCCCCAACTTTCTGACACAAATGATATTACTCCTTGAGGTGTGATTCCCAGTAGTACTTTAGCGGTGTTTTTATGTTTATAATTTGACCATGTACTTGCTCGTGCAGATAAATTGGAAGGTCGATCAACAAATATCTCAAAGCAATCGATTATGACTACTACTTTCTTTCCAAAAGATTCTTGGAAACAAACAGGCATGGTTTTTTGAAGGACATCACGATCAGGCCAAATTATCAAAGGTTGCAGTTGGGTATCCATTTGTTTCAGCCACTTTGATAATATTCTGGAAACAGTAGATGGTGATACACCAAATCGATATGCTAAATCTTCAATGGGGCTGTTAAGCCTAAGTTTTAACAATGTACACATTAATTCTTGAAATGGTGACAATTTAGTACTACTGTCAGACGACAAAGTTCTGGAAACGTGATCAAAAACGGCTTTCACAATTTTTATATTTGGCATTCCAGTGTAGAACCTGACCATCTCATCATTGACAAGGCTTTCCTCACTAAATGCAACTGGTGGCAGCTTTTCTGCCAAAACTCTTGTGTTGCTTTTACTCACTATTAGTTCTCTTTCCAAAGCCTCAACTTTACTTGAACATGAGCACACTGCAATTTCTTCTGTGACAGATTTGGGCTTGAAATATTGCCAAGCAATTTCGATTTGTTCTGTTACAATTACTTTGACTTCCTCTTTGATGATTAAATCAGTTTCACTGGCAACAACATCTGGAAGCAGTTCATACACTTCTTGGATATAAGCTCTTCGTTGTTCTCGTTCTTGAGCTCTTTCCCATCTTTCTACAATCACGTTTGAGTTAGTTTGACAACTGCTGGATTTATCGTGACCAAGATTCATAGTCGGCAGCCAATTTGGATTAGTTGTATCATAAAGATCGGCCGGCCAATTTGAAACAAAATGCAACGAACATATCCTGTATTTATGAAGTTCATTTACATCGATATCTTCTCGTGAAATAGCAGCCAAATATCCATCCCTTCGCTTTTTTCTGAGTTCAAAATCTTCTTTTCCCTCACGGTCATGCACAGCAGGGAGCCTATGAAAAGAAACATCTTTGTCACGCTCAGAACGCTTGGAGCAGCCGATCACAACACACAACACCATTGTAACCTGTGCACCAATATGGCGGCTTCCGGTGAATTACGCAATTTTGCTCACGCGATGAAAACACTCTATAGTGCCTGCTGCTGCTACTGAGGGCTTTAGACACTTCAAAGTAAGTGACTTGTCGGCTACCTCCAGCTGAAACGGAGGCTGGGTAATGGCTAATGGTATTTTCGTTCTCGACGGACACGCCCACTTATCGAGTCAAAATGTTTATACCCTTTATAGTGCCTTCTGCTGCTACTGCATGAGGCTTTATAGACACTTGCCGGATACTTCCAGCTGAAGCGGAGACTGGGTAATGGCTAATGGCATTTTGGCAGCACAACCGTTGTCGCATAAAAAGTACGTATAAGTAAAAAAAAAACGTGGAGTGACTCAATTCCCGACCACTGGACTCAGGTGCCATAGCCGAGTGCGTTACCATCAACGCAATAATTTCAGTGTTTTATGGCTGTTATGGTCGACACGGGTGTCCATCGGGCACTCGTTCCGAGAAAGCATAGCTCTTAGAAACTTTTAGAAATAAACTTTGAGATGCCAGAGGACATAGCTTTGATTTCGAGCAAGTCCGGCGTCGATCGATCGATGCAGAGATGGCAGAGTTAACAGCCTGACGAGGAAAGAATGCAGACGGACGGACGGCTTTTCAGCTTTATATAGTAGAAAAAGAAAAGATAGAAGACTAGCAAATGTACCTGCCCTATCGTGCAGGTGTAGCTAAATGCATGCTGTGCAAGGCAGCTATACAGCAGATGACAGGGCTCCCTGATGCCTTAAGTCTATCAATTCTATAAGTATGATAAAAGTACTAAGTCTCCGGCCAATGCCTACTTATACCTGGTGTCCTGTGTCTCTAGTCTGCTTAGCCTGCATGGCCTACAGCTTAGCTGCCACTTAGCATCTTGAGCCTTTTCCTAAGCCAAGACATAGCTATGTACATGGTCAGCAATGCATACAGTGTCCTACACATAATGTCTCTCTAATAATCTCAGTCTTATGAATGATTATGTCAATCTAGTCTACCCAGCCTAGTCTGTTATGCCTATTGGCTATGTCTGCCCTGTTGTGCAGGTGTAGCTATAAATGCATACTATATGCATGGTATAGCTATAGGTCATATAACAGAACTCGCTTGTCCGTCAGTTATAAGCCTGCTACCTAGTCTCCTAAACCTACCTAACCTACCTAGTCTCCTAAACCTACCTAGTACTCCTATTAGGTATAGTCTCTTATGCCTGTATAGTCTCTGCATGCCTATACTTATATAACTACGTATACTAAGTCTCCTATGCCTACCTAGTCTCCTATTATAATGCCTATAGTCTCCTATGCATACCTAGTTTCCTTGCCTATACCTACTTTGCTTTAAACTCTAGCTCACACCTGGTTATGACAATGACAATGACAATAGCTTGTCTGCTTACAGTAAGGTTTCATTGTTTATTTAACACCTTTGTAGTTATTTAACACCTTAATTGAGTAGGCTGTACCAGCTAATAAAAGCTTAATCTACTGTTAGCCAATTGACTGTATAATGGCAATAGAGCTACAGCAAAGGGACTTGTCTGCCTGTTGCATTCCTGTTCTTACTGTTTTCCTTTCGCACATTTTCTATGGACACGCCCACTTATCGAGTCAAAACGTTTACCCTTGTATAGCGCCTGCTGCTGCTGCTACTGAGGCTCAAAGTAAATGACTTGCTAGCTACCTACAACTGAAACGGAGGCTGGGTAATGTCTAATGGCATTTTTGTTTTCGACGGACACGCCCACTTATCGAGTCAAAACGTTTATACCCTTTATAGTGCCTTCTGCTGCTACTGCATGAGGCTTTATAGACACTTGCGGGATACTTCCAGCTGAAGCGGAGGCTGGGTAATGGCTAATGGCATTTTGGCAGCACAACCGTCGTCGCATAAAAAGTACATATAAGTAAAAAAAATGTGGAGTGACTCAATCCCCGACCACTGTACTTAGGTGTCGTAGCCAATAGCGTTACCATCAATGCAATAATTTCAGTGATTTATGGCTGTTATGGTCGACACGGGTGTCCATCGGGCACTCGTTCAGAGAAAGCATAGCTCTTAGAAACTTTTAGAAATAAACTTTGAGATGCCAGAGGACATAGCTTTGATTTCGAGCAAGTCCGGCTTCGATCAATGCAGAGATGGCAGAGTTATCATCCTGACGAGGAAAGAATGCAGACGGACGGACGGACAGATGGCTTTTCAGCTTTATATAGTAGATAGATAGATAGATAGATAGATAGATAGATAGATAGATAGATAGATAGATAGATAGATAGATAGATAGATAGATAGATAGATAGATAGATAGATAGATAGATAGATAGATAGATAGATAGATAGATAGATAGATAGATAGATAGATAGATAGATAAAGTAACAAGTGTGCTGTATGGAAAATAAAGTACAGTTATGCGTGAATACAGTACAGTTGTGCGTGAATACAGTACAGTTATGTAAATAATTGTTATAGGTGTGAAATTCCAGATGTTGATAGCAGTAACCAACTGATTTCAAATGAAATCCATTACTTATCTGTTAAAAACGCGTAAAATCGAGTTCTTTTTGTTATCTACCACCTTAGTCTTGCTTGTCGAAATCACTAATTGCCGGAACTGATTCATTCGAGTTAATGGTGTTGTCGATTTGCTTGTCGACACTATGCCACGCCGCCTCAACAGCTAGCTATGTAAGCTACATCGATAATTCATGCCTAGTTCAGTTGGTTGGTAGCGTAAACAGAGGCTCGACCTTCTAAGAACTTGAACCATCGCGCTCCACGATCTGCTTCAGGCCGTCTGCGCCTTATAGACGACTGAATCCGGCAAGAAATACTATATAACAGTTAAAGCACTGCCTTAGCTCGTCATGTACAAAAAATACAGCACTCAGGGGGTGTCTCGAGGTAAATACAGTACTCGGCTACGCCTCGTGATGTATTTACCTCTCGACACACACCCTCGTGCTGTATTTCCCGTACATACTCGCGGCAGTGCTTTAACACACATATAAAGTATTTTGCATGGGCAGATCAAAGGGCAAAAATGTACTTTATATTCCATTAAGTATCAAGTGTGCTGTATGGAAAATGAAGTACAGTTATGGGTGCTATATGGAAATACAGTACAGTTATGCAAATAGTTGTTGTTGTTATAGGTGTGAAATTCCAGATGTTGATAGCAGTAACCAACTGTTTTCAAATGAAATCCATTGCTTATCTGTTAAAAACACGTAAAATCGAGTTCTTTTTGTTATCTACCACCTTATTCTTGTGTGTCGAAACTCACTAATCGCTGGAACTGATTCATTCCAGAACTGATTCATTCCAGAACTGATTCATTCCAGAACTGATGCATTCCAGAACTGATTCATTTGAGCTAATGGTGTTGTTGATTTGCTTGTCAATACTATGCCACGCCTCTACGTAAGCTACATCGATAATTCATGCCTATAGTTCAGTTGGTTGGTAGTGTAAACAGAGGCTTGACCTACTAAGAACTTGAACCATCGCGCTCCATGGTCTGCTGCCAGCTGTCTGCGCCTTATAGACAACTGAATCCAGTGCAATCTAATCCAATATAGTGGATGGTGTGAGCTATATAGCTGTGGTTAGTGCGGGAAGTCCACCCATCAGTGGTAAGTGAGAAATACTTCAGACCACCTTTCATAGCATTAGCTATCCTTTTCTTCTCATATTCGTACATCTCTGGTAAATGATGTTGAGTAAATGTCTTTCTGTCTGGTAGCATAAATCTTGGCTCAAACACGTGTAACATGTTCCGGAAGCCACAGTTGTTGACGATACTTACTGGTAGCGTATCCTTCTCGATACACTGACAAACTGAACTGTTCAGTTGTTTCCATCACTTAAAACTCTGTTCTACTTACTGAAACACTTCAGTAATAGAAGGCCGCCTATCAGTAGAGCTTGTCTTTTGTGGCGGTTGCATTCTTTTTGTCTTTTCACCCTTCTCCTTCGCCTTTATAAATATTCTGAACGGTGATTGTACTGTAGATGCACCATCATATTGGTGGTATTGCCTTGATAATTCTTCTTCAGACACAGTTTACAAAATATTTCATTCCTTTTTCTTTTGTTTTTCTCAGCAAACTCACCATTCTCAGTGGGAAAACCAAAATATTGCCAAAACGCCGCTCTTTGCCTTTTCAAGCGGTAAAAGTTCACGTAAATCATTACTAGACTCACTAATTTCACTACTACAATCGCTAGCGCTTGAAGTACTCGACATTATTACCAACACGAGGCAAGGTAAACAAAGTCATGCGGCTGCACGTGATATATATATATCAATAATGAATTGTTGTTTATCGTTATCTTAATAATAATATTTTTATCGCGATAATCGTTTTATCGCACAGCCCTAATATAGTTTGCTGTAAACTGTCTTTTTCTTCACCCATGCATATTTTATTACTTTGGAATAAAGTAATATGCAACAGGGATGGCAGCAAAGCCTCCCTTTAGTACCTAGTGTGGAGCATGCCTCCTTGTTGTAGGGTGCCCTCCTGACTGACACTTTCTTCCTCCCAGGTCGAGAGTAAGCCTTCTGAAAACCCGACAATGTTGAAGGGCGGTCCCACATTTTTCGTATGGCTTTGACCTGCTTCCAATGCTCTGTGATATTCTTCATGAAGTCATGTCCGAGCAACATGGGGGCTTGCAAAGTGAAATGTCCCTCCTATTCCATGATGTATGGAACCAGGTACTTGTTAGTGTCCTCCATTAGCTTGATGTATCTGAGGTTGGAGGTCTGTGTTGAGGCATTGCTAGAAGGTTAGTGACGCTTCCAGGGCAGATCCCAGCTTTTCTAGGTCCATCTTGACCTCCTCAGATTTGTTGTCAACTGTGTTAAGCTGCTTGAGAACCTCTGAGACTGGACCAACAGTATCTAGCATCAGTGCCTGTAACTTCTTCGTTCAGTACTTCACAACAATGCAGATGCTGGAGCACACTTCATGCATCTAATTACTTGGTTTCCACAAAATGTACATTCCTGGCAAAATGCCAAATTTGGCTAGATATAGTCTTGCATACACACATACATATATACATACATGCATACGTACGTACAAATATTTACAATAGTTTGAGGATGTTTTTTTCCTTTGAGATGACATCTTCAAAAATCATTAGCCTAATTCTTCACCATCTCTCTTCTTCTCTATATATCAATTATGTCCTGCCACCTTCCTTTTTATTTGCAAACACGTTATTGCATAGATTCCAAGTCTATGGCAATTTCCTCACACAATTGATACAATTCTGATGTACATAAAAATGCATTACAACATAAAGATGAGGATAAACGCAAGTGTTCAAGCCACATAATACAACTCTGCTTGATAAGGAAAGCAGAAATTTCCTGTGTCGTATGTGTGTGGTGTCTGCAGTGTATGTGTGCGTGTGTGAATGTGAATGGGTGGTACGTACATATGTGAGTATATGTGTGGTGTGTGTATATGTGCATGCATGTGGACATGTGTGGACCGTGTACGCATTTATTGACAACTTAAGAAATTAATACTCATTTGAAATATTTTGTAGAGTTACTATGATAGTATTTTGTGATAAGCTGTATGTGTGTATGTATGTATATACATACAGCACATTACATGCCACTGTTTTTCACACTCTATTTTGCGGGATGAATATGTTAATTTATCTTGTGGATTCACATGTCTTTCTTTTTTGGGAAGACTCATATCTTGGCAACTCACATACTCTCCTTCCAAAAGCATCATAGGAAAATGTAATGACCTAGTACCTTTAGACAGCAATGTTTTCTTCATTGTTTTAATTACTCAAGATCCTTTCTACACTACCAGAGACAGACTGCGAATCCTAGTAAATCTATACTCCCTCGTCAGTATTATCAGCACCATGCAATGTTGACTACTCTTTAATTATATCACACTGTTGCTTGTAATTCTCAGCGTAAATGCTTGCTCAAAACAAATATTTATAGGCTACTCACGGGCATGTTTATCTGCCCCCTTTTGCCTTCCTTATATGTAGCTTATAGCACTTAATGATAGCAGGCGTGTAGGAGACTGCAAATAGCTCTTGTACAAAACCTATTTATGTAGGCATCACAAGTCTTCTTCCTGCAGCTTGTATCTTCTGGAGGAATACTGAGTAATTTGGCAGCTGTTGATGCTGTGGTCCAGGGTATGGCATGATTTATACCAATCCTCTTGTGCTATGCCCACTGCCATGAAACACTGGTTGTAGATTGAGATTGAAGTATTGATTTGTGACCACTTGTTATCTTGTATATAGCCAGCTGCCTTTTCCTGATGATAGTTGTAGTCATATATGACCCATGTTTGTAATGATCAGCACAACTGGATATTTCACTTTTTTGGTTGCTTTTTTAGCCATTAAGGGTGCCCACGGGTTTCTGAAGCCATACATACGACACTTTTTATACATTCTCTCTTAAAACTGGAATCAATGCATGGCGTCTAGACATGGTTTATAAGAAACTAGCAAGCTTAAGCTTTCAAATAAATCAAACTAAATTCCTTAACACCAATGTATAGTCGCACACTGATGCTTCAAAGCGAACGACCGTTTTTCTAAAACTAGTTTCGTACAATACCTCACAGCGATTCCATTTTTCAATTAAGAACCTTCTCAGACGATTTGTCAAATCTTCTCGCTTGGATTTTGCAATTCCACTAACCATTCTTCAGTAAAAGAACGAAAGGTGAAGTCACGCAATGGAACTCCAACTTTAAATCGGCATAACAAACGACTGGAGCCACTTATAAAAAATATTCAAGCGCTGAAGCCTTCCAAATTTATTGAAGATTAGCCAGGAAAAGTTTCAAAGCTTCTCGATAGTCATTCAAAAAAGTAGATTGCTTTTTTCAAGACCCTGCTGATCTAGCGTGCGCCGTTCAAACAATTATGGTTAATAAAACAAATTTTTTTATCTCCCTCTGCACCAGATGATCATGATGTACCCTCCCAAATTGGAACCCTTCCCATGCATTGTACGATGGGTAAACCAGTCAAAATCTACATCATGCAAAGTGACAGGTGAATAATTTGAGTGGTACGTAGCTACCCTCTTGTTAAATAAATGTGGCGGTCTGGCACTGCGTTCAACCCATAGGTTGAAAAAACTATCGCTGCTAGCTAAAACCACATGAAAGTGTTTCTTCTCCTTAGTATGCATGATCAGCCTGTTTGCTTCATCTATACATAGAACAGGAGATTGAATGCCTCGTAACAGTGTTGTGGATGGCAATGAATCGGCGACGGGCTTTGTCGCCACACTTCACAAAACCTGGTCACACAACCACTAATACCCCTGCCAATTGCACATGGGTATACCAACCCAAGAAACAAGGTTGTGATGCATCACTGCAAGATAAATCCATTGTGCTAAGCTGGATAATTTATGCAGGATGTGGGCTCTGCCGCTCACAACCACTGGAACGAATAGTAGAGATACTTGTATCCTTTCCATGGGTTTATACATTACCTTTGCCCTATAGTTTACAACCTCATCCGAATATTCTTCTGCACTTTATCTATTGCTTGGCAGGCCTTCACGTGTGGTCTTCAGTTGGAATGCCATTTTGCCCTCTTGCTGGGCTGTTGACTTGACTGCTGCGAGCTGTCGGTTTGGCTGGTTCATTTTCCGGCGCTGCCGTTGGTCCGCTGTTTCTTGCAACGCTGAACTAGTTATGTCACGTAGAGCGCTGCTTCCTACCAAATGTATAAAGGGTTAGTTTTATCTTAGTACCTGATAAACAATCTCGAGAAGATACCATACGCAAACTAGTGTCTACAGATATGGGCGTAGAAATATCAGAATCAGCGTCAGCAAATCGTCACTTAGCGATATGAGAGTAATAAGCCCTGTTCGGCCCTATTCTTTCCGAGATTCCTTCTCTCCAGCATTTCTTTGTGCGCGAAAGCAACAATGGCCGCCAGAAACGGATATATAAATATGCGTACAAATACGGAACATGATGTAATAGCCGCATGCGGTTAACAACTTAGGTGCTTGAACGGCTTCAGAAACCCGCGGGCACCCTTAACTGGAGATATCAACTGCTTCTGCCCATCATGTATGACATAATTTAGCTTCTATCTCAGTGCATGGGGGGATCAAAGAGGCCTGCTGGGTGTTATAGAAAATAATACCAGGTGTTATAAAAATAACACCCAGTGGTTTTGGTGTCAGACAATTAGCATGCATCAAAGGTTTATTGAACTGAGCCATATGGCTATCAATAGTCCAGTTTCACGCAAGCTAAAATATTTACAGAACATTAATGAACCTCAATTAACGACGGTTGCACAACATCCGGTTGCCACTTGGAGTACAGGCGGCACTCATGACACAACAGTCTACACTCGTATAGAGGTAATATAATCACTCTTATCGTGTATCGAGTTACACGAGGTGCGTGTAGAGCTCTTCACGACTACTGTGATGTCAACATTTTCAAGTTTAAATTGAGCAGTACCGTACATACAGTACAGCTCAGCTGCAAGGTAACGAGTGCGTGCGAGTTACTTGCGAGACACACGCACACATCTCACGAGTGACTCGCAAGCGAACGCAATACTCCACACTGCAAGTAAGCACTCTCTTGTATTCGGATTGAACAAGTAGCCAGTCCCGCTTAGCTATATAATTATATGATGCCATTGTCACTTTGTAAAAACCCAAACTATCTATCCTCCTTTGCGGAGCGCCATTATTGGTCGATCGCTATAGTTTCGAGCACACTGTAAAAGTTGGCGAGCTAATGCTAGTTTACGCTATGTCATCTCCTCGCAGTAACTGCTATATAATAATGGCAACCAAACTATCAATCCTCCTTTGGGATAGCCATAATTTGACGATCACAATAGTTTCCAGTGCATGATAAAAGTGGGCAGCACCCCTCCAAATTTTGTGAGGCTTATGCAGTGCTGTCTCCTCAAAGTAACTGCTATATATTAATGCCGAAAGGGCTTATTTATCGGTGCGAGTAACAATCCATGCAGCTGCAACACTTGTGTGAAAATTGCACGCATCTCGCGTGTCACACGCGAGCCCTCAATGCTCACATGTTACCTTGTAGCTGAGCTGTACTGTACTTATGCATACAAGTGCATGAAACCATTGTTAAAAACTTGGAACAAGATTAACTATGTTGCTGTATCTACAGTTATATACTGATTGTGTTAACACAACAAATAGAAACATGTGCCATTCATTCTTTGCATGAAAATATTAAAAACCAGTTACCCGGTTATGGAAAAATAACTGGTAACTGAATTTTTGAAAATAACTGATTGGTTATTGGTTATTTTTCATAGCTCTAGTCTTTATTACTAATATCAGCTATTAATAGAGCAACATATGCCAGAGTTTTCTACTCGAGGAAACTCAATACCAGATTTCTCAGCATCTCAAAGCTTAAAATGCTCAAATTCAATACTGAAGAAAAGACGTTGCTCATGCTTCGGGTAGTAGCTGAGGGTTTTGGATTCAATTATAATGTTGTTAATTTCCAAATGGCTCAGGGCATGTAATTCCTGGTATGGCTTCCCGAAGTGTAAGTGTCCCCTCATGGGCTTTCTTCAGGAAGGATGTCAGTGGCCTAGCAGCCTCCAATCACATTTCCTGTGACCTAAAGGTCATCTTGTCTTGTTTCTCTGCCTCTTTGGAGAGAATAGCTTCCATGGGAAAGCTCTATAATCAAAGGGAGGTAAAAATGGAGACGGCATGCTGTGCATCCAGTATCCACCTGTACTCCGCCACTGCGGGCATTTGACCCATTTGGAGTCAGGCATGCCATGTTTTGCCACTTAAACTTGTCTGGCTTAATACGTACTTCAGTTTGGAGGTAAACACGATCTCTAAGAAGGCTACACCTTCTTGCTGACGACTGTTCAACTGTTAGAGGTGACTCACTGTTTGTCTCTGGTACACACTCAATTCTAGTACACAATTGGTTTGCATGTCTGCGCCAAGTCACGTTCAGTTCCTTAATGAAAATTTCATAACTTAGATTTGTTATCTTACCCTTATAAAAATCTGCATGCATACGCACGCATGCAATATCAAAACTTTTAACAACACAGTGCATGTATACAGTATAAATGCAATTGGCCCAGAGCCATACATGCAATTCAGTTTCAGTTGTAAGCATGTTAATGCATGTGTGCAGTTTGCATGCAGATGCTTGCATATGCGTAAGTAGTATGATTTGGTATGTGTGCAACTGTTTGCAAACAATTCGCATTCAATTTGCATGCATTAACTAATTTTAATTGCTTTGATTTGTGCCATAGAAACACAATTATAATAGATGCAATAATTATATGCATGATCGATAAATAAATCATGATAGTAGTTATACTTATTCCATGTTTTTAAGGTACGTACATCGAGCCACTGAACACGCACTGTTGACAATTACGTTCACTGCTGGTCCTGCACAGGACCTTCCCAAGGTCCTATGCCGAATGATAGGTCTAAGACTCTTCTCAGTGCAGCTTTCCATCCCAAACTTTTATCTGATAAGATTAGTTGTATTCCTGGAGACCCACAATCAGTACTGCCATCACTTCCAGCCAGCTATTCATTCACAGGAAGTATACTGTTTTCCAACACTATCAACTGCTGTCAATTCTTCCAAATGAGATAATGTACATAGGTGGTAGCTGTTGTTATAACCTCACTTGTCAACTCCCAGAAGGTGCAGGTGTAAACATCCTTTTACACTGCTTGTATTGTTACAAATTAGTGCTAGCCTACAAGGTAATTAGTGGGTTGCCTGTGGTGGAGTACAAGTAAACATGAGAACATTTTGTACAATCCACCTATTAGCACTCTGTATAAGGCTTCACTGATAGAATGTTGGCTGGCTCGCTGGAAGACAAACGATGAGCAGCTCTGTGTTGAACTTTGTCAAAGCACATTAAGCACTTAGCACTTTTTTACAACAAAATTGTGATGTAATTATAATATTCATAAAGTGCATGCTAACACTTAGACCACAAAGTAACAATACTTTCAGCAATCGTACATTTGCAAACTACAATACAACAACAAAACAATTGAGAGCATTAGGCTACAGGAGTTGAGAGAAGGGACGAAGAGTATCAGCACCTCAGAGAGACCATTTTGCAGATCTTTGGGGCCAGCTACCCGATTGGTGCAAAAAGTATTGGCAATCACGTCACCACCTCACGTTAGACAACGGGTTAATTGTCTATGGCTGCTGAGGTAGTATATGCTCACTATATGCATGCAAACAAATTGATCACAAAAAGCAACACTCAGAATAGGTTTCTGAGTGCGTGTGTGTAAAATGTGTGCAAATTAATTACATGTTTTGCTCAATAACTATACTAATGTTTGCATGCACATGCACACTACAATGTATAAACTGTTATCTAAATTTTTGTATGGGTAAGCAGGTACATGTGATGTCCGGTACTTCTCTGCTGCTTGTTAGTAACAACATCTGTTTATACTTCCAAAAAGTAGTGATACGCTAAACAGAAACACCGTGGATGTAAAAATAGTGTGAGGCCAATCAGAAGCAGCATTGTAAATATGTGCGACCAAAAACTTTGATATCAGCTGAGGCCAAGAAGTTAGCTACTTATCAAAAAAAAATTTTAAATTTATATAATACGGTGCAGAACCCTTCAAAGAGAGTATAACGCACACATGACTAGCTATATTATATGATTAACTATTGGAGTTATGTAATGTTCATTATTGATTGTTTAAATGATTGGACAGTTGGTTGATTCACAGGTGAGTTACTTGACATATTTTTAAATGTGTGTACACACATTTACTGTTAGATGAGGCACACAGATAGATTATTCCAAAGCTATGGCTCTAATGAAGAATGAGTTTTGTATGGGTTTGTTCTGGCAAATGGTAGCTGTAAACGTTGGTTGTGACCTCATGTGATGGCTGATGCTTGAGATGTTGTTAGATACATAGTTAGAGGGAATGTACGCATGATTGTGTAATATTTTATAGAATAATGTTAACACTAGTAAGTTTCTTCGACTTTCTAGTGTGGGCCATCCAAGTGTGTTAAGTATGATAGAAACACTAGAGTACTTAGAATAGTCATTGAGAACAAAAAGTACAGATTTCCAGTTTCATTATATTGCGGAGGGTGTAGGCTGACCATGCGGTAGATGCATATTCAAGTATTGCCATAATTGGATTAGAGAACAGACGTTCATGTGGGATCATTGTTTAATTGGGAAGGACTAGGTCCTTATTCACATGTTTTGTTTTAAAATGGATTAAGTACCCAGCCCCTGTTGTGTAATCTTTACTGCATTCATAAATTGTAGGAGATAGCATCAATTTGGCCACCAGAATCTAAACATTTTGAGAATTCGTCAATGTTAGAATAAGTTGAGTTTCACAAGACCTTAGTCGTCAGAAACCATGCTGTTCAAGAGTTAGTATATTGTAGGTTTCAAGATGATCAGATATGAACAATTTTAGGATCCGCTCAAAAAGTTGATCAGTGAGATTAGTGAGATTGGTTGACAATTGGAAGGATCTGAGCGGCTGCCTTTCTTGAACACTAGGGTTATAGTGGCATATTTCCAATCACTGGGTAACTCACTTGATCATAAGAGGCTTAGTTAGCACTTCTGGAGCGGCCATTTTTTAGTAAAGTAGGTGGAATTCCATCAGGGCCACTTGCCTTATTCTTCAGTTGACATAGTAATTCCCTTACAAAAATTTGAATGCAATTTGCATGCATGCAATTATCATTTGTATGTAAATTGCATGTAAACATAAGAATGTATGCATATGTTACATAATTGGCCCATATGCATACATACTTGTGTTTGCAAATTGTATGCAAACAGTTAAATGCATACTATTGTATGTAATTTACTTGTATGTGCATGCAAACTGTATGCATGCTGTATACATTACGAAGTATACATACAGTAGCATGCATATGATATGTGTATCCTTGTATGCATTATATATAAGAATCATTTTATTTCATTATAATGAAATAACAGACAGGAGAGCTTTACCTTGAGATAGTTATGTGATGGTGAAATGATTTTTTGTTCATATATATACATATACAATTCAAGAGATACCATATAGGCGGTAATTTTCGAGGCATGAAAATTTTGCAAAAAGCTTAAAAATAAGATTTTCGTGTTTATTTGTTCGCAAGACACCTGAAGACGGAGGATGCATGTTACACAGGCAATAGTATAATTGATGATGCACGAAATGTTCGCGATTATATTTTCACAAAGGCTATTTTACTCATGAAATTCGTGAAAATTCATCCCTCGAAAATTACCACCTATACGGTATGATCTCTTGAATTGTATGTAACAACACTGCAATATACCATAAATGATAAAAGTTACACAGGAGAAAGTTTTGTGCACATGATTTAAATTATTGGATTTACTCATATTGTAGGAAACTTTCTTGTGGATTTTTCTATTAAGCTATGGTTTTGCTAAATAAAAAGCAAAGCAGCTATAACATTTTTGTGTCTCCCACATAACCTTTATCTAAAAGGAAATCATTATCACTTAATTGCAAGGTTCAGACAAATCTACAGTTAACTGACTTTGACAGTATTTATTTTCCTTATGGTGGGATGGTACCGGAGGTGGCCAACTGCAAAAAAGGAGTGGCCTTACCTAACTGAGTAAATCAGAATCACTGGTTAAAGACAAGATTGAGCTTTCTTGGGCCACATATATATAATCATGTTATTGCCTCTACTTGACAAAGGCCTGAGAGGCCATTACTTTATCAGTTTACAATAATTGTGTGGCTGCCTACTTATGTAAAACAAATCAGTAACAATTTTGTGGTCATGTATTATTTGTTTATAATAATTGGTTGTGGAATGCATACTCCAATGGCTTCCATCACATAAAATTCCAACATGATAATTATCATTATAATTTTACAGTTGTCAGAGTATACATTAAACATGAGTTACCGTATAGCGCAAAATTTTGGCAGGGTTAATTTTTGGCGGATCACTCCTATTAATGTATTTGGCAGGGAAAATTTTACATTGAAGGTGTATTACGTATCCGAGTATATATTGTGTATCCGACTATGTGTATTGCATATCCGAGTGCGTATCCATGGATGCCCCATGTTGTTTCGAGTTTTCTGTCCAGTCTATGGTTAGAGGTTATCATGTATATCAGGAAGAATGGGATGCAACTATAGGTGAGATATTGCACTGTCAAAGAGAAATTGTTAACTGCCATGACCCATATGCAGTGGCTACTCTTAGCGATAGAACGGTTGTAGGACATGTGCCACAAAAAAATATCGCCTATCTGTTCAATATTTATTCGACGGGGAGGTTTTATAACATGGTTCCAAGCGTTATTCCGCTGACTTAGAGCAAGATACCATGTATAATAAAGTTCTTCACTTCGAATACAGCGGAAAAGAAGAAGACAGAGAAATTAGTAATGGCTGCACTAAACGAGAATCTTCTACCACCTGAAAAATTGGAAGCCAGAACTCAAGCAGCTGAAGCCACACGTACTGATGCTGTACTAGGTCATGGGGAAAGTCCCAAGGTGGAAAAGCCAGCTCCTTCAGATCAGGTAGGCAGAGAGGTTACAATGAACTTGGAGGATTTGGAAAACGACTTAAGCGATAAGCCCCCACCAACAAAGAAAAGCAGACTTGATTATGAAGCAATTATAATGGGAGAAATGCTGTCAGATATTCATATTAATCCAGCACAATCACTATTAAAAGCGCAATTCATCAAGCTGAATGGATTTGAGGGTACCCTATACCAAGCAAAGAAAGTGAATTGGACTGAAGAGAAAATCATCACTAATAAAGTTCAAATAATTCATTGCAAAGACAGAAAGCATTGGATTTTAGCTACCACAGTAGACTGTCCGAAAGATGTGGTAAAAGTGTATGATAGCTTTCTGGACCAGGAAACAAAGAAAGTTATCGAGAATTTATTTACAGTGGGTGATTCACCGCTTCAGATTAAAGTGATGAAGTCACAAAAACAAACAGGGTGTGTGGACTGTGGAGTTTTTTCTATTGCCAATGCTACAGCCATTGCTTTTGGTCATAATGCCGCTAAACTAAGATTACAACAAGACACAAAAGAAAGAATTTTCCTTGTTTCCGTAGTGTATGTAATCATAAATCAGTCAATTTTATTGTGTGCATGCCTTTGTATAATCGTATCCTATATTTATTATACAAAAACCACTATACATATTAAGTACTAGCTACCATATTGCGTATGTCAATGACTATAAGTAAAATGGTATACTATGATTTTAAACAGTCAACAATACCACTAGCTCTAAAACCATTGTAAATGACTGATGACTTAGCTTTGAAGTGATCATACAATTTCACCAACCACTGGGCTCCAAGTGGTTTCATGATGCTAAGACGCAGATCTACAGGCTCAACTGGCTTTTCACCCCTATTCTGTGATGCAACCTGTTGAGCAAACCAATCCTGGAACTTCAAACGCAGAAACATTTTTGCAGGTTTATTAAAGCTCAAGTCTAGAGGTTGCAGTCTGTCAGTGCAATTTGCTGGTATCAACACAAAATTGATATTGTTTTCTTCTAGCAGCTGAAATACCTTTTCAGTGCATTGGCCATTGAAGAACTAATCCCCGTGTATCTGCAGCAAGCTTAACCTCAACCTTGTTTGTTCAAAGTAAGGGATAATAATCATTTGTATGTAGTCCTCCATAGTATTTTCGTTAGCCCAATGGTTGATTAAGTATGTGACATGCCATGTGCTAGAAAATTAAATTTTGGTAAACATTTTAAACTTTCCCTTGGTATATGACTTGAATTGGCAGAATATCTCCACCTAAAGACCCTGCAAACACCACGGTTATTTGTCTCTTATCATCTGTACCTATCAGCTCGACTCTCTCGGATCCCTCTGCTTCCATAGTCCAGGAAGACACAGGGACATAATTAACCCCTGTTTGATCCCGGTTAACTATCATATCATTACAAATTTCATCCATCTGAACAAAATTCTTTACATCCAACAAAAACAGCCTTTTGATTCTTCAAATTCCTTGACATCAACTTTGGCTTTGGTAGTGGCTTTCCTTTTAACAAAGCCCATACGATGAAGCAAATATTTAGCCCAATCCTTAGTCAATTCAATCTTTCCATCGCCTACTAACAGGGTTGGATTTTGGCTCATCACAATTCCTGTTCCAGTTGTGATTACAACTGAGATATTAATTGTTCCACCACGACGTCTAGTTTCTAGCAAGTACTCTCTTACTTGTTTATCAAGCTCTTCACCTAGAATTAGTGGTCGTCCTCTTTTCTTTGGTATCAACTCCTGCACTGTATGATCGCACCTGGACTCCAACGGCTTCTTTTGTAACCCCGAAAGATATAAATTCTTTAGTCTCCGTACAGTGGCTTCCTTTAATTCAAGATCAGGAAACTTTGTCTTAAAGTAACGAATGGATGCAGCGATTCCGTGCTCAGCTACCCGCTTGCCTACCTGATACCTCTGAGCGGGAGTCAATTTCAAATAAGACCCTCTTTCGCCACTCTTCGACTGCTCCAGTGCTTGAGTGACAGTTTCATTGGCTTTTGCTATTGCTGACGATGGAACAACTTGGCTAAGGGATGAATCCGGATGTGGTAGTGTTCCACCAAGGGAATTCTTCGATGTACTTAACAACGCTATTATTCTCTTATCACGTGTATAAAATTTTGGCAGGGAAAATTTTGGCGAATTAATGTAAATCCACCAAAATTTTCCACCACCAATTTTTTCCGCTATACGGTAGTTGTTTGAAGGGTCAGGGAACCATGCTGTCTCAAAAACACAACACTGGTACCATCAGTCCAAAAAAGGACCGATGGGTACTGAGACAAAGGTCAGGGCCCCTCCCCTTTGGGACTGCTTTTATCGCCACACTGCTGTTTGCTAGCCTCCTCACACGGTCTCCCCCCATCTCGTCATTTTCCCCTGCAAAGCTGTATATACTTTTCCAGCTCATCTTCTTGTAAATTGTGATAACAACACTTAATGATTTGCTTGTCCAGTCTGCATTGCATGGTAGGGGATACTCTTCTGCTACTTTATGCAACCAGTTCACCATGTTTCGTCGATACGATTGTTGCTCATCAGCCCCTGTCAACAACAAACTAATGTAGATTACTGCAAAAAGTACACTGACTGTTATTAAATGGTGCAGCAGTTTCAGCAAATCTTGGTAGGCGTGATCATCTGAAAGGATGAGAGTAACCACAAATGTGCTCTTTCCAGAAACCAAGATTTTTGTGGTCAAAGAATCCACTCATCCTTTCAGATGATGGGGATCACCACTTATTAACACCCACCAAGATGTTGCATCATTCAATGTACCAGACTCTTTTTTAGCATACACTTCAGGCAGGCGCGTTAAGAAAAAAGTCTGGACACAAGAGACTGCACAGTCTGCAACTGTGGACCTAACATTTAAATTTGCCTTTGGCGCATGTCACTGTGTCACATAACTAGCAATCATGAGCATAGGTCATACCATCATAAAGAGAGAGTAAGGTGACTCCTCCTCTATCATCTCTACTCTCACACTGACCATGTTATGACTGAAGCTCACTGGCCCTCCTTAATGGCTGCTTTGTTTATTTCTGGTCTTCCTATAGTGGTTAAGTAATGACCAACAATTATGTGTCCTATTTAAAACTTGTGTGCACACATAAATATAAAGTAAATGTCTGCTCATGAGATGCACAGCAACGTACACCTTTCAAATCATAGGTCAAAACTGTAGGGTTTCATTGAAATATTTAATGTTTCACGGTGGAATGTGTTGTAAAAAAAAAGGGTCAGGAAAGGAGCGAAGCACCGGGAAGCTTCCAACATACAAGTAGTCAAATGATTACACAGGCATATTGAGACAGAGACCTCCTGTCCCAGGGATACTGAGTTTTAAGTTAACTATATAAGTATAGATATATCTACGCATGATTATAGTATCTATGCATGATCTAGTTAGCTTGCAAATGTTTTTGTGATCTTCGTGCAATAGCACAGCAACTGTTGACAACAACATTAATGGCCTCATTCTTAATTATCTCATTCTCATTCTGTTTTGAAGATCAGCTCTATAAAAATATTTGACATATACACAAGTTGTGCATATTGCCATATACTGACATACCTCTAACCATATCTAATTTGCTTGTATCCAGAGGCTGGAAGGTGGCATGCCTCGACAAGACTGTGCTAGTATTTGCTGACCAAATACGATTACTAAAATCTTTTGCAACATCACCTTCCAGCCAGGTGATGGGTTTGTAAGAATCATTGATGTGGCTGTATTTTGTTCCCTTGTTAAGCCATTCATAATGTTGTCATTGGTGGTTACATCTCCTTCAATTCCAGCAAATTTCTCTTCTAAATTCTTTATTCGTTCTTTTAGTAGCTCCAACTCATATCAGTAGTATGTGTCGTACTCCGGCATGAACTCCTGTTGGTAGATAGATGAGTGTGCACAATGGAGATCAGCAGATTAGCAGATGGCCAGTGATTAGTAGGTGGCTGGAGACTAGTAGGTGGCTGGTGATTAGTAGGTGGCTGGAGACTAGTCTAGTAGGTGGCTGGAGATTAGTAGGTGGCTGGAGACTAGTAGGTGGCTGGAGATTAGTAGGTGGCTGGAGACTAGTAGGTGGCTGCATGAGGATTAGTAAGTGGCTGGAGATTAGTAGGTGGCTGGCAATTAGTAGGTGGCTGGTGATTAGTAGGTGGCCAGAGATTAGTAGATGGCTGAGGATTAGTAGGTGGCTGGTGATTAGTAGGTGGCCAGAGATTAGTAGGTGGCTGGCCATTAGTAGGTGGCTGGTGGTTAGTAGGTGGCTGAGGATTAGTAGAAGGCTGCATATTTGTAGGTGGCTGAGCACGTCCTTCAGATGAACTACTACTTGTAATTGATGATGGTGATAGTATAGGTAAATTCAGTGGTGGTGGTAACAGTGGTACTTCTACTTCTTCTTCTTGATCTTCTTCCATATTTTCATCATCTTCAAATTCAAGTATCTCTTTCTCAATTAAATTCTTTACCCTACTGGTGGCATTCTGGGTTCGTTTCCTTTTTCCTTCCTAAAAACAAAAAAAAGATTATTAGAAACAGTTTAGCACCAGAAACAGTTGACTTTTTTTCTGTCCATAACCATAGGACTTCATTGCTGTTAACAGGTTCTTTTGTCGTTTCCTGTGATGACACACTGATTATATTGTAATTCTATAACACACCTACTCATTTAGGTAGCTACAAAACACGCCCTAACAAATTAAATAAACTTACCAACTTGTACTACCACAGCTGCGTAGTTTCTACCTACCAACGTGCTGTTACATCTTCGTTGGGAGTGGCTACTCCACTGACAATAGCAGTACACTTAAGGGTGGTCGCGGGTTTCTGAAGCCACGCAAGCACCTCCTTACTAACCGCATGCGGCTTACACAGTAAATGTTTGCATACTTGGGTATCCGTAACAGGCACATAATCCTATTGTTTACGCGGTGAAGAAATATGCTGCAAAGGAAGAAGTTTATTGTCTCATTGGGAGGTATTTTGTAAGAAAAACAGACTGTAAAACAAAGTTTCTACTGCTGTGCGAGTGTTTTTATAACGCTACAATAATATGCATGCGTGCGTAAACATGCTGTCACTCTTCCTTCAGGTGAGAAATAGTTGGTTGGTTGTTTAAATGTCTTATTGCCCCTTTACAAGTTGTTTGTAATGTTTGTCTGTACAGTAATAGCTACAGAGAAAATCGGTTTAGTTGATATCGGCAATGCCAGAGTAAGAACAGCTCTCCCTGGGTGCCAAATTTCATCTCAGCCGGTCGATCAGCCAACAGCAGAGTTGTAGGTATTTGTGAAAATGTTACAGAGGCATTGGTAAGAGTTGCAGCCGTGAAATAGACACTATTTTGTGTGCTTGTGGTTTTAAAAATGTGTATGGTTTATTATAATAATGTTGCGGCGTGCGCATATACTACACACTGTGTTTAAAAATCTATCTAGTTTTTGTACGATTATCATGGAGCTCTCAATTTTTGATATGATACTGACAACTTAATTTTGCAGATCCTCTCGGATGATTTTGTAAAAATAAGGTTGGAGGCGTAAATTATGCTGCCTTGAAGTTCAAGTTTCTTTGTGCGCTACCCTTTTGTCTTGTTTCTCCTGAATGGTAAGGTTTTCTCTAAAAATCGTCCAAGAGGATTTTAATATTCTATCAAGGATATTTCAGCAGGATTCTCAAGGAGTTCAAGGTAAACTCGGAGACTAGATAGAAACTAACCATCTTTGAACTCAGCGTGCTGTAACTTAGCCATTTATAGATGCTAGGAGTTCCAGTTTGGTTTGTTAAATAGTGTAAAGACTGGCCATTCATCCAATCACTACTGCAAGGTCCAGGTATGCTTTACAGACACGAGGCAAGGTTATAAAGTCAGTCATTTGTGCGGCTTCAGAAACCCGCGACCACCCTTAATAACACTTCTCTGTTGGGTCCAGCCCATATGACGAATGCATGTAGCGGTTCGGCCATTGTCATGACTTAGTTGATGATAATGATGAAATGCAGGTGCTGCCTGTATTGAGTGCGTTTTTCATTGTTAGCTGATTGGCTTAAAATTGCGAATCGCATGATTGCGCAATCGCCGATCGATTAACATCACGTTGTATAGGTTTATTTGAATAAACAATGGCAGAGCCAGCAGGATTAAAAGATAAGCGAAAACGTCGTTCATACCGTTGATATTTACAAATGGAAAATCCTATTCTGTATATGCCACGAAGGACGCGCTATCGCTATGAACAAGCTCACTATGAACAAGCTATCAAGGCTAAGGGGATTCCTCAAGGAGGTGATAATTGCTTTGAGGCTTCAGATGTTTACACAAATGGTTATGTTTACAGATTGTAGTTTACAGCCAAATGTACCAAACATGATAAGTACAGCCTACACATTCCAGGATGATGTCACTACACAGCTAACAAGTGTGTTACTTTGGCTTTATTTGGATGGTGGGACTGGCTTAAGTAATCACTCCACCTGTGTGTACTTTAGAAAACCTCAACTTGTTATAATTACTGTGCCAGGTAGCCATTGTTTTTATACATAGCTTTTGATGAGTGCCAGGATGGCCAGCCATCTAGCATTACCTCTGCACAGGTCCTAACAGAAGTTCATAGTTATTTGGAGCAATTACCTGAAGATTATCTGTTTGTGGAAGAACAGCATTGTTCTGATTACCAATATGAACAGCCATCTTCTGAATATTCAGATCACCTATGTTTTGAAGAGGAACTACCATTTGATCATTCAAAGGACCAAAAGGATTGCCAAGAGGAACATTTATTTTCTGAATATACAGAGGAGACATTTTCTGAGAGTGCAGATCCAATTGATCAATATTTTTCATATAACCCAGAGCAGCAAGAGATTGTTTGTGATGTTGGTTGTAACGAAGACATGGTTGACCAGTCAGTTCACAATCACTCATAAGAGCAACAATCTGATAATGCAAATGAAAGCTTTCATTACCATGATTCACAAGCTGCTGATGCTCCGTTATACCCGGGTGCATCAATCACTGTCAATGTCACCATGCTGTTACCCTTAGCATTTACTGTCCGTCATAAGTTTACCAATGAAGCTATAGCAGACCTGCCATACCTCGTTGATATTATCTGTCCACAGCCAAACAATAGTTGTAAAACTTTATACAATTTTAAAAAAATCCTTTCTTACCTGATCATACCAGTTAAATATTGTTACTACTGTCCTAATTGCATTAATCCTATTGACGATTTGGCAGCTGCAGCATGCCCAGTTTATAAAAAGATCTTCACTTCTATTAAAGAGTTATGTTACTTCTTACATTTTTCATTGCAGGACCAAATTAAATCATTATAATAATACAAGGAAACATTTTTACTAACATACAGCATCGTTTTACAAGAAAAAACACGAGTCTAACTATGAAGATATATATGATGGCTTACTTTACCAGCAACATTTGGAGTAAAATGGAATATTAGCGTCTGCAAATAATATTTCATTAACATGGAATGTTGATGGACTGCCACTTTTTAAATCTTCAAAATTTAGTTTACGGCCAATGTATTTAATTGTTAATGAACTCCCTTACAAACTTTGCACTCTTAAGGAAAACATGATTATTGCTGGTCTGTGGTTTGGTGAATCTAAACCTAATATAATGAATGTATATCTTAAACCAATCATCACTGAATTAATAATTTTAGAAAATCATGGTGTTGAAGTAAAGCCTCCCACCTTTAGCAGCTCTTTTATTGCAAAGGTCATTGTGCTAGCTGATACATGTGACCTTCCAGCAAAATGCCTAATACTTAACTGTATGCAGTACAATGGGAATTGTGGATGTAGTAAATCTTTAAATCCAAGAATTACATTCCATACCAGTTCACATGGACATACTCATGTGTATCCATATCAAGGTGAAGATCCAAGTGGACATGGTCCAAAACGATCAAAGGAAGCACATTGTTTAGATGCAGCTAAAGCACTAAAATATGATACAGTTGAAAATGGTGTAAAGGGTCCATCGTGGTTTATGAAGTTAACACACTATGACATTATCCGGGGAACCACTGTTGATTACATGCATTGTGTGTTACTTGGTGTCATGAAATTACTTATGTCACTCTGGTTTGGTACAGCACATAACAGCAAAAGATACTATATTGGCAGAAAAATTGGCCTAGTTGATAAGCGCCTTACTGAAATAAATCCACCATCAATTATTACCAGGTAACCACGTAAATTATCCGAACATTTCAAATACTTTAAAGCATCAGAGTACCGATCATTTTTACTATACTACTCTTTGCCTGTACTAAGTGATATTTTACCATAGGAATATTGGAATCATTACGTATTGCTTGTCATTTCTATCCACAATCTACTCCAAGAATCAATATCTGAAGATCAACTGCTGTGTTGTGAGCAAATGATTAAAAAGTTCTGTAGTTAGTTTGAGGATTTGTATGGAAGGTGATATGTGACTGCTAACTTGCATTATTTACTTCATCTGACTGACGTGTTAAAGAATTAGGCCCACTGTGGGTCTATTCCTGCTTTAACTTTGAAAGCCAAAATGGAGTACTGAAGTCCTTGATTCATGGTACACAAAAAGTAGAAAAACAAATTAATACTTATTTTTCATATCAAAAAAATTACCTGTTGCTGCTAAAGAGCTATGTAATATCAGAAACCAATATGTATATTGAAGTTTTTGAATGACAACTCTTGCCACCATCATCCTAAGCAAAACTGTTTCAAAGTTGATGAAAACATATACATACTCGGAAAACCACTTTACACTAGGCATCACTACATAATAATTAAACTACACAACAACTGAATTACATTATGGCACAACACACATATAGTAACAATACATACCCAGCCACTACATACACACTTTCTTACCACTTCAAACATCAAACCTTATGCACTTCTACCAAGTAACATCAGCACAGAACATACACACAATTAGAGAAACTCACTACAAAACATACATACATTATAATACACTTGAACACTCTAATAAAACACACAATCACAAAGCTCTCTAATAAAACACACAACATTCAGAAAACACACAACATTCAGAAAACTCTCTAATAAAACACATAACTTCACTACCATTACATACTGTTACACCACACATCAGTACATAAAATTTAAATTACATCATGGACAACACACATACAACCAGAGCAAGTCAACACACACATAGAACACATTACACAGCTTGTTCTTCTATATTCCTTTAGCAAGGTGTGAATCTCACCTTCGAAGGTGACAATAGCCTGTTACGGCTTCTGCTTATTACGTCACGCAAAAACCTGACTTGCACATGATATAATTAGTTACAGTGGCACCATGGCGCAATGTTTTCGGATCGGTGTTGTGGCCAGGTGGCATTGGATCGGTGTTGTGGCCAGGTGGTATTGGATCGGTGTTGTGGTCAGGTGGTATTGGATCTGTGTTGTGGTCAGGTGGCATTGGATCGGTATTGTGGCCAGGTGGCATTGGATCGGTGTTGTGGCCAGGTGGCATTGGATCGGTGTTGTGGCCAGGTGGCATTGGATTGGTGTTATGGCCAGGTGGCATTGGATCGGTGTTGTGGTCAGGTGGCATTGGATCGGTGTTGTGGCCAGGTGGCATTGGATCGGTGTTGTGGCCAGGTGGCATTGGATCGGTGTTGTGGTCAGGTGGTATTGGATCTGTGTTGTGGTCAGGTGGCATTGGATCGGTGTTGTGGTCAGGTGGCATTGGATTGGTGTTGTGGCCAGGTGGCATTGGATCGGTGTTGTGGCCAGGTGGCATTGGATCGGTGTTGTGGTCAGGTGGCATTGGATCGGTGTTGTGGCCAGGTGGCATTGGATCGGTGTTGTGGTCAGGTGGCATTGGATCGGTGTTTTGGCCAGGTGGCATTGGATCTGTGTGTTAAGTGGTTGTGAGGTGTGTGAGGTGCAGGGTGTAGATGTTGTGCTTGTGTGGGGGGTAGTAGTGGGCTGTTTGGTGGATTTAAGCCTAGGTGCAGTGATTTTAGGCATGGGTTGTTTAGATTGAGTGAGCTTTTTTACCTGTGTTCTTGTGGTGGGCATTATTTAGGTAGGTGTGTGTGTGGCGTTATACGTATAGATATTGTGCAATGTATGTAATATACGTACAAAGTATATAATTAATTATTACCCGTAGTTTGTTATATTAAATGCAGAGTATTGGTGATTAAAATAATACAGAATATACACGTGCAAATTATTACTTAACAGAAAAACACATGAATTAATAGCAGCTAATTATATATAAACG
Organism: Spongia lamella; assembly: GCA_963930835.1. Classification (NCBI taxonomy): domain Eukaryota; kingdom Metazoa; phylum Porifera; class Demospongiae; order Dictyoceratida; family Spongiidae; genus Spongia; species Spongia lamella. Next base: position 21,115,078 of record OZ005746.1, on the reverse strand, counting down.
TTCTTACACTACTGTCAATTATACAAGGAGTTGGGGTGAGAGTGTAACCGCAGACACGTTTCGGCTAAGCCTTCTTCAGTGCAGCAAATGAAAGGTGTGAAAGTTCGTTGAATGTTGATCACGTGCGTGATGGATGATTGGTGTATTACGTGTTGTTTGATCCCAATTGTTTGGTGCGGGTTTGTTGATCGGTGTGGCGTGCTGTTGTGGAGTTGTGTTGCTGGTTATGCCTTTGTATCTTGCAAGGTGTGTCTTGTTCTGATCGTGGGGGTCTTTAAGTTGTGTTGTGTGGGGTGAGTTGCTTGTCGGTATTCAGAAAAACAGGATCCCTAGGATTGGCCAGTGGAATTGGTGGGGCACTCTGAAAAAAAAAGGGTCAGGAAAAGAGCGAAGCGCCGGGAAGCTTCCAACATACAAGTATAGTCAAATGATTACACAGGCATATTGAGACAGAGACCTCCTGTCCCAGGGATACTGAGTTTTAAGTTAACTATATAAGTATAAATTATGTATGTGAAGTGTTGTATGTGTGGTTGGGGAGTTTTCTGGTGGCTTTAGTATTAATTTTTTGTGTATGAGGTGCTGTGTGTTTTATTAGAGAGTTTTTTAGTGGCTTTAAGCAGGCTAGGGTTACTTGACAGTGACTGTTAGGGGTAAGGTGGGTTTAATGTTAGTATATTCTTGCAAAGGTTAGGTGTTAGTGTTAAGGTTAGGTTAGTGTTAGGGGTAGGGTAAGTATTAGTGTTAGTGTTAGTTGTTAGTGTTAGGGTTCATGTCAGTTTTAGTTTAAGGGTTAGGGGTAGGGTTAGTGTTAGGGCTCCATTATTACTTAGATGGTCTCTCTTCTCAGCCAACAAACAGGTTACTCTCAGTGTTACCATTCCAGTACTGTAGCATCATGGGACTCTAACACAATTTCTCTACCAGTTTGCGCATAGCTACCATGATATAATAATGAAATCATTAATGGCTGAATTCCTTCCTTCTCTTGAGATGAGAGAAGGCTGAATCCTTAGTAATCAAAAGGTTTCAGATGTTTCCCCATTCAGTACTATTGCTCATGAATGACATCAATGTAGATGGTGTAGCCAAGCTTTGGCGGGCTTGCAGGGCCACAGGCCCATGATCCAGATGGTAATTCAGTTGATCACAAAGATTTTCCATGTGTTGGAAATCATTTTATGGGTTCGATGTACTGTTTGCAATAATAAGCGGGGGACTATTAAATCACTTCACTTTGCAAGCTACTAATGTACCTCACATTCTGTATGTTAAGTTGGAAGCCATTTCATGACCCACAAAAATTTGATTTTGATTCAATTAAAACCAAGTGTTACGTAATCTAATACCAGTAAAATCAAGAGTTCATAATAGTTTAGGGAGAGTATCGAACTTCGCTATGCCCTATGAAAAATGAGCCCGTAAAGTATTTCCGGATATGCCCATGTTTATTGCTATTGGCGAACAAAGATTTTCCGGATATGCCCATGTTTATTGCTATTGGCGAACAAAGATTTTATCAGAATTGTACTCGTTAGCAGTGAGGGAATAATAGTGCCGATGATGAAATCTCTGTCGGCATTATTAGTTTTGTATGACATGCTGTATGAACTCAGTCAATATTACTGACAAATTGTTATAGCTTTTTGGCAAGGCAAACACGATGAACTGAAATTCACTTTACGTCAATGAGTACACACCTCATGACATGCCCATGTTTGTTCTTTCTTGATGAAACATTTTCTAATCTTATACATACCACATGACATTAAAATGGGTAGAATAGTACATTCCTAGTTTGCAGCTAAAACGTGATTTTATTTAGTATAGGTCTTTTTAAAATTCATATTTATGCATGGTGTACACTGATTACCACAAAATTTTGCTTCGATGTGTGATTACGTACATGATAACAGGTTTTCATCTTTTTTAATGTGGCAGTCATTTTTTCTTTCATTTTCATCGCACACTTTTTCATGGGCTGCAGGAGCTGTGTGTGTATGTTTGCATGCACATGCATGCATGTCACTGTGTGTGTCTAGCTTTTTAAAGTTGTTTAGACAAGAGATTTTAACTCACATGCAACAAATTTAATTTCTTACAAAGTGGAATACCACTTAACTATTTAGCATATTAATTATTTTTTCATTACGATTATTTAGACTACTTGCAAAAACCAAGTTAGTGTAACAACAGCACTAAGCTAAATGTATTCCTTGCTTTTTGCAATCTCATGATCATGGAACTGATATAGCTACATAATAGATTGGATGCATGCATCATTTCTCGCTTTAAGCCAGTGTTATATAATATATACCACAACCTCTACATGCAGCTTCAAATCATGCATAGATCATATAGAGAACAATGGATATTATTTATATAGGCACTAATAATGATATCAGACTTAATAATTAATGTGGGTGGGGTCCAATTGCCTGAACCCCGATTCCTCCACTTCCCCAAAATATTACAAATACCAGGTCCAGTAATTTTTGTAGTGTAATAATCGGATACTTACAACTTTGAAGGCAATAAATTTTGCAATAAGCATTATATTGATATTTTTATCAGGCATATGTATTGCAATATATTACAATATTGTTGTATCCCTACTATATAGCAAGCAAAGGAATACAACAAATAAAAAATCAACACAAGCGAAGCCACAAAATATAATACTGCAATTTCAACTGCTAAACAAGTAAAATAGTAAAGAAGGCGGTTTTATATTTGAGAGCGCTTTTTAAGGTGGGTGGATAATCACATAAATTAAAAAAACATTCATAGACAGTTTTATAGCTAGTAATTGTAAAACAGGAGGTATAGCTACAACAAGTAAATGAAAAAGTACCATTCATAGTTTACTGATGTTTTACATAGTGATTTCAGCAGCAGTATAACAGAGTGGACTAAATTTTGATGATAGCCATTTGCCATCTCTCTGCTTACCATAAGGTAATGCAGGGAGACGTTACCGGAGTCCGCCACGGGGAGGCTGGCTAACATGGACTCCAGGGGTTTGGTACATCTTGTATTGTTACGTTGCATAACATTACAAGGTGGACCAAACGTGTATGCATGGATTAACATTAACGAAGAAAATTAGATTATACAACTCTAATAAAGGTAAATGTTACCGACAATAAAGCATCTCAAGCCACAATACTAAGAATTCTATGAATTCTAAGTCTGGTGATACATCACAGCGAGTCACTAGTTAACTATTAAGTGTCAATATGCTGAAACTTTACAATAGTTACACTGGTGAGACTGTGACATGAAAATTATAGAATTGGGCTATACCGTAGATCGGGAAAAGTTCGTTGTTAAAAAAATTTCGCATCAGCCTTTCTGTAACGAAATTAAAGCACTCGAAATTTTTAAAATAATTATTTTTAACTAGAACTTGGGCAAACAAGAAAATTGTTGAGGAAAATGAAATATCTAATAGATTACCTGGGCATTAATCCACTATGAAAGACTCCGGAGCTACGTAGCGTGCAGATTAATATCGCCAGTCGAGGCTGCAAAGCCAGCTCGGAAGCCAGTGACAACGTGCGATATTTAATGGCTGGCTGACCAAAACACTTGATATTTCTTTGTAAACATGATTACCATTAACACAGGTTACAAAGCACTCGCCTTCATCCAGCGCCGTCATTACCATACTTCCGTGTTCAAAAATTTCCGGGTTAGAATAATTTCGTATACTTCCTACTTTTACGAAATTAAAACACCTCGAATTTTTATCTTACGACATTTTTGTAACACAAAATTAACCCAATCTACGGTAGTGCAATTCATCATATAAACTTCCTAAATTTTTGCATCATTTATTTTGTAAACTAAAGTTTTTTCCCCATAGTTACAATTAGGGCTGTGCGATAATAACGATAAAACGATAATTATCAATATCGAAATATTATCGTGATAACGATAATAGCTGATAACATATCGATACTATCACAATGTATATACATTAGTGTGTTTACTGAGATACTGTAATTAAATTTTTTTGTCACTTAGAGGTGGCCAGGAAGCCATACCTTATGCAAACACTGAGGTTTAACACTTAAACAAGAACCAGCCTACCTCTATAGACTTATTAAAAAGCAGAAAGTCCACCTGATGAAATAATTAAAAAGAGTGTTGTCATATTTCATGATGAATCGACTTTTTAGGCAAATGATGAGGAAAACTGGATGTGGGGTGAGCAAGGGCAATGTGTTTTAAAACCAAAATCACATGGTTCAGGGATTATGGTATCAGATTTTATTGATGAGCACAACGGATACCTTAGGCTTACAGATGAGGAGTTTATCCAAGCTGTTGACAAGGTTGATGGTTTACAAAAGGAAGCACATGCTTTCCTTGAGTATGGAAAAGAACATGAAGGATATTGGACTGCAAAAAAGTTTTTATCCCAGCTGAAAGATTTCAGGTCAGTTCAGGTTGGTTTAACTGCACGTGGTAGGAAGCTATTGCGACGTGCCTCAGTTGAGACACTGACTTTTGTTTTTGCAGCAAAGGGAAAGAAGCTTAAACTGAAGTAAGATACAGATAATAAATTTGCAAGTAGAAAAGAGCTGGCATTATTTATTGTACTAAACTCTATATTAAAGCATTTTATATACAAGAACATTAGTGAATAGTTAGGCTGCAAATGGCCGCATCACTCCAAAATTGCTGGCTCCGGCCCTGATACTCCTATGCTTTTAGTATGCTCAAAAAGAATTCATTTACCTTACATCCAGACTTGGGTTCAATTACATTAGTATTTGTATTTAATTGCAATTAAATACAAATTTTGAGTAATTGTATTTGTAGTTTGGGAACTGATTTTCATGATTTTCGTGAACTGCCTTAATGAAGGAGGAGTAGTCTCACAAAAATTGGCGTGCGATTTTCTAAAATCTATATTTTAAATTCCATACTTTATGTAAGTATAGCCACAATGTCTGCTGTCAAGTGGAAGTTGTGGTGCTAGAAGGCATTCAACAAAGAAGCCTTATTTAGGCCACAAATCCAATTACAATAAATAAGAATACATTGATGTTATGTAAGGTAAACTGCACGCTATTAAATCATCGCTGGATAATGTAATAGTCCAGTGGAGTACTATACAGAAGCTATGCTTCACGTCAGTTTTTTCTAGTATACTAGCGAGTACAAAGCTATTCATGGCGTGTTTCAGTTAAGCGATGGTGGGTGGAGGGCTGAATGTCAAGGAAAAAAATTTGTGTCACGGATTACCGATGTTTACGCAGTTTTTGTCAAGTAGGCTAATAACGCAAGTTTTATAAGTTAACTAGCAAGTTTTCTTCGTGTTGTATGTATAAAAGAGAGTTATCAGGCACTAAATATCGTGTAATAGAGTAGCTATATAGGAGTTAATCTCGAGAGATTTAGCGGCTGGAGATGCGCATAATTTGACGTGCGAGGTATTTATATGTCCTACATATACGGCGCTATTTCTTTGCGTAGGAACACTGTATGGCTATGAAATTTGCTGTGATGATAGTGTAAGACTTGCTCTACAATATTTAACAGCTAAACTTCACGTACATAGTTTAATGCGTTCGACAAAGTTAAACAAAATGTGTATAATTTTCACAGTTTGTGGTTGACTGCCACCTTAAGAGAAACCAAAACAAAGGTTTGTACAGTAACTAGACAGATGTTAAAAGCATCGTGGGGGCGAGCCTGATCAACGTAGCACGAATAAACATAACATGCGCAATAATAAGAATTGCTATATGTCACATGTGCTTGTCCTAAAGTGTGAGCACGTGGCTGAGGTGATGGAGGTTTCAGATCTTACAGTGCCAACCTGCAATATTTTTAATGACAGTACTGCTGTAGTAGACTATTTGCGTTTTACAAACCTTGCTTCCCTTTCTTCATTTGTTTCTCTTTCCCTTCTGATTCTATAACGCTCCCTTCTTCTTCTCAACCTTTCTTCTCTCTCTTGCGCACTTTCAACTCTGCTAGCCATACTGCATGCCACGTGGCGGAGCCAATCCTTCCGTGCTACTAACATAAACTTTCGGGATTGCGACGACCGTACCACGATTAAATCGACTACTAACAGTGTGGGGCTTTCTGTGTTTTTACGTCAACTTTCGGGAACGCAACCACCGTACGACGGTTGAATCGACTACCGCCAGTGTGGGGCTCGCCCCAATAATACAGATACTGTTGCTAGGTAACAAAAGTTATATAATTACTCCATATATACTTATATATACTTAAACATTGTAGTCACATAAAAACTCTCTATGTATTGCACAAACATAAAGATTTAGGGGTGTATATCTAAGGAGCCATAAATTAGCAAAAGAGCTTGTTTATGTACATACCATATTATCATTTATGTTTAGGTAGCTATAACTATGCATGGCTCCTTGGCTACAATCTCTAAATTCATGATATTGAATTTGGCTGTGCCACGTGATGTATCCCTTGATATCGTAGCGAAGGATATTGGCACTAACCAATTCCCTGATAACATCCTGGACCATCAGTTGTTCATCCTCACTCATGTCATCTAAAAGGGCAGTTGGTGACAAAGGTTGACCTTTAGATAATTTCTTGAAAATCTTCGAACTTATCTGCCTATTCCTTCTGATCACTTCAGCCTGGTTACTTACATCTCTCTGAAAAAGCCTTTTCTTTATTTCTTCATACATTTTCTCATTGTTCCAATTGTTTGTGTCTATTACATAGACACAAGACTCAAGGTGCACCAATCTCCCTCCTACATAGTAAACTAAATCCCTGCTGAGCTGTTCTGAAACACCCCTCTCCCTCAAAAATCTTATCCCCGGCTCATGCTCATCACTATAATATCGACCACTTCAAACGTTACAGCTCGATTCACTGCCGACAGAGATTTCATCATCGGCACTATTGTTCCCTCACTGCTTACGAGTACAATTCTGATAAAATCTTTGTTCGCCAATAGCTTTGAGTGCGATATCAGATGGCAACATACCTCTTCGTCGTACTTCGCAAGCAGGTCTACACCGTCAATAAAAAGAACGGGCACCTCCCCATAGTTCTTTTTATACTTCACAGCTGCATCCCTTATGGCATTGAAAACTATATTTAACCCTATTAGCTGGCATTCGTATTTTAAATTATATAATAATGTAGGTACCTATCAGATATATATCCCAGGAATAAATCACACACATTAGTTGGCACAGTCTTCATCCCCACCGCTTCTCCTAGGTCCTTGGCAAACACGGATGGTTCTGCAATTTCGTAATACAGAACGCCACCTGGTGATTTGTTACACAGATTTGTTACAGAAAAGGTCTTTCCGCTGCCGGATGGCCCGATTATAATGCCAAAACGAGTCTTTGTCTTACCAACTGTTTCTGGAAAGAATAAACTTTGGATCTCTAGATCTCCTGCTACATCTGGCCTGGAAATACCTTGGCACTCAGCTCCTTTGTAAACGGCTGGGATTTTTGGTCTGGATCCCCTTACTAACTTTTCATACACAGGCCTTTCAAGTTCTTTCGCAGCCTTTTCTTTCAAGAATAGATCTACCATCGGAGATGCTAAACACATTCCGAGACACATTCCAATTCCCGTAGTTTTAAAAGGATGGGTATACATTCTCCAAAAGTTTCGATTGCCCCGTCATGATAACAGTGACTGTTGAATACAATTGCACCAAAACCAACCAAAACGCAGCTACACTTTCAAAACGAACACCCAAGACAAGATTTTTTTAACGAATGCCGTTAGATATATAGGATTACCCGAAAACTGCTTATTATCCTATTAATAATTTCATGGCCTCATCGATATTATTTGATTTATATTAACCCTCCAGTAGTCCGCAATTGCCATTCTACTCATTTTTTTGTTCATTCCATACTTATTGTTGAATTAGCTACAAATATACTGTGTAAAATATTTTTGTTTGTTTCTGGTCAGTTATAGTGCATCAGTAATAGTGCATTATTATATCATATAGTCACAAAGATACAGCCTAATTACAGCAGTACTAATGCATCCAGGTAGGTTTTTTCGGCTAAAGCCTGTTATAAGGTTATTTTTAAAAGTACGAAAATTCTGGAAGCCATAGTTTTCATAGCGATCCCTACTACGTATTAAGTACTACCGTACATCACCCTCAACATCTGATGACGTAGCCTTGGATCATTTTAACAACACTGTCAAGTTTGTTGATGGTCGATACATGGTAACATGGCCAAGGAAAGAGAATCCAGACTTGACCAAAATTAGTGATGCTCTGAAATCCGGCTTGGGTGGGCATCTGGAGTAAGGTGGCTTAATTGGCTTGACCAGAATTGGTAGGAGTCTGGAGTCGGTAAAGTAGGAGTCTGGAGTCGGTAAAGTAGTTCCCACAAATAATTGCATTAGTGTGCAAGTATTTATTTCATATTCCATATATTAATTTTGTCCAGTGAAAAATGGCTACTTGCACGAAGACACGCATGTGAAGTTGCCTTAGTCCCTTAGGAAAGCTAATATTGGTTCTTTTAAGTGTCTAATAGAGTAATAATATTGTCTATGTTATCGTGCAGTTTGGCAAACTGTTGTTTATGATGTTTATGTTTTCTTATCGCACTACATTCAGGTGAGATACAGTATAATTCAAACCATACTTGATACAGCTTAGTGACTGGCTATTTATACGTGATTCTAGTTCTTATTTGTGTGGAAAAAAGCGAGTAAAAGTGCTATGTGCGCGTAAATGACCTCACGTAATCGTGTTATGTAATTATCGATACATTGGTTTCTTCTGGTATTTGAAAAACTTATGTAGTGAACTCTACATCAGTTTTTTCCAGTATATCCACGATTTAGGTACGGATATTGCCTTAAACTTGTTCTATAGTAGTGGGCGAAGGGACTGATGAAAGAAAGAGGGGCGCCGCTTGTGGTTTAAGGCAGTTAAGCTAACGACAAGAGTGATGAAGGGCCTTCTCAGTCAATTTGCTTACAGTATAGCGCATTTATATTAAGCTATTATATTTGAAAGGGTACCGGGCAATGCTAGTCACCATCCTGCTACTTTTGAAACGTTTGTTGGTGGTAGCTGCTGATTTGTTAGCGAGAGATTTGACATGAAATAATTTCTAAGTGCCTTTTACTAAGTGCACTGTTACTTTACAATGGATTGGCCAAATCGTACACTACTTTGTATAGTGATAACCAAATGCTTACTCTATGCAATGACTATAAACAAGATAGCATGTTATTTATACAGCAAGAATTATTTATTTGTATAAAAATGCATCACTGCTACATTCCGCGGTTTACCGTAACCTTAAGGTAGGAGTCTCACTCAGAGTACTCCTAGGTGGATCCTAGCAAATCACCAGTTCGGCAGAGGACTCGCCGCCAACTAGGTATCTACTTGCCTCCTCCTGCTAGAATCGCATCCTCTGAGGCTGAAACTAGCAAGTGGACCACTTTGTCCACTTGCTGCAGTTCTTTCATATATGGCAATGAGAAGGCCAGGAAATGGACCGCTGTTTCGATTCAGTGATGGACGTTCACTTACCAGAGAACGCTTCGTAGCAAAAGTACGGGAAGTGCTGCAACAGATTGGAATTGACCAAACAAAGTACTGTGGACATAGCTTTAGAATAGGAGCGGCAACCACTGCTGCTAAGAAAGGGATACAAGACTCACTAAAAAAAACGTTAGGACGTTGGGAAAGTGTGGCATATCAGTTATATGTCAGAACTCCACACGAGCAACTGGTGACGGTGGCAGCTACACTAGCTAGTTCATCAGGTGACACATGAGAGCGGCCAGACTACAAACAGGACAGGGTAATGTAATAACTTGTCATGATTCATTGATTAGGATGTAGATAGTGATGTAATAATTGTGTGTAGTCCAATAATAAATTAGGAGGTGGATATAGGCATTAACAGTATACATAGAATATATAAGTTGGGTAAGTGGGTGTATGCTTGGGGGGACTTCGTCCTGGGCTAGACTTCTTGGGTCAGTTGGGGTATCAGGATTTATATAGCTTATATATAGCTTACCAGGAGTTAGCAGATAAGATTACGAGTAAGATTAATATAGGTATGATCACACGGACACATGGCCGACGGAAGCTGAGGCTCTGAAACATCTAATATCTCACTAATACAACATAGCTCTGAAACATCTAATATCTCACTAATAATATCTCACTAACACAACATGGCCTTGGCATGTATAATGTTAACTTAACATCCTATCCATATAAGCAAGAGTACATAATAGAGAAGAGAGTGTCGAACTTGCGTATACCGCATCAAAAATGATTGCGTAAAGTCCCATGGCTTCTGGTTGCCATATACGAGGTGTTATAAATAGGTGTTAATTTCCGCACGCGCAATGCGCTCTATTAATCGTTGAAGAAGTGAGTGAAGCATGGCTTCTAAACGCTGTGGTAAGAGGACAAAGGAACAGCCAAAAAGTGTAGGCGAAGTATCTGTACCTGCGTCTGAACCGACAAAGAAGAGAGCACGTAAGAGAAAGCTTAATGACGACGGTGACAGTAGCCTTGCAAGGAACCAGACAAGTAAACCGAAGCCAGAAACAAGCTCAGCATCGTCTGAACCTGTGAAAAAGAAAGCGCGTAAAGCCCTTAACAAGAAGGAGAGGGAAAACTTGCATGAATACCTCAACGCTGTCGATGTTTCAGTTCTAAATGATGCTGTTCAACAAAAAATCAGTGAGCAATGTTTATCGGGAAGCTTTAAGAGTTTTGTCGATGTTTTGTATACAAACGAAGTATTCCAAGATATTTTGCTACATCATCATATTCGTTTTTCCCAGTTGTATATGGAAAGCAAGAAAGGTGTAGATCCATTTGTACGTTTTCAACTGAAGTGGCACGAGCACTGCAGTATGTTCCTGTTGGCTAGGAGCTACCCCTTGACAGCCATAAACCTGGATGAATCTGCTCAACATTCAGTAGCAGCTTTGAGAATGCAATGGCTTGATTTTTGTGATATCAATGGTTTACCCGTCCCTGAGAGCAATGTTGTAATGATGACAATCTCATCAGCTATTTATGAATTGTTGCTAAAGCAAACTGAAAGTTTTAAAAACAGCCTAACTACCAACACTACAAAATTGCTGCCACCCCCAAATGCTACTGATGGTGATGATGTGTACTTTCGTTTTGGTGGTGCAGCTCTTTGTGACATGTTACACCTGCGTTACCAGCAAATCAAAAGCTGTACGGACATGCAGAGAGACAAACTGTCCCAAGAGATAACAATACTGCAAGCAATGAATATAAAGGACAAGTCAGTCTTACCCCAGTACCTACAGTATCGTGACAGAGGTTTTATGTACTTTCCAGATGTTAGCTTTATACCTTTCCTACGAACTGTTGATGAAATTGTGAAGAAATGTGTAAATATGAACACACTGGAACAAGATGGAAGTGATGTAATCAAGGTAAGGTAGTTATACCTTTCAACAGATTGCTAGAAACCTAGCAACAGATTGTGACCACAGTTATACAAAATTGCCTGCTCTATTTATTTCTTTTAACTTAAGCAACACAATCAATATATTGTGGTTACATATTCATGAGGAGTTGAGCATATAACAAAATCAAAGTTTACCTACTCCTTATTGCTGTTACTACTTGAAAGTGATTATTAGCAAAATAAATATAAAGAGATCTTTTCCTAACATCTCTTGGAATGGATCTGTCAACATTATTGGGAAAATAAGCTGCCCATATGTGATAACGTTGACTAGCATCATAACAATAAACTGGGCTATTTAACATATGTGCCAAGCACGCCATTTCTATATTAGTCCCCCACACGGTTTCATGGTCCATTCTAGTTCGTAGTATATATTCTTCTACAGAGTTATAGTGACGTGGGTGAGAGTGTAATGAAATACAGTTGGGCAGACCATCTGCACCATTATCTACAAACAAGTGGGGGAAAGATAACATATGGTAGATAATAGCAGTCCTTAAGGCAAAATGTTGCTGTTCACTACCAGTAATGACACAACAGAGGGATCGGAACAAACAGTTCCCATCACTTAGTATTCTTTTTAGTGATCTACAATCTGGACGAGTTAGTATTGTATCTGGCCCTCCTCTATCACGAGCACAGTTAGAAAGTGCTACAAATTCTAGACCCAAAGTATTGCATGCTTGTCGCTGCCACTCTTCATTGACAGGGTAGTATCGAAGATTAGGCCATGTGGTACGCTGGCAACTTACTGTACTAACTGTACCACTATAAATGCAATCGTTGTCATTATTACTAGTTTGTGTTTTAACCTTTTTAGGTGGTTTGGTTTTATGTGATTCCTCCTGTGTGGAGGTCCTTCGTTTATGATTTTGTTTGTCAGTGCGTGGCTTCTTAAGTGGTGGAGCTTCATCATCAATTTTAACAGTAAACCGTCGTTTTTTACAGGAATTTTTGGTTTTGGGGACATCATATAATGGAAGATCTTTCCTGTAAATGCTACGGAGTCGGTTTATTTCTTCTAAACAAATAGCGCTAACAATAATGGATGCTGGATCAAAGTCTGTTAAGTGTAAACCATTAAGGGAACGTACTCTAGATAAAGCTACATATGCCATTCCTGGACTAAACACTTTATTGGACAAATCAATTACTGCCGAATCTAGTGAAAGCCCTTGACATTTATGAATTGTGACTGCATATGCCAAGATGAGTGGGAATTGCTTTCGATAAACATAAAATGTTTTCATTAACATAAATTTGCTTTTTACCCTTTCAACATGGTATGGCTCAGGAATGTGATCAAATTTAACAGTGATAGAGTTTGATGTGATAGCAGTCACAGAGCCAATGGAGCCATTCACAAGGCCATTTTTTGTATCTATGTTTCTGCGGAGCATTACTCTGGCTCCAACAGCAATCGTTAGTTGGGCCTCTAGTCCTGCCGTCAAGTTACAATCCTTATTAGCCTTGCTTAATGCATTGGCAGCTTTTTTGCTCCATTTGCGAGAACTGCTGGTCTCATCAATTTCATCTACACATGGAAAACATTCAAGTTTAGTATCCAATGCATTCAACATATTATTGTTGTGCTCTACACACTGTTTACATGTTGGGAATAAACAAACAGGATGATTTCCTGATTCACATAATTGCTTATACTTTTCTACAACACTAACAGTGATTACTCTATCACGCAGACAACTTATGCCCTGTTTTGAAGGACAGCCCCTACGAATTTCATCTAAAACTTTGGAATATACAGGGTCACTTTTTTGCCTTTCGTTTACTGTCAATTCATCGTAGGTGACAGTATCTTTCCAAATATTACCTGACCCCATGCAACCAAGCTTTGACATTGCTTTGTAATTTAGCTTAGAAAATACAGGATCACCATTTACTGGTGGTAGTTGTAACAAGTCTCCCACAAAGATAACATTCATTGAGCCAAACCAATCTGTACCACCAAAAAGTTCTTCTAACCTTAAATGGATGTATGCTAAATTTAAATTAGAAAGCATAGAAACCTCATCAATTATGACAAGTTTCAAAGACCTAAGGTTAGTACGCATGACTTTTTGAGTCTCCTTAGAGAGAGACGCCAGTAGCCAGCTGTTCTACCTTCATGTTCTATAGGAAGCATAAACATGCGATGCACTGTTACACCTCCAATGTTATATGAGGCCAATCCTGTTGGAGCACCAACGGCACACTTAGTTTCTACAATAGTATCATCTTTCCAAATTTCCGATACTTGGCGTCTGATTGTTTCAATAAGGAAAGACTTTCCGGTGCCACCTACTCCACTTATAAAAGTGTGTAATGGTTTACAGCTTTTACAAAGACATTCACCATTTTCATGCTTTTGCTGATGACAAAGGTGGTCACTTACCATCTTAAATACACGAAACTGATCTGTATTTAACATTGCAATATGCTCGTGCAAGTCAAAATCATTTGACATATGAGTGTCCATATCATGCACATCATTCATGGCAGCTTTAGCTTCTCCTGAAATCTGTACACCTTCAGGCTCAGTTTTGTCATCTTTCATGTCCTCAAATTTTTCACGTGCATTATTAATCTCAGTAACTTTGTTATGAGCTTTAAGCATTTTAGAGAGTTTCTCATGATGGTACTTCATGTCAGCACTCAGTGCAAGAAATTCATTAAACGCTTGCTCTGCAGAGTTGTGCTCACCAATAAGGTCAGCCTCATCCCTAAATGGGACAAATAGTAGAAGTAGGGAATAATAGTAACTCTCTCGCTCATTTTCCTTAGTGGGATCGTACAAGCGGTGATTTGGAAGACGAGGCTTGTCTAACTTCCTATATGCCCTATTACCAGAGGAGTCAACCCCACAGTAAGTGTAATGCTTGACAAAGTCATACAGGCAAACATCTTCTAACTCAGCTGGTCGTGCTGGATAGAAATCATCAATGAGGTTGAAATTAAATATACTGACTGAATCAGGATCGCTCTCTTGCAATTCCTTTAATGTATTATGGTTTCTGACACGTCTTTTTCTTTTGTGTGGTTGATCAGCTGCAATCCAATGCACAGATTGCGACTTCTCATAAAGATGATCACTCAGCAAGATATCAGAAGCTTCATATAAACCACATTCTCGGCTACGCAACGACCTAACACCAAAGCTCCACAATTTACTATAGAGCGTTTCCTTGGTGCTAATCTCATCCCAAATTTCATGCATGTGGCTTTTCTCAGCTTTAGTCACGTATCCAGTGACATAGTGTGCCAATGCAAGGGAGTTCTCAGATATGAACTGTATGTCAAGATTTGCCTTCCAAAGGAGTAACAAAATAGGATTGTAGTCATTTACTCGCATTTCACTGAAAGACCTTGGTAAGTCATAAATTTTATTTCGATTTTTTAAGCAATCCTCAACGTTGTTTATTTTTCCTTCATCTGACCCAACCCTGGGGAACCCAAATTTGCAACGTGTCAAGAAAGCCCCTCCTACTTTTACAGTTCTTTTACAGTATGAACTGCACTTATGCATTTGATATTTGGTCACAAGCCTATGCAGTTCTGGGTTAGACTCTTTATCAGGTATGCGACAGGTGATTCGCTCCTGAATCCACTTTAAAACTGTGATTTCAGAATCTACACCAATCACAGGTGCTTCATTGATCCACAGAAGCACATGGTAATGAGGAGCACCACGCATTTGGTACTCCTTCCAAAAAAATTGATCAACTTTTCCTAAGACCTCCCCCTTTATTATAACAACCTCAAAGAAATCGTGAAACTTTTTGCTGAATTTTCTGGATACTGACAGTGGGTCTTCTGCACATAGTTTACTGATTGGGTACCCATCCGGAACATCATTAACCTTGTGCAGATATGAAGCAATGTCTGGAGAGTCGTATTCAGCACACTGAAAGTCAAAAAGAGCGAGGGAGGGCCATGTTCACGGATCATACAGTTCAGGTCACTTTTTTTAAGAAACCAGTATTGCTTAGTTCCTCGAACAGATTGAAACATAGTGGTAAGATTGGCTTCCATTTGTTTATTTGAGGAATCAACTCCGTTGAGGAAATCTTTAACAGACATGCCATGCTTTCCAGTGGTTTTTAAAACATTATATATTCCACTGGAAAGCTCCCTTAGCTCTTTTTGCCAGAGATAATAAAACACAAATTCAGGATTCTTACGGAAGCGGGAATCCTTATTTAGTAAACGTGACTTGACATACTCACAAAAAGTTAACTTTACTTCCCTTGGATGAAATTCACCAAATCTCCCAGTAGGAAATAGGCAAGGAAAACACATTATGTCAAGGTATTTTAACCTGTTGTCCAATGCTGGTTCCTCAATTTTTAACATTTTGTAGTGCTCTAAATCTGAACCTAAAGGCAGGCCTTCATCTAAACGACGAATTGTGTAGGCTTCAAGCTCTGCAATATCAGCTTTAGTGGCCTTTTTGATGAGAGTGCTGCTGGTGCTGCTAACAACCTCTATGGCTTTTTTAGCAGCATCATCAACAGAGTTTTCATCAATATTTTTATAAAGCCAATTTGTTTCTTTCAACTTTGTAACAGCCTTTTTGATGTCATTGACATCAACCAAAGTCTGCCAAACCACCTTATCCTTTGTCGGTCGACCATCAAGCAGAATATAGAGCTCAGGATCAGGTAGCAGTTGAAGGTCTTCAGACATTAAATCATTAGGTATTCCCAAATCATCGAAAGCTTCAATAGTGTTTTGTAAAGGTAACGGGAGAAAGAACATTGTCCCCTTTAACCCTTTAGTGGCATTATAAATGGGCACTTTCCCAGTATATGTACCTAGTCGTATGATTGTCTGGAACGGTTTAACCCGCTGCACAAGTTGCCTGCCTAAAGCATTCAGTTGTGACAGCTCTTTGGGGATTTTTTCAACATACAAGTCATTAAGGACACATGTAGCTGGAAGCTTGTTGTCATTAAGCAAAGGACGGCAGTGTTTACAAATATAGTAAATTTTACTATCAAAATCCTCATCTCTATCAGCTAAATACTGCTTCAGTTGCTCCCATTTAGCAGAGTCAAATTTCTCAGTATTAGCAGTATATTTTGTGACGTAACTTTTTTTGTGCAGCCTCTCACAACTGGAACAAGGATATTCAAAGTCCTCATCCAGCTTGTCCTTATACATTGCAAATACATTGGCATATTTTACTTGTATGTCATTCTCAACGTTAACTAGACCCTCAGCAGAAAACTCTGGATGTCTGTCCGCATTTTCTGATTTGAAAGATTCTCCAATAAGATCCTCACACTCCTCCACGCACATCAACTTGCACAGGGTTTTATAATCGTAAGTGCACAGTGCATTGTCGATGTCAGCCACAACATTATGATGTCTTCTGGCCATATATATAGCATGGAGGAGTTTGCGTAAGGTGGGATAGTGCACTGAAGCAGCACGTAGTATTCGTAATTTACTATTGCACATGCCACTAGTACAAGGTAGTGGATGACCAGCTTTAGTAATTTCAGTACATGCTAAGCCTTCATCCATCCCTCTAGGCTTCAAGTGATGAACATGGGGACAGCCCGTATCAATGCTTTGTAACTGTTCCCTTACCTCAGCAAAAGGCTTCTAAAAAGCACATTTCAAATCAAGAATAACCTTGACATCGTCATCACTGACTGTGCGACATACATAAGTGCATGCAGAACCTTCCAAAATGTGAGCCTTTCCTTGTTCATCAAGAGGGGATGGGTTTGCTATTAACAAACTGATCAGAATTTGCTGCCACATTTACTATGGATAAACACTTTTTGGTTTTATCGATAGCAAGCTTAGTGGGTTGGAAGCCATGTAAATAGGCTGTCTCGTAATAAAATGGTTCGCTATGGGCTGAATGTGAAGGATCACCAAAATCTGTTTTGCTATCAATGGTAAGGGAATTGACTTCCCTCACATGCTTTAGGAACTTACCGGCATTTGTTTTACGCAAACTAAGAATCTCATGTACAACATTTCTTGCAGCCAGTCTACATGCAGTTTTTGCCTTCATTTTGTTGCTTAACTTTTCAATATAAGATGGAAATTGCTTGCACAACTTTAAAGTTAAGCAAAGTTTTACTTCAGGATTACGCATGAATTCACTAAGAAGGCCTTCTACATAAGATTTTACCAGGCCTTCATTGGGTGGACGTAATGCGTATTCTTCCTTTTTCTTACTACATACCTCTTCTCTGTGCTCAAAATAATACTCTTTAAAGGCTTCTTTACACTTTTCTGTGTTTTCTTTGTAAGCCTTTTTTGATGCTCTCTTTTTCTTTTCAGGATTAGCATCGTAACTATCTTTTGAAGCCTTTTTAAATCGTTTGGGATTATTTGCATAAGCTTTCTTTGTAGCCTCTTTAATCTTTTCAGGATTATTTGCATAAGCTTTCTTTGTAGCCTCTTTAAACTTTTCAGGGTCATTTGCATAAGCTTTCTTTGAGGCCTCTTTAAACTTTTCAGGGTCATTTGCATAAGCTTTCTTTGAGGCCTCTTTAAACTTTTCAGGGTCATTTGCATAAGCTTTCTTTGAGGCCTCTTTAAACTTTTCAGGGTCATTTGCATAAGCTTTCTCTGAGGCCTCTTTAAACTTTTCTGGATCACGCGCATAAGCTTTCTTTGAGGCCTCTTTATACTTTTCAGGGTAATTTTTGTAGTCCTTTTTCTTCTCATATGCTGACTTTGAAGCTTCCTTGCATTTTTCAGCATTAGCGGCATAATATTCCCTGTGTGCTGTGCACACCTCTTCCTTTTTGGAAGCATACCACTGCTTAGCACGCGCCCTTTTCGTTTTGGCGGATGGCATATTGAAACAATGAGCACAGAGAAGCAACACGAAAATAACCAGTAAATATTTAACAACAGATTGATTATCCGTTGTTATTTAAATAGAATGATACAATACTACTATAAGAATAGCAGTACAGACTAGTAAAAGTTATAATACAACTCGCAACTATTGTAACACAACAATAATCACTTTCCTGTTTTAGTAGAATATATCCACTATGTCAGTGACTATTTTCTCCTTTGAATAGTTGCGAAGATATTGCTTCAAACAAACAAGCGCTTTTTACACAAATCTCCAAGGCAAGTGGCGATTCTAATAAAAGCACAACTGTGTTCGGATTACTTCGGTTTTATACGCGTATTTTGATTGAATTGAGACGGGCGTGGCGGTGTTCAAGTGGCGAAGCGGCTAAAGAACTTAGAAAATTTTAGACACTGAAAAATTCGCCAGCATATTTTTTTTAAATACAAGAGATTATATTAATTAAATATTAAATATACATAAATATTAAATATACATTATAGAAAATTATGTTCAATTTTTAAAAATGAAATAAAATCTTCCCAGCCCTCCATCCCACCCCCTCCCTCGTCTTCCTCTACCCCGGCCTCCTCTTCTTCCTCTTCCTCTTCCTCTTCCTCCACCTCTTCCCCCTCCTCTTCCTCCTCCTCTTCCACCTCCTCTTCCCTCTCCTCTTTGATCTGCATATTACCAAAGTAATGTACAGTAACAATGCTAATAGGTACATACTAGTTAATTCATTCACAAGGTTTCTCAGGTTTCTCAGCTCTTCTAGTACTGAAAATATTCATAATAGTAAAGATGTGTTTTTTTATACAACAAGATGTGTTACCATCTACTGCAGGGGGGCGTGGAGGCGGCGGTACCTCTGGTGGGTGATTATCTGGTGGCATAAGTAAAAGTGTATCATTCAATAAGATGTCTTACCATCTGGTGGTGGCCCCTGAGGCGGGGGTAGTTCCAGAGGGTGGTGACCTGGTGAATAAGTAAAAGTGTATCATTCAATTAGATGTCTTACCATCTGGAGGCGGCCCCTGAAGCGGGGTAGTTCCGGAGGATGTTGACCTGGTGGCATACATAAGTAAAAGTGTATCATTCAATAAGATGTCTTACCATCTGGAGGCGGCCCCTGAAGCGGGGGTAGTTCTGGAGGATGTTGACCTGGTGGCATACATAAGTAAAAGTGTATCGTTCAATAAGATGTCTTACCATCTGGAGGTGGCCCCTGAGGTGGGGGTAGTTCTGGAGGATGGTGACCTGGTGGAATAAGTAAAGGTGTATCGTACAATAAGATGTCTTACCATCTGCTCCGGGGTAATGTAGATTCATGTTATCTAATGAAAGGAATAATACAAAATCTGTGTAATAGTATTTTTATGACAAACTGTGAGCAATTAAAATTTTGGATGCACAGAATTAAGCATGATGGGTTTGGTACCTTGCAGTGGTGGTCCTCCATGGACTAAATCTAGGTAATAACCATGTATTAAAATGATGTATATTTGTTTTGGGCAATACCTTCTAAAAAATCCTCTTCTATGGAGGCCACGGTATTATCAAACTCATTAAATTCTGTGATACCACATGCGTATATTACTAACTATATTAATTACTAACAAATTACTTCAACTTGAAACTCACCTTCTAAATTATTCATTTTTCAAAATTTTGGTTACAAGTTTTGCAGGTCTGTCTTTTTATAGTTTCCATGCATCCATATAAGTGTCAGAGGTAAATCATGGCTGGCTGGAGTAATTTGTAGTCATTTTTAGGGCCTCAACTGTGAGAATGTTAATTATCTGGTGGTCTTGTTGACTAGGATAATCTGCCAAGGAACTAGAACATATGTAATACATGTATGCAGTTTTTTTCCTAATACATGCTGCATAGCAATACAAAACTTTAGCCTGCCAATATCAAGTAAGTATTGTTGCAGAGTGCTGCTAACAACCTGTTTGCTTGTAATACCTGTTACAATTATACTACAGAATGTTTCCCAGGCTATATCAGCTGCCTTTGAGCATACAGTGCATTGTTTGGCCTACCTGTATTGTGGTGACATGTAGGATTTATATTTATATAATAGCTCACTCACAAATGAAGCTATGCCTCTTCAAAGTTGCAAAATCGGATGCGTACATAAGACCCCTTTTCACAAATCCAGTCACATATATTGGTAACATCATGAGAGGCTTATAGAAACAATATAAATCAAACAGGGATTAATAGTGTCAATTGACTAAATGGTGTGATGTACATAGGTATTGTTTTGCTAGTGTGCTCACTTATTGAAGTGGATCTATTCACAGTTGAACTGGTGATTTTACTGTCATATGGGTGTAGCTATGTATGTTCCTCTAGTCTCAGCAGTGGGATTTTGCTCTCACATGCATGTACAGGTTTGTGTGGCATAGTATATTATTACTCAAAGGTAATCTTATAAGCTTTAACCTCTCATTGAGCCATGCATTTAGCTCCAACCCTTAGACCAATCATAAATTAACAGGAAATACCACTGCTATTCAGCTAGATTGTTGTCAACAACTCCTGCAGTGAAATATGGGAGGTGCATGCCAAGCATGCATGGCTTTTGATACAAATAGCTACGTAGTCTGGAGAATATTGTGAGCAGTATAATAGTTCAAAACAGGGCAATACATAAGGCAGGTAAGTAAGTAGGGTACATATATGAGCTATATATAAATACAATGTATATGCGCTAAAACATTAGAAGCGACGGAAAGCAGAGTTATATGATAGTATCAATAATGTTATAGTCTTATAATCTTGCTATTTACCATATAGCTGTAGTCTAGTATTCTATTTTACCTCAAAAAATGCTGCTACTGAACGATTCAAAACGCCACGCGGTTGCAAACCAATTAGATTAAAGGGGCGGGCGATACCAGGTAAGTGGAAGAAGCGGACAAAAAACTTAGAAAATTTCTGACACTGGAAATTTCAACTCTAAGAAACGGGCTTAAAATAGTTCACTATGATTTATAGGACGTTGTTAAGTAGGTCTGAATAGCTTTTAGCGCAATATCCTAGTCAGGGAGGTTGTTCTGAGGCTGGGCGTTGGCCCTCGCTTTAATGGCTTCACGATCGATCGCGCCCGGGAAGAAACTGTTTTGTACCATATCTTGTATTCGCATTAGATAACGAAATTTTTAAATAGCCACAGAGCTGGCCACGCATATTCTAAACATGGTTTAAAAGTTAATTCGGATATATTCTCTCTTGATTTTGCTGTAGCCTCTCCAAACAAGAAATAATAATAATAATAATAATAAGAATATGGAGATTTGAGGTGTTTTCGGTAGTCAGTGAAAATCATGAAAACGATTGAGTTAAGCCTTACTAATTGTTCCCTCATCTAAGCAATACTAAAGGACACCCTCAAAGGTTTTCTGTCAAAAATGAGAACTGTTAAGGTGATTTTAAAAATTGATTTAGTGAACGTTCTATTAGGATTTTCGCGCGATCCCTATTATGAACCCACTATCGTGGTTCATGATATACGTACGTATAGTGGACTAAGTTATTTGGTTTACTAGTAAAGGATGGTTTTAAGTGATTATACTAAGCTGCGAATACTCAACTTACACTGGCAAGGCTATAAAATTTCTGCCATTGTAGAATTCTTAGTTTTAGAAGACATCACCATTTCTAAACAAGGTGCAAGACAATTTCTGAAAAGATACAAGGATCGTGGAACAATTGCTAGAAAGCCAGGATCAGGAATGGCTTCTCGACTTTCACCTGCCAATCAACAAATAATCATGCAAGCCATGGAGGAGGATGATGAAACTACTGCTACACAACTGCAAGTAGAATTGGCTTCCCATAGAGTGTATGTGTCATTGGCAACAATTCTGCGGAATGGGCGTTTACTGGGATTGATATACCGAGGATCTGCATACTGTCAACTTGTCCACACCGTAAACAAGGAGAAAAGGTTGGAATGGGCAAGAAATCAACTGCATGATAACTTTGATGAAGTAATATGGAGTGATGAGACAACTGTTCAGTTAGAAACTCATCGACGTTTCTGCTACCGAACAATAGGAGAGAAGCCTAGATTAAAGCCCCACCCTAAACATCCCATCAAAGTCCATGTGTGGTGGGCATAAGTAAAAAGGGAGCCACCAATGTCTGCATTTTTGAAGGAAAGATGGATGCACCACTTTTTTGTCAGATTTTTCGGCAGACACTTGTACCATTTATTCAAGAGAAGTTCCCACCACCTTCTCTTCACAAACTGATGCAAGATAACGATCCGAAACACACGTCCCATTATGCTCAAAATTTCTATGAAGAAGTTGAAATTAAGGGTGGTCGTGGGTTTCTGAAGCCACACAAATGACCGACTTTATAACCTTGCCTCGTGTCTGTAAAGCATACCTGGACCTTGCAGCAGTGATTGGATGAATGGCCAGTCTTTACACTATTTGACAAACCAAACTGGAACTCCGAGCATCTATAAATGGCTAAGTTACAGCGCACTGAGTTCAAAGATGGTTTTTTTCTATCTAGTCTCCGAATTTACCTTGAAACTACTTGAGAATCCTGCTGAAACATCCTTGAGAATCCTGCTGAAACATCCTTGATAGAATATTAAAATCCTCTCGGATGATTTTTAGAGAAAACCTTACCATTCAGGAGAAACAAGACAAAAGGGTAGCACGCACAAAGAAACTCGAACTTCAAGGCAGCATAACTTACGCCTCCAACCTTATTTTTACAAAATCGTCCGAGAGGATCTGCAAAATTAAGTTGTTAGTATCGTATCAAAAATTGAGAGCTCCATGATAATCGTACAAAAACTAGATAGATTTTTGAACACAGTGTGTAGTATATGCGCACGCCGCAACATTATTATAATAAACCATACACATTTTTAAAACCACAAGCACACAAAACAGTATCTATTTCACGGCTGCAACTCTTGCCAATGCCTCTGTCACATCTTCACAAATACCTACAACTCTGCTGTTGGCTGATCTACCGGCAGAGATGAGATTTGGCGCCCAGGGAGAGTTGTTCTTACTCTGGCATTGCTGATATCAGCTAAACCGATCTTCCCTGTAGCTATTAATGTAAAGACAAACATTACAAACAACTTGTAAAGACATTTAAACAACTGACAAACTATTTCTCACCTGAAGGAAGAGCGACAGCATGTTTAAGCACGCACGCATATTATTGTAGTGTTATAAAAACACCCGCACAGCAGTAGAAACTTTGTTTACAGTCTGTTTTTCTTAAAAATACCTCCCAACGAGACAACAAACTTCCTTCACAGCATATTTCTTCACCGCATAAACAATAGGATTATGCGCCTGTTACGGATACCCAAGTATGCAAACAATTACTGTGTCAGCCGCATGCGGTTAGTAAGGAGGCGCTTGCGTGGCTTCAGAAACCCGTGACCACCCTTAAGTGGTGGCGAACGCCACCTGAATCACCCAACTTAAACTCAATTGAAAATGTCTGGCATGACCTTAAAGAACACCTGCGAAGAGAGGTAAAGCCAACAAACAAACAAACTTATTGATGGTATTTCTCAATTCTGGGCCACAATGAATGTACACAATCATTACGTATGCAGTACCATGTTGTAAATTTTAAAGTTTAACAAATTCTATTCTGTAATTGGCTATAATTTACAAAATGGCGAAGGGCCCAAAAAAGGAATTGCAGTGTCACCAGAACTTGTTTTCATGCTTGTGGAATCCGAGTTAGATACAAGCTATAGTAAGAGCATAATGTTGCTATGGGTGATGTAAACTCAGTAGAAAATAATGGAAAACTATGGCTTCATAAATCATATGAAACATAATCACCATTGCTTGTTGGTAAGTACGGTACAGCTCGATTATAACTTTTAAAAAACTCGCGTGCGCAATTACACACACACTACACAAACAGCAAAAATATCATGGCCTGTCTGCGAGTGCACGAGAAATTGATGACGTCTCAACTGCTCGCAGAGTGTTAAAAAACTCCTCGCGAGTCTAAATAAACTCGTGCACTCAACACGTGGAATCTGCTCGAGTATAGTACAAGCGCATGTAAACGAGCAGCAACGTACGTACATACCTTGAAACTGGCCAGGAAGGTTACCTGCAAGTCCCAAATTCTTTAAGATAAGGTGCAACGCGCCCTTCCATTATCTCTTGTTAAGAACAAAAACGCATATCACGTGCGCATGTGATTCTAATAAGTTTATGCGAGATTTTTTGTGACTAACACGTGCTTGTCAGCAGGCGCATTTATTACAGACTCGATGACTGACAAGATCGATTGGAATAACGGTAACAATATTTTATGTTTGCTTTTTAGCCTTCCCATCCTTAAATCACTGGCGGACGCATACTGAACACGCATGTGTCCTTTGTCCCAGTTCACTCATGTGGTGTAGCTTACAGGTTACTCATGGCGATCACGAAGATAACGTGCGTGTACTGCACTCAAAATTCTCATGCAGTTGTGTACAAACACGCGAGTTTTTTAAAAATACTCGAGTAACGAGTTACAAAATACACGCGTGTAGGTGACACACGTGTTTCAAGTTATAATCGAGCTGCACCATACAACGCGTAGCCTAATTAATCAGTCACTAGTACTGTGTAGCTACTGCTATTTTATACCTGTGTTCTCACTACTTCTATCCCAGTGCAGAGACAAACCAAAGAAATTCTTTCCATGTTTACAGCTATCCAAAATTCTTCAGTCCACTAGGATACAAGCCTGTTATATCATGCTAATAGCCTACTACATAAAAATTATATGCATGAACTGATTTAAATACTAATTACATATAATTATCCACTTGATCACATAATGTTTCCTAAAGACATCTATAAGCGTTAATTTCTAAATCATCAATACTGTTACATATGGATCAAAGTTTCCTCCTTGCATTGAGGAAGACTGTCCAAGCTGTTCAATGTTTTGGTGTAGTTGAAGGGCTTCTTGCAAAGAATATGAAGTAGCAGATGGCTGTTGCTGTAACTGATGAGAGAAAGAAGGATCCTGCTGGAATAATGATTGTGAATAGTCAATAATTCTGGCTGTAAGTTGGTTTGGTTATGACTGGTGGGTGGCTGCAAAGAGTTTTACTGCTTCAAGTTAAATTCTACTAAATTGGACAGCAAACCGATCATCTGTTGTTGTTGCTCAAGCAATTTCCCAAGATTATTGCCTATGTAAACAATATGAAGTAACCAGTTGTATAAGTAACCAGCTATGATTACTTTACATTGAAATTGCATGTGTGCGAGAGGCTTACCATCAAAGGTTGAAACATTGTTTTCATACTTGAGTTGTAAGTGTTCATTACTAATGTGCTGTTGTATGTCATCTTCATGAAGTTGACTACCTGATTGTCCAGTCATAGCGTTATTATCTATAAAATTCGTATTCATTGTTATTTTGTATTTTATGCTGTTTGTATACATTACATTATTAAAACATACCTATTGATTTGTCAGTTGTAGACCCAGTGATGGTAAGAATATTGCCACTTTCGGCTCCATCTCACTTTTGCTGTTTCTTGATTTCTGCTTTGTTAGTGCTTTTTTTCTTTTTAACTGGTTCACCATCAACTTC
Organism: Spongia lamella; assembly: GCA_963930835.1. NCBI lineage: Eukaryota > Metazoa > Porifera > Demospongiae > Dictyoceratida > Spongiidae > Spongia > Spongia lamella. Next base: position 21,089,140 of record OZ005746.1, on the reverse strand, counting down.
TTGTTCTGCTATAAGAATACATAAATTCGTATGTATGTAGGTATGATCAATTAATCAATTAAGAGTAGCTACTGTAGATAGAATGCACCAGTATAGATACGTAAATATGGTACCTTTCTTTATCCGCTTTTTCTCGTTTTGTTTGGATTCTACAGTAAAATAGAGGCATGGATATAAAGGTATAGTTAACACAATGCATCAAAGTTATCTCACTTGCTTTTGGATCAATAATCACTGCATTCCAATTGGTGGTTTTGTTTTTACTTTTTCAAGGCAATGATACCTTGAAACCCGGAACGAGATTTTCAGGGTCATAGTACTTGATGAAATCAGCATTAACCCATATCTCACAACCATCCCATCTTTTTGAGTTGTTATTCTGGTATTTGATACAATACTTCTCTTGTTGCTTGCCGGAAGTACGAAAATCTTGCTTCATCTGTTGCTGCTTCTGCGGGGTCTCGTCCCTTGGCTGTTATTGCATCGATGGTTCCCGATATTGAACTTGAAGGGGTGACATTGATGTCTTTTGCTGAAGGGACTTATTGCTTGGTTGTTGTGATGTCAATGATGAAGCCGATGGCTGCTGATATTGCATGGCCTCCACGGGTGGCGTCGATTGCTGTTGCTGCTACAGAGACGCGTCACTTGGCTGCTGGTGCTGCTGCATTAATGGCAGCTGCTGTGTCAATGGCTGATATTGAAGGAGTGGCATTGATAGCTGTTGCTGCAGAGGAGCATCGTTTGACTGTTGTTGTTGCGTGGATGGCTGCTGATACTGCAGGGCCCCCATGGGTGGCGTCGATTGCTGTTGCTGCTGCAGAGACATGTCGCTTGGCTGCTGGTGTTGCTGCATTAATGGCGGCTGCTGTGTCAAAGGCTGATATTGAAGGAATGGCATCGATAGCTGTTGCTGCAGGGCACATCGTCTGACTGTTGTTGTTGCTGCTGCTGCTGCTGCTGCTGCTGCATTATCACCTGTTTCTCCATGTTGTTTCTTACTTGTTTACAGGTATCGCAAAAGTGAGTTTGCGATGGGGTTCATGATATTCTTCGCATCACATAATAGCATTCTTCACTATGTGTCACAAAAACAAGCTCGTGTAAGCCACATTTTTCACAACGTGTCGTGACCAGGCTTTTCAATGTGTCACAAAAACAAGTTCATAACCCATGCAGTACTCACCTCGCCACACCCTTCCCGAAGTATAGTTCACGAAAAATGGCTTATTACGAAGGCTCACGAAACCCTCGCGATTTGTCGCAAAAATTTTTGTGTACAATACTGTAGGTACATAAAAGACATGTAACTGGCTGTATATTATAAGTGTCTAGCTACCATGTACTAGAATATTTAAAAATTAAAAATTTTAAAAGGTGAGTAGGGATCACTCTTGCAATGCTAGCTAAAAAAGTAAGGAAACAAGGGAAAAGATTTTCAAGTGGCATGAGAGAACACTAAAGATTCTAGCATGAGATAATTTATAAAAGTTTAATCTCTACATTTGGCTTACTCTTAATACTGAAAATGACCAAAAGTAGGGATGAAACTTTTATAAATTATCTCATGTTAGAATCTTTAGTGTTCTCTCATGCCACTTGAAAATCTTTTCCCTTGTTTCCTTACTTTTTTTAGCTAGCATTGCAAGAGTGATCCCTATTCACCTTTTAAAATTTTTAATTTTTAAATATTCTAGTTTGTTTGCTTTTTATAGCATACTTGCAAAAGTAATCGCCTTCCAGGCGCCAAAACATTACTTAATTGTTTTTACAGGCGCATGTTAACAACAGTGTTAACATGGTGGAGCAGCTGCATTGTAGTGAAATACATTCGAAAAACATCGAAAATGTGTTGTCTAAGTTATATATCAGCACGTAATCTATAGTTGACTATGTAATCATAGTAAGTATTTAACTGTAATCATAGTAAGTATTTAACGGTGGGCACATTACTAATTATGTCACATGTGTAAGTGGCTGTTTTGGTGATGTAAAAGCAGAAGGTGCAAGCCGATCGACACCTTCTTTCATAATTTTCTCGCCTTTCTACAGACTAAACGAAGAAAAAGGAAGATAGTGAGGGATGAAAAGAAACACTAAGGCGCAGTGGATAAATCTTCAGCGGAACAACAGTTTCATAAATCGGACACGATTTCCTTTGTTGTGTGAGAAATCTGAAGCCATACTCCTAGTGCTAGTGGGTCTTACGGCAGGCAGGCAGTCAGACGAAATTCTGGTAGATTTTGTAATTTTCAAATCTCTCTACTGATCGTATTGTTAGGTTTTTCACGGAGTTTAACAAAGGTACAGTTTTGTTATAGTGTTACAAAAGGATTTTAGTCATTTTTTTTCATGAAAAGTATATTGTGAGGCGAGTTATGGAGGCGCGTGAAAGTTGGACGCCATGTTTTTTCGTGTCGATCCCTACTATTAAGTACTACCATACTTAATGATATGTCATGGAAATATTGAAAAATGCTTAGCTTTAAAGCAAGCAACTAAATGACACCTTATTCTCTGCTGGATAAATTTTTTCTTAAGATTATGTACAAATCATTGCAATTGAAGTAGCAAAAGCTATAGCAAAAACTCCTTGTTCCTTCTTGTTTTTGGGGACACAAAACTTTTATTTTCACTGGCTTAAGGTCAGAACTTTGAAACAAATTCAAAATAATGGCCTTTGTACCTTCATCAACTGAATAGTACAGAATCATACACCTTTACTGTATCTTTTTCACAGCCTAAGGTTGTAGCAACTGTCCAATGATTTCTTTCAGCACAATGCACAATCTGAAGTTTGTTTTTGGTCATCTCTTCATGTAAGACTATTTTCTTTGCCTGTAGCAATGTTGATTGCAATCCTTGGAATTGTTCTTTTAAAATCTGCTGGGCAAAATTTATTTCTAAAGCTCTGATTGGTGTGCTGTGGCTTGTTGTTTTTCCTTAAGCAACTTCTATCCAGTGAAACACTAAAAAGTTGGTTGAATAAAAACATTTATGCATACTTGTAGCTAGATTTCAAAATTTTGTTTTGCACTGCACCATTTTAAAGAATCGTAGCCATGTATGTATCAAAAGGGATTATAATCTAAAGCCATCATCTAAGTCATCATTGTTGTGTGTTGCAGATAGCTCTGAGGGTCTACAATGAGTATGTGTTAACCCTCATGAGTGAGGGTAACGTATAACAGTGTCACTCTTGACAGACAGCTTTGTTATTCTTTCTAACAGCGGTGAGCTAAGAAAAAGGTCGAAGGTGCAGTGGCTATTTATGCATGTACGTACAAGTTTATAAGAAACTAGGTCATGCAACATTGATATGTGAGACTGATCCTTCTGAAATGTAATGAGTGTTAGCTGTAGTCCCAGAATTTAGTAACTCTTGTTGAGATTACATGTGTCAAGTGTAATTTCAAGAGTTGATGACTGGCTCGCTATGCTGACTTGTTAAATTAATTATTTTTAACTGAGTAAACATAATGAATGAACATAAAGATATTAACTAAAATGGCCACTTTATTCCTTAAAAATAAAAGTTAGACTTTTATATCTCTTGTTGAATTGTTGAATTCATACTACTAGTAAACATAAACTAATGTTTAAAGCAATTTCTATACATTTATGCATCCAGGGGTCACTAACTCCCAAAAGGAATATGGATTTCAAAATCTTCGCATTGTACCCAAAGGTTTCGCTGATTTTACATGAGCTTTTACTAGAGGTTTTACTAACAAAGTCTTCAGTATACTTACAGTTCTTGAGGTGTCTATATGTATTTCTAAATAACACCATTTTACAGACGTTTATACATATAGGTATGTATATAATGCTTATGAAGTAGATATTACAAGTGCTTGTATATATACAAACTTGGCAACTTCCACAAAATTTTCATGAAAAAAATTTTATAAGTGCATGCTTATTACAAAAATTGTGAAAATTTTGCTATAAAATTTTTGGCACTCTACAGTATTAAGCAATTGAATGAATTTTTAAAGAATTTGACTAACTTAATTAGTTAGCTCCACAGAGAGCTTACTGATATCATTCTTTAACACAACTGAAAACAGAATTTTACAATATGTTACTGTTCACTATTTCAACTTTCTTGAATTCAAATTTCAATAATTAAAATAAGATTTCAGGAAGAGTTTATGAGATTTGACGACAGTTGGTGACCTCTTGGATACAATAGACATCGTTATTTACTTCGATAAGTGATTGTTACAAACAAAATGTAATAATATGTCATAAAGTTCAAAAGTGTCATAGTCCCAGAATGTGCAACTGTTGTTGAGGTTACATGTGTTCAGTGTAATTCCAAGAGTTGTGTCTGGCTCACTGTGATAACTAATACATCAACCATGTGAGCGAATACAAATAACACTGCTCATCAAGCTTAACAGTTGGTGCAGACACCAACACTGTATAACTGTTTCAACAATCTGGAGAAGAAAACATTGTCACCAATGTATGTCATGATAAATTGATTTCTTCACACAAACTTGCCTGACCAAATAAAATAAGTTTCCACCCCACCGTTACAATGATCGCATGTATCCATATGCTGTATAATTATGCTTCGGCCCTACAAGATAAATGTGGCCAAGATATGGCGTGTTCATCTGAAGCAGTAATAAATGTTAAAACTAGACTAGCATGCAATATTAGTGCCCATCTGTAGATGGAATTAACACCTCCAGCAAGTAACCCACAAAGATACTTAAAGCAAAGTTATTTTGTGCTTTGCACATCATGCTTGAGATTCTGTGTAGGAATATACCCAAGACTTTTCAGATGGCTCCAAAGAGACATTTACTACAAGTGCATTTTGTGTATCTCCCTGAGTTTTTGTCAATAAGATTGTGATGAAGCTTGTACATTGTGATTATGCAAGCTTTCCTTTGAAGTTTTGGCTGTTTTGTATAACCTAATAGTATCCACCTGCATTGATCTCTGGGTTGTAACCTGAAAATTTTTTCCCACCAAACCTCACTTATACCTTTGAAGTTACCATAAGACAGAGTCGTCTTATCATATTCTGATGCTACTCTGTGAATCTACTGCACGATTTTGACTTCTCCCTCAGAACCTACTTAGCTACCATTGCCTCTCAACTCTTTGTACTAGTACCTCCTATATTTTCTTTCCTTGTGCATTACGCTACTTCCATGTGAGGCACATCTGGATTGGTTTCTAGAGCTTACAGATATCTAAAATTTGTTTCATTCAAAATTATATTTATTGCAATATTTTGATACCTTTAGCACAGCCTTCCAATGCAGATATTACAAATCTTTGAGTATAGCTCTTCAGTTTTTCAAAATATCAGGACTGAATAATATAAAGCATTTAGCAACCAGAATTTTATAAATGCCTTTACCAACTACAATCTGTGTCCCGTATTCAAGTCATATTAGTGTAAATTGTGACTGTCATTAGACAAAGGACCTAAATTTGTGTCCCATGTTCACAATGTACGGTAGCTAAACTGTGACAAAACAAAGTTTAAATTTGTTCACAAGTTCACATGTTTAAATTTGTTTTGTTTATGTTCAGTTTAATCAAGTCATTGACAGTTCGGACTCCACAAAGGGCTTCGAAACAGGCAACAACATGTAGAGGGTCTTGTTTTTGAATTTTATTTGCTATGGTAAGAAAAATGTCTATGATGCCACTCTATTTGCAATTCATTGACAATTAAGAATGCTGCCAGTAAACTTTGCACCACTCCAGTCTATAAATACCCCCAATAGAGTCTTACCAACTTCAAACGTCTTGCTACTTTTATAGCAATGATCAAACATCTTTCGAAAGGCTAAAACATGTTTCCTTTAGCAGATTGTTGTCTAACCTTACCCTTGCCACCACCATCTAGCTATTCCATAAGTGTGGAATTAAATGCCACTGCATTAAAAATAAATGGGTAGCTATTGCTTGCATTGATCATAGGTTACCGTATAGCGCAAAAGTTTGACGGGAATAATATTTTTAGCCAAACACTTCCTATTATGCTGGCATTATGCTTGATGCTTTTAGCTACCTATATGCTCAAAATTATGCTGGCATAATCGGCTGGTCCCTATGTGTGCACGAAACTTTGATGAGCAAAACTTTGACGAATTGATTGTAGGCTTCATAGGAAAAGCATTAGCAGGGAAAAGGTTGGAAGGGAAAACTTTTGTGCTATACGGTATATACAATCTTAATTTGGTGAGGTAGGTGTAATAACCGGACTGATTATAGCAATGATCAAGCGGATGCAACTACACACACGTGCACGTACTAAGAATCATGTATTCTAATTAATGCTTACAATTACTGCGCATGTGTACATAAACATGCATTACAATAATAATGTCGGTCACTACACTCTTCCTCCCTTGGCTTTCAGGAGCGGTAATCATCAGGACAGTAACGGTGGGGGGGATGGCGGTCTCTTGGCGGGTTTCTCCTGGGTGGATCTGGCTCTACTGCTGGAAGGCTTTCATTGGGCGTATTGGTGCGATCCAAGTCTAGCGTGTCTGCAAACCCATCTGAGGGACATGAGGGGTCGCCCACTGGTGCATTGGTGTCCTTGAGTTTACGGATGTGATCTTGATGACGACGGATGATTCTTCCATCCCTTAATTTTATCTTGAATGACAACCCAGTGGCCTTGATTATTTTCCCAGCTACCCAGGGAGGACTGTGTCTGAAATTCCGAGCATATACTTCTTCCCCTTCCACAAAAAACCGATTGGAGGCATGGCTGTCATGGGAAAACTTTTGTAATTGCTGCTTGTACTCCACTTTCCTGCTCGTGTCTGGTTTTACCCGGTCCAAGCGTGATCTGAGGTTACGGCCAAATAGCAACTTAGCTGGGGAGATCCCAGTAGTACTCTGTGGGGTGATCCTGTAATTAAAGAGTAGCTTAGATAATCTTTCTTCAATGGTCCCGTTCCTGATCTTTTTGAGCCCCTGCTTGAGAATTTGTACAGCCCTTTCAGCTAGACCATTACTGGCCGGATGGTAAGGTGGAGATTTCTGATGACAGATGCCATTCTCTAAAAGAAACTGTTCAAATTCACTACTAACAAAGCATGCCCCATTATCAGTTACCACGGTATCTGGAATGCCAAACGCTTCAACTTTTCCTCAGGACATTGCTGCGGCCATCCCAGCTGAGTATATCTCAATACCCAGGCTAACACTGGGTCCTGTCTGGTCCATCTCTGAATTTGCGAGCATGTTACCGGAGCTCCTGATAGAGTGTCTAACAATAGTACAAATTCTGGTGGCTGAGGTGTGTCCCGCGGCGTGACCTTCAATGGGAGACGACTCATGGCATCGGCATTCCCATGCTTAGTGGTGGGTCTGGCTTCCAAGGTATATTCGTAACAGGCCAAGGTCAATGCCCAGCGTTGTATTCTTGCGGATGCTTGTGCCGGAACTCCCCTGTGTTCACTAAAAAGAGAGGTGAGAGGTTTATGATCAGTGATTAAGGCAAAATGACGACCATATAAGTATGCATGAAACTTTGTTACCCCAAAAACACAAGCTAACCCCTCTCTCTCTATCTGTGCATACCTTCGTTCAGCTTCTGTGAGTGTCCTTGACACAAACGCTATCGGTTTCTCCATACCATCCGACATCCTGTGAGCTAACACAGCTCCGACCCCATATGATGAGGCGTCACAGGCAAGAATCAGATTTAGCTTGGGGTCAAAATGTACAAGAACTTGGGATGATGTCAGCAACTCTTTTGCTTTTTTGAAAGCGTCTTCTTGTCGCGGTCCCCAATGCCATGACATATTCTGCCGGAGGAGTTCATACAAGGGGGCCAAAACTGAGGGTAGGTGGGGTAAGAACTTCCCGTAATATGTCAACAATCCCAAAAAGGATTTGAGTTCCGTGACATTCCTAGGTTGGGGGGCTTCCTTTACAGCTTTCACCTTATCTGCCAATGGGTGTAATCCTTCCTTATTTATTCGATAGCCCAAATAAGCCACTGAAGAGCCCATGAAACTGCACTTCTTCCTTTGCAACTTTAGTCCTGCCCTCTCCAGCCTTGATAGTGTTTCTTGTAAGGACTTCAGATGGTCAGCATCAGTCTGCCCTGTGATCAGGATATCGTCGAGATATACAACTACCCCCGGAATATCTTTCAAAACACCTTCCATAACCCGTTGGAAAATTCCTGGGGCCGACGCAATTCCGAAGGGGAGTCTGTTGTAACGGAACAGCCCCCTATGAGTATTAATAACAACATACTGCTTGCTATCTTCACTGAGTGGTATCTGCATGTAAGCCTGACTCATATCTAACTTCGTAAACTTCTGAGGTGGCAAACAAATCATCAATTTTTGGAATTGGGTATCTGTCGACTTTGGAAGCACTATTGACTGTTACTTTAAAGTCACCACATATGCGGATACTCTTTTTGTCACTTTTGAGCACAGCCACAATCGGGGCAGCCCACTCGGCAAATTGAATTGGTTCAATGATTCCCAGTTTGGTTAACTTGTCCAACTCCTCTTCAACTTTTAATTTGTATGCATAAGGGATGGGGCGTGCTTTGAAAAACTTGGGCCTGACTGCTGGGTCAACATGAATTTTTGCGCTGTAATCTTTTAGAGTTCCCAGGCCCTCACAGAAGACATCTTTGTGTTGATCTAAAATTCCCTCTAGTGTTTCCCCCTGGAGACTATTGATGTGATTCCAGTCAAGCTCCAGTTGCCTTAACCAGTCCCTCCCCAATAGGCTAGGTCCATTTCCCTTTGTAACCACCAAGGGCAGAGGACAGTGCTGTGAACCGTAGACAACATCTACTTCCATGCTACCACACAATTGCAGTTGCTCACCAGAATACGTCTTCAAGACCATTGTTGTTTGTTGCAGTGGTTTGTTAGGCCACATCTTCCGATATGTTTCTTCTGACACTAAGGAGACAGCTGCTCCTGTGTCTATTTCCATCATGAGCTGCTGCTTGTCAACTGTAACTATCACTTGGAACGGCCTATTCGATGCTGAAGCAAGAGTAAACAAATTGTACTCGGCGTTCTCATTGTCAGAGGCATCATCTTCTTGTGTCAATTCGTCGTGTGTCACTTGTCGCACTTCTCTGGTGGATCTTTGAGCTGTGCAGGCCTTTCGTATGTGCCCCAACTTTTGGCAATTGTGGCACCTTGCCGTCTTGAAGCGGCAGTTTGCTGGTGAGTGTCCTAGCTTGGTACAACGATAGCAAGGCATGTTTCTTGTCCCTTGCTTTTCCTTCACCCACTACACGGGCTGAACGCTCTGTGGTTGCAATGGTTGCAAATCTTTAGTAGCTGCCTCCATGGCTTGAGCTAGCGTTGCTGCTTTGCTTAAGGTTAACTGATCACCCTCTGACAACAGACGTTTTTGAATTTGATCATCATTAATCCCGCACACAAGGCGGTCTCGGATCATAGCGTTAAGCGTTTGTCCAAAGTTACAAAAGCGCGCCAAATCTCTGATTTCTGAGATAAATGTGTTAACTGACTCTCCTGGTTTCCTACTGCGGTTGTAGAACTTGTAACGAGACACGATTTCGGACGGCTTGGGGCTGTAATGGGCCGTCAACACTGCTACTAGTTCCTCGAAGGTTTTATCGGCTGGCTTAGCTGGAGCTAAAATACTACGAAGCAACTTGTACACGGATGGTCCAATGACTGTTAGAAAGGTAGCACGCTGCTTCTCTTCCGAAGTGATCCCGTTGGCGGCAAAGAAAAACTCTAACCGCTCCACATATTGCGGCCATTCTTCCACAGCTGGTTGAAACTCGCCAATCTTTCCGACTGTAGCCATCCTCGTCGCCAGATGTAATAACCGGACTGATTATAGCAATGATCAAGCGGATACAACTACACACACGTGCACGTACTAAGAATCATGTATTCTAATTAATGCTTACAATTACTGCGCATGTGTACATAAACATGCATTACAATAATAATGTCAGTCACTACAGTAGGTTCATCTTTGTTAATCACAGAGGGTTTGATAGTACTTTGTAGTCTGTTAGGTGTCTGCAGGCATTTCATTTTTTCAGCCTGAGAAGTTGTAAATATATTTGGCAGTACTTTCTATTGCCATAACTGTGTGTTAAATTTTGTTATCTTCTCTCTGGACCGTGAAAAATCTAATGCAAAATTTCTCTCCCATACATTTCAATACTCGAAAATATTAGAGTCCCCCAAGAAGCATAATGTGATGACATTTGGAATAAGGTTTATTATACTGATTCATATTCTCTATTATTTTCATGCAATATCAGCTAATGACCACTAAGTGCATTGTCATCCTTGTCAATTGTATCTACTAATCCTTCGAATTCTGTAGGAGAACAATACTTTTGAATGAGACCACTACTTTCTTTAGCATGTTTAACGATTTGTGCAACTTTTTTCCTATGTGTGTATCACGTGAGCAGTAAAATAATTATACAGGTGTAGCTACGTTGCACTGGGTATCATGTGATTAGTGTCATCATTAGCTATTAAAAATCACGTGAATTAGCTTAATGTATATAGCTAAAATCACGTGATTTAATGTTTATTGTAGATTCAAAATCCGTTTTCTTGAGCTACGTAATTTCAGTCCAGCGGAGCGAGGGGGTGGGCAGAAGTGAAGGGAGGGATGGGAGGGGGCTCAGATAACCATACAGCACCATTTAGAGCAGGAGAAGCCACTAAAAGTAACTACATTGAGCCCAAACACCACAAGGCTAGGAGGCGCCTAGCTGGGAACAGTTCCAGGTCATAGCCGGCCCAATTGGTACCCTCTATACACTGTTAAAACAGTGGTGTGCATTTCATACCTTCGTGGTGTGTATATCATACCAAATGGCTTCATACCCTTGGAAAACCTTGGTATGAAATATCTAGGTATGCTTTTCATACCTTAGAAGTATACAAGTTACCTAAATTAATAGGCGGACAATGCGCCAAATGAGATATGAAGCGCCCTCGAAAGCGCCTATTAATTTAAGCGCTTTATAAAATTTTATGGGGTCAAACTTTTACCCTCAGGTGGATGATTGCATGAGCTGCGACCATGCTGCGACAGATTCTTTATAATGAAGGTATATAATGTGTGTTTGTTGTAAGGTTATAATACGTATCTAGTACAACAAACCATTTTCCTCACCATTGTCTATGCCGGAGCGCGTTGCTTTGTATTTATCTAGCCTACTTCAACCATTACTCGTTTAGGTTTTCTAGTAAGCAAAGGATGTGAGCGAAGTATAAGAAGCTGAAGTTGAAGGTGCTATAATAATATGAAAATTTATGGTGTGCCATAATTAGATTTATCGGGATTTATATTATTGTACTGAAGTTTATCGGAGGGTATAGGAGCTTAGGGCATAGGATTGATCATGACAGTTCTTAAGTAAGCTTATATATTTAACAACCAAGTCAAAGTTGTACCAATGATTTCTACTTGGGCCACAATGTTGTAGCTACCGATTGCCAGATTTTAGGAGTATACCGATATCCAATTATTTTACATTCCAGACAGCCGATATTTCAATCCAATACTGATTAGCTATTACAAACATACAATAAAACTTACAAAAGTGTAAGATTTAGCAATCTATTGGTTTAGTTACAAGCACAAGGCTCTTGAATTATTTGATTTTAATAAACCAATATTGTAACCTTAAAATCTACCGATACCGATTGTCACAAAATTCCATAATATGCTGTTTCCAATTGTGATCCGATTAATCAGTACAACACTACAAATTTATTAGCCAAGATAGAATTAATATAAAGTCGCTGATTTGTATGTTAGTGTGTTAATACTGTTCCCACCTTATACATATTTTGGGCTTCCAGTACATAGTTGGCTTACATCGATAATATACTTTACTGCTCATCTTTAGTTAAACTTAACACTGAAGTCATGTAATAAATACATATAACATTGTGAAATGGGCACTATTTAGAAACTTATTCAATCTTCCATGTACAATTAACATTTAACAACTTCTTAATATTTTAAAAACAGTGCTTTATGTAAACCAGTAGTACGGTCTTCCTCTAGTAGGCCAGCCCTGCATGCATGCTACACACACACACACACACATACACACACACACACACACACACACGCACGCACGCACTACACACACACACACTACACACACGCATGCTACACACGCCACACACACACACACACACACACACACACACACACACACACACACACACACACACACACACACATGTAAACACTCAAGCACACACACACACAAACTACATATGCATATTAACTGCATTACAGTCTAGGGCTCAAATGTCGACTATTCCAGCAAATATTCGTATTCGGTAATATTCGTCTGTATACAATTTTAGGTATTTGAATATTCATTTTAAAGTAAATATAATGATACCATTGTCTCACCAGTGTGTACAACATGTAAGAAATGGCCTTACAATGCTTGATCATACACAAGTGTTAAGGCATTTAATTATAACGCACTATTATAAAAATTATAACTTTGATACTTTAATTTTATGCCTGATACATACAAATAATCAATAAAGAATATTTGGTTGGTTGTCATTACAGAATATTCAAATATAAAATCGCTTGTTTGAGCTCTATTATAGTCTACATACATATACACACCACACACATTATTCAGTACAATCAAATAGCCCAAACATCAGGTGACATTACTCAATTTTCTTGAACCCCGAAGTCATCAAGTTAAAATGTTAGAATAATCATAATGATTAATTGGTGCATTTTATGGATAAATTAAAGTAAATGTATATAACACTTTTACAGTTCACACCTCATGTCAAGGGAATCCACAGGATGCATAGACCATGTATCCCTCTTCTACATGTGCACTGGTATACATCGATGTTTCCCTTCTTATATAACAAAGCCTAAAATGTTTAATTGTTTTCTGTATTGATTATAACAAACTACATGAAAACGTTTTACCATCAAAATCAAACCCACAATACAATCCTACAAGTTTCTGTATAAAATGCATTGCTAAGCCTTTTAGTAACTTAATTTAAAAACCATAATCGAACCTAACAACTCTCTGTATAAATACTGTGAGACTATGTAAATGTCAATGGGCTTTTATTTATGTTTGCCTATGTGCGATTAGTGCATGGTTGTGATGCAGAAGCGCCCAACATGCACACCCGTGATCTCAGACAGATACATTGGAATATCAGCCGCCTATACATACATGGCTTGTCAAACACCACTGTAATTACTTTACTGTTAATGTCCCAGTTTTCATGAAATATGTACGTACTGGTACAAATTTTTAAGACCATTGATCTATTCATGTAGATAGCTGCACTGTTGCTTGTACCGGCACTGAGACTAAACTGTACATGTATTGTGCTCTGCCGGTGCTTATAATACATGTGAGATGCCTGGAAGCATACCACAGGATCCTGTTATTGCAGACCAATAATGAATTACTTTTAATCTTGTACTATGGGCTGCTAGGGATGGTAAAGAAGATATTATGTAATAGTTATAACATGGGCATATATATCACAAATGGCGTCCTTTGGCTTATATCGGCTTGTACACTCAATACAAACACTTTTAGACTAGTAACAAAGTTTATTTTCAACTTCAAATAAATAATTATATTAAATTTAGAAAACTGAAACCCACAATCGATATCGCATTCTTGCGCCTATATAGATAAAGAGTGGTAGTTCGTTTCTACATCACTGATTGGTCACTATGGCAGCGGGATATATCATGATATATACCTGTTCCCAGGGTATATTTGAAATATATCCCTGTGGTTTCCTTTGATGTAAGGTGTCAAAGTGGTATATAGTGAAGATATGGTTACATCGGCATGCCATAGCGGACAAAAAGAGGTCATAAGGTGCAAAATCCGGTTGATGTAAAGGACATAGAAGGTCTAACAGCTCTATGCTGCCAGGTTCAACAAGTTTGACATCTTGAGCCATTTATTGGAAGCCAGGTTTGTATTTTTATTGCTTCATGTGGTAACCAAGGGGTTTATAGTATATTACATCATAGTTACTATGGTAACTGAGGGGTTCATTGGGTACTGTAGTATATCACATCATAGTTACTATGGTAACTCCTGGTATAGTATTGCCCTATTTATATGCCTTCAGTACCCACTTATTATAAGCTTAATAATAGTTGATAATTGTATTTACTCTAATACATAATTATAATTATTCAAAGACATGATATTTTAGACATACAAAGTTTTTGTCATACATAGCTCTGTCAAATGACTTGCTCAAAGATAGCAAATGATAATCAGCAAGATCTTCATGTTGACAAATTACTTTCTCATCCTCCAAAAGTTCTACTTCATATGAGTTAAATTGTTTGTCGAAACTTGTACTGATATATGGGTTTAGGACAAATAGACATTTACTTGAGTCCGTTATAATTATATCAACCACTTTTCCAAATATAGGATTGTCTTCAAAAAATGTACAGAGTAGGATGTTTCCATTAGAATATCTAGTGCTATTTATTTCTGCATACAACACCCTGAGGGGAAAAATGTATCATGATGATACATAAATTACAAATCCAAGATGTATTGCATTTTCCGGGAAGTCAGCATGCATACATAGTAATAACCATTCACTTGAAATGAAGCCTGAATAACTAATCGAACAAGTCCTACTGCTTTTCAGTTTCTGTATATGGCACTTTCTATTGATATTACTGATGGGCGTGGCCTTACTAATGAACCACGCCGTGAGTTACTGCCAAAGAAGAGTAAGGTCATTCTGTGCTAGCTGTTCATTTCACAGTAAAAGCCACTTAACCACTGTACATTACTAACAAGACAGAGTGCTTCAGTTTTAAAAGTGGGTGTGCCAATTTTAAACTCAAAACTCGACAATTTATAAACACTGTTATTATGCTCACCTGTGTAGTGTTGAAGTGAGTTGAAGGTTACTGACACACTCTAAGAGCTTTCCAGCATATCATCATAAAAAAGATTGATTTGGAGTGCGTTCTTGTCCTGCTGAAATAACGGATGATCTGTAAATTGTTCACTGTCACAATAATCACCCATTTTGCCATTACTAAGTTGATGTAAACTAAATACCTATATAAATTGACGTAATTGAATACTGATAACACATATAACCATGCAACACCTGTTGAATAATACTCTTGCACTTCAACAATGATTGTAGAGAATCAAGTAGTGGAACATCATAGCAACAATCTGTTGCCTCAATAATTTTCCCACCAGGGGTCCGTTTGTACTGGCGACCAAGCACTCTTTCTATTGGTGTCTGTGTAAAGTGACATAGACTAATAATACACGTGTGTGTGTGTGTGTGTGTGTGTGTGTGTGTGTGTGTGTGTGTGTGTGTGTGTGTGTGTGTGTGTGTGTGTGTGTGTGTGTGTGTGTGTGTGTGTGTGTGTGTGTGTGTGTGTGTGTGTGTGTGTGTGTGCATACATAATTACGTGTGTGTGCATTGTGCGTGCGTGTGTCTCTGTGCGTGCGTGTGTGTGTGTGTGTGTGTGTGTGTGTGTGTGTGTGTGTGTGTGTGTGCATACATAATTACGTGTGTGTGCATTGTGCGTGCGTGTGTCTCTCTGTGCGTGTATGTGTGTGTGTGTGTATACAGTCGTGTGTGTGTGTAAAATAATAATGATATAATTCAAGATACTCACTACATAGTTAAAGTGTTCTTGAAAAAATTTCTCTTGTTGGTATCTTGTTTGTAGGTGTTGGAATGGATTGCGTATTGCTGGTGACATAAAAATCTCTTCAATATCGGCCTCATTTATATCCACTGTGTCCTTTAGACGTTCATAAACCATTTTCTTCAGATGATCTAAAGTGTGATGTATTAACAATGTGGTATCTCTGATAATTCCCTCAGTAACAGTCTGTGTTAGTTTCTTCCTTCTTGGATTTTTAAAATATATTTAGCAGCTTCGTAATCATAGTGAAGCTCAGGTTGGCCACTGCTTGATTCGATTTCTGTGGAATTGTCTGCTAGTTCAACCATGCCAATGCTACTGATATCCTCAGTGGTGGCAACATCAGAAGAGCAATCATCTTTCAAAACATCCTTATGTTTCTTGTACATATGGTGGCGTAAACTTTCATATGTACTCAGTGTTGAGGGACAACCGCTTACAATGCACTTAACTTTTCCTTCAAAGTGTGGATGCACTTCTCTTATATGACGCAAAATCTCAGCCAATGTTCTTCTTGCATGATTTTTGCAAACTTGACATTCATGCATATTGTAGTAGCTATCGATCCATCCGCGTTGTTTAGTAGCTTCTTGTTACTATAGGTACAGTAGTAAACTAATCGTTTATCACCTGCTGCAGGAAAGGCGGGCTGAACAAATCAGACAGGTGGCTTTTAATGTCTTTAATGGCATTTTTCAACAAGAAGCAGAGTGATATTTCGCTGTGGTTGCGAGATGAAGGTTTTAGTGAAGCGATTGTAGAGGCATTTGAAGGTATCTAGCCAGTTACATAACTCTAGCAGCTCTAGCTATAGCCAGTTAGCTTGTTTGTCATAGTTGCGTTTCATAATTTTAATTTTATATATATGTTGTATGGTACTGTAGTTATATATAGCTATTATGCTAGTAGATTCTATAATAAGTCCAAAACTAAGTGTGATTAGCTACAAGAGCTCAGTAAATTATTGTTTTAGAAAATGAAGTTGAGACAGATGACAATATCTGTCAAATGATAAAACCCATTGGAGTTCGGAGAAAGTTGATTTGTATCCGTAATGCCTTAAACTCAGTGAAGAATGACTCGTCAGACTAATTCTCTGGCTCTAGATTTAGGTCTAGATCTGCAGGTCAATGACACATGCGCATCCCACATGTTAAGTACGGAATATGAAAGTAAAGAATCGATATTAGCCATACCTGCAATGAAGTTGTTTTTGTATGCAGCTGTAGACGATGATGTACAACTTGATAGTTATAGTGCTGCAAACAAGGTTGCAATTGATAGTCGAGGTGATAGTAGTTCTCATGATCATGTAAGACAGTATAATGCTATTTAGCTAATGGTTGTAATGCAGAGTCACTATTTGTATATAGAAAGATCTGGAACTAGAGGTAGATGTTAAAGTAGAAAGGCCACCGACTGTATTTAGCCATCTGAAGAAAAAAGTGAAGGCTACGGTGCAGTCTTCTTGTAAACCACTTCCGGTTCCATTTGACTTGCCAGTCAACTATCCACAGAATGTAATGGAAGGCTTGAGAAAAGGACTACTGAATGGAAATGGCTTTACCAAATTTATACTGAGTATAGCATCTGCGATGTTTAGATACACAGCCTACCCAACCACATCAGAATACCAATATGTGGTGACACAGATAGTTACCAAGTATCCCTTTTTGAAGTGCACAGCTGGGAAAACGAAAGATACTGTGAGTGGCATACCTATAGCAAATCTGTGAATAAAAAGTTATATTGATATGTACAGGACTATTTGTGACCGGGTCTGCGAAAATCAACCATCTAGGCGCACAAAAATCGCCTAGTTTTTTCAAATGTATCTTAGCATAACTTATGCTCTATTTGTACTAACAAGCTAAATGTTTTACCACAAATGCAGAATTTAATTGGGGATCTTTTAAAGCTGACAGAATAAAAATACTTCTTATAGAACTGAAGATATTCATGAATATCTAACTAGGTGTAATTTGTGCTCACATGGTTGATTTTCGCAGGCCTGGTCACATTTGATTAATGCTCTTAGAGATAAAATGAAGTACTTGAGGAATCCAAAGCCTAGGGGTCACGGTACCGGTGCTGTGGCTAAGAGAGAAGCTCCTGATTATGATGAATCCAAAGGTGTTGAGGGTCCCCCCACCAAGAAGCAATACAAAGGGAAATACCCATCTGTAGAGCCCAATCCCATGATTATTATGCAGGCTACTGGTGAAGACAAAAATTCACACGACAGACATGTAAAGTTAATACAACTAGAAGAAAGGAAGGTGTCTCCAAATTTGAATGTATTGGCTGATTTAATGATGAGGACATTTTCAATCAGAAGGATAGGGATTGTAGATGAACCGCAGCCAGTTAACCAGCTTCTAAAAGTCTACCCTTCCTTGAGGAGATATGATCAGGTAGTTCAGCTGAATTATATGCTTGATCACCTTACAGCTACATATATATGCACTTTTAGTTGTTAGCTGAATTAGAAAGGATTGTGGGAAAGTCTGTTCAAGAAATTCGAGTGATATGGAAATCACACCCTTTTGGTATGGAATTCATACTTTTGTTTTAACAGTGTAGGTACCGTTCTCTTAACTGTGACATCACAGGGTCGGCAAAATGTCCTCCAGAAAAGCAGACTCGCTCACATTGGACAATGAAGACACTGTGCATATGGAGAGCTCTCCTAGAGCAAGGAAATAGAATTTTGTGAATGCACAGGGATGGCTCATATTCAGCAAGTCAGCAATGTGATTTCAGTTTTGGTGCGAACATGGTCGGTTTTTGCAGAGACAGTCACATAATTATATGTGACATACAATTGTAGTAGTGACACTATATATAGTGGCATGATGTAACTATACATATTGAGTGTTTACAGTGATAGTTACGTACATACCTCACCACAGAGAATGACAGTAGTATTAGGCTCACATAAACGGCTCACATGCATGCATGCAGTAATGATGTTTCAATGCCAACAGCCACATTTAGTTTCACCCATTGACATAATCACTAATTTGTTTAATTTTTATGGTGCACTTTAATTTTATAGTCAGATTATTATGATGTCATAACTATCTACATAGCTAATCAGTGCATTATTAACCAACTACGACACAGTTACCTATGGGTACAGTAATTTAATCTGTACATTTAACTTCTAATGTATGTCATGTACACAAGTGAAACATAAGATAAGCCAACGGCTTTGTATATTTTAGGCTATGAATTTGATACACATCAAAACATTATTTTTACAAAAACTAAAATTGCATCTCTTATAAATTAGCAACATAGTTGTGTGACTGAGCATTTACTAACATACAGTAGCTCTGCATTATTGCACATACATAAATCTGCAAATGATAGTCAACATAATTGAAATTACTGTATTGAACAGCATCTGTTAGCCTCCTATGAAATAACAGAAATGGTATACAAGTGGTATATTGCAATACACGTTGTTATAATTCAATACATAAATCACAAAATTGGAAAAGATGATCAGAAGTTATAATTAATAATTTACCTATATTTATTTATTTTTGCTAGTACTGATGTCACAGTATTACAGTAACAAGGTATGTAGATGGCCAATTGGTGTTACGTAAGTTCAATTCACTCACCATTAGTGGTGTGAGATAAGGCTACAAATTATATCTCGATATTTACTACACAGTTATCTCAATTATCTAAAATATCTCAATATCTAGCCATATCAATTTAATTTTACAACTTGTGTATAAATACAGTAAAAACACAGTTTACTGTGATAAAAAAAGCTGTGCAATAATATTGATGATTATCATGATAAGGCTGAATAAAATAAATTACTTGTTTATCATCCCCTCCCGCCTCAATAAATTGAACCGCCTCGACATATTTTTTTATTTTTATAGTTGCTCACGTGCAATATATTAAGCGCATGTGTAAATGTTTTTCGTAGTGACAATGGTCTTTGTTTTGATATTGATTCGTTGCGGAGCGAAGATATTGAAAGGATGGTATGGTTGTACTGTACCAGATGAAAGTTCGTTTGTTGACGTTTATGTTGAGTACAGCTCCGGGTCAATAGACCATATAGTTTCGCTATTCCTGACGAGCATCGCAGCACAGGATATATTACGAGAGTCGGCAAAAGCCAAAAGGAATCGATTGTTGTAGATTCTAGTTGTCCTGTTGCAGAGGTTGTAAGCACTCTTGGACACTACATTCAGTTTGTTTTGAATGATATAAACGCACCAGCTTCCGTGTCGATGGAACAATTGCAGCGTCTGCTGGACAATTTTTCATACGTGTGTGGAAACTTGCTTCTTGACATAGAGTGTGACGAGGAATCTGTACTAAATTCTGTTTTTGTGAAAGCAAATTTGGCTTGCAGCAATCCCATAGAGATGCCATATTATTCTTCTGGAAATGATCCGATATGCTACTTCTGTGGAACTGAAGATGATATAGTTCAAAAGACTGATTTTCTTCCTGGTTGTACTGCGTGCTGCACAGCTGGAAAGAAGCTTGTTTCCAAACGTAAACATTATACACCTAAATCTTGACTATAGCCATGCAGTACATTGTTTTTTGATTATTATTATTATTATATGTAAAATAAATTATTACAACTGTATTTGCAACCTAAATTATATAGAAGTACAGAATTTTTGAATTTAAAAAAATAAAAATAAAATCCTCCCTCCCTCCCCAGTTTTTTGATTTGACTTGGATGATAAACAAGTAATTTATTTTATTCAGCCTAAAGTATTATGCATACTTTCTGTTTTTTTGTTATTCCAAAATTGCTAACACAGCTCGTGACAGCTGTATGTTTGATGTAGTGTATAGTAATATCCAGAAATTTACTATTATCACGATAATGAAACCTATTATCTTTATCTCAATATGGATTTAATATCTCGATATATCTATTTATCTAGATAATCGCACAGCTCTACTCACCATACACACAAGTAGCAAATGATTTTGAGTAAATGAACTACAGACTATGTAAAGGATTTGATGAGTCGTAAAAATACTCTCAACACTCACAATAATTAGTATACTGGCGGGTTAATATGTTAATATTGGCAGTTAAGGAATACGTACATAGCAATGCATATACATTTTTAGTTAGTGCTACAAATTGTTTAAACCGAGATTCTTAACATTGTATGCCAGTCTTGCTAATGTACTGACCTATGTGGTAATAATGTAGCTCGATGCAGGTAAAAAGGAATGCTGCTGTTTTATCGCTTCGTGACAAGTAAGTTCTTTATCATAGAATTTATCTATTTTTGTAGCTTATTAAAGTGGCTTTTCATTTCATATTCTATTTGCTTTGACAGTTGTTTTTAAAAGTAATACGCATACTCTAGATCTCCAGTTTTAAAATAATTCGGGCTTCAAAGAATTTTGCTATAAAATTAGACTGTTTTATTAGAGTATCTACATTTGTATAAAATAAAATTTAAAATGGTGACTGTTCTATTAGAGTATTGAAATTTTCAAATGGCTCAGGTCATCCTGTTATATAGTCGTAATTATAATATGAGGAAGGTGAGGTTGAAATATCAACATGTAATAGTCATTTCTCCATTACTGACAGCAAGTTTGAATACAAAAAACTACATAATACGCATGCGCATACAATATAACACATGTACATAGCCTATAAATACAGCCAGTTTCTTGACACCTCGGCTTTTTCTTTGCTCAACAACATCTAGGGTCAGTATAGGGTGGGTGAGACATATTGATATTTCAACCTCACCTTCCTCATATAATTATGAATAGCAGGTGGCCATTGCATGACCTGAGCCATTCGAAAGTTATACTTTGGAAGGCTCAGTTTCCATATCAACAGTGATTTTGAAGCACTGGCTGCCAACACGGAAGACCCAAACTCTACAGAGTGTTGTGGCCTGTAGTAAAACTTCTGAAAAACTCCCTCACTGGACCAATCAACTGCCTTCATGATTTCCTCTACTGTTAAACCAGACATAGCTACTTTTGTCGCAGCTGCAGCTCTGGCAGAGTGTGCCTCAAACTTAGAAGTGTCAACTCCTGAGGCATGACTTTATCCATCTAGTAAATAGTGCTTGAAGTAACTGGTCCATGTTTTCCAATAAATGACCGAAATACACGATTCTCCCCTTGATTAATGCAAAATGACACTGTCCTTTCTTCATAATTATGCCTTCAAGGTCTCCACTGGGCATATACACTTTTCCTCCTTAAATTTAGGGAAAAAGAAACTGATGTTATGATGGGATGGATGTGATTGCTTGGATAGGTGGTATGGTTGGAAGATCTGCTACTGAGATCGAACTCTGCCAAATCAGCACCCCTACAAGGACGTATTAATGCTTGCTGTCTTAATTGTCAGGTCCTGCAATGAAAGAGAGGTTGAGTGCTTATCATTTTAAACATGGTCAACACCTGATCGACATTCCAAATGGACTCATACTTAGGTCTTGGAGGTCTCTCATTAAACACCCCTGCCTCAGTGCTCTCTAGAATAGCTGCTAGGGGAGCCAAATTGTTGTAGACACGATCCGTCTTTATGGCGTCTTTGGGCAGCACCGCCTTCAGAACCCCATCCAGCTTGGGGCAGCGGACCTGGTCGCAATCGGGTACCCCGATCTTCTCAACTCGCTTTCTGCGATTCTCGTTCAACATGGTAGTGGAGAAGGCTGCCTCCAAGAAAGTTTTTGTCGTCTCTGTTAACTGCATCAGGCCTCCAGAGGTAGCCTCCATTTCGTCATCGGAATTCGGTCTTGGTTCTAAGGTTGGGGGATTCTTCTGAATGGTGTCCACCTTCTCCTGGAGCACACTCATCTGCTTCATCATTTCTTGTAAAAGTTGATTAGTAGTAGCGTCGTTTTTCTGTTTGTTTGCCATTTCTGAAGTTAGAAAATGTAGGAAACAACACTCGCTGTCAGAGCAAGAAAAAGCCGAGGTGTCAAGGAACTGGCTGTATTTATAGGCTATGTACATGTGTTATAATTATTGTATGCACATGTGTATTAGTTTTTTTGTATTCAAACTTGCTGTCAGATGGCTATTACATATTGATATGGAAACTGAGCCATCCAAAGTATAATAAACATTATAAGTGGTGACTGTTCTATTATAGTATAACGATCTTGTGGTATTGATTTTCTTACTTATTTATGCTTGATGCTTTCAGCTACCTACTGGCATAAATCAACGGGTCCTTTATGTTTTCAAAGGTGGTTTTACGTATTTATTACTAGTTAAAGCATTGCCGCGAGTGCTATACGTGAAATAAAGCATGAGGCATGCGGCCGAGGTGCTAATAAAGCACGAGGCGCAGCCGAGTGCTTTATTAGCAACGAGGCCGCATGCCTAGTGCTTTATTTCGCATATAGCACGAGCAAGGCAATGCTTTAACTGTTTTATAGAATTTTCAAGACTAATGCTTCGATACAAACGCGCTCGCTGGTTGATTTAAGCTTGCTTAACCGTCAGTGGTGGTAACCCGAGTAAGTTTATTCTATTATCACATCACTTACGCGTCGGTGTTTTTAACGAATCTTGCAGCTAGATCGTGTTCTCTCTCGTTTATATTTGTGTTGTATTAACAAGATAGTTGGTTTGTACAAGACGCCTTGAAATGAATTGGAAACAAAAAGCTAGCCACATCGCGTTGTTTACAGCCTACTGGTATGTAACACATTCCAATGAGTTGTTTACTAAGGCATTAAGAGTTTCATGCATAACTGTACTTTATTAAGCTTTGAAGTTTCATAAAGCACTGTTGGTGGTTAAATAAAGCACTCTTCACACCTTAACAGTGCTTTATGGAAAATAAAGTACACTTTTGCCCTTTGATCCTCCCACGCAAAATACTATAAATGTACATAAATCTGGTCACCTTTTTCTTGTTGATTCAGTACTGGTATACAAAATGATCTTGATGTAGTATTACACAATTAGAGTTTAGTTTCACCATTTATTAGTTGACAAGACAGAAAGTAAAATTATATAGTAACATTTATTCAAACATCAAGTCTCGTTTTTTTAGTATCATAACATGTATGTACATATGTATGATTTATTTAGCTAAGCTATCATACATACGTAAAAGTTACAGTGAACGTACTTGATTAAGTATATAACTTCGACTATCAGTATTCTCAGATTGACGAGATCCTGAACTAGCTCCGCTGATATTGCTAATATTACTTGCATCATCACTGGGAATCCCAGTTAATCTTCTATATCCATATCCTACAAGTACAATAAAGGTGAAAAGAAATACATATGAATTATTCAAATAACCTGTTATAATCACTAATGTATAAATAAATGCTATACAAAATACCTTGGGTGTAAAAAAGCAAGGTCAAGTTGAAAGCACCAGTCATATTGTACACGCATGTAACTAAATAGTGTGATACCAGTGCAGATTATATACTGGTGCACATGCAGGTTGTTTAAAATGAAGTTTTTTAGTTTACTTGTTGGATCTGATTTGGCATTTACTATTATTTCTGTTTTGTACACAGTGGTTTATTGATCTATTGAAAGTTTTGAGGTACTTTGCTGCAATCCAATGTGTGTTATCATTTTGAATTGGAAATGTAACAAAGAGTTATCCTTTTGTGGGGAGACAATGAACTTATGAGATCACATGCAACAGGTTCATAGAGAAGAATATCACCTTCAAAAAAAGACAATGATACTGCATTTTTAATGAATTTGTTTGAATCCTGAAAATGTTATACTATTTTTTAAAAAATCACTTTTAAGAATAACGATTAAGCAAAACTTATGATCATATCATGGGTTTTAAGTTTCAGAGAGAGTCCAGATCCAAAAGCATTGATGTCTTTGCTCATTTATAATAAGTGATCTCATGAACAATGCATCAAAACAGAGGTATGTATGAAAAACCATGCTTACTTACTTTGATGAAATGACCCAAGAAGACAAAAATATTTTACCATGAACTTTTTCAATGATAATAATTATTTCCAACAATAAACTTTTCCCAAACTATGTACATTAGGGATGTGCGATATATATCGATATACTGATAATATCGATACAAAAATAACTATCGTGATAGCAATAGTAGATTTCATATATCGATATTTCTATGCATGCTAATTTATACACATGCACATTTTAATTAATAGTTCAAGCCACTACATGGTGGCATGGAGATACTTTAGTGTTAATGCTTCTGGTTGATTTTCAATAAAACGTGCCGTGATAAAATGTGCAGGTTGTAAAATGAAAGTGAAAATCAAGTGGTAACTTGCTATCTTGCATACGTACACTAACTTATCTAATACAGTAATTGAGTTGAACTTTTATTCACAAGTATCAATACAAAACTAAGTATACATAATTATCGTGACAAATAATCGTATCGTGATAGTTGAGGTAGTGATAATCGATAGTAAAAGTTGCTGGTGATACACATCCCTAATGTACATACAGTATGCTATAAAAATAACAGTAGGAATCAACATTTTACAAAGCACAAGGAAACAAGAACAAAATTCAAACTACACACACAATATCACATGATTTATATAGCCTCAATTCCTAATTATAGTTGGCTAATGTAATTCATCTCATGCAAGCCTGATTGTTGTTACAGTACTTTGTTTCCTTCCCATACAATATAATATCTATTACAATACAATACCAACCTCAATGATTTTAGATCTTATCATTAAGTACGGTAGTACTTAATAGTAGGGATCAACACAAAAAAACATGGTGTCCAACTTCCACGCACCTCCATAACACGCTTCACAATATACTTTTTACGAAAAAACCGACTAAAATCCATTTGCAACATGTACCTTCATTACTATACTATAATGTACCTGCCGATGTATAACTTAGACAAACATATTTCGATGTTTTTCAAATGTATTTCACTACAATGCAGCTGCTCTGTCATGTTAAATTAAGTAGGTAGGCACCTGGAAGACGATTACTTTTGCAAGTATGCTATAAAAGGCAAACAAACTAGAATATTTAAAAATTAAAAATTTAAAAGGTGAGTAGGGATCGCTCTTGCAATGCTAGCTAAAACAAATTGATGTTCTACCATCTAAAAACCAGGCGATGTGTAAGTTAAACCACTGCTAATCAAATGCTATTCAGTGTATTGTGATAGTAATTAATGACATCACGAGTGGGTCACGTGAGCAAAGACTCATCACTAAGGGGCACATAGCAATGTGTTAATTCTTTTGTTTAAACCGGCTTTACACTCCGGTACTTTAGTGATAAAACTTTTTAAAAGTAGTACAAAGTTGTTTTTAGCCGAAATTCTTACTGTAACACGATAGGCTAGTCTTGTATTATAAGCTCCACAACCCGCATGGCATGCCCACTTTTAAAACTAAAGCACTTCATCTTGTTAGTAATGTACAGCTGTTCAAACGGCTTTTACTATGGAATGAACGGCTAACACTGCATTACCTTGTTCTTATTCGGCAGTAAATCACGGCACGTTTCATTACTAAGGCCCCGCCCATCAGTAATATCGATAGCAAGTGTCATAGAAAAGCAGTAGGACTTATTTGATTGGTTATTCAGGCTTCATTTCACGTGAATGGTTTTTAATAGCCTGGGGGGTGGACACACACACACACACCAACGTTTTCACGAAAACGATTTCAAGAAACCAGGCACACGCCTGGTTTAAAAAGTAAGGAAACAAGGGAAAAGATTTTGGCACGAGAGAACACTAAAGATTCTAGCATGAGACAATTTATAAAAGTTTAACCCCTACTTTTGGCTCATTTTCAGTAGGTTATTAAGAGTAAGCCAAATGTAGGGATCAAACTTTTATAAATTATCTCATGCTAGAATCTTTAGTGTTCTCTCATGCCAAAACCTTTTCCCTTATTTCCTTACTTTTTAGCTAGCATTGCAAGAGCGATCCCTACTCACCTTTTAAATTTTTATGATATATATATATAGCCAGAGATGGGGTCGTTACTTTTACAAAGTAACTAGTTACTAGTTACTCGTTACATTCATCCAATGTAACTAGTTATAGTTACAGTTACTTTCTGCACAAGTAACTAGTTATTTCGTTACTAGTTACAATGTTCTTTGAAATTACGTCGCCACGTGACTGGTCACGAGATAACATGCATGTACATGTACGTGCATTAATAAGAGTAATCAAGTTGCCATTAATTGAACGTGATACAAACACGTGCACATGATTTCTAACTCCTTACTCACGTAAGTTGGTGACTAGCTAGCGACCCATTTTTAAATTTTTGTTACTACTTAGCTAGTTACTTTGTGCGTCACTGAATACCAGGCCTGTGTCTTACTCCTATGGGCCTGCGCATTATCTATGTTGTAACGCAGGCCGGTAACTATAGCTACGGGGAACATAACTATTGTAATGTGTTAAGTAACGAGTAACTATTGTAGCGAAAGTGACCGCGAGTGTTACGCGTAAAGTACGCCGGAGTAACGATTGTAACGAATTAAGTAACGCGTTACTTTTGTGACGCGCTATTTGTTGGGCAATTGTAACTAGTTACATATTACTAGTTACAAGGCATGTAACGCGTTATATTACTTCGTTACTTGAAAAGTAATATATTACGTAACGCGTTACAATTGTAACGCGTTACCCCCAACTCTGTATATAGCAATGTCCAATAAATTAGGAAAACATATTTACTACATTGTAATTGTACATAATTATGTGTTATAACATAATGACGTATTATATCATGACATGTAGCTATGTATAGTTACTATGTTATTATCTAACTCACTATAGTACATACAAGTAGACTTACTATGGCGCATTCTTCTGTATAGTAGTATTCCTATGACTATCACAGAAATTAACAAAAGTGTACCTGTAACCGAGGCTACTGAGCTTGTTATGATAAGAACTTTCTCAGATTTATTGTTTGATCCTGAATAGAATAGATAATATAATATTATGTGACCAGATTTGACAATACCCAGCTTCCACGCAATTTATAAATAATTAGAAATACTACTTTTAATTATTTAACTCGAGAAGGCAAGAAGCTGCATGCATGGAATTTGCCACAAATGTGTAGTTATTTATAGTCTTTCAGTGGATAAACTCTTCATTGGATAGCTAGTTGAATTTCCCACCATTTTAGATAGTTTTTTATGAGTATCACAAATGCCTCCATATAGGAAAGGAGAATGGGGTGGTAGTGGGTGGGTTATAGCCTTTTCAATTTTTTTACAAAACTGAAACACCTAAATAGCCTTATCTAAGACCGTTTTGGGCTTCAAATGCCCCAAAATGTTGCCAAATTGATGACTAAGACAGTTATCCAGTTGTATGCTGGTTTCTAGCCAGGTGACTACCGTTGGAATCCCACCAGAGCCATTTAAAGACCACCTGAGCACTTGTGGATGTCTGACAGGCTCCAGAAACAAGCCACAGGAAAAGCAGACCGGAATAGCTTCAATTTAAGTTTGTTTGTTTTTTATAGAACATGTAAGGATGGATGTTAGGCCTGTTTTGGCAATGAAGAAGTTGGGTATGGTGCACCCAAAACTTATCTCCTGTTTTTGATTAATACCATGGCATAAAGGCGGTCACTGGGCTAGTTACGACTTTTTATAACAATGAAAATTTGTTAACTGAGGTT
This sequence comes from Spongia lamella, assembly GCA_963930835.1. Lineage (NCBI taxonomy): Eukaryota > Metazoa > Porifera > Demospongiae > Dictyoceratida > Spongiidae > Spongia > Spongia lamella. The sequence goes on along the minus strand of OZ005746.1, from coordinate 21,060,761 downwards.
ATTGCTCAGTTTATAATCTTTAAAACCTGTAGTATGCAGAAGATATCTGCTAAGTAGTAAGTTTATATGTGTTTCATAAATGTATTGCGTATTTTTGATATGAGCTACTTGATAATCTCTACAAGAATTCCTCGATCATATCCTTTTACATGCTTTTACTAAAACAAGTGATGCAGAATGCACAAGAGTGTGCCTCAGATTGATGCCTCAGGTTAGAGTGGCCGTCATAGGTTGTGGTTATGTGATTAGTAATTATACTAGTGACAGTCAAAATTGCACTAGGCTATAGCGAGGAATTTTCAAAAGGCTAAATTTTCAAAAAAGCTGAGTTTAAAGGAGTTCAAAAATATTTTCAAAAATCAGCCAGTGACCGAAGCACAATTCTTTTCTCTTTAATGATCGCTTAATATCATATCGCAATTACAATACCTTTGAAACGTAACATTTCGAAAAAGCCAAAACAATTGACATGATTCTCTAGTTTTGTCAGTAGCTTAGCTTTAGCTACAAAGCTTAGTCGATTGCACGTAATAATAATTGTATGGCATGGCGTACACAAGCACAGCACCGGAGACTTACTACATATTTGATATGGACTCTGTTATTCGTGGACACCACATATAACTTCATTGATAGAGCTTTTGGTACGGACTTCATGCACAGCATTATTTGCGGCTTCTATCGCTAAGCTCAGCATTAATATACCAGAGGACTGTCCCGGCGGTTCTGGCAGAACACTCTCTGTTTTCTCTTTGGAGGGTTCAATATGCTTGAAATAGTTTAGAAGTGCCATCACTATGAAACTGCATGTGATTAAAGAATAATTATGTAGCTAGCTACGTATTTTGAAAAATGTTTTCAAAAATGCTTGAATATTTTTGAAAATTTTCGATAAATTTCCCACTATACGGTACTTGACTGTTTTTACAAGTACAATTATTCTTGAATTGCACTCGAATACATGTGATTACCTATGCATATCGTACAGTAATTTTTAAATTTAGCATATTACGTACCTATATTCAAAGGAATCTCTCCATGATCTGAGCTCACTCCCTCTTTTATAATATCCGTGGTGTAATTTATAGAGCAAAAATATTCCCCAGAGTCAACTGGTGTAACTGAATTTATTATCAGTCTTATAGTAACAAGTTCATCATTCCATGAAGGTTTGTGCTGTACAAACCTTGATGTTGACATAATAGGACTTAAGCCTTTCCTCCATACCGGCTGGATGAAATGTGGATAATTATAATGACTGGCTATGACTGGCTATGAATGTGCATCCTAAGTGTGCTGTGTCATTATAAACTTGGGGTTCAAAAATTTCATGAAGTTTTGGATACTTGTGAACTCCTATATAGTAAAAAACTCAAGTCATAATCCACTACATAATCATACCAGACACATACGTATGTAACATATCAGTTACCATGAAAATAAAGTTATATCACGAATTACATTCAGGACTGTCACTCTAACTTATTCATCTATGAATAAGTTGCCATGCAAGGGGTCTCTTTGATAAACATTCATAAACCAATCTATATATAGCTATACTGTCAACAAACTTTCTCATTTCTGTACATTTAGTGGCATTGCTAGATACCTTTTAAAATAGAAAAACAGAAATGGCAACACTGGCTGCATTCCTATCATAACAATTGACAAACCTGTCTGTATGGATATCACTGTATGCTTATATATATATAGCTATATAGTAAAAATATTTTGAAAATATAAAACTGTCTGTGTGCAATTCTTCACTATTAGTGCTCTGCACCTAAAATTTGTTCACTGGTTAGCTAGTCGGTCACTGATAATTCATTTAACATCAATTTTAAAATCACTATCACACCCTAAAAGTTACTCAATTTTAAAGCTATAGCTAAATACTGATAACACAAGTTATATTGATTACCACAAGTTATATTGATTACCACAGTAAGCTCACTTATTTGTATAATTCTGGGCATGCCATGCATTAAATCACAAAAATGTGGAAAGCTTACCAAAATGTTCAACAAAGTTAAGTGATGGTAAATGTCATTGTATGTGTCCAATAGGGTCTTTGTCACATTGGTATATAGTTAACAAGTTAATATCAATGTAATAGGGCTGGAGTGAAGGTTAAAATTTAACCTTCGAACATTTGTTGATAAAATGCACCAAAGGTTCGAAGCTTCAGTGTTACAGCTACATATTTGATAAGTTTATAAGTATTTGGTTAACTTAAAACAGCAGTTCAAAAATGGGTGTATCCATACAGTAACCATGCATAGTCAAATGCTATCTAAAGGCTAAAATGATAATTTTTGTGCATTACCTGTTGTTTAGAAGGTGTTTTGAGGCTTCTACTGTGGTAGAAAAGCCAAAGTATTAATTTTGGCTTAAAAGTGGGTGTGGCACACAAACGTCGATCATGCTAGATGTATAGGCTGCTGCGATTGTCGCAAACAAGAAAAAAATATTCACTCATACATCCTTTCGTATTTATTAGTGTGTTACGAGTGCTTTACGAAGCTTTGAAGGATAGTTTTACCCTTCAAAGTTTCCTTAACCTTCGAACCTTCAGAACATTCAAAGGCTTCATTCCAGCCCTACAATGTAACCTATTATGGACTTTTGATGTGACTAAGACTCTATTAATAGCAAGTGAGGAGAAAGGTACCTGACTATGATCTTATGTGTATTCAAGGTGGATTATTGTCAATATGGTTAGATACTCTGCATGTAATGACAATATTTTTAGTCACCATTATTATGGCTAGGTGACAGTTTGCTGGATCTACATATTACAAAACCAGCCACCAGAATCAATCTCCGAGCATGTAATTCAATAGTTTTTGTGGTGCAATACATTAAGTTACGTCTTTAACTCACTTAAGTAAACAGTTACATTTATTCCAGTGGGATTAAAGTGTGTACTTGTGCTTGGATAAGCAGTATAAGCATTTGAGTAATCCAGTGAGACATCATATAGAGTTAGTGTTAAAGTATTGACACAACCAAAGGATGAATTACTTTTATTAAACTTCACTGGATATGAAATTTCAAACCCATCCACTCCCCACCAATTAGATACATTAATTCCAGTACATCTGTAAGAAAATGATACATTTCTTCCTTCAACAGTATGACGTTGGTGATGGCTCTCCGCACCACCCGATAAAACTACCACAGTATCTTCACATGTAACTGTATAATAAAGATAAACTTGACTACTTGACTATAGCTATTGCATTTGAATGGTAAACTACTTAGCAAATGCTACAGAAACACACTATGGTACTAAGTATATGGCATGGTATGTATATACCACTGTCAACACTATGGTATAGTAGTGATGGTAATATGTATATAGCTATATGGATGGCTGCATGAACAACAATGTTAACAATATGGAATAGTATAAACTGGCATGGGTGCATTTGTTACATTTGGATGTAGCTAAACACTTTTCTAGTGATTACTTTCCCAAAATACATGCATGTACGTCAAGCAGATTTAGGGGGGATAGTAAATACAAAATGACGAATGTGTAGAACCACTGCAAAGCATTATTTCTATACATAACAGTCCATACCTTTGTACCCATGGTATTACTTTGGTTAGCTCCTCACAAAACCCTAGATGTAGCATTTCTGTATTTTACAAAATTCCTTTAGCTTATGGGGGCTGCACTTCCCAGTATGAGCAGATCTAGGGTTGCTGGGGGGTTGTGGTGCAACCTCCCTGCAGGGTATTTGATATCATAAAATGTTCTTCTCGGAAAAAAGTAGGCACTAATGCACGCTGTGTATTTAGAGGCACGTATCCAGTAGTTCACATGTGCCAATTGAACGCTATGTGATTGTTTACACTACACTATTCTTATGAATGAATTTACAGAAATTTCATGTATAAATAGAAATCAATAACCCTTGGATACTTTTATAGTGACCTTCAGATTTTCACATGACTGTCTAGAGTCTAGACAAACAGTTTACCTTTTATGGTCACAGTTTTATTTGATGATGAACATATGTTAGAAACAATTAGCATATAAACACCACCATCCTCCTGTGTAAAATCTTCTGTTGTTATTTCAATAAAGAAGTGGGACCAGCTGGTGTAGTGTATTATTCTGTTCATATCAAGAGATCTGTAGATAATTTTCCATTTAGAGGATAAATCAGAATTGTTCACTGTCAACCGTGGCTCTGAAGACAGAGGAGGATAAGCGATAATCTCAAAATATAATGATACTTTAGTAGTATCAGTGGTGACATCAAATGTGTCAGTATGGTTGACTACTGAAATTCTTGGTGATAATCCTATGGAGATGAAATCCTGAAGCTTTTATACACTACAGCATAATATAAGCACACACAATTGAATGCTATGTAACTATAGATGTCATGATGGCTTTTCACCATAGGTTAGGGAATATTACTCATTACACAAAGTACCCTACAGTAAATTTATAGAGCAATGATTATAATTATTATATGCATGCATATGACTGCCAAGTTATTGTGATCTCTATCTTGAGCACCTGGTACACTTTAGTTCTTGATTACTCATTTTATAACAATGCACCATTAGTTTGCATGAAAGTCGTAAAGTTACACATGCCCACCATTACTGATAGAGACACTGAAAACCAAATGTGTAAAACAAACATGTATCACATGTAGTTATATGTCCCAGTGAAAGGAGTCGAAACCTCTCTTCCAGGTTGGCCCAAATAAAGGGAGTCCAATATATAGAGCACAATAACTTGGCAGCCACATAATAAGCTATATGCTTTGAGTTGCCACTCAAAACAACGAATGCATGGCCGATAAAGATCACTTTCCAACTCGCATCATGATCTCTCTGTGTGTGTGTGTGTGTGTGTGTGTGTGTGTGTGTGTGTGTGTGTGTGTGTGTGTGTGTGTGTGTGTGTGTGTGTGTGTGTGTGTGTGTGTGTGTGTGTGTGTGTGTGTGTGTGTGTGTGTGTGTGTGTGTGTGTGTGTGTGTGTGTGTGTGTGTGTGTGTGTGTGTGTGTGTGTGTGTGTGTGTGTGTGTGTGTGTGTGTGTGTGTGTGTGTGTGTGTGTGTGTGTGTGTGTGTGTGTGTGTGTGTGTGTGTGTGTGTGTGTGTGTGTGTGTGTGTGTGTGTGTGTGTGTGTGTGTGTGTGTGTGTGTGTGTGTGTGTGTGTGTGTGTGTGTGTGTGTGTGTGTGTGTGTGTGTGTGTGTGTGTGTGTGTGTGTGTGTGTGTGTGTGTGTGTGTGTGTGTGTGTGTGTGTGTGTGTGTGTGTGTGTGTGTGTGTGTGTGTGTGTGTGTGTGTGTGTGTGTGTGTGTGTGTGTGTGTGTGTGTGTGTGTGTGTGTGTGTGTGTGTGTGTGTGTGTGTGTGTGTGTGTGTGTGTGTGTGTGTGTGTGTGTGTGTGTGTGTGAATGTGCTAGTTGCATACAACTATAGATATCAATACTACATATGTAACTACGTACGTATGTAAGAACATAAACAAAAGAGAGCACTTTTGGTCCACAAATTAGTCCATTTAAAAGACAAATCAATAATATTATCACATACGTAGCTAGTAGACATTCTAACTCTTTAAACACATTTGATGCCTGATATATGCAATAGCAGCAGTTACCTCTTTGGATATCAATGTAACCACTTCCTTCTTCACATTCATAAGGTGAACTGATGTTACAAAGATACCGAATTGGATAATCAGTGTTGTTGACATATACCCATGCCGATTGACTAGCAGCTTGTGGATACTTTTTAAAACTGCTGTTTGGATCACTAGCATCTTTATACCACCATTCACCAGTCCATCCTATACAAGGTAACGTAGTGGTACAGCAGTGTAATATGATCCTCTTTGACTCCTCCTCACTACTGCATACATACACAGGATTATCAGCCTCACTCGGTGCTACCGGCCAATCATCACAGTCACTTGGTCCCATTGCTATATATACTTCCACACATGATGCTGCAAAATTTATATTATAAGATGTTTTATAAACTACAAAGTGTATGGATTTATAAATTATGACTTGTAAATAACACAATTTTTATATATATTTTATGATTGGATCTACCGACACATGACTTATGGACTGGACCAAATGGATAACACATTTTATGGAATAGCCTCTTTTTTGCCAACTTAAACAAACCCAGCATATAATTGCATGTATACAGGTGAAAAAGGCTTCTTGGAAAGTTTTTGGATGTCAAGCGTGTGCACGTAGCACCAATCATTAAACATTCATAAGTACTGCTGCTAATTTATGACCACGCATGTGTTGCAAATGTACAAACTTGTGTGCGGTAAATCTATGGTGAAAGGTCCCTATAATGTGGAAGACGATTAATCCATAATATTATATATCTTGGTGGTAGCCTAGTCTCTGACTCATGAATCGAACCTAACCGCTGCTGATGCCTCGGGGTGGTGCTTATTGATTAGAGCTTATAAGCACCACCTCGAGAGACTGTGTGGTAGCTAAATAAGAAGTGAGCTCATGCAGTTGAAGACATTTGCAACACAAAATATAGCACCAAATGCTCATTAATCTTTAATGATCGCTGCTTATGAGTCTTTAATGATGAGTAGCATAATTTATAATGCATGATATCCAACAACTAGCCAAGAAGTCTAATTCATTTGTTTAGATACAATTAAATACAACCAGAGGGTGCTGGGTTTGTTTAAGTTGGCAAAAGAGGCTAATCCATAAAGTTGGTCCGTAGGTCAACCCAACTATGGCAGCACATGCAAATATGCAGGAGGATATGGTCAACTTTATTGCCCAACTCTAGTGTGTATGGGATAAGGCCAAAGGATCATACAGAAGGCAAAGCCTGGATGCATGAGTGCATGCAAATTAGGAAGTTATCAAACTGCTTCATGGTACACTACTTTCCAAAATAAATCAAGTCCGAGACTTATAAAGTTAGCTAGATTATCATGTAGTTTTAATTGCATGTTTTATATAATTATTATATATTGGGCAGGGCTGGACAAATTAGCGCCTGCTGCCTGTACAGATGCTATGTTTCCAAGCCATCTATGCAACTACCAAGCCGGACATGCTCGGCCATACGCTAATCACCTTGAATCGATGAAGAAACGTTAAATACATCGTATTCACTTACATATCTGCAGCATCGGAAGCAGCAGTGGTAGCACCCATGAACTGCATGAAATCGTTATCTTCATTGACTTCACTCCAGGAGGCATTCCATGACATAAAATACCCTGAAGGTGGCTCTGGTTACCCTAGAGCTAACCGCATTCCCATTGCGTTTTGACGCAGCTAGTTAAATAAAAAGGTATACTTTTGGGCACGCTAATATCTAGACCTAGCGCGCGTTAATGTATCACGAGATTGCTAGTAGAATAAAATGGCGGCCAACGTGTTCAGGCGCGGAGCCTGTAAAGGCGTTCAAGGAGGTTTTAGGATGAATAAGGTTATTCTGTTTAGTTAAGTAACTAGTACATAAAGTAAAAAAGTACTTTTTATGTGGAATTATTCCAGGAGTTTTAAATAATTCGAATTAGTCATTTTGCCGCAAAATATTGTTTCTTGGCATTGGATAGAACTCCTTGATTTCAATCAAAGAAACGTTTTAAAGTGTAACCACTTGTTTCTCCTTGCCGTACGTTGTATTGTTGTGAATATGTTAATGATGATTTTTAAACTTAGCAATGCTTCTATTATTTTAGCGCGGATAATGAGCAGAAGAAGCAGCACTAGTGATGTCCCGCTGCCTTCCAAACATCCGCGACTGGACAGCGGTCTACATCAGCCAGGGAGTAGGAAACCCAGCCTACCTCTGTCAATGACTTCAATTGTGCACAACCTGGCTGCCAGATCACCAGTGCGTACTACAAGCAACGAGGGCCTTCAAATGCCATCACCAATGCACCCGTCACCTTCCGGTTTCCCTAGCCCTATTCAACAGGTACCCCCGCGTGGCTTAGAGTCGCCAAGTATGACAAACACTCCGTCATGTTTTACTGAAGTTCAACCGGGCAGTGTTCAAGTTATGATACCTGGCTCGACTCCAGGTTCAGTGACTTCTACTCAGTATAGTATTTATAGTACTCCAATATCTGCTGCCCTGCAATCTGCAATGAAGGCACTAGTGAGTAATGTCCCGGTGTCTCTTCCTCCACCCTACCCCCTTGGATCAACGGACATTAAACAAGAAGAGCCTGTTTGTTCATCCCCTTCACAGTTTCTGTACTCGCCTACTTCAGTGAGAGCAGCTCAAACTAACAGTGAATTGGATGCAAGTAGTGTCAGTCAGTCAGATCAAACTAGAACACATTTGGTGGAATGGCACCGCAAGAGATTGGAAACATTGTTGAAGCATCATGAAAAACTTTTGAAAGAAAATTTTTTCCTCGAGAACAGTGGAAACATGGTGGATTTCGCCTCATGGAAGCGAAAGCCAAATACAATACTAGACAAATATTTAAAAGAATATTGCCTAGATCCAGCCATGTTTAGTCAACCTGTTGTTGAGAGTAAGATTGACAAAAGACGAAAGGAATTTAGGAATGCTCTGCAGACTAGTACACCAGATATAGGATCTTCATCGTTTGTTTCTCCACTGAGTCCAACAATTGTAACAATTGTTAATGACCTTGTCAGCCCTGTTGCCTCTCCCAAGGTAGAAGGCAGTCCCGATAAGCCCTCAGCTCAAACATCAACTGTTACTGCTACCACGCCTGTAGAAAGCACTGTGGTTACCAGTGGCAGTAGCGAGGTGCCTGTTGTTTCAATGAGTTTTGTTGCATCCACTCCACAAACATTGACCATCTCCACGAATGCATCTGTCTCAACTGTAGCAGGTCAGGTGACTCCTCTTCCGGCAGTTTCAACGCCATTAATCCTCTCGATTGACTCACCAAAGTCTGTGACATCCCCTCAAACTAGATCGCAATCATTTACGAATGTCTTGGAGAGCTCACATGAGGACATTATCATGCGTGCCCGACATGAAGCAGAAGTCATGAGGGCGATTTCTGAGCTAAGAAAGGAAGGTCTTTGGTCTGCCAGTAGACTACCAAAGGTATGTTTGTGCTTGTGTACAAATACTGCCTATTGTGAACTCTATTTAGGTTCAAGAGCCAACCAGATACAAGACACACTGGGATTATCTCCTGGAGGAGATGCAGTGGTTAGCAACAGATTTTGCTAACGAAAGACGTTGGAAAAAAGCAGCTTCTAGAAAAGTAATACATCAATATTTACACTTGTGTATATTTTGTGCGTGCTATATCTTAATTGTATTAAGAGATTGTGGTATTTTAGTTGGCAAGATCTGTAGCCCGTCATCATCAGGAGCTACTGCTCAAATCAACACGTGTTGAGAAAGAGGAGATTCTTCGGCTAAAGAAGATTGCATCATCAATGGCCAAGGAAATCAAACACTTCTGGGACTCAATTCAAAAGGTATGTGGGAAATATATTTACGCTTAAGAATTTTGTTGCAAGTCTTCAGCCCATTGTATAATAATAGTATTATGATTTTCCAGTTACACAATTGCATGGTTTCGTGCTTGTTAATTTTTTAGATTGTGGAGTACAAACAGCAACTGATGTTGGAAGAGAAAAGGAAGAAAGCTTTAGACATGCATCTCAACTTCATAGTAGACCAGACAGAGAAGTATTCTAGCTGGTTGGTGAAGGGATTTGCTGATCAACCTGCTGGTATTGGTATGCCGGGACAATCAAGCATTGCCACTACTGGTAGTAGCCAAGACAGTACTAATGGTCAGTATTTCACTGTTCATGTATGTACAAGTATATGCACATATAGTCGCAATGAGAGCTAAAAGATGCTCAACATAAATATACATTGAAGATGTTCAGACACTTTGTCAGATCAAAAAAAAATTTGGAGATCAATATAAATATTATTTGGAATGATTTTGTGTTCTGTGTACATGTATGAATGCACATGCATGCATTATATGCACTCTCCAATGATATTTTGTATTTTATGAATTTTCCACTGAGCGTATTATATGTGGCAATAGCCGATCAACCGTTTGTGCCCAGTGGAGACAGTGCCGATGAAGAGGAAACAATTGATATGGAAGAAGAGAGTGCTGCCAAGGTACATATATAATTCCTCAATTACTTACTACCATGTGTATTGTTGTTATTCCTCTAGGAGGGGGAGCAAGATTTCAGTAGCGAACTAGCGGCCCTGCAGAAAGAAGGGGAGATGCCAATCGAGGATCTTCTAGCTACTCTACCGGAGGAGTTGTTATCAGAGAACGCTGCACCATTAACTCCATCCTCTGTTAATGACGATGGTGATGATCATGAAGGTACAGTAGTACTTAATTATATAGAAAAACACAGTTTGTTCAAATTTTGCATGCCTTTAATGCCTTACAATACACTTTACCCAAGAAAAATTGACTGAAATGCAATGGTAAAACTATGCAATCTGTAGAGAATTTTGATAATTTCAAATCTAGTATTTGAAATACTAATATTGTTAGTACATTACAAGTTCAAAAACCAGGCTTAAACCTTTTAATTCTTTATATCTAACAAGAGAGTAATATGTTGTGTTCTTTGTGATGTTGTGTCACAGAGCAAAGTGAAGTCACAACTGAGCAAGAGACAAAAGATGATGCAGAATATATAGGGGATGAAGGTACAGTAGTGTGTACATGTGCCCACGCTTGTGAATACATGTTGTAATTTAAATATGGCCTTAAATGATATAGCAAGATTAAGAGCACTGCATTTCTTTGATGTGATTGAAAATGTGTAGGTTTTGAAAGAGACAATTTGCCGCTTTATTTTAGGGAAAACCCCTGGTAGGCAGTGACTCTATGTTGTATATAGATAATGTCAGAATGACTTTATATTAGTTGTGTTTTCAGTGTTGTGCTTCGCTGTAATATCATGTATGCGGGCATTATGGAGTGTTTTGTGTGTGATCATGTGTTGTATTGGTCAATGTATAGATGATCAAGATGAAGAGGGTACTATTTCAGAGCAGGAACAGATGGAGGATGATAAGGAGAATGTTGATGAAGTTCAGCAGCTTAGCAAAGAAGGTATGTGCATGATATATGTTAATTGTGTGTGTCTGTGTCTGTGTGTGTCTGTGTCTATGTGTGCATGTAGTCATCTGTCTGTCTTTCTCTCTCTGTGCTGTTAATTAAGTGTATATGTATGTGGATGTGTGTGTATAATTGTGCAGGATATGTATGTGTGCATTGTTGTTGTGTGTAATTAAAATATTTGTGTGTATTTATAAATATTACTCAAGGTGAGATACCCATAGAAGAATTATTGGCACAATATGGTGTTGAGCTGGGCTCTATCGACAGTACACCAGCTAGTACTGAAGGTAACTTGTATAGTATAACGTGTATGTATGGTTATAGTACATGTGTACAGTTTTGAAGTCATCTTGGCTTTATTTATACAATAAAGGTTGCTTTAATGGTTTAGTTCGCAAATGTCTAATAATTCATATTCATGTTTAAGTATGAGCTAGCATACAATAAAAATTGTAGTGGGTGCAAACACTGTAATAATAATAATATTACAACAGTAGGTAGTAGCAGTGAGGAGGATAGTGGTGAAGAGTCAGGTGATGAGCCTGAAGAAGAAGAACAAGAAGGTGACGAGGGGACCAGCTTCTTAATATCTGGAAAGAGCGTTGAAGAGGTATGCCATCAGCATTTCCTTGTCCTGCGCTCTAACAAACATGTCATTGTGTATTGATTTATACCAGGCGTGTCAGACAGAGCAGGGCCTCAGTGATGTCGCGGCAGCTGCTGAGCAATTACAACCTAAAGGAATCACACTGTCTACTACTAAGGTAACCGATACATTATTTATTTGGTCTTGTTTATTTAACGAATTCCATGGTGTATTTAGGTACAGACTCCAATTCCATTTCTGCTGAAGCACAAATTACGAGAATACCAACACATCGGACTGGACTGGCTGATGATGATGCACGATCGCAAGTTGAATGGAATTCTTGCGGATGAGATGGGCCTAGGCAAGACAATGCAGACAATAGCATTGCTGACCCACCTAGCATGCCACTGCGGTAACTGGGGTCCACACCTTATCGTGGTGCCGACATCGGTGATGTTAAATTGGGAATGTGAATTCAAGAAGTGGTGTCCTGCCTTTAAAATATTAACTTACTTTGGCTCACACAAGGAGAGAAAACAGAAGAGAATTGTAAGTAACTATCTTAGTAGCAATGCATTAAATATTGGTTGTATTTTTATGCAGGGTTGGACGAAGCCAAATACATTTCATATCTGTATCACTTCATACAACATTGTTGTACAAGATCATAGAGCGTTCAAGCAGAAAAAATGGAAATATTTAGTCCTAGATGAGGTCAGGCTATTGTTAATGCTTGCTATGTATGTATTGTGACAATTATACTTTACTTTTTATTCTGAAAATGGCACACTGTTAATGTATATATATATATATACAGGCTCAGAATATTAAAAACTTTAAGAGCCAACGATGGCAGACGTTACTGAACTTCAATAGCCAACGGAGACTGCTACTAACAGGCACCCCACTGCAGAACTCACTGATGGAGTTGTGGTCTTTAATGCACTTCCTGATGCCAACTGTTTTCTCCTCACACTCCGACTTCCGTGAATGGTTCTCTAACCCTCTGACTGGAATGGTCGAAGGAAGCCAGGAATATTCTGAGTCGATTGTGAAAAGATTACATCAGGTACAATTATGCGTTGTTAATGCATGTAAATGGATTTAAAAAACTGTGTGGATTTTAGTATACTGTGTATTTAAATTTCTTTCCAGGTGTTGCGGCCATTTTTGTTGCGTCGGCTGAAGATGGAAGTGGAGAAGCAGATGCCCAAGAAATATGAACACATTATTCGTTGTAGGTTATCTAAGAGGCAGAGATTGCTGTATGAAGAGTACATGTCCAGAGCAAGGTAATTGCTAAGTCTTATTGGAGCGAGTCTGAGTGAGCCTCACACACACACACAACATGTACATACTTAAATTTGTCCGTCAGTCCGTACGTTCGTAGTTCACGCAACTATGAATGGTAGAACAATGCACAGAAATGACAGAACATGACAAACTACAAGGTATTGACGACATATGTTATGCACTCATTCAAAAACATTGTGGCAAACAAAGCGAATGGAATTAAGAATAAGCAATAAGTTTATCTATTGTTAATAATAATTGCTATTTATATTATTGCGCCCTTGTTATGGAATATGTATTATGTCAAGTATTAACAGCTCTGGCTTATCTGTAAACAAGTAAAATGGTCAGTCAGCTTAGGCTCATCCCAGCCCACAATACATTGTATTTTGACTAGCATGTACACATATATGTATCAGTATCATAGAATTTTACGCAAAGTTTTGACGTCTGGATTTTCATGTTTTATCCCTACTGGAAATGTTGTGCATGTAACATGTATATTACACCCACATTACATGCACACATGACTTTCACACTCATGCTACATGCCTGTAACATTAGTGTTTATATGACATTCATGTTACAGTAATGGTAATATGCATGGTACATGCATGTAACATGAGTGTTGAGGTGACATGCATGTCACAGTAATGTTGACATGCATGGTGTATTCATGTCAGTCATGTGACATGAATGTCACATGCATGTACCATATTAAATCCCACAATGAAAACTGAAGTTCAAGGAAATGGTTATTTATACCAAGTTAAAACCTTATTAATGTATATATACATGTATTCCTTACCTGATATGCACACATGTTACATGCAACACACTGCATGATCCAACATACCCATGCCCATACCCACCCCAGTTGCTATAGTAACGTGATCCACTGCAGTTGCACGTAACATGCATGTTACAGCATGCATGGAAAAAGTCCGATGTTACATGCATGTACATTAACATGATAATATGCATGTTATGTTGTTCATGTAAGTCAATGATAATTGCATGGAACATGCATGTTACATGCACATTATTTCCAGTAGGGATAGAACACCATACGAGCACTAATATAATATATTAAACATTAAAGTTTTTCTTGATTATAACTACACAACGTGCTTTGCTACTCATATAATGATGAAATTACATCCCTTGAAACTTCAGTCTGTACATTGCTTGAAATATAAAGTTTTCTGTTAAGTTATGTTTTTATATGGTGTGTTACAGGACAAAAGAGACATTGGCCACTGGTAACTTTTTGAGCGTCATCAATATTTTAATGCAGCTAAGAAAGGTATGCATGCATGCATGCATTTTACGATTATTATTGAAATATTGGATGATTGTAGGTTTGCAATCACCCAGACCTGTTTGAGCCAAGGCCGATTTTGACTCCATTCTGTCTGGAGTCCGTCACTTATACAACTGCTTCACTGGTTACTAAAGCATTAGACTATCAACCATTTAAGGTATACACTGTACTGTACAGGTGTGCATTAATTAGACCTATTTTAACATGTGCATATTGTATAGAGTTGGGTTGTTGTTTTTTGAGGTACTTATATTCCGCAAATGCCTGATTTTCAGCTTTTTGCGATTTTGTTTCCACGAATGGCCCCAATTGGTATATATTTGGTGCTATTTTTCATTTTTGCTTGTTTATCAAGCAATTTGATTTTGCAAATCTACCAATATCCACAGAATTTAAATACCTCAAAAGAAACCATGCAACCATACAGGATCCAAAGCATGAAATAAGGATCTCAGGCACGTGTCGGCATAGAATAAAACATTGTTCTGACGTTTATCACAATCAATAGAAACATATGCTGTAGTATGTCATGTCAAAAGTACTCTGAAAATGTCGGGCTATTGTTTCATGCTCTGCGTATATGCACTTGTGATGCATGTGGCCACACATCCAATGGCATGTGTTTCAATACATGTGGCAATTTCCTGTGGCCGACAATAATATTATACCAAAATGATAGCTGTATTGGCTGGTGTGTGTGTGTGTAGCCTTTGCAGATGAGCAGTGTATAGACATACATATACTACATACGCATAGATAATGTATACAGGGATTATAAAAATTATGCTGAGTGTGAAATATTGTGTAGCTGGTTTTTTCACTGCTAATAAAAATTTCGCAGGTTTTTATTTTCATGTTTTGGTGATATGCTTGCCATAGAATTTGTATTGTAGAAAAATGTTAGCAGGTTTAATTTTAGCATTTTGGCCTCATAGCAAGAATAAAAACCCTGCAAAAATACCCTCTATACGGTAAGCTGAAATGCTAGGACAAGTGTCAGTTTGAAGTACTAAATTATTAAAAGAAAAATAATTAAATTACGTAGTATGTTATGTGTTGGCTTGGACGCTTGTCAGATTAAACTGGTGAGCGCTAAACGTGATTAGGAGATGTCAGATCCAGTGATGTTCCTTTCCACAGTGATTGGCAGTGGTAGGTAGCAACCCCTACTGACCACCACTTGATTATTCTATTGGATTAATATGTGATAAGATTTTAACTGGTTTGTCTCTTCAGCATGTCAACTTGGATTATCTTAATTTACACTTGGCTGATACTGAACGTGAGATGGATGCATTTGAAGTGTTCAGGACACGCCTACTGCAGGCCCCTCGAGCAGCCATCATGGATTGCTCTTCCGCTCGTATTTCCACCAGGACAGTAGGTCTGACCACCCCAGTGGGCTCATCATCAAACTCATGTTATGAAGACCTTCATATGGTAAAATAATTGTATGAAATTATTAGAATATAAATGATGTATACCGTATAGCCTAAAATTTTCGAGGGTGAAAAATTTCATGGATTTTTGGAGTGCCCACTAACCTTGAAAGTTTTGTCCTACAGTATAATTCAATGCAGTATTTCTGCAATCCATGAAACTGCTAAATTCACCATTCCACGAAAAGTTTAACCCTCGAAATTTTTAAGCTATATGGTATGATGTTCTGAGGCAAGGATTTTTCTAGGGGGAGGGAAGAGGGCACTTTATCCACCCTGAAAATGGTTTTGCCTCCCCCTGAGTTAGGCCTCCCCCTGAGTTAGGCCTCCCCCTGAGTTAGAATTTATTTTCTAGGTGTTTTGTGAGGTAACTAACTATCTGAATGTATTATTAGAGTAATGTATATACCAATGTATTTGTAAGTAACATCCACTGTATGTACAGCCTTCATTGGAGACACTTCAGTATGAGTGGCATATCGGTCGGCTGAGGAACATGGCAGACGTGAACAACAGGCGGTGCAGTAGGGACGTCATGTATGGCCAGGACCTCTACCGAGCTGTGACCATCGTTGGTAGGAATGAGAATGGAAAGACACTAAAGAAAGGAATTGATGTGAGTTAACACTCGTGTGTTTCTAAAACAAATCAGAAATTTAGTACCTATATTCCAAAACTGTTTTATAGTGATGTAGTACATACTAGGGATGGGCAATTAACCGGTTTTGCCTATTAATCGGGATATTTTGTCTGTCAATAATCGATATCGAGCATTTTTTACCACTAACAATAATCGTGAGAAGCAATAATCGTGTAATATCGTGATTATCGGCACTTATCATGATCAGTTGCAGAGCCTTTAGACACATTTATAGACAGTTTGACACATTTGTAGGCATTTTTCAACACAAATACAGTTGAAGCAATAATCGTGATAATCGTGATATTTTTGCTTTACAATAATCGTATGCCAAAATATCAACACCGCCCATCCCTAGTACATACGCATTGTCTACTGTATGTTATATGTAGTATTGGTTGTGGTGTGGTTACAAGGCCAGCCAGCTAGTGGACAACCAGTCAGACTGGGAGCACACCACACAGGCTCTGTCTTCATTGATAATCAATCACTCCCAGAGAGTAGCCGCACTCGACGAAATTCTAAAAAGGTAACTTTTATGTTCTAATATAATGGTGACTGTATATTGGTATTTAATTGGAAGATTTTTGTTGTTTCATTTAACTAACATTGGTCGTGTTACTCGTGTATTGTTTGTTTTGTTTGGCCAGGTTTGTGCTGGTGGTACCAAAGGTGTTCACTAAAGTACTGGAGATGTCAATAAGTCATCCTAACCCCTCAACTCATCATAGAATAAAGACTATAGAGGAAATGTTCTGTACTCAACTGTCCCCGGCCTCCACCCTACTGCACCCTGTTGCTACCAGAAGGTGCTTCCAATTCCCGGAGACAAGATTGATACAATATGATTGTGGTATGTGTATGAGTAATATAATATTATATACTATGTTAACCTTGTGACATCAATAACTTCACTATACCAGACATTGTACTTAACTTTTACTTGCTTGTTAGCATGTATTACTGTAGTCTTGGCATAATAGATGCTCAGACATTCCTGTGTGCATGAAGCAATCTTATTTCAGTTAATCTTGTAATGCTAATGCAAGATTATGCATGAAGATGTGGGTCCATGATATAGCCATCGATAAGAAAAGTTATCATTGTAAATTTATGCATTAATGATCAAGTAATATTGTATAGCTAATCCAAGACTTTATATTATTGGGTCAGTTTGTCTCTCAAGTTAATCCATGTAAGATTAGCCCACACAGTTTTTATCAAGCGTACAAAGCAGCTTACCACTAAATATGATAAGCACATACGCTTATTATCCTGAGTCTACAGTATATATATATTTATGTACATGCATTCATAATTATCTTACATAGGAAAACTACAAACATTGGATATTCTATTGAGACAACTCAAACAAGGAGGTCATAGGTGAATCATCAGTAGTATTATTATACAGTGACTGCAGATGTTATGGATTTGATCATTCCTATAGGGTGCTCATCTTCACACAGATGGCACGTATGCTGGATGTACTGGAGATCTTTCTAAACTATCATGGACATGCTTATCTCAGATTAGATGGGGCTACACCAGTACAGAAAAGACAGGTAGTTTAATTTGTACTACATCTTTCATTACAGTGTGTGTGTGTGTGTGTGTGTGCGTGCGTGTGTGTACTGTGCACGCACATGTATGTACGTATGTATTTAGATACGTGTTTATACTTATGTGCATGCATTTGAAATACCAGCTGTACTAATTTATCGGCACTGTTACTTTCTTCCTTATAGTTCCTAATGGACCGGTTTAATCGTGACGAGAGGTTATTCTGCTTCATCCTGTCTACTCGTAGTGGTGGATTAGGGGTCAACCTGACAGGAGCCGATACTGTAGTCTTCTATGACTCTGACTGGAATCCCACCATGGACGCACAGGCCCAGGACAGATGCCATCGTATTGGCCAGACTAGAGATGTTCACATTTACAGGTACACATGATCTTTCTGTATGCTTCAAGCTTGAGCGATAATGATAGAAAAGTTATTGCAATAAAATATGTATTATCACTATTAGGGTTATCTTTTACTAGTGCTGTGCGATAACTGAAAATATGTGATAATCGCAGTGATAAATATTATCGTTATCGTGACAATGAATTTTCAGTACTGTGATAGGTGTATATATTGATTCACTGTAAAGATGTTGCCTTTAGTAGTGAAATATGTTACTAAAGTTGGAATTTTAACATAGATATGGCTAACTGCGTATCTACTAAACACTGTAATGAACAACACAATGAAGAGTACTTAATAGTGTTTTGGTGAATTTCATGCATACATGGAACTATCGTGATAATAAGCAGCATTATTGTGATAGGAGAATTTCTGTTATCGCACAGCTCTATCTTTTACACACAGATACTCTCCCTAATAATTTCTGCTATAAAGGTATAACTAGTGTAATGCTGGGCGATATTTAATAGTTGTAACACAGGCACGAGTGGTCTGCCTGATATGTACACCCTCAGCCCTCGGGCCTGCGGCCCTCGGGCTTCGGGTGTACATATCAGGCAGGCCACGAGTGCCTGTGTTACAACTATTATGTACCACTTCCTTAGCGAGCTGACTCAACAGCTCAAGCTAAGAGCTCGGTCAATTTGCGGTGATTGTATTTATAGTGTGGCTTGTGAGTTTCGATTGTGAGTTTCAGATATGATGTTTTCATGACGTTCTCGCACACATAGTCGCAACGATTGTGGGTTTATAAACAAGTTTACAAGCTACAAACAAGACTAAAAGACTTATTTCGGTTGAAAATTTGCTTTAAATTGCTTCAATGGATAAATTAAGGTTAGTGGTGTCATTTAAATAGAATAACGAGCACATGGTAACAGATTGTTTTTGTCGTGCAAGTAACTCACCTCAAACTGAAATCCCTTTGGTAAATATACTTCTAAACTTACGTAGACAATAAATTAGAACGATTTTAGGCCTAGAAATGACGACTAGAAACCTGCCTAAACTTTAAAACTAAAACCCACAATCGATATCGAATTGACGCGCCTATATAAAGAGTGTAGTTCCACTTCGTTTTGTAGATCAGAGAGTAGATCAAAGAGTTCAAAGGAACAACCTTCCTGGGCAATATCATTATAATGCCCTGGTGAAGAGGGAATATGAGATATATTGCCCTGTTGTTTCCTTTGATCTGAGGTGTGAAAGTGGTACATTAAAAAATATACCACTTTCACACCTTACATCAAAGGATGCAGGTGTGGTATAACCTGGATATCAGCACACTTGGCTGTTGTATAACCAGGACATCAAAGGTATAAGTGTGGTATAACCTGATGTCACCTATTTGAGGTGTTCAACACCTTTAACTTACTCTTTATATAGTCACACCAATGCAATATCGATTGTGGTTTTTAGTTTTATAAGTTGATTATTAATTGTGTGTGCGTGGGAGTCCGTCCCAAAACCATTCACATGAAATGAAGCCTGAATAGCCAATCAAATAAATCCTACTGCTTTTCAGTTTCTTTTTACGACACTTGTTGGCGATATTACTGATGGGCATGGCATTAGTAATAAAACGCATCGTGAATTCCTGCCAAAGGAAAGCAAGGTAATGCTGTACAGTAAAACAATTGTACATTACTAACAAGATGGAGCGCTTTAGTTTTAAAAGTGGGCGTTACCAAGCGGTAGCGAGCGTTTAAAAAGCGGACTGGTTTACAGTAATAATCACGGCTTTAGTCTATTTTATTTACAACACTCACCATTATATTAGTGATTTTCAGTCCATTATAAGTGTTGTAGCTTTATAAAAAGTTGTGGTAAACCCACAATTACTGTTACTACCACACAAGAACGTCATGACAACGATAAAATAGAGTCTCACAATCACAACGAATACCCATTAGTATATAAAGAGAGCGAGACTTTTGCAATAAGTTCGGGCAGATTTTAGAGTGCCGGAAGTGTAATATAATGCTTATAACATGGTCAGTCGGGATTTGCCTGATATATACGCACGAGCCCGAGGGCGCGCAGCGCCCGAGGGTGAGTGCGTATATATCAGGCAAATCCCTCCTGACCATGTTATAACCTTTACTTATAATATTTGATATATTGTCAAAGTTCATTTCACGATATGAATAAATATTGTCCATGCATTAAAGGTGTTAAAGTTTGCGTAAATTACATGTGGAGACCTCTAGCTAAAGGTGATTATCAGATATTTAGTCTCATGAGAAGACTCTAATAGTCATATCCAGGCTATAAACTGCCATTACCCTCATCTTCAACATACATACAGACAATAAATATTGGAATACAATATTTTGATATCAAAGAATTCCACAATATCCAATGAAATATCACGATATTCCCAAAACATTGAAATATTGCCCAGCACTAGGTATAACACATTCCTAGGGGTTTACTGTTGTGCTTGAACATACATATGTGGTTAACTAGTGTACTACACACACACACACACACACACACATAACACACTGTATTATACAGGCTGATCTGTGAGAGTACTGTTGAAGAGAACATTTTGAAAAAAGCACATCAGAAGAAACTACTAGGCGACATTGCCATAGAAGGTGGAGGATTTACTACTCAATTCTTCCAACAGGTGAGCACTGTGTTGTTACACTGTGTAATATACTTGTTACTACCAAGAACATTACCTGCACTGTATGCATACCTGGATATTGAAGAGCTGAAAACAACTGATGGGCAGTGATGGCTGATAGACAATTATTGTGTACATACTAATTAGTAGGTTTTCTAGTTTGCAGGTGTAACGTCGTTCTCGTGAGTACTACTTGTGAGTGTGAGTGGCAATGCTTGCATGTGCAAGTAGAAACACTCGCGAGTACTAGTAGTAGCCAATGTATGCCATGCCCACTTAATAAACTGTAGTATTTTGTCTTGCTACTTCAATACAAGCTTCATGTGCTTGATATTCAGTAGGTGCCATGCCCACTTTAAAATGAAAGCGCTTCTTTTTACTGTTACTTTATACTAAAGCACTTTGCCTTACTACTGGAATATATTGAAGCTATTACACGGCTTATTAACTGATTTCTGTGCACTAAAATTATCACGTGCCCATCCCTAATGCTTGATTATTTATTCAAACGATTTATTGAGTATATTGTGCTATTTAAATCGTATTGTAGAGCGTTTTGTAGAGGTAGACACTCCTGTGTGTGTGTGTGTGTGTGTGTGTGTGTGTGTGTGTGTGTGTGTGTGTGTGTGTGTGTGTGTGTGTGTGTGTGTGTGTGTGTGTGTGTGTGTGTGTGTGTGTACATGCATATTATCTATGTATGTGTTACAAGTGTTTTGTTGATCTGGTAAATAAGTGCATGTTATTTTACTATTTATTATTTTCCGTTTAGTCTAACATTCGTGATTTATTTACAATGAAAACACAAGATGAAGAAGAGGCTGAACGGCCAGTCACTGAGGTGACATCGCCCAGTGCTGGTACATCAGAACAAACTTCATCATCACCAATGCATCAACGACGTATTGAATCAGTAAGAGTTACAAGTTTAACATGTTGTTCACTATTGTGCATGATGCAAGTTTTGTATGCAATATGGTATAAAAATGATATTCTCAATAATTGGGGCGAGCCCCACCATATGGGATCAAC
This sequence comes from Spongia lamella, assembly GCA_963930835.1. Taxonomy (NCBI): domain Eukaryota; kingdom Metazoa; phylum Porifera; class Demospongiae; order Dictyoceratida; family Spongiidae; genus Spongia; species Spongia lamella. The sequence continues at coordinate 21,038,752 of OZ005746.1, read as the reverse complement.
AGTAAAATCTGTCTGTTTGCTTGCTTGCTTGCTTGCTTCCCAATGCCGTCCATTTCCCCTAGTTATATTCCCTGTGTCACTTATTTGTTTTGTTATTTGCTTAGTTGTTATCAAAGGCAGAGGATAAAGATGACGTTGTCGCTGCCAAGGCTGCAAGAGCAGAGCAGGTCGCAGAGAGAGCTGAATTTGATGAATGCTTTGTACCACGTGTTTCAACTTCAGAACAAGTGTGTGACATATAATTGTGTTCCTGTACATGTACATAATTATTATATGCATGTGTGTGTATATGAAAATCAAACAATGTCATTACTCCAGGTAGGTGAAGAGGAAGAATCAAAAACATTCATAGAGTTGGAATCTATTGAGAGCCAGGTATTTACATGTGTGCAGGGGTATACACGTGTTATCACTAACACGTTTTGTATAACTCATTGTTGTAGCTAAATGGTGTGGAGAAGTTTGCTCTACGCTACCTGGAATCACAGATGGCAGATATAACAGCTGAGCAGTTGAGACAAGCTGAGGTGTGTGTAAATGTATGCACTCGAGTAAAATGTTGTTTCAAAATATCTGTAATGAACTTTTGGAAAACAAAAAATAAATGGTTTGTGTAAAGTACTGTAGTTTTCCTTTGTGTGGTAAAATTGTAAGTTGACTCAGTGAACTTGTATGTAGTATTAATGGATGAGTGATGGAAACTTTCGTATCATTCCTTCCAAGTACTACACTTTTGTGTACATATATACACATGCATGTCATAAGCACTTTTGTACAGTGTGTATACGTATGCACATGCAACTGTCCGTGATGTGTGTTAGGGATGCATTTTATCAGCATAAATATGCATGTGTGTATGCCTGCATAATATGTTATGTAGCAGGTTCTTGTTACAAGAAAAAACATTCCGCTGTCAAGAAAGATACATGCAACAAAAATTATATGAATCCAAAACTATGTGCTATAGTTTTAATTTTTTAAAAACTCGCAATAAATTTTCTCATGCACACACACACACACACACACACACACACACACACACACACACACACACACACACACACACACACACACACACACACACACACACACACACACACACACACACACACACACACACACACTAATATATATGCTATTCATTCATTATTGTAGAGGGACATAGAGCAAGCTAAGAAAGGTTGGGAGTTGAGCCATCTGCAATCACTGAAAGAAGAAGAGGAAAGATTAGCTGATGAAGAAGACAACACCATAATGCTGACATACGACAGGCCGGAGGTGTCAAATAAGGTGATACTTAGGAAAAAATCTGCTGTTGATGGATGGGAAATAGTGCATAATAAAGCCTTCCCACCAACCGGCGATCATGATAATAACTCGACAAACTCTCAGTCACAAAATTACAATACAATAAACTCACATAGTCAATCACACAACGAAGCATCAGGTTGTGCTCCAATCTCTACTGCTGCAAACTGTAACCATCAGAAGTCACCATCGAGGATCACAAAAACTGTGACAGTCAACATTACCCCATACAATAACAACTGTACTAATACTACTACTAATACTACTAGTAATTTACCGAGGAGAACCAGTAGGAGATTAACCTCATCATAGTCTCTTTTCTTTTTTATTTTATAATAATTTATCTTGTATACACTAATGGTGCAGTAGTTAGTTTGTAAACAATTCTATTGTCATTATTTGACAATGGAAGTGTTTCTCTGGCAAGTATCACTGTTTACTCCATTCACTGGATAGTGCCTTCTGGTGCAGGCAAGGTTTTGGTGGGCGTGGCTGGGCCAAGGTGGGCGTGGTACTATCCATAGGATGGGGGTGCAGCATTGATACTTACCTGCACCATTACGTGTGCACCATTCCAGTGACTGAGAGTTTGTCCAGTGATCAGTGTGTGGTACCCCACTATCTTCTGCTGGGGGCTCATGAATATTAAGCAAATATTCATATTCAATAAAGGTTGATCTTGTATAAGTGAATCAGTTCCAATGTGGTAGAGTGAATTGACATTATCATTTGATTACTGATAAACCACTTTGACACCTCAGATCAAGGGAATATATTTCAAATATACCCTGGTAACCAGTCGGTTGTGAAAATTATGGTATCTGGTAAACCATTTCGGACAATACCTGGTATGCCATAGGAGGAGGCTAGGTGTATAAACGGGCTTAGGAGTTACGACCAGCAAAACGCTTCCTTCTAATACTAAAGCCATAGGCACACACAATAATAGTCTTGTGCAGCCAAAAATTATGAATTCACCTTTTGGCTGCTCATGTAAAGGACAAGTGCTACACAAATTATCAACATCTTGCATAGCATAATTTTTTTGATGGGTGAAAGCATAGATGGAATTTACGCTAAGTTATGTAGCAATGCATCAAAATTATCCCTTTCAATAATCTCCAGTAGTATGGCTAATACAGGTGGCCTAGGATGCTGTCTGTCAATATTTTTTGTTAAATTTCTCAATGAAATCATCCGTCAATATTTCCCCCCATCAAAAAGTTGCACTATATGCTACTTCATTGTGTAGTAAAATAAAAATTCTTTGAATGTTGCATTTCATATCGAAGGTAGGAACCTTCAAAGGTTTGTCGAAATCCAGTACGTTTGTTTATGTTCTACTAGCTGCTAGTGAATTTGCATGTTTTACATCAATTTTCTTTTATTAGCTTATAAAAGCCTCAAAATAGCTGTATAAATGATTATGTATTTGAGGGAAACAAAAAATGATGTATTTGATACTGGGCATAATTTCCAGACTCAATATACCACCCATCACTATCTCCCGCACCCATGTGACAACCATCACATACTCCCACTCCATACAATTGATACATACATACATACATACATACATACATACATACATACATACATACATACATACATACATACATACATACATACATACATACATACATACATACATACATACATACATACATACATACATACATACATACATACATACATACATACATACATACACACATACACACATTCATACATATATACTCTGAACTAATTACTACTTGGAGTTGTGCCACTAGCAATCATAGTAGGCTACTTATCATTGAGATGACAACGCATAGAGTCAACAAAGAAAGCGTGACACAACTTACAGCCCAATTTGCTGAGAGACTGTCAATCTGTAATTTTTGCAGAGTCATCCACGTAGCCTTATCCGACTTCCATCGACCGTGTCTTTTAAAAGTCGGTCAGGCACTCCATTGTTGGCTGCTGCTGTGGCACTGCCTGCACACAGACTGTGTAATCCAAACTTGTCGGGGACTCGGGGTCATATCCTAACTCCCTGAGCTTCCTTCTGAAGAGGTCTCACAAGCAGGAGTAGGTAATGCTGCCTGAATCTCTGAGTTTTTCAGCTTTTCCCGACTTGCTGATCGGCCTAAATAGAAACCTCCGATCGTTCCACGTTGTACCACTTCTCACCATGTAGACTTCCAGCATAGCCACTGGGCATGTCAAATTACCTGTTCTCGTTATCGCCATCTCATCTCCCTTTCGTAGTTGATCTGTTTTGCTATGCAGCAGGTGTATCACTATCATATCTTCCTGACATATGATCAGGGCTTCATTTAAGGGGGCCGGGGAGGGGCGCTCGTCCCCCTTAAACTTTAAGCAAAAGTTGAAATTGAAGTCTCACTCATGATGTCAACACTTAACACCAGTCAAGTGACTGATCAGTATAATCTATAGAATGATTATTATTGCTTATGGTGCATTTTGGCAGGTACAGTAACTGAGAACTGTACCTGAGAATGTATCAGAAGTAATCTGAGAGAGTCTAAAATACAAACCCCTAGATCCCGTGTGTTTATACAAACATATGTTTACACCGTCGCCCCCCCCCCCCCCCCTCCCCCCCCTTACTCTCATGAAACCTTCCCCCCTTGAGTCATTTCCTAGATGAAGGCCTGGTGATGTCACATGGCCTGATGTTGACCAGCTTGTTAAAATGCAAGAATCCTGCGAAGGCTAATAGACAAGCAGTGGCCAGCCTCAAATCTGACAGGGTGTTACTCTCCCGTACATCTTTGACCATCTCACCTAGCATTGCTGGCGTAACAGGGTCTTTTTTCACCATCGATCTGGCCAAAATTCTTTGCATCCCTTCTAATGTGATCCTCAAGAATGGTGATACAGTGGGGGATGGTATTGGCATGCACCCAGGCTAATGCATTGCAGGCTTCTTCCACTGCTAGGCTTACGCCATTTATGCCGGCATAATTTTGGGCATAATAGGTAGCTGAAAGCATTAAGCATAATGCCAGCATAATAGGCAAAATTTCTAGCGAGCGGCGCCAGTTTTATAATGAAAACATTTTATAAGGACCACACGCTTACCATTACACACATACTGTACTATCATACAACTGCTAGGCTGAATTCAGCAACTATTGCAACCCCTTTACAGTCGTTAGATCAAGCGCCACTAAAAATAATTAAAATTATTTTGTGAATGGCTCCCTGTACAAGAGATTTAATGCTGTAGAGGTACTAGAAAGACTACTAATACTCATAAACAAGTAAGAGGTGTGATTACAGTAAGCTAAAAGGATAGGGAGTGTTGAAATCAGATTATTTTTTTGGAGCATAATGTTAATTTATGGAGCATAATTTGAGCATAATAAGAAGAATATTGGAGCATTGCTCCAAAGCATAATAGGTAATTTTAAAAGTATAATAGGCGCAAGCCTATCCACTGCCACTCTAGATTGCAGATTATCTCCCAAGTGCTGAAGATAGAGTGCCACCTGGTAGTCCTTGGCAGGTAGGGTGGTCATACCGGATTGTGAAGCCCATGTTTTCCATCTCTTGAAAGCTCCTTAATATTTTGTAACTGTCGAGTCTGCCCTGCTATGCAATATTGTGTCTGGGAGTTTGTCAGCCAGCTCCTTCAAGTATGGGTCCTCGAGCTCCTTCAGTACATTCCATGTACCCTCCTTCTGCACCCCTGTAACATAAGCAAAGCAAAATCACATTTTATTTTATTTTTTGATGTGACACTCCTGATCTACCTAACTCACCTTCTAGGCCATTGTGGATACCTTAAATCTCGGTCTTACCGACCCGCCCTCCAGGCTGTGGTCATATTCATGTCCTACCTACCAGCCCTCCAGGCTGTGCCACACTCATGTTACCAATTAAAGACATACATACCCGCTCAACAGAATCTGAGGTGCAGAGCCAAAACTGGTGTATTAGGGGGCCCTTTGAAAACATTGAGACCTGACTGGCTTGGTAGGAATAAGTCGTCCCTATTAGGAAGTTCAACACCTGTATCACAAACTCAGCAGCTTGCTGCCCATCCAGGAATAAGAGTGGCCAGAATGGTGCCGAGACCCATTGCGGCAACACCAGTGTGCCTTCTGCCTTTGTCGCTTTTGCATGTTTGAGCAGACAGGGGATAAGGTACACCGGGGGACACCACCAGTTGTTCTCCCCGTTCCAGTTGCATGTAAATGTATCCATGGTTTCTGTTCCCGGGTTCCAATACTGCGAGTTAAACCTCTCTAGCTGATAATTGTACACATCGGCAAATCTATCCACGATGTGGGGTCCCCACCTAGCATCCAACTCTTGGAACACCTCTGGGTTTAACATCCAGTCATCATAGTCCACTGACTTACTGAGGTTTCTTTCTCCTCTCTGGGAATCCATTCCAGATCTAGTCTAATATGATAATTCACACAGGTGGCAAATATTGCCAATGCCTCTTCTTGCAGGACTGCGTTCCTGCTACCATACAATACAATCCTGACCACATTTTGATTGTCTGTAAACCAACGGACCCTATGATTTTGCAATTTATGACAAATCAAGTCTAACACCGCATGCATCACTCTTAGCTCCTAACTCCCTCCATGTTGAACTTTGTCTGGCTTCCTCCTCAGACCACTGCCCTGTTACCACTTGGTCACCGTTCTCAACACAGTAACCTCAAAAGCCTGTGCCACTTGCATCTGTATAAACTACTCGTACAGCAGACAGCTTGGGCCAAATGTTCTGTCCATTAAATTTTGTAATATGTTTTTGCCAGAAGGACAGCTCTTCAGCTGCTTCTACAGTAAGTAGTAAGGTCTGGCACCAGGAGCTCCTGGCATTTAACACCCCATAAAGACTTCTGGTCATTAATCTGGTCACTGGACCCAATGCTAAACCCATTGACACAATCTTGCCTATTATAATAGCCAATGCTATGGCATGTATTGCCCTATCCTCTTTAGTTTGCTGTACCAACATGGTGAAGGCTTTTACTTTTTGATCGGGTACCATCAGACAGCCTTCTTGTAGGTTTATTTGGAAGCCCAGCCATACTACAGTCTTGGCTGGAACCCATAGGGACTTTTCAATATTCACTACGAGGCCAGCTCTTGCTAAATCTGACTGGACCACCTTACTCTCATGTGTCGCCTTGTCCTTACCTTTTACGGCAACAATTCCATCATCCCAGGTACACAACTGTCCTCAGACCCCTACCCCTCCAATACCTAACTAGAGGCTGCGTTAATTTAGTAAATGTGTAGCATGCAGTTGCCAGGCCAAATGGTAGCACTGTAAAAACATAAAAATCCTAATGATCATTGACCCCCCCAAGCAAATCCCAAATACTTTTGGTGGGGTTCAAATATGTCCAAATAGTGGTAACCTGATTTGAGGTCAAATTTAAAGAGGAAATCCTCCTGTGTGAACATTGACAGAGCCACTCTTAAGTCCTCATATTTAAAATTAACTTGGGTTAAGAATTGGTTCAGGTGCCTCAGATTTCACCTTCGGCGTTCTGCACAACTGATAACGGGCTACAAAATATGGTTTCTCATCGACTTTCCTAACACATCGATTTGTCAACAGCTGCGAAATAGCTTCCGTAACAAAGGAGTGGTGGGATAGAGCTGATGTGTGATTACTTTGGCTGTAGGGATCTGGTAAATACTGGAGAGGTAATTTATAACCAATTTGGATCCATTCTAGGACCATGCTTGGGGCTTGTAGGGTCTCCTGCCAAAATACTAAGCTCTGCTTAAGCCTACCTTGCACATTGACTATTTGTGGCTCACCCTCCTGGATCTCCCAGCATTGACCCTCAGGTACATCCTTGTGTGTTACCCTTTCGTTGTCATTTGACCATATTGATAATTCTATGGGAGGATATTTTCTGTCTAATTCATTGCCCTTAAACGACAGAAAATACACAATCCCCTTGCTAATCTGTAATTCTATTACAGATGCATAAAATATTTGCATGAATTATTAAACTGAAAAGTTATATTTTACTACCGTATAGCCGGTTAATTTCAAGGATTAAAACTTTCGAGGTTTATCATTTTTGAAATAGTTTGTGGATTTAATTTCGTGGAAACCAAATAAATGTATTTCTAAACATATAACATTACATATTCAAGGTTTCATTTTCGAGTTGTACGAAAAATCTTCGAAAACAGTGAAATTTAATTCCCATGATAATTTCCGGCTATACGGTAAGTCTTACACACTCAAAACATGATATGCCATAGTTGGGAAATCTCACATTTGTGTTCTTAAAAGGTTGTTTAGTTCTCCTTAAAGTAACACAACAAATGTGTCAATGAGAAGCCGTACATTCCTGTCAATGTACAAAACATGTCTTTAAGCTGGACACATTACTTGACACTTGTGTAATAGCGGGCATTTTATTAGGCATCTTATCCCTGAACATTTTTTCATTAATCTTACTTACAAAGTCACAACGCTGTCTTCTCTCTTTGTTAATCTTCCTCCAATCATTCACACTTTCCATTTTCTATGCAAGAGGATCAGAAAGCCAAGCTGGTCACTTTTACAACCTTGTATATAGAATTTCTGTACCCTTCCATAGTAAACAACCACAATAACAGCTTCATTATGGAGAGAACAAGTTACAACAGTTGCGACTACACATTATTCATGTGGCTTAAATCATGAACCATCTGATATATGTGTGTATGTATTATGTAGAGTTGAGTAATATTATCGTATATCATGATATTAAAGTGCCACAATAATCGATATCGAATATATAGAAATTCATTATCAAAATATCAGTAGTACAATATTATCATCAATACCATGATCATCATAAGAGTTATTGCTCATAAACATCATTGCTATAGCTAAAATTATATCGTGATATTATCGATTATTGTGATAATTATTCTCATGACATGGAATTTTTGTTATCACCTTGTGTTGGCTGTGTGTATAATGATAAGTTGTGTGTAATCTACACAGATATTTGTTGATACAGCCACTGGAGAGGAAATGCCAGTAAGTTCAACAATTGACATTAGTTGTATTATATTTACAAAATGTTCTACAAGTAATTAATTATATCCCAGGTTATCTCAGTTTATACCCGAGCCTGAGGTGAAGCCCAGGTGAGGGTTAATACCAAATTTACGATGGGTTTTATTTTCAAAAATTTCAAAAATGTTCAAGTATTTTTGAAAATACTTTTTCGAAATACCTAGCTACATAATTAGTACAAGCAGTTTTGCGGTGATGGCGCTTCTGAAGTATTTCAAGCGTATATTGAACCTTCCAAAGAGGAGAAAATAGAGAGTGTTCTGCCAGAACCAGACAATCTGACACATTTAATGCCGAGCTCAGTAACACAAGCCGCCTGTAAACAGTGCTGTTTGTGAAATCCTTACCAAGAGCTATCAATGAAATTTCCGGTTGTATACGTGGTGTCCACGAATAACCGAGTCCATATCAAATCTGTAAGTATCCAGTGCTGTGCCTATATAGTGTACGCCATGCCGTAATTATTATTGCGCGCAATCGATTAAGCATCTCATCTTGAAAAAATTGTAGCTACAGGTAAACTGCAAGCTAAGCTAATAAGAAAATCATGTCAATTGTTTCAGGCTTTTCGAAATGCTACGTTTCAAAGGTATCGCAATAGCGATATGATATTGGACGATCATTAAGCGAAACAAAATTGCGCTTTGCTATAGCCATATAACTGATTTTCGAAATTATTTTTCGAAATCCTTTAAACTCAGCCTTTTTCAAAAATTTAACCTTTCGAAAATTTCCTGCTATACAGTAACTAAGATAGTCCACAGGTGTACTGGGATAATTGGCTTATATTCCGGTGAATATGTTCATCTTTTGAGCTAGTTTTCTCGCCTAAGTTTAAGTTACAAATATTGTAATATATTGATAAGGATAGTATTATTAGTAGTTCTCACAATATAATTTAGAGCAAATTTATAAGAGTTATATTAGGCTCAGTCAATATGAGAGCAGCCCTGGGCAGTAAGGTTGAGGCTAATTTTTGTCACCCCTGACTATGCATATGTATCCTAAGCACATAATGTGTGTGTGTAATTGTGTAGGTGTGGTTTCCTCCTACTCCACCAGCTGACAACAGTTCAGATTACTACACTGACTTCTCATTACAAATGTTGTATGACATCACTACTACAATGCCTGAGTCTGCATTACCACCCATTGCTGATTATGTGTAAGTGTTGTCTCTTATAGTAGAACTGTGCGATACCACCTTAAGTTTGTATATCGTGATACTCTAGCTTGGATATCAACATGGACAAAATGCTGGTTATGGGTTACTAGTCCATAATTATATTGACACACTCTAATATCATCTATTGCCAATTTAACAGATATCTTGATCCACTCAGTCTGACTCTTGTTTCTATAGCACCATTTGGTCAATTTGTGTACTACACATGTTGAATTCAAACTTTTCATGGAAGCTAACACAAAATTATCAACTAATCGATTGTAATATCATACAGTCAATACCTATGATACCAAAAATTTTAGCATCGATACCATTGTAGTATCATGTTACCATGGGTGTTTGACATAGTGCTGTTGTGTGTGTGTGTGTGTGTTATGTTGTGTTGTGTTGTGTTGTGTTGTGTTGTGTTGTGTACTCCGCATATTTCATTCCTCTGATTCTCAGTACAGCATTATAATATACACTGAGTGTTGTACAGGGTGATGAGGTATAGCAACTGTGAACAGTGTGGTCATTCTTGGATGTGGGAGGATGTGTGATCATATGATCCCTGCATACTGCGTTGACCATACATTCATACCATAACATAAAATAACTGTGAATTCACACTAAAATGATTTTACATTTTCACAGAACTGATGTGGATATATTTGGACTGAATAGACAACAGTGTGAAATTAGAAATGGTAATAACTTCCTGTGCATAATTAGAGAACATTATATGTACGAATTCATATTTCATAGGCACTAAAAAGACATCTACAAAATCACTTCACAAAAGAAGCAAGTGAGTGTCCTACGTATCTTTTATCTATGAAATTTTATTGCATTTGTTTAATAGGGACAGGCCACAGATAAGTGAGACGTTATTCTGGCGACGGCCAATGGTTGAAATGTTGAGCCACAAGCTCCGTAAGTTGCCTGCCCCGACTAAGAAGATCAAAGGCACTAAACTGGACCAGTTCACACCTTTAGTAGACCACATGGCAGTAAGTGACCTGAAATGTATAATGTATGTGTGTGGCATTTTTGTACTCACGATCCAAATACTGTTTCTACTGGTGTCACTCCAACTGATGCATTTGTTTCAAAGTTGTACAAAGTGATAGGCCACAAGCATGAAAGCCAGTTGGAGTGTCATATGGTAGCAAACTATTGAAATTGTCATGACATATTGTATTGTATGGTGTGTAGGATCATGTGGATTGGACTTTCAGTGAAGACTGGCTATTATTAAGAGTATGGAACATTCATACATACTGTTGAGCACCCTAACTAAACTATAATATAGTAGCATATAGGCTCTTTACAGTTCCACTGTGTAGTCACTTGTGTGCACCCAACTATACACAATTTTTTGATAGAGCAAATTTTTGATAGATGCGAGAAATTTGATGGGGAAATATTCGTCTTTGGCCAGCTGTATATTAATTATGTATATACTACTGGAAAGTATTGAAAGGAAAATTTTTGATGGATTGCTAGCTTGTTACCAAGTCCGTCAATATTTCCCCATCAAAAAATTGTGTTGTGTGTTTTATTTGTGTCCAACAGTACCAACACATACACTGGTTATGACTACATATATTACTATAGGGAACAACTCACGTCATGGACATGCCGATTAACTTAACTGTTAGTGTACCGGGCCAGGTACCTAACTGGGACATCCTTGCTGACCTTGTAACTTCAGCTGGTATCAATATTAGATCCCTTGCTCAAGTATGTATAATCTATAGTGTGTGTGTAGTGTAGTGTAGTGTAGTGTAGTGGGTGTGTGTAGAGTGAGCAGGGTTTGCTCTAAAGAGCGCTAATAGACAATTCTGTCAGAAAACCCTGAGTGAAATATGTATAATGTAGTTTTGTATGTGCTATTACATTCTCCCATAAAATGTGATTGTGGTATTACATTTTAGAAAATTTGTGGTGTAGAAAATTATTTATTTACATTTGTGATTTGTATTTTATTATGCAGTGTCGGGACAGGTATGTAAATGTTATCATGCCACGAGAAGACCCTAAGGTGATTGTTATGGTTGTGTTATTAACCTGATGATGTGTTTGTTTAGCAGCAAAGCGATGACCATTATGATCCTAAAAAGTATAAAACTAAAGACAGTTCTCATAAAAAGGTATGATAGCATGTGAAGACACTTTGTGTGTGTTGAGTACATGTGTATGTGTGTGTGTGTGTATGGTTATACAAACACAGCGTACAGATGTATGTATGAATGTGTGTGCTTGCCAGTTGTGTATATGTAGTGTGTGTATGTGTGTAGTGTATAAATGTAGTGACCAGTATACAACTTTAAGGATGTGTAACTCAGCTCATGTTTGACCTACAACTTTGAAATTTGGTATCTGGCCTTTCCTATCATTGTGGTTATACGAGAGAAATTTTCAGCTTAATAGCTCACTGACAAATGAAGTTATGCCTCTTCAAAGTTGCAAAATCGGATGCGTGTATAAGACCCCTTTTCACAAATCCGGTCACATACGGTACAGCTCTAAGGTAACGTCGCACTCGCTCGCAACTTACACACTTGCCACTCGAATGCTCGATACGCTGAACTCGATCACTGTCGAGGGATAAAACACTCGAGGGTTGAAGATACTCGCGTTCACACAAAGCTCAAATCACTAGGGATGTTTGCTCGAGATTTATTGTTAGAACCGTACGCTATGCTTTAAATAGAATAATACTTGGGCATGCGCATCAACAGTGGCACGTTTTATAATGTAGTCGCTATACTGGTCTCAGTGCATCAATTTCGCTCGTTCTTTAATTTGTTAGTGATTAAAATAGGATTAGTTTCATCATTTTATTATTTGTGAGTGGCAAAGAAGGCAACACAACAAAAGAACAATGCACGTAAGTATATCTTAATATTTTCGAGCAATATAAAATTATTATCTATGCGGCAATAGAGTTCGATTGATTAATATTTTATGCGTGTTAGGCTTTTACCGCACGTTACATAGTATATCTAAAGGAAACTAAAGTTGACTCGTGAAGTTACTCTTCACACTTGAGTACTCGTCGTCTACTTGCGCTTTGTCACTATAAAGCCTGTCACGTACATGCAGTACTTATGTAGCTTTATGCTAAATCATGCACTCAAGTTTACTTCGAGTACTCGTCACTTCACACGCTGCGAGCGCTTCAGTACACGAAACTCGATCGAGTATTGCTGTTTACTCGACAAAAATTTGCGAGCGAGTGCAACGTTACCTTAGAGCTGTACCGTATATATGTGATTGGGTTTGTAAAAGAGGTCTTATACACGGATCCAACTTTTCAACTTTAAAGGGGTTGTGGTTGACCTATAGCTTTGCAGTTAATTGCAGCAAATTTGATTTAATAGCTTAAGTACATACAAAGTTATACCACACAAAGTTGCAAAATCGGATGCATGTATAAGACCTCTTTATTTGATCACATATATTGAGTGTCTATATCGCCTTTAGTCACGTCTGAAGTCACTACGTACCAAGACACAGGTGATGCATGATGGTGGCAAAGCACAGTCTCGACATTTCTCCAGAGTGTTTGATCAGATCACACTGGCCTCTCACAAGAAGACCACTCACCCTCGCCACATGTAAGTCTCTCTCACTAGTTTCCTCCTCATGTGTTACGTGTACGAGTTAGCCTATGAGTATTTTTTTATGTTTATAGAACTGATGGTACTCATAAGGCGTCGCTACACCCTCAACTACTCAGCGACACATTGTGAGTTATCCAGTTACACACTTTCATATGCTACTGTGTACTAGTTATCATTTGTTTATTTTATGTATTACCATAAATTGTTGTTTATACTTACTGCTGTGTATTGTTGTTGTTGACAGTAACATACAGTTTGACACACCCATCAGTGCTGCGCTGTTAGCTGCTCAGAGAGCAGAAAGATTACAAAGTGAAAAGGTAAACAATTAATACCTTAGAGAGACCGTAGGGTTGGGCTATATTGTCGTGAGTTCATAATATTAATTTTGTAGTGCCTACTCTGCATATTGTGATGTTAGCAATAATTGTGACATTTCAACGGACATTTATACAGGAGCATTAAATTTCAATATCGTCCATCCCTAAGCAACTGTAATGTGCTTTTATACGTCACTGACAATGTGTTGTGTGCATTAAAATATCTATAATCACTGGTTTTTTCCTCATAGAGTCAACAGGACCTTCCTAAACACACATTACATAATCTTCTTACCCAGGGACAGTCTTACAGCCAAGTCTCACAATTGGTATGACTCTCACATTGCATACTGTATGGTACCTTCTGCTTAGAATGAGTTGGAATAAAGATTTTGAAATACAGTAGTATTAAAATTCGACCAGGTTCATTTAATAGTAAGCCCGCTACACACACCTGGTTATAGAAATTGTTAATTTCAGAAACGAAACACATTGTAGAACCTTGCTGAAGTAATGCTGTATGTTAGTTATTTGTTTATGATTTGTACTAATTTACAAAGATACTGGATGTGATTGGCATCACTATTTGTGCTAGCAATACCAATGCATGCTTGTTACACAATACATGAGTGGCTTACATACAGATCATGCTTAGTGTCTCGACCACCATATAATTGTTCTAATTACAAATTCCCTAATAATGCTAAAATCAAACTGTTATTGTGAATAATTTATTTTATAGCCTCCCTCCAGTATAAAGCCTTATCAAGGCTCCTCATCTGGCCTCCCAGTTGGCAGTAAGTGACACGTACTCAGCCAATAATCAGTGTCCAGTCTCATTGTGCATTAGGTGGTTTTGTTGGTCAGCCAATTCCTGGCAGGAGAGTAGCCAGTGTCACTAGCATTGCTGCCCCTATTGCTACTACTATTACTGTAAGTGCTATATGTGTGTGTGTGTGTGTGTGGGAGTCTAATAGATCAGTGTAGTTCTTGAATTACAGGCTGTAGTGCATGGTATTTATAATCAGAATGCAAGAGTTGGTGTTACCGTTTAAACAAAAGAAAATTAGAAGCTTGCAGTGTAGGTACACAATATGTTAATAAAATGGAGCGCCTCAATTATAAGACAATGTAACAAGCCATTTCAATTAGACTAATGTTGTAAATGTAACAATGTTCTTTTACGTGGTTGTACTGGTTAATGCATTCATACATTGCAGTGAAGTGCTAGAATGATAAAAAAATTAAAAATTCAAAAGGTAAGTAGGGATTGAATTCAATAGTGCTACAAAAAGTAAGGAAACAAGGAATAAGATTTTGGGACGAGAGAACATTCTGGCATGAGATAATTAAAAGTTTAATCCCTACTTTTGGCTCACTTCAGTAGGTTTGCCAAAAGTAGGGATTAAACTTTTATAAATTATCTCATGCCAGAATGTTCTCTCGTCCCAAAATCTTATTCCTTGTTTCCTTACTTTTTGTAGCACTATTGAATTCAATCCCTACTTACCTTTTGAATTTTGAATTTTTTTATCATTCTAGTTTGTTTGCTTTTTATACTGTTAAGCATTCATAATAATCTTTCAGCAGGCGCACAAATGTTACAGGCGCCTACGTAATAATTATGCTTGTTTACAGGCGCTTGTTAACAACGTGCTTACATGGCAAAGCAGCTGTGTGATAGCAAATAACGGTCGCTAAAAAAGTACACAGGAAAATATTGTGCCATGGTGCCACTGTAACTAATTATATCACGTGCAAGCCAGGTTTTTGGGTGACGTAATAAGCAGAAGCCGTAACAGGCTATTGTCACCTTCGAAGGTGAGATTCACACCTTACTAAAGGAATATAGAAGAACGAGGAAGGGAATGGAGGATAAAAGGAATCGCCATGGTGCAGTGGGTAAATCGTCTTCGGAACAACATTTTCGTAAATCCGCCGCCATTACCTTTATTGTGTGGAATTTCTGGAGCCCTACACCTAGCGCAACCGGGTCTTACAGCAGGCTGGCTGGCTGGCTGGCAGACGAAATACAGGATTTTCAAAGTTGGCTGTAGTTCGAAATATTCGACTTGTCGCTTAGTTTAACCAAGGTACAGCATCATTACAGCCTTACCAATGCATTCCAGTCGGTTTTTTCGGGTAAAGCCTATTGGAAGGTTGTTTTATGAAGTGCAAAAAATCGAGAAACCATACAGTTTCTTACCAATCCCTACTATTAAGTACTACTGTACTTAATGATACATTGTGATGAAGTACTGGGGAATATGTAATGTAGTAAATCATCTTGTTTTATTCTAGTCCTTAGCACGCAGTAGTTCACTGTCAACTTCACAGCTCTCCTACACTAAGACAGTATCAGCCGCAGGAACAGCTCCAATCGATCCAATCGCTGCCCAGTCCATACCCAGGAGGCAGTCAATAGAAGAGGGGTCACCATTACCTCCTGTATGTCATCAAATTGTTGTTGGTTTGCTAATTATCACACAACTCCATCCTTAATTTTTGCTATAACATGTAGTAGTACAGTGAAACCTCTCTAATCCGGTCACCTATTAAGCAAGTAGCTTGCTGCATTAGATAAATCACTTTGTACATGTACACAAACGATGCTGGTTCAAACAGGTGACCTTGTTGCATGGTGAATTCATTAGATGGATTTCACTGTGCAGTAGAACTACATGTTAATTCTAACTGAGCATTCAATATCTACAAAGGCATGAGATGTATGCACCATAGCTAGACATAGAGCACCCATCTGTATTCTGAAATCAAGACTCACGATAGTGAGTCGCGAGGCCAAGAAGAACCGCAGCAACGCGACCACTGAGTGAGTTATTTACACGTAGCACAGCCCTCAAACTCGCAAACGCTCTAGCTAAGCCGCCATTAAAGCTATCGCTTAGTTATTACCGACCCACAACGTTCTTACTATATAGAATCAACAAACCGAGAATGGAGGAAATAGGTGCCACCATTCCTAAGTACCAGCCATTGCGAGTTTTATGGCGCCCGTTGTGCGACTACACATGACGAACCATCCTTTCCCGCCCAATTCGCCCGTTTACTAGACATTTAGTACCTTCATTGTTTGAAGAATCAATATCCCGAAGTTCATAGACATCGATTCAGCCATTCTTCTGATACAACCTTATAAATGCCTTCCTGTCACCACAAAAATTTTTACGCGGCAGTCGTTTTTTTTCTTGTTTCTTTCTTTTATTTTCATCGCACACTTTTTCAGGGGTTTGCGGGAGCTTTCGTGAACCCCGGGAGTTATTTTCAAACTATCTTTTTATACATCCACTTGTTTATCTAATAACTCACTCATTTCTTCATGGATTTCAGCCAAATTTGTATCAACACTTCTCCTATGTATGCTCTACCTGTCATACAATTATTAGTCTGAAGTAAACACTTGAATGTATTTGAGGAGGGCTATTACACTGCAGGTTGATAGTTGTCATAACTTGGACCCCCTTCGAATGATTTGCATAAACTTTCAGATATACAATCTATATTGATGTATCACTCTGTAGTGAAAGTTAAAAAAAAATCTCGGGCTTGAGTTTTTCAAAATTAAGCTTCAAAGTTTAATTTGCAATATTGTGTGCTAGGCAAGTACAAGTTATGCCCATGCAGTACTTCTCTGCTGCTTGCTAGTAATAACATCTGTTTATACTTCCAAAAAAGTAGTGATATGCTAAACAAAAACACCCTGGGTGTAAAAAAAGTGCGAGGCTAATCAGAAGCAGCATTGCAAATAGGTATGTACGACCAAAAACTTTGATATCAGTTGAGGCCAAGAAATTACTTATCAAAAATCTTTTTAACTACTTGAATGACATACAATAGTTTATAGCATATTGTCACAACTATGATTGGCTTTGTCACTTGGCCACCTTTTTCACACCATCATTATTAATAAAGGTGGCCAAGTGACAAAGCCAATCATAGTTGTGACAATATGCTATAAACTATTGTATGTCATTCAAGTAGTTAAAAAGATTTTTGATAAGTAATTTCTTGGCCTCAACTGATATCAAAGTTTTTGGTCGTATATACCTATTTGCAATGCTGCTTCTGATTGGCCTCACACTTTTTTTACACTCAGGGTGTTTTTGTTTAGCTTGAATTATTCAAGGAAATAAGTGTACTTATAAAATGTATGTGAGGTATTTTCAAGTCATTACTGTGTGTATAGACTAGCTATTGTACATTGCATTATCATAATAGGCTGTGAACCCATTGCCAGCACATTTAGCAATGCCATCAGTGAGGACTAGCATTGGTGGCAATATTGTCACTAATACTGGACCCAATGTGAGATGTCATGAGTGATAATCATATAGTATAATAATATTATTGTAGGCGCCCAAGTCATTTCCGGTAACATCAGGAATCAGCCAAAGTGAGTTAAATCATCTAAAGGTTCTGTCTAAAGTTTAATAATAATTGTCTTTACTATATAACATTATTTACCAGTTATGATACTGAAATAGTATGCATGGGAGTCAAGAGGGTGGCAAAAGAGTAAGTTGCCCTGGCCCCCAGAATGTAGAAGGCTCCAAGTCTCCAATTTTTCTTTTACCTCATGCCCCTAGTACTACTTGAGCCATGTGTGTGTATACACTCACGTGAGCTTTAGCATTGCATACATACACACATGCACACACACACACACACACACACACACACACACACACACACACACACACACACACACACACACACACACACACACACACACACACATGACAAAAGCAATTTTAAGAAACCGTCACATGCCTGCATGGTTTCGAAATGTATTGTCACTGGGATATAAAACTGACTATAAATAACTAACATGACTCCTTTAATGGAATCACTGTATAACTCACAATTCATCATGTATATCTGAACAGATTATTATTATTCATTTGTAGCCATGCACAAAATGGTTATATACTATATTGCTATAATACTTTACTTACCAGTCAGTTAATGCTGTTCCACAGGTACCCATAGCCTGTTGCAGTCAAGACTCTCATCACAACAGCAGATGTTACTATTACAACACAAGATGCAGCAACAGCAATTGCTGAGGTCCCAGTCGGTCACTGGTAAACCTGTCACTGGTGGGCAATCAAAAATCGGTCTACCTGGTGCACCAACCCCAGGTATAGACAAAGATTGATAAACATGTACTTTGAGACTATTTTGCTTGTGTAGGTGGTCCTCATAAAGCACACAGTGTTGCAGAGGACATGGTAGTGGCATTACTGAAGCAGCAACAACAACAGCAGCAAGCAGCACGAGTGAACAGCCCAACCATGCCCATCAACGTACCGGCTCAACAACAGCAAACAGTGTCACAGTTGATGAAGAGACCGCTGGCAATGCATGAAGACCCTGCTTATACTGCCTCACAGTTGTTTGCACAGCAATCTTCATCTGGCAGTGATCCACACGAACACAGCACTAGTGTAACATCCCAACAAACAACTAATACTGATAATATGGAGACTTAATTAGTTAATAGTGGTTGTTTATTGCATATAGTAAAAGATCTCTACTACACTGATTTAGTTAGTAGGTAGAAACTATGGTTGGGCAATATAACGATGTTATCGTTAATCGTGATATTAAAGTATCACGATAATTGATATTGAAGAAAGAGAAGTTATCAGTATCGTAATATCGAGCAACACAATATTATTGTAAATACCATTATTATTGAAGATTTGTTGCTCAAAAGCATTCAGATTTTATACCATCAATAAAATACTTCTGACTAGAAGAAATGCCATAAGGTTGAGGTGATGATTCATTGCCTTACAGTAGAGCCTAGTCTCACATAGTGTTGTCATTCATTAGTTTATTCTTATTGGAATATTGCATTTTGAGTACAACCATAATTATTATGTTCTTGCTAAGTGCACAATTTAGATGTGTTTATATATAGTGTGTGCATTTGATATTGTAGGTACGTATATAGCAATATGTATTCAGAATATAAAGGGAATTCTGCTGTCTACATAATTACAGCTTACACCTAAAGAGAGAATAGCTTAAAATGATTCTACTACTTCTGTCTGTGGGCTGTGGCAAAACAGACAAGTTGTCATAAACAAATCTGAATGCTTTAAAAACAAAGTTAATATCATTACTAGCAGAATCAACAGTTTTTGTTGAAAGGTACTTAGAGGTTTAAGCCAGGCAAAGTTGATTTACAGTTTATTGTCAGAGCCCCTTCAAAAATGCATGCGGGCAGGCGGGAGGTTATTTTCACTATTCATTATCAAAAAATTCACTTCTTTTCAAAGAAAATTATCGAAAGGCATTCAAAAATTTATGAGGGTTAGAAAATCAGTCAAAAATTGGAGTAAAATAGCCATAATGAAATTAGAGGCGGTAGTGTTTGGAGTGACGCGGGCGGTGACGATAAACTGCAAATCAACTTTGCCTGGCCTTATGTTAAGATCAGCATGCAGGATAGAGCCATTGCTCAAAAGTGCACTATATTGCAATAAAATAATTATTATTCTAAAATTTTAGGTAAAGATTCAGTGGCAAGCAGTCACTAGAGTAAAGTGATCTTGTGAGAAGAATAGCTAGGTTAACTAAAAATTTGATTTCCTGTCTTCTCACTAGGCATGCCAGCATAATTTTGAGCACAACAGCCATTAAAAGCATTAAGCATAATAGGCAAATTTTGTGGCACTTCGTACCAAAAATAACATGTGTAGATAAGTTCATGTATATGAAGGCTACTTACATTTAGAGATCAGCAGGATAAAATGCTCATAAAAGTTGTTAAATGAATTTAACAATGTAACAAATGTATAGCTACACTAATTCATGAATTTGACTTGTAGCTAGCTATGTATGTATATAAACACTGGAGCTGTTACAGTGAATTTTATGAAAAGTTATGTGTATAGTAAATAACTAATTCTGGAGCATAATAGGCTAAAATTTGGAGAAATGCTCCAACCTATAATAGGCAAATTCAAAAGCATAATAATTATAGGGACATGCCTACTTCTCACTGTTGAAAGCTTTTTGAGATTAATACAATTATATGGCTGGTGGTAATATTTGTGAAATTCTGCTACTGTACATAAGCTGATTAATATGTAAAACTTTGTGCCATATGTACAATCACCTCTTAACTTGTCAACATTTGATTACCAGCATTGTTTACATTTAGCTACTTCAGTAGTATTTACCTGAAGAACATACTAAAATTTCACTGGTAGCTCCAAGTGAAAAGTGTGCTTTGTAACAAAAACTTTATCTATTGTGCTGGCATTATGCTTGATGCCTTTTCCATCCTATTAATTATTATGCTGTTTTTAGCCATTTTAGTAGCTAAGTACTTCAGTAACTGAAAAATGCAGCCTGTCACCTTAGCACTATGTTGTGCCAAATGTAAAGTTTCCACAATGGCTTTAACTTCATGTGGCTCAAGAGCTTTCATAATGTACATAAATGTATGTGATAATGAATGCAAAATCAACAAGAATCCTAATTTAAACCTGTTAAATTTCACATTACCACCAAGCATAATTTTGAGCATAATAGGCATTTTGGAGCACTACACATGCTCAAAAGCATAATAGGCAGTTTTAAAAGCATAATTGGCTCAAGCCTGGTTATATAGAATAATAAACTTCAATAATATTTTACTTGTTAGCTAGCTAGCTACTTGATTCACAAATTGTCCAAGTGGTTGTAAATTGTTTTAAACTATTTGAAACTGAAAGAAGGATTAGTAATATATTCCCATAGCTACTTGCATATTCTCACCACCATGATCTGAAGCACACGCACTGTCATACTAAACACTGTATTTGTGTAATTATTAGCTATATTGCTACACGTGTGTAATACCATAGGGCAACTTAATTTCGAGGATATAAAATTTGGTGAATTGTCAAATATCTGCTTTAAATTTGAGGATTATTACAAGTGGTAAGTACTATAGCTAACAATTGGAGCAAACATTTCAAAGATAGATATTTTCGAGATTCTATAAAATTTAATTAAGAGCAAGGTGGCCCCAGGCGATCCTGTGTGGGTCAGGACAGGAAACAATCAGGTGCCAGGAAGAGTTGTTAGGCCTTCAGCGTCTCCCAGGTCATACATCATTGCAACTCCCACAGGCCATGTTCGCCGGAATCGCTACCATCTGGCACCCAGGAGGGAGACTGACGCAAACCCGGAAACAGATCTCGATCTAGAAACTTTCACAGCTTCATCAGAACCCTCAGTTGACAACCCACCTGCTTCCAACATCACTAGATCTCCAATTCAGACACGGTCCCACACTGGTACTGTAGTAAGACCACCAAGTAGATTCACCAGCTAATGATCCTGGGAAGGAGATCAGGTACGCATATGTATTATTATTATTATGATTACAATGTGACAGAAATCACACAGGAAATATGATGTTTCTATGTAAGGAATAGGCAAGATTCCTATGATAATTCCTTACAGAAGAATAATATTAAATCTACAAACCCCAATTCTGTTTATGATTAAATTCACAGCACAAGAAAAAATAAGATGTATCCTGATGTATCAGAAGAAATCACCCAGGAAACATGATAAATACATGCAAGGATACATAGGAATGGGCAAACTTCCTACAACAATTCCAGAAAATACTTCTTATTCATGTGATATTTTTGTATAAGCACTAGAATACACTGGAATCTATAGTGACCTCTTCTAATCTTCAATAAAGTGTTCTACAAGGAATTCTGACGCTAGCACTGAGTAATTGAGGTGAGCCTTGGCAAGCCCCACCATATGGGATCAACAGTGAAATCTGTCTTCTTGCTTGCTTGCTTGATACATCAAAATCCCTTTATATGCCTGAAAGCCGTTTAAGTGCAAACCAAAATTACATCAAACAGGTGGAGTGCTAACCAGCATTACATAAAACACTGGAGTGCTGATCATAGCACTGGAACCATTAAATGCTAACCATATTATTATATCATTCAACCATAATTTATTATCCACAATGTGTGAATAAAACTTTCTAATCAAAGCTTAGCGTTTGTATTTGTGCAATAGTAAAGCAGATCATTTGATGTTAGGATTGCATATAGCACTGAATGGCTAGACAGATGCATTAAAGTATTAGCTGCCTTGCCGCCCTATAACTGGCTACATAGTTTTCTACAATATATAAAGATAGATGACTATTAGGTGATGAATTAATATTATTATTATGTTATTTCAATCCACTGTAATTACTTTACTGTTAATATCCCAGTTTTCATGAAATACATACCAGTGCAAATTTTTAAGACCATCATGTACGTAGATGGCTGCACTGTTGCTTGTACACTGAGACTGAACTGTACATGTTTTGTTCTCTGTACTTATAATTATTACAATGTCAAATTGCATGTGAAGTCATCAATGGTAGCTAAGTGTATACATACATCTATCAAAGCACCTGGCTCGCCCTCAATGCCATGCATTTCACCTAGTTATACTCAAAATTCTTGCATCTTAATTAACCTGTCCGTACTATTGTAAATGTTAAAAGCCCATTACTTTTTACAATATCTGACTGCTCTGTTAGAGTAACAAGGTTTACTCCAAATCTCTGACAACTCTATTAGAGTATATAGTCTCAGTAAAGCAGACGGCTATAATAATTTTTAATGTTCTATTAGAGCATATCGATTTGCTTTGTGTAACATGATGACCAGACCCAGTTTCTTACAAAATATGGTAGAATTACATTATGCTTAAGATTATCCTGGCATAATCACCGCAGCCCTAAATTCTAGTCCATGATAAAGGATATCATACTACATATTCCTATTATGCCAGCATAATTATGGGCACACTAGGCATTAAACATCTGCATTTCACAAAATCCCTTATCTGCCATAAACAAAGTATGTATATAGCTCAGTTCGTAATGAGAGAATTGAACAAATGTGGTGTGACATAATTATATGTGTAACTAACTCAGTGTTTATCAGGTTCCCTCATGGTATTTAGTAGTGATGTGCAATACACCTGAAACACTGTATACGTACGTAGGCTTTGCAGTTACATTTAAATTTAATGTTTATTGGAGGAGGAGAATTAGCCTATAACCAGCAACTTAACAAGCTAAATATAATATAACTTAACTTCAACAATAAATATAACGTTAAATGGCACATGTAACAATAAATAGTAGCTAGGACTCATAAAATAAAGTAACATAGTTAATCTTTGTAGTACAGTATTACAATAATATTATAATTCTTTATTGGGTAATATAATATTGTTGGCTTGTAAGACGACTGATCAAATCAACTATTGGCTTAAACTGGTCAGCTGCTTCATTCATAAACCCCTGAACTGCCTGACCCTCACTGACATTAAATTCATCAAGATATTTTGTTTCCTTAAATTCTGAAAACCTCTGGTTAAATTCAGTAATGTCAATGCGATATACTGAATCCTTTGGAAAAGGAAATACCTTATTGGGTAGTGGATTGTCTAAGCAAAATGGTATGAAGCACTCACGGCTATCAATTACATTTTGGTAGAGTGTTTTACTGTCAAACTGGGTGTATCGCATATTCATTGCAGGGTTTTCATCTTGTGTGTAAGACAAATCATTCATCGGACCATTAGTAACATCAACCAGCACATATCCACAGCCACTAATGCAGTCGTTGATCTTTTGTTGTACCCACAAATGCCCGTTAGCTATATCTTCAATCCCAACTTCATAAAAGTCACATATTACATTGATGCCACATTGCCTTAGCAAGTATGCAAATTGTTGAACATTGTCTTCAAGCCTTCCAGTTGTCATCACGTAAAAGAGAAACACTGTACAAAACAAAATTACACATGTTAGCAGTGAATATTATGGCTATGGCGGTTATGCTGGGCCTTGCTACTTTAGTGATAGCGTGAATGCAAACAATTGTTTTTAATCACATATAAAGGCACTATTTGATCACTTGTATGAATTCTTTAATGCTAGGTACTATAGGTGAATAAATTATGGATTATTTACTCTTTAATTGGCTCTTACCTACATAATTATGTATATAAAACAATTCAAACAACATGTGCATATATATAGCAAATTATGTACAACTGTCAGTAAATCATACGACGTACCTTTAGGTGCAACCAGTGTATAAAAATAATCAGACTCATCAGTGTCCAGAAGATACCTGTGAAACTTCTCAACTACCACATCCCCAGCAACTAAAACAGCATCGACAAGGTAATTGTATGCTTGTAGTGGTTCATCCAACAAAAAGAAGTGGTCAAGTTGGTCTTTGCGAAGCATATTTCTCTTCTTAAAATCAGTAACTACTTTAGATTTATCTCTGTCTGCTAGTAATTCTACTATATCTTTCCTATAGTACATCAGTCTCTGTCCAACTAAAACAAAAATCATTATTAAATACTATAGCTAGTAAATATAATTATTATAAAAGGCATGCAGGGGTGTAGGAAGCTCTCCGTAACTAGGGGGCACAATAACTTATCGGCACACATTTGTATAGAGATTCTAGGAAGTGACAGTAAAAATCTTGCGGACATGTGCTCCGTCACTTCCCTATCAACACTTGAACAACTTGAAGCAAAAAGTAGGGATTAAAGTTTTATAAATTATTTCATGCCAGAATCTTAATCCCTACTCACTATTTAAAAATTTAATTTAATTATACTTCATACATAATATAAACAAACCTTTAGTACGTGGCTTTAATGAAGGGGCAAGCAGCCTTGGTGACTGAGGCAATGACTGCAGTTGTAGTGAAGCATTAGGTAGTTCTACTGATTCATCTGTATAATAAATACCGTGTAGTAAAAATCTTTGGCGGGAAAAAACTTTGGTGAATTTGGCAAATCACCACAATTTGCCAAGTTTTTTTAGCCAATATTCATGACGAAGCACGTGATCATACAATTTGTGTTGTGGAACGTACACGTAAGTTAAATATCTACGTAACTACAAGGTACCTTATGAAATAAACTGTCAGCTTTTGAATGATGACTTATACGATTATTAATGCACCTCTGAGTGGTTAAATTCCATCAAACAATCACTAAGTAAATTGGGGCACTCACGCGAAACAATCCTTTTACACACTTGCGTATGGCGTTTATTGTAGGTGCTTGTCTCGCTTGTATATTATGATAGTAAGCTAGTAGCACTTGGTTAGGGAAATCTAGCTGGGGTAACTTCATTTCACGGTATTGCACTGGTTCACCAATTAATTTTACTCTCGGGTGCTCCCTACAGGCTCGATAAGAATTTCAATAGTTTACGGAGTGCATAGCTATCGTGCACTAAAATATGCAGGTAAGCCTTGGATCTGCCAAAAAAATTTTGCCAATGTTTCAAAAGCACTATTTCGCCAAACTTTTTACCGCCAAACTTTTTTACTATACGGTATGTAAGTTTCAACATTTGTAAATGTGTGTTTGTTGCCTATATACATAGCTAGTTTGTTACAGCAAAATAACTATAAGTTGTTGCTATATACGTACATTGGTGAATTTCAGGAGTCATAGGCTTATAATTTAAATTTAAAATTCTTCTAGAATAAAGAATAAATTATTGAGCAAACTTAGAAAGTCTGTTTAAAGGATTTTAATTATATACCATGGTACGGTATAACATGGTGGCACAACTCATAAAGGTAACTTAATTTTAATCCACTCAAAATAATTATCATATGTGACTGGGTCAGTGGAAAACAGGTCTAATGCACATCCAGGAGTGGAGTTAGGGGGTCAAGGTCTTGACTCCCTTCAGAAAATTTTTATTTCAGCATCAACAGCAGTTGCATGTATTAGTGTAAAAACAAAAACTACAATATATATATATATAAAATAGTTTTTTACTACTTAAAGCAATGTGGAGATTTTAACAGCTGTTTGACTTTTTCATTTGACCTTACAATACTCAAACTCCAATTTTGTGGGCTAAAACATATTTCAATACAAAATTTATTCAACTTACATACCTTCTGGGCAGACATGGGGCAAGCATTTACTCAAGTGCTTGGAGCACAACTTCAAGCACTTGTTAAAGTGCTTAAGCACAAGCACAAGCATAAATGTTTCACAAACAATGTGGTTGAAGCATAAATTCAAGCACCTGAAAAGTGTTTGAAGTCCAAGCAAAAGCTTTTTCACACCAATAATATTATGTAGGTGAATATTTCATAATGAATATACATACAAGTTAATTAAGACTTAAGTTTACAATACTTCTTATTACACCAGATAAACAGTAGTTTTTGGAAAGTAGCATCAGCTAGTGGACACCTTCTAGACCTGAACGCTTTACTGCTATACCAAAGAGGTGTATGATGTGCTTAGTGATTCATGAATCGAAGCATTTGTGCTTAAAATGCTTTCAAGTACTAGGATTGAAAAGTGCTTAAGCACAAGCCAAGCACAAGTACTTATGATATGATTTAATACTTCAAAGCACATGCTTGCCTCATAACTACTTCTGGGCAATAGAGATATATTTTTGCCATAATTATATGTAT
Source organism: Spongia lamella (assembly GCA_963930835.1). Lineage (NCBI taxonomy): Eukaryota > Metazoa > Porifera > Demospongiae > Dictyoceratida > Spongiidae > Spongia > Spongia lamella. Next base: position 21,011,727 of record OZ005746.1, on the reverse strand, counting down.
GTAGCTACATAAACAATATGTAATTTTTTGGTGTCATACTTATAATTCGGTCATCTTAGCATGCATCAACTCCGGAATTGCTCTATGTGATAGGTTTGGTTTCAAGCTTGATGATGGTTGTGTCCATAAATTTCTGTAGTCGGTGCACTCAAATGCTTTAAAGGCCATTTTGCCATCATTTTTAATTGTGTTAAATTTTAAAGCCAATGTAGATTTGTTTGAACTTTATCTACAGTAACACACGTACACGCCACACACATGCACACACACACACACACACAAAGCAATGCCTAACCAAGCGGGACACCTGTACACTAAGCAGGTCCTCCAGGGTCAGTGCAGACAAATCCTCTCGGGAACAGGACTGGTGCCCCGGAGGAGGGGTACTCATACCTCATAGATGATGGTGTGGCCATCCACAGTCCCACCTTAAAGGTAGACTGCAATGGCAAATCACATGTGTTTTTTATTAGTTAGATGTGTTTATTAATTTTAATCATGAAATGCACAAAACCACATTTTTATAATCAAATTATGGTGTATTATTGATATATTAAGCTGCAAAGTTACAAAGCGTCACTTCTGTAAGTATACGTGACGTCAGATCGGGCTCCGGAAAAAGTTTTATTGTACATATTGTATTGGAAGAAGGCACTAAAACTCACCTTTTTTTGGGCAGGGAGATACAAGAAAGACTGATTTTATTATTGTTACACTTCTCTCCTAGCAAGTTAGTGACAAAAAGCGTGTCCTCTGAATCATGCATTACCAGCCACACAACAACGATGAACAAAGGTGGTGATGCGAAAAGTGGTGAATATGGGATTATCAAAACGAAGAGCTAGTCTACTTTTAGATGGATTGTTTAATGATTGCAAGTATATGTCCTTACCATGTGTGATAAACAATCTTGTGACGATAAGGAAGACTGGATCACTGCCATCACTGTGCAACATGAACACTAGCGCATATAGTTGTGCTAATCGAAATGCTAAAGCCGATTGAGGCTGACTAACACGCCATTCTATCCGACAATACACAGCAACTGGAACAACAGACACGTAGTGAACAGAACTCGACAAAACTAGCCATGAGTTGCTTGCTATCAAACCCACTGGTGCATGTCCGCCTTTCACAATTTTCGTTTTAAGAATAAACCTCCATCACAACAAACTCTATCGATGTCCATACGTGTATATTACTGCCAAAAATACAAAGTTGCTCCAACAAGCTTCTTTGTTAGCCAAGAATCCCAGAAGCGCACGAATCTTCCATACATTTCCATACAAACGCATGTGTTCTTATTCCCAATATGACATCATGTGATGTAAGGAAATGCATGTGTTTAAACTCCTGTAGTAGCTAAATCAAGCGGAATATCATCAAATCACACTTGCCAATCTTCATTACTAACACTAAGGTAAAATATAAGCCCAAGTCATTTTTCCATTGCAGACTACCTTTAGCCTAGCTCAGCCATTAAGTGAGACATGCACAGCTTGGCATTTGCTTCCCCAGCTATTGCCAGGTACTCATTTATACAGCTGGGTGGACTGGAGCAATGTGAGTAAATTTTCTTGCTCAAGGAAACAACAACATCAAACTTAAAACCTCTTGATTAGCAAACCGATGCTCTAACTACAAGGGTACTGCTGTCTCACACAAACACACATACATACACATGCACACACACACACGTACAAAGAAACTTTAACACACAGTTTCACACATAAATTTGTACACATACACTTGCATGCATGCATGCATGCACGCAAGCACGCACGCACGCATGCACGCACGCACATACGCACGCACACACACACACACACACACACACACACACCTACAGACACACAAAAATTCTAATCCAAATGTCGGTTGTTGTTGACACTTTGTAAAATTTTGTTTGCATAGCATACCATACATAGCTAACTATATACACAGTTAATTACCATGTGTCCTAGATGACTCTGGTTGTTGAGGTGCTGTAAATACTGGTTCACTATTCTCACGACCTGGTAGCTCATATTCTTGTACTTGCCGGATTAATGGTTGATCATCATCTATAGTAATGCAGTTCAAGATTACGTGTGTGTGTGTATGTGTGTGTGTGTGTGTGTGTGTGTGTGTGTGTGTGTGTGTGTGTGTGTGTGTGTGTGTGTGTGTGCGTGTGCATGTGTGCGTGCGTGTGCATGCGCATGCGCACGCGTTACACTCTGATATAAACTTTGACATAATAGATTTCCCATTTCACAACTAGTCAAACCTGGTAACCAGTTTTTAGTAAAGGTAAGACACTAAAAGCTAGTGACTTCGTAGCATAAACGTCTGAAGAGTGTAGGAAATAGTTGATTATACTACTGTATGTATGATTGTTGTAGGGCACTTTTTAGAATAACAATCACGTGATTAGTAACGCTATCACATGGCGCTGCGAACAGCTACGAACTAGCAGAAAGTATATCGCTAAGTAAAGAGATAAGCGTTCGTAACCCAAGGCGTGGTTCCCTGGTGCCGGTCAGAGGCACTAATCAAGGTAGCTGTATTGTTTGTTCGTTACACTTGTTTCCCGCCATTTTCACATAGTAGTCAGACGACGCAAACGACTACGCGGATGGACGAGCGACGAGCAGAGGTTCGATACACGTTTCGTCTAAGTGATTTGCCGAAGCTGGATTTGCAGATTGACAAAGGGACTGATTTCACCGCTTGGCGACTCCAATGGAAGTCCTATTGCAGTCTGTCCGGACTAGATAAAGAAGAAGCTTCGAAGCAAGTGGAGGCTCTTAGTTTGTGTTTTTCGAGGGAAACACTATCCGTAGTACAAAATCTCGGCCTTACCAATGATGAAAGAAAAGATGTCACTGCCATCATCGAGGCGTTACAAGCATATGTCGACGGTCACCTAAACGAAACAGTTGAACGTAGGAATTTTCGCTGTCGCAAGCAACAGCCAGGAGAAACCTTCGATGATTTCCTCATCTCGTTACGGGATCTCTCCAAAACGTGCAGGTTTTGTTCAGAGAGCTGTATGGAAAAGAACATCCGGGATCAAATAATCGAAGGAGTCAGCGATGGCGACGTAGTCGAAGATTTGTTGCAGGAAAACAATCTAACATTGACCACAGCGATCGCCAAATGTCGCAGCAAAGAGGCTGCCAAAAAGCACCGCTCAGATATCGCTGGACAAGAGTCTGAAGTTGTGGCAACTCTTCGTCACTCATACCAGCCAGCTCGCCAAACCTCGCCTATATGCCCAGGATGTGGGGCAGCCATACACAAGGGAGGCCGTCATCAATGCCCCGCGTACAACCAAACGTGTGCCCGCTGCCACAAAGTAGGCCATTTTGCAAAAGTATGCCAGAGCAAGCAGGCCCAATCACCAATCAGCAACCTAGAGCACCAACCAAACGCCAGGGCTATCCGTGTTCAATCACAACAGCTTGGCCAGCAGCAACACTTACAGCTGTACATGGTGCAGGAAGCAGCCACAGAACCAGCACCAACAATTGCAGTGCAGGTATCATCATCCACTGGCACCCGTCATCTTGATGTGCTCCCAGATTCAGGAGCGGACATATCGGCAGCGGGACAGGAAGTGCTAGAATTTTTAGGCCAGCACATTGACAATATATTGCCCTCAGGCATTAACCCCAAAACTGTTAATGGATTAAGCATGATACCGCTTGGGAGAGTACCAGTTAATATTGCACTAGGCGAAAGGACATACCACGATGACCTTCACATTTATCCAGGAGTGTCTGGAGCATTGATTTCATGGAAAGCAGACACGGCTATGTACAGATGCCAGCAGACAGGGGGTTGGATTTGTTCTTCAACAACAATCAGACATGGGTCAGTGGACCCTAGTGCAGGCTGGATCTCATTTCCTTTCCCCAGCAGAATCAAGATATGCTGTTATAGAGCTTGAACTCCTGGCCGTTACATGGGGAGTGATTAAATGCAAGATGTTCCTGTCTGGCTTGCAACATTTCCAACTTGTCACTGATCACAACCCTCTCGTGCCTATATTGAACAGTCACCGCCTTGATGAGATAGAAAATCCGCGCCTGCAACGTCTTCGCACCAAATTGATGGCCTACAACTTCACAGCAGTGTGGTGTAAGGGTAAAACCAATACAGCACCAGATGCTCTATCTCGACACCCAGTACTGGAGCCCAGCCGGGGAGATGCTCTAGCTGAGCAAGATGAGGATCACAGCCCAGCACCATCCATTGCAGAAATTCGAGCACACCAGGCAGACAACAGCTTAGACAGTACAAGGCTGCAGGATCTTCGGAAGTATGCGGCAGAAGATGATGAATACCAACAACTAAAGGCAGTCATCCTAAGAGGCTTTCCAGACCACCGAAGTGACTTGCCAGACTCATGCAAGCAATACTGGCAGGTACGCCATAGTCTAACCATAGATGACAATCTCATTGTGTATGGATGTCGCTTACTCGTACCAACACGGATGCGTAGAGACATGTTGAGCCAGTTACATGAATCACACCAAGGGATGGTTCGCACAAAGCAACGGGCACGCCTTACTATCTACTGGCCTGGGTTGGACAATGATATAGACAACTTGGTGTCACAATGCAAACAGTGTCAAACTCACTTACCATCTCACCCAAAAGAGCCATTGATAAACAAGCCAAGACCAACACGCCCATTTCAAGAGATAGCTGCAGACTTTTGCCACCATGCAGGACGAAGTTACCTTGTTTTTGCAGATTGCTTCACGGACTGGCCAACAATCGTTCCCATGGGGTATAGTGCCACTAGTGCAGACCTTATCACAGCAGCACGGGAACTGTTCAGCCGTACCGCAGTACCTGATGTATTCTGGTCAGATGGTGGACCTCAGTTCACCTCTAAACAATTTCAGCAATTTTCCACGCAGTGGGGGTTTAATCACCAGGTATCCTCCCCCCATTACCCACAGAGCAACGGGAAAGCAGAGGCCACTGTGAAAGCAATGAAAAAGATCATTCGGGCAGCATGGAATGGCAGATTTTTGGATGATGACAAGCTGTGCATGGCTCTGCTACAGTATCGTAACACACCGTCTTCAAGAGACGGGTTATCACCAGCCCAGAAACTCTTTGGGCACCCCATGCAGGATATGCTACCAGCCCATTCTAGGTCATTCGCACCTGAGTGGCAGCACAGTACTGAAGACACAGAAAAGAAAGCGATCAATACAGAGCAGGCTGCCAAAAGGTACTACGACAGAACTGTACATCCCCTTTCAGATATCCAGCAGGGATCACAGGTAGTTTTACAAAATCCCACGACAAAACTCTGGGACATGTATGGTGTTGTCATCTCTGTTGAACCACATCGTAGGTACCGTGTCAGAATTAAGTCAGGCAAAGTGTTAATAAGAAACCGTAGGTTCCTGCGCCGCCGCACACCAGTTCTGAATCCTCAGCACAGAGTGACTCCAGTCAATACGGGTTCAGCCATGCCGCCAGCATCCAGATCATCACCCAATTCACCCACACAAGAGCCTCCACCAAGACGATCCAGCCGAACAACAAGAAGACCTCAGAGGCTCGTGGAGGACCCTACATGGAATTGACTTTAAACTTTTCAGTAGCTACCCCTGCCTGAAAAGCTTGGTGTAGGAAATAGTTGATTATACTACTGTATGTATGATTGTTGTAGGGCACTTTTTAGAATAACAATCACGTGATTAGTAACGCTATCACAAAGAGGAGGTGTTAGAATGATGCAATAGAAACCGAGGTGGAGCCGAGGTTTCATTCTAACACTGACTCTGAAGACGTTTATGCTACGAAGTTGCTAGCTTTAGTGTCTTAGTTTCTTAGAAAATGGAGCTTATTCATTAGCCATCGTATTAATTTGTTTATTCTTCGATTTGCCAAATCTAAGACTGCTGGCAGAAGTACCTGGTTTGGCGGGTAAGCACAAAGGTAAGAGCAAAGAAACTCACTGAGTTGCTGTACAAGATTCAACACAAGGCTATCGTTTCAATATAAGATTATATATATAGCATAGTAAGCTGATGATTAACCAAGCCAGTGCTATTCTTAGCAATGTTTTACTGCTAGCCCGACTGCTAGCGCCTGACAGGCGTTTAATAATCCATACAAATGCAGAGAAATGCTATAATGGCTTGGATAATGTTAATAACTGATGAAATCAACTGCTTTTAGTAGCAATTTTAAGACAGTTTTACGTCAAAAGTTGTAAAATGCTTTGATGATTGACTGAAAAATTGCTAGGCAGCACTAATTATGTTGACACCCTGTGTGGTCAGTCTGACTCAGTCAACAGGTTCTTAGTACTAAGATACTTGTCTTATGAATAAAACACTCTGGACATCAAAGCAAAACTTACATACCATAATGGCATTTTCTAATGTGTGTAATCAGATCATGACATAATAATTATTATAACGTAATGCTTCAAGTGGGTGACATCAAAGCTTCAAGCTGTGGTACATAACTGGTATACCACAGCTGCCTTATACAGTATGTCTGAGTATAAATAACCTGTAATGTGACTTACACATTCATTTATGGGATTCGTCTTTAGGCCTGAAGTTAAATAATCTTTGGGCAATGATCTTAGTATATAATGTAGAACTAAGTATTAATGGAATCTTGGGTGATACTGTGTCAAATAAAACAACTCACAACAGTCACAATTGTTACCAGTGACTTCTCACAAGGTAGGCCAATGCAATGTGTAACATAAATTTTATAATACAGCTTTGTCAGGATTTAATTGGCGTGTAGCTACCCTGGAAGTCATGAGTACATATAAGAATATCAGTCAAATCCCTCACGGCTGTGATATAATAATTATATGTATTTGTGTAATGTATAGATACATTACCTGGGTGATCAGGATCAGGATCAGGATTTGGTTTATATCGGAAAACTATTATTAACCCTGCAAGTATTGTTAATAAGAAAACACCACCCCCAATAAGACCACCAATCAGTTGCCATTCTGTGCTGTCTGCTGGAGTGGAACCTGTATATACAAGTACACCCATATAATTATATGAATCATTTTGTGGTATCTACAGTTCATTGTGTGGATGCATGTTAATATGATAGTCCGATGGTATAGAGCTTAACACATGTACACTAGTGAAGAACTTGAAAACGTTTGTATGGTTATAATAGCATCACAATGTGATTTGAAGTTCTTTCCCCAAATACTTCTTTCCCCAAATACAATGTAAAAGGTTACAAACCAGTTAATAATTCTGTTTAGGGCAACCACATAACTACTACATAAACATAATTTTGTACACATTCACACACTTCATAGTTAATAAAATTACAAAATAAGATTACTTGAAACATTTAGGTACTTGATTCCTTTTTCCATCACAGAATGATCAATCTTAGATTCCTTGTACCTTAAAAAGCAGGAGTAATTTCCTGAATCACTAATGGTGGTATGGTGGATTATTAATGTGTAAATATAAATATTATTATTTTGCATGTGAGAAACATTGTAATGTTTATCAGAAGTATTTAGTAATTGTTCATTCTTTTTCCAGTGAACTCTAACCAGGTTATCATCAGGACTATAGCAGGCTTTAAATGTATATTGTAGAGTAGCTGTATGTGTACTGGAATCGTATTCTGCATAAGACTGATTACTGTACCACTTGGGCTTGTCACAAACCCCTATACGAAAATATATACACACACATTATGCATACACATCAGTTTATAGATATGTAGCTAAAATTGTGTTGCCTAATAAGGCAATTATGAATCACAATTATTGTGTAGGTAGCAATCACATTGTTATGGATTCTTACGCATGAATTTGTACCTTTTGCAAATTAAGTGTACATACGTACATACATTAATGCATAACCTATGTATGTAACACTTTCACACCTCAGATCAAAGGGAAATGCCAGTGTATATATCTGATATTGCACTGGCTGTGGAATGTTAACGAGATGTGCGCACTGATATCGGTGTGCATATCTCGTTAACTCTTAGGTTAACGAAATATGTGCACTTATATCGGTGCGCATATCTCGTTAACTCTTAGGTTAACGAGATATGTGCACTGATATCAGCGTATATCTCATTAAGAGATTCCACAAATTCCCTAAATCCTTTGATGAACTAGGTAAAAAATACCTCTCTTTATATAAGCACATGAATATGATATCGATTGTGTGTTTTAATTTTGTAAAGTAAACTTTGTTACTAGTCTAATACGATATCGATTGTGGGTTTGAATTCTGTTAAAGTTTGAGTTGAAAAGTAAACTTTGTTACTAGTCTAAAAATGATAGTAATTGTTGTCTATAAGCCGATATAAACCAAAGGATGCCATTTGAGGTGAGTTTCTCATGCGATAAAAATAATCTATTTACTGCGTGACTGCATGTACGTATATCAATCTACTCTAATCGCTTTATTTATAACACTCACCATTATGTTATCCTTATTAAGCGATTAAAGTGATTTTCAGCCCATTAAAAGTCCTGCAGCTTTATAAATGTTTTTAGTAAACCCACAATCACTACCATTAACATGCACAAACGCTATGACAACAATAAAAATAGAATCCCACAATCACAACAAGTACCCATTACTATATAAAGAGACCGATACTGCCATAAAATTTGGGCAGATTTTAGAGTGCTGGAAGTGTAACATATTAGTTATAACACAGGCACTCGTGCTTTGCCTGATATATATGCACTCGCCCTCGGGCACTGCACGCCCTCGGGCATCATGTGTATATATCAGGCAAAGCGCTCTTGCCTGTGTTATAACTATTACATATATTATGTATATATATGTACATACGTGACTTGATAACTTACATAAGTAGAAAGAATATTCTGGATCAGTTTCATTAAAGTCGCCAGTTGTAGAAACATATACATTGTAAGTATTATTGTATATGTGACTGACAGTAAACAATGTTATATTAAAATCTTCTACACAACTCTCAAGATTTACACTATGGTGATACGTGTAGTTGATAGAGTGATCGTGTTCCAAGTGGGTAGTTCCCGCCAATACAAATGGTTTTATAGAATATGAAACATATTTAAATTGAAATGACAATACTTTGTCACATCCTACAAGTGCATAGGAGTTTCTGGCTGGAGTTTTAATAAATTCCACTGGGGCTCCATCAAAACAATTACCTAGAAATAATATAATGGCTTTATACACACATAAATCTTTTAGGGCACAACAGAGATATGGAAACAATTATATATATATATTCTGTGATGACATAATTATTTCAAAGGTATATTTATATATCCATACACCTCACTTACTGTACATAATTATCATGTGTAAAAAGAATTATGATGCTTATTATTAACTAACAGTGATGAAGTTATGTATGCAGGAATAGTAAATTAGTTTCTGGCTTAATACATTTAAGTATACATAGACAATTATTTAAATCTAGCTACCTTGTATCAGAGTGACAGCACCTATATACTGAGGGTCTTCATAGCAAACTGGATCATGGATAACATTGTTAACTTCTGCTACACATATAAACGTTTCTTGTGGTTCAGTCAGATTCACAAACAGAACTTGACCATGTGATATTTCTTCATCACTACCATTCCTGTACCAACTTATAGTCCATTCAAGACATGCAAAATCCTCCACACAGCAGGTCAAATTCACTAGTGAGTTGGACACAACAACAATGCTTTGTGATGAATTATTATTGCAAGTTGAGTCAATAGCAATTGATATTTTTGCTCCAGATGCTATGTGGGTAACTTGAAGATAAAAACAAATAATTTAGCTAAGTCTTATACAGCTAATTGTGAGAAAACCAGTCTTATCTACTTGTAAAATCTGACTTAAATTTTATTAGATATAACAAGGCCATACCAAATAAATCTTATGTTTCATGGATTGTTTACCTTCTCAGAGTGACCCGGCAGGCCAAAAAAATTATTAAAAATGATGTAAAAGCTGTACATACGTAGCTGATATACGTATAAAATCATAAAATGTCACTAGTCGTTTCATAAAACATCAGTCTAATAAAACATCAGTCAGCTAACTCTATGTTTCTTGGTCACATTAGATGGCATCTTCAAAACAACACTTGCCACTTGTATAATGAGCCAGCGACCGCGTCAGTCATTTTGCTTATGTGACTTGGATCACGTAATTTACATTTTTATTTGGAAAGTGATAAAAAGGGACCCACCATCTGTAAAACATAAGATTTATTCTTTGTCTTAACATAGTTTCAACATACATGCAGGATTAAGCATTTACTAAGGATTTCAATAATAATTATATAAGCTGACTGATTTTGCATAGCAATTAGATATTCATGCAGCATAATGTGAATAGGTGACCATGTGACCAGGTTCATGGTTTTGTGGCTTTTCGTGGAACTGCATACCTATATATGTAAAACAAAGTTTATCTAAGGAAACCTTAAAACCATTAGGAAATTGCATAAACAACATTACTAATTTTAATATCATTGATGTGTATAGGCCCATAAAATGACCTTACATATATAATTTTTACACAACCTCAGTGTTAGTTGTATTCTTGTTTCTGGTCACAGTTATGCAGGCAGCGGTATTCATTAGCCATTATGCCATTACTATCAAACAATTTATTCATAGTCAAATTAGTATGTATACAGTAACTTTATAAAGCCATGAATAAAATTAAATAGTGAGTGTGACTAGCTAGATCTAGCTATGTATTTCAAAGCAAAGTGATGTCATATGATGAAATAATGGCAATAATGTCAATTTCATGTGCATGGTAATCAAATGAATATGCGGGCAGGTGACCAGAAACATGACACTGGCCTTAATGTATACATGGTAATTTTCAAGGGATGTAAATTTCGCGGATTTCGCCAAACACAAAATTTCAATCCTCAAAAAGAAGCAGTAGCTTAAGGAGACAATGTATTAAACTTGATCAGCAAAAATAAATCACAAAAATCTTTCCGGCTTGCCTTCCGCAAAATATAAGACCCTCGAAAATTATCGTGTATATATATACAGCTATGCATTACGTAGTTTACAAATGCAAATTATTAGTGTTTCTGTTTAGCACAGATTTAGTACAGACAAGCTTCTACTTAGTACAGAGACTTAATGATAAGATTTTTAAAAGCATTGATTTACCTACATATGGGTTATGATATACTACTTATAATTTGCACAGTAGCTATGTACAATTTGATATTAGCAACAAATAGTTTATGTATACGTATATATGCGTGTATATATATATTACATATATATTTATATCATGATTTGAGCAGCGAATTTCTTGCATTATGACATAACAAAATACTATATACGCCTTAGCTTATGCCTATGCCTTAGAATGTATATTGGGTGCTGGGCAGTATTAGCTACTTTTATTCCTTAGGGTCACTGGAAATGTCATCACACACACACACACACACACACACACACACACACACACACACACACACACACACACACACACACACACACACACACACACACACACACACACACACACACACACACACACACACACACACACACACACACACACACACACACACACACACACACACACACACACACACACACACACACACACACACACACACACACACACACACACACACACACACACACACACACACACACACACACACACACACACACACACACACACACACACACACACACACACACACACACACACACACACACACACACACACACACACACACACACACACACACACACACACACACACACACACACACACACACACACACACACACACACACACACACACACACACACACACACACACACACACACACACACACACACACACACACACACACACACACACACACACACACACACACACACACACACACACACACACACACACACACACACACACACACACACACACACACACACACACACACACACACACACACACACACACACACACACACACACACACACACACACACACACACACACACACACACACACACACACACACACACACACACACACACACACACACACACACACACACACACACACACACACACACACACACACACACACACACACACACACACACACACACACACACACACACACACACACACACACACACACACACACACACACACACACACACACACACACACACACACACACACACACACACACACACACACACACACACACACACACACACACACACACACACACACACACACACACACACACACACACACACACACACACACACACACACACACACACACAAGCTGCATGCTTAAGCTCATGGAATTTGTAACACATGCACAATCAATGTTAAAACCTTATTAGGATACCCCGGTATGATGCCACGATGCAACCTACCTCATGCAGCTTTTGAGATTATTGTCACCTCCGGTGGTTATATACTATTGGAATACCTAATTCAATACCTATGTCTTTGCATAATGTATCATCGGTATCATCAAAAACGATGTATTGCTTTCAACCACCACTACAATTTGAGCATCATCATCCCTATCGAACATGAGCATTGCCCTGCATGTTTGCACATATTGAGAGATTGATAATCAAGCTAGTATACTCAGAAAATTTTTCGTTTTAAGGCTAGTCATCGGTGAAACTCTCTTCCCCATTGTCTACATGTCACATCTGATACAGAGCTATAATTTTTGATTATCTGTGTACTTTAGCGTATAGTTAATTTACTGAGTTCTGATCATAATGCATCACGGTGTAGCTGTATGGTTATATAGCTACCGTGCATTTATTGTTAATGTATCTGCTAGTAGATTTTTGTATGTGCATGGAAAAACGGCTTTATAGCTGAACAGTGTAAGGTAAATCAGATCACACTGCATAGGCTCACGAACGCGCATATTAGCATGCAGGGCTCCGCATGTATAGACGACCGCGGATGCCCTGCATGACATTTAGAGTGTATCGAAATACCCGTGAGTTAATTAAAGCACATCATAACCGGTATTTATCATAGCAATAGCTTATACCGAGTCGTGTATGCTGTCACAATGAGCTACTTACATGGCACTATGCAAACAGTCGCGATGAAAACTAAGAAATCACGCAGTGCTACCATCCTTTTCATCAGATAATACCTGTAGTTTATGCTCATATATAGAAATGTATTGGGTGGGTTGGGCATGCGAGGCCACATATGTATATAGGCGGATTAAACTCGTGATCAGGCGGGCGGCCTCTGCATGCATGGAGAAGTAAAGCATGATGAGCGCGTGTAACGCGCAGTTACGCGCTATAGCCTATAGCTAACAGGCGAAAAATTAAATCGAGTGACATCCCCTGACTATACGTATACTATGATAGCGTAAGTCACCGAAAATCCCGCAGTTTTTTGCATTATAGCCTTTATAATACGGTTAAGAATCTACGATACTACGTATAATAATTACGCGCGTATAGCTAGTTTGGCTCACATGATTAAGTGACCTTTGTGTTGCCCAGTGATAGAAGCACAGTAACACATTACTAAGGTCAACACCGTTTTGGGCACCTTGCACCAGAAGATCGATCCAATAGGTGGTCCTCGCAGGTTAATAAGAATATTATGTTAGTGCACTCCCGTATATTTCCGCATAACAAAGTATACGCAATGTGTTGAGTTGACTGAGTACTGTGCGACTTTCGTATGTTGGTGGTGCCAAAGTATTTCTAAACCTACCTCTTACATAGTCTCGCGTGGCCAGACCTCTAACTTTTTCACAGTGCAAGTGATAGCGCCCTGTGAAAAAAATAGAAGTCTGGCCACGCCCCACTTTTTTCTGTAGGGAAAAATTGAACGTAAGGTACATGTCTTCTTCAGAATTTCCGTCAACGTCAACGTTATCTTCTGGCATTCCTTCAACTGTTTTTGAAGAGAACTTTATGTCGCGCGTTGATGAAGATACTATAACAACAGCACCTACAACCTGATGTACCCGCGTTAAACTGTACTCTCGAAGATATCGATAAATTCTACGGGTATAATGTTGAAGGTCAGTGCAATTTAGAAGATGAAACGTTAGCTGTATCCATGATAACCTCTAATTTGAAAAACAAAAACATAGAAGTAGAAGTTAAAGATACACACAAAACGGCAATTAAAGAATACAAAAGGATAACAGTGCCCGGTTTATCCTCAACAGTCATGCCCGACGTTTCAATAACAAAAAAAGACAAGGACAATAAGGAATACGACGACTACATAGTATTTATCGAAGTGGTTTCCAATACCTTAAAGAAAACGATCAAAAAACTTTATTATGTGTTGGTATTACAACTGATATATACGACTGAGAAGTTTTAGTAAGGAAACGTCGGAAGTCAGTGGATTCGTTCTACCTAGAAGAGTTACTAATGGTAGCGGTCACGATCATTTTGCACTAATCGTGCTAGCATGATTGCAAATTGGCGCCAGTCATACTGTTCCTTTCTGTCAAAGTTAACGTTATACATAAGATTTTCTTTTTTCAACTGGTGCTGGATCTTCAATATCGCAAGAATAGTCCAGGTCAATTAGAACGGCTTGCCATTGACCATCAATTTTTTCAAAGCAGATGTTTGGCACCCTCAGATCTAGATGAGCAAAACCCAATCTATGCAATTCCTCCACTGCACTTTGCACTGAAACAGCAAATGAATTGAAACAACATCGAATCGATTTAATGTCTAAGGGAGGGTGCAAACGACGGAATACAAAAAAAATCAATCTTCCATATCGTATGTGTTTTGGTAGTAACACCTGTTTCGGCTTAATGCCAGATTGTGCCATGACAAAGAAACCAGTTAATGCTTTTAAACTCTTAAAGTCTACGGGTATTTTGTATACTTCATCTCCTGTATAACTACCAACACCGCCAATTTGAAAACAGCTTCTTTAAAAGTATCATCTTTAAGGTAGGCTTGGATATCTTTTGGAGACAAGAAATTTGAAAAATATATTGCTTCTGGTGGAATGCCATTAAAACCCATTTGCTTCCTTATGACCTCACATAACCAATCTAAAAATTTCCCCTTGGGTATGACAGATAAACTTGCAACAAACATAAAATTAATATAGTTGCTTCCCATCTCACAGTTGCTAACACTGAGGTTTTACCAAAGTTTGAGAAAAATGCTTTTGGACAAGCATTGGAGCATTGTTTTTCTAAAGGAGAGAACCCATTACCATCCGAGTTGAAATGGGAGGGTCAAGCACAAATAACACTTACTGATGTGTTGGAAACTTAAAACTATTGAATTATTATTATTATTGTGTGAATTGATGTACTTGTGCAATGTAAAACTAGTGTGAATGTGTGTTAGTACGTGCTGTTTATTATTTTATTATAGTGCACTCTACTCCAGTGGTGGAGATGATCTGCTTGACGAATTCTACATGCATGTGCACTTTATGCGGGAAACATGATTGAGGCGAATAAAGAATAGCTGGTTACTCCAGCTTGGGCTTAAAAGCTCCAGAAATACAGAAATTATGAAGGAATGGAACGTGGTTCTCACAGGACGTGGTTCTATGACTTCTCCGGAAACATCTGCTTGATCACTACTTGTTGAATGAGCACTACTCAGTCTGTTACTATCACTACAAACACTGTCCTTGTTTTGAGCAGATACCTCAAGTGGGATCAACCTGACAATAGGTCTGTTTGTACGTCCTGTACTGGTCCTAATGTTGGCAGCTCGCACTAGACCATCACCTCCATGAATTAGATCCTCTACAACAGCTAGTCGCCATTGAACATGTGGCCCATCGTCATGCACGAGCACCATGTCCCCTGCTGCAATCTTATAGTCGTTATACTTTTGTAGTTTTGATGTAACATAGTGGTGCTGCCTAGGAAGCCATTTGGTTGTCATAAATCTCTTGTAGCCAATGTGCTAAAAAGTAATTTGACCACATCACAATCATGAGATACATGTACAATGGCAGGATGGCTATTGTTTGAGCATGAATAATCATGATCTCCTTGATGCTTACATAGCTACCATATCAAAGAGTTAGTCTAGCAGTAGTCCTTTGTGTGGCCTCTGTTACAATGGAGTGCAAGGCACAAAGGTGGTGAAACCAAACTATTTAATTTCATCCAATGAATCAGACCCTCCTCACGCAAGGGACTAGGGACAAGACCAAAGTGTAAAGTGTTGTCGTTTCATAGTATGTTTTTTGTATGCACACATGATAAATTTCAATGTACAAGATACATTTGTATAGTAAAAGTTAACAAGAATGATGTGTAATATGTTTATAAGTATTTGATATGTCAAATATCAAATATTAATGTTTTCACAGAAGATTGGTAAAGTATGCCTTTACTTCATGCGGATCAAGTAAGTGTGGAACAGTAGCCTAAATTTTTGAAGGACAGCTATGAATGTGCCCTGAATTCTGTACAGTTCTTGTGTTTGTGTGTGTTCTTAATTGGCAACAACAATTTCAAGTTTTCATTTAATTCTACTGCTTATAGTTGGTTGTTCCTTAAGCCTATGCCCACCTTCTCTTCCCTGATATGTCTGTACGATCTGGACCCTGTAGTGATCATTATAATGTGTGTGGTGTCTAACATCATCACTACATTACAGTGTTAACTACAAGACTCAGTTCATACAGACCCACTGAAGCCATACTACTGGGGTTCTATATAACATAAATCATAAAGCTTCTGTTAGACTAAATTATAAAGATATGAATATATGATGTCACTATCTGTAGAATACCCATGAACTACTAGAATCAGGATATTTGGATAGTACACACACATACACACAAACAAACAGTAAACCTAACAGTTAACAGTAAACCTGTGAGGTTAGTAAACATGTCTTTCATGATTTGCTGTGAGTCCACCATCATCAACAATGGCTTGTTAGTTCAAGCTATCCCTTACATGGTCTGGTGTTGATGGAATAAAATTTTAGCACATCTTTAGTGGCCAATTTCTTTGCCCAAAATTAAAATTGTGGTAACAATACCATGGTCTCCTTGGTAACTACGTACCAGACAAAAATAAATTGTAAACAACAGAGTGGTGTGACATTATAATGTGATTTTTAAACCAAGGGCCAGCAACCTGAAATCACTACATGGGCACACAGCTTTACTCGTCTAGAGTCAACAAATAGAGTAATTCTCTGCGTCATGAAGATCCCACAGCAACAATGCGACTTGCCCACGGCTTGTTGCTAGAGTTTTGTGGTGTCTGCATGCTGGCAATATCCAATGTGTCGGTCTTTTACTGCTCCTTTTGTGCAATTTTACCTCTTAAAGCTGAGGAAACCTCTCTAAACAATAAAATTAGCTGGTTCCAAAGTGTCCATTATTAACAAGTTTCATTGTACATACAAAGTCAATACAGACATGCATGCATGGACCTCACACATACACAGTCTTACAAACATATCGATATACATGTGTAAGATATTGATTAGGAGTCAACCAGTAAGCCAATAACATGTACTTTAAAAAAATTCTTAAGCACAAGTACAAGTACGTGAGCTCTTTCTGAGGTGAGGACTTAAGTAAAGTACGTTCTAAGGTAGTAAAGTACCTTCAAAAGTACTTAAGTACAAGTACAAGTACTTACAACATATACCATCACTATTTCAGGTGTAAGCACATTGAGCTATTCATCCAAACACCTGTGGTCGGGTGCGGGCACACATAGGCCGGCAGGCACACACACACACACAACAAACACGTACGCATGCAATCTACATACTACCATGAGTACTATCACACATAAGAGTCTCACTTAAAAATTCTTGTTTATCTGTCTAACATTAGAACATCAGGCTTAAACACTACAGTTTCAAGTACGTACAAACAATGTATACTTCTTAGTGGTACACAGAAATGGTTTGGTGACACACACGCGTACACACATGTAAGCCAACACATGCACAGCATGCATGCGTATGCACACTTTATGACCTCAAGAAACCAGGTGCACTAGTTTAAAACTTTTCGTAACTACGGGTTTATTTACATGTGTTTTATTGGCGTCATTAGGGTTTGCTAGACAGTACAAAAAATACACATTGAAAAGCCAGTGGTCCAACAACTTTGTAAATCTCGTACGCAATCATGCTAGACTATTAAATTCCATATTTGAAATATCAAATACTCCTAATCAGTAATTGTAATGCATAAATGTGAATCATAGATCATAGATCAATAAATCTCGTACCCATTCCACAATGTGTCGGACTCCTGACATACATACAAAATATTTATCCAAGTGATATATCTGTGCTACTTCAATGAGTCCTTTTATAATGAACTTATTACTATACATTGTGGGTTTAGTTATATATATTGTATCGTGTGCTGTCCTTTAGAGATCTTACTAATTAGGTGTGGATGCTTTTTCACACTCAGCTCGAACTGTTTTTATAGGTTCTACCTGGGTCACTCCCGCAAGGATTAGCATTGAGAGTTGGTAGGGCCAGCCGCCGTGGGTAGATAAAATGGTCACACGATAGTAACCTTAGAAACGTAATGATAACCTGGGCCTATAAGTTAACTATATAGAACTCACAAATATCATGGGTCGGAGCCAGGTAGCGCCCAACACAAGCGCCAGTTGAACCATAGATTATATAGGGACGCGGAGTGCCCCGGGATTGGCAACGACGCCTTTATGATACCAATTAACAGTTCCATCCGCATTGTAAAATCCGTTCTTTTTAATGCCCCTTGTGTTGCGAGATTGTCAGCAAACTGAAACATGGCAAATTCATCTGCAATTTCTTTAGTAGGCAACCCTTCTAATGAATCGGCGTCGTCTATGCTTGGCGGTAAGTATAAACAAAACTTTGTAATGGCAGTGTATGCATATCAAAACATTTGTCAAATTTGTCATACATTATATTTGTTACAAATAATTATTACCCGTAAAATAAATATACAGGGTCCTATGGAGACAAAACTTTTGTAACGCATGCTTTTATCCCTAACTTTAGTTCAAAGAACGATTATAAAAAGGTACGGACGGAATTATAAACAGTAAACCCTCCATTTTGTTTTTATACTAAAATTAAGACTATTGGTAAGCAGTAACACAGTGCACTTTTGCTATAAACAGTTAAGAGTAGCAACTTACGCAATAGAAATTGCAATACATTTAGTAAACAAAAATCGCGTTCTAGTTAAAAAGCGTCATTACTCGGTAACCATAGCGATTATTAAAAAGGTACGGTCGGCATTAAATAGAGTAATTCATAAGGAATCGAGTGATACCAAGTTTATCGGCATTGGCAAAGGTTAAGTGAGTGCATTTTCTTAAGTTACAAAATGGTTTAAGATTGTATGTATTTGCTATGGGGAATGACAGAAGCTGGATTGATTTGAAGTTTAAACTCCATGTCTACTAGCTCATTTAGTGATATAATGGCACAGAATCATCAAAGAATTGTAATATTTGTTATTGTTTTGCAATTACTGTACTTATCTACTGTGAAAAACATTCTTCATAAAATGTAAAAAATTTGACAAATCACATTGATAAATTTTGATATGGCGGTAGATTATGTGCTTCCAGTTGCCATCTGATGGCGCTGGAGTAGCGCTAGTTGTGCAGAACCGGCATGTCTTGCTTCATACTTTTTCTTTTCATAGTTCTTTTTGCTGCATAGTCTTAATTTTCGGATCAACTGCCCATCGGTACCTAATGTTGCCACAAGATGATGTCGCCACGAGAGCAAAATCGACTGTCGGTGTTTTATGTAAAATTTTAAAAATCGCGCATATAAATATTCGCGCGTCCTGACGTCGACTGCCCATCGGTACCTAATGTCGACGTGAGACTTGGGATAATGTTGACGCGACATGATGTTGCCACGAGATGATGTTGACGGGAGATGATGTTGCCATGAGAAGATGATGTTGCCACGAGATGATGTTGCCACGAGACGATGTTGCCACGAGATGATGTTGCCACGAGACGATGTTGCCACGAGATGATGTTGCCACGAGATGATGTTGACGGGAGATGATGTTGCCATGAGAAGATGATGTTGACGGGAGATGATGTTGCCATGAGAAGATGATGTTGCCACGAGACGATGTTGCCACGAGACGATGTTGCCATGAGAAGATGATGTTGACGGGAGATGATGTTGCCATGAGAAGATGATGTTGCCACGAGATGATGTTGCCACGAGACGATGTTGCCACGAGATGATGTTGCCACGAGACGATGTTGCCACGAGATGATGTTGCCACGAGACGATGTTGCCACGAGACGATGTTGCCATGAGAAGATGATGTTGACGGGAGATGATGTTGATGGGAGATGATGTTGCCATGAGAAGATGATGTTGACGGGAGATGATGTTGCCATGAGAAGATGATGTTGACGGGAGATGATGTTGCCATGAGAAGATGATGTTGCCACGAGATGATGTTGCCACGAGACGATGTTGCCACGAGATGATGTTGCCACGAGACGATGTTGCCACGAGATGATGTTGCCACGAGACGATGTTGCCACGAGACGATGTTGCCATGAGAAGATGATGTTGACGGGAGATGATGTTGCCATGAGAAGATGATGTTGACGGGAGATGATGTTGCCATGAGAAGATGATGTTGCCACGAGACGATGTTGCCACGAGACGATGTTGCCATGAGAAGATGATGTTGACGGGAGATGATGTTGCCATGAGAAGATGATGTTGACGGGAGATGATGTTGCCATGAGAAGATGATGTTGCCACGAGATGATGTTGCCACGAGACGATGTTGCCACGAGATGATGTTGCCACGAGACGATGTTGCCACGAGATGATGTTGCCACGAGACGATGTTGCCACGAGACAATGTTGCCATGAGAAGATGATGTTGACGGGAGATGATGTTGATGGGAGATGATGTTGCCATGAGAAGATGATGTTGACGGGAGATGATGTTGCCATGAGAAGATGATGTTGACGGGAGATGATGTTGCCATGAGAAGATGATGTTGCCACGAGATGATGTTGCCACGAGACAATGTTGCCACGAAATGATGTTGCCACGAGATGATGTTGCCATGAGATGATATTGCCACGAGACGATGTTGCCATGAGATGTTGTTGACGGGAGATGATGTTGCCATGAGATGATGTTGATGCAAGATAATGTTGTCGTAGCTACACGAATTTAAAATGGTAGCTACATAGCTATGCGTACTTGTCAATAGCTACATTGTCCTTAATTGAAGGGTCCCTAGCGAGTGGTGTTACAAGCTTACACAAGTGACAATATTATATTGATGAATGAGAGCATAATTGTATGTAACAAGTCAATCTTTCCGTTAGTGCCCTAGTATAAAATACAGTTGTTGCATACAACTATATGAATGCTGTATTAGAGTGACTTGTTCCCAAAAATTCATAACTATAGCTATGTGCACAGAATTTTTAGGGCCATACCAAACAAATGTTATGTTTCACGGATTATTCGCCTTCTCCGAGTGAGTCAGCAGGCCAAATAAAAAATATATATTTAAAAAATGATTTGAATCATACTACGTATGTATATAAAGCTGTAGCTATAACTTATGATATACGTATCAAAATCACAGCATAAGAAATCATAGCTACGTACAGCCATGCAACTTACATGGTCAATCACATAAAATGTCAGTCATACGTACGACGACTCATACAGTGTCTTACTAGCTATTACTATTATAGCTAACTCTATTCTTTACAACAATTGCATCTCGCTTTAACACAACATGTAAGTTATCCACTCCTATAGCAAACTAGTCTTATCAGACATGTCTGTGTCATGTGACTGTGATCACTTGTTCTACAATTTTATTTGAAACATGAAAAAAGGCTATTGCAAATTGTTCAAATCAAAATGATAGCATTAAGTATAATGCTGGCTAATTTTCTGGCATATTGTACGTAGCTATCAAAATGAATAAAGATCAGCAATACAGCAGCATACAGGATAACACAACAGCATCACTGATGCTTCAATATATAGTAGTTGTTAATATAATGTATAGTAGGTACACTGGAGTCTATTCACTAGGTACACTAGTATAGTAGGTACACTGGTACATTAGGTACACTGGTACATTAGGTACACTGCATGGTACACTAGGTAGCTACACTGATACGTCCACTAGGTACACTGGTAGCTACATTGGGTTAATACACTGGCTATAGGTATATTAGCTACACTATGTAGCTACATGCACCAAATACTTATACACTTGTATACTGGTAGATAAGGTACACTAGTATTTACATACACTAGGGGGAATGCACGGCATTGAGGGGCGAGCCTGGTGCTTTGATGGATGCATGTATACACTTAGCTACGTACCACTGATGACTACACATGCAATTTGACATTGTAATAATTATAGCACAGGGAATCAAACATGTACAGT
Organism: Spongia lamella; assembly: GCA_963930835.1. Taxonomy (NCBI): domain Eukaryota; kingdom Metazoa; phylum Porifera; class Demospongiae; order Dictyoceratida; family Spongiidae; genus Spongia; species Spongia lamella. Next base: position 20,989,275 of record OZ005746.1, on the reverse strand, counting down.
TCAGTCTCAGTGTAGCTATCTACATGGGTACCATCTACATGATGGTCTTAAAAATTTGTACTGGTACGTATTTCATGAAAACTAGCCGGATATTAATTACAGTAAAGTAATTACAGTGGATTGAAATAACATATGTAATAATATCAATTGATTGCAAAAGGTATCACGAGCATGCATAATAAGGGTGATATCAGCTATTATAAAGAAAAGAGATGTAGTGAGGCCCCGTGAAGATCTTATATTTTTTATAAACAACATCTAGACTAATAGTCATCTATCTTTTATAGTGTAGAAAATTATGTAGCTGGCTATAGGGCGGCAAGGCAGCTGATACTATACGTACTTCAATGTATCTATCTAGCCATTCAGTGCTATATGCAATCCTAACATCAAATGATCAGCTTTACTATTGCTTACTAGGCTTTGAGTAGAAAGTTGTATTCACACATTGTGGTTAATAAATTATGGTTAGCACTTGAATGGTGTATACGTACATGCCTATGGTTAGCATTTAATGGTTCGCATGCTATGGTTAGCACTCCATGTGTTTTATGTAATGCTTGTAATGTTTGATGTAATGTTGGTTTGCACATAAACGGCTTTCAGCCATATAAAGGGATTTTAGATGTATCAAGCACGCAAGCAAGCAAGTTAGAAGACAGATTTCACTGTTGATCCCATATGGTGGGGCTCGCTAAGGCTCGCCCCAATTAGTTACACATTGACTTAGTCGCACACTTGTAATGTAATATGTAATAATCATAGTATGGAAAAGTATTTCAAGTTACTTTTTCATGTACATGGCTAAGTACCTACATACCGTTTATATGTAGCTACTTTCATAACATGTAGCTAGCTTTGTCAAATAACTATAGAGACTGAGTTTAAATGAAAACTGAAACAGCTGATAGCTAGCTACTGATGATGAAATTATTTTCAGAAAAGTTGTTACTTAAATGTTTGATTAACAAGCTAATATTTTATACCAATTTAATATTAATTTTGATGTTATAGATAGCTATTTATTGTTTATGCAGAGGGCTCTCATATATTGAAGGTGGATAACTAGCTACTAAAATCAATTAAAATGAACTGAATTCATATAATAGCTATTAATAGCTATTCATTATGCTAACATTTAGCTATATAGCTAGATACTTCAAGTCAATTGAATAAAAATGATGTACAAATGAAACTATAGCTACAAAAATAAATATATAGCTAGCTAGCTGTACAACTATAATATTACTACAAAGTCACTTGTCCTGGCCTACACTATAATAGAACAAAGAAAAAACCAGCTCAAATTTGTTATTTTTTTCAAAATAGTTCATGGTCCTAGCCTGTTGAGATTACTCCATTAACATTAACTCCTTTAACTATAATCACACTTGCATGGACACCGGCATTGCTGTTATGCCTTACCATCCATCAAAACCCAATTCTTATTTGCTTGCCATCAACATGTACAATTAAACTGTGGAATATATATATATAGCCTGCCTGAACAGTTAGTCAATTTGAATGATATAGCTAAATGACTTTAAGGAACACTTAGAACACTATATATATCTCCTCCTGAATAGCTATTAAATTCACCCCTTGTATGATTATCTGTGTTGTAGCTATACTCTTCTTGCATGAGGCTTTACACATGCAGTATTAATGCATAATAAATAATTTTGATATTAAGGTCCAAAAACAGGTATAGCTATATACGTAGCTAGCTATACGTATGACATGCACTTGTTTATTATCAACAGTATTAATAAACATTAGCTACATAAATAAATAAGTAAATATATGTATTGTGAGAACACACTTATAATTAATTCAAATTGAGGATCAGTAATTCGAATTGAGGATCAGTCCTTGAATAAGATAAGTCATAGGGCTGTGGCTTAATATGCTAGCATAATTTCATAATTTTGAGTATAACAGGTATAAATAAATTCTGGTATTATCCTACAATTATGGGATATTCATGCATGTGCACAATGCAAGGAATAATAGCTATAATATATATATAATTGCAATTAGCTAGAACACAGAGCTATAACTATACATATAGCTAATGGGAATAAATGAAGGGCAATGGACAAAAGTATATGGGAGAAATAATACCATAGCTAATAGTGTTGTTCCAGTGTCCATTTGCTATTACAGTTCCAGTACCAGTTCTAGAACCATAACCTTTTTAATTACTGTACCAGTTCCAGTTCTGGAACCAAAACCTTTTTAAATTATTGTTCCATTTCCAGTTCTGGAACCATAACTTTTTCAATTACTGTTCCAGTTCCAGTTCTGGAACTTCAATGTTATAAATTTTAGTACTGGTACCTGTTCCTGTACTTTTATTACAGTTCCATAGTATTTTCACAGTTATTCACATGCATGATTAATGTTAAAGTTGTATGAAATTGTATGAATTAATATAACTAATAAATATAAGCAAAAAATTAAGCAATGTATATATAGCAACTAGCAAGTAAGTAACTGAGATATGATTACTTTAAGTATTCTTTATAGCTAAGTGTTTCTTGGTGATTGCAGCTGAATATATTATGGTAACTTCAAATAAATTGTGCTAAATGTCAAGGCCATTTAGCACAATTTTCCTTTTGCTTTTACAAAAGGTAAAGGTCACCTTTATACTGAGTCACTTGAGAAAACCATTTTCTATCTGGCCACTTTGTAGTTTCAGTATTAATGCCAGTAGCTACTTATTATATATTTATAGTTCCAGTTCTGATTCTAGTTCTGAGAATTTTTATTGTTCCAGTTCTGGTTCTATAGTTCTGAGAAAAATATTTTTACAGTTCCAGTTTCACTGGAACTCAAATAAAAATTGCTAGTACTTTAGTTCTAGTACTGAGAACTGGAACAACACTAATAGCTAAATAAGCCTAAATTTATTATACATCTAGCTATTTTTTCAAAAGGAATCAAAGCTGCTTTTGTGTAGCTATAGCTATAGTTGTCACATGTGCATGGAATTTGTTATTATACAAATGCTAGATCCACCTTTGCATTGCTATTATCATTAAGTTTAATGGTTTAAGACCTATGCAATAGTTATAGCTAGCTATACATACTTATGCCAGCAGTAAAACATTAGCTATGCATGTAGCCAGCTACTTTCTGATCAACTCCCTTTACTTCTGCTTCACACATCTATAGCTTAGTAACATAGCTATACTATGAATAGTTGGTATACAATACAGGGGCGGATCCAGGGGGGGTCTTTGAGGTCTCGAGACCCCCCTCCAGAAATATATCAAAGAAGCCAAAAGAGTGATGTATTGGTATAAAAACACACTAAAATGCATTATTTCTTGAAATAAGTGTCATTTCAGCACATTATATAATAAAACAACCTATATCTTCCAAGGGGTTGCACCCACCACACCCCCTACTCCATATTTGGTTAAATATTTCCTTAAATATGCTCTATATCTTACAATAAGTATGATTTTGGTGTTGTAATAACAAAAAACCCTATAGCTTCTGGGGGGCTGCGCCCCACAGACCCCCTGCTTCTGAGATACACCTATGTGTTCAGACTCCCCTCTCAGAAAATCCTGGATCCTCCCCTGCAATAATAATTATTTCTTTTTTCTTTTTATGGTCACATCAGAGCTCAATCAAAAGAATGACACACACAAGTCATCATTTGCCCAGTCTCTGATTGGTAGGTGGGATGATTACCATCATTGAAGCTACATTAACACATTACACATCAATAGATAGCTATATTTGTTGGATCAAAAAATTAGGTGGTTCACAATGATGAGTCTCCAGTCCGCTCCATGATGTGAGATCCAATCCTTCTAACTAGTTCCCTGGCACCAGATCCCCCAGCACCTACTTTAAAGTTTCAACACATAGCTAGCTACAGGGGAAAAAAGAAAAATAGCTTTAGCATGCAGTCAGGGAAGAATAATAATATTACACTTTTCCTCTTTTGAACCAAATACCTATCAACCTCCGGCCCTGCCCCATCAACTGAAGTACACTTTTAAAAAATGGGTAGTTAACTCCAAAGGAGTTAATTATTTCAGCAAAACTTCTCCTCAAAGGAGTCATATTGGTCTGGAAATATTATCACAACTATACTTATTTTTAAGTTAACAGTATAGCTAACAAGGTTAGATGGGGCCAAAGTGTCAGAGCAAGTAAAACACAAACAAGCTCAAGAACAGCTGATACAGCAACTGAAACAAGAGTACATGACAAATACGTAATTTCATTAACAGAAGCATGACGAGGAAGATTACCTCCACTACGTCGACAAGACAAGCCATGGGTGCCATCTATACTTTAGTTCCACAAACACAAGACCAAGGTGAAGACCAAGTGCAATACGCAGTGATTCATCATCAAGTTTAGTACCCAATCAGTGAAGGCACAAGCAAGACATTGAGCCAGGCACCATACAGCTTCAGCAGAAGCCATACATGCATGCATAGATATAAGATGAGCTTTAGACTGATCATGATGATCACAGGTTTCAAAAGTGAGCAGTAATGCATGGTGTTTATATAAAGGAGTTCATCCCACTTGTGCTCAGCTAGAGATGTCGCTGATCTTCAGGTGGAAGAGGAAACTTACAAATTAGTAGCCTCAAGCAGAAAGGGGCATCACCGGCAACTCCAGAAAGAGAAAGACATCACCAATTCAGGAAGTTCTATAACATGAAGACAGAAAGCCAGGCAGGCACAAATCCACAGCACTGCAAATCCCCGACCCATGCACCCTTAACAGTATAGGCCCAAACAACTGGGACAAATTTGATGTTGCATATATTTTAGAGACATGTATGAATCATTTCATCAAAACCTCTAAGTCGTCTAGGATCCTCCAGGAAGGAGAAGCCCACAACAAATACAATATAGTTTAGGAATAGCAAAGCAGTGATGTAAGAGGTAAATGAGCAAACAAGACCTTCAGTCTGGAAACAAGAGTCCGAATATAATTATAGAACTCAGTTTAGATTGAAAGGCTTATGATAATGCCTCAGTAGTACTAAAAGCATAACCTCAGATGGATCCAACATCCGAATTCGAGGAGCCAGCAAGTGAAGCTGATTAGCTAGCTAAATAATTCATAATAAGTAAACAATTAAATGGCTTTCATTAGATAACTAGCTGTCATATAGATCAGTATAATTATAAATATAGCTATTTTATACATGCATTTTATACATGCATATAGCTATTTTTATACATACACATTCATGGTAATGGATGCTTGTTAGTAATTTGATCTATAATGTTATAAAATGCATCACTGCTCGTTTTTCCATATCGCTCCCTCCACATGAACTCATCCAGGTAAGCAGGTATAGAATCTCTTCTTATTCCCCTCATGCTTTTCAGCTTTGTCTTAATCCTATATATAGAAATTATCATAATTAATAAATATGTAGGTAATTCCAATAGCTAGCTTCAATTTTGCCTTAATTTATAGCCGTGACATCAATTAAATATAATTGTGATTGTGGTTATTGTGGCTAATAGATATAAGGTATGTACGTTATCTAGCTTATTATTTATTAGGACATTGAATGTTAACACAATACTTTTGTAATGCTGTATATATATATTGAAGCAACCATCTTAGCCATATCACGATTGTGTGGTAGCTAACTGGATGATTGTTTAGCTAAATTTAGGAAGTAGAATTTTGCAAAAGTCACAGACAATTATTTCCTAATGCAGTAATTATTATAGCTAATAATCTACCTGTTCCAATATGACTCAATAGTATTTGTATGCACCCCAGTAGCTGGATCCTTAAAATGTAGTGAATGATTCACTGTTTGGTGCCCAGCTACACCTGTTACTGCAGTAGATACTGTGTTATACGCTGCCCATTTATCAGACCATATAATGGTCCCAGGATGAAGGTAGGCCTGAATAATTGGGAAAAGGGTGGCAGAATCTCTGTTGGCAACAATTTCCATATAGCCAACAGCTGGGACATGTGTGGTGTCCACCATCCCAAACACCCACACTGGAGGTAGTGCACGTCCTCTCCCTCCCTGTAAGCATGTACAGATTCATACATAGCTACATGCCATAATTATGTGTATATGTATGTATGTATGTATGTATGTATGTATGTATGTATGTATGTATGTATGTATGTATGTATGTATGTATATATATGTATGTATGTACATACATACATACATACATACATACATATACATACATACATACATACATACATACATACATACATACATACATACATACATACATACATACATACATACATACATACATACATACATACATACATACATACATACATACATACATACATACATACATACATACATACATACATACATACATACATACATGCATGTATATGTATGTACGTATATGTATGTATGGTATGTATGTATGTATGTATGTATGTATACATATATGTAACTATATAGCTAGCTACGTATACTTTGTGTACACATATACACACTGGGGTCTGTCACTCTTCAAAATTGTGTATGAGATTCCAAAATCAGCTCTAAATTGTTCTGATTTCTTGATTTCAAATCTGATTTCAGTGGTTTGAAATCAATTAAATAAGTGGGATTTGCCAACCGATCATGCATGGAAGGTATCAATTTCTGGAAATAATGAGTTTACGGAAAATTACTGATTTGTGCATGTGGGTTAATTGAATTCAGGCAAGGGCGTATGAGATTTCAGTGAGTAACAGACCCCTTGTGTACACATGCATAGCTACTTGTAATGTTTCACACTATATGGTTACTTTTCCTTGATGAGTAAACACTGACTCATCTATCTGAACAATGGCACCTTGTCCACCTAACATTATTGGAGGTCCATTGATTAATTTCCAGGAGCACATGTCTCTACACCACTGGTAGATGTTTATGCCCATCTTTGTTCCTATTTTAACATCTTTTGTAGCTTCTCCAACTGCACGACCCGTTGCCCATGAATAGACCATGTAAACAATAGAACCTAACGGACATCTTACTCCTATATGTGCGCATACACGAGTGTCATGCAAATAAACATTATAGATAGAATCTTTGTTAGAACATAATTGTATATAGCTAGGACTTGCATATAATGTAGCTAGAATGTGATTGTATAGGACTTGCATATAAATTATATGGCTAACATGATCTAGTGTGCTTGTAGCTACAATGTGCTATTGTTAGCTATAGCTAATTTTAATCTATAATAATTAATGTGATGTGATGTAATATGATATGGTGTAGCTACATGACGAAGTAGGAATTAAAATGACCTCATACTAGAATCTTTAGTGTTCCAGCTCTCATGCCAAAATCTTATTTCTTGTTTCCTTACTTTTTGGTGTTCTGAGAGAGAGAGGTCAAACCCTATAGCTATATAGCTAGAACAAATTCTATCTCAACCAAGAGTCTGACATGTGCAACTTTTAGTTATAGCTAGACCACAACTCAGTAGAGTATGCTTCTGTCATGTAATCTCCATGGCAGCAAGGTTTTCCTCGGGGGTGGCGCTTAATCGATTGGAAATTATAAGCGCCCCCTCGTAAAGGGTCTGGTGAACTTAGCAGACACGACTTGTTCTGCTGATCGGTAGATTCTTGATTGGTGTTGAGTGGCTCAAAGGCTACCAAGGTGCATGAGTGCATGCCGCGCGCCTCAGCGTTATTCGCATCTATTTAACCTACCCTTTGTGCCACTCAGTAAACTTTCCTTTGAGCCACTCAACACCAATCAACAATCTACAAAATCTGTAGATCAGCAGAACAAGTCGTGTCTGCTTAGCCTAAGTTCACCAGACCCTTTACGAGGGGGCGCTTATAATCTCCAATCGATAAGCGCCACCCCCGAGGAAAGCGGTCTGTGTTCACGAGACTAATATAGGCTATAATCACACACATTTTGAAGTTCACGATGTAATAAATACAAGTAATAACATCGTGTCTATAGCTATTCTAGCTATTCACGTGTGCAAGCATATATATAAGGTTACGTGCAATTTGTTATGTGTGACGTAACAAGCAGAAGCTATAGCTATAGCTAATAGCTTAATGTAATGTAATGTAGCTAGCTAATTGCTATATTATAGCTACACATATGCCGACTGATTCACCTAGTCTCGTGAACCAGACGGGCCCTATTTCTCCACAGGGCGCTTATAGATTATAATCTCCAATCGATAAGCGCCCCTGTGGAGAAATACGGTCTGCATGGTTCACGCGACTACGATTCACCTTCGAACCACGATCCACCACGAATACTTCTAACACTTGTGCATCGGAGACATTTCCATGCCCATTTGTCATCTTGTGTCGTTCCTCTTTGTAGATCTCGCTGAATTAAATTCATGGTACCTCCACATGAACAGGTCATCTGAGAGGCTAATAGGCTTCTTGCTTGGAGCCATCTGATCATTTTAAGCCTACCATCAGCTGACGCTTCCGTAAAAATGAATTCAGCAATATCAGCAAGACTCATTGCTGTACTAGCAGCCATGCCGCAGACTTTATTCTGTAATCTTGTTGTGCACGTGCACGTGCAGACAAAAGGCGGAAGCTATAGCTATATACTCTAGGCTAGTATCACAACTGATGCATGAATGATCACATAGCTACAGCTAGTTAGCTATAGGTACAGAGTCATAGTAGCTATAGCTAGCTAGCTAGCTATAGCTGCATATGCATGGTTTTATCGGTTTCACTAAATTGGCAATAGCTAGCTATATACCGTATAATCAAAAAAACCTTAGTAGTTTCTTAGCGTACGCCGCCGAAGTTCATGTCAAATAAGTCGAGCGTGATTGTTTCGGCCAACTCATTCAGCTGCGTACGGAGTTTGGAGCCACTCAGTGTGTCATCTAGCCGAGATTATACTGAGATAACATGACGAATCGGGGGACTAGCAGCCGGAGTCCTGACTCCAGTAGTAAAAATCAGCCGCAGAATAATGCCGAAATAGAAGTACTGTTCGAGTGGCAAGAATATAGAAACATCATTAAATCGAAGCGATCACAACTACTGGACAAAATAACAGAGAATCTCGCTTGCGTTGCGGGCCAATCAGATGTGCAGGTACATACTCTACAGTCTAGCAGGAAAGGAACTCCGCGAGGAAAGCAGAAGAAGTCACAGTACCTACTTCAGCGCTACATCAATGACTGGAAAACACACGTCAATGTAGATAGCATTGATCAAGTTAAGAATCGCGATTGCCTGACGATAATGGCCAAACCTAGTAGTGCCACGGAGTTACTATCATCACAGAATGAAACGGCCGCAAAGCCAAAGGTGCGTGTGTGCCGTGTATAGCTATATATTGCATGGTATATAGCTATAGCTACTCCGATATATATATATAGCTAAGGCCACACAAAGTTAAATGTCTGTTTCTGGTCCAACCAACTTTCAAAATTTGACCATGCAGGCAACCATGCAGGCTTTTTATTTTTAACTTAAATTGTGTCAAAATCCAAACTAAATTGCTTGTATTTTTTGTTCACTTCGTGATAATACATAAAATTTCTTTAAACTTGATAATGTTTTTATACATAATCCACAACATTGTGTAACTACATATAACAACATGCTGTGAATCACTACCTCACAAAAATGACCAGGCAGGAGGACCAGAAACATATTATTAACTTTGTTTGGCCTAAGCACTGATTGATCTCAATTGAATAAGTAGCCGCTATATATATACCTACTAGCTACGTAGTTAGCTTGTAATTAACCAGACATTACACTCTTGACATGATACTGCCATATAATAATACCCCGCTAGCCGGCATTTATATGAACTGACCCTTCCACATCATCACTATAGGCTACTGCTGCAGTGAAGCAGAGCAAGTGCAGATTAACGGCTGTAAACGTCCTTTTACTGAAAGAGTTTATGCCAGGTGACAAAGTGCCAAAGAATTCAGTACGAACACAAATGATACGGCAAGAAAGAAACAAAACTTTATACATGTCAAGAGATGACGATCCAACCGATGTATCAGAAAAAATTATGTCAGCCTTTGGAGTAGAATACTACACCATTTTAGATTGTGACAAGAAGGCCAACCTGTTTGTGTCTCCCCTGAAAAAAATCAGTGGCAAACAGGCTATCGAGAGGCGCAAAGCCCTGTACCTTTGCGAAGTTAGTTATCCATGCATTTCCATTCATAATTAATTTAAACTATATGATAGGAAATTGTTGATCATGACACCGATGAATCTGAAGAAGATTTGCCACAGATACTGCTGTCTGATACAGGCACTGCTACTGTAGATAATCATAATGAGGTAGCTACGTATGAAAAATGTTCTACCATGCAATGTATACTATACATTACTGTAGCATGCATGGTATCAGGAAAATTATAATTATAGCTACAGTGCATGAATAATCTTTTATATTAGCTAGTTGTTCATAACTGAATATAAATATGGTATCTACAGGATTCTCCAGATGAGTGTTTTTTATCTGATGTTGACCTTCCTGAATGTGAAGTGTTGCTACCTTCTAAAAAAAGGCGAAGGAGACTTCTGTCTTCCAGAATTGTGAGTTTATACGTAGCTAAATCATAGTATATGCATGGCCATAACCTATACCACACTGTCAGTTCAAAAATATTTTAAATGGTAACTGATTTCTCAAGTGTATAGTAGCTAGCTACATGACCAGGGTTCAAGTCAAGTATATATTCTGTTAATAAAACAATGACATTTAATTTTATCATGCTCACTTGTGTAGTGTATACAGGATACAACTGACCACTTAGCTACATAGCTACCTGGTAAACCCTTGTTTTGAAGACCAAGCTGGGAGGCTGGCAGAGGTCAAGTGTGAATATCACTTATATCCTACTAGTGCTTGTGATATAACTGCCTTCAATCCACCTGCTTTTGATCACAAAATATTTTTTTCTTTTGAGCACAAATGCATCACTAATTGTCTATCGATTGGTTGGACTATATGCATAGACAGCAATTTGACTACACATAAATAATCACCTATAGTACAAAAACAAAGCAACAAAGAAAAAACATGTGTTCATATCCATAAGTGCAGCTGGCTTCCCACAACTTCAGCTTTTTTCCTGCTTGCTGACAACAATAGTGTGACTTCATCTCTCAGCGATGCCCTTGGATAGCATGAGTGGCAAAAATTCTTCTACAGAGACACTCAAGTTAAGCTGACCATCAAAACAACAATGCTGCTTGCTTTAATTAGGCCCTGCATGTAGAGGAGCAGATTTGGCATCTTTGGGTCTAAACAATAGGCAGTATGTCCCAGAAGGTGTGGTTTTTATCCCCTCTCATTTGTCTAAACAGTCTAGACCGTCTCACCATGGAGTAGGATTTTTCTTTCCTTAGTTCAAAGATGACATTTTACTGTTCCCAGTTGAAACCCTAAAGGTATATGAACAGAGGACATCTAGTTTTAGAAATCGTGGATCTTCAGGGGATAGCTAATTGTTTGCTTCTTTCCTTTATTGGTTCTCATGGACCAGTGAATTCTAGTACTATTGTTAAGTGGCTTAAGGTATGCCTTCAGAATGCAGGTGTGGATGCATCAAAATTTCAAGCTCACTCGGTAAGAGCAGCAACTATACTTCAAAAGCTTTCTAATCTGGTGGGACAGTGGAAGACATACTGAAAGCACCTGACTGGTCATCAGAAGTATTCCAAAAGTTTTATTACAAGCCAAAGCATTCCCTAGCATTTGGTACAACAGTGCTGGCGGATACAGTTACATCTACAAAGTCACATGCTGATATAGAAACCGAGCCTTCTAAAGTATAATTTTCGAATGGCTCATGATCAGGTCATGCACCAGCTAGCTATTCATAATTATATGAGGAAGGTGAGGTTGAAATATCAATATGTGCCTCCTCCTCTTCTCATATAGGTCCCTACCCATAAATATATGTAATAGCTAGTAACTATGTTTTCAGGTGCAGTTATCAGCACAAGAAAAAAGCTGAGGTAGTGGGAAGCCAGCTGCACTTATGGATATGAACACATGTTTCATCTTTGTTTCTTTGTTTTTTGTACTATAGGTGATTATTTGTGTGTTGTCAAATTGCTGTCAGTTAATGAGAAAATGGCAATTACATGTTGATATTTTAACTTTACCTTCCTCATATAATTATGAATAGCTTGCTGGCGGCCATTGCATGACCTGAGCCATTCATATACTATATAAGACCACTCCAGTATTCTTGCCCTGCTTGAGTTTTAGAATGTCAATTTAGTTTACCCTGCCAATTGTTCCTCTGCATGTACGTATGACCAGGAATCATCTGAGATTGATAGCAACACTGATCATGGTCATCAGTCGGTCAGTCTACCTCACAGAAGTTTTAAAAGCAAGGGAAAGCAACTTAAGGTTATTTGTTAGCGAATAGCAATTTTTTGTGTCAATAAAATTGGTGTTGTGGTTTTTCTTAGGTACCTGACAATACTGTTAATAAGTTTAATGGACCTTCTACAAGCGATCTGTCTCGTGAAATAAAAGGAAGGCTAGTTGATCATGAGGTTGGTTGTTAGATATATAATTCTAGTCTGATGTAAGTGATGAATCATGTCTTTGTTAAATCATCAGGAATCTAATGAGAGTGATAGCAGCATTGATCAACATTTTACCAGTCTATCTCACAGAAGTGCTAAAAAAAAGAGAAAGCAACTTAAGGTTCTTTAGCAATTAGCTAACATTTGTGTAATAACTTTGTTCTCTGTGTGGACTATCATTAGGTATCTCACAACATTGTGGATGACTTTGATAGACCTTGTACAAGTGGCCATGGCTTACCTTGTAAAAGAAAGGGAGACCTATTTGAGGTTAGCTGTTAGTAAAGTATGATTATACTTATGATATATGCATTCTTTAAACCATATAGCCAATAGTAGTAATTGATTTATCAACTGATGAAGAAAAACAAGAATTGGTTTGTAAATGAATGTTATGCCATATATATTTTGCATTATTCAGAATCTGGATACCACTGAAAAGACCTTTGAGAATTTTTTACACCAGCAATCAGGTGAATTGAGAATTATAGAGGAAAATAGGAAGATTAGAGAAGAACAAGACTTGGCCTATGCTCATTCACTTAAGGAGGATCAAGAGAAGGATAGGATTAAGCAACTAAATTTGCTTAAAGAAATGCACAGCCAGAGAGAACAGCATCAACGTGAAGAGGTACGTAGTTAGCCTTTGTGTAAACACTTTGGCTCAAACGAATATTCAAATGTTTGAATCAAAATTTGTTTTACCAATATAATTTAGTTGTTTGCTGTTTGCATGCAGTGATGTTCATTGGACAAATTTACCAAGACTTCTAGTATTCTAGCTATGGTTTGGTTTAACTTTAAGGCAGTTACGTAATACCGTATAGCTGGAAATTTTTGAGGGACAAAAATTTCGAGGTTTTTGAGGATTTTGACATATCCTTGAAAATAAAAACCTCGAAATTTGGTTTTAAGATAATATTTAGTGGTGAAAGAGCTTGTACCTCGAAAATTTATTCGCGAAAAGTTGGAAAGAGGTAATCATCGAAATTTTTATCCCTCGAAAATTTCCAGCTATACGGTAATCATTATCACATTGGTCAGTAACGTAGCAGTCATCAGTCAACTGATCATTTTTATTACTATAGATCATTTCCATATTACTGCTTTTGATATTTGAAAGAATAATAGGAAAACTAAAATTACTAGCTATGTGTTTAAGCCCTAGTAAACAGGTCTATGTGCCATGCATATACGTAGTACTGTAACTGTAGTGCCTATTTTATTCAAAATTATTTCCATTTTAGTTACAACTGAAGTTACAAAGGAAGTGGTCTCAAGATGCAAGAAAAGTTACAGATGGTTTTAAGGTGATGCTGAAGATGCCGAACTCTTCTAAGATTGAATGCAGTTTACACTGGCAAGCAACTGGCCAGGTTTGTATGATGTATACCATACATGCAGCCAGATTAACATCAGTTTGTGTGTATATGTAGGATATATGTGAAATTGTTCTGGCTTGTTCTAATTTTTCAATGTTTTCAATATTCACAATGATGCCAAGGAGGCAGATTTATCCTGAAGATTGTGTACCTGAAGTTTGTGGTAGTTCGTCTGTGCTGATAGTTGAAGAGGATGCTAATGCATTAGATCCTTTGCTCTGGAACTGTTCAGGTGCTATGTACTTTCCCCAGGCTGTCAGTCCACACCTTGTCAGCCAGCAGCTTGCTGTGTCTGATGATTTTATCAATGAAGGTACACATAATTATAATTTATAGCATAACAAGTTAGCATCCATTATGTAGTAGTTACGTAGTACAAACATGAAATTACAATTTTGTCTTTGCAGTTGCCTCTATGCGTGATTGTTTTATGATGGATGATTTGGATACGCATCAAGGACTTTCAAGACCTTTATGACGGGAAATGATATGTGAATATATGCTGCAAATGTACAAGAACGATCTCCCTAAAATACTGAAGGAATTTCCTTTCCGTGTGGAATATGTGGGAGAAAAGGCAGTTGATACTGGGGGTGTATGTAGGGATGCATTTTCACTGTTTTGGGAGAAGGCGTATTTGCAGCATTTTGATGGTGAAAGGCTTTTGATACCTGCTGTTAATCCCAATACAGAGTTGTCAACTCTTACTTTACTTGGAAGTGTTTTGTCCCATGGACACATGGTGTGTGGCTACTTGCCAATTCGAATAGCATTCCCTGTAATTGCAGCCATTCTTTTAGGCCCAGAGACAAATATCAGTGATACAATCCTTTTAAATTCATTAATTGATTATGTCAGTTCATATGAAGCATCAATCCTCCGGGAATCTGTGAGTAAAGCAGATTTTTCTGCACCATTCCAGAGCAAAGTGTTAAGTATCCTCAGTCGCCTGGGATGTACAGAAATACCCAAGCCCAGCAACATCAGGGAGCTTATAATGAAAATTGCCAAACACCTGTTTTTGGTTAAGCCGCTAGGCAATATATTTGCTCTTCGATCCGGGGTACCTACTTGTTATTTGCCTTACTTTAGAAAATTTTCTGTGGAAAAGCTATACCAGTTATATGAAGCGTTAAATGCTACTCCTCATTCTGTGCTAGCCATATTGGATGAACCAGTTGGAATGAATGCTGCAGAAGATAGAGTTTTCAATTTCCTCAAAGCATTCATTGGCAATATGAAACAAAGCGAAGTTGGACTGTTCCTGCGCTTTGTAACTGGAAGCTCTGTAATGATTGCCGGCCATATTAAGGTCATGTTCAACAATGCCACAGGTTTGTGTAGATGCCCCATTAGTCACACATGTGATTGTAGCATTGAGCTGCCAGTCTCTTATTCAACCTTCCCTGAGTTTGAAAACGAGATCAGTAAAGTTTTGAATGATGAAGAGTTTTCCTGGGTAATGGACAATATTTAGCAAACTGATCGATGATATGTATATAGACATACAAGTGCTGTTGTATTACAGACATTAGGACTTTTAGTTATATCTTGTTAATGTAGCTACCTAGCTAGCTTCTTAATACCTCTAGCTACATTATTAGCACTTTATTTGCATTTACCCCTCTTTGTAGTTAGCTAGCTAACTACCACTATACAATTATGATATCATACGTACACTCATAGCTATTTATATTTGCGCTGTTATTAATTTTAATGATCGTTGGTAAATAATTGTACAATATGCTTTGCATCTAAGAACAAATCCAAATCAATACCAAATTCATCACTGTTGCTCAAGGGGTCAACCATAACTTGAAGAGCTTCCCTTTCTTCATCTGAAATTTGTACTTCCAATTCTGATACTTCTATACCATCAACATCAATTTCAGGAGAGTACGAGACTTCACTGTCTTCACCATAAGTATCAGGTACTTGATCAAAGAAATCTAGAGCAGACAACCCTGCATTTTGAAGGCGCAATGAACCAGATGTAAACAATTGGTGCGGTGTTAGTGAACGTTCTGTTCTAATGCTATGATTATTCCAAGCTCCAATAAATTGTTGTAGTAATCTATTGATTCTAGGTAGAAAAACATGGTGTAATGCAAACAAGTCCACGTCCCTAATTGGGTCAAGAAGACTGTTGTGCTCTAGGTAGTAAAACAGCCGATAGTAGAAAGATATGACACAGCGATGCATATCTCTCCAAAGTCGTTCAATACGCTGGTTGTGCACTGAACTTCCAACTAAAATAGACCGTCTATCTATTCCTCGGTGCCTCAACATATGAACTGCAACTAGTGTATTTTCACCTCCTTGATCACACCTTACTCTGGATGGTAGGCCATATTGTTGTACAGCATACAAAAAATTTGCATAGACAGTGCTGGCTTTATTGTTTCTCGAACACTTTAAGAATACAACAAGCCTACTGAATCCATCTATCCCCCCATGAGTTACCATCTTCCACCGAATAAGTTTGTGATGTCCGTCTGTAGTAAAATAGTACATGTCTTTGATGTGTATAGTATTAACACAAACTTTACCTATATGCCACAAGGAGTTAGGTCCTGGAATTGAATAGGGGCGACGTTGCATCAAATCACCTTGCCACCTCAGTGCATTATGAATGGGATCACTTTGTCTCATTGCATTTCTTACACGCTCTCGTGTAATTCTATATCCCATTGAGCGCAAGTGGCCCCAAACCATTGTTTGTCCCATTGCTGGAAATTCCTGTCGTAAAACGTCATGTAGCTGCTCATCATCTGAAATTTGCCTTTCCCTATCCATTTCTGTGATTCCAAATTCATTTCGTCTTCTATATATTGTCATGCAAGATACACCCAGTATTTGGGATATCTGTACCCATGAAAAATACAATGAACGGAGCTAACACAACTGTTCTGGGGTTATTAACATTCTAGGTCTTCCTGGTTGTGATGAGTGCATCAAAGGAGCTGAATAGGAGGTAGACACAACATCCACTTCATCACATCAAAGTGTCCACTGCGAATGCAGCTCTCTTAAATACCGCAATAGTTGTGCAAATTGTGAAGAAATACCAATAGCGATTTCATGATCTTCCTCAGTTGCAGTAACTGGTCTTGATTGCAGTGCATCGTCCAAGGAAACTATGCAATCAATGCAAATTTCTAGTCGTTCTATTGCATAGTGGAGGTATGCTTCATTTACAAACTCTATTTGATGATGTGATTCTTCCAAAAAAGATATCATACGTTCAAAGGAAATCTCCCATCCGTTTTCCATATCAGTTGAGCAGGTCAAATAAAATGAACCCGGCTGATCTAGCTCTGTTCTTGAATAGCTCACTGACCAGCACGAAGATAAACAAACTATCCACACAAAACTAATGCCGGAATCTTCCTTCTTTTCAGTATTTCGTTCAGTGTCCGTAGGAAGTCATATCTCATGAAATAGATTTATTTCACGTATAGCACTCACGGCAATGCTTTAACTAATACATATATCACCAGACCATTTACCCTTTACATGTTATTATATATATACCTTTTGCAGCCACTAAGCCAATTTTTTCCAAAGATTGGATCTTTAATTGAAATAATTCAGACTTATTAATTAGCTAATTGTATGTGTGTATTATGTACAATTTGTTGTTGTAATTCCCCCCCACCCCTGGGAATAATCAGTATACTGTCTGGCCAGTAAAATAATAATATCATTTATACAGTGCTAATGATGGTAGAATAATTCTGTATACACAGTTATGAATTGTCACTCTAATAAAGCATTCATATAGTTGTATGCAAAAACTGTATTTTATACTAGGGCACTAATGGAAAGATTGACTTGTTACATACAATTATGCTCTCATTCATCAATATAATATTGTCACTTGTGTAAGCTTGTAACACCACTTCGCTAGGGACCCTTCAATTAAGGACAATGTAGCTATTGACAAGTACGCATAGCTATGTAGCTACCATTTTAAATTCGTGTAGCTACGACAACATTATCTTGCGTCAACATCATCTCATGACAACATCATCTCCCGTCAACAACATCTCATGGCAACATCGTCTCGTGGCAACGTCATCTCATGGCAACATCATCTCGTGGCAACATCATCTCATGGCAACATCATTTCGTGGCAACATTGTCTCGTGGCAACATCATCTCGTGGCAGCATCATCTTCTCATGGCAACATCATCTCCCGTCAACATCATCTTCTCATGGCAACATCATCTCCCATCAACATCATCTCCCGTCAACATCATCTTCTCATGGCAACATCGTCTCGTGGCAACATCGTCTCGTGGCAACATCATCTCGTGGAAACATCATCTCATGGCAACATCGTCTCGTGGCAACATCGTCTCGTGGCAACATCGTCTCGTGGCAACATCGTCTCGTGGCAACATCGTCTCATGGCAACATCATCTCCCGTCAACATCATCTTCTCATGGCAACATCATCTCTCATCAACATTATCTTCTCATGGCAACATCATCTCCCATCAACATCATCTCATGGCAACATCATCTCGTGGCAACATCGTCTCGTGGCAACATCATCTCGTGGCAACATCGTCTCGTGGCAACATCATCTCGTGGCAACATCGTCTTGTGGCAACATCATCTCGTGGCAACATCATCTTCTCATGGCAACATCATCTCCCGTCAACATCATCTCGTGGCAACATCATCTCGTGGCAACATCGTCTTGTGGCAACATCATCTCGTGGCAACATCATCTTCTCATGGCAACATCATCTCCCGTCAACATCATCTCGTGGCAACATCATCTCGTGGCAACATCGTCTCGTGGCAACATCATCTCGTGGCAACATCGTCTCGTGGCAACATCATCTCGTGGCAACATCATCTTGTGGCAACATCATCTCGTGGCAACATCATCTTCTCATGGCAACATCATCTCCCGTCAACATCATCTCGTGGCAACATCATCTCGTGGCAACATGGCATCATCATCTCATGGCAACATCATCTCCCGTCAACATCATCTCGTGGCAACATCATCTCGTGGCAACATCGTCTCGTGGCAACATCATCTCGTGGCAACATCGTCTCGTGGCAACATCATCTCGTGGCAACATCATCTTCTCATGGCAACATCATCTCCCGTCAACATCATGTCGCGTCAACATTATCCCAAGTCTCACGTCGACATTAGGTACCGATGGGCAGTCGACGTCAGGACGCGCGAATATTTATATGCGCGATTTTTAAAATTTTACATAAAACACCGACAGTCGATTTTGCTCTCGTGGCGACATCATATTGTGGCAACATTAGGTACCGACGGGCAGTTGATCCTTAATTTTCTGTGACCTCGTCGTTCACTCATCTAAATTACAACACATTTTTAAACAGGCATCACCAATACAACTTTACATTAGGAACATTCAGTATTAGCTACTTCCCTTCATACCAGTTTAAATGAACTATAAATATCAATAGAATATGTATAAATGCATTTTACTAAGACTGGATCAACTGACATATATGCACAAACTTAGTTCTGTGATCATATAAGTCAGTAGAGAGGGCGCTTATAAATAAGTTAATGGATGCTAATCAATAATCTCTGTTTAAAGATTTGTCTATTGTGGGATTCTGTTTGCCATGTAAGACTACAGGTGC
Organism: Spongia lamella; assembly: GCA_963930835.1. NCBI lineage: Eukaryota > Metazoa > Porifera > Demospongiae > Dictyoceratida > Spongiidae > Spongia > Spongia lamella. The sequence goes on along the minus strand of OZ005746.1, from coordinate 20,969,671 downwards.
GAATCTTTGAGTTCGGTTGTTATTTGAGTTTCGTCGTTCTTCCACTCAGTTCGGAATTTGTTCTCAAACTGGTCGTAGTAGCTACAGGGTGCCGCCGTCTTGCTATGTTCACAGAAGGCAACTCATGGACTCTTTATATGGACACTGAAAACTCTTGCACAAGCCCTTCTTACAACTTTGCTTACCTTGGCTATTATTACAGAAAGTGCATGGCGGCGAGTTTTCGTGTTTTCGTGTCTAACGGAACTGAGCCATTGTAGTCACTTTGCTTTGTTAGAGGCTTGATTGATGGCCTATCATCTATAGATTTATACAGTACGTTTAAAGGTGAGGACAAGGCTACTTTATAAAGAGAACAAAAGGCTACTTTAAAAATTAGCGCCAATAAAATTATTTACTTAACCAAACTGACCCGAAGATTTTCGAGCGCCCCCTCCTACTGACTTATATGATCACAGAAGTAAGTTTGTGCATATATGTCAGTTGATCCCTAAGACTTATACGCCCAGAATATGGCCAATTCCATTACCAGAAAACTGTCATTTTCAACAATTGTGTTCCTAAAACCTTGCCTTAGTTCCATTCAATAATGCGCATAAAACAAGAATATCGGTGAATAAAGGCTACAGGTCCCTTTCGCTACGGCTTGAAAGCCCAAAACATTTCGTCAGCGATACTTTTAGTATAAAATGGATTCACTACAAATTAAATCAGTAAGTACACACCCTATCGAATGAGTTTATACACGAACAACCTTCTATCGATAGCCTTACAAACTCACCACGCCGTCTTCCCCATGCAGCTTTGGATGGTCACTAGCACTTTCAGTTTCCCGCGTAAAAAGATCAAAAGGCCCAGGTGCTAAATTTTACAATGCTGACGGCTCGTGACCAATGTACGGATATTATGCCCGTTGCCAATCCCGGGTATATACTATACAATCTATGGGGTTAGTGCAAAAGGTGGACTCTGGACTATGGACTGGACCGTGGACTGAACTTTGCCAGAGCTGGTTCATCATAATTTTATATCCTATCGTAATATTTGGAGCTTTGTTGAAGCTAGTCTTGTCACCAGAGGAGACAGAGCCACAGGATCGATCGCGATTTCAGTGCAAAGCCTTTTGTGTAACCCATCTTAGGAAAAATTGATAATAATATAATAATAATAATAATAATAATAAAGCCTGTGCCTACAAGTATTTTGCTTATTATAGAAAGAACTTGACGATCGGACACCCACGCAAATAATTATACACGTATATTCTACTCTTACTCTAATAGAGCAATCAAAACTATGAAAAACTCTTTTGATACATGCATGAGATTTCTAAGTAGGCTGTGAGGGATGAAACCATACTAATCATGAAACATACAACATAACTTTGCATGCACATGCACATGCACACTCAGACATGTCATGTATCCACCTCATAAAAACTGGACATTTACCCATTACCCAGTTACACTGAAACCACTGACAGCTTTTATAGTCACCACACAGTATACAAGTAACACAAAAATCAAAGAGTTCATCGGAATTTAAAAAAAGACAGCTATATTGCTAGCTATATAATTATATGATCCCTAAATCAAAACAAAACATGGAAAACAAGTCTGAAATATTCCTTATGAACTGCACTTAACTTTGGCATCACATCGGGAGGTATGAAAATACTTGATGGCACAAAACTTGGTGAAGCTGCTCGGATGCAAGGTAGATTAATATGATAATGTGATGGTTGCTCTTTATTTGGTGTTCTTAAAATTCCATTGCTGTTTCTAAAACTGCGCTTTTCCGCACGGGCACAACACAAGTCAAATGGAGGTGCTGGCAACGATCCATTTGCACACTTGAGGAAACTCTTACATCCCTGACACATACGGATGTTTCCTTCGATAAATCGCACGTAAAAGGGATTGGTATTAGGAGGTACAGGTGATGGTGGAGCCATAACACTGCTACTAACTGAATCAACCAGGCTCTGTGACTGCATCAACGGACCTAATGAAGCATTAACAATGAGTGGCTGTACCTGACTGTTGCTAAAGGATGAAAAATTATTTCCCACCTGAACACTGACTGATGCAGTAGTTGCAGTAGTAGTATTAGGCCTTGACAAACCACTACTTAAGCATAGCTCAGTTGGAAAAGACTCTGTAGTTGCACCAGACTGAGTGTTAAACACAGAAGAAACTTCAGGTGCTTGCATAGTAGCAAAACCACTGTTTAAACGTTGCTCAGTTGGGAAAGACACTGTAGTTGCACCAGATTGAGTGTTAAATGCAGAAGAAACTCCATGTGCTTGCATAGTAGCTGCACGTGACACAACAACATCTGTAGCAGTGAAAACTCTTGAACGTTTCCGCTTCGGGATGCCACCTTTTCTACTTCGTCCTTTTGATAAGCCAGCCATAGCTAATTGAGTTATATTAGGCTGTGGGTTATTCTTTTTATACCATTGTAAAAATAAATGCAGTTCTCCATTTAATTCAGCGGCTACCAATGTATGAGCACAAATGTGAGAAGATACCCATTGAAGACAAGTTTTGTCACAAGTGTATTGACCTGCTGAAGTAACTTGAACAAAATGTGATGATCCAGAACGAGATGTTACCATTTTTGCCTTGGGATTACTACCTGGAGCAGCCACTACATCAACTGATGACTGAAGGTAATCCTCAGCTTTATCCCACATGGCCTCCAATGTTGCTTTAGGTAAAGTGGAAATATTTGAACCAGCAGCTGATATACTGAGGTGTTTAGAAGCTTGTCCCTCCTGACTTACTGACAAAATTGTTGATTGCATAGTTTGAGAACACAGGCAGTGTTGAAGCTACAGTAATGCACTTCAATTTCATGCTATCAAATTGTTTCACTAGCTGCTTCCTTTGCTCTGGTTTCATCTTCACCCACTGCTGAGGAGCAACCACAAGATGGGTATATTCTTTATCTAGTCTATACTGGCCACGGCCAGAAAGAGCCCGCAACACTTCATCTCTTTGAGACATAACTAGTTGTCTCATATACTCATTGAACTCTGGCCACTCACTCTCTTTGTAATTCACTTTCCTTTTGATGGTAGCATTTAAACTTTCACTAGAATTAGTGGTAAAAATTTCTGGAGGATACCCTAAGCCAGCAGCAGTGCGAGTACTCTTTAACATTGTATTTTCAAAAACCTTTGAATACTGTTGCACAAAATAATCAAAAAATAATGCTTGACCAGGATGCAGATAATTTACCTCCCTGGCATTCCACACATCTTTGCAGTTTTGAAGGCGGCTTTCAAAGTCAACAGAACTAACCGAATCAACTAAACCTTCTTCATATCTGCTGCAAACATGTTTCCCAAATATATCAGACAAAAACTCCTCTGAAACAGATGACGGCAGTCCTCGCTCTCCAAGTTTCGACTGGATGTTCCTTTTCATATGTAAAAAGCAACGCAATTGGATTGCAAAAGGAAAATTATGTGAAAAGGCTTCAATCAGTGCTTCATCTCCATCAGTACCAAATGCTAGCAATCCGTGAAGCTTCTTATTGAAAGAAACTAAGGTGCTAGCAAAATAGTTGAAAGTAGCAAAATTCTTCCGTTGGTGGACAAGGACTGGGCCTGCCATGGTTGGATTCTTTTTAGATGTAATATCCACGAGCATTAGGTGCTTATAAGTGGTAGGGGTGACATAGAATTCCCCTACATTGTAAGTAGTATCAGCAGTAAAAACACTGAATTTTCTATCATCTGTGAGAAAGCGAACCAGATCATTGACTTGCCAATCAAAGGCCATAACACACTGAGGATCTGGCGCAGCTTTTACGTCGCGGACAAATACATCCGAGGTGCCATCCGTAAGTTTACACTGGAGCATTACACTATATAAAATGTTTTGATCTTTACTATGACCGGTTCTGCGATAATTTTTCATCTGCTGCAGGTTTCGGGGCAGTTTCTGCATTCCTGTCGCTTCTAATTCCCCTCCACATTCCTGAGTAGCTTTGTACAAGGCCTCAGTCGGCCTGCTAGTGGAAGCAATTTCTTTGTGTTTCTGTTTCGCAGAATCAGCTGTACGGAAAAATGGAGTACTTGAGTGTGAATTGCCATGTGGCTTTGGTTTTACTTCAACCGGTGGACCATCAAACCAATATTGAATCATTGAATACTTATTTCGCTCTCCACTATGGTCTAATAGGTAAAAAGAACAATAATTATCAAAACCGCAACACAAAAATACATAGTTATACCGCACAAGTAAAATGTCACTTACTTTGGACATCTGCTATCATTCGGTGATACTGTGTATAACTTTTGTGAACATAGTACCGACGGGTTAGATGTAAATAATCTGTTGGTTCACTTGGATTTGGTTTGTATTGAGAATATCTAATAGCACCTGATGGCAACACTCTAAAGTTTGTTTTCTTTGTGCCTGTTCCTCTCCATGACCCTAAGTCATCCGCCTTTAAATCTTCAAAATTAATGACATCAATATCTACAAGAAATACAGCATTCTGTGACACTCCAAGAGGCTGCACTGTGCAGACATGCTCAAGTGGCATAGAAGACGTCAAAAGGACATCAATAATCCTGTGTAATGGGTACCCATAATCCAGTGAAGCATATATTGGCAAATTGTGGTCATCTTGATAATAAGTCACCTTATGCTCTTGTATTTGTGTCCTGCAATAAGACAGATTAAGTTATGACACTTCCATTATTTCACCATACTTGTTGGAAAAGTCATCACTAGCACCGTCTTCAGAAACAACTGACCCATCACTACGGATACAGAAACAAACATATGAAATAGTGATTATCTAGAAGTTACATGCAGAAATAGCACAAAGAAATCAGTAGCTATTACTTAATTAAAGCACCGCAGCGAGTAATGTGGTGTTATTTAATGCCTAAAAGAGTAAGTATAAGTACAAGTTTTTGCTAGTGAAATCTAATGAAAAAATCTTTAGGTGAAATCCAATCCGTACACATGTTGACCTCTAAGTGCACTGCATTACAAAGTGTACAAAAAGTTGTAGAGAAGCTGAAAATACAGGGGCGGCTCTGGCATACCGGCTGGTACGGTTTGGGCCGGTCCACTTTTTGCATTTTCTCATAGTTAAATAATATTATATTTACCAAAACTATAAGATTGCTATACAAAAGCTATCAACTACGTAATTACCTTTCAAAAAGCAGTTCTTTAATATATACATCCATTACCGATATCTTTTTTATTGCACACCCATATCACGTGATTATGTTAAAGATGGAATCGTCCGTGTGCTCTTCAGCTGCTACTTCATTCGGGCAACTTCATTAGAAGTCTCTACGCCTCACCAACCAAGAACATTTTCCCAAACGTGAATTTGGTAAATCCAAGCGGGTAAGAAGTATTTGGGAAGTTTTAGTTTTTACAATATATATAATATTTTATTAGGTAGCTAGCTAGCTATATGCAGTTTTTTAGTATTTAGCAATATTTTTAGTCTTGTACATGGAGCATTGTAACCATTTTAATTATGAATTGCCCTAAAATTACAATGTATTCTAATATTCTTGTGCATTCCTTTTTTTTGGAGCGGATTGGGAGCTTCAGTTGGCCTGACCAGTCCCTAGTTGCCAGAGCCACCTCTGAAATAGTGTGCTATTAGACAATCTGCTTTGTGATGGTTAGCTAGAGGCTTACGTAGGTACCACATGACTAAGTTAACACGATGCACTAATGAACACCTTATGTAGCCTTCCTTCTCTGCTTCTTCATCGTCACTGCAATCACTAGGTGTACTAATCCTAGGCTTTTTAGTGGGTGTAAAAACCTTTTTCGTTGGTGACTCAAATTGTATGACTGTTAAATCATCGCTGCAACTGCCTGTAAGGCTTCCATTATCACTATCCTCACCACTTGAACACCCATTGCGATCGCCAAAACCTGCAGCCAGCGAATCAATTTTTGTTATCTCTTCATTTCGCAACAATCTCCTCCTAACTTTACGTCTCGCTTCACTCCCAAATTTAATTAGCTTTTCTTTGTCCTGTTCGTCTTGAGTTTCATCGCTAGATAAAACAATAACATCATCGCAGCAACTGAATTGAGAGCACACATCCTCCATTTTCTCACATGCGAGTTAGTGCGCATGCGCACTTGACATATTAAATCCATATTAACAGTGCAGGGCCGTGGCAGGGCCATAGGAGGAGGGCAAAGTCCAGTCCACGGTCCAGTCCAAAGTCCAGTCCATGGTCCAGTCCATAGTCCAGAGTCCACCTTTTGCACTGACCCCAATCTATGCTCTACGTCACGTGTACAGGTTGGCTAATTAGTGTCTTTTACAACGATGGATGACGAGAAATATAAAACCTTGTTGGACGCCATCAACAGCTCCAAACAAGAGGTAGAAGGGAAGCTGACGGAGCTTCGGAAGGAAGTGACACAGGCCCAACAGCGGACCTCGCAAGAGCTGGCCTCGAAACTCAATAAATCACCGTACCAGTTCCGACGGAAAGGGAACGAAGTACAGTTCCAATTCAACGCTACTATGGAAGACTATCGGTGCCGCCAAGAAGGAGCTCTCACAGTTTGTAGACAGCCTCACGACCAGCTCCGAAGGTCAGAAAGAGTCCCTCAAAAGAACCGTCGGCCACCTTGACGATGGTATCAAAGCCATCACAAAAAGGCAAAAACATATAAAAGTAGCCGACCGTTCCGATTACGGCTGGGTCACCGTACAAGCTTACTAGTGACACGGACGATCTGGCGTCCGGTTCGGAGGACGAGAAAAGGCTCGAGAAAGCCGAAAAGGAGGCTGAGATAAGAGCTACCAAGAAGCGCCGTGCTGGTGGTGGTAACAGCAAGCGCAGGACCAACAACTGCATGGAGTGATGTTCCTGGACCAAGCAACAGGAACGACGGTCCTGCTGGTATGATGCAGCCCAGTAGGCCACCAGCCGCCCCAGTGCTGCCAAGACCCAAAGTGATTGGGCCCTGCTACAAGTGTGCAAGGTGGGGACATTTAGCTGCAAATTGTCCCAAAGGAAAGACACCGTATCCTTTTAGTCAGCCAGTGGTAGGTTTGGCTGATCCTTTAAATAAACATGATGTATGTGTGTTAAGTGTAGACTCCACTAAACTTGCATGCTCAGCAGTGGAGTCTGGGAAAGGTAAAGGTGTTGATGGTAGCCTAGACTGTAGTACTGAATTGAAAGGTAAAACTGTCAAAGGTGTTAATGCATGCAAAGCAAATGACAGCCACCCAGAAAGTTTTGATGTTGACTTTATGGGTGATGTGTATTCAACTGGTTGTGACTGTAGTGACCTTGACCTTAATTGGGGCAAGCCTGAGCAAGCCCCACACTAGTCGGTAGTCGATGGTACGTCGTTGGAGCATCGCGTGTTTGGATGGTAAACGATAAAATACGATGGACAAACCTTTCAAGTTCTTCTATGCACGAAGCATGAACGATAAAACACGTAGACTATGGTACGTCGTTGGAGCGTCGCGTGTACAAAGCATGAACGATAAAACATGTAGACGATGGCATGGAGCGTCGCGTGTATGGAAGGTAAACAAAGAGTAAACGATAGTGCGCTTTAATAAAAGTGACACGTGGACGCTAACAATGGCCAGTAACGTAGAAACGGATGAAAGTAGACAAGAAAGACTTAGAAGGAGAAGAGAGCGAGATAGACAGAGGGAAACTGAGGAAGAAAGACAAGCAAGGTTAGTAAGCGCGAAACTTTAATAGTACTCTACATGAGTCCAATATGGTTTTTGTCCACTTCACGATATAGATTAGCTAGGCGCAGAGAATACTATCGAAATAGACGTGCTGCTATGAGTTCAGATTCACGCGAAGCTGCGCTTGAGGATGCAAGGGAGCGGTGTGGGGCTGCCAGCCAGTCAGAGAGAGAAGAGAGGCTAAGTAGAAGAAGAGAGCGTGATAGGATGAGAAGACAAAACGAAACTGATGAACAAAGACAAGCAAGGCGATGAATTTTGCAAAATAGCTGCCATAGAATGGTGACTTGTAGATAAAGGCATAGGATGAACTGAACATGTTACATTGCATGCAATTGTATGGAAGGCTGTATTCAGCTGATAAGTTCATGATATGTTTGCTACAAGTATTATATCTTTCCGTTTTCCATGTGCTCAATAAAATTAATTTGTGGCAGTTTTAGATAAGTCCCCACACCATTGCAGCCATTTTCAATTATGATGATTCAAATTAGAGTCCATAAAGGGAGTGTCCCACTGGCACAATGTTAAATTTAGCTTTCATTGAATTACTGGCTTTTCTGGTATAAAGTTATTATGGATCAAGTGTTAATAGAGTGTTTGTAAAATACAGTAATGCTACTTCATATAGGTTGGCTAGGCGCAGGCAAAGTAGACATGGAGATGTGCAAACGGAAGGTAGAGCTGAAGGGCTAAGAGAGAGGGTGGAGATTACTGAGCCATCACCATCGATTAGTATGCATTTCCATAATCTTTCGGTTTATAATCCTGAAATAATTCATGAAGTCCAGCAGTTCCATAGTAGCCTGGCTGCGTTGGAGAGTGTTCAGTGTAGCACATGCTTGGAACAATTTCCATCCATTAATACTAATGCAACAGGATTATGCCGTCGCTGCCATCTTGACACAGATGTACCAAAACTATTTTCTGCAGAAAACAATATGGATCCTGGTGCTGTACCATCTGAGCTCTATGTAAGTTCAATACATTTTAAAATGCATAAATCATTAATGTTACTTAGAATGTTTATGCATTCGTTATATTAATTACTTTCCATGTAGGGATTGAAGAAATGCTCATCTCGAGGGTACTTCCAATCATGTCTATATATCGCCTACCTCATGGTCAATACGGTTACAGTGGACACATTCTTAATCTTCCACAGGATGTCACTTCATTTGTTAATGAGTTACCTAGATGCCCAGCTACTCTTGATGTTGTCATTGTTCGAAGAGAGGGAACAGATGAAACTCATAGGGATTTTCAAGTTCGGAGAGCAGTTGTACTCAGGGCCTTACAGTGGCTAATTGCAAATAACATGTATTATAATGATGTCATGATAAACAATGACACATTAGGAATGCTACCGATAGACAGCCACTTGACCAACCTTGCATCAGTAACTTTACCTTCAAGTGAAGTTGAATTTTCAGCTGAACACAATGACAATCCTTATAGTGCTCACCTACAAAGCACATTTGTTCCTGCATCAGCACGAAGTTTTACTGAACAGGAGGCAATTCAGGAGTCTATCATAAATCCACAAGCTACCCGACATATTAACTGGCCTTCAACAGCAGGAAATCCAATAAATGAATTTACTACAGAAGGATACATTACTTGTGCCTTTCCTGCTCTCTTTGCAGGAGGCAAAGCAGACTTTTTGGGGCTGCGGCAACGAGTAGTGTCAATTGCAAGCTATTTCAAGCATTTGATGCTATACCATGACAAACGTTTTGCCAACCATCCTTGCTTCAGATACTTTGCTCTCAACACCCTAATGAGACATTGGGCATTGCAAACTGGGAGGATATATGTTCGCCAAAATCCTCATGATGGCCACCTTACAGTTGATGAACTAAGAGAGATGGTAGGGCATGGCAGCGATGGATTATCAAACCGGGTGCTGCACTTTGGGGCTACTCTTCGGGGAACACGACAATTTTGGCAGAAGCAAAAAACTCGACTTACAGCAATGGTAGACACTCTTGGACTACCAACGGTGTTCTTCATACTTAGCGCTGCTGACCTTCAATGGCCAGAACTGGTAGATCTACTTAATGTTAGAGAAACCGAAGATAGTGCAGCTAGATCAAGGGCTGTTGTTGAGAACCCTTGTATGGCCGATTGGTTTTTCTACCAACGTGTTTTGAAGTTTATGGATATGTTTTTTGTCGGTATCTTGAAGGTCAAGGATTACTGGCTACGATTTGAGTACCAGCATAGAGGTAGCCCACATATCCATGGTGTGGCATGGCTACAGGATGCCCCTGATGTGGAAAGTGTGCTGCAAGCTGATGACACTTCAATGCAAGCAGAGCTTATTAAGTACATTGACAGAACTGTTTGTACTACAAACCCTGCTGTTCTTCACGATGGTAGTAATATTTCTAATGCTCCACCACCACAGATTAATCCACACATATGTAACAAGCCCTATTCAACAGTTGAAGATCACCAACAGGACTTGAATGACCTTATAGCCACCTGCCAAAGGCACACACGGTGTTCAGCTGCTTACTGTTTGCACACTAAGAATGGTGTGCAAAAGTGTCACTTTGGTTACCCAAAGCCATTACAACCTGAAACAGTTATTTCGACTGATGAAGAAAACTGTGAACCTACTCTTATTACAGCCAGGAATGATGGATTGATCAACAGCTATAATCCAGTGCAACTATCTGCCTGGAGAGGTAATGTTGATATGCAGTACTGTGTGTCTAAGCATCGAGTCATTGAATACATTACCAAATATGCCACCAAGTGCGAACCTCGATCAGAAACAATGAAGGAGGTGTATACCAACATAGTGCGAAACCTCAAAGATAACAGCACAGCACTCCAAGTGGTTCAGAAGCTCCTTATCAACAGTGTTGGTGAGAGAGATTTCTCAGCCCAAGAGACCTGCCACCTGTTACTTCAGCTACCTCTTGTCAAGCCCACCAGAGACTATATCATCCTTAGTCTTGATGGATCTCGTCAAGTACAAGAAGAGCAAGCAGAAGACAGTACCAACAGAGCCACAGCTCCATCAATATTGGATCACTATATACAACGACCATTTAATGCTCCTTTTGATAATATGACACTTCTGCATTTTGCTCAGAATTATTCTATGCCAAAAGAACTTGGGACTGCATCTAAGCAGCATAAGTTGATGGTTGTTAGCGTCAGACCGTATTGTTCACACGATCCACGTGGTCCCAAATATGAACAGTACTGCCAACAGAAACTGATGCTCCATATTCCTTTCCGGCATACCAACCAGTTGAAGGGAACATGTGAGAAATTCTCAGATGCATACATGATTTTTCTACAGTCAGCTAATATTCCTCCATCACTTGAAGATGACATCAGGAGGTTAAGTGAGCATCAAGTGGCACAAGAAGATGAGGATACAGATGAGGTATGTAATATTGTTTATGTATGTGTGATGCATTTCATCATTTTTTCATACAGGAATGTCTTACTTATAACCAACACCGAGAAACCCAAGACTGGATGTTAATCTGTCAACGTACTGCTGACTATACCATTGCTGACTGTGACAGTGACCATAACTGGTCGGTCTTCACCACAGCATATACTAACCTAGATGAGTTGCCAACATTTATTACACGACACCGTCAGACAGTTCGGCATCATCAGTTTACAACAACAGCTGACCCATCTAAACTCCAAGGAAAGCAGTTGGCGACATACAACTTGATTAAGCATCATATGAAGAGTAATGATTCCACTCCGCTACATATGGTGTTATCAGGTACAGCTGGTACAGGGAAGTCTTATCTAATTCACTGCCTCAGACTACTCCTCCAAGACAAAGTCTGTGTTGTTGCACCAACAGGAGTGGCAGCATTTAATATTGATGGAAACACTTTACACTCACTTTTGTCCCTACCAACTAAAGGAGAGTTCAAGGACCTTGAAGGGGAGCATCTCAACAGGCTACAACAGTCTCTAGCAAGTATGCGATATATGATTATTGATGAAATCTCCATGGTTGGTAGAAAACTATTTGGACAAATAGACAGAAGGTTGCGTCAAGTTTTTCCCCAACATGCTTGTGAAGCTCTCGGAGGATGTTCTTGTCTCCTTTTTGGTGATTTCGCTCGATTACCCCCTGTGATAGACCTACCGCTGTACACAACATCAACCAGTTCATATCTCTCTGTTATTGGCTCTAACATTTATCTCACCTTTGACCGTGCTGTAATACTTGACCAGATCATGAGACAGTCAGGAGATGATTCTAGCCAGGCTTTGTTTAGGGATGTTCTCCTAAGGTTAAGGAACTGTGAAGTAACTGAAGATGATTGGAGAACCCTAATGACAAGGACACCTGTTCAAGTCTCTGATATGTCCAGCTTTAGTAATGCAGTTCATCTTTTCCCTACTGTGGAAGCTGTAGTAGAACACAACATCAACAAGCTGCATACCTGTGGCCAACCTGTTGCCACCATCAAAGCTGTCCACACAGGTCCAAATGCTTCAAAGGCCTCTCCTGATGACGCTGGTGGATTGCAGCCTGTACTATGTGTTGCTAAGGGTGCCCGTGTGATGTTATCTGCTAACCTTTGGGTTGACATGGGGCTTGTTAATGGCGCCATGGGCACCGTGCAAGCCATCTGTTATCATGAAGGTGGGGCACCTCCAGATCTTCCAGTGGCTGTAACTATGCTATTTGATAAATATTCTGGCCCCAGTCTTCATGATGGAACTGTACCCATTCCACCTCTTCGTCGTACATGGTCAACATCTGGCAGCCAGTGTTCTCGTCTACAACTGCCATTGAAATTAGCCTGGGCAGTTACAATCCACAAGGCTCAAGGCCTCACATTGAATAAACTTTGTGTAGATATTGGAAAGAAGGAATTTTGCGCTGGTCTCACATTTGTTGCCATGTCTCGAGTTAGGCGCCTCACAGGTCTTCTGTTGAACCCTCCATTCGCTTTTCAGCGCCTTAGAAATTTAGCAAGAAGCCGAAGAATTGAGGAAAGGAAGGGTGAAGAAGAGCATCTTAAAGCATTAGAATTAGTGACATTTCCATCTGTTACCTCATTATCTGCACATCCATCATCTGATCATGACGGTAATTCATTGTTTGTATTGTACCAAAACTTTAAACCATTTGTTTGTATGGATATAGATATCCAGTCCACAGTTCAACTATGGATTCATCACAAACTTCTCCGTGTGGAATGGATAATGCCACTCCCTCTCCGTATGGAATGGATAATGCCACTCCCTCTCCATCTGGAATGGATAATGCTACTCCGTCTCCATGTGGAATGGATAATGCTACTCCCTCTCCATGTGAAATGGATAATGCTACTCCCTCTCCATGTGGAATGGATGATGCCACTCCCTCTCCATGTGGAATGGATAATGCTACTCCCTCTCCATATGGAATGGATGAAGCCACTCCCTCTCCATGTGGAATGGATAATGCTCCACATGGAATGGATAATGCCACTCCCTTTCCATATGGAATGGATGAAGCCACTCCTCTGTATGGAATGGATAATACTACACCCTTACACTGCTCCATTGACAAAAATGGTTTGTTATGTCTTTGTTATAAGTATTGCTTACACTGTACCATTGTAATTTTAGTACAACACACTCTCTCTCTATTCGGCACTAATGAAGCTACTCCCTCTCCGTGTGGAATGGACGATACAACTCTCTCACACTACTGCACAGACAAAGACGGTTTGTTATGTGTTATGCAGTCAATTTCAAGTATGTAGGATGTCCAGGAATCAGTTGAGTACATTAAAGTAACTACAGTGGGTTTCATTGGTTACTTATATTGATTTTGGGGATTAATATATAGACCATATTTCAGAAAAATGATATTATAAAAGGGCATTCTATCCCATACTTAAGTCATTAAGTGTTAATATACATCAAAAGCAAACTTTTGGTGCCAGTAGAATCCTTACAAGTCAGTGGTAACATCAAAGCACAATTCCATTGTATTAACTAATATACAGTTTTTTATGCTCCTCTTGATATACATGTTTCATTATAGGGTATGAAGTGCTATCTACTCCCTCTCCTCCATACCAATATAATAGTGTAACAGAAGAAGCCACCCCCTCTCCCAGGTCGAAGTTTTTGGGGCCAGCTACTCTGTCACAATGGCTAAATGAAGACACTCCCTCTCCTCCATCACCATGGGAAGATGAGGCATAAACTTACCCTGACACTACTCCTTTAAATGGAATGCAGATGCATGTACAATGCTATGCAGTTGCTGCTATTCACATAATTGTTTGCATCAAAATAATCAAATACATTTACATTTTAGTAATTATTTTAAATCAATCATATTACAATAATAAGTTGTAACTTGTGCAAATACCGTCATTCAACTGCGTATGTTGCAGAACATAGTTTCTTTCTGCGTGTTTAAAGTGTAAGTAAATAGTGGTGACATCAAAAGCAAGTCTGACAACTCGCAGATCTCTTCATTACCAGGTATACCTTTACTGATGTCAGATATGTTCTGAATTACTTCACCAAACATTGTAACCTTGTGTTCTGTACCTCCCTCCTCTTGCAATACAACCTTTGCAATGCTTTGAGACTTGCTCTTAGACATCTTAATTTTGCTATTGCATTTTGTACACTCTCCCACTCCTGGATTCTTCGTTTCTGTTACTTTACCACTGCAACTTCTGCAGCTGTTATAACTCTCTATACTTGCTACTTCCACAATCTCCACATGTACAACAATCATCCCACCAGTTTCATCACAGCACAAGTCATCAACAACATACCCAATGTCCTGTACAGACTTAATCACAGCTTTCTCTCCAGCAGATAGGTACTTAGATCCGTTAAATGACCTGACAGTGACATTTTCCAACTTGTAACTGTTACCTACCTCTACTTTGTCTGTATGTGTCTCCCATAGAACACACCTGTACGCAGCAGTACCATCAGCCAATACAACCTCTTGCTTGGTTAGCTGCTTTCCTGTAGCCTTTACTAGCACTTGTTTCACACCCGAAATTGATTGCACCTTTCCGGAAACACAAACACATTGGTACTCTACAGCGTCTTGTAGCTCTTCTATAGTTCCTAAAGCAGCAGCTGAACGTGTTACTTCCATTGGGATCAGTTTCTCATCTATTCTAAATTCTTTGGAGATGGGAGGATCGAAGTTTTCTTGTTTACGTGGACTTCGAAATCATCATTGTCGCCGCTTCTTTTAAAAGAACAGTTTTGCAGGGCCACACCGCGTTTTGCCTTTTGTGCCTCCTCGACTTTGCAACGTAAGGTGGGCTCAAACGACACCAGCCGCATGGTTTTGACACCGTCGCTTATCTGTCCTTCGAAATACTTTACATCAGGTCGCTTCTTACTTGATTTGACGGGTGACACCTGACCAACGATGATACCATGTACGGTACCAGTTCCAGAGTAAGCTACCTCTGACACCTCCATCTGTGTCCACGCGGTCGCACGCTGTCAGTGTCCGTCAATTTTTACGCATGCGCTACATTATAATTATATACTTGTAATAGCTCAGGCTCGCCCCCACATGCTTTAGCATCTGTCTAGTATGTTAATATGTACAATAGCTATTTTCTGTAGCGTAAGTGGTCAATTATCGGACGGTATGAATTATCGGACAAGGCCTCTTGTATTGAAACATGTGTAACGTAAGCAATAGTATTACGAGAAACATAGTATACGGATTAAACTAACAATGAAAGAATGGGAATTAACACTTCTTATGCAGATCAAACCAATAACAAAGCATTTTAAAGACATCCTACGGCTGCTACTTTCACCAGTTTGGCTGATTTTCTAAAATACAGCCAAGTATAAATACCCGTATCATTATAACACAATGACAGAGAAAGATAACACCACCAAACTTACAGGGCTTACTTGGCATAATATCCCTTACATTCTGCAAAAATATCTAAAGGATCCATCTAGCCTATAAGGAACTATGCCACAAAGTTTCATGGCTGTCCGATAATTCATCCTAGAAAAAGTACAGCATCTGATAATTCATACGTGTATCCGATAATTCATTGCTGACACCCTGTGCACTTTTTACATGTCACGGAAAATCTAATTACGTCAGTACGTCGTCAGATAATCGACCACTTACGCTATAGGTCTTCATTTAATGGTATTTAATGTAACTATTATTTCTAAGTGTTTAATGTAGCTAAGTACTAGCTAACCTTTATCTATAAGTGCACTTTAATTATTTTTATTGTAGTAGCTAATGGACATTTCTATTGTATTTTGTATTGTGCTATTGTAATGCTATAGCTAACTATAAATACCCCTGCATTTGTGTTGTAGTCAGTTCTTGTCATAAGCTATTATTATCTGTGGTGCTCATGATATTACATTGGCGACGAGGTGAAACGTTATCATGGCTACACATGGTAATGTAGGAGAGTTTAATCCCGATCGAGAGGACTGGGTATCGTACACTGAGCGTTTAGTTCAGTATTTTGTGGTTAATAGTATTACAGAAGAGGCAGCTGATAAACAAAGGGCAATCCTTCTCAGTTCCTGTGGTGCAGCCACATATCAATTGATCAGAAATCTGGTAGCTCCTGGCAAGCCAACAGACAAAAGTTTTTCCGAGCTTGTGGTGTTAGTCAAGGATCATCACCAATCCTGCCCATCTACGATCATACAGAGATTTAACTTTCACATGCAAACACAAAAGCCGGGTGAGACAATCAGTGACTTTGTTGCCCAGATGCGTAAACTTTCAGAATACTGTGAGTTTGGAGATTCACTTGAGTCTATGCTCCTGGACAGGCTGGTTTGTGGATGCAAAGATCATCGTCTACAGTGTAAACTTTTAGCAGAATCAGAGTTGTCATTTGAGAAAGCTTTTAAAATTGCCAAGGCAATGGAAGCCGCAGAAAAAGAATCGAAAGACTTGCAGGACACACCAAGCACCACAGTAAATCGACTTGGTAGGGGGACATCTGGTAAACAAACCACCCGCAATCAGTTCAATCGTCCACCGACTCAACCACAGAGAGCACCTGTAATCCCTGGTTGCTACAGATGCGGTGCAAAGCACAAAGCTACAGACTGTAAATTTCGTGATGCTGAATGTCACTTCTGCAAAAAGAAAGGTCACATAGCTAAGGTGTGCCGTAGTAAAGCCAAAGCACAGCAAAATCAGACAAGAACTCACCAGCTCAATTCAGGAGAAAATTCAGGTGATGAGACTGTTGAATATTCATTGTTTCACACGCAGGGACAAAATTCTCCTGCACCGATTTTGGTCACATTAGAAGTCAATGGAGCAAACCTGACGATGGAGTTAGACACTGGAGCAACTCTGTCAATAATAAGTGAGGAGACTTACCGCACATTATTTCCTACAGAAAGAGCACCTTCCCTAAAGACCTCCAAAGCCAAGTTAAAGACTTATACGGTGGAACTTATTCAGACCCTGGGAGAGATAGAAGTAACTGTTCAGTACAAGGGCCAAGAGAGGAAGCTAAGCCTCCTTGTTGTCACTGGGAAAGGACCTAGTTTGCTAGGCCGTGATTGGCTCAAGTATCTCAAACTAGATTGGAGTCAACTGAATCACTTGCATACCACTGGGATCTCAGCTAGTTGCCAACAGATCCTAGACTGACACAAGGCAGTTTTTGAAGAAGGACTGGGAAGAGTAGAGGGCACCACAGCCAAGTTTCATGTCAATCCTGACATTCAACCCAAATTTTATAAGGCACAGCCTGTACCATATGCGCTACAGCCCAAAGTGGAAGCAGCATTAAAAAAATTGGAAGCTGATGGTGTGATCAAGCCAGTGCAATTTTCACAATGGGTTGCTCCAATAGTTCCTGTTCTAAAACCTGACGGATCAGTCCGAATTTGTGGTGACTACAAGGTTACCTTAAACCAAGCAGCCAAGACAGACACATACCCGCTTCCTAAGATTGAGGATCTCTTCACATCATTATGTGGAGGCAAGTTGTTTTCAAAGATGGACCTGGCCAGTGCCTATTTACAAATTCCTCTTGAGGAAGAGTCAAAGGAATACACTACAATCAACACCCATAAGGGATTAAATTATATTGTTACAATCGCCTTCCATTTGGGGTCGCGTCTGCTCCTTCCATTTTCCAGTGTACCATGGAAAATATCTTGCAAGGAATCAACCATGTGTCAGTTTACCTTGACGACATTCTGGTGACAGGAGCTACTGAGCAAGAACACCTTGATAATTTAGACAAAGTGTTGAGTAGGCTGGAAGCTGCAGGTATGCGCTTAAAACATGCTAAATGTGCTTTTTTGTTGCCTGCAGTGGAATACTTGGGTCACAAGATTTCAGCTCAGGGTCTGCAACCGACTGATGATAAGATCAGAATCATAAGAAATGCACCAGCCCCCACAGATGTGTCACAGCTGAAGTCCTTTTTGGGATTAGTTAATTACTACTGTAAGTTTTTACCAAACTTATCTAATACTCTGGCCCCCTATACAGACTGCTTCAAAAGAATGGGAAATGGATGTGAGGAACAGAACAAAAGAAAGCATTCCAATCAGCCAAAGAATCCTTGACATCAGACTGTGTCCTTATCCATTTTGATCCAAGGAAGAAGCTAATCTTAGCGTGTGATGTGTCACCATATGGTATTGGTGCAGTCCTGTCCCACCGCATGGATGACGGTACTGACAAGCCTATTGCCTTCTCCTCCCGCACACTAGCTGTTGCTGAGAAGAAGTATTCTCAAATTGAAAAAGAAGGTCTTACCATCGTCTTTGGAGTAAAGAGATTCCACCAATATTTATTTGGTAGAAAATTTACTATCATGTCTGACCACAAGCCACTACAGCACTTATTCAGCGAGTGCCGAACAACTCCAGCTTTGACATCAACCCGTCTTCAAAGGTGGTCATTGACACTGGGAGCGTACAATTGTACAATTCAATACAAACCTGGACAGGAATACAGCAATGCAGATATGCTAAGCCGACTGCCACTCCCAGACAAGCCAGCTGAAGTCCCAATACCTGGTGAGACAATATTGGTACTTGACATGTTAAATTCCCTTCCAGTCACTGCGGAACACATCAAACAATGGACAAACAATGACCCAGTACTATCAAAAGTCAGAACAATGCTTCAGCAGGGCTGGCAGAATTCGAGCGAAGCAGATCTAATTCCTTATCAGAGACGTAAGAATGAACTCAGTGTTCATGATGGCTGTGTGATGTGGGGATGCGGAGTCATTGTACCACCTCCTGGTCATGACAAGATCATCCAAGAACTTCATGAGGGGCATCCCGGAATTATGAGGATGAAAGCACTAGCTAGAAGCTTTGTGTGGTGGCCTCAGTTGGACAGGGATATTGAAAATCTAGTTGGGAACTGTGACGACTGCCAGAATACTAGACATCTACCATCAGTAGCTCTTCTGCAACCATGGGAATGGCCACAGAAACCATGGGTGAGAGTTCATGCAGACTATGCAGGGCCTTTAATGAATAAATACTTTCTGATCGTGGTGGATTCCCACTCTAAGTGGATAGAAGTCCGGCCAGTCAATAATGCTACGTCCTCTGTGACCATTGATCAACTACGTTCAATTTATGCAACTCATGGACTGCCAGAGATGTCGGTGACAGGTAATGGTTCTGTATTCACCAGTGACGAGTTTCAAAAATTTGTTAAACAGAATGGTATCCGTCATGTAAAGTCTGCGCCCTACCACCCAGCTTCAAATGGTTTAGTAGAGAGGGCTGTACAAACCTTCAAGGAATTTATGAAGAAGATGAAGGGAGGTTCCATTGAGGCTAACGTGTCTCGTTTCCTGTTACAGTACCGCATTACTCCACATTCAACCACAGGGATTTCACCTGCTGAAATGTTGATGAGTCGTCGTCCCCGCTCTCGCTTAGATTTAATAGTTCCAGACTTGAGTAGTAAGGTCGTGAAGAAACAGCAGATCCAGAAAGGTAATCATGATCAGAGAGCAAAACCTTGAACTCTACAAGTAGGTGACTCAGTCAATGTACGCAATTTTCCTGCAGGTGATAGCTGGTTGCCAGGTACAATTGTCGAAGTAAGTGGACCTGTATCCTTTCGTGTTAAACTGGAAGATGGACGTATCATCAGACGACACATTGACCACATAATATCCCGCCCTAGTGGTAGTTCACAGACATTACAACAAAACGACTGGCTGGATCCTCCCCAGATTTCAGAGTCAAATGTGACTGGACAAACCACACCAGCCACAGAGACATCACAATCCTTTTTACCTCGCAGATCAAGCAGAATTTCAGTACCACCACAACGTTATGGTCAAGATGGTAATGCTTCAAAATAAGGGGGAGGAAGTGTAGTGACCTTGACCTTAATATGTTAATATGTACAGTAGCTATTTTCTGTATAGGTCTTCATTTAGTGGTATTTAATGTAACTATTATTTCTAAGTGTTAATGTAGCTAAGTACTAGCTAACCTTTATCTATAAGTGCACTTTAATTATTTTATTGTAGTAGCTAATGGACATTTCTATTGTATTCTGTTGTATGCTTGTAATGCTATAGCTAACTATAAATACCCCTGCATTTGTGTTGTAGTCAGTTCTTGTCATAAGCTATTATTATCTGTGGTGCTCACGATATTACAGTGACCCTGAAGATGCTCAGTGTAACATAGAGACCGCATCAAAATATTGGGAGCTAGAGTCAACCGACACACATCAAATAATAGATGTGCAGGGGAGGTTAAGACAGAATCTGTCCTTTTGGAAGGACATCTTGTATGCTCCTCCTTCCATATTGGATTGTATTGAATGTGGGTATCGCCTGCCTTTAAAGTTCCTCCCACCCCCAAATGCGCAAAACAATCATACATCAACTAAAGAGCACTGTGAGTTTGTCAATGAGGCTGTGAGCAATTTAGTTGTAAACAGGTGTGCAAGAAAAGTAAAAGAAAAGCCATATTTGTGTAGCCCCTTGTTGGTTGTCAAGAATTCCACTGGTAAGCTGAGGCTAGTTCTAAATTTAAAATACCTTAACCAGTTTTTAAAAAAAGACAGTTTTAAGTATGAAGATTTACGTATTGCAGCACTAATGTTTGAGTAGCATGAGTTGCTCTTCAAATTCGATTTAAAATCAGGTTATCACCATGTTGACATCTACCCAGACCATCAAAAATATCTAGGTTTCCAGTGGGACACTAAGGATAGTGTTTGCTTTTATGTCGTTGGTTCACAGACAATCAAAATGGTGCAGTATGGTAGTAAAAAGCTGAACCTACAGGCGGAAGCCCTGGCAATCTTCTCAACATGTGAACCAGAATGGATACCTAGGGACCAAAATGACCAAGCCCGACTATATTAGTAGGCTAGTCGATTATGATGATTGGATGCTGAATCCTGAAATATTTTGCATGCTTGATGCCATGTGGGGCCTCATACTGTTGATAGATTTGCCAATATGTTTAACAACCAGCTGGCATGTTTCAATTCACGTTTCTGGGACCCTGGCACAGAAGCAGTGGATGCATTTACCTGTAATTGGGCTGGTGAAAATAACTGGTGGTGCCCGCCATTGTATTTGGTCCCTAGGGTTTTGCGACATGCTCGGATAACTAAGGCGCATGGTACACTGATAGTTCTTCAATGGTTTTCATCACCTTTCTGGCCGCTGTTATTTCCTAACTGAACCAGCTGATTTTGTGAAACAGGCAATCGAGCTGCCTAGAAGTGAGGCTACTTTTTTGCCGGGTAGGTCTGGATGTAATTTGTTTAGAGGTGTACCCAATACATTAATACTGGCCTTAAAAATACAGTTCAAGTAAAAAGACTAAATAAATCAATTAAATAAATAAATAAATAAATTTAAAACAAATTTTTTTTAAATCAATTAAAAATGAATTGGCAGCGGTTACTCAGTTTATGCAACAGTGCTGATATGACCTACACCTAGGTGCTAACTGCTGTATGGTCACAGGCTCACAGCCTAGAAGGCTGGTAAGTATGACCTCGACTTGTGAATTTTAGTGTATGGTCACAGCCTAGAGGGCTGGTATGTATGACCTAGTCTTGTGAACTTTAGTGTATGGTCACAGCCTAGAGGGCTGGTATGTATGACCTCGTCTTGCAGACTTTTGTGTAAGGTCACAGCCTAGAGGGCGAGCTGGTAGTATGACCTAGACTTGTGGACTACATTGGTATAGCCAGCATACTTACATTTACATAGTGTAACTTATGGCTCCTCTTTAGATGTTACTTCTCAAGGAACATGGGAATTGATTAAGGAGATTAAGGACCCAGAGTTGATGAAGCTAGCTGAGGAATTGCCTATCACAATTCTGCACAGTCGGGCTGATAGTACCACAAAGAAGTATCTTTATGCATTTAGAAGATGGAAATCATGGTGCTCCAAATATTCCCTCAGTCATCTTCCTGCCCAAACCTATCACATTGCACTTTACCTGCAGCACCTTGCTGATACAACAAGTTCCAAGGCAGCAGTAGAGGAAGCCTGTAATGTCCTGGCATGGATCCACTCATGTGCAGGTCTTAAGTCCCCAGTATCAGAGCCATTCGTGAAGACCACCTTGGATGGCTGTTGGCTAAACCAGTTACGAAGGAGAAGCCTATCATAGTAGAGATGTTAGAAGCATTGGTGCAAAATACACAAGAATCTGATTCGTTATCTGACCTCAGATTGGCTACTGCATGTTTGCTGAGTTTTGCAGGCTTCTTTAGGTTTAATGAGCTTGTTAACCTCAGACCTCTGGATATCAAAATTGATGACAACATGATGAGGATTCACATTGTTCGCAGTAAGACAGACCAACTGAGACAGGGCGATGAGGTAATAGTTGCAAGGACAAACTCAGCCACTTGCCCTGTGGCAATGTTGGAGAGATACTTGGCACGCACGAAGATGGCTTGGGATGATCAACGCTTCTTGTTTAGGCTGATTCAAAGATCAGTAAAAGGTGAAGCTTTAGGGAGTCAGGGTGTATCAGTTATACCTGTCTGAGGGATCTCTTTAAGAAGAAGTTGAAAGACCTGGGCTATCAACCAAATGAATTTGGCCTTCATAGCCTACGGGCAGGTGGGGCATTCGCTGCGGCCAATGCTGGAGTACCGGACCGCCTTTTCAAGCGGCATGGGCGGTGGAAGTCAGAAAATGCCAAGGATGGCTATGTGGAAGACTCGTTGCAGAAACGATTGGAAGTTTCGAAAAACCTTGGCCTGTATCTGTGGGATAAGTTCAGCCTAGTACAGCCTTCTTTGTCTGCCCTAGTATAGTATGTTCATTAAATTAGCCAGCCCACAGTGGTGGCGCAACCCAGTAATTGTTAGATGCAAGTATTGTGTATAAGGTTGTGGGCTGGGTATTAGTTTGTAAGGTATGATATGGGAGGTGTATTTTCTGTTGTTTATATGGAATATATTAGATGGAAAATAAGCTCCCATAAGAATACATTGTGTGTGTCACGTGACACGTTTCTATAAATAGTGTGTTAAATGGGTTTTGAGTCACTCTACGCCACGTGTTGTACAGGTTGGCTAATTCCCACCCTGAGTTTCCTTAGCTTGTGTCCAGATAGAGGAGTGGATGATGAGCAGGAAAGGAAGAAGACTGGACTGGAAACAATTTTTTTTTCACAAACGCATACACGATGAGGTGGAGCACTTTTGGGTTTTTGTTCCTGCAGGCTATTTTAAAAAAAGTAGAAATAATAGAGAACAAGCCTCAGGTTTTTCCCTGAGCTGTCTTGGGCTGGACAGTTCTAAATTTTATTTTCAGTTTGGCTAGCCCACACCCCATCTTACATGTCTCATGTTGTACCATAGCTAAGTAGCTATTGCTGTCAGCTTTGTCTAGTATAGTATGTTCATTAAATTAGCCAGCCCACGGTGATGGCGCAACCCAGTAATTGTTAGATGCGAGTATTGTGTATAAGGTTGTGGGCTGGGTATTAGTTTGTAAGGTATGATATGGGAGGACCCTATTTCTCCGCAGGGCGCTTATCGATTGGAGATTATAAGCGCCTCACTACGAGGCGCTTATAATCTCCAATCGATAAGCGCCCTGCGGAGAAATAGGGTCTGGTTCACAAGACTAGTTGCCGAAAAAGGAAAAGGGAGAAGACAAAGGATACCAGCAGGTCTATCGGTAGGTAAGCCATATTATTTGGAGTAATTATGTTTGTACAGAAGGTCGTACAGAATTTGCATGAAAGCTCACGGAGTAAATTTGAACCAGAAATGTAAGTGAAAAGTTGGTTTAGTATTTTTCTGGTGATTTAAATTGTAAACTAGTATTAACTATACATTAGCAGATTAATATATATCTAGCTCAGTGTATTGTTGATTACAGGTTTGGCAGTCCTCATAATCAGGAGGTAGCAGCTGAGATCCTTCTTCAAGTGATGGGTCATCACAAAGAATCTTTTAGTAAAGAAGCTGTAAAACGTTAGTAATCCTGACTAGTAACTTTATTATACGTGCAGAACCAGGACAATTCAGTGGATGACACAATACTCATCACAGCAAAGTTAAAGTGGTCATTGTGTTGTTACTTTGGCCATTGATAAAGCACAGAATTTTAGAATTCCAACTTTTATTGCTGATCCATTTGTATGAAGTCAGCTTTTGCATGAAGTTATGTTATTGGTATAGGTTAAGATCTAGGGTTCTGACATCATTTCACGTGTTAAAGGGTTAAACATATGCATACAAGTAATTGCTATTGTATTTTGTTTATGTTAGGTGCAGTCCATTGCTACTATGAATCCAGAAGACGGATATATAACGATTCAAAACCAGGTTAAGTTAAAAGAAACATGATGTTAACAAGACGCAGAAGTTTTCAGAAGAAGGTACATAAGTTGATGTTTCCAATCTAAAAGTAAAAGCTGCCTTTTAATGTACTGTTTGTATAGGTGATAGATTTGTATAATAGACCTTTAATGGGGGCATATGTAATTTGTGAGTGTTAATCTATCAAGTATTACCTTACTCAGTAATGTTTATGTTAATTTTCATCCTTTCTTAGTTGTATGAGCGAAGAGCAAAGATATTAAAAACAGATACATTAGTCCATTTTCAATAAGACACTTAAGAATTTTAATTAGCATATGGCTTCTGTGGGGTGCCTTTGGTTTACCGCCAAAGCATGTTTTCCATAGGATTCAATGTATTTTGACATCATTTTTAAACACGTGGTACTTCAATGTACATTAATGTATCTGAGCATGCCACTATACATTAATGTATCTGAGCATGCCACGGGTAATCAGAAAGGTCTATAATCACTCTTTATGATGATTCTTGTTGGTAACTGATATGACCACAAATGACAAAGTTATGAAGTGTTAAAAGTGATGGTTAATTTAATACATCATTTGTGCAGGAGTTGTAGGTAATCTTTTAAATTAAGACAGTTGAAGCTAAATTTTGATTTTAGCCATCAAAGCAACATCTACTGTTGCATACATATCATCTCTGCCACTGAGAGTGGATGTTAAGAGGTATGAACAGGACTGTAAGATTTTCACATGCCTTGAACTGCTGCTGGAAAGAGAGTTATTGCCTTCACACCTTTTGTAGATCAGTGGCAAAGATATATAGCTATATATAATATTATATGGTTACTTTTTAGATGAAGCAAACATTCCTAACGTCAAAGAGTAAAATTACAATCTGGAAAGTGACGACTGCAAGCTCTTGGATCTTTTGGTAGGTCAATTTCTTTAATTTTCAGAGTGTCCAGCCACTGTCACTTACATGGTAGCTCTTTGGGAAACCTATGCATGTGTACTGTAGGATCTACAGCCTTTGTGTGCTTGAAGATTACCAGTAGCTACTGTAGCTACTAGGCATTTTGGATGCTAGCTATAGACAGAAAAGAGTGCAAGACTGCAAGTAGCTAAGTTAACTGTGGCAACTCCATATACATCTACACTGATTTTACAGCTTATCCTTACTTGCTATATATAGCTACACACAGATTTATGAGTTTGAAACTTACACTAGCCATAGCAATAGATAGTCAGTATATCCATGTATACAACTCCCGCAAAAATGATGTAATAAATTAACCATCACTTTTAACGCTTCACAACTTTGTCATTTGTGGTCATATCAGTTACCAACAAGAATCATCATAAAGAGTGATTGTAGACCTTTCTGATTACCTGTGGTATGCTCAGATACATTAACGTATATTGAAGTACTAGGTGTTTAAAAATGATGTCAAAATACATTGAATCCTATGGAAAACACACTTTGGCGGTAAACCAAAGGTACCCCACGAAAGCCATACAAGAAGCCATTTTGTGCTTTACATATTTTTGAGTTACTGCAAATGGGCCTTATGTGGACATCACAACGTAAGTTTCATACATGCTGTAATTTCATACAGTGTGAGACTGTACAAAATTTTCATGTGTGCAAAATGCACTATACTGATCAGTATCGATAATCTGGATCACTCTGCACAACTTGATCAATGTGGTGGAAGCTTTTATAGTTTAAATGTACATTGAAATGGCAATATGATTGAAAAAGGTCGTTTGGCCGACTGTTATTTCAAGCTCTGTTTGTCATTATGTCATGAATTTATGTTACCGGTTTCTACAGGGATATGTGGGAGACTCTCCTGTCTATAGCTATATATTATTAAAACTTTATTCTTGTGTTATAAGCGAAATACAGGCATGTACACTAGAGCCCTCTGTGGTTAATAGTCTAGTAATCCTCTTTGTTTTTGATAAAGTATTGCAAAAGTGCCATCGTCATGTGTTAATAGACATTAAATATATTATGTTCGTACATATTTTCGTACCAATTATTTTTAGGTAAGCTTGATTTTCCTGTGTAAAAGTAACATAGCTGTAGTGCAATCAATTATCAATGGAATAAATATGGTGCATATTTAAGGTTATCAGTTTGTCATTACATATAGCTTTTTTACTTTTATAGAATTGCGGAAAATTAAAGCTGTTCTTGATAAGCGACTTTCAACAAGAAACTTACAATCAGGATGTTTTCCCCCAAGGAAAGAGTAGAAAGCACACCTTCCAAACTTCCACCTCCTTGTAACCCAGTTGAATGGGCTGTTGAAAGGTATCTGTTTATTGTGTAAACTGCAAGATAATAGTACATATATATACATAGAAGTTCACCATCGTCATCACGGGATCAATGGTACGTATCTGATGTGCTTATATTGTTTTGATTGTTGTAAATAACTTGAGAGCCTCAATCACTACAGCTTATTGCACATTTGTTACCCACCAACAAAGGCGAATCTTTTCATGAGGTTTTGTTTGTGTAGGACATGTTTAAAATTTCGGCTAAAAAGGCCATTATATGGCCCTAACACACAAATCATAGAGTGAAATGCTTTGAAAATCTCCTTGGTTCAATGTATTAACCCAATACAGCCATACAAAATGTTATGTCCTACTCTCAGTAAGGCTGTTCAAGGATTCCGTCAAAATTATTGCCATTCTGAAGCTGTGCAATAAACTCCTTCCTGGATACATCATGAAGCCAACTAAAACTTTTACACAACACAGTACAAAAACTGAAGTGAAGAATAAATATAACTGATAAACACTTTAGAAACAAGTTGATGTATTGCCATCTCAAAGCCAGGCGTCCATGTGCAAGTTAAAACTACTGTGTTAATCTCAATGTATTATAATACTGGTATTCAATGATGTTACGTGAATAAAGACTCATCACTAAGGAATACATAGCAATGCATGCAAAGCTAATTCCTCCATTTAAACCGGCATTATACTCCAGTACTTTAGTAGTATAATTGCTTTGAGCTGAAAGTCTTGCTGTAACACTATAGGCCAGTCTTGTTTTATAAGCTTCGCACCCTGTAGAACACGCCCACTTGTAAAACTAAAGTGCTCTGTCTTGTTAGTAATGAGGCTAAGACAGCATTACCTTGCTCTTCTTTGGCAGTAACTCACAACGTGCTTCGTTACTAAGGCCTCAACCATCAATAGTATTGATAGCAGGTGTCATATGTGACCGGATTTGGGAAAAGGGGTCTTCTCATTAGAGGAGGGCCGACACGTTCACGTGCGCCATAGGATTTATATGTGACCACCTTTTCTGAGGGTTGTGAGGTTAAATTATACATTAATCGAAAGTATGTTGACAGTTTAAATAAACAACGTAATCAACCCCACTCAACCCCACGGGTTTCTTTGTGAAATTTACACGATAAGTTTCCTGAATCACGTGAGACACATTATGCGCGTTAATGGACCGCAAAAGTGACCACGGCACCTCGCACGACACGCTGTCTCATCATCCTCAAGCGGCTTTAACAAACGCCCTAGGAGTTCTTCTACGCTTGTAACTCCAACTCAGCGTCCGAAGAGAGTTCCCTTGAGAGAGGCAGTACTGAATTCAATCGTTTCGATTTCATTGCCAGTTCTTGCACCAAGACGGCTGTCATATCAGTGCACAATTGCAAATGAAGGTATAACCTCGTCCCGAGCAAAATGGATAGATGCAGAAGTAGAGGCTTTGATCGAGTTTATACTGTTCCATTCTTCTGGAGATACCTGGCCTTCTCACAAGCAAATGATGTTTTGGACAAACGCTGGAGAGTTTGTTAAGATAAGATCAGGGAGTGACACATACAGAAGTGGTATGCCAGTGGTTAGTCAAATATATGTTTGTCTTGTGTATCTCTTTGCAGGTAGTGCTTGCCGATACAAAGTTGTTGGGTGCCTCAAAAAGCAGTTCAAAACACCTAGAGATGCAGAAAATGCTTATCCTGGCGAACGAAGAAGTGATAGTAGAAGAAGTGATAGTAGAGGAAGTGATAGTAGAAGAAGTGATAGTATTACCATGATGGAGCCTTCTGCAATAGAATACCACTTCAACCAGCTGTCAATAACCATTCAGTTGGATCTCTTGTCAAGATTGTTTTCATCATATGCTTCTAGAGAATTGAAATTGTCTGTACCAGACGATTTTGTTGTTCTAGCAGCGAGGGCCATGGTGCAACTGAAGACTCAGTCGCAGCAAAGTTGTGAGAGACAATGTAGTGATGCCTCAAAGTATGACACTATGAAGGTTTGCATATGCATGATTTGTGAGATAAAATTGTTGTACAATATCCTTTTTTACCAAAGGCGTTAGTGAACATTCCAGCCAATTCTGAAAGGTCATTGCAACGGGATATTTCTGCAAGTTGCATAACCATAACCTCTGAAATACAAGTGAGAATATAAATGCACAAGTAACAGCTGCAAGAACGAACGAGTTTTATGTTATCTTTTTGCATGTGATTTTAGGTTGCTGTTCTAGACGATGCTGTAAAACACCATCCTGACTCCTGGTGGTGGCTCAAGGCGGATGGCTGTGATGTAAACAAGGGGCTGAAGGAATCCGTTAAACGCCTGTGGAGTGGAGATGTTAACCTTAATGACGGTGGTTTGCAGAAGCAGTATGATGCATACATCAAGCGAATTGACCAAGCTAAGAATTTAGGTCTTCAAGATAGAGAGAGTCTAATTGGTGATCAGCTTACATCTTTGTTGGATGACTTGACGGAAGATCTCAAGTTCATTCACTCAGGTTTTCTTGTTTTTAGTGAAATTGTATTATTAGCAGATTTTCAATAGAATTAAGCAAGGCCAACATTGCATATTCAGAGAAGCTACAGTTAGATAGGCAAAAGGAAAAAGAACTAATAGTTCTAAGTTGGAAAGTTAAAGAGCTGAGTGATCTTAATGAGACTGGAAGATGTCTGCATTCTGAAGTAACCCAGCTAAGCAATAATATACAGCAAGAGAATTGTAGATGGAGAGAGGATAATATTCCAAGGCATCTGAGCAAAATACGGAAGAAAACAGTTGCCTTTATTACAGGTGTTACTCGCCATCAGCGTATACCAGCATCCCATGTCTTAGTGCTAATGATTAGCAGTGAAGAAAGAAACAAAAAACCATATGCTCTCCCTGTTCAGTGCATACCTTACAAAGGGTTGTCTGATTCTATAGTGCGCAAGTTGGCTAGCAAAATAATACATGAAATGGTTAAAAGGAAAATGAAAGTTGCAGGTGAGAATGTTTCTATGCACCATCTATGTTGTGGACTTGTACTTTGCATTGTATAGGATTTACAACAGATGGCGAGTGGAACTCTCTTCGAACTATGGGAAATACAAGACCACTATCTATTTTTCAAATACGAAGCAATGCACGAACAAAGTATACACATATGAAACTGCAGAAACTTGCTGGAATGCTAACACCCATACGTAAGTGCAGTAATACAGTATACAAAATTAAATACATAAATTTGTACATATTGTGTTGTAAAAGTTAAATAATCAATTCTCCAGTTTATAATTTAATCAGTTTATATTAATTTTGTGCTAGTGTCTCAGGAATCATTTAATATATTTGAACAGGTGATGCAAATGGAAATATCAAGGCCCAAGTAGTAAATCCTGCTGTGAGAGGTGATCTGCTTACTGAGATTTTCTCTTGGAATCAGGAAGGTGCTACAATCAGTGATGTAGCTGCACGTCTAAGAATACGCACTGTCCCATCTGGATATACAATTCATAACTGGATAGATGGTAAGTATATGAATTCATGGCATTTGTTACTTCAACTAACATCACAGGAAAAGATGAGACGATGGTAGAAAAGCTCCGTTCTATAATGGCACAGCTGGAATACAAGTATCAGATTGATACGTGGAATGATAAAGGTGTGCTTTTTAAAGACCGACTATATGTTCCAGAGATTCACCTTGAAACGAAAGTGGAGTTCTGTGAGCATGAAGATGAAGGCCACGTCTTTAAGGTATAAAAGCAGTGATTGCCATTTCATGCTTAACTGTAGAATTGCAGCGCATTGGTCAAAGATTGAGAAAAGGCGGACCAATGGAGATACAGCTAGAGAGATTTGAAGAAGCATTACACAACACCACATCTGGGTTAACTTATGCTGCTCTCTCTGGTATTGTGCAATAAAGAATCCCACTGTGTTTGCTAATACATCTGTAGGTGTTCGAAAGCAATCAGTAGAAGATGTCGATAGGCTGTTTAGTAGGTCACTGGTAGAGTGGATGGATAAAAAAGGGTATGATTTTGAAGCAAGGCACCTCTCAATTATTCGAAACTGGAGACGTGCTTCAGATGAAAGAGGGCTTTGCAGTGACCTGCGCAGCCAGTTCAACAAGAATATGTTGAACTATATATTAGATGAACTAATGCCGTGGCATTATGAGATTAGTGATCTTAGCCTTCTTGAAGTGAATAGGTACTATAAATTAAAACTTAGTTTACTCACACATATTTTTGTTGTGTATAGAAATGTTGACAGGATCAGAGGTTTCAGTAGAGAAACACTAATAGCATTAGCAGCCAATATAGAAACCAGGGAATGGAGACAAGAATACAACAAGAATAACGGAATAGCACCAGAGCACCCACGAGCTAGCACCACAGATGATGTCGAGCGTTTCTTCAGTGTGCTTCGTGATACAGTTGGTAAAGATTTCACCCTAAAAGAAGTATATGGTGGCAATGATTAATGTTTTATTAAGATATTGTATTCTGATGTAGGTGTTCTATGGCTGGAGGAAGGTGACGCATGAGTTTCTAAAGAGATTAGACCCGGATTTACCCTTCTACTACCACACATCAGCTCACAATCGTTTTTATGAGGGATCGATGCCTAGTTTTGATGAAAAATCTACAAAAAAGACAAAGAAAAAACGGATCCCAAGATATGAGCTCCTTGGAGCTAATGAAAGAGTTACTATTGCTGTTCGTGGTAACAATTCAATACGCACTAAATTTCACAACATACCAGTGGAACTTCCCCCACCACCTGGAACAAACAATGCGTTCTTACATGAGCATGCATATGCTCATACTTTACAAAAATAATTTAAAGTAAGTGTTACAGAAAGCTGTTTGCTCGGCTATGCAAGACAGTCTGTGACCACTCTCCATCTCTTGTGATCATAATTCCAGCATACCATCCTGGTTTCTTGAAATGCACCATGTATTTGATCCAATCAAACTGAACATTCAGTATCTTGTTTTCCTCAATAGCCGTGTGCACATCATCTAGTGCCTCTTTTACTATATAACCTATTCTTTTCCATGTATCATTTACACTGCACATGATAGCTATTGCCCTAGCATCCACAGGGTTGCTTGGTTCCCTCTCAAGCTTTACCGGCATATCTACTCCTTCCTTCCTTTTCTTGTTGGCTAATGCAAGCACTTCTTGATATTGCAGTTCTTTCAGATTTCCAATGCATTTAAAAACAACAGAATGAGTGATAACTGGTATAGAGATTCCTGCAGCAGCATCATTATCTGATTCCAAGTTGGTACTGGACTCATCGGATTCACCACTACCCACAGATGAAGCATCGGTGGAATTATCACTAGAATCTTCGTGCATCCACAACCAATCCCACATGACAAATACACAGTCATCCTCGTAAAGTTGATATCCCTCAACATCTATGGACCTGCTGAACTCATCTGCCTATAAACATACACATATACATAAACTATGAAATAAAAGTGATTTAGCTATATAATATAGCTATCTTACGTAGTCACAAGGCTGCAAAAGTATTACACAATCTGGTTTACGTGGGGGTAACTGTTGGCACACATAACTTACATTGATAATAAAAGCATTTTCGTAGCTGAAGGGTATTTTTGCCATCGCAGGTAAATGATGATCCAACAAATCACATTTCCTGGCAAAGCCGTCAAACATGTAGACATTGCCATTACCATCGTCTTGCTGCAATTTAACTTCTTGTAAAGTAGCTTTGTACACAGGAAAACTCGGAACAACATATAAAAATGTCTGGCCTTTTGCCAAAACCGTGATTTCAGTATCTTGACACGCACACGAGTCACCCGCGCGCTCGTCCATTTTCAAGCACTTTGGAATTTAGAATATGTAATTAAAGCAAATAAAATTAGTGGCGCTTAAAGCGTGTCGGCCCTCCTCTGCTTCTCATATAGTGATTGCCTATTAGAGTGTATATAATGAGCATAATTTTAAATGCACCATGCAACAAGATCTGCATTTGTATGGTCACCATGGTCAGTGTTATTGTTATTTTATGTACTTGCAGTGACTCAGAGAATAGATCTGGTTGATATTGAAAACAATGAGAGGTAAATACAATAATATGGATATACAGTGTATGCATGCCTAATGTCAGTAATAGCTGGCTACCTCATGTCATATCTCTATTGTGTGTATGTGATAGTAGTATCTTGGGATTTTGAAATATTGCTGTAATTGTCTTTGATTATGCATAACTATAGCGCTGATGTATTTCATACACAAAGTGATGCTAGAGTTACAGATCAGAGCTCGAGGTTTGTGCTATTTGTTTATAACTTGCGTATTATCTGAATATTTTAGAGCTTCACGTGTAGAAGGCTTTGTGAGACCTTTAAGGTATTAACTAAACATAGTTAATCATATAGTCTACATAACTATGCATGTGTACACTTTGTTGTTTTGTTGTACAGAGAACTGTATCAGACAGATTTTACAACACCTCGTAGGTACGTTTTATAATCATTTTATATCTCCTCATAATACATATGTATATACAGGGAAGTGCAGAGCAGAAGGTCTTCAATGATAAGCAACAAGTTAGTTTTTACATGTGGTAATAATTTTTATCTATTTGCTTGAAACTCTAGCAATTTCAGAAATCTTGGAGCTACCCAACAAAGGTTAGGTTTTGTAAATACGTGCTAACTGATACTGCATGAGCACATGCCGTACAAGTGCTATGTCATGTGTTGCCATGCTTTTATGGGAAATAAAACTGCTTTTAGATTTTACAGATATAATAATTTTGTCATTTCAGTTAATGTACTACACTAATTTTAGGTCCGCTGTCCTATTAAAACTTGCACATGCATGTAACATTAGCATACCATATACTATATTTTCTTGAGTGAGTACAGATATAGCAGTAACAGAAATTTTGGTTATGTTTCACTTGCTTTCAAGTTGGTAAATTATTGTATTTACTTGGTGAAATGCCTCACCTAAATAGTAGCTGCCCTAGATTAGTAGTCACACTTCATCTTGAAAATGTAGTAATAAATGCTGCGGCTTTTATTTAAATTTGTTTTCCCTTACAAGGTATACAAGCCAGCTCTCTTTAGTAGCCTCGGTGTCATCCAAAATTATACAGTAGCACTCATGTTACAGTGAGTTGTGAGTGGAAAAGGATCGACCAAAGGATTTTAAACTAGAGGGAATTCTACAAATGCCGCCCTCAAGTTAACGCTGTCCTTGAATAATAGCCGCATCTAATTTTCAAACTAGGCTAATGTATGCCATGGAATTTAAACGAGTAAATATAGGTAATACTAATGTCTTTCCATATTTTGGTTTACAATATATATGTGTTGTAAAGATTTCTTATTAGATGTTGTACGTACCCCACTGGCACATTCTGTACTGACTATCTTCCTTAATAGTGACACCATAAACCCAATGAACTCCACTACAAGGAGGCCATCATTTCAACAGTCAACTATGAGGTAACTATTACATCACAAGAATACATACTTTTACCCTTTTTGTATTCAGTAGTCAGAACACGCTGACATATGCAAGGAGCCCAAGCTTCCAACCCTCGACTATGAGGTAGCTATTACATAACAAATATGTATACTTTGATCTTTTTTATTGAATAGAAATGCAATTAGCCCAGCAAATTCTCGAGATGCAAGAAGGCCAACCTTTCAGCAATCCATTACAAGGTATTACACATGCATTAAGACGTAAAACATTGTACACTTCACTTTTGTTATTCTACTAACTGAAGCAAATTTATAGTATATTGATGTTTGTTTTGATGGTTTAGTGCATTTAGTCCGGTGTAAAATTTTAATAACCTTTATGAAGTATATGCGCTTATAATTATACAGTATATAAGAATTGGTTTCACGGCGAGTGGCCGACCATGCCGTCTACTAAGAATGGGTTTCACAGCGAGTCACTACCGCTTCGACGAGATACGGACGATCAATATGATGGCCATGCCGTCTAACTTTTGTCCCATTACGGTAAGAAGACAAAAACCGTTAAATTTGTAGTACAGATTGACGAATCATACCGTCATACCTAGTTGACAATCGCTTTGACGGCTATGTAAACACGCATAGGTTTCCCTGTGATAATACTAACAAATGTATGTTTCTGACAGATTAAATGTGACTACTGTGAATGGTGGTACCACTTGGCCTGTGTGAATAAAAATGTTAATGGAAGATTAGCTATGTACAATGGAAGAAGCAACTACTAAACACTTTAGTGGGCCTTGTTGCTCCAAGAATGGAACTTACAAATTTAATTAATTGTAGTTCAGTGTGCAACTATTAGCTAATTGTTTTAATTATTAACTATAGTTATAGTTATATGTATAGGCTGCTATTTAGCAAGCTATAAAAGATACATGCAAACCGTAGCTATACACGCGTGCTGCCGTGCCATTGTCTGGCTGGATTAGATATAATTCATAGCCATGCAGATAGATAGCTATGCCATGCTGCCATGCCATGATAGATAGCTATATATAGTGGCACAACTATACATGAAACTATATAGCTAGCTAGCTACGTATACACCATGCCTTCACATGGGTGCATGCATGCGATTATAATAATAATATAGCTATATAGTACAGGCATTTTAACAGGAATATTGGGTCAACCTTAAACTAATTGCAACAAAAGCAAACTCAACAGATTTTGTTTCCTTATTATGTCCTCATTGACAGAAAAAAAGTCCTAAGGAATCCTCGTGGGGGAACGATGTGAAAATCACTGAAACATATACCCACTTTTTGCTTTTAATGCTTTTATGGTTTCACGGTATTTATTGTTATATCTCAGCTAGGATGCTACCTGTATCAAAACTTAATATACCATTAAAAAGCTCTTGCAAAGACAAATCTTTTGGTACTAAAATTATCACTCTAGGATAATGTGTTAACAAGTTATAATCATATAAATTATATTGTATCTTGAGTTTGCCTACTTTTTGTACATGTTTTGCAGCAAGACAAGCACGTGACTGGAAAGACACATTAACTGTACTTCAGTATTTGCAAGAAAGGAACCCATTTAGCATGGACCCAAGTCTGAGAAGTATTTCCACTGGAGTGCATGCCCACCCCACTGTGAATGTTGATGAAGCAGCAGCAGTCAGGGACATGATATTGACACAAATGAATGGGACTACACCTGCTGAGTATACATTTCAGAAAAAAAACCAGGTAGTCACTCTTGGCTTGAAGTCATCTTCTGTCAAGATTGATGGGGATAGAATTCAGATTGACCCACTGCTTCTCTTTCAAAGACTTACTACTGTCATGCAATCATCAGATGATCTGGAGTTAGCCTTCAAGCATGAGTTGTGCAGCTATCCACCTGCTCTGTTTGATTCCTCTCTTTTGCTCCATGAAGCAGACAAGCCAGCACTTGCTGATGCAATATGGAAGATTTGTGAAAGTAGTGTCCCAGTAGATATCCCAGATGATCGCATTCAGTATGTCCTGGATGGTGGAGCACTTTTACAACGCATCTCATGGTCTCGCGGTTCTACATATGGAGACATCTGCCACCAGTACACAGAATATGTAGCAAGAAAGTACAAGGATGCCATAAGGATGCCATAGTTGTATTTGATGGCTATGAAAATATGAATACAAAACATATGACACATCAGAGACGGTCCAAAGGAAAGGCTGGTGCAACTGTGACAGTTGTTGCTAACATGACCACTACAATGAAGAAGGACCAGTTTTTGGGCAACCAAAAGAATAAGCAGCAATTCATTTTTTTGTTGAGTGCAGAACTGGAGAAGAGTAACTGCAAAACTTACCATGCACCTGGAGATGCCGATCTTTTGATTGTTCAGAAGGCTGTTCAATCAGCTACTACCAGTAAAACTGTGCTAGTTGGTGAAGACACTGACCTCATTGTCCTGCTCTGCTACCATGCAAGACTTGATTCCCATGACCTCTTCTTTCGTCCTGAGCCAAAAAAAAACACAAAAAAACTTTGTGTCTGGAATATCAGAGCCACAAAAGAAAAGCTTGGTCAAGACATCTGCAACAACATCCTCTTCATCCATGCTATTCTTGGGTGTGACACAACATCACGTCTCTATGGGGTTGGAAAGGGGACATCCCTTAGCAAGTTCAAAGCAAGCAGTATGTTCCGTGAACAGGCAAAGGTGTTCCATTCTAATTCAGCTTCCACACATGATGTGATAGATGCAGGAGAGAGAGCTCTAGTACTAGTCTACAATGGAATGTTGACTGACACATTGGATTCCCTCCGACATAAACGATTCTGTGAAAAAGTGGCTTCAAAAGCATCCCATGTAAAACCACAATCATTGCCACCAACTTCAGCAGCAGCAAAGTATCACAGCCTTCGCGTGTACCTTCAAATTCAAGAATGGAAAGGTTCAGCTGCAGAACTTAATCCCATAGACTGGGGATGGCAGGAGTGTGAAGAGGGATTTGTGCCACTTCAAACATCACTACCTCCTGCTCCTGAACATCTGCTACGGGTGATTAGATGCAACTGCCAGACTGACTGCAGTACATTAAGATGCTCATGCAAGAAGCACAACATTGAGTGCACTCTCACTTGTGGTAACTGCAAGGGAACTGGGTGCACAAACACATCTCATGACAATGATAATGAACCCGTTGAGTAGTCATACACAGACTGACATTTGCTACAATCTCTTTGATTGATATCACCTGTATTAATTATATTATTTTGATTATAACTTGTTAACACATTATCCTAGAGTGATAATTTTAGTACCAAAAGATTTGTCTTTGCAAGAGCTTTTTAATGGTATATTAAGTTTTGATACAGGTAGCATCCTAGCTGAGATATAACAATAAATACTGTGAAACCATAAAAGCGTTAAAAGCAAAAAGTGGGTATATGTTTCAGTGATTTTCACATCATTCCCCCACGAGGATTCCTTAGGACTTTTTTTCTGTCAATGAGGACATAATAAGGAAACAAAATCTGTTGAGTTTGCTTTTGTTGCAATTAGTTTAAGGTTCACTCACATATTGACTGTACTAATAGGTGCAGTAGCAAAATGGGGCGAAATTAATGCTTGGGTGTTGAGCTATATATAATGCTGCATGTTTCTGTTGTAGCTATCATAGCCAGCTAGTTAGTTATATACTATACAATCAATATTGCTTCCAAATGGAGTAAAATATATTGCAATATATACGCATACGGTATGACCATACGCATATGGCATATTATACCATACAAGTATGGTACAGATGGCCGTACTGTACGCGTATGGTATATATCATACGCATATGGTATAAAATATACACATGCGGTATAGAACAAGTATATATTAAATCGCTAAGTTCAAATGGTGGTACGGTTAACACATGCATAGTAATGGCTGCTGCTGAAGCTATTATATCCACGCGACATCCAGGATATTTAGGTGGCTCCTTTGTCGTTACAAAGACTTGGGCTAAATCTTTGCTAATTCGAATGAACTTTGTGAAGAGAAAAAGTTCCAACACAGGAAAAATGCTTCCTGCTGAGTTTAAATTGCAAAAAGAGGGCTTCCTAAATGATATTTGTGCAGAAGTAATCATGAATGACATACCAGAAGATTTAATATTCAGCTGGGACCAGACAGGTATCCACTTAGTCCCAGTCAGCGAATGGACGATGGAGAAACAAGGAACCAAAAATATAATTGTTACAGGAGTTGATGACAAATAACAAATAACCCTTGTTATGGCTGCGACTATGCATGGCAGGGTGTTTTTTACACCCACAAATTTTGTATGAAGGGAAAACTACTAGGTGTCATCCTTCAGTCAAGTTCCCAGAGGGCTGGGACGTGTCACACACGGCAAACCATTGGTCAAATGAAACAAGTATGATCCAGTATTTACAAAAACTTGTAATTCCATTTTTAAAATCACAGTGAGAAAACCTTGGGTTGCCAGCATCTCAGCCTGCTTTAGCAATTTTTGATGTGTTCAAAGGACAACAGACTGACTACTTCAAAGAAGTATTACAAACTAACAATATTCGGTTTGTCGTGGAACCAGCTAATTGCACAGACAAGCTGCAACCTATGGATTTAGCAATAAACAAGCTGCTTAAAGATGCCATGAAGAGAAAATTTCACACTTGGTATGTCAAAGAGATGCAACAACAACTTATTACTAACACGTCCTTGAACAATGTAAAAATTGATTTTAGGATGAGCATTATCAAACCTAAGAGTGCCAGCTGGTTAATGTCTTCAGTAGAGGAGATAAGAAGCGGGCCGCTTTTAGCAATCAATGGATTTCGTCATGCAGGAATAACCAATGCTGTGCAATCATTAAAATCCACAAAACCATTATAGTAAATTAACCATTACAGTAATTATTTACTCTTTATTTATGCTGTAAAATTAATAGTCATGTATCATGTAAATACAGTAGCATCATTACATATGTACAAACATGCTACTTAGCTTATACTAACATCTAAGTTGTAAAGGTTCTCTCAACCTTACTAACTACTTGGGGTGATGATTGGAATGGTATTAAATGTTGTTGTTTAAAGCATTTTGCAAGGTGACCTTGCATCGTCTTGGGGTTATAACTAAGGTAACATGGATCTTCGCCATAAGCAATTGAAGTCATCATGGCAGCTACATACACACAACAATCATTAGGTGCACATTGCATCTCAGTATTCATAACTGATACTCGTACAAGCTGCTCTGGTGCCACCAAAGCTTTTGAAATAGCTTTTAGAACACTTGGTGGCTGACTATGAAAAGCTGAATCGTAAATCCTTACACTTCCTTGAGGACAATCTATAGTAGACAATAAAATTCAATGGTTGTCTCGGACTAACAAAACTTGTAAACTATTCTGTGGTAACACACCACCATGCCTTTCAGCAATCAGAGTTGACTTCAGTCCTAAAACAGATGAAAACTGCCTTTTCAAAAGCAACTGCATGTACGACATGTGTTTGTCATTTAAACATAATAATGTTGAGTAAAATATTCCTGTCGTCAAGCTTAAGAACAACTCTTTCAAGCATAATCCAGGTGTCATTGCACTCAGTAACTTGTTCTCCTGCTGATGCAACAGATTCTTGCTGTTGTAGAACAATTGTTTCATTAGTAGTGGCGGCGGTGGTTACTATTGGCACTAAGTTGTTTACTTGAGGTTCAGTTTTTGCGGCGGTCTTACCATTGTTTGGCTCTGTTTTTATAACATTATCTTTGTTCATTGAAACTTCAGAATCAGA
The DNA here is from genome assembly GCA_963930835.1 of Spongia lamella. Taxonomy (NCBI): domain Eukaryota; kingdom Metazoa; phylum Porifera; class Demospongiae; order Dictyoceratida; family Spongiidae; genus Spongia; species Spongia lamella. The sequence continues at coordinate 20,929,550 of OZ005746.1, read as the reverse complement.
TTTAACTAGCTTATAATTACTCTCACAAGATGCCAAAAATATTCTGATCTTTCTAACTTCCTTGATTGGCCCCTCTAGTGTGTATTGACATGGAATTTCTAATCCTCCCTGTGGAAGGTCTCTTGAATATCTTTTGGTTGAGACAACAGTAACAGTAATGTTCCCTCCTAGATGTATAAATAAAGAAAAACCTCGTGACACATACCTTGGCACGTGGCCAACGGTATCTCCTCTACGACTAACTGTGACCGCATGGTCATCGTTAGGATTATCTACTTCGCGACTGCAGTGCAGAATTTCTCCCACTGATGCATCCCATATACTTTTATACCTCGAACGCAGCTATCATAAATGAAACTTGTACGCGCCATACGTGGAACATAACTAAAAATAATGCTAGGAACCTGGGCAATCGTCAAATTTAATTTGCCAAATGCATTTATTTTCCAAATCATCAACATTTTTCCAGTCAAATTTTCTGCTTATATGGTAGTAAATCAACCTATGACTGTTAGAACCAGGCAGCAACAACCTTTAAATCTTGTAGGAGTCTGCCAAAGATTTTTCCATAAATCTTAAATCTTTATCTTCAAATTGAACACATACTATTAGTAAATTTCTGTATATCACATAGCACGTGATCAAAAATCTTGATAAGCCTTCAGCAAATCTTTGTAAATCTCGTTGGTGATTTAGCTTTGTTGCTAACCCCTCAGTTAAAACTGTTGTAAAAATCCAACTTTGGTGGGCATATCTGCAACACCTTGTGCCTTACCAACAAAATTAATATTGTCATGCATGAAATAAACAACGCACATATTATATAACCAACTAAATCACTGATAATTATATCTTCACCTTTGAAAGTAGTATACGTTTATGGGAGTGCACTTTACTGATAGCCTCTTTTCTAATTACAGCACAACCCAGTAGCTATAATGAATTTCTCACCTTGAACACTGGATACTCCTGATAGTCTAGATGAAAAAAGCCATAATTCCTCCCGCTTAAGTTTCCTAACGATGATAGTGTTGTCCATTATTAAACCCTAACAAACACGCGGAGTTTATTGCTAATGGTTATTACATCACTTCCATATCTCAGATTGAGTGATAATAGTGAACCCCAACTTAAATCACGGATTACTCGTTTCTACAATAAGTGATCACGTGTTTGTATTGCAATTCGCAAATACCCTGATATTAATGTAGGCCTATATCATCTAAAATAATATGCTTAACTACTTACTTATCATCGCACAAAACTTGTTTGTCATCGCACGAGGATAGCGATGGGCACCTCTGAAATTAACCTGGACAGTCGTGTTCTCGAGTGCCGCATCCAGACCTTTACGGTTGGGTTGCTCCATAATATACATTGTACTAAATACAGGTATTGCTCCATAATAAGTAAGCAACAACTTTGCACGCGCTTCTGTTTTCCGCGTACCCGGAAAAAACCATCTGGCTGCGCAAGACTCTCAGCCAGACTTCATGTGCTCCAACTCTCCAGCTTGACATTTAAAAACTAACTCGAAGGTAAGCAGTATTAAACTGTTTGTTAGACATACGTTACAGAGTAATTGTATTAAATGTATGTGTTTGTTAGTTTAGTCTCGCCACGGCACGGTTAAGCCACTTTTTCCCTTGTTTTAGTGCACGCGAAACTACTAGCTGGTCTGGCACTGAGCGATTGCTATGAATTAATCTTTGAATAAGCAAAACTTGTACCGGATTACCCGAGGGGTCCGCAACTGCAAATTTTCGTCGACGTGATTCAGAATCCTTTGGAATCTTGGCTTGATTCCAAGATTCCAGAATCAATTCTTGTGATTCCTGTTTACCAAATAAGCGTATGCATATTACGTGATTCATAATTATACAGAGAATTACTAAATTTGTGGAGCAGTTATGATTCCTGAATCAAGAATCTCGACATGATTCGTTGATTCCAACAGTGATTCCTAGAGCAGATTCCTAGAGCCATCAACGTGATTAAGAATAGTTGCGGACCCCTCGGGATTACCAAAATCTGGTGCAACCAATCAAAATGCTTTATTACTAATTAAGTACATTCCCACCATATAACTTCATTATCGATTGAATTAAATTAGGTTTATATTTAGTCTTAAAAAAATAATAATAAATTTCAGAACTATCAAAAAATATGGCAGTCGTCCTTAAGTAAAGAAGTTGGCACTTCACTTGGATATTTAAGGATGAAAGAAGAGCAGTATGCAGTAGTAATAGACTTGGTTGCTGGAAAAGATGTCTTTGCTGCTTTACCTACTGGTTTTGGCAAAAGCCTATGCCTTGCTTGTTTACCAGACGTTTTTGATAAGGTTATGGGAACACAGAACTCAGTTGTGATAGTAATAAGCCCTTTAATTGCGATTATGAAAGATAGGTACTTCTTTATAATTATGTGAGGTGCTTTTCTCTACAACTTTTCCTAATGTATTATTGATCCTATTGGGAGACCACTAACACCTCAATGTATATCCCATCACTCGCCCACGCACAACCCATACACTACAGACAAGTCTGTTACAGACTTGTTATATATGTTGCATGTATGTTACAGTGCTTTGACAGACCTAGGGCAGATCAACAGAGTTGTCACAAATCTGTTGCATGTCTGTCATAACTCTGTAAATAATTTTGGTTAATCAAGACTCACGATAGTGAGTCGCGAGGCCAAGAAGAAGCACAGCAACGCGACCACTGAGTGAGTTATTTACACGTAGCACCGCCCTCAAACTCGCAAACGCTCTAGCTAAGCCGCCATTAAAGCTATCGCTTAGTTATTACCGACCCACAACGTTCTTACTATATAGAATCAATAAACCGAGAATGGAGGAAATAGGCGCCACCATTACTAAGTACCAGCCATTGCGAGTTTTATGGCGCCCGTTGTGCGACTACGCACGACGAACCATCCTTTCCCGCCCAATTCGCCCGTTTACTAGACAATTAGTACCTTCATTGTTTGAAGAATCAATATCCCGAACTTCGTAGAAATCTATTCAGCCATTCTTCCGATACAGCCTTATAAATCCTTCCTGTAACCACAAAAATTTTTACACGGCAGTCATTTTTTTTCTTTCTTTCTTTCTTCATCGCATACTTTTTTCGTGGGCTTGCGGGAGCTTTCGTGAACCCTGGAAGTTTTTTTCAAACTCCCTTTTTATACATTCACTTGTTTGTCTAATAACTCACTCATTTCTTCATGGATTTCAGCCAATTTTGTATCAGCACTTCTCCTATGTATGCTCTACCTGTCATACTATTATCAGTCTGAAGTAAACACTTGAATGTATTTGAGAAGGACTATTACACTGCAGGTTGATAGTTGTCATAACTTGGACCCCCTTCGAATGATTTACATAAACTTTTAGTTACACAATCTATATTGATGTATCACTCTGTAGTGAAAGTTAAAAAAAAATCTCGGGCTTGAGTTTTTCAAAATTAAGCTTCAAAGTTTAATTTGCAATATTGTGTGCTAGGCAAGTACTAGTTATGCCCATGCAGTACTTCTCTGCTGCTTGCTAGTAATAACATCTGTTTATACTTCCAAAAAAGTAGTGATATGCTAAACAAAAACACCCTGGGTGTAAAAAAAGTGCGAGGCCAATCAGAAGCAGCATTGCAAATAGGTATGCACAACCAAAAACATTGATATCAGTTGAGGCCAAGAAATTACTTATCAAAAATCTACTTGAATGACATAATAGTTTATAGCATATTGTCACAACTATGATTGACTTTGTCACTTGGCCACCTTGGTCTCAACTGATATCAATGTTTTTGGTCGTACATACCTATTTGCAATGCTGCTTCTGATTGGCCTCGCACTTTTTTTACACCCAGGGTGTTTTTGTTTAGCATTTATATGTCACAGAGCTCAGCTTATATGCTATATATTGTAGTTTTACATATGGACTGTCATGATTAGCATTTAGTTGTGATTATATAGTACAGGAAATTGCACCGTTTTTGCATTGTTACGTTTGGCACGCGATAAGCATGCGCATGTTCAAGTTTTAAAACAATGCGTGAGATTAATCAAGATTGTGTACTCTAGTTAGCAATGACATCTTGTGAACACAACAGAACCAAAGCTTATAGCAATGATGTGCGATGGAGAATAGTATGGCAAGTTGAAGGCTTGGGGTACAGTTGTAAAGCAATGGCTGAAAATTTATGTATTGACAAGTCAACAGTTTACAGAATAATAGCTTTATTCAAACCACTGGTTCTGTATCCACTAAACCATATCCAAAGGAGAAGGCCAGGGCTCACGATAAGAAATTTAAAGTGTTAGGACAAAATTCCTGACAAATGTGTAATTGTTCGGACAAACCAGTCACTGTTCGGATATTGTTTACAACTCCATACTGTGTTATTTTATCATATATTTGAAGATCTATTTATCTTGCTTCAGGAAGGAAGTATACTATACTTCTACAGTACTGTAGGGCTGGAACAAAGCCTTCGAAGGTTAAGTAAACTTCGAAGGGTAAAACTATCCTTCGAAGCTTCATAAAGCACTCATAGTATACTAATAAATACGAAAGGATTAACGAGTGAACATGTTTTCTTTTATGTCTTACGCGATTGATGCTCGTGTGCCATGCCCACTTTTAAACTAAGCCTTTCCACAATAGTGGAAGCCTTAAAACGCTATATAAATGATAGGTAGTGCACAAAAACTATAATTTTAGCCTTTAGTTAGCGTTTGGCTGTGTATGATTGCTGTATGGACACGCCCATTTTGCGAACGAGTCGATCGATCGCAACATCCTAAACTGCTGTTGTAAGTTTACCAAATACCTATAAATTTGTAATTCATTTTACATTTATTTATGAGCGGACATGCTTTCCGGTCATGTGAGCAACTGGCCAGAAATCAGTGTAAATGTTCAGAAAATGTCCAATGTCCAACCGTTATCGTGAGCCCTGGAAGGCATTTAGAAAGCTAACTGCTCCAGCTCAGTTAGCAATCTTACATTTTATTATGGAAAACCCTGGAGTTCAACTTAAAGAGATACAAGAAAGCAATTACTAGTAAGTGTTGATACTTCTACCATCTGCCGGTTTTTGCACTTACTTATCAGAAGTTAAGTTTAGTTGCAACACAAAGGTCAGCATTTCTCCGACAAAAGTTTATGTTGGATGTATCAGAATACAAGCAAGAAATGCTTGTGTTTGTTGATGAGACTGGAACTGACCTTAAGGACCCATGGTTACAGTTTAGTTCCAATGAAATATCGTAAGAAGAGAACACATGTCTGCAATAGCCATGATGTCAACAGAGGGTAGTATTCTTGATGTCAAGATTAGTCAAGGAACCACTACTGGTAGTGACTTTTATGATGTTGTTGAAAGATACCTGTTTTTCCACATTTACATCCTTTTGATGGTACTAGTAGTCATAGTGTGGACAACTGCTCAATCCATCATACACAACAAATAGTTTCCTTGATTGAAGAGGTGGGTGTAATTGTCCATTTCAATGCACACAACAACAAAACTAACAAAACTTGTGTATATAGCTATAGCAAACAGCTACATATGTATGTATGTATGTATCCTAATTTAACACCATAATCATGTTTATAGGGTTGTAAGAATATTTTGCTTTTGTTCACAATACTCCTTTTCTGTCAATATATTGTCATCAAACAATTACTGTAGGCATCTTAATTGCTCAAAATTCTTCATTCTTAACTCAACAGCCTTTCCTGGTAACATGGAAGGAGTACCACCATTTGTTTTCTGGATGTGGAAGTGTTACTATTTAATGCATTTGCAAATGCGACTGCTGCTCCGCTAATAGCATTTGAAAGACTATTATGCTGTCGAGATTTCTTTGATACACTTCCTGGGAAAGCTGGAACATCAGGTGGAGTCTCATAATCATCATGTAAACTTGATGACATCATCCTAGCCCATAAACACAATTTGGGTATGTCATATTCATCACCATGTTTTTCTTTCAACTCCTTAAATACAGCATCCACTTCATCCTCTTTTTCTTGACGTTTTGAACAAGAATTTGTTTCTTCCCTTTTACGCTTACCAGATTCAGTGGACTCCTGTCCACTTGGGCTACGACCATCACACCAAAGTGTAATCTCTCCTTTCGGGTACCTTGAATACATAGCACTCAAATCTTCATTGGTAACCATACTTATTTCTACATGCTGCTGGCCTTTGAAGTAGCCGACATTAAATACAACTGTACTGGGTACACATTCCTTAAATTCTTCACACGTAAAGCTAGCAATGATTCAAATCTTGAATTAAAATGATGCAATTGTCGCATCATAACATCACTTTTCTTTTGTGGATTAATAATCTTTACCTTGTATGTGTGTTGATTCTACATTGATAAAATACACGTGCCATATTAAATCTAATAAATGAAATGAAACGACTCTAATTAGTGCAACACAAACAGAATAATTATATACATCAATAACACTATCAACTCTTTGTCAATCAAAGTGAATCGAACGCAACAGTTAGGAACACATTAGATAGCAAAACATGAATGTCTCAGCATCAAACCAGTCACGACCAACAACACATTAACATTTTATACATTAGTTCACACGTCACCTGATATGAACCGCTGGCACCAGTTTCTGTTAAAACAAATGAAGCATTGTTTATGCCATTTGGCATCACTTGTACAGCTACAGGTCTGTTGGCTGTAACAGACTGTGCCGATTGTTGTCCAAAATTTGCCATTTTTAATAAACAAACTATGCATGCTATTTCCTGTAGCTTATGCATGCTATTTCCTGTAGCTGCTAAAGCACAATTTTTGACTAAACCAAAAGTACCACCTACTAATTAGTCTGTGGTGTAAGGACAACCCACCATTGCACACATAGCATAAACAAGTGATAGTTAGGGTTTTTCTATTGCTGGAGGCAACAGGTAGCCCAATTTAACTTTGTTTATAGAGTATGGAAATGTGAGTAATGTATTAATGTAGAAGCAGTATAAGAACTATTAGTCTGGTAGTTGAAGCTTTTAACCTGGAAAAAATGGTAGAAAAGCATATTATACATCATCAAAAGCATAGAATAACATATCCAAAATCCTCTTGGATCCTTATTCTGCTCAAAGTATTATATAATCTGTTCCAATCCAATGACCGTATGGTACGAAAATTTTACATGCCCCTAGATCTGCCCCTGACTATATAAAGACATCAGCATCAAGTTTTGAGCAGATTACTTAGAAACATAACATATTTGTTATAAAACAGGCACTCATGCTTTGCCTAATAGCACAAAAATTATAGTGGAATTTGATGAATGATTAGCAATTCATCAACTTTTTGCTTTAAACACTGAAATTTTTGCTATTGCATCATTTATGGGTGGATGCATTCACCCATGTGAGTGCATTACCTTGTGATGTCCAAAAGAACACAGCACCTGATGAGGGCAAATGCCTACTGTACTAATGCAATAGTTTGATGGAGAAAAATATTGATGAATGGGGCATGCTAAAAATTTTGACAAGCAAAACATTGATGATTGTAAAGTTTACTTGTGCATATATATATATGCATATATAATAGTATTTACATACTTTCACATTCTCTCAGGAACTTTTCAAAATACTCATAGCATCTTTCTTCTGCTTCCTGTAAACAGCCAACATCTGAAAATGTGGGTACTAATAGTTCCATAATGGCTTCTAAATAGCATATTAAAACTTATGATCCACTAATTATCCACTATAATACTTATACTCTATCACCTGCTGTAACTTTGTAATTATCCTGTTGTGCTAAAAAGTAACACTGCCATTGTTCTGGTGTCTTCATCAGCAAGTCAAGAAAGCCCAGCGCACACAAACCTTCTTTCAGCTGATCCATCTGTCCCTTCACTTTCACCATAAGGTGATAATCTATCAGTGATGTAATCACTGAAGTTTTGTCTGTTAGTCTTAAATCACTTATGGACTTGTTGAATCCAGTGTCATATAGTAGGGGTAAAGCATCATCGATATCAAAAACTTGTCTTAAATCTTCTGGATCCTCTGCCATCCTTATCTACAGAAAATATAATACATAGCTAGATGTAGTGCATTGCTGTTTGAGGATCACTTGTCATTGCCCACAAAATAATTGTGTTTGTACCATGTGTAATGAAGCTAATGAAATTAATTTTGAATTTATGCTTAATTTTTAAACATTTTTTGGCATCCTTGATGGCCTACACTGGGTATGCTATGTGCCTGATGGAGAACTCCCTGTTTATAAGAGGTGGAATAAGTGAAACAGTGACACTCCCTGAGGTAGCAAATAACACCATCAATAAATGATATAACTCAATGATGCCACAGTTGTATGTAGCGCAGAATTATGGCCTGTTTCATGGTCTGTCATAAGCTGAAATGGGCAACCTAACAGATAGCAACAAAACCGCTTCAATACAGATTAACGCAGTTAATCTGAGTTAACGCGTGTGTATAATATAGGACATTATAAAGAGTAGTTGCACAGGTGAATTAAAGCAGGAAGCATGCATGGTGTTATTCATTTGAGCCGGAGTGCAGTTTCTATTCCCCTCCCTTCAGGATGACATGACTAGGCTGGCCTTCTCAAGTATCTAAATGCTGGGTTTCCCGAGGAGATTTACCCCAAGGTGGGTTGCTTGGATTCCTAGTGGTAGCTCCATACAGGAAAAACAGGCAGTGAACAAAAGCAAAGAACTACGTACCTAGCACACGCCCAGTCACGTACATGCTACCAATCATTTGCTTGGTAGCCTAACAGCAAACACAACCAGGAAGTTCTGGTAGTCCTGGTCGTGGGGAATGAGAACAAGCTATACATTAATACCATATATAGCTGCAAGACACTTTTTGAATGGTGTAGGAAGCAAATTGAAAGTGGTGAGGCCATTGTTCGAAGTGGTCTTACAGATACGAAATAGTACGTACATTGGAATTTGAGGAAATACAAAATTAAGAATCCTACTATATTATCTCAGAATGATTTGATTTGAATGTGAACTATCACATTATTTACAGCTATAGTTACACATTATTAGCTATATGTGACCAGATTTGCAAAAACGTGCATAGTTCACACATCCAAATTATCAACTTTGAAGATACATAAAATCTGTTAGGGATGATAGATACACTTGAAACTTGCAGGGTCTATAGAGCTATATCATTCCTGTAAATTTCAGATCTGTGTACTGTTCCTGTCAGATTTTATGAATCTTGGAATGTGAAAATTGGGTGTGTGAACTATGCAAGTTTTCCCAAATCTGGTCACATATAGCTACGTAATTCTATGCAATAAGACAGTAACTGACTAATATACGTACACTATGGCATGGTATGGTATACTACATAGCTATGTACGTATATAGAATTGCAAAATGCTGCACATCATAATGAAACTTTGGAAACAGGAAACTTCTCTTGGAATGATCTCTAACAACAGATCCAATGGCAAGCCTGTAGTGTCTTGGCTGGGTAGGTTTTCATCTATTGTAGGTATGTCCATACAGTTTAATTAAATTAAAATCCTAAAAATCTTTTGATAGCAACATAGTTAAAAACTCATACTTTCAAACTAGTGACAAAACAATTGATTGTGGATTCAAGATTTTATTCATTTTGTGGGTTTACAAATTCAGTGAACTGCATGAGTGAATCATGAAATTACTTTACCATTTCTACATTAATAATTAAGTTTTACCAACAAGGAAACATTGGTGAGTTAGCTACTTGCATTAATAAGATAATAATGCCAAAAAGTGGTGAGGCCATGGCCTTACCAGCCTCACTGTCTCCTATTTCCCTGTTGTATAGTGTACAATAATTAATTATCTGAAGCACCTTGTTGGTTTACACTAAGTTGTCATTGTTTACATTTTAACATGTTTAGACAATGGCATGTCAAGACACCCAAGCCATTGTCTACTGAAATAACTAAGACATGCATTGCTAGGATTTTCAGTGGATAAACAACCTTCAGGAATGACAGAATAATGATCACTGCAAGGCCGTCGGAAGCGGTGAGGCTGGTGAGGCCAGGGCCTCACCAGTTTTTCAGCCCAATTCTAATATTTCCGCACTGACCTTTTTTTAATTTTCGAGTCATAAATATCAAACAGTAGCTACAATAGTATAACTTACATAAAACATTCAGCCTGCTGCTAAAACATAAATTATGCACAGGACTGAAACACTCGATAACACTCCGACTGAATTCATTAGAATTAAAATAGCTCACGAGATATACACTTAAATTTTTCAAAATGGAGGCGAGGCAGTACTGGAAATTTGTGAAATGGCCATAGAAGAAATACAGGGTTCAACTTTTAAGGAGAGTTACAGAAATACAAGTAAGTGACTGAATTAGTTAAGCTTTGTTTTCTTCACTCCTGTTTATACAGCTCATTGTGTGATTCCAACGGCCGAACCCGCCAACGATATGCAACGTGGCTAGGAGAGTTAAGTGATAACCGCGCATCAACCGTCCTTGTCTACGTATGGAAATTGTGGATGGTGAGACTAACCCCGTAAAAGATTTTTTCGAGAAAAGACGTCAGGCGTAGCTTTTGAATTTCTACAGCAGTAGTAACTACAAGACTGGAGCACCAATTGTTGCCTTTATGTGGCTGATATCAGTGAAGGAAGGAAGTCTTGCTCGTAGCTTAGATGTATGTGTGGCACACGTGATCATCTGGATACGTTCCCACAATCGATAGTTAATAATTCATGCACTATATTTTGTAGAATGGCTCAAGCAGTTTGTATAGTTTATGCATTAGTTATACACCTCATTCTGTTACACTAGATTAGCTATAGCTAGTGTCGTGCCGTGCACCTGATAACAACAACTATTAATAAATGCACGTATGAACCAGCATGGTATAGATAGCTATAGCTATATAGTGTATTATAAAAAATTGGTACCCGGGCATCAAGTGACCATGCCACGTAGTATAATGATAAAATTCTAATACTTTGGTGCTTTCCTTTTTTGGGCCGCACCACAATTGAATTGCTTCCGACGGCCCTGCACTGAGGTAAGCTGAAATGATTGTGTCATTCCTTCAGGAGTCAAGGTGATAATTGTGTCCAATACAGTGTCATTCCTTCAAGTTGTTTATCCACTGAAGAATCCTAGCACTGCATGTCTTAGATTAATTAACACCTACCAAGGCTACCTAGCTAGTAAGGGATATTAGTGTACTGTTGGGTGTATCCCATGCATGTATTAAATGGGCGTTTCTCATGTATTACAAGGATGTACTTACCCTGTGTACTGGGAAGGAATTTCTGGTGAGAATAGTACATTCTCTAGGCTGGCTACTTAATTGACAAGTGAGTGTTATAAACAGTGGAACTGACTGAATAATTATGTGAAAACATTCACAGTAGGTACTACAGTTGTGTCATCTATTAAACTTTTATCTCCCACTATACCAGGCTTAAAGAATATCATCAATAGAATACAAGATAGAACATCGCTAATGCCTGCCACCTGTTCTTAGTGCCTGGTAGTGGGAGATGGACATATGTAGCTTCCCAATCACTTTTGCAGATATGAGTCTCAGCACAGATGATCACACCTATAAAGCCAGTGAATTCTGGTAGTCCTGTAAAGCCAGTGTGACTCATCTGTACTACCATTCAGGTATCCCACCAGTGGTCATCTCACCATTTATGCACTCCCCTTGGCAAGCTACGCATGAGCTTGGAGAAAGTCTTAGTATGCACTATAGATTATTATTTATAATATCTAATTTTACCAGTTAGGCACTGGAAGGGATACACAGAAGGCATTAGCCTGTAGAATGTGTTTACCTAAAGCCACAGGAACCTATCAAATGGGGGTAGGACAACTATTAAATTTTCAATTTGAAGGAAAAAACCCACTCCAAGGTGGGACTCAAACCTGCAGGCCACCCAGATTCAAGCATTTTGCCAGTGCTCACTTTGAAAGACTAAAATGCATATTTTCATCAGTTTACAGTATGCAGTTAAGGATTAAAAACAATATTTTTAAGGATCACTAATTTTATATATACATAAATTTGTGTTGCAGCTCTAGTTATGATCAGAATGCCCTACTACAATTACAATCTCAGCTGAGCAACAGCCCACCCATAGTGATACAGGTAAGGAGGAGTGATATACTTAAGGATGCCTTAAAGGAGGCAAAAAGAAGACGTTTGCACCAGAGAAAAGAATTAAGGTATGTAATCATGCAGGTCAACCCCAAAATTTATCGGAAAATCTCAGATTTCCGATTGTTACATATTTCATGTTCTGCTACGCATATAGATCGTCTTCTCTGACGAAGGTGGTATAGATCATGGTGGCTTGAGAAGAGAATTTTTTAGATTGCTCGCCATAAATTTCGGGAAGGAATTGATGATTGGGGATGATACAAAGTTTATGATGCCTGACATGGCAGCTCTTCAGGTTAACATGGCTACAGCTGTACTTTGATAATATCATTTCATTTGTAGAACAAGGAATTCTACTCCATGGGAGTGTATACCATTATGTCGATAACACAAGGAGGCTGCGGATTGCCCTTCCTTGCTCGAGCAGTATTCAATTACATTTCTGGTATAGGGGATGTGTATTGTATTGGTGCTGCCATTAATGATGATGAAATCCCAGATGGGTTACTCAAGCTAGTTGTCAGAAAGGTAATCAAATGAATTAGGTGGAAGTGACTTGCTCACCTCTTATTACTTAACACCATATACTTGCTCTTAGTGTTGCTTATGTAAGTTGGCTTTGAGGTTTAATAACATTGTCCTGGTGCTTGCTACAATAGTGCATTATATACATACATACATATGCAATGGTGATTATTGTAATGGACATAACATTATGTATTATAGTAATAATTATGTACTGAGTTACATAGTTTCGTAGTTAGTGGTTGTAGTTATACACATGCTTTTAACCTTTGTAAACAATAGTCAGGGTTGAAAATAATGGTCGGCCATTTGCAATGTGGCCGCCCATTTCCTTGTTTGTCTGACAAATTTCAGATCAAACAAGGCTAGAAGGTAATGTATGTTTAACACCTACTAATGTTATTGTAGCCAACACAAAACAATTTTGTGGTTGCTAGGAGATATAAACAAGCTAGGAGGGTTGTTTACACCATGGTATATGCTACTCCCTCCTACCTTGTTTATCTCCTATTATAATTGGGGCGAGCCTGAGCGAGCCCCATAATGGCGGTAGTCGATTCAACCGTCGTACGATGGTCGCGTTCCCGAAAGTTTACACACGAACACGGAAAGCCCCACACTGTTAGTAGTCTATTCAACCAACCATATATGGTACGGTCGTCGCATTCCCGAAAGTTTACGTAACGAACATGGAAAGCCCCACACTGTTAGTAGTCTATTCAACCATATATGGTACGGTCGTCGCATTCCCGAAAGTTTATGTTACGAACACGGAAAGCCCCACACTGTTAGTAGTCTATTCAACCAACCATATATGGTACGGTCATCGCATTCCCGAAAGTTTACGTAACGAACACGGAAAGCCCCACACTGTTAGTAGTCTATTCAACCATATATGGTACGGTTGTCGCATTCCCGAAAGTTTACGTTACGAACACGGAAAGCCCCACACTGTTAGTAGTCTATTCAACCAACCATATATGGTACGGTCGTCGCATTCCCGAAAGTTTACGTAACGAACACGGAAAGCCCCACACTGTTAGTAGTCTATTCAACTGTGGTACGGTCGTCGCATTCCCGAAAGTTTACGTTAGTAGCATGGAAGGATTGGCTCCGCCACGTGGCATGCAGTATGGCTAGCAGAGTTGAAAGTGCGCAAGAGAGAGAAGAAAGGTTGAGAAGAAGAAGGGAGCGTTATAGAATCAGAAGGGAAAGAGAAACAAATGAAGAAAGGGAAGCAAGGTTTGTAAAACGCAAATAGTCTACTACAGCAGTACTGCCACTGAAAATATTGCAGGTTGGCACTGTAAGATCTGAAACCTCCATCACCTCAGCCACGTGCTCACACTTTAGGACAAGCACACGTGACATATAGCAATTCTTATTATTGCGCATGTTATGTTTATTCGTGCTACGTCGATCAGGCTCGCCCCCACGATGCTTTTAACATCTGTCTAGTAGCAACAAAAAAATTATGTTAGCTTCAATAACATTAGTTTTGAGCATTGGCTGGTCAACTGTTGGCATGTCAGATCAACCATAAAGCTGGTCTGACATTTGGCTGGCTACTTTTGAAAAGTTATTTTCACCCCTGCAATAGTATTATTCTTTAACAATTAGTACTGTAACCCTATGCTTGTAAGATTGAGAGTCATTATTATTGTAAAGCATACGTAGAACGTTGCATGGTGTCAGAAGTGCTTATGGCTGTGTATCAAATCTCCCTGTTACCGACCTTCACCTTCAAGTCAGAAGAATGGGAAAGCTGGTTTCGACGCTTCCGTCAAGCTACTGGATTGGTATCCAAATCAGAGGAAATACAGATTAATACGCTCATTTATTCCATGGGGGATAAAGCGGAGGATATCCTGCAATCTTTGTGTTATCAGACGAGGAAGCAAAAAGTACTCTGTCGTGATCGAGAAATGCAACGGTTATACTTTACTAAACGTTGCAACATTATATACGACAGAGCCAAGTTTAACAGCCGTATGCAACAAGACGGAGAGCTGGTGGAAAAAAGTATTCACAAAGTCCATGCTCAGGCTCAGCACTGCTCGTATGGGGAACTCCACAATCAAATGGTTAGTGATTTGATTGTCATTGGGATCCACAATACTTCACTTTCACAAAAGCTCCAAATGGGAAGCAGATTTGACTTTAGAAAAAGTAACCAATATGGTTCGTGAGAGTGAGGCCATAAAGAATTTGATTCAATAAAAGGGTATGGCAAAAATTGGCACCACAAATTTAAGTAAAAACCAAAGGCCACACAGCAAGCACCTTCTAATAAACCACACAAGTATGTAGTAGGTGTAGCCAGTCTGCACATGGAAAGATGCATAGATGCAACAAAAGAGGCCATTAAAAACAGTTGTTAGGGAAGTGCAAACAGAACCAGAAAATTTCCTGGGAGCTATACACATAGATACAGCTGACACAGATCATCAAGACAGCTCTTGGATGACAGCTACAAATCTTAATGAACGAATACTCACCTTTAAAACTGACACAGGAACAGATATCACCGTCATCTCAGAGTGACAACAAAAAGATGGCCTGTTGTCACCTCCTTAACAAACACTTAACCAATTCAAGCTTTAGATGTCTGTGGCCAGTTCACTGGTCAACTTGAGAGAAACTTATTACAAACCACGCAAGATGTTTATGTTGTCAGAGGGCTACACAAACCCTTACTGGGAGATCAGCAATTGAAGCAGTAAATATTGTTGCAATTTCCATGTATGGTTTTGGGAAGACTAAAGGATAGTTATAAGATAAAGCTGATTGAAGGGGCCAAACTGTTTACCCTATCAGTCCCCAGGTGTATTGCCATATTACTCCTTCCAAAAGTGAAGGAAGAGCTAGAGCAGATGACTAAGCTGGGTGTCATCTCTAAAGTCACAGAACCAACCGAATGGTGTGCTGGTATGGTGGTAGTGCCAAAACAAGGAGGTAAAGTAAGAATTTGGCTAAGTTGAATGCAAATGTATCGAGAGCGACATACTTTACCCTCTGTAGAGAATACATTGGCACAGCTTGGAGGAGGTAAACACTTTTCAAAACTTGATGCTAATTCTGGCTTTTGGCAGATTGCCAAGTCATCAAAACTCACAACACTCATCACTCCTTTTTGAAGATTTCGATCCCCAAAACATTTTCACAGACGTATGAATGATATCCTGGGAGACATTGAGGGAGCATTATATGCCTAATTGATGACCTACAGGAAAACACAATCAGAACATGATTGATTAACGCTTGTTGTCAGTACTCAACCACATCAGTGAACCATCAGGCCTCACACTAAATAAAGAAAAGTGTGTTGTTAGCATCAAATTTCTTGGACAGCTGACTGACAGTACAGGGGTAAAAACTGACCCAGAAGAGACCCAGGCCATCACAAATCTATCTCCCCCAAGTTCCCCAACAACATGAGTGAGCTGCGCCGATTCCTTGGATTGTCAATCAACTAAGCAAATTCCTGCCACATGTTACTAAAGAAACAAAACCATTGAGAAATCTGCTAAGCACAATTAAGAATCAGTGGTACAAAAAACTAGCTCTAGCAAAGTGTTAGCATTGTATAACCCATTATTGCATACTATTGTTTCTGCAGATGCCTCACCCTATGGACTGGAAGCTGTCCTTTGCCAGCAACAGAGTAATGGAGACAATCGTCCAGTGGCATATATATCCAGAGCTCTCACTGAAATATGCACAGATAGAGAAAGAGGCATTGGCCGTAACATGGGCCTGTGAATTATTCCAAGACTATCTTACTGGGTTGTCCTTTCACATAGAAACGGATCACAAACCCCTTGTGCCCTTGTTGTCAACCAAGAAACTAGCAAAGATTCAGACTACGCCTCATGAGATACGTACCACTACACAATCTCTCATGCTGGGAAAAACCTGTGTACAGTAGATACACTATCCCAAGCACCAACTGATGATGTAGATAAAAGTTTACTCAATTCCAGGAGGAAGTAGCATCATATGTATGTCAATTTGATCATCAATCAATTCCCAGCAACAGAGTCAAGGGTGCAAGAGATCAGAAAGGCACAAAAACAAGATTCTGTTTCCCAAAAATTATGTCCTACTGTAAGGTAGGGTGGCCAGACAAGTCAAACTTGCAAGGCCAATGCAAAGTGTATGCTAGTTAAGTGTTGTTCACGGATTACTCCTCAGGGGAACTGCATTGTTATACACTCTAACATGCAGGCGATATCAGTGAGAAGCTACATGCTGGCCATCGAGGACTCACCAAATGTAGGAGACAAGCACAACAGTCAGTTTGGTGGCCAGGCTTATGAAATGCTTTGAAGGAGAGAATATTGAACTGTCCTGTCTGCTAGCTGTCAATATAGAACAATACAAGTCAAAATGCCAAATCGTCCATGGGAGAGAGTGGCTACTGACTTATTTGAATAAAGGTCACAGTACCTGAGAGTGGTGGACTATTACTCTTGGTAGAAACTGTCAAGTTATCCTCAAAAAGTTCCCCAGAGGTGATTAAACATGCATGTGTCTGGTTGCCATGGAATCCCTGAAGTGGTTATGTCAGATAATGGGCCACAGTATTCATCAGGGCAATTTATTAAATTTGCTGATCAGTATGGTCTCCTGGGGGTTGAGAGTGCAAACAGCTTGGCTCCTTCACGTAAACTTATGTCATATTCCCCAGTTATAGTTCCAAGACCGTTGAAAAGATCTGGGTACATGGCCACATACTTGTCTGCTTCTCTGCTTCTACCAGGTTTATTCTAGCAATGAGGTTTAGTGACTCAATTCCTGGACGGCCCAGAAGCGATCTCTGAAGCTTTTTTGCAACAAAAATTGTTTCTTGTGTTTCATTGGGTCCATATTTCAAATTAGCTGTAAACTGTTCAGACACTTGTAACTGATGCTGGCTAGGACTGGTAAGGCGGCGATCTGAATGGATAAGAGAAACTTGTTGTAGTTGTTTAAGTACTGTCTCAGGGATTGCACTAACGTCTGCTCCAGTGTCTTTTTCAATAATACTGGCATCCCGTTCAGTGTGAGATTAACTTCCCAGAGTTTAATTGGGGCGAGCCTGAGTGAGCCCCACACTAGCGAATCGCTCCCTCAAATATTGGTGTTATCGACCATGCACAAAAAATTACGACAAAAATCGGATAACTTACACGTGCGACGAGAATTCAACGGTGTAGATTACAGCGCGTTCTTATATGGTTCGTGTAATCGTCCATGCCACGATAAGTGAATGGCGTAGATTACAGTGCTTCCATATATGGTTTGGTGTTATTGTTCATGCCACGATAAGTGAGCGGCGTAGATTACAGGATTTGGTGTTATCGTTCATGCCACGATAAGTGAACGGCGTAGATTACATACAGTGCTTTCATATATGGTTTGGTATTATCGTTCATGCCACGATAAGTGAACGGTGTAGATTGCAGGATTTAGTGTTATCGTTCATGCCACGATAAGTGAACGGCGTAGATTACAGTGCTTCCATATATGGTTTGGTGTTATCGTTCATGCCACGATACGTGAACGGTGTAGATTACAGGATTTGGTGTTATCATTCGTGCCACGATAAGTGAACGGCGTAGATTACAGTGCGTCCATGCTACCTTTTGTACGTCAGTGTGCGGTAATTAGAAAATATGAACCATGAAGAGAGGTTGCAGCGAAGAAGAGAACTTTACAGGCAACGAAGGAACAGAGAAACGGACGATGAAAGACAAGAAAGGCTGAGAACCCAAATCTTTTTTGTTTATCCTTCGTGCATGGGTTTTCAGGCTCGCCCCATGATGCTGTATGCATCTGTCTAGTTTTATGGTTTTACGGTCAATGCCATAACCATAAAATTAAAATCCGTAAACTATCATATCAGAGGCAGGCGTTATTTAGGATGTCCTTATTGAAGTACTTTTCGTACAAGAGTAAATACTCTAGTTTGCCAGTAGTCCTTCCAACCAGCGTTCCTTCTTTATCTAGTGGGGAACTTGTGACAGTTAACGCTTGTGTTGAAAAAGTGATAGCAACTCCAGAAGTGGTAAGTCGTGGAAAGTATAACTGCTACAAACCTGAAGAAAGGGCTGCAATAGGAAGGTATACCACAGAAAATGGCCCTACACGAGCTGCCAGACATTTCCCAGAGAAGTAAAGATGAAAATCTCGGAACCAACTGCTAGGAAGTTTAAAGAAGAGTACCTAAAGAAATTACAGGAAATTACAAAACAACCGTGCAGCAGTGGTAGCTCTACCACTTCCATCCCTGTTGAAGTTAAAGCGTTACTAACAAAGACTCAGGGTAGGCCATTACTACTAGGCGAGGAACTAGACAAATGTGTACAAGATTACATTAAAAATCTACGAGAAATTGGAGGCGTCATAAACACTGCTATTGGGATTGTCAGTGCACGAAATTGTGCACTCCTTTTGGAGAATGGTGGCCACATCAGCATTACTAGAGGGTGGGCAAAATCTATTTTGCATCGAATGAATTATGTTAAAAGAAAGGGATCAAATGCAGGTAAAGTGTCGGTTTCATGTTTTAAGAGGTATTTCTGGCAGACATAAAAGCTGAAGTGTTAATGAATGATATCCCAAAAGACTTGATATTTAACTGGGATCAAACAGCTGTACAGTTAGTTCCCACCGGTGACCGGACTATGAATGAAGCTAAAGCAAAGAAGGTGGTTATTGCTAATTCTGATGACAAAAGGCAGATAACTGCTGTGCTTGCAGCTACCATGACCGGTGAATACTTACCAGTACAACTAATTTACAAAGGTAGAACAACACGATGCCATCCTAAGGTGTCATTTCCTGAAGGCTGGGACATTTGGCACTCAGACAATCATTGGTCCAATGAGGACACCATGGAGAGGTATATACGTAATATTATAATGCCGTATGTGTATCACAAGAGGGAAATGC
Source organism: Spongia lamella (assembly GCA_963930835.1). Classification (NCBI taxonomy): domain Eukaryota; kingdom Metazoa; phylum Porifera; class Demospongiae; order Dictyoceratida; family Spongiidae; genus Spongia; species Spongia lamella. The sequence goes on along the minus strand of OZ005746.1, from coordinate 20,909,902 downwards.
TAAAGCTAAAAAATGCCACCCAGCTCTAGCTATCATTGACTGCTTTAAAGGGCAAACCACTCCTAGAATATTGTCTTTGCTATGACAGAACAACATCATACCTCTAATCGTCCCTGCTAATTGTACGGACAGACTCCAGCCAATTGATGTATCTACTAACAAGCCTATAAAACATCAGTTGAGAACAAGATTTCAATCCTGGTATGCAGATAAAGTACAGAGACAACTGAAGGAGATGCCACTTGACAAAGTTAGGATAGATATGACTGCATCTGTAGTAAAAACTAATTGTGCGAGATGGCTAATTGCTGCTCTCCAAGATCTTCAGAAACGCCCTATAGTTGCCATTAATGGCTTCAGAGACTCTGGCATCTTGGCTGCTGTAGATGCTGTTATTGATTAACTCTATGTATGTACAACTTATATGTATATATAACTTATATGTATATAATGTACAACTCTCATGTACAAGTATATGATCATCATTGTATCATTATATATACATGTAATTATTGTGTATGCTCAGTTTGAAAAGGTGTCATTTCAAGTTTTTCAAAGCATTTAATTAAGTGATGCCGCATGGTGTGTTGAATGAATGTAACATCACTCAACTGTACTCCATGGGCTAGTGCAGTACAAAATGCAATGGCAAATAGTCCACAGTCACAACTGCCATGTTGCTTTGCACACTGTGGTAATATAATCTTGACATTTCCAAATACCTTTCTTAGTAGCATTTGAGTTGGAGCGGAAGCAACACTGTAAAGTGAGTCATACAAATTCACCTCTCCATTAGAACAATTAATGTTTGATGCCACCACCCAATGATCACCACCTATGTGGAGATTTTGTAATACCTGTACATTCTCTGATAACATTGGAGTTTGTAATTGTGAGACTATCAACGTGGAATGAAGTCCTGATAAATTGCCAAATTTCTTTTTGATCAGTGCTTGAGCAAAGTTTATATGTTTGTCATTAAGCTTTTCACCAAGTGTTACAATATCTTTGTCTGCCTCTGTTAGCACTTTGCGTTCAAATGCTATCCATACTTTTGGGGATACAGTATGTAGTACTAGTGTATTGTCATCTACACATATCACTGATGAACTAACAGGTTCAGAATCATCTGTTTTCAGTTTCTTGTGCGGATTTTCATCAGCAGCTTTAGCTGGTCTTAACAGTATACTTATTTTTGTTACCAACTTACTGTCGCCACGAAATGTGAGTTTACACGGCACCTCTAGCCCCCCTGAGATAAATCGCCTGAATAACATCGTGGGTCAGTAACCTTGCATAAAATATTACCCCGCTTTTGTATAAACAAGTTACATGCTGCAGAGATCTGACGTGGCACGTGTCCGACGATATTGCCAGATTTGACAGTGGCTACAGCATACGGATCTGAAATGTTTCCTTCTTCTCTTCTGCAATTTAATTCTTCATCCACAACAGGTGTCCACACATCTTTATATACATGGTGTCTACGGATACAGCTCTCAATTTCAAGGAGCAAATACGAAGCCATTTGCACTTTCTCGCACGTGCCAAAACATGCGAAAGAAAGATATCAACAGGTGCACGCTTTGCTAGGGCATCCGTAAAATTATAATCCATAAACTTATTTTCCATGCTTAATATAGCTTAACCATAAAATTTTCATGCCATATGGTTGATGACAAATTGGTTTTGTCATTGGAATTGTACTGTTTACTGTATTAGCATATGGCTTCACATATCCACATGGTTGAGCAGGCGCTAATAACATAATTTGCTAATTAGATCAATTAGTACCAATTATTGAAGCAGCTGTAGCGAAAGAAGTGAAATCATTCGTGGCTATATATTACTCCTTCCTTTGCAAAATAAGTGCAAAATAAGCCAAAACGTGATAGCAATTCGGGTAAGTGCTATTATAAATACTATGAACTACTAAACCCTATGAACTGTACAACTTTCCCGTAAACTGCCAGGTTACGGAATTTTTGTGGTTTGGTATATAATTGGGCACACCCAGCTATTACACTTGTTCACAAAAATTGAAACTAGTCCGTGATTTTCTATCCGAAAGATATCAAATTTTTATTGGAAAGGCATCAATAAATTTGCTACAAAACAGCGTTTGTCGATTTTTGATAGCTGATTCAGGTGAGAAATGGCATCCACGCAAATATGAGATAATATAATGTTAAAAAACCTGAATGCATGTTAGAATCTGCTAAACAAGAAAGGCTACTCACAAATCTATTTAGGTATAACAATATGGGTGTAATATTACAAAATTAAAACTCTGTAGCAAAAGCCATGGCTCTAGTTCCAATTTGAGCAATTATTTTGTAACTTTGGATTTACAATGAGTTTGATCTTCGGGTTTGCACCAAACTGTAGAGCATGAGCAGCGTATTCTTCACAGGTAAAACGGTATTAATCACTAGGATCGTCTTAGAGATATGAAGCATTTAAATTTTCAAGTGAAGCCATATACTAACAGTGTTGAGCCCCCTTAAGGCTACGGGATACCCACGAATTACTTTCATGGGCACTAATTTTCATTGTCTTTAAAAGTAGCCTTCTTGTGGTTTGTATCAAGTGGTCTTGTTACCGCCTTCAAAGTACTGTGTAAAGAGTCTACAGACGCCGTTGATAGGCCATCCAACCAGGCAAAGTGATAGCAATGGCTTCCGCTTCTATCAAAACTCGCCGCCAAATGCAGCGATAACGGCCAGAGTAAATGCCATTTTGAGGGTTTCGCCGTACTTAGAGATATATTTTCGAGGGCCTATCGAAGAGTTTTTAGGCATACTACACCAACGAGAGATTTTGTAAGTGTCTCAAGTTAAAAATTGGTATTTTAGGAGCGCTTTAGTGAGACATTTGTTGGCTAAACTACTTATGAAGCCGGTTGAGAGCTAAGAACTCTTCGATAGGCCCTCGAAAATTTATCTCTAATTAAGGCGAAACCCTAGAAATTGTACTTACCTTGCTCGTTATCGCAGCATTTGGCAGCGAGTTTTTGTGTGTAGAAACGGAAACTTTGCCGTCACTTAGCCCTGTTGAAGCATAGGAGGCTTGATTAATGGCCTATCAACAGTGTCTGTAGACCTTTTATACAGTACTTTGAAGGTGATGACCAAACCACTGGATACAAAGTACAAGAAGGCTGCTTTTCAAGACAATAAAAGTTAGCGCCCATAAAATTAATTCATGGGTATCCCGTAACCTTAATCAAAAATCTCTTCAGCATTTTTACAGCTATCTCCTTTGGAAGCTGTAACACATTTCAATCCGTTTTTTCTGCAGGAACACATGTTAGTTCCAGCATCTACAATGCACAAATTTCAACAAGCTTTCAGGTGCTGCATTTAAGTCTGTCATAATAGGAATTAACACTGTACTATCAAGCTTCCAACCCCATTGCTTGGGATCTAAGTCACTGCTTGTTAGTTTCTTCCAAATAATGACTTGTAAGTGAACTCTCAAGCTGTGATAGTAAGCTGCTCTCTCTGTAGGTGGAAGTTTCTGAGGATCAAGTGTTGTCCCTGATGAAACCATCTCCATGAATTTTATGTAACGTAAAGTGTTCAGGGTATCCCCTTGCTTGCCACCACACATGATGATGAATACCTGGATACCAGCTTTGTCAATTTGTTCTGGTGAGGCATCGGCATTCTTCATTAAGTACGAAATCTGTTGCAATTTATTGGACTCTTTTATTTTCTTTAGCAAAGTCGTTTTGCCTTGCCCAAATGTAGCAGATGTTGTATCGCAACCACTCCACGCATGAACAAACAAAAGTTGTACTTTTATTACACCTCCAAGTGTGGCAACGAGATCACGTATTTTCCATATCTTCTTTTGGGACTTTTTTGCATCGGACTGTAAGTACACATCTGCCATATTTGTATTCCAATGGTGTATCAAAAGTACCATTATGTCTGTGTCATCTGCCACTACGATAATACTGTTGCCTTGAGGAGCAAATTGAAGGGCACATGTAACTATTGTTGTGTCAGCATCTCCACTGCTGTTATGAACTGTCTGAGCATCTGCCCTCAAAAAGTGGCTCAATAATGAAATGAAATGAATTTTATTTGTCATATTTGAAAGAAAGATTTGTTGGTTATTGTGAGTTTCCATACATTCACTAAGTTGAATATCTGCGCATCTCCTGCTAATCCTTAGCTGATGTTCATGATCTTTAATTGATGGACCCTGCTCATAACCATCAAAAACAATGCAACTTGTTCCATACTTAGTACGAACATAACTCACATATTGCTGGGCTATATCTTTGTATGTTGCCTTCTTTGACCATTCAACTTTATGAATGAGGGCTCCACCATCAATGACATACTTTGCTTGAATATTTTGTTCACATGGTTATACGTTATTAAACCAGGCACACGCAGGCCGGCGCGCCTGGTTTCTTGAAATCATTTTTGTGAAAACGTCGGTATGTGTGTGTGTGTGTGTCCACCCCCCAGGCTATTAACGTGAAATGAAGCCTGAATAACCAATCAAATAAGTCTACTGCTTTTCTATGACACTTGCTATCGATATTACTGATGGGCAGGGCCTTAGTAACGAAGCACATCGTGAGTTACTGCCCAATAAGAACAAGGTAATGCAGTGTTAACCTTTCATTCCATAGTAAAAGCTGTTTGAACAGCTGTACATTACTAACAAGATGGAGCTCTTCAGTTTTGAAAGTGGGTGTCCGTGCGGGTTGCGGAGCTTATAATACAAGACTAGCCTATAGTGTTACAGTAAGAATTTCGGCTTAAAACAACTTTGTACTACTTTTAAAAAGTTTTATCACTAAAGTACTGGAGTGTAAAGCCGGTTTAAACAAAAGAATTAAATTTGTATGCGTTGCTATGTGCCCATTACGGCCATTAGTGATGAGTCTTTGCTCACATGACTTACTCGTGACGTCATTAATTACTATTACAATACACTGAATAGCAGTTGATTAACAGTGGTTTAACTTACACATCGCCTGGTTTTTAGATGGTAGAACATCAACTTGTTTGTAAGAGCTTTTGTCAATTGTGACTTTGCAGTCTTACGCATAGAATTGTCCTTGAATAGAGAGGTTTGAATTACCGTAAGCGTATAGTCAAAGTATGGGGTTATTTCTTCCTCTCTCCGTATAATAGCTATTAACCTAGAAAATAGAATAGTTGGGTTGATATGAACCTGTTTCTTGTCAACTTTGAATCCTGGAAGTAGATGATCCAAAGATCGAGCCTGCTCACTTCTTTTAATAGATCCATCTGTTACAGTTACATTGTCCAGTCGTTCCTGGAGTTTTGCTCCGATCTGCTCTGTTGTGTCACAGCTTATGCCATCACCATCAGTAGCTGTTAAACCTGATGACAAAGAACGTAACCTTGGCTCATTTATGTCAAATGACTCATGCTAATCAAACCATTCCTGGATGCTGCACAAGTTAGAAATCATACTTACTTCTAGAAATGCCCTGCTCAACATGCTGATAGCTTGTGTTGTGCTTTAGGTTTGTAATTGTTGTCATAGCATCATGGACTCCGGCACACTTGTGCATACTATAAATCCACTGCAAGCGGACAGTTTCTGTCATTCCCCTTCCTCTTGTTAACCCTCCACGGCTCTTGATGGATCGCATCATTACTTGTTCAATAATCAGATCAGTCCACAGTCCTGCCCAATATCTGCTACTTCTGCGTACACTATGAAATCCTCTTTCAATAAAACACTCATATAGCCATGGGTGGTTTGTGGGTAACTCTAGCATCAGTTGCAAATAAAGTCGAGAACTCTTTGCATAGTTAATATGACCAGTTGCAGCAAAAAATTCATCATCTTTCCAACAGCTACAGGGTGTAAATTCCAGTTCCCTGTTCTTTCAGCTCTACAGTTTCTACATATTCAATATATTGCAACAACAGCTTAGCTGTTCGTGATGTTTTGGCTAAAGATTCCTTGTACTTGATTAAACAATTTTCTAACTTCACTAGTTCATTTGACTGATCAACGTTTGCAACTGGTATAGATTTATCTTTAATTCCATCATAACAATCATGTATCTTTTCTATCTCAGTACCACCAAGCTTGTCTTCTACACTCTCTAAATCCTGATTATCAGCTTGTCTTTCAAGAGATATCTCATTGCTTATGATTGGCATATCCCTAGAACTGGAAAAACTTTGCTCTTCTTCACCTTCCCTTTCCAATATTTCTATTGAAGGGTTTCCTAAAACAGCTAAAATCAACTTATTTACCAATGCAGCCTCTACTAAAGAATGTGCACGCAATGTTCTTGAAAAAGCCTTCCCCGATTAATTGCATTAGGGTCATAAGCTTTTTCTAATGATTCCTCTAATCCGGAGCCCTTCATCATTGAACCTATACTAGCCAAAAAGCTCATCAGGGTATGAAATCCACCAAGTCTACAGACTATATTCACTTCTTTTGCTTTGATAATTTCTACTGCTTTAAGCCACAAGGGTTGATCAAACGTTATGCAAGGTGTTGGTATATTCAAATGGATAGCTTGAGTTTGAATGTAAGTCAAGGTTGAATAAATGCAGGTTTCGTCAGATGGACATAAATCGATGATTGGCAAAAGAAGCACTTCAGAATTTGAAGTCTGACTCTGTTCATGATTGTCAGAATATATGTGCTGTATAAAACCTGACCAGTTTGGTCTTTGCTTTGCTTCGTTGCTGAACATCCATCCAGAGTGCCATAGTAAATCAGAGCACAGGTCTGATGGCAATGTATATGGAAACTGTAACTGAACAGTAGGTTTATAAATAACAGATGACAGACCCTTCTCAGGAAGTTCTACATATTTAACTACTAGCACTTCCTTATCTTTCACCAACACATTTAATTTGGTATATTGTTGTCTAATGATTGTGCGAGACTGTACCTTGAGAGGAGTATGATATTTAGCAGTAGAAATAGCCATACCATGGAATAATTCCCATACCATGGAATGTACCTCATCCATCTAGTGTTGCCTACATTATCTGCTACCCACTGAGTAAAGGTGTCGGGGATATTCTGTGAGCAAATTTTCAGGACTTTCACACTGAATAACAGATTGTTTGTATCTGATCACTTCATCATAAGTAATAGAAAATCCCAATTGTGTCAACTCATTAATAAGCCATTTTGACCCAAATACATGGTCCATCTCCATGCCCAAGCCAAATAATATGGGAGTTAAACTGATCTTGGCCGGGCTGCCTGTATAATGCATTGTCCAATGCTGTTCTGTTTCAGTTCTGGCAAGCCCAACATTTTCAAGAAAGTTTGCAAGTAGTAAGGCACCCAGTTATTACGTACCTTGGTCATTGTTCTTAATATCTTCATTAGTTGGATAGGCATGTACATTATATTGTTTCTCCCTGATCGCATCTCTTACTATTTTTGCTGCCGTTACAACTATTCGTTCTGCTTCATCTGCTATATTATCTTTCTTACCTAGGTACCATTGTTCATTAATTATATACTTAGCCATATTTCTAAAGCACACAACATTGTCGCGTCCCTCAACTTCTGCAAAAATCACACACTCACCATAATGTTCTTGTAATTTTTGTTTAAGCCTTTTTGTGGTGTACACCTCAGCTCCTGCAGAAAGCTCCACCATCTTGGCATGCAATTCTGCAACTGTATATAATTCTGAGCCAGCTTCTAAATCAAGCCACTGGCATAACTGTTTACAACAATGTCCCATTTCCTCATCCTCAGGCCTGCCTTGAGTTTTCTTTGCAGTAGCTGTATTAAGTTGCTTATTAAGCATAAACCGTGAAAAACAACTGTCATGATATATTGCCTCTGCAGGAACTAAATTGATGCATCCATGTAATCGATCCTGTACCTCTGAAGCCCACAGGTCTGTACATTGTTCTAGAATATTTTCACGTAATGGAATTGTGGTCACCTTGTGCACCTGCAGCTGTTTCCTTCCTCTCTGGGTGACGTGGATCAGTTTCAGCAGATTTGCCGCAAAGCATGCAATCTTTTTCCCAATCTAATGGTAGCAAACTGGTCTCTTTGTAAACGGAATCTTGACATCCCCTTCAAGTTCAACATTCTTATGGATTCCCTTTACATCAGTAAAATCACTCCTGCAGATTTTATGCACTAAGATAGTTCTCATAGGTGTTGTACTAATCAGCTCATTTTAAATATCCAGCAAGCTCTAACCTCCCATGTTTCTCACTAAATCTCAATAGTGTCAAAACACCTTTTCTTGATACAACCACTGGTTTTTCTTTTTCAAAGCCTTTTTTACAGATAATATAACAATGCTCAACATTGTGCCCTTTATCCATGTTTAAACTAAGACATGCATATGTGTTATAGCTACGTATGTTAATTTTTACTTTTTAACTCACCATTACTTTGTAACAGTCCAAAGCCACTCGATTTAAAGCTCTAATAATAATGCCACAAACCTAGCTCCTATAGTGTATTCGCTTTTAATGAAAATCCCACAGCTGTAATTAATTTGTTAGAATATTAATTATAATTAATTTAGATTTGTTACAATAACAATTTAGTATTTTTCTTTCAAATGTATTGTGCTAACAAATGGTTTGCAGCTGTGTGTCATTTGTAAAAAGATAAATTTTATTACATATAAAAAGTCCAGAAAATTCTGCATCTATTGATGTAAAATTTAGCTTTCTACCATTTTTTCTGGGTTGAGGCATTTTTGCCTTCAACTACCTGACTATATGTACTATGTATGTAGAACTAATTTTGGGCTCTGAGTGTGTATAGTGCACGTGCTCAGCTTTTAATATTATCTGTTTCAGATGGTCCCAATATGCTTTGCAATGCTCTGCAGAAAATGTTTTGGATGATCCATCCTTACGAAGTATGTCTAAATGAGCAGTCGCATCTGTTACAGCTTCACAAGAAGCCAAGAAATGCTTGGTCTTACAATAAACACAATTGAACTTGTTACCCCTTCAGTCACAACAAGAACTGATGCTGTTGGTTGGGTTCCTCTTCTAGGAATGACTAGTTCCTGCTCTGTGACCTTAACTGTATCGCTTATCTCTCTTGCTTCAACTTCAGCCTTGATAACAGTCAGAAGTTCCTCTACTTCCCAAATACTTTGTAGCGGTAATTTCTTCTACCAGTGTTACAAAATACCAGAAGCAGGAATGCCAACATTCCAATACCCTTGTGCCATCTCCTTATTTTATGGCATCTTTGTAATTAAGTAAAAACACCCTATACTTAAAAAATTCTTGGTGTAATCATGTATTAGGTCACCTGTAGATTTCTGGTGGTCATTAAATGAAAAGTAACTAACAACCATTTTGCTGATTTTCATCAACGTTTCTTTCCTTTCTTGGTTACTGCGAGTCCACAGTGTATCAGGGGAAGAAATAACTTTCTCATCAGGAACTCCATCAATGTTTGACATTCCCAGAACATGCAATGCTGCTTGTATCATTAAGTACGGTAGTACTTAATAGTAGGGATCGCTATGAAAAACTATGGCTTCCAGAATTTTCGCACTTTTAAAAACAACCTTATAACAGGCTTTAGCCTAAAAAACCTGCCTGGATGTATTAGTACTACTGTAATTAGGCTGTATCTTTGTTAAACGCAGCGAAAAGTCTAATATTTCGATCCACAGCGAATTTTAAAAATTTCGAAATTTACCTGTATTTCATCTGCCTGCCAGCCTGCCTGTCGTAAGACCCTGTTCCGCTAGGTGTATGGCTCAAGATTTTTCACACAACAAAGGTAATCATGTCGGATTTACGAAAATGTTATTTTGATTAAGGTTTATCCACTGTGCCATAGCTTGTCCTTTGTTCTATCTTCATCGATTGATCTTCCTCAACCTAAGGATGACGAAATATTACGAAGGTATCAACATTCCACGCAAGGTGTTAAAATGTAACAATAAACACATTGGATTGGCGCATGCTTATACTGATGCAATCCGTAACGCGTAATGGAAGAAGAATTCTATAGTTTCGTCTTCCATAGCCAGACCAATTTATTTGCACGCAGCTGCTTTATCGATCTTCTAAATTGTAAGCGCCGGATGTTAATTATAACATTAAGCGCTTATAATCGGACACCTATTAGCAACCTAGTAGCTGCGTATTAAATAAAATGGTCTGGCTACAAGTAGAATATAGTCCTTCCTTCACAGTACAAGTCGTTTTACCATATAGACACTTGGTATTGTGATGAAACGAGTCTGTTGTAAAGGTGGGTGTGGCACATACATAGCGAGCCATTGTAAACTATGTAGATATCACTTGCTAAGAAATAATTCCAGTCTTGAGTGCCTGTAACAGCTATAGCTATAAAAAGTAAACAAACTAGATTTTTTTTAAAATTTGAATTTAAAGGGATCGTATAAAAAGTAAGGAAACAAGTTGTTGATCACTCACCACCCAGCATATTGCATGTGTTTACTCAAGTATACAATTGCAGCTGGGTAAGCGTTCATACATGCACAAATGAAACACATTCTCTAGCACTTCTACAAGATTTAATCCCTACTTTGGCAGCCAGCATTCAAAGCAAAACATCATGCAGCCAAAGTAGGGATTAAATCTTGTAGAAGTGCTAGAGAATGTGTTTCATTTGTGCATGTATGAACGCTTACCCAGCTGCAATTGTATACTTGAGTAAACACATGCAATATGCTGGGTTGTGAGTGATCAACAACTTGTTTCCTTACTTTTTATACGATCCCTACTCCCCTTTTTAAATTCAAATTTTTTAAAAAATCTATTATATGGGCAGTGATTACTGTCTTTAAGGGTGGTCGCGGGTTTCTGAAGCCACACAAGCGCCTCCTTACTAACCGCATGCGGCTGACACAGTAATTGTTTGCATACTTGGGTATCCGTAACAGGCGCATAATCCTATTGTTTACGCGGTGAAGAAATATGCTGCAAAGGAAGAAGTTTATTGTCACGTTGGGAGGTATTTTTAAGAAAAAACAGACTGTAAACAAAGTTTCTACTGCTGTGCGAGTGTTTTTGTAACGCTACAATAATATGCATGCGTGCGTAAACATGCTGTCGTTCTTCCTTCAGGTGAGAAATAGTTTGTTAGTTGTATAAATGTCTTTACGAGCTGTTTGTAATGTTTGTCTGTACAGTAATAGCTACAGGGAAGAGCGGTTTAGCTGATATCGGCAATGCCAGAGTAAGAACAACTCTCCCTGGGCGCCAAATTTCATCGCAGCCGTTCGATCAGCCAACAGCAGAGTTGTAGGTATTTGTGAAGATGTGACAGAGGCATTGGCAAGAGTTGCAGCCGTGAAATAGACACTGTTTTGTGTGCTTGTGGTTTTAAAAATGTGTATAGTTTATTATAATAATGTTGCGGCGTGCGCATATACTACACACTGTGTTTAAAAATCTATCTAGTTTTTGTACGATTATCATGGAGCTCTCAATTTTTGATACGATACTGACAGCTTAATTTTGTAGATCCTCTTGGACGATTTTGTAAAAATAAGGTTGGAGGCGTAAGTTATGCTGCCTTGAAGTTGGAGTTTCTTTGCGCGCGCTACCCTTTTGTCTTGTTTCTCCTGAATGGTAAGGTTTTCTCTAAAAATCGTCCAAGAGGATTTTAATATTCTATCAAGGATGTTTCAGCAGGATTCTCAAGGAGTTTCAAGGTAAACTCAGAGACTAGATAGAAAAAAACCATCTTTGAACTCAGCGCGCTGTAACTTAGCCATTTATAGACGCTCGGAGTTCCAGTTTGGTTTGTCAAATAGTGTAAAGACTGGCCATTCATCCAATCACTGCTGCAAGGTCCAGGTATGCTTTACAGACACGAGGTAAGGTTATAAAGTCGGTCATTTGTGCGGCTTCAGAAACCCGCGACCACCCTTAAAAAGTCATCATGTGCATTAAAATTGGATTTTGGCTTCTTCACAACAGTGATTAAATTTCTTAATTGATACTAAGTATAATACTCTCCCAAAGACTGGTCACTGTAAAATATTTCCATACAACCTAAAACCATATGTATGTGGTACCAACTGATTAAAATTTTGAATACGTACCTCTGCAAGCACAACCCTAGCATGCCAGTCTTCTAACACTGGGATCAAACCCTAAATGCAGTTGAAGAAGTGACCATTGCTTCCTGAGAACCAAGTGTTCGAGCAGCTATTAGCTAATCTAATAATATCTGGTGAAAACGCACATGCTGCTGGGTTACTGATTCTACACATCCATCATACGTTCAACAGCTGGAACATATTGATGTAAATGAGAGACTATCTGTATCATCTCATCACCCTTATTTCATTATACAGTAGAACTCCCAAAGGAACCTATAAATGCTTCATCAATAATTTCAGAGAAGATCTTACTGGTAGCTCAGGTGACAATGGCAATTCTCATTTAGAGTTAACAGAACACACAAAAGAAACTAGAAACCAAATATTGACAGGCTGTGATGTCACGTCAATCACGCAACAAGCCATCAACACCTATAGGGCTATGGGAGACAACTTTGATGTAACAATACAGGCTCGTTACCTGCACAGATAAACTTCATAATCTCTCTCTTCATTACTTTCACTGTTTAGGAATCCGTGACAGAATTAATTTTCATTAATTATCTATTCTATCCCTTCAAGGCTATCTGAACGGTCCTGAAAAACTAGCATTGGAATTGTTACCTTCACTACAAACTGATAGTGCTTTACTTGACAATTTTGTTGATTGTTTCTTAAATTATAGTCAATAACATCCCTTTTTTTAATTTAGCACTCTCAGACATCATTACTCAGCATTACTTTATCTTATGAGCGAGAAAAGCCAGTTCTGTAGCATCTTTTGTCAAGGACAGCTGCCTTGACTAGTCGAGGTTGAAGTGACTATAGTTTGTTTTGTGAGGTAGCCACAGCTATGCCTGGGAACAAACACTGGTATTTTGAGTTTCGAGACAATGCTATTTTCATTATTCAAGACAGAAAAGAGATTTTCTGTTTTAACGTGACGTACCAATGGGTCCTGTGAAGGAGATATTTTACGGGGCTGAACATCCACAAGCGAAAAGCTTTAAAGCTCAGGCCATTGAGGTTAGCGTTCATTATGCCGGCATGTATGTTAAGTGTAATGCGGCGGCCGCCCACTATTTTATAGGGGGAAGATGAAACAATTGATATACCGTATAGCAAAAATTTTCACGAATCTGTAGTCATTCGTGAAAATTTTACCCTCAAAATATTTACTAAAAGCATTAGGTACTGTGTGCTCCTGACGAGATTCGTGAAAATTTTCCCCCTCGAAAAGTTGGATTAGGGCAATTCATGAAAATTTTCCTCCTCGAAAAAAACCTGCTATACGGTACGTATTGCTACAATAACATAACATAAATAACATATTGCCGGCACTGCAATACAATAGCTACAATATGCCTGAGGAAAGATATCGATATACTGTTCACAGCAATCATATTGTGATTTGCAATATGGTTGTGTATAGTTGCAACATGCAAAATCATGGTTGTAAGTATCCAGTTATATTACACTGCAAAAACAACCAAACCTCTTGTAACCTGAGCCTGGTTTCTTACTACGTATTTTACATGTTTCTGCTTAGCTTTTATCAATTTTTATGTTCTTTAGTAGTCACATATTGCAATAGCTAGCTACATGCACTCAAAGGCAATACGCAATATGGAATTGACTCATATCGTTTCATCCCTACCACTAGCTGTGTGCGTGTAATTTTAATTGGACATACGTATATGTACATAGGTTACCTTTAAAACTGGCTATAAGATCATACTGAACAGAAACAACTTTGAATGGAACAAATCGTTGTTTAATGAAGAATTTAAAACTACTACAACTGTAGCAGAGTTCATTAGTGTGTGGAACAAAGTTACCAAGTTGGATGCGTATAAGGGCTTTGCTATGTCAAGTGTTGATTCTTGTAGCCAATTTGAAAGTGATGCAATGTCTACCAGCTGCAGTTCCTCTCAAGATTCAACTGCAGTTCGCAGTAAACATCCCTTGCCAGATGCAGACAATTCACTACCTGCATTGAAACGGCCAAGTAATAAAGATCAGCAAGTCAATCCTATTGATGACAGAATACTTTCAAAGAGAATAGGTGACTTGACATATATAATTAGTTAAACCTCAAGCTGAGGCTGAGTGTTAATAAATGATGTTAATATATCCTTGACCTACTCATGGTGGGGTTTAACTGACTTCTATCCCACAAAGGAATTGTGCTTTTGATGTGACCATTGCAATATAATTAATATTAATGAATACGTACGTATACAGCGGGTTAGTGCAAAAGGTGGACTCTGGACTATGGACTGGACCGTGGACTGAACTTTGCCAGAGCTGGTTCATCATAATTTTATATCCTATCGTAATATTTGGAGCTTTGTTGAAGCTAGTCTTGTCACCAGAGGAGACAGAGCCACAGGATCGATCGCGATTTCAGTGCAAAGCCTTTTGTGTAACCCATCTTAGGAAAAATTGATAATAATATAATAATAATAATAATAATAATAAAGCCTGTGCCTACAAGTATTTTGCTTATTATAGAAAGAACTTGACGATCGGACACCCACGCAAATAATTATACACGTATATTCTACTCTTACTCTAATAGAGCAATCAAAACTATGAAAAACTCTTTTGATACATGCATGAGATTTCTAAGTAGGCTGTGAGGGATGAAACCATACTAATCATGAAACATACAACATAACTTTGCATGCACATGCACACTCAGACATGTCATGTATCCACCTCATAAAAACTGGACATTTACCCATTACCCAGTTACACTGAAACCACTGACAGCTTTTATAGTCACCACACAGTATACAAGTAACACAAAAATCAAAGAGTTCATCGGAATTTAAAAAAAGACAGCTATATTGCTAGCTATATAATTATATGATCCCTAAATCAAAACAAAACATGGAAAACAAGTCTGAAATATTCCTTATGAACTGCACTTAACTTTGGCATCACATCGGGAGGTATGAAAATACTTGATGGCACAAAACTTGGTGAAGCTGCTCGGATGCAAGGTAGATTAATATGATAATGTGATGGTTGCTCTTTATTTGGTGTTCTTAAAATTCCATTGCTGTCTCTAAAACTGCGCTTTTCCGCACGGGCACAACACAAGTCAAATGGAGGTGCTGGCAACGATCCATTTGCACACTTGAGGAAACTCTTACATCCCTGACACATACGGATGTTTCCTTCGATAAATCGCACGTAAAAGGGATTGGTATTAGGAGGTACAGGTGATGGTGGAGCCATAACACTGCTACTAACTGAATCAACCAGGCTCTGTGACTGCATCAACGGACCTAATGAAGCATTAACAATGAGTGGCTGTACCTGACTGTTGCTAAAGGATGAAAAATTATTTCCCACCTGAACACTGACTGATGCAGTAGTTGCAGTAGTAGTATTAGGCCTTGACAAACCACTACTTAAGCATAGCTCAGTTGGAAAAGACTCTGTAGTTGCACCAGACTGAGTGTTAAACACAGAAGAAACTTCAGGTGCTTGCATAGTAGCAAAACCACTGTTTAAACGTTGCTCAGTTGGGAAAGACACTGTAGTTGCACCAGATTGAGTGTTAAATGCAGAAGAAACTCCATGTGCTTGCATAGTAGCTGCACGTGACACAACAACATCTGTAGCAGTGAAAACTCTTGAACGTTTCCGCTTCGGGATGCCACCTTTTCTACTTCGTCCTTTTGGTAAGCCAGCCATAGCTAATTGAGTTATATTAGGCTGTGGGTTATTCTTTTTATACCATTGTAAAAATAAATGCAGTTCTCCATTTAATTCAGCGGCTACCAATGTATGAGCACAAATGTGAGAAGATACCCATTGAAGACAACTTTTGTCACAAGTGTATTGACCTGCTGAAGTAACTTGAACAAAATGTGGTGATGATCCAGAACGAGATGTTACCATTTTTGCCTTGGGATTACTACCTGGAGCAGCCACTACATCAACTGATGACTGAAGGTAATCCTCAGCTTTATCCCACATGGCCTCCAATGTTGCTTTAGGTAAAGTGGAAATATTTGAACCAGCAGCTGATATACTGAGGTGTTTAGAAGCTTGTCCCTCCTGACTTACTGACAAAATTGTTGATTGCATAGTTTGAGAACACAGGCAGTGTTGAAGCTACAGTAATGCACTTCAATTTCATGCTATCAAATTGTTTCACTAGCTGCTTCCTTTGCTCTGGTTTCATCTTCACCCACTGCTGAGGAGCAACCACAAGATGGGTATATTCTTTATCTAGTCTATACTGGCCACGGCCAGAAAGAGCCCGCAACACTTCATCTCTTTGAGACATAACTAGTTGTCTCATATACTCATTGAACTCTGGCCACTCACTCTCTTTGTAATTCACTTTCCTTTTGATGGTAGCATTTAAACTTTCACTAGAATTAGTGGTAAAAATTTCTGGAGGATACCCTAAGCCAGCAGCAGTGCGAGTACTCTTTAACATTGTATTTTCAAAAACCTTTGAATACTGTTGCACAAAATAATCAAAAAATAATGCTTGACCAGGATGCAGATAATTTACCTCCCTGGCATTCCACACATCTTTGCAGTTTTGAAGGCGGCTTTCAAAGTCAACAGAACTAACCGAATCAACTAAACCTTCTTCATATCTGCTGCAAACATGTTTCCCAAATATATCAGACAAAAACTCCTCTGAAACAGATGACGGCAGTCCTCGCTCTCCAAGTTTCGACTGGATGTTCCTTTTCATATGTAAAAAGCAACGCAATTGGATTGCAAAAGGAAAATTATGTGAAAAGGCTTCAATCAGTGCTTCATCTCCATCAGTACCAAATGCTAGCAATCCGTGAAGCTTCTTATTGAAAGAAACTAAGGTGCTAGCAAAATAGTTGAAAGTAGCAAAATTCTTCCGTTGGTGGACAAGGACTGGGCCTGCCATGGTTGGATTCTTTTTAGATGTAATATCCACGAGCATTAGGTGCTTATAAGTGGTAGGGGTGACATAGAATTCCCCTACATTGTAAGTAGTATCAGCAGTAAAAACACTGAATTTTCTATCATCTGTGAGAAAGCGAACCAGATCATTGACTTGCCAATCAAAGGCCATAACACACTGAGGATCTGGCGCAGCTTTTACGTCGCGGACAAATACATCCGAGGTGCCATCCGTAAGTTTACACTGGAGCATTACACTATATAAAATGTTTTGATCTTTACTATGACCGGTTCTGCGATAATTTTTCATCTGCTGCAGGTTTCGGGGCAGTTTCTGCATTCCTGTCGCTTCTAATTCCCCTCCACATTCCTGAGTAGCTTTGTACAAGGCCTCAGTCGGCCTGCTAGTGGAAGCAATTTCTTTGTGTTTCTGTTTCGCAGAATCAGCTGTACGGAAAAATGGAGTACTTGAGTGTGAATTGCCATGTGGCTTTGGTTTTACTTCAACCGGTGGACCATCAAACCAATATTGAATCATTGAATACTTATTTCGCTCTCCACTATGGTCTAATAGGTAAAAAGAACAATAATTATCAAAACCGCAACACAAAAATACATAGTTATACCGCACAAGTAAAATGTCACTTACTTTGGACATCTGCTATCATTCGGTGATACTGTGTATAACTTTTGTGAACATAGTACCGACGGGTTAGATGTAAATAATCTGTTGGTTCACTTGGATTTGGTTTGTATTGAGAATATCTAATAGCACCTGATGGCAACACTCTAAAGTTTGTTTTCTTTGTGCCTGTTCCTCTCCATGACCCTAAGTCATCCGCCTTTAAATCTTCAAAATTAATGACATCAATATCTACAAGAAATACAGCATTCTGTGACACTCCAAGAGGCTGCACTGTGCAGACATGCTCAAGTGGCATAGAAGACGTCAAAAGGACATCAATAATCCTGTGTAATGGGTACCCATAATCCAGTGAAGCATATATTGGCAAATTGTGGTCATCTTGATAATAAGTCACCTTATGCTCTTGTATTTGTGTCCTGCAATAAGACAGATTAAGTTATGACACTTCCATTATTTCACCATACTTGTTGGAAAAGTCATCACTAGCACCGTCTTCAGAAACAACTGACCCATCACTACGGATACAGAAACAAACATATGAAATAGTGATTATCTAGAAGTTACATGCAGAAATAGCACAAAGAAATCAGTAGCTATTACTTAATTAAAGCACCGCAGCGAGTAATGTGGTGTTATTTAATGCCTAAAAGAGTAAGTATAAGTACAAGTTTTTGCTAGTGAAATCTAATGAAAAAATCTTTAGGTGAAATCCAATCCGTACACATGTTGACCTCTAAGTGCACTGCATTACAAAGTGTACAAAAAGTTGTAGAGAAGCTGAAAATAGTGTGCTATTAGACAATCTGCTTTGTGATGGTTAGCTAGAGGCTTACGTAGGTACCACATGACTAAGTTAACACGATGCACTAATGAACACCTTATGTAGCCTTCCTTCTCTGCTTCTTCATCGTCACTGCAATCACTAGGTGTACTAATCCTAGGCTTTTTAGTGGGTGTAAAAACCTTTTTCGTTGGTGACTCAAATTGTATGACTGTTAAATCATCGCTGCAACTGCCTGTAAGGCTTCCATTATCACTATCCTCACCACTTGAACACCCATTGCGATCGCCAAAACCTGCAGCCAGCGAATCAATTTTTGTTATCTCTTCATTTCGCAACAATCTCCTCCTAACTTTACGTCTCGCTTCACTCCCAAATTTAATTAGCTTTTCTTTGTCCTGTTCGTCTTGAGTTTCATCGCTAGATAAAACAATAACATCATCGCAGCAACTGAATTGAGAGCACACATCCTCCATTTTCTCACATGCGAGTTAGTGCGCATGCGCACTTGACATATTAAATCCATATTAACAGTGCAGGGCCGTGGCAGGGCCATAGGAGGAGGGCAAAGTCCAGTCCACGGTCCAGTCCAAAGTCCAGTCCATGGTCCAGTCCAAAGTCCAGTCCATGGTCCAGTCCATAGTCCAGAGTCCACCTTTTGCACTGACCCCGTATACAGCTGCTATATGTCATAAATGTGTATAGTTGCTATTTCTTCAAATGCATTCATGGATTTCATAGATTGAATCCTGCCATGCTATGCTGTATAGCATGACAGATGAAGATAATCCAACTCTGCAAAGAGTCCATATTATCATCTGTAAGTGTTCAGAATATACAAAATATACATATATAGCTACATATACATACAATTGCTAGCTATACCTACAACTTCTAGTGTATTTTGTATCGTATAGCTAGCTAGCTAGTGTAAAAGTTTGATGTTGGAAAAGTTTGACGAACTGAATGGTTGTCAATTCTTTAATCAATGGCACACTTCATAATTGATTCTACGTAATTGTTTCATGCACAAACATAACCGTTGCCCCTAGCAACCTGAATATTTTATTATTTGTAGGTATTGGTGTCTGCAGTAACCCATCCAAGTTTCCACTCTATAATGATGACATTATAAAAATCACCTCAGTTGACCCCTCAATAGAAAATGTATGGGAAAACCATGATGTCATATCTTATGACTTGTAAGTGCTATCCTTTTGAAACTTGGAGGGGTTACTATAGACACGCATATGCATACCTACAAATAATATAATACTAGTGGGTACGATATCAATGTTTGAGATCATGCGTAGTTAGGGGTAGTGATGCACCGATAAGAGATTTTGCCGATTATCCGATTATCCGATATTTTAATTCAAACATTGGCCAATACCGATAACCGATCCGATATTTAGTTTACCCAATTTCTACATGTTTCATGCAATATTGTAATATATTCTTCAAATTCAGCCAAATTCTATCTTGATTTTGCAAATATAATGTTGTCAGATAATTAAAATAGCACAAATTAATAATCTGTCAAAAATCTGCTAATAAATACCGATTACCGATGTATTAAAAATGTTGCCGATAAGCTGATTTCCGATGTTTTACCGATAATCGGTGCATCACTAGTTAGGGGCAATGGTTAAGTTTGTGTATGAAAACAATTAGAATTATGAATCCACTCTCCCATTCTTCAAAATTTAGTTCTGTGTAGCTATGCTTCCTGTCAAACAATGTATTTAACATAACTGTTTGCTTTACAGCACATGTACATGCAACTATTGATATCATAATACATATTTATCCCATTGCAGGATATGTCAAGGACTCAATGTGAGAACATCTTTTCACAAGCTGCCTTTTCACCACTAGAGCTGGGCGATACCTGAAAAAAGGATGACGATAAAATATTTCTTTAAACTTCACGATATTACTAAATATCACGATATTGTTCTGTAGGTCAGTATCATGCTAAGAGGTCATTTAAAATTGCATAGTAGCTAAGCATAAAAGTATCCCACAAGTTAAAGTTCACATCATCTATCTGAATACATATTAAACATCCCAAGCAAATAAGCTTATGTTTGTTTGAAAATTGTTGGCTGTGTTAACCTTAATGCTTATACATTACTTGCCGCCTCTATGAGCTGTAAAAATGTAATTATTTAAATGCCGATAATATTGTGTTGCAATTTGTTGCCACGATATTGGTTACATATCGCGATATGCGATAAATATCATGATATTGCTCAGCTCTATTCACCACACAAGCATTAAAAGTCATCGAATTATTTGAAGATGGAAAATTGAAGAACCAGAAACTAAACAAGAAATCTCCAGTGTCAAACCTGAGTTCAAGAAGCAGCATTTTCAATGCATTCACAATTTAAACCCTTCTTTCCAGCAGAAAGTATTTATGGTAGAAGGTGAGGTTAAGCGCCTCTAAACTAAATGTCCAGTTTAAGTGTAGGCCTACAGACTTTGTCAACAGAAAGTGAGTTAGTGGAGTATTTTTAAAACAGCAAATGAACTAAGTCAATTAAATCAGGATCCAAAACAATGATTTAACATCAGGAAGTGAAAATTAAGCTAGAGTATCTACTGAAGGCCTTGTCAACATCACAAAACATCATGCACCAAGGAAGGAATAGGGAGTTTTGGATTCAGAAATGAAGAGACTACAAGCAGCTGGAAAGGGAACACAGAAAAAAGCTGAAATTATTACTTATGAAGCTGAAGAGATTCTTTGGGAAAAAGGTATCTTGGGTGATGGTAATCCTCAATCTCTTTTGGATACCATATTATTTATGAATGGATTATATTTTGCACTACGTATGTGGTGACAAAGAACACAGGCAGCTATGTCACCATCCATCCCAAATTCAATTGGTTGAAAAACCTGGGGAAACAGCTTATCTTTTGTATAGAGAAGACATTTCAAAAAATCATCAAGGAGGATTGAAGAATAGAAAGATAAAGCCTAAAATTTTAATGCATCATGCAAATGTGCAAAATCCAAGGAGATGTTTTGTCCGGCTTTACAAGCTTTGCCCACACAACAAATTTTATTTACAGCCACTGCAAAAGTCAATCAATAATTTATGGAGCCATATATATCAGTATATGCAATGCTTCAGCCGGATAAAATTGACACACTTGCTCATTTCAAAACACATTAGCTATTAGTATTTATTTTACATACTTTACACAGTGCATTTGGCGAAATCAATGCAGTTAGATACTCTTTCATATACGTGGTTCAAAACTTACTATTCATATTAAAGCAGTTACAAAAGTTGCACAATACCAAAATATAGTGATGTAGCTATGTACTAATGATCAGTTTAACTATCGGAAATCGGTTTATCAGCCTTAAAATTAAAATATGGATATCTGTTTTTCTACAGATTTATTCATAACAAAATAAAAGGACATGACATCATTTTTTGTGATAAAATGTTTGCTATTTCAGAATAAAAAGAAGATGAAAAATTAAGGATGGTATACTCAAATGCAGTATGTGACATTACATTTGTTTTGTCAAAACTAAATGTAAACTTTTCAAATCTCTTTAATGATACTTTCATAGCATTATGATGCGTATTGTTAGAAATTTGAAAGTTACATTGATATCGCAGATCAGCTATTGGTGCATGTTGGCCAGTTTCAGAAAAATTATCATAAAATCTCATATCATTGCATCACTATATTATATTGTATCTCACTGAAGCCATACATCAAATGATTTTACTATAATGTAGATCAGTTATTGCCTGGGAAGACATTGTACAGTAACGTGCATGGTGTTTAATTAAAATAACACATCAGCAAATTTTTTGAAAGTCAAAGCTTTCTTGAAGTCTTTGGTGGGATAGAAGCCAGTTATATCACAGTAGTCATAGGATATCTTTGTTATTAATACTCATCCTTGGCTTCGCCTCAGACTCATGTAATAACTACACCTACTGTGATATAACAACTATTACTTACAGAGTCTAGTGAAATAATATATGTGACCCAGTCTGAAACCGGTCTTATCGCCAATACTGTTCAGTGTAGGGATGGGCGATATTGATATTTTGATATACAATTATTGCAAAGCAAAAATATCACGATTATTGCTTCAACTGGTATTTGTATTATAAAAATACCTATATATGTGTCAAACTATCTATAAATGTGTATAAAAGCTCATGATAAGTGCTGATAATCATGATATTACACGATTATTGCTTCTCACGATTATTGATAGTGGTAAAATATGCACGATAGTAATTATTGACAAACAAAATATCACGATTAATAGGCAAAACTGGTTAATTGCCCATCCCTAGTTCAGTGCAATGTACAGTATCTGCTGCGCAAAGTTTCAGCATCATCTTGGTTCCCATTCGCTACAGTGCCAGACATCATACCTTTCCAAAATTTCGAAGCACCATAATTCTCAAATGCAAATTATTAGAACACTAAAATCTTCTATGCTTATTGACGTCACTTACTGCTATTAGCAACAAAAATTTGACGCACATTGGTTGCTGTATTAACAAGATATGGCGTGATGATTTCTAGCGAATCAGATCGCTTGCGGTTTCTTTGATATGGGCAAGGTTACCATAGGAAATGCATAAACATCGGTCACGAATCCGTATATATATGCATTCTATTTCATTTGTTTTGCCTTTGCTAATGAAAGTTATTGAAGTTTAAGGCTCTATAATGTCTCGAAAACCATCAAGAAAGCGAAAACAAAGCTGGGAATTACAAATACAGTTAATGAATGATGCAAAGGCTGAAAAGCGACGACAAAGGTCTGAGGAATTGGAGGAACAGCACAGCACAATTGATATGAACGAGTCCGACTTACTACCAGCGCCTACGGACACGTTTCCTGATGTTTTGAATGATGATTCAAGTACGGATAACGAAGATTATGAAGAGGAGGATGTTTCGGCGATGTATGATGACTGGATAAACGAACTCGATCAAGAGGACCTTCAAATGACGGCAATGATGATGTATGATTACTTCGTGAGGCAACTGAAGTTTATGAAGACACGCGCTGCTGAAGAAGTTGCTAAATGTTTGGGAATTTCGGACAGGACAGTTCGAGCATGGAGGAAGGATTTTCTGAGTAATCACAGGTCTTTTAAGGAAAGGAGAGGTAAGTATGCACGGTATGATGCATTAGATGATGAGGAATATAGGGATATGGCTTTAGAATGGGTCCATAACAATCCATATGTGAAAGGTAAGCCAAACATGACCGCAGAAGATTTTTGTTCCTGGGTTAACTTAAATCTTTTGCCTCAGGTTTTAGAAAACCATGCCAATGCACCTTCAAAAATTACTGCACGCACTGCTAGGCGTTGGCTTCACAAATTAGGTTTTGAAAAGGTAAGCTCCAAAAAGGGTATTTACATTGATGGGCATGAACGAGCAGATGTTGTTGAGTATCGAAAGCTTTATCTAAAAAAGCTCGATATCCTGGCTAGTACTCACCTCCCACCACCTCTTTGCAGTGATGAGTCTTCTTCCCATGCACCCGTGCCTTCAGGTAGTGATGAGCCATCTCCGTGTAGGAACCTTGTACTTATCTTTCATGATGAAAGCATATTTCATTCTAATGATGACCAAGGGTGGATGTGGGGTGAAAAAGGTAAGATAATACTAAAACCTAAGGGTCAGGGCCGTGGCATAATGGTAAGTGACTTCATCGATGAGCACAATGGATATTTGGCACTTACTGATGCTGAATATGAACAAGGTAAGCAAACATATCCTGATCTTCACCAACAAGCACGTAAGTTACTAAAATATGGTGCAGAATTTGAAGGTTATTGGAATAGTGACAAATTCTTGGAACAAGTAGAAGCAGCAATTAAAATAGCCAAGGTTAAGTATGCATCCGATCAATTTAATTTATTTTGGTTTTTCGACCATAGCTCGGGGCATACTGCATTTGCAGAGGATGCACTAAATGCAAACCGCATGAATGTGAAGCCGGGAGGTAAGCAACCAGTAATGCATGACACAGTCTATAATGGTAAGTCACAAAGGGTGGTCTTGAGAGACGGAATACCTAAAGGTATGAAACTTGTATTGCAGGAGAGGGGAGTGGCATGAAAGCTGAGGATATGCGATTACCATTGCAGCAAATGCATGATTTTAAATACGAGAAAACAAAATTGGAGAGCTTGTTAGCAACTAATGGATACAGGGGTTTCTTTATTCCAAAATTTCATTGTGAGCTTAACCCCATAGAAAGAATCTGGGGGCAAAGTAAGAAGTATACGCGTGCACATTGTGACTATTCTTTCAAGGGTCTTGAGAGTACCATCATTCCTGCACTTGATAGTGTGACTTTGGATAGCATTAGGAAATTCTTTAGGAAGATGAGGGATTACATACATGCATACAAAGAAGGTTTAACTGCTGGTCCTGAGTTAGAGAAAGCTGTAAAGAACTACAAGTCTCACCGAAAGGTTTATGAACATCAATGACAGTAACTAATGACTAAATAGCTTTTTCAAATTTTTGATTGTGTACATTTATTGTGTATGTTGTGCCGTATCCATATATCAAATATGATGAGTATATCTGCTTCCATGGTTGAGAAAACTAACCCTTTCTGAATTGACAAAGACAGCTGTAACTCAGGATAGAAAGTGAATATTGAAAATCCGTTTGTGTATAAAGTTGAGTACTATCAAGTAATCTTTTGATACAAAAATTCACATCTGTGGCTATCACCTACATGGAGAAAACTAAAAATATGTCAATAATTGAATTTTTATGTTTATTACATCATTGCACGAAATCTAACCTTTGTTTGGCTTCAATGCGCATTTACAAATTGGTTGTTCCTAAGTCAGCTGTGCAAATTTGAAACAAATTCATAGAACACAAATCAAGTTATGTAGCAATAAGTAAACAGAGAACTTGTAGGAGAGCCATGATGTTCGGCACTGTAGTTATTCATGAAAAGCTAAATTGCCCAATTCAGTTAAACATTGATGACTCAATTTATTAGTGAATTCTGTTTACTATCGAATACCATATGTCGACAAATTGAGACAAATATTCTGTTCCATTTATTCTTTTAACATTAGTAATTTATTGCATTCGTAAAAGGTGATGGTTAAAGCACATGGTCAGTGAAAAATGTAACGAAGAAGTAAAGCAACAAGGAATATTGGTAAGAAAACACTTTATTTGTATTCCGCTTTGATTGTTAATCTATTATACCAAGTGTTAATGTATTATCGCTGCTGTTTAGTATTCTTAACATCCGCTTGTGTCAGCGATTTAGTGTTAGCTTTATGTTTCTACTAATCTTAGGCGTTATTAATCTGTAGATGGTAATTTTGTTGTATCATCTTATTTAATGCCCATCTTTATAATGTGTTTTGATTCTATTAATAGTTTTATAATATTATACAGTGTTGATGTTTTTAAATAGGTTTTGAACCTGCTTTTCAGCAGGGCAGAACTCTCTTATTTTGTTGTACATATATTCAGCTGAAAGGCCCATGGGGCAAAGTTGGTTAGCAGATGGTGCCCAGGACATATCCTTGAGCAATTTGATTTCCCGTTCTTCTGCTGAACTCGCTGTCTTGACGAAAACTGTCTCGAATCAAATCTAAAATGGTGCATCTGAGTGATGCCCTTCAATGCAGGTTTAATTGTCCTGTCTTCAAAATGCTTACTCTAGTTGTAAGTGGAGACAAATGTATTGCCATCTGGTGAGCCAATTAGCTGTGGGACATTTACCGAAAAAAGAAGACTGACGCAGTTGGCTATGTCATCAAGGTCTCCAATCTTCATTCCCATATAATATAGATTTTAGGGTTTTAATAAATTTCATGGATTTAGATAAAAGATCTGAAAAATTTTGTTCATCAAAATTTTAGTTAATGACCAAATTTACCCCATACGTTAGCCAAAATATTTGCATTGAAACATCACATAATGACCTATTTCAATTTTATTCAGACAGCACCTATGAATAAACATATATGGGAAATAAATCACTAAACTTACATGATGAATTTGCTCATGGATGTCCAAGCAAAAACCAGCCTAGTTCATACCTCCAATTGTGCCAAGTTAATAGTTGATAAAATCTTATTAGAATGCTACATGAAGCTTAAATTTTCAGCCAAGATAAATACTCCATATACGTATGCTGACCATTAAACTTTGTAACCTCATTAAACCAGAATTTCAGCTCTTCCAATGCTTCCCTATTGTTCAAGGTGGCATACAAACTATGGGTCATAAGCCGTGTGACCGGGCCCAAGGGCAAGGACATTGATATGATTTTTCCAATTAAGCTGGCCAGCTTTCTTGCTGGCATGAGTTAAAGTCCTAATGCCTCCTGTAATTGTGACCTATACTTGACTAGTTTATGATCTGGGATTGAGAATTCACCTTTAGCCAAATCCAAGCCACTCAATGACTTTCTTGGGATCCCATACCAATTTTTCTACATTGATCACAAAGCCAGTGCATTGCAGGTCATGTTGGACTCAAGAACTTTCATTCAGGGCTTCTGATTCTCCTTCTACTGCTATAATGCTGTCATCTAGGTAAACAATAGCTTTTAGACCCCTGCCATGCCAATATCTCACCAGAGGCCTCATTAGCTTAGTAAAGATATAATAGGCCATAGACAACCCAAATGGTAGGACAGCAAACACATAGTAGCCTGATACCCCAGCAATATCCCATTGGAATCCTAAATATTTCTGGTGTTCTGGATAAATGTCAACACGATGGTAACCTGACTTCAGGTCAAACTTAAAAAGGAACTCATGCTTTTCAAACAATAAGGCAGCAATACGGAGGTCTTCGTATTTGAAGTGCGGGGCATACAGAAACTGGCTCAGGTACCGTAGGTTCAACACACGACGCAACTTACCTGAAGAGTTTTCCACTACTGATAAGGGACTACAAAGATATGGTATTTGGTCCATCCTTATTATACAACGGTTTTGTACCAGGTTCTGTATTGCCTCGTCTACAAATTTGTGGTGCAACTCTGCTGACTTGTGATTAGTTTGTGAATGAGATGGGGGTAGAAACTTTAAGGGTAAGCGGTAACCATTCTCTATACACTCTGGTATAGGAGAGGTGCCTGTAAAACATCCTTCCAGAAGGCTAGGCTTTGCTTCAGTCTACCCTGAACACAGTCTTGAGAGACAGGCACACAGGCCTCAGCTTCCTTACCACTGACTCATTACAAGGCTCACCCACCTCTGGACAAGTATCTATGTCATCAGGATTGGTAGTTATAACAGAGGCATTTAGGTCATTAACAGCTTTTGTGCCTGCCACTTCCAAAACTTTTTGTGCTATCAACACATAATACCATCCACGCTATTAACACCTTGTGATTCAACTGACTCAACATGACACTTCTGCACTGCTTACCACAGGCTGATTAAAAGGATACACTGACTTCTTTTGGCAGGTCTTAGCCAAGTGTCCAAATCTTCCACAGCTGAAATAAGGTTCCAGAACACGCGGCTTGAACTGTCCTTGGGGTAGCAGGGGGTGCCATGGCACCACAGTTTGGACTGCCTGAGGTTCTCTCCTGCCACTGGGTCCACCAGTATCATTCCAGCTGCACTTTCTTTTTGCCCCAGTGCCACCTCCCCGCTTACGTTTATTAGCCGCACGTTCGGCTTCTCTCTCCGCCTTCTCTAAATGTCGGAGTCATCCGCCAGAGGATGGCTGTCATGGTGCTCCACCGTACTCCAACCTGACCGATCGGCCACCTTTATATGCTTCTGCCTCTTTTCCAGCGACTTCATACCTTCATCCAGGAAGATGTTGGCTACTCGTCTCCCATTGGCATAATCTTTTCCAGCTCTTGACGCACCGAGGAGATAGAATCCTCGACACCAGCATTAAAGTTGAATTGAACCTTGTTGCCCCTCTGCTTAAATTGATAATTGCTCTGGCTTATCCTTTGTGCCAGGTTGTGCGATGTCTTCTCTTGAACGGTATGTACATCCATGAATTAGAAAGAAAATAAGCTCCCACAATAATACATGGTGACGTCACATGACACTGGGTATGTAATGTTAGTACAGTGTGCGTTAATTCAGTCTAGGCCACGTTGCAGACAGGTTGGATGATAACATAGATCCTGCTCAATTCAAGGAGATTATGGACGCCATTTCCAAGTCGAGATCGGACCTGGAAGTTAAGATACATGACCTGAAGAAGGCATTCAACCACCAGAAAATACACATTCAACAGATGTAATGTCACACACGCTGAACAACAATTAGAATCATACATACACATGCGCAACTACCTTAATACTATACAAGGAAAGTCTTTTGCAGACATACAATTTTTCACTTATGGAATAGTAAGCATAATGGTAGTAACCTTACGTCATCTCTTGCACAATATTTAGATCTAAAAATCAAAAGAAAATTTGCAGCATCAACCTGATAGTTTGATTAAATTTGGAATTGGCATTTCCTTGCAGCGTTCTTTTGAAGTTGATAACATAACACAACTTTTGGTGTATTAAAAGCAAACCATCCAGCAGAAAAAGTTAATGACACTATTTACTATGTTTTGCATAATGCTTTCTGTTTGCTTCATTCAGAAGAAATTTTGAATAAAATGTCTCCTACACATGCAAAAATATCACGTACACATAGCAGAGCATGATCATGAGCAAGTGCAATAAAACAGTGTTGGTATGGATGATTCAATAGAAAATGTTTTATTGTCTTTTGGCTTACAAAAGTATGAAGTTCCGTTTGATGGTGATTGCTTGTTTTCGTCAATTGTTTTATATTTAGAAGAAGTATTTAAGCTACATATAATGAATGTGATCTGATTAGATGTCTCAATTCAAATGGTATTACAAGGGAAAATTGTGATGTTTTGTTATTGAAGAACTTTGATGGTTGAGGAATGGCTACTTAATATGCAAGATTATCAGTCATTTTTTAGCAATGCTTCATTAGATTTTGAAGATGAAGCAGAAAAGTACAAAAATCATGGTGTATTTGCTAGTTGTCTTGGTGATGCAATGCTTCTTGGACTTACAAACACAAATAATTGTATTTACATCAATACCAAGCTCGTCACACTTCACTATTTACCGTATACGACAAAACATTGGAGGGGGAAAACTTTCATGGTTTTTGCAGATTTTAGCAAAATGCGAATGTTTTACCATTGAAACTTTTTCTGCTTCACAATTAGAAAATAATTACCGTTCGCAGTGAAGTCATTCTCCAATCACCAGTGTACAATTGTCTTGATACACATGATAACCACGGACAGAACTGTCGGTTTTAAATTCAGCTTCAGCCATGCGCCTAGCGTGCATGTCAAACTTTATTCTAATTTGTGCACACTCTAAAATCTATATTGCAGAGGTGCGTGTGGGCTTTAAGGCTGCAAAAGTTTTCCCCCTTAAATGTTTTGTTGTATACGGTATCCTCGATGTCCTCCAGCATCTCAGAATCCAATATATTTAGCATATTTGCATGGTGGTAGTGGACACTATTGTCTGGTCCTCAAATGGACAGAAACTGCAATACTATAGTTACTGATAACAATTCAAACACAGCTTTGATAGGTGATAAGAATATGTGTATCTGTAGATGTGGACGGGGAAGAAATTCGAAAAACGTGGAAATTGTCCTTAGCTTAAATTACACTCATCATGTTCTGATAATTGCACATGTATCAATTGTGGAAATGGCAAAATGTTTCCAGAAAAATCACTGCCGACTGTCTGAAGCAGCCAAATCACTTAGAACAAGCTCACCTTAAACAGGAAGGGTGGAAATTTATGAAAAAGAAAAATGAGCAACCGTTAAGTGGAATGTGAACTCCACAAGAGCACTACATTTTCATCTCAATAGTAATGACTTTAAGAAATCTGAAAAGAGTCATATCTCCACTTTGTATGCAGCAGTTAGAGAGATAACCGAATGTGATGCAATCAGTATTACATTATCTGCAAAGAGTGATGCACAGATAAGAAGAAAGTTGAACCAGCTACTTAAAGAAGAATAAATACAGCAATCATGTGGAACTACAAACTATATGCCATGAGTAACTCTAGCTACTGTAGCTTTCAGCTTTTAAAATCATAAACTGCACTTGTAAATTATATAGCTAGCTATTATTTTAGCTGTTTAGCTAGCTACTCACTGCACGGATATATAGCTATAATAATATGTGCACAAACACTTAGCTAGCTACATGTAAATTAACATCTAGTAGCTAGCCAGTTATGTGAATTATTATAACTAGCTGGTATATAGCTATATGATATAGAAAATCTAATCAGAAACTTAGAATGTAGCTAACTAGCTATTAGGGCTGTGCCTTTTGTGCTTTAAAATTTAGTTACCTATTACAGTATTCCTTCCAGAATTTCTCAAAATTTTCCCATTCTTAATTTATTCTGATATTATCACCTATTATTCCTTTATTATTCCTACTTTTATTGTGTGAGAGAGATAACATCAACTACAACTTTTATGAGGGAACTGTGCTGTTAAAGCCCAACGAACAAAGAAATTTTGAACTAAAATTCTTGTTTTGTGTTGCAACTGTGCGCTTTAAGAATTTTTGTGATTATATTCACTCAAAACATCCAGTAGTGCCAGGCTTATAAGCTGTGCACATGAAATTTGACCACATTTTGGCTTTCATACTTAAATAACTTTGTAGCTATACGTATTAATAGGAATCTAATAATTTACTTAATGTATGCACAATTTTATAGGGAATCTCATGTAGCTTACATATTTCTAAAATCTTAGGAGATAATACCGTAATATGAATAAGGTGTAATTATTTTGTGTACATAAGCCTGGTTTTCTCATGCTGGGTCACATATGGGTAATGTTGTTATACAGCTCTCAACTTGTCACTAGCTGTATACAGTCTTGAAATTGCATAGACCCCCTGACAAAAATTGCTTGACTACAAGTAGGCCTGCATCGATTATACCAGCATAATTCTTGGCATAATAGGCAAGTTAAAGCATCAAGCATAATTCTAGCATAATAGGTACTCTAGTTGCATGTTTAATAAGCGCTAGTGGCAAATCAAATATAATTTTAATTTTAACTGGCATGTAGACTATATTAATGTTAGCGAGTCAATTTATGTCAGCGAATAATTGTAGTTCTACAGCTGCCTTACAAGAGATATCCCAGTCTGAGTCCAAATCAGATGATGAAAATACTGCAGGTGAAAATGATAGTACTACTACTACTACTACTACCGGTGAATGAAAACAAAACAGAAAGCCTGAGTGAAGCCAAAGAAGACTGTTAAATAGTTGAAAGCAGACTACTGATAGCGAAACTCGTTTATTTACTTCCTCAACAAATTCATCAGCATCTTTATTAGATGTTCTGAAAGCACCAAGGTTATTGGATTTAGCTAGGTAGAGAAAACTAGCTGTCAACACTCCACCTAAAGGTAAACGGTCGTCCAAAAGTGTAACTTCTAAGACAACTAAATTTATAAAAGCAGACCAGCATGTTAAAGAATTTCCTAATGAATATCTTGCTGTGTCAAATGGGAAGTTATTTTGTGAAGCATGCAGGGAACGGTTGAAAGCAGTATAACTAATCACACTCAGTCTACAAAACACAAAGATAGGAAGATCAATCTGCAAATAAAGGAAAAAATAGATCAAACTATAATACAAGCTTTACAGAAATATAATGAACATCACCATATACGAGAAAAACTACCTTTAGAGTATCAAGCATATCGTGTCAAGGTAGTACGAGCATTTCTTTGTGCAGCAGTACCATTAAACAAGTTAGACAAACTCAGAAGTATTTTAGAAGAAAATGCCTTCGCTTATCAGATAGGTGCTGCATGTCTAATCAAATTCCATTTATTCTTAAAGGACAAGCAACCATCAGAAGAGAGTTAACTGGTAAACACACATCCATTATAGGGAAGCACTGGCAGTCGTAGTGCAGTTTGTTAGTGAAGGATGGACTTTGGAACAGCATCTTATAAAAATGCAAATGCTTGCAAAAAGCATGAAGGGAGAAGAAATAGCACGAGAACTCATTCATCTTCTTTCAACTGAGTACATTATAGGTGTATGGGATATGGGCCCAGTGAGTCGATATATAGTTTAATCAGTAATTTTTGGCACAGTACAACAATCACACAACTACAACTTCGCGAAAGCACTAACTAGTTAATTAGCTTACACGCATGCGTACATACACATGAGCATACACTACATCCCTCTTACAGGATATAATCAAACTTATTCAGCAGTTCAGAGTTGTTCTCCAAATCTCTTGATATCCTTCCAGAGGAGATTACTTTCTCATTAGGCTTTGTAGTCACTGGAGGAGTATCTGGGTTAGTCTCTGAGCTACATTCCTCTGTATTCTTATCCCCTGATGATACATTTGCATTGTTCTCCGTCTGTGGTCGGCCATCTTTTTGTGGCATTGTTCTTATCTGGCTTCTGTTCCTTTGTAAGGTTCCTTTGGGGGTAGCAACTGTGTAAGATCTCGGACCTACTTTCTCAAGAACTGAAGCATCTGTATTTTCATCTCCAGTCTTCAGGGGAGGTAGTGTTTGAGCTCTATGTCTGGTATCAAAATCACACTTCATCTTAAGTTTCATCTTTTCCTCTCGCTCTTGAAAATCTGTCATGTCAGGGAGTTTAGGCTTAAGCTGTTCATTTGTTGATGGCAGAGTACTTCGCAGGGTATGGCACATTGTTAGCTGTGTTGGGCTATATCCGCATGTAAGTGGGGACCGGGCATTGCAATATGCAAGTAATGCCAAATACGGATCTTCTGAGTTCTCTTCTGCCTTCTTCAACAATGTTTTAACTGTTCTGACCCCTCTCTCCACTTCTCCATTCGCTTGTGGATATCTCAGACTGATTGTGTAATGGGTGAATCCATATTCTGTAGCAAAGGAAGAAAAAGTACGTAGCAGCTGTGAACTGTGGACATCACACAGCAGGGTATACCATGTCTGACAAATAACTTCATGTGAGTAATCACAGCAGTGGAGCTAGTACTGGTGAGCTTTGCTATTTCAATGAAGTGAGAAAAGTAATCTATGACTATGATGTAAGAAGATTTCTTGTATTCAAAGAAATCTACTCCAACTTTTTGCCATGGAAGAGTTGGTAATGGTGTTAGCATTAGTGTTGGGATTGCATCTTGCAGCATGTAGAGCAATCGTTCACCATTGTCTCCAGGTCCCTGTTTAGTCCCGGCCACCATACTAATTGTGAAGCTCTTCGTTTGCATTTATTGATCCCCTGGGGTCCACTATGAAGTTTCTGTAAGATCTCATTTTGTAGAGCTTTTGGTATCACTATTCTACTATTACGGAGTATTAGACCTTCACAAATCGACAACTCACTAGCTGTTTGTAAGTACTTACGGATTTCCCCTTTTAGCTTTTGCTTGGAGAGCCACCCTTTAAGACAATACTTCTTCAGAAGTATACAGATAGGATCTTTCTCTTGTGAGGCCTGGATTTGTTGGATTCTTTGATCAGTAGCTGGTAGGCTATTGAATATCGCTCTTACATATGCATCTTCATCAGCTGTCTGCTGTTGTGCTGGAGCTCTTGAGAGCGCATCTGCTATAACCAAATTCTTTCCAGGAATATGGAAAATAGTGTAAGTGTATTTCATCATCCTCATTCTGAATCTCTGTATTCTCAGTGGAATTGGCTTGTCTCCTAAAAGAGAAACTAGTGGTTTATGATCTGTCTCGATCTCAAATGGTAGTCCCAGAAAACCTTTCACAGCCCCAAGTGATGGCCAGCGCCTCCTTCTCCACTTGTGCATATCTCTGTTCAGTAGGTGTCATTGCCCTCGAGGCGTATGCTACTGGCCTCCATTGATTGTTGGGGTACTGTTGCATAAGGACTGCTCCCAGTCCGAAACTCAAAACATCTGCTGATACTCTGGTGGGGCGTTTGTGATCGCACAAGGGAAGGACTGGTGTAGAGCTTAGTAGCTTTTTGTTTCCACAAATGCTTTTTGTTGTGCTTCTCCCCACACCCATTGGTTCTTGTTGCACAAGAGTTTTGTCTTGTCAGTCAATTGAGGTGAGAATTTGTTCAACTGGTTGCACATTTCTAGGAATCTTCGTAAATCTGTCAGACTTCATGTCATTGATGCCTTTCATTTTCTCTGGATCTGGTCTTATGCCTTCTTTGTCGACAATATGGCCTAAAAATTTCACTGACTCTGTGGAAAACAAGCATTTCTCCTTGTTGAGTGTAAAGCCATGTTTCTGCAGTCTCTCTAGTGTATTTAGCAGTCGTGTATCATGCTCCTCTTTGGTTTTCCCATGGACAAGAATATCATCTATAAGGCAAGCAACACCTTCGAGACCTTCTAAGGCTACTGACATACGACGTTGAAACAGCTCTGGTGCGGAGGAGATTCCAAAAGGAAGTCGGTTGAAGCAGTATCTGCCATATGGCGTAATGAATGTAGTCAGGTGGGCTGATTCTTCAGATAGTGGCACCTGTCAGAACCCTGAATTCGCATCCATCTTGGTGAAGTAACGCGCTTCTGCAAGTTGTGCTAAGGTGTGATCGACTGACAGGAGGATGTGGCGTTCTCTCTGTGCATTCTTGTTAAGTTGAGTCAAATCTACACATATGCGCACCTTTTGATTGGCTTTTGGCACCACCACCATCCCCGCACACCAGTTTATTGGCCCTTCAACTTTTGTGATAACTCCTTCTCTTTCCATTCTCTGCAGTTCTTTCTTAACTGGCTCCATCAAAGGTAAAGGAACCCGCCGTGGAGTGGTTAGAGCATAGAGTACAGCATCTTTGTTCAGCTGAATATTGTATTCCTATCCACACCTCCATGATGTGGGATGTTTTTCACACACCCTTGATCTGGTAGGTAAACATTTTCATACTCCTACTCTAGTGAATTTGGCATGCTGTGGGTGAATTTATTTGCTCATGGTCACAAAGTCTGTATGCTTTGGAAAGACCAAACATCAATATCAATACCAAGCTATAGTCCTACACGGTGGTGGAGCAGGTGGGAGTTATACAAATAATTGATGGCACAATTTGGTGATCTTGAACAGTTTCTTAAATGCAATGATGATGTTGCTTCTGCTACTAGGACCAAATTGCTATCTTTTTTCTCAGAACCTTCCAAAAAAGCTAACCTACAAATTAAACTAGCAGCTATAGTGGATTATAACTTATTCTGATTTATTGTTCCTATTCTGATTTTGTTATTTAACTGCCTTAAAAAGTTTGTAGTGCATTTCAAATCTTCACATATTCACACAATTTTTTGTTACATTACATGCATTAGCTTATTTTTACTAACGAATAATATATCACTTAATACATAATGAACCATAATAGCAATATATTTGTATAATGCAATAATTAAGCACTATAATAATAATAATAATAGCTATATCCTGTTAGTGTTTATAATGTTATAATTGTGATAGTTGATGAGTCACTCTTTGTCTGAATCTGCCTCAACCACAGTACTTGTCATTTCTTCTGAACTTTCAACAATTCCAATGAATCTTGTTATGCACAGAGATTCATCATTCCGTATATTGTAAAGTGCGGATATGGATCAATCATACGGCTGTATTGGGACTTAGAATTTCGCAGAGAAGACAAAGTCCTCACTAGAAAAAAGAATTTGAAAATTGCCACAAGCAGGGTTCAAACTCATTTGAACTCAGTTCTCTGGTACGTCAATCCATGATCCCTACCACTAGGCTATGCTGGATCACACCAATTTGTGGCAGTATTATCATATTTATACTTACAGTACCAACAAGGTCTAAAAGTGTAATGAATCCTACCAGGAAGGTCTTAAAAGTTTAGATTAAAAGGTTTATTCCATGATCTAACCCAAACCCTAACGGCCGGCCTGGGCGCCAACCCTGGCAATCCTTCCCCTAACGACCGGCCTGGGCGCCGACCCTGGCAATCCTTCCCCTAACGACCGGCCTGGGCACCGACCTTGGCCACTAACCCAGTACCGGCCCTCTAGACACTCCCTAAAGATTCCAAAACTCGTACATGATTTCATCCATATCCTTACTTTACAATATATGGAATGATGAATCTCTGCACATAACGAATATAACTACGTCCACTTTTAAGAGCTGTCATTCCTGTGCTAACTATAAATAAATAAATAAATGATCATATGCTATTTGATGTAATAAGAAGTAGAATAACAAATTTGTACACCCCAGCTAGAAACAGGTTTCATAAAATATTACTGAATGGCTAGCTAGCTATGTATATAGACTAATACAGCTAGCTACTGTATACGTACTTCACAGCACTATAGGGTGTACAAATTTGTTATTCCACTTCTATGAAATAAAAGTAAAGAATTAAATAAACTAATGTAGCTAGCTAGCTAGCTATATACAGAGGTTTTATAGAAATTAAATGATTTTATACACCAAATATAATTCTGTATTTTGCAAATCTATATTCCATTTTTAGGCAGTATCTTCATTATATATAGCTACTCTATCATTGCACAAATATATTTATAATGTAATGAGTAGATATATAGTCTAATTGCGATTGTGGGTTTTTAATTTTGGTTGATTTCTTACTTAGCTACTTGGGTTGAACATGTCATGTAACTACCATAGTGACATGAGGATTCAGGTATGCATGTATTTAGTCTGAGACTCTCAATACAATTTCAAATACACATACATTAGCTACATGTATTATAATAAAATGCTACATACGTAGCTACGTAGGTATAGTCATACTTGAGTGATGGTCATTTGCGCATGTTACAATATCAAGAATTGTCTGGCCAGTAAAAGATAGCAATTCTATTATTTTGCTCATTAATTCTCTTTTGTCATCAACGACAAGTATGTTGTGATGCTTCTCCATAAAATGCTCTTTCTTCAGCTGGCCATATAGAGAGAAATGACCCAAAACTACTAATCCAATTGCATCAATCAGTTCAAACCCACCACCTAGAGTCAATGCATGAGCACACAATTGTGATCAAAATTCTGTGCATACGTATATGTACATTCCTGAACATGAAATGCTTTGATCATAATAGTATGCAATTTCCACATGATGGATGCACTGTTTTAGTGCCTCCTCAACAATTGGCCCTTGGATACGTGATGAACAAACAATTGCTATGTTAAAATGGGACAACATTTGTTCTACATTGTTTAGCTGCCTGCATATCAAGACCACCTCCTTAATTTGTATCTCTGTCCAGTCCTAATAAAGAAAACTGCATCATATTATTTCTATAATAGCCATACAACCTTTGGAATGTAGGCCAATATTAAGTTTGTTCCTGAATATGGGGGATAAGCTGACTGTATGGCTGCCATTGTAATTTCATTAATGTGCAGCTCAATGGTGGTAGCATCTGACCCCTCATACAAAAAGTTGTCATTTGCTGTATGTCGATCTCCGTATGGCTGAATTGCAATAGCTACGGAATGAGTTGGGTACATTCTTGACAAAATTTAAGCCTAGGAATTGCCTCAGATGATCATCAGTAGTGTGCCAAGGATACCTCTCTTTTGCTTCATCCCAGGTAGAATTTGTACACTTCATAAAAGCTTTGCGAATGTTCTCAAGTGCCCTATAGTCATTAGCCTTCCTTTTCATTTCTTCCTATGTTATTTCACAATTCACTGCTTGCTCAACTTTTGTACAACATAAATAGCTAGAGCGTCAGGGGCGTAGCTACATACAGGCAATTGAGGCATATGCCTCATTAAACAAATTGAAATCTAAGCCAAGCACTCAGATAATGGTCCTAATGTAGTATATTAATAATTAATACTATACATACTACACTATATCATAACAATTTACTCACTAGTATATTCTCGGTCATAATGGCAGAGCCTAACTGATTCGCAGTCCTTAGTGCCATTTAATATCTTTAAAAAATTGCCGATCAACTGTTAAAAAATACCCGATCAACCGTTTTAAAATAATGATGGATGAAGATGTACAAATTGTTGATGTGAATGAGCCAGAAAGAGAAAGTGATGAATTCGAAGATGGTGTGTGTAAGAAAAAAAGAAAGCTTCAACAGACCTCTTTGTTGAAATTTACTAGGTATGCTTGTACAAAAGTATAACGGATCAACGCCCACGCATTTGATTACATTCTTAATACTTTAGTACTGCAAGTGAGTTAGTTACTCAGAGAGTAACTCCTGTGGAGATTGTAGGGACAGAAAGCCCTATGCAAGGTTGGTTAAACATGCACTCTAGTAACTAATTATAATTTTAGCTACTTGTGATATATAGAGCCATCAACTAGTACTACTTGCTCTGTAAGTGATCCAGCTATCTATTCAACTGTCTCGCTAAGTGATAATGAAAAAATTACTATTTTAAACCACAAGCAAGTATATTCTAGTGGCTTTACTTTTCCAACGAAGTTTGGAAGGAAGTACTGCCCTCATTGGGCAAACGAATATAAATGGTTGCAGTATTCCATCAGTGAAGATGCTGCTTACTGTAAATACTGCATATTGTTTGGGGATAATTCAAGTAAACGGGGAGTCCATTTAGTACCATTTCACCTTGCTGGATTTACGGATTGGAAAAATGCCAAAGGTTTGAAACGTGGTGCATTATTGAATCATGAAAGTAGTGAGGCTCACAAGATTGCTACAACTAAAGCTTTAGCTTTTAAATTTATATGTGAGGGAAAGTCAAAAGATATTTTGTCATCTTTAAGCAAGGCTCGTGAAGATTTAGCGAAGCAAAATCGTGAAATCTTACTTTCAATTATTGATCTTGTTATTGTGCTTGGACAAAGAAACATTCCATTTCGTGGTCATGAATGGGATAAAGCCTCCAAACGAGAAAATGGTAATTTTGACTTTTTTTTACATTGGAAATCACAATTTGATGAGGGGCTGAAAAGGCATATTGAGCATGGGAAAAGAAATGCTACTTACAGAAGTCCTGATATTCAAAATGAGCTTATTGATCTTTGTGGCATGGAAATCAAAGATAAGATCTTAGATGATGTACGGTCGGCTAGGTGGTTTGCTGTGATGGCTGATGAATGCACTGATGTTTCAACACTCGAGCAAATGTCTATGTGCTTTCGATTTGTTGATGAGAGTAAACATCATCAGCCAGAAATCAGAGAAGAGTTCGTGGGCTTTGTTAAACTACAAAAGGCTGATGCAGATACCATTTATAAAGAGATTATGGAATTTATAAGGGATTGCAATCTTGATGTTGCTAATCTAAGGGGACAGGGATATGATGGTGCTTCTGTCATGGCTGGTAAAGTTACTGGTGTTGCCACCCAAATACTAAGACAACAGCCAAAGGCCATGTATTGCCACTGTAGAGCACATAACCTTAACTTAGTTGTATCATCTACTTGTAAACAAGTACCAGAAATTCGGAATTTGTTTGATACTCTTAGAAATTTAACCTGGTTTATTGGAGGAAGTGCAAAAAGGAAGGAAATTTTGAAGAAGTATCTTATGTCAGATGACATTTCGAGGCTATTTGTTGGAGAAAATGCTGACCTTCCTGAAGAAGAGCAGGAAGAAGCAGATAAATGGTGCTTGGTACAGCAAAACAGCAAGTTCCAAAGATGTGTGAAACAAGATGGTCAGCTCGCTTGGCTACAGTCTCTAGTGTTATAGCTAAGTACAAGGCCATACATCTTGCATTGAATGATATCTCTATAGAAATCTCTATAGAAAGCTCACAAACAGAAGTTAGAAATAATGCAATGTCTTACTACAGACTGATGCAATCTTCAACTTTTATTGTATCTCTTGTGGTTGCCCAATTTGTGTTAAGCTTTTCTCATCCACTTTGTTTATCTTTACAAAAGGTTAGTTGTGATGTTGTTAAGGCATATCGCAATGCAAAGTTGTGTAAGGAAACCATCTCAAAGCAAAGAAGTGTAACCAAATTTAAGGAGGTGTGGGAAAAAGCTAAAAGAATTGCTTCTGAAATTAGTTCAAATCTTTCCAGCCCAAGAGCAGCTACTAGGAGTAGGTACAGAAGTAATGCTGGGGTTGACACTGAAGATGGTGATGATGCCGAAGCTTACTACAGACGAAATGTGTATTTTCCCTTTATTGATCACTGCATCAAAGAATTTGAACAGCAATTTTCTGATTCACAAAATTCATTATTTCTTGGATACAAATTACTTCCATATAATGTGTTGCAGATAAAAGATGAGGAAATTCAAAAACTTGAAGACTTCTATGGAAATGATCTACCTAACAAACCAACATTCAAAGCTGAAGTGGAGGTATGGAAGACAAAATGTAGTTGCTCATCCCAAAAAAGTGAAAAAATGAAATTGTTAGATGTGTTGATACTAGCTGACAGTGATTTTTTCCCCAATGTGCATGAGATAATTAAGTTAATACTAACATTACCTGTTGGATCTGTCCCATGCGAACGTTCTTTCTCAACAATGCGACTTCTTAAAGATTGGAATCGGTCAACTATGGGAGAAAACAGATTAACTGGTCTTGCCCTTCTTATGGTGCACCGTGACATGGATGTTAGTAGGGAAAATATCCTTAAGAGATTTGATTCAACAGGAAATCGTCGTTTAATATTGTAACTAGCTACAATTATACAGTAATTTCTTACAACATGCATATAAACTACACACAATTACATACATACTATGCCATTGTGTTATCATAGCTGTTCAACAAAATACTAAAAGTGACTTTGATGTATTGCGTCAGCTTCTGGGGGGCGCAGCCCCCCAGACCCCCTGCATTTCAAGCACCTTTTCCTTTTAATCTTGCCTCAGTAAAGCTAAATTCCTGGCTACGCCCCTGAGCGTGATCTCACATGTAAACTCCCCATTTGCCATTCATTTCTGTTATTGCCTTATTGGTGCCGTAGAGAATTGTAATGTATATTGCTAGTGTGAATTTTGTTAGCCTCAGTACTAGCAAGTGTAAACGTGCATCTGATTTATACCATGTATGATATGTGACTAAGACTGAGTAAACCTATTTTGTTAATTTCATGCAAGAAATACAGTTGCTATAAAAACTGTAATAGAAGCCTTGTAACCTTCAACAAAAGTTATGCTATCTTTATAAAATTTGATAAAATAAGTTACTGTTCTTTTTATGTGTTTATGACAGATCAAAGTTATAAAACCAAGATCTGGTTTCCTCAGTTCACATATTTAATGTACTCTTGTACTTTTCAAACAATACAATTATCTTAAATCATGATTATCATTGTTTAGTGCAATTAATTAATGTCTTCAATTTCTTTACATAGCAAATAGTTAAGCATTTTTGCAACTTATTGTACAATGTAAACATTACAAGATACAAATATGTATACAAGTGATATAAAATTTTATTGTATGTACAATGTAAATATTTTAAGTACAAACTATGTATGGATGTGAAGGTGATTATAAAAGTACAAATTTTGCTACCTACATTTAAAAATTAAAAGATATACACATTTCCAGTACCATAATATGTATTTTAACTTTTTGTGAGACAATATTTTTGTTAGAACCTTTAAATATGATAATCATTTTACTCACCAACCAAGTAGACTTGACAGGCTTATTAAAAACCATTTCTAAAGCCTAAAGGAACAATTAAACAAGTCCTACTTACTGTTGATATTATTGACTAGTGATGGGCGATATACCGGTATATGCGATATTAGGTGATATCAACCCAAACGATAATCATTATCACGAGCTTTAAAAATACTGCAATACCGGTATGACAATATATTAGCAATAACTGCCAAGCATGCGCAAACAATCCATTGTGCGTTTACTGTGTTTTAAAAATGGCAGATGAAGCGGAAGAAGACTTGGTTGTGCTTGTGAAAAAGCCAAACGCTACAAGTATCGTGTGGAATAATTTTGGATTAGAGGCTAACTCCGAAGCCTGATAAGAACCCAATTTGTCGACCTTAAAAAGTAGTATTCCCGTAAAAGGTGGGAACACAAGTAACCTGATGGCACATCTTAAGGAGCACCACGTGGAGTTATACATTGAAGCGCTTTCAGCTCAGAAGTCGAAAGACAGATTGTATAATACATTTATTATAAAAGGCTAACTGTTTTGCAGCATATAATAATTTATCTACAACATGGAAAATAAATAGAACAAAAGACATCATTGTAATGGACATTAGCATGTGTTCTACAGAAAAAAGAAGAGGTACACACATTGTAATATTATCTTGTAAGCTGATTTACTTACATGCAGTAAGGCAGTGCAGCAGAGCAACAGCAGAGCAACAGCAAATTGCAGCAGCAGCAGCAGCAGCAGCAGCAGCAGCAGCAGCAGCAGCAGCAGCAGCAGCAGCAGCAGCAGCAGCAGCAGCAGCAGCAGCAGCAGCAGCAGCAGCAGCAGCAGCAGCAGCAGCAGCAGCAGCAGCAGCAGCAGCAGCAGCAGCAGCAGCAGCAGCAGCAGCAGCAGCAGCAGCAGCAGCAGCAGCAGCAGCAGCAGCAGCAGCAGCAGCAGCAGCAGCAGCAGCAGCAGCAGCAGCAGCAGCAGCAGCAGCAGCAGCAGCAGCAGCAGCAGCAGCAGCAGCAGCAGCAGCAGCAGCAGCAGCAGCAGCAGCAGCAGCAGCAGCAGCAGCAGCAGCAGCAGCAGCAACGGACTTGTGTCAATGATGGGCTGCAAATTCAATGGCTGTGAACAGGAACTTACTTTAAACACATCAACAAAAACTACCGGATTAACAGGGAAATGTTTTGGACCAACAATTTAGCAGCAGTATGGGGTCAAATGACAGTAGGGGGAGGCTTCAACTCACTAGAAGAGTCTCTAAGTGTTCTTAAAGTGGTTAGCTTCAGATGTTAGATGTGCAGTTATCATGAGAAGCAAGGAACTGAGTGATAAGCCAAAAGCAGCGAAATCTTTGCAAGAGGACATTTTAAATAACACATTACATTGTTTTGGAAGCCACCACAAATGCAAGCTTGAAAATTGTAAAATAGTGAGAGCACTGTGCTCACCAACAGACTCACTGGAAGTGACACTTCTATCCCGGTGCGTGGGCAGATCAAAGAAGCCGCCAGGGTGTATATGGTAGTTAAACCCCAGCGCGCTGGGGTTTATCTACCATATACACCCGTCGTCAATGGTTACATGATGCATACGTAAATATACCGAGATTTTCAGCTTAAAATAGCAGCGAAACTATTTCAGGTACTGTGTAGCCTAGTTGATAATTGCTAGGGATAGTTGTAGCTACTTTGCAATGTTGTTCCTGAACAAATGTATAAGAATTGGCAAAGAAAACTAGCTAAAAGACCAGAGTATTCACCGGGATAGAAGCCAGTTATATCCCAGTAAACTCGTGGGTGGGTAATAACTAAGATAACCCACTCGTACTGGGATATAACTATAACTTTCTCCTTTCAGGCATCCTCTAGTAGCACTGAATCCACTGATATATCTTTAGTTACCCTAGATCCATCCAACTCTCTCACAAGTAGTTCAGATGATCCATCAACAGGATCCCCAGCTAATCTTTCTGAAGATATAAATGAGCACAACTCCGTTATTGGAGCAACAAATGGCATGGGAGGTGCAACCAATGATACAATAGCTAATGTCCAAGCTGAGAGTAGTCTAGAGCCAGCTATGCCACTTGATCAGCAAATGATATGTGATATTCAGGGCAATTAGCTGCAAAAGCCAACCAACTTATTGGTAAGTAAAATGAATATGCAACATATACAATTATACATTCAGTTATTAGCAAACACATACATATGTAGCATGTCAACAATTGTTGAAATTGAAATTCTTACTGTAGGAAATTTTACAACAAACCTAGCTGAAGGATACATGCAAATTCGTTGTAAATTTGATGCTGGAAAACAGATTAATAGATCTCAGATTGCGAAGCAAGATGTGCTGGTACTGCTCTAAGAGTGAATGAAGGACCAGAATGGGGACCAATATGTTGGGAAAAGATAACAAAGTCAACAGGCAATTGAACTTACAAAACTATTTCGGCAAGAAGGACAGAAAACTTGCAAGACAACAAACGTAAAGCTAGTGCAGAAGTAAAACTAAAACAAAAAAAGGAAAACAACACATGACTCCCTCCAGGGA
Organism: Spongia lamella; assembly: GCA_963930835.1. NCBI lineage: Eukaryota > Metazoa > Porifera > Demospongiae > Dictyoceratida > Spongiidae > Spongia > Spongia lamella. The sequence continues at coordinate 20,865,339 of OZ005746.1, read as the reverse complement.
CACTTAGACTATTCTCGCTATGGATTAGTTACACTAACTACTAGTCCACTGTTAGCCAAAGAAAAGTCTGGTGAAATGGCTTGTTTGACCTTTAAGTATTCCGTTCGACTAACATCTTTTTGAAGCAAGCCCAGTCTGTAGCCCTGTTTCCTTGAAATTTGTATAAAGCAGCTGCTTCACTTTGGTGGCTACTTTTGTAGCTTTGCAAAATCTGCCCCTCACTAGATGCATTGATCATTTTCCTCCCACTTTTGTTCAAATTCACTCCCATAGTGCTGATAGTAATTTGTTCAGCTGACACCTCAGTAACCTTAACGTTTGCTTCATAATATTTAATCATAAGATCATGCAAGCTGGCAGTAGATAAATCTGATGGAACTTCACTAGCATTGGGTCCTCTATTGTCATGGCTAGCAGCCAGCCCTGATGGGTTAGTTTATGATCCACACCCCAAGGATTAGTAGAATTCAAAAATTCTTATTATTCAGTAAGGGATAAAACTTTGCTTGACCATAAACAAGGATGGGAAAAACTGCAACATAAAAAGGGCCATGATTATTACTATCAATTCAATGTACAATGTATTGTAATAACTGTCTATGGTGTGATTTAGTTTTTCTAACACAATCTTTGCATGTGGAAAGGATTTTTGCAGACCCAAACTTTTTATTGAAAGTATTACCGAAGCCAAGAAAATTTATTTTACCATCATCCTTCCTGAACTGGCATGTCCACAAGCTGTGATACGAGAGCCATCTCAGTGGCTGTCTGAAGAATGGGAGAAAGCATATATGGACTTTTAATAACTCAGTAGATTACCTAGTTGCAGCTTTATTTTTCACAATACAATGAATGGTTTAGTACACTATAAACACAATTACATTATACATTATTATATAACAATTACAAACCTTGTATATATGCTGTCACAGTGTCTTTTGCACTAGATCTTGCTTTGCAGACAATCACAAAGGACTTATTATTGCAGGGGTGGAGGAAGCAATTTCACATTGGTCAGGCAAAATACAAGTGAAGGATCTTAATGTTAGCCGGAGTGGCCTGGGGGCATGCTAGAATTTTTACTTTTCTTCATGTACAACTACCATAAATATGCAAGTTGATTATTATCTCTTGATCATTGTCAACATTTATTGTTAACTGATTTATATACACACCATTATAATAACTAGCTAGCTCAAAAGCTAGCTAACACTGACTTGGATTTGATATGCATAAAAACTGAATTATAAGTAAAACAGGTAGCTAGACAGCAAGTGTTATAACAGTTATACAGTGTTATTTGCTATATACTTTCAATTACAAACAAACTTGAACATTCTTCTTTATTCAACACGCACGAATGCCTAGTTTGATACAAGATTGTTGTTTGAAGAGAACAACCAGTAAATAATTTTAGTATTGTTATTATTGTTATAATAGAGTAGTAGTTTTACATAATTAGCTAGTAGTTTTTATCATTGATTCATTGTTAATTAAAACTGTTAATGTATCTAAATAACAGTGAAATATTTTGAATTGTGGGTTTCTGTCTAACTTTGGTCTGGCAGTTGCCAGGTCTGCCGGACCTGTTCCTCCACCCCTGTATTGGTGTAGACCATAAATATAACAATACAAAAACCTCAATGCTATTCCAACGGTAGTAGACGTGGTAAAGCCATCCATTGCCTTTAAAATAATTTTGCGCAATCTTTAGTAACCATTATGCTAAACAAAAACACCCCGGGTGTAAAAAAAGTGTGAGGCCAATCATAAGCAGCATTGCAAATAGGTATGTGCGACCAAAAACTTTGATATCAGTTGAGGTCAAGAAGTTACTTATCAAAAATCTTTTTCACTACTTGAATGACATGCTAGCATATTTTCACAACTATGATTGGCTTTGTCACTTGGCCACCTTTAATAAGTATTGGCCTCAACTGATATCAAAGTTTTTGGTCGCACATACCTATTTGCAATGCTGCTTATGATTGGCTTCGCACTTTTTTACACCCGGGGTGTTTTTGTTTAGCATATCACTACTTTTTTGGAAGTATAAACTTACTAGTAAGCAGCAAAGAAGTACTGCATGGGCATAACTTGTACTTGCCAAGCACACAATATTGCAAATTAAACTCTAAAGCTTAATTTTGAAAAACTGAAGCCCGAGTTTTTTTAAAACTTTCACTACAGAAAGATACATCAATATAAATTGTGTATCTGAAAGTTTGTTATGACAACTATCGACTTGCAGTGTAATAGCCCTTCTCAAAATTAATACATTCAAGTGTTTACTTCAGACTGATAATAGTATGACAGGTAGAGCATACATAGGAGAAGTGCTGATACAAATTTGGCTGAAATCTATGAAGAAATGAATTAGTTATTAGACAAACCAGTGAATGTATAAAAGAGAGTTTGAAAAAACTTCCGGGATTCACGAAAACTCCTGCAAGCCCACGAAAAAAGTGTGCAATGAAAATGATAGAAAGAAAAAAATGACTGCCGCACAAAAAGTTTGTGGTGACAGGAAGGCATTTATGAGGCTACACCAGAAGAATGGCTGAATCGACATTTATCAACTTCGGAATATTGATTCTTCAAACAATGAAGGTACTAGTAAACGGGCGAATTGGGTGGGAAAGGATGGTTCGTCGTGTGTAGTCGCACAACGGGCGCCATAAAACTTGCAATGGCTGGTACTTAACAATGGTGGTGCCTATTTCCTCCATTCTCGGTTTGTTGATTCTATATAGTAAGAACATTGTGAGTCGGTAATAACTAAGCAATAGCTTTAATGGTGGCTTAGCTAAAGCGTTTGCGAGTTCGAGGGTGGTGCTATGTGTAAATAACTCATTCAGTGGTCGTGTTGCTGCGCTTCTTCTTGGCCTCACGACTCACTATCGTGAGTCTTGATCACATGTTACATCATTACTGATTCAATTAATAAATATGAATGCATTTCATGGTAACTAATAACATTTTTTGTCTGACCATTATATCCAGTATACCGTAACCTTAATCTTTATATACTACTTCTAGATCGCCCACTCAGATGTTTTTCGGAAATAACTTGGCTCACAATGAAGACACTCTCCCCAAACTCAAACGCCTGATTCTAATGAAAAGGGTGCATCGTTTCGTATAGGTTTGGAGTCCCAGTTCACAGTTTTGTCACGGGCCAGCTTTATAAGGCCATAACCTGCTAATGGCATCAAGTTGAAGTATAAAATGTCACAGACCATGCAAAACTCTGGCCTACTTAATTTCAAAAGGCTACTATTGCCCCAATGGCCAAGTCTCAAAACGAAGCCCTTTTGACGTTTCAAACATAAACTCCTTCATACATTTCATGCGGAAATCCGCACGTCTTACTAACCATCCATCTTTGTCTAAAATGTGGTAGTTTGCAAGTCTATAGGGGGTCATTCCAGGTGAAATCAACAAGGAATTTAGGTTAACCTTTCGGATTTCAACCAAATTTTGTATGCTTATTGCATACATAGAGGTGATCACCCATACCAAATTTTAACCTCATATGTTTGGAATTTTCCAACTTACAGACAAAAGTAATTTGACTTTTTGGAAAATTTTGGGTTACATCTGGTTAAAACATTGACCATAACTCTTAACTGCATTGATGTTTTGAGCTACAAATTGCAGTGTTTGTAGCTTATGAAATGCTCTTTCATTTGATATATAAATTATGGGATATCTAATTAGATTTAGTTTTTTCAATACTTTGACCTTTGACCTTTCAAAAATGGCTGCTTGCATTTTTCTCATATTTTTTCCTTATACTAATTACACCTTCCTTTTTGTTGTGTAAGTTTTATTATGGGACTATTATTGGTTTAAGAGATATACTGAAACATGTAAAGGCAAGTGAAATAATTTGTGGATTGAAACTACTCTATGGGACTGTATACCCTACCATGAATCCATTAATGTCCCATATAATACACAAATTATGTAAAGATTGAGCATGTGTACTAATCCTTTGATCCGCCCACATAAAGTGAATTTAAGTGATACTTACACTTTGCTCTAATGTTCAGATTCCAAAACTTGAACTACATTACCAATCGATCCCTTTGATTAGTATGCTTATGGCTATGCATAGTTCCCGGTTAATTGCCTTAGTTGTATAATTTCTCGTACTTAACCCCTAATTAGTTATTTGCCTGGGAAAACCCCATCTTGCATAAATCCTGATATCCCAACTGACCCAAACAGTCTAGCCCAGCTTGCCATACCACAACAACATGGCGTCTCCACTTACTGCATGTGCTAAGTGTTAATGCACCAATTTCTAATTAATGTACCCCTTCCCTAGTCAGTTGTCATGCATGCACACTATCCCGCTTCATTCAGTTAACTTTGAGCTATGTATTTAATCTGTACATGTAGTGTACACTTCTATATAGCATAGTGGTCGATTATCGGATGCATTTAAATTAACTACTGTAACTTGAGAAGTATCCGTCGTACTGTCACCAATCGATAGCCCACTCTTTGGAAACCAATATTCATCTTTGTGACGTAATTAGATTTTCCGTGACATGCAAAAGTGCACAGGATGTCGGCAATGAATTATCGGATACAAGTATGAATTATCGGATGCTGTACTTTTTCTAGGATGAATTATCAGATAGCCATGAAACTTTGTGGCATAGTTCCTTATAGGCTAGATGGATCCTTTAGATATTTTTGCAGAATGTAAGGGATATTATCCCAAGTAAGCCCTGTAAGTTTGGTGCTGTTATCTTTCTCTGTCATTGTGTTATAACAATACGGGTATTTGTACTTGGCTGTATTTTAGAAAATCAGCCAAACTGGTGAAAGTAGCAGCCTTAGTACATATGTCTTTAAAATGCTTTGTTATTGGTTTGATCTGGATAAAAAGTGTTAATTCCCATTCTTTCATTGTTAGTTTAATTTGTATACTATGTTTCTCATAATAATATTGCTTACGTTACTCATGTTTCAATACAAGAGGCCTTGTCCGATAATTCATGCCGTCCGATAATTGACCACTTACACTACATTGTTGGCCATGGTATTATAGCAATTTTAAGAGTCTTGTTTGAAAGTTTAAAATAATTGATGATTAACTGAAAAGATTGCAGCACCAATTTACACCCTGTGTGGTCAACCAATAAGGTTGACTTTACAAATCAAAAAAACAAATTAGCAGTACGCATGAAGGCTAACAAATAAACTCCATTTTTAATGACGCGGTATAAATGTTTTGTAACTTGGTCTCTGTTGAGTCATTCTATTACCTCCTGCTCAGGTGTTTATACCTCAAAGACACTTGTATTACATGTCTAAGCCATTAGACTTTCTCAGTCTGATCCCATTATGAACTAAACCACTATACTTATGTAGAAAAGACTGGGAAGAATAGTATTGCAAGTAAAAGGCTTCACACCCTAAAACAGAATGTTAAAAGGTATCCACAACTGTGAAGAAAGGAATTGATCATATGTATGTTATGAATACAGCATTCTCCAGTTAATGTGTAGCTTATAATTAGAAGAGTATTTGCAGGTATTATATCATATTATGTTTGTTAAACTAGCAGTATACATACTTAGATCTAAAGGAATGGAATTAGAGGATATGTATCATTTTATGTGGGCGGATCAAAGGATTAGTACACATGTTCAATCTTTACATAATTTGTGTATTACGTATATGGGTAGGTATACAGTCCCATAGAGTAATTTCAATCCACAAATTATTTCACTTGCCTTTACATGTTTCAGTATATCTCCTAAACCAATAATAGTCCCATAATAAAACTTACACAACAAAAAGGGAAGGTGTAATTAGTATAAGGAAAAATATGAGAAAAATCCAAGCAGCCATTATTGAAAGGTCAAAGTATTGAAAAACCATCTTTAAACTAAATCTAATTAGATATCCCATAATTTATTTATCAAATGAAAGAGCATTTCATAAGCTACAAACACTGCAATTTGTAGCTCAAAACATCAATGCAATTAAGAGTTATGGTCAATGTTTTAACCAGATGTAACCCAAAATTTTCCAAAAAGTCAAATTACTTTTGGCTGTAAGTTGGAAAATTCCAAACATATGAGGCTAAAATTTGGTATGGGTGATCACCTCTATGTATGCAATAAGCATACCAAATTTGGTTAAAATTTAATATGTATGTGTTGTTGTGATGAATCTTTGCAGCATTGTAAAGTATGTGCGACCAAAAACTTAGCCACTATATGATTGGCTGCCACCTGTTTTGTAAATATAAAGGTGGCCAAGTGACCAAGCCAATCATATAAGGCCTCAGCTGATATCAAACTATTTACAATGCTGCTTCTGATTGGCCTCTCACTTTTTTTACACCCAGGGTGTTTTTGTTTAGCATAATTATTTCAAGCAAGAAAATATATAACTAGAGATTTATGGGTTGAAGCTGTGGATAATGATAACAATACAACACTAGTTAAGGAGACCATTTGGTCAGATTTAGAAAGTAGATACATGGAAACTGAAGTATCTGAAGTTTTGGATATACAGTACCGCTCAATTATAACTTCATTTTACACGCGTGTACATGCGTGGCAACACGATAAAACTATAATAAGTCCCGTAACGTGTTTGCGTGGACCACGTCTCGTGTAACACGTGTGGAATAGCCACGCGTGGAATCGTTATGCCAATAGCAATAACTTACAAAATATGTTGAATTTTCTGTGAAAGCAACATGCGTAGTGAATTCATAAACTCTCGCATAAACTATCAAGGTAATGCTTTAATATGGGATCCTTAGGCCAAGGTGTATCCAGCTGTACGTGTATGAACAAAGTGAAAACAAAGGAGATTTAAGAGGTAATAGCCCATTGTTTAGATTCGTGTTGTTTTGTTATATACTTAGTAATTTTTCAGCATCAGTACTGCAGTTCACTTCTAACGTGCACAATGGATTTTAAAGACGATATTTCAGTTATTTTTTATTTCAATTATTTTCACATGTAATATTAATTTTTATAATATTGTTTATTCGCGTTTTACGTATATACATCATTATTATATGGGTGATACATATCACGTGACGAGGTCAACCATTTTGAGAGTCTGGAGCCTGCACACGTGACAACCACGTAAGATGTCAGGTCGCTCACTCTATGAGACGCGCCTTACAAAGCTCTGTAGGTTGGTTACTAAATGATATATCATTTTTAATGGCGCTCAGTAGCAGCTTACTAAATATTCATTTTTATCAGGACCGAAAGCAACCGCGTCTCATGCACTGGTTGATTTTGGCGATGAGGGCACAACAGTAGTACAATTCAGCCGAATTGTTGAAGGCAGCATTAGTGATGGGAGATGTCAGTATGACGGAAAAGAATACGATGGCGAACTGATCATTACAGGTAAAAGGTTTTATAAATGAAATGAGCAACAACATAATTCCTCAGTCATTCTGTTTTGAATAGGAGGACAATTACTGTAACAGGGCACTAAATCAATTATAAATGGTTGTTAACACCCTGTGATGAATGGTTTGGTTTGGACAATGGTAGTACGATAGCCAATGAGGTCCAACTAGGCTTTTGTTTACAGAAGCTGTGATAAACAAATTGACAGTGATTCCATGAATGCAATAATATGGTGGATGAATGTTGTTATGGACCAATTATTGTAATGAAATTATTGTGTCACAGCTTAAGCAATCTGATTAACTCTGCCAACATTTTAGCAACATTGGCAATAACCTTACAATAGTTAGGCCACTGCATTCTTCTTTGCTCTCATAGAATGGCTGGAAACAAGGAATACCTTAAGCCGAGTAATATTAGCGATACACTAATTTTAGCGATTTTTGTAAGCAAGGATTTAGCGCATATCAATTTTAGCAATTTCACAAAAAATTATTCACTATTTAAACAATAGCTATTTATAATTTTATATTTTAATGCATATAAAATTTAGCGTTTGTGAGGGCACTCGCTAAAATCAGTGTATCGCTAATATTACTCTAGCTTGCAATGTGTATTTGTGTTTATTAATATTTGTTGAATGTATTCAGGAACGTACAATGATTGTATTCAGAGCAAAAGCAGTTAGAAAGGGATGAGTTGGATGGAGAAAATGCAGAGAATGAGTTAGATGGAGAAAATGCAGAAAAGGAATTCAATGGAGAAAGGAGTTAGACATAGAACATGATAATAAGCCAACAAGGAAAAGGAAAAGGAAACAGATCAAGGTATATATGTGTACAATTTTTGACAGGACACATATTATTTTTGGATCTAAAAAGAAGACTACGTATGTGGCATCTCAAAGGTGACTGTACTCATTGAGAGACAAATATAACAGGCTTGAATTGTCCTTCCAATATGTTGGAGCATACATACGTAGTAAAAAAGACATGACCTGACATTTTGTAGGCATGAAGTGTCATGTGTCTTTGTCCATATATGTGTACTGAACCTGCCACTATATACTCAAGCTGAAAGTGAGGATACTGGTTTATGATTTTCACTTGTGGCCAGACTTACGTATGTACTTTAGAAAAAGGAACATTTGTTGTACAATTTATATTACCAGGGGCACTTGTTTTGAGACCTTTTATGCTTTATGTTGCATGGTTTTAGTGCAGCAGTTTGACCAGTCAAACTTTATACATAACTTTTCTTGGTATGCAGTGTGATGATAAGGATAAGGAAAACAGCAAAAAAAGACACTTGTAGTGCAAAGGTATGGCACAATAAGTATGTGTGTTCCATTCTTATGGTTTTTTCAAAATTGTAGGATGACTTTATCCTTTGTGTAACAGAACTCCCACCAAATTCACCACATTAATTGCTAATATAGAATTATGTGTTTAAAATTTGACAGGATATAACCAATGCAGATGTACTAGACACTGCTGTGGAAGACGAGGCAAGCACATGCATATGTAATACGTACATACCAAGAGTTCATAATATGTATAGATAAGAGAGCATCCAACTTGTCATATACTATAGGGCGACTAACTTTCAAAGATACAAAATTTTGAGGATTTTGTGGATTTTTCAGAACCTCAAAAATATTTATCCTGGAAATTGTAAGATCGTTTATAGTCCTACTGCCTTACTACTTGCTCATCCTCAAAAATTTATGCACAAAATATTCTGTGTAAGATAAATTTTTGACAGTCTTCGGTTTATACCCTCGAAAATAAGTTGCCGTATGGTATTTACCCTGTACACTGTGTCAAGTTCTAGCACTTCCTTTGAGTAACTAATCATGTTGATAGTTGATAACACTTTGGAATCCTTTAAAGTGTAATGGGATTAAAACAAAGACTATGGGCAACTTCATGTCTTTTACTTCCTTAGAAGCCAGGTTATTTTTACTACAGCCAACAATGCACATTTGGGACTAGCAACAAGTTTGATTGTTACTGTATATGAGCCTGTCGGTATGTATATTAGTGTGTCGGTTCCTTGATTTACTGCTTCTTGATATTCAACTGCATATAATAATTTGCTGTCTATTTAGAAAAATTGAATTCTTTTAAAGCGTTATACAAAGGGACAATGCGATGGAAAAAGCCGTTTAAGTTTTGTTATGATTTCACAGGCTGTGAAATCACAACATTCCGTAAATGTTCTGTGTTTCCTCAAGATGGTACAATGTGACGTGTGTGCTAGTAGGCTTTGCAAAAGCAGTGGCAGATGGGAAATCACCATTGCTGTAAAGTTACACATGTAAAAGTTTACACCTCAAATCAAAAATATGTATTATAATTTGCATACATACTTCAGATACTTCAGCTCAAAGTATTATAACTTTTGCAACAAAAATCAAAGGATTTAATTATGTATGCTGTAATGTTAATGTAGCGTACACAGACTTTCAAACTGTGATACAATTTCCCACTGGGATGTTGCATTCTATTGTAATAACACATGGGGTGTACATGTATATTAATTAACATGTTTTCATTCCTGATAATTATAGTGATTTGTATTAATTGATTGTGGGATTATTCTACAAGAGCTTTACCGGAAAAACATGTACTAGCATTCAGACTTATATGTACACATCAGGTATGATGGTGACATATGTCTTATGTAGGATAATCTGGCTACATTCGATGGCACTATAAGAGTGGTGGTGAGTTGAATATAAATGAAAATGTAGTGTTCATATGTAGCTGTACATACTGGTACTGGTGACAGCGACTTGTCTAGTAGTGATGATGAAGTAGAACAGGTATGTATAATCATGATTCAGTTTGTTACTTACATTATGTACATGTAATTTTACCGGATCATGTTAAAGGTAGACTGCAATGGCAAATCACATGTGCTTTTTATTAGTTAGATGTGTTTATTTAATCATGCAATGCACAAAACCACATTTTTATAATCAAATTATGGTGTATTATTGAGATATTAAGCTGTAAAGTTACAAAAGTAAGTATATGTGATGTCATATCAGGTTCCGGAAAAAGTTTTATTGTACGTATCGTGTTGAAGAAGGCACTAAAACTCGCCTTGTTTTGGGCAGGGAGATACAAGAAAACCCGGTTTTTTTATTGTTACACTTCTCTCCTAGCAAGTTAGTGATAAAAAGAGCGTGTCCTCTGTATCAATGCATTGCCAGCCACACGACAATGATGAACAAAGATGGCAGTGTGAAAGGTGGTGAATATGGGATTTTCAAAACGAAGAGCTAGTCTACTTTTAGATGGATTGTTTAATGATTGCAAGTATATATCCTTACCATGTGTGATAAACAATCTTGCGACGATAAGGAAGACTGGATTCTCTGCCATCACTGTGCCGACATCCCCGGCCAACATGAACACTAGCACGCGTATTTGTGCTAATTGAAATGCTAAAGCCAATTGAGGCTGACTAATGCCCCATTCTATCTGACAATACACAGCAACTGAAACAACAGACACGCAGTGAACAGAACTCGACAAAACTAGCCATGAGTTGCTTGTTATTGATCCCACTAGTGCATGTCTGCCTTTCACAATTGTCATTTTAAGATTAAACCTCCATCACAACAAACTCTATCGATGTCCATACATGTATATTACTGCCATAAATACAAAGGTACTCCAACAAGCTTCTTTATTAGCCGAGAATCCAAGAAGCGCACAAATCTTCCATACAAACGCGCGTGTTCTTATTCCCGATGTGACGTCGTGTGATGTAAGAAACCACAATGTGTTAAAACTCCTGTCGTAGCTACAGCAAGCGGAATATCATCAAATCACACATGCCAATCTTCTTTACTAACATTAAGGTAAAGTATAAGTCCAAGTCATTTTTCCATTGCAGACTACCTTTAAAGGAATTCATGACTTCAGTGGCAAGGTATGTACATATGCATGTACATACGTATACGTAGTAGCTGTGGGACTGTTGAACCTCTGATTTCAGAAAAAAAACCTTTGAAAATGTTGATTCCACTACATGCCTTATTTTACATGAAAAAGTAGTAATGTCTGCTTTAAATTGTTTATGTACGTGCACATGTGTTATCTTCCCATATTATACACGTACATGATTTTACTAATTCTGTGTAGGTTGACGAGGGTAATGATCACAATGATGCATCAATTCAGTTGAAGGCTGAAATTCATCAGTTGTGACTTTCTCTTGCTCCCATCGCTGAACGATAGTTGGAACGGAGTATCCGCAAGAATACAACGAAACAATTTTTCTCCTAGCCTCAATGGATAAACGTGGCATCACCTTGATTCTTTATTAATGCCCTTCACTCTGGAAATGTAAAGTTGGGTTTTTCCGTGTTCTCTAGTCCAGTATTGTAATGAAGAAGTTTCTCAATGCTGACGCATCATCAGGGTGTCTACGTATGTAAGTAATTTTGTTTACAGCGTAGCTGCGTGATACTACAAGGTTAAACTTCGATATCGTGCAATATTTCATTCTGTTTTGTTAAAATCACTGACAAACAAATTTTATATTGTTTAGAACCCAAATCTACTCTGACTGGTCGCTGGGTGTTTGATATCAAATCCTTATCTCGCGTCCATACACCTGTATTATACAAACAACTTGCCTGAACTACGTACCCATGTAAACATAAGATTTCTAGTAGGGTTTTCCCAGATGTATGTTTGACCACAACCGTGTCACGTGGAAATGCCACGTCTTGTCTCATGGAAATGCCACATGTTGTGGAAAGCCACGTCTCGTCTCGTGAAAATGCCACGTGTCGTGGAAAGCCATGTCTATTCTCGTGGAAATGCCACATCTCGTCTCGTGGAAATAATAATTTCCATGGGAAACTTTGGCACTTTACACGCGAAATACCACGTGCTGCCACGCGTGTCCATGCGTGTAGAAATGAAGTTATAATTAAGCGATACCGTAGTTTCACTTTTGGATTCCACATTTAAAGAGCAGTACCTACATGGTCATGGTAATACAACAAATTACTGACTAATGTTTATGGTGTTACCCAACTATTAATGACACCAATGAAGCAACCACTTCTGACCAAATATTCCATGATACTCCACATAGTACTACCCAGGAATACAAATGTGAAATATTTAAAATCCCATCATGATGCTACTCCTCTTCCAGTGTGAGCAATTTTTGGTACCTTAGTGTTAGTTGTTATAGTGGCACTGTCTCTTGACACCACCCTGTAACCTGTGGTGTTGACAGTATGAAAAAGTAATGCACCTATCAATGTTAAGCCCTACCGTTGATGAGCAGTCTTGATAGATTTGCCTAATATTACATATCAGCTAATGATCATAGTATGACAAGTGATTCCTCGATGTGCTATACTGTACATCAGCATTACTAACACAGACCACAAACATTCTGTAGTGGAATTCCTGTACAATCTACAATAAACGGCAGTTTGAGTCTATCCTCTGGCAAGAACTTATTCAGCTACTTGAATCCACATATTCGAACTACATCATACCATCCGATTGCCAACAGTCAAAAAGAATATTTGTACCACCAATAGGACTGGGCAATAGTGCAATAGTTCGATAGTACCGTTAGAGTAATGAAATATCACGATAACAATAGTTAACACTTACTATCACGATAGCACTGATGCGCATGTGTATTCATTAATTACTAAAGTAAAAATGGCGATGAATTCTGGATATGAAGATGACTGTATACATAAAGATGAGATTTAGTTTTGTTAGAGGATGAAGAACGTTATGAAGATTATGGACATGAAGATTACGAAGTCTATGAAGATTTAAAAGTGATAGGGGAAGACGAGAAATGAGTGTGGAGCTAACAGACGCTCGAGACACTACTAGAGATGGCCATGGAGTGGAAGAGCAAAGGCTTTTAATAAATGAACAGGGAGAAAGTGACGAGCATGGACAAGATGAAGACACTGAAGAGGTAGACGGAAGCGGTGAGAGCAACGAAGGCCATAGAGACGATTGGGCTACCATAAAAAGTAAAGTTTGAAACTACTTCGGTTTTCCAGCAGTAAATGGAAAATATATAAGAGAAGTGGACAAAAACAACGAAGATAGGTGATATGCTGTATTGTAGGTTGTTAAAAGGTTATTAAAATACAGTGGCAATCCAACAAACTTGTTATTTCATTTGCTATATATGCACCCTATTGCATATGATAAAGTTATGAAGGATCAAAAGCAACATGCACCTCCTAAGATGCCCAGGCAGCTATCAATTACACAGGCATTTGAAAAGGTACACCCTTGGCAAAGACATCACAGCGATGGAAGAAATTCACTCAAGGTATTTGTATTTTATTACTAATGATATGAATCTAATTGCAACCACCAATGGCATTGGGTTCAGAAGAATGGTCGGTTCTCGACAGGAAAACATTGAGAACTTCCAAAAAGGTATGATCGTAAAAAGAGTAACATAAATCACGCTATTGCTGATGCGTCAAGTTATGCACTTACGATTGATATTTGGTCATCTCGTGCCATGCATTCATATATGGTACAGCTCGATTTAAACTTTAAGAAAACTCGCGTGGGCAATTGGACATGCACTACACGAACAGCAAAAATTCATGGCGTGCTTGTGAGTGCACGAGAAGCTCATAATGTCTCAACTACTTGCGGAGAGTAAAAAACTCATCGCGAGTCTAAATAAGCTTGTGCACTTGACATGTGACGTCTACTACGCAGCAACATATGTACGTACCATTAAACTGGCTGGGAAGGTTACCTGCAAGTCAAACTTCTGTAAGTTAAGGGGCTACGTGCCCTTCCGTTGTCTCTTGTTAAGAACAAATATGTATATCACGTGCACACGTAACTCTAATAATTTTATGCGAGATTTTTATTGACTAACACGTATTTGTCAGCAGGCACATTTATTTGAGACACGAAGACTGATAGGATCGATTGGAATAAAAGTAACAACATGCTTTTTAGCCTTAAATCGCTTGCGTTAGCATACTGAATGCACACGTGTCCTTTGTCCTAGGACGCTCATGTGGTGCAGCTTACAGGTTATACGTGGCAATCACGAAGATAACGTGTGTGTACTGCACGCAAAATTCTCGTGAAATTGTGTACAAACACGCGAGTTTTAAAAAAATACTCAAGCAGAGTTACAAAAACACGTGCGTTACCCACTCGTGTGTTTAAAGTTTAAATTGAGCTGTACCGTATGGGTGTCACCATACATTTCATAGATTCTAAGTTTGTCTTTGTAGTCACCTTCTCGATGTAAAGGAGTTACTTGATAACCATACAGGGGAAACATTGCAGAGCACCTATCTGAAACTATGAATGATTGGCATTACGTAGCTGAATATAAGCAGCTCAGTTATGAAATCATTCATTAGACAATTAGATGTGGATAAGATTTGTTAAATAATCTTAAAGCAATTTTCACACAGCCTTTTGCACATTTGTATGGCTTTTCGATCTTTAGAGAAATGTTTTTGTTCATATCTTTCTGCCAGTAGTTTTCTTTTTAACTTTTACTTCATGTAGGCTGTAGACGCACGAAACAAGAAGATGGAGATTTTCAGCAACGTAAAAATATGGATAGCCTATGCTTAGGCTTTTTATACTGTGGCAATAGTCTTAGAAGCATTAAAAACCTCTGGTTGAACCAAAGAAGTAAGATGATTTTGGCGTGTGCCCTATTACAATTTTTTGTTGAATCCCTATTGTGAACCACTATCGTGGTTTATGATACATTCATAGGAGCACACCACCCATAAGATATGTGTATGTCACATCCCTGACAACAAGGTTGCACAAATATTGGATAGTTTTTTGCTCTAAACAATGACAAATATAGCTAACTGTCATCAAAAAAGGAGTTTTAAAGCTGCAGAAGTTATCCATGCAATGCAATGTGGCCACTTTGCTATAGCCAATATGATTGAAATATGTTTTGGTTACAACCCAGAAGATGTCTCTTATATGTGGTGAGAAAGCATTTAGAGATTATGAATAAAGAACCCAAAAGTTTTAAGCCAGAGATGCTTCCGTGACCAGCAATAGAATACAACTGTATTGTATTTGCCAAATGCATAGGTTATGAAAAATGTAATGTGTGGTACCACTACTCATGTATACTGAGAATATGTGGGGTGTGTAGATCAAGAATGTAGCTTATGAATCCATACTTATATTATACGTAGGTACGTACATTCTTAATATAATCATAATGATTGAATACAAAATATTGTATATGCCCAGAAATACTTTACTGCATGATATTCAGAGCATCGTGGTCAGGAAATCTGCTGCACTCGGAAAACCAGACCATACTTGCATTGTGTAATGTTTTGGAAAGTCATCTTTTGTGCATGAAGCGGTCAATTATAGAGCTACCGATTTGTAGTCATTAATAGATCATGTACAAATACTGAAACTAATGTCCGTAGATAGCATTTTTCCAATCATGTGTTTATTAAGCTTTAGTATAGAGGTACTGCAATAGACTTAACCAAAAACCCTGGTCCACGTCCCACTTTTACCCTAAAAATCCCAGTCCCAGTCACTGTCCCCATCCCTTGTTTGAAGAGGTCTGAGTGTGATAAGGATGTTTCTTTTCAATATTTACCACTGCATAACAAGAAGTTACTGAAAATATGGATGCACAAGATCGGTAGAAAGAATCTATCAGTGAATACTTTCACTCGCGCATATAGCAGACACTTCGTTGGATCAAAAGGTCGAAAGCTTTGTCCAGATGAACACCCAACACTTAATTTGCCAATTATATCAATGTAAGTAAGTTAACCACAGAGACAAAAATCACCAAAGAAGAGGGTTGTTTGTTTAACGAACAATGTTCGGAGTGATGTCAGTCACGAATGCTCTGTTGAACTCGATGACAGTGAGAAATGCACAATTCTGTTAACACGAAAGATGCTTCTACTTTAACAGCTGTTGTTGGCAAAGAAATAGAGGCACTTGTCAAAGAATGTGAATTGTTAAGGAGAGATCTGGCAGACTGTGAAACTAAATTGAAGGCTGCAGAGCTTCAGATTAGCTCTGTAATCTATGATGATAAGAAGATACAGTTTTACACAGGATTTGCTTCATACAAGTTGTTTAATGTATAGTTAAAGCACTGCCGTGAGTATGTACGGAAAATACACCATGAGGGTGTGTGTTGAGAGGTAAATACAGCACAAGGCATAGCCAAGTGCTGTATTTACCTCGAGACACACCCGAGTGCCGTATTTTTCGTACATGATGAGCTAAGGCGGTGCTTTAACTGTTATATAGTATTTCTTGCCAGGTTCAGTCATCTATAAGGCGCAGACGGCCGGCAGCAGATCGTGGAGTGCGATGGTTCAAGTTCTTAGTAGGTTGAGCCTCTGTTTACACTACCAACCAACTACTAGGCATGAATTATCGATTTAGCTTATGCAGCGTGGCATAGTGTTGACAAGCAAATCAACAACACCATTAACTTGAATGAATCAGTTCCAGCGATTAGTGATTTCGACATGCAAGAGTAAGGTGGTAGATAACAAAAAGAACTCGATTTAAGCGTTTTTAACAGATAAGCAATGGATTTCATTTGAAACCAGTTGGTTACTGCTATCAACATCTGGAATTTCACACCTATAACAACAATTATTTGCATAACTGTACTGTATTTTCCATATAGCATGCATAACTGTACTTTATTTTCCATACAGCACACTTGCTACTTTATGGAATATAAAGTACACTTTTGCCCTTTGATCTGCTCACGCAAAATACTTTATGACATGTTATTAATTTCTCGGGCCTGCTGTAGATAATCCAACTTACTGGGATTCAGGTAAAGATGCTGAAAATGTTGCTGGAGGTGAGAACAGATTTAAGGGACAGCGTAGAACACTGTCTCCAATAGATGAAATTTTCCTAGTTATGATTCAACTCCGGCTTACAGGTGTGGAGTATCACAGCCAACTGTGTCTAGGATATAAATAACTCAGATAAGCTTTTTGTACTTGCAGTTTTAAAATATACCACTGTGGCCAACCAGAGCAATGGTGAATGTAGATCATATGCCTGACTGATTATATCCATCTACCTGAGTTATCTTTGTAAATACATTATTGCTATGCATCCAGTAACTTCAAAATTCTGATTGAATACAATATTTCTTGATTGGTACAAAATATTAGAGGGAACATTGTACCCATAATTGGAAACTAGTTGTCACCAATCATAGGTATATCAAGACTTTTTGGGGATGTTGAATAAATTATTAGCATCGTGCAAAATGACAAAGAATAAAATAGGATAGTGAATTTACTATCCAGATATCATGACATCATTAGTTTTCTAATATTAATGCTATATACGTATATATATAATAGTTATACGCATACACCAAGGAGTCTACAGAATTTATAAACCCGAAGGCCCAAGGCTGTAGCGCACAAGCGCAGCTACTAAGGGCCTGAGGGATTATAAATTTTGTAGACTCCTTGGTGTATGCGTATAACTGTTTTAGACTCTAGTTAATAAAAAACATTCTTACACAATGTACCTTTGCTTCCTTTGTCGACACGGCGATACTAGCCGTGAAAAGACGCTAGATTCCAAACGCCATAGCAACTATTTAAGCACCGGCGCATATTCCCAGTTAACGAGTTTACCTTTTCGCCTCATTCTTCTATGCAAGTCATGGCCGTGGCGAAGCAATGTTGTTAGTGAATGTGACAAATTAATGAAGCACACCGTGTAATTTGTTGAAAAATAAGGTAATATTGTATTTCTCGCATTTATGTTTCTTTGTGCCCAACAACGAGGGACATAAGTAGCGTGGGGCGGGATATATGAGATTTATATCCCAGCCCGCGTGTGCCAAATAGAGTCGATGTATTGTGATATACTTAAGATTCATCTAATAAAGTACCTCAAGCATATTCTACAGTACTGACGTTAATTTTAAACATTAGTAGCTATAAAAAGTGTTGATAATTCAAAATATATTTCAAAGCTGCTTGAAATAATTAGCTACTATCCTGAAAGGTTCCTGATCTGAATCCGGATAGTAGACTTCGAACAGATATGTATCCTACAGATTGGGATATCTATTTCAGCTCTAGTATAAAGGCAGCCAAATACACTGGACAAGTAACACTTGAAGTCAGAACAGCATCAGAAAAATGCATTTTCTACTTGTGAAAATAAGCTACATGGTCATCATGTGAGAATAGTATATATGAAAATGTGTGAATAGGTGCTCATTCTAGGCTGCTGTAGTGACCAGTAAAGCTACTATTTTACTTCGCCTGAGTTTTTCTTTCATCACAATGGCAGCAAAATTAGATGAGTTACTGAAGTTGGTGAAGGTGTTATAAGATGAGCAGAAACAAAGTAAGCCCGAGATGAATCAGTGACTGGACTAACTAGTAAAAGATGTTTCCTCTAACTATGAGAAGACCACTCAGCATGTCATAAAAAGGCTGAAGAGAGCCCAAACCTATGAGTCCAAGCATAAGAGCAATGAAAGACAGTTCAAATTTAATGAGGAAGTAAAGGACAGGATTGAAGTGGCTTCCAAGCATATTACCAAGCTGCTGAAGGAGATTCAGGAGATCTCAGAGTAAACAGCAGTTGTGGAAGAACTAAAAGATGGTGCAAAAAATACACACATATCAACTGATACATCTCGGACCACTGAGATCTTGGTTGGGCTGTGGTGAATGCATACAAAAATGACAAGATAGCAGTCAGAGGCGTAGCCAGACCCGGGCATACCCGGGCATTTGCCCAGGCATCAACTTACTTTGCCCTACCATCACCAAATCATACCAAAACTTAAAGGAAGCAAATAATGACTTATCTTGTAATGCTAGTAGCATTATCCTGTGAATCTAGTGCTTGATAAACACTCGGACTGAAACACTCGACGGGACACTCGATAACACTCCGACTGAATTCATATAGCTCACGAGATATGCATTTAAAATTTTCAAAATGGAGGCGAGGCAGTACTGGAAATTTGCAAAATGGCCATAGAAGAAATTCACGGTTCAACTTTTAAAGAGAGTTACAGAAATACAAGTAAGTGACTGAAATTGTTAAGCTTTGTTTTCTTCACTCCCGTTTATACAGCTCATTGTGTGATTCCAACGGCCGAACCCGCCAACGATATGCAACGTGGCTAGAAGAGTTAAGTGATAACCGCGCATCAACCGTCCTTATCTACGTATGGAAATGAAAAAATTCTGCTCGTAAAAGATGTTTTTCGAGAAAAGACGTCAGGCGTAGCTTTTGAGTTTCTACAGCAGTAGTAACTACAAGACTGGAGCACCAATTGTTGTCTTTATGTGGCTGATATCAATGAAAGAAAGAAGTCTTGCTCGTAGCTTAGATGTATGTGTGGCACACGTGATCATCTGGATGCGTTCCCACAATCGATAGTTAATAATTCATGCACTATATTTCGTAGAATGGCTCAAGCAGTTTGTATAGTTTATGCATTAGTTATACACCTCATGCTGTTACACTAGATTAGCTATAGCTAGTCATGCCGTGCCGTGCACCTGCTAACAACAACTATTAATAAATGCACGTATGAACCAGCATGGTATAGATAGCTATATAGTGTATTATAAAAATTTGTGTGCCCGGGCATCAGGTGAAGTCTGACTACGCCCCTGATAGCAGTTAGGACATTTAGAAGATTTAGCTAACAGTGGGCCAAAATTTGTATGCAAATTATAAGTAGTTACTATACTTACGTACAACATTTGGGTAAGTGAAAAGCATCGGTTGAGGAGGTGCTGCTGACCACTGCTGGGTACATCACTGACTAAATTATATACTTATGACTATTGCTTTAAATATACTCTCCTACAAGCAGTCGGACACAGGGTTACAATGTAAACTATGGATGTGCTGCTCTCTGTCCAATCTTGTGCCTGTGTATGGTCAAATATCAGCTGTCTTTGTATTTTGAGGGATTGAGCAAAACACTAAGGAAAAGATTTCAGTAATACACAGAAATGATCTTACTAGAAGGTAGTTGGGGAATACCTTTTACTGAAGTAGTACATGCACCTTGTATTCTCAATTTGTGCTTCAAGTAGTTTCATAACTTCTGAGCTTATAAAGGGTTGGAAGTTATAATTCATTTGCAGATAAAATACGAAAAATGATTGTGGTGCATGGAAGGACACAGACATCTACCCTAACTGAACAGATACAGTATAGATCAGCTGCAAGGTAATGAGTGTGCACGGGTTACTTGCAAGAATCTCGTGCGACGCATGTACATGTCTCACAAGCGCACGCAGCACTCCACACTGTGAGTAAGCATTTTCTTTTATTTGAACTGGCAAGTAGGCGGTCCTGCTTAGCCATGATGCTGTCGTCGCTTTGTGGAAGCGCAAACTATCTAACCTCCTTTGGGGAACGATAAAAGTGGGTGGCACCGCACCTAATATTGTGAGGCTAATGCTAGCTTATGCAGTGCCATCTCCTGCTATATAATAATGGCAACCAAACTATCGATCCTCCTTCGCAGACATCATAATTTGGAGATCACAATAGTTTCAAACACACAATAAAAGTGGTCAGCACCCCACCAAATCTTGCAAGACTAACGCAAGCTTATGCAGTGCTGTCTCCTGAAAGTAATGCTATGTAATAATGGTGAAAGGGCTTATTTATCAGTGCAAGTAACAATCCACGCAGCTGAACCACTTGCGTGAAACTAGCACGCAATTCACGAGTAACTCACATGTGACACAAGACGCCTCGATGTGCATGTGTTACCTTGTAGTTGAGCTGTAATGTAGTATACAGTGGCCCTATCGGTCGCGCAATGCGCTAATAGCCTATGCGCCAGATGAGACAATCAATTAAGTGCCTCTAAATTAATTATTTCTGTATTAAACGCCGTTGAGTTTCTCTGGTTGAGTTCTATAATTTAAACTATTTATCTTCAATTTTATGGGATAGGACCTCATATAGAAGGTAAAGACTGTTCTGAACAATCATTCTTCTTCGTATTGTTACAAATCCTTCAGCTGGTACACACCCCTTAAATTCAGCGTCTCTAAAATTACGTTTTTTCATGTGAAGTCAGTAAAGGTGGCAGGTAGAGGGCAGGTATATTGCACTACTGATGCTCGTACTTGTGTCAATAACTCGTCTAGGGATCTTCTGAGTGACGTGCCCAAAATATTCTAATTGTTTTGTGCACCCTACACCCTACCGAACCCTGGCTGGTGATATCATCTGAATTTGTCTGATGGCTTTTCGAATAACACTAACCAAAGATGATCCTCGTGTAAATGGGTAAGTCATACCCTAGTTTATACTATTTCTGTACACTAATGTCAACTTTCAAGGTGTCATTAAGGCATGCTGGTTTAAATATAAGAAAATACAGGTGATATAGCATACTTTAGACTCTATTTGGCACACGCGGGCAGGGATATAAATCTCATATATCCCGGCTGTCACGAGTAGCTAATTGTTTATTATGTAGTTGTTGTACTCGTGATACGCAGTTTCACTATTTCATAAAAAGCCCACTACACGTGTCGAGAGCCCCATATCGTTACATGGTGACCGGAGTGGGACTTTAGCGTCAATTATCAAGACACTGAAGTATTTTGAACCGTAGTGAGAGACTAGCTACATGGCGGCGAGATTTACCCTACCACCACCGCCAGCACTCGAAATCCACGACCCTCAGGCAGCGGAGAAATGGAAGAAGTTCCAGTGAGCCTGGACCAATTACTCACTGGCAACAGAACTTGACAAAAAATCACAGCCTATCCAGGTCGTGACGTTCCTCACGATCATCGGAGAAGAAGCATGTGAGGTTTTCTCCATGTTTACGGACTGGGCAGAGGAAGGTGACGAGGCCAAAATAACACAGGTACTACTGAAATTTCAGAATATTGTCAGCCACGGAAAAATGTACCGTTTGAGAGGTATCGTTTCAACCGTCGGTTGCAGGAGCCAGGCGAGACATATGACCAGTACCGAACAGCATTACGAATGTTGGCGGAGGGATGTGACTTTGAAACAATCACTCCCCAAGAGATCCTGCAGGACCGATTAATTTTTGGAATTAAGGATGATGGGAAAATTCACTCACCCTTCTCAAGACTGATGAGATCTGTCGTGCAGCTGAAAGCATGGTTGCACAAATGAAGGTTGTTGGTGATACATCAGGAATGACCGTTAGCGTAGTGAGATCCCAAGAACACCCACCTAACCCAAGAGACCAGTCCAGTGCTACCCACAAACCTGTACGAGAATGTTGGAATTGCAGACGCATACATGAGTACCACCAGAAAGACATCTGTCCAGCTTATGGGAAAACATGTAGCAAGTGTCTAAAGCCAAACCATTTTGCTGTTAAGTGCCGCAGTAAAAACAAGCCCACAAGAAGGTCTATAAAGGCTATTGATGATGATAATGCAGAGGAGGTGTTTCCCACACAAATATCAGCCATCAACCTGGATGACTCACAGCTAGTGACACTAAAGCTAGAGACCGGGAACTTCCTACGCTTCCAAGTGGATACAGGGGCACAATGCAATGTCATACCACTTCCACTGTACAAAAAAGCTACAAATGATATCAAGTTAACCAAGGTCACTCCAGTCAGCACTAAGATCACAGCATATGGGGGAGCCACCCTTCCAGTGGTTGGGAAGGTGATTATACGAGTGTGGCGTGGAGATTTCAGATGCAAGCTAGATTGCAAGTTAGTTGACAGTATGAACATTCGCCCACTGTTGGGAAGAAAGGCCTGCCTTGGCATGAAGTTGGTATCATACCTAGATAATGATGAGCTGAACAAGCCAGAAACAAAGGGCACTGCAGTATTTACACTGGAGGTTCGGAGATATGGATTGAAGGAGCGGCTAATCAACCAACATCCCATGGTCTTCAGTAAGAATGTTGGACAGCTGGAGGGCGAGTACCATATCCGACTGAATACAAGCATTGAGCCTATCCAACATGCTCTGAGACGTGTGCCAGTTGCCATCAGAGACCAGCTGAAGGAAACCCTAGATGGGTTAGTCCACCGAGACATCATTGCACCAGTAGCTAAACCAATCTCCTGGATCAGCTCAATGGTGGTAGTACCAAAGAAAAATGGCACATTACGAAACTGCCTTGATCCAAAAGACTTGAATTGTGCCATTCAACGGGAACATTATCCTTTGCCTACCATTGAAGATATTGCGACACGTTTACACGGAGCTAAAGTTTTCTCTGTTCTTGATGTGTGAAATGGATTTTGGCATGTTAAACTTGACGAATCATCATCACTGTTGACAACATTTCATACACCATTTGGCCGCTATCGCTGGAAGCGCATGCCATTTGGAATATCCTCAGCACCAGAAGTGTTTCAGCGTCGAATGCACGAGCTGATCGATGATTTTGTTGCAGTTGGATGTGGACAGACACTTGAAAAAGCCATTCAGGACCACGATACCAATTTGGGAACACTTATAGAGCGTTGTGAGCAGAGAGGTATTACCCTAAATGCCGACAAAATCAAGTTTAGACAGCAGGAGGTGCCATTCATCGGGCACTTTGCCACCAGTAAATGCCTCTGTGTTGACCCATCTAAGGTACAAGCAATTATGGAGATGCCCTCACCTAGCTGTACAACGTCTCTTAGGAATGGCATAATACCTGGGTAAATTCCTACCTCATCTCTCTGACATTATGAAACCTCTGAGGGAGCTCACACAGAAAGATGTGGACTGGGTGTGGGATCATCCTCAACAGACAGCACTAGATACTTTAAAGAAAGCTATCACTAATACACCTGTACTCCAGTATTATAATTTGAAAGAAGAAGTAACTCTTCAGTGCGATGCATCGCAGTCAGTCAGCCGGTAGCTTATGCTTCACATGCACTTAGTTCAGCAGAGACCCGATATGCTCAGATAGAGAAAGAGCTGTTGGCCATTGTGTTTGCATGTGACTGCTTTGAGGCATATATCTATAGAAGAGATATTGTACATGTGGAAACTGATCACAGGCCCTTAGAATTTATCGTGCTAAAGTCACTGAATAATGCTCCCAAGAGGCTTCAAAGAATGCTGCTGCAGCTACAGAAGTATAGCCTACAAGTAAAATACAAAAAAGAAGAACAAATGTTTCTGGCAGACACCCTCAGCCGTGGAAGTCAACATGTGTGAATTTGCACATAGTCTAGAAGAGATTGACCACACGGTCTCATTAGTATTCAGTGAGGACCAAGTGAAGCAGATCAAGCATGCATCTACAGAAGACCCAGTGCTACAAGAACTACACAAGACTATCCAAGTTGGTTGGCCACAGAGCAAGTCTGAAGTATCAGAGTGTCTTCATGCCTACTATGATTTCCGGGATGAACTGATTGTCCAGGATGAGCTGGTGTTCAAAGGAGAGCTCTTAGTTATCCCGGCAGCTATGCGTAGAGAGATGATGGCCATAGCACACGCAACACACATTGGCACAGAAGGTTGTATTAGAAGAGCTCGGGAGAGTATGTTCTGGCCTCGTATGTCCACAGAACTGAAGGAGTACATTTCTAAATGTGATGTGTGTCTGGCTCATCGAGCCTCACCCGGAAAGGAGCAAATATTGCAGCATGACACCACAGAGCGTCCATGGTCAAAGATTGGTGCAGACTTGTGTGAGCTACGTGGATGTACGTTACTTGTCGTATGTGATTACTATAGTAACTTTGTTGAAGTCGAAAGTCTCACCAAAATCACCACTTTTGGAGTAACTAGAGCCCTGAAGATCATGTTTTCAAGATACGGGGTACCAGATATGTTAGTGTCAGATAATGGGCCTCAGTTCTCCTCTAAAGAGTTTTCATTGTTTTCCAAAACATGGGGATTTCACCACACAACATCATCTCCCCACTATCCCCAGTCCAATGGCAAGGCTGAGAATGCTGTCAAAACGGTCAAGCGTTTGTTTACCAAATGTCATGAGTCTGGACAGTCAGAGTATCTTGCTCTTCTGGATTGGCGTAACACACCGTCTGAGGGTATTGGAACCAGCCCAGCTCAGCGATTCCTGGGTAGGCGTTGTAGAACTCTCCTACCAGTTACAGAGACATCTCTTCATCCACGTTATTCAACAGGAAAAGACATCCAGGCATGTGACACACTAAAAAAGAAGCAAAAATTCTACTACAACCGCCAGGCCAAGACACTTAAACCAATCATACCAGGACAGTCAATACAAATGTGCCTACCTGGGCAAACGACATGGAGTGCAGGTATGTGTGTAGGTCATGTCGGCCCACGGAGCTATGTGGTCAAAGTTGGAGAGACACAGTACAGATGCAACCGGCACCACTTCCCATCAATCTATCTCCCACGGATCCTCCTGTTGTGGACTCTCCTGTCAGTAATTCTCAGACATCACAGCCACCAAATGACATTGACATTTCAGGATATGATCAACCACAAACAGTTATGCCACCAAGTATCACAACTGGCAATGACTCATCACCACGCAGATCTGGAAGAACCTACACCACACCAAAGTGGATGGATGACTATGTGCCACATTGATAGATAAGTTGTCTTTTGATTTAAGTTTATTGTTTGTTTGTACCTAGATTTTTTTTGTTTTTTCTCTTTTACTAATTTAGATTTTTTTAAAGGAAGGAAGATGTCACGAGTAGCTAATTTTTTATTACGTAGTTGTTGTACTCGTGATACGCAGTTTCACTATTTCATAAAAAGCCCACTACACATGTCGAGAGCCCCATATCATTACACCGGCCCACGCTACTTATGTCCCTCGCTCTCGGGCGCAAACAAACATAAATGCGAGAAATACAATATTACCTTATTTTTCAACAGGTTACATGATGTGCTTCATTAATTTGCCACATTCACTAACAATATCGCTTCGCCACAGCCATAACTTGCATAGAAGAACGAGGCGAAAAGGTAAACTCTTTAACTGGGAATACGCGCAGGCGCTTAAGTAGTTGCTATGGCGTTTGAAATTTAGCGTTTTTTCAAGGCTAGTATCGCCGTGTCGACAAAGGAAGCAAAGGTACATTGTGTAAGAATGTTTTTTTATTAAATAGAGTCTAAAACAGTTATTCACATACACCAAGGAGTCTATGAAATTTATAAACCCTCAGGTCCTTAGTAGCGCCCTCGCTGCGCTCGTGTGCTACAGCCTCGGGCCTTCGGGTTTATAAATTCCGTAGACTCCTTGGTGTATGCGTATAACTATTATGTATACTTCAGGTAGTAACACAAGTGATTGTATTTAATTTCCACAGACTTACATGGCTGAAAAAGTGACTTAACACACTGCAATTATTTCATAAAGGTTAAGTACACCCCAGTAGCACAAGTGAAAAGTGCAATTGAGGTAGGCACTATTCAAGATTTTTCACAGAATTCTGCTTACTTTATGCACATGTATAGGCAGGGTAGCAAGGTTGCTGTAATAACATACGGTATGCTGCAATAAAAAGTTACCATTTCGTAATCGTAGTTACAGTGGTGTTACTATCATTTGACAGTGCAAGGAAGCGTTAATACGAAGTGTAGAACCTGCATAGTTATGAATAAAATTACCACAAAACTATACACATTTTACAAAAATGTTACATATTTTGTAATAAGGAAGTAATCGTAATTACAGTATTTCGTACGTACGAAACTTTTACAGTAGATCTACGTACATTCATTCAGAGTTGCCGGCCACCCTTCATGTTCTGTTAAAAGAAACTGAAAGGGAAGCGGCAAAGAAATCAGATAATTGTTTAAAGAAGGTTGTTCGATTGTTTGCGTGTTATACGTTTGTACATTTTTGATGCAGAGCGTTACTTCCTGGTGTGGTGGCCAGAAGAACACAAAGTTAGTGTCCTTTAGGAGCGTGACATACTGGATGGAGTCGCTGCAACTGTTGGGAAGTTGTGTGTTGTGTCTTATGGGATCAACGTATGTTGGAACGATCTCCGCCATTGGTAAGTTTTTTAATTGCACAATAGCAATGTCTTGTTTTTAATTGTGAATACTAACGAATATTATAGCAAATAAATGGCATTCCTAGCAACCAGTGTGTTATATGTACAGCAAACCTCAAATAAATTCGGTCGCGAACATGTTTATGCTTGGTCACTAGCCACCATGTGCTTAAGGTGGTGGCTACCCGCTTAGCCCACGCAAATGATTAAAAACTATTACAAGCTTCTATAAGTTCAAACGTAAACAGTTATTCAGTTCACCTTACACTATGTGATAACCCTATACTACTTGCATGTCTCACAAGAAAATAAAGTATAAGCTACTGCTGAATCCTGAGATATTTGGGTCTTAACTTTATGTCTTCTCGATCTTATTAAACAAAAATGGAACCTCCTATGAATCTGAAACTTCATAAGCTACTGATCTCACCAGCTGTATGGATTAATCAATACAAAATCTTTAGAAACTCAATGTATAAGACCAATCTATCACCTTAGATTTATCATAACTTAGCCCTAGAACAACTTTACAAAAAATTGATCCATAGGCCTATAAAGGTAGTTATTACTGACCTTCAGTCAAATTTTTGATCATCTATTGTGTTTTTTGGATCTGATGGGGCCATCTGGTAAAATAAACCAAGCAGCATAAGGTAAGAGAAGCAGTAAAAGTGTAACCACTCAAGCCATTGTATTAACGAAGGTTTTCTTATAGTGGTAATTATACCATATGCCCAGGAAGTGCACACTAATAAGGTATACATCCATAAGAACATAAGGAAAGTAGCATAGTAAAGAGACTTCCCATTGCCAGTTGGTAATGAGACATGTACAACAAATATGTCACTACCTTGTAAAAACTCTCTTCTCTTGTTCATCAGTTGGTTTTACAAAAAATGCTGCCAAAATCAAAAAACTCCTTTAGCCTTACTATTTCTGTAATTTACATTGCAGGCAGTTTTCTACCATTACAACCAATAATGATTGCATATTCGTAACTTTGTGGGCCAAGAAGTTGGACTAATGTTGCCAAACACCTTTATGTGATCAAATGCGTGGGCAACTGGGCTAGATAGCATGTGAAAATATAACTGTCACTTGGTTGCTACGAGATGCTACATTCTTATCACAGTGACCATACAAAAAAACCTCTAAAACCTATTCTTGTGTTAAGAGTTCTTGGACAATGTCTGGGGCAAGTACAATATCAAGGCTAGTATATATTTGTCGAGGCATTTTGTCTAAATTCTTATAGAGGCTATGCACGAGGCGTGGTTTAGCGCGTGCACAATAACTGTTGCCATTTTGAGTGGATTTGCGTTATATTTCGAGTTTGATTCTATAGGATTGATGACGGCCTTACTGAGACTACTTGGGTGCAGAGAAGATCCTTACTCCCGTTTTGAAAGCAAAGGGAAGACGAGCGATAGTAATTCTCTCGGTTGGATCCATTGGCCAGAAGTAACTTATCCTGACATATACAATTATTTGATTCTTACACCCGGTATTACTCACGAGCAGCTGAAGGCTTTTAAAAGTATGGAAGGATACAATTTTTACATAAGTGGAAAGTGAGCAGTATCAATGTTACTGAGTTACCAAGTACAAGCAACAAAAATTATCTATTTACTCCTTTAGTAAAGCATTCACAAGCATTATCTACTCCATCTCTAAGAGTATGGATTGGTGTAAAACAATGTGGGGAAGTTATCTGTGCGCATTGCACATGCATGGCCGGGGCTGGAGAAGCATGTGCTCACATAGGGGCACTGTTATTCACTGCTGAAGCCAATACGATGATTAAACGCCAGCATTCTTGCACATCTTTGCCATGTTCTTGGCTGCCACCTAGCCATCAATTTGTATCAGCTACCAAAATTGCAGATATGGATTTTAAAACACCAAAGTCCAAGCGACAAGAGATCCAACATTCGTCAGAGTCTGTGGCTGCTGATGCAGATCTGTCAGTACCATCTGATAAAAAGCTCTGTGTCATGGCACCACCTACACTTGAACAAATCAATCAGCTTTATGTGAGGTTATCGAAAACAGATGGCAAACCAGTTGTATTGTCACACACTGAAGGGTTCAGTTCCAATAAATAAATTGATGGGATTTCCAGCACCACTAACAGATTTATTTGATAATGATACAATGAAATTGTCATTTCCTGAACTTGTCGAGAAGAGCTCTAATGTTTATGATAATTATGCCATTTCGGGCACTAGTAGAAGAAAACACTCGTGAGCAAGCTAACTCACGCATTTGTGTCACAGCATCAAAACTCTCAAAAGTGCAATAGCCACAGATCCTTCAAAGGCATCGCATTCATTGATTAAGTCAATTTGTTATCCAGATTTGCAGAGCTTCAAGTCAGCTGCCTGTAAATATGGTATTGAACATGAGGACATTGCACGAAAGGAATATACCCAAAGAATGTCTGAAGTGCATACTAATTTTGAAATTGCAAATACCGGATTAATTATTGAACTTTTGTATCCATTCATGGGAGCCAGCCCTGATGCAGTTGTAAGTTGTACTTGTTGTGGCCATGGTGTTTTGGAAGTGAAATGCCCTTTTACTTGTAAGGACAAAGACTTTCTGTCAGTTGCCAATGACAACTCCAAATTTTTTTTGTATGAAGATGATAATGAGGAATTAAAACTAAAAACAGATCATGCCTATTATTACCAGGTACAAATGCAGATGAAATTTGCATATGCACAGTACTGTGACTTTCTAGTATGGAGAAAAGATGACTTCATTGTTGATAGAATACTTCCTGATGTTTCTTTTATTGATGATGCATTAGCCAAAGCAAATATTTTCGTCAAAACAGCCTTACTTCCAGAGCTAATTGGTAGGTGGTTTACCAAGCAACAAACCACTTCAGTTCCACCTGCCAATCAAACTATTCTTAACCATGGTAGTACTTCTGCCATGGTATGGCTGATGCTTCTAGTACAAATGATAACACTATTCTTTGGTGTTACTGCCAAAGAGATGATTCCGCAGGTAACATGATTTGCTGTGACAATGATGAATGCCTACTCCAATGGTACCATTATTCTTGTGTCGGTTTAACTCCAGACGATATTCCAGATGGAGATACGTATTGTCCTGATTATGGTAATCTGTATTATACGTATATACTTATTATAATTATAATTAATATTATTAATCTATATTTACAATTGAATTATTACAATTACATAAAGCGCAACATACAGTTGTAATTTTATCAATGCTTGAAACTGTTTCAGTTTCTTCACACATCAGCATGTTAATAGGCAAGGTTGACTGTAAAATTGTATACTTCTGACGAATGGAACCAATTACTCTCTCAACATGAATCCGTACTCGGGATAACTGCCGAGCAGCATCTACCTCTACTTGACTCAATTGTTATTTCCCTCTGGTGAAAGGAGGAACTTTAATTTCCACACAGTAAAGTCCAGCCGCTTCCTCAATGGTGAAGCCTCTATCGGCTAATACCAAGTCTCCAGGCAGTAATTTCTGAAGTAAGCCACAATTTTCCGTCAAATGTACATCAGATGTTCTTCCACCCCATCCTTGTGAAATAAAAGCCACCGAACCCTGTGGTGTAATGCCTATTAAGAACTTAACTGTATTATGGTGTTTGTAGTTTGACCAGGTTTGAGCCCTGGCCACTTGAGATGTTGGCCTCTCAATGAAAATGTCAAAACAATCAACTATTACTATGCACTTTCTGAAATGCTTACGGAATTCCATAGGCATTGTTTTCATAAGTTGATCCCTCCCTGGCCATGTAATTAAACACGACAAACAGTATACAAGACATCCAGCCAGCGGTTGAAGTATCTTGAAACTGTTGATTGTGTTACCTGGAAGCGGTAAGCTAAGTCTTGGTCGCCAAGATTAAGCCGCAGCTTCATTAAAACCATCACTAGTTGCTCAAAGGCAGATTTTTTAGCAGATGTAATTGTGCTTGGCAGCTGTAAATCTTTGGACATGTAATCAAATAAGGCTATTAACACAGAATATGATGGTAACCCTGCATAATATTTGACCTTTTTATCATCATCCTTGAAATTTTCCTCCATAAAACCAACACTAGATTTCAACTCATCATAGATTCTCTTTAGACTATCTTTTTCCTGTTGGAGCTGGTCATTTTCCTTTTGCAGTGTCTTACACTTCATCATCTCAAGCTGATCAACTGTGTTTGACACTAACTGCACTTCAGTAACCTCCTCTACCTGTGCAACATCATCAGCTTCGTCAACTTCAGAAGAACTTGCTGAAGATGATGCTTCATTCGAGGCTTCATTGTCTCTTCTTCTCCGCTTCATTGCTTGCCTTCTGTTAAAACTTATCATCCTGGACTGCATTCTTTGTTTAGACGGGCTGTCTACGTGTTTAAATATCGTGGGGACAAAGTTTGGAGCCAGAGGGTTGTTACTTTTTGAACCCGAAACGAAATGCTCACTGCATATCCACGAGTATTCTGTTGGTTCCCAGTTTTCACGGCTCACAGCAGATACCCACTTACTCTTGCATTCAGGATCACTTGGAAAACAGTAGAACTGGAGCCCGCTTCCTTTTTTGTACTTGTTATGACAACCTACTGCACAACAGCTTTTTACCATAATTCACTCACTGCCACTCAAAATGGCGATGCGTATTGTGCACGTGCTAAACCACACCTCGTGCATAACCTCTATTATGAGCCCTTTTGACCAAGTCCTACAAGTACCCACTTAAGCATAATATTTTACCATACATGTGTGCATCAACAGGAAGCAAAGCTGACATGTATGTCGCTGAAGAGGACTTTTTAGCTGAACACTTCAATTCGCTTGCAAGTTTTATTGTTGAATTTGTTTTATAGAATCATTCTGATACATAGACACCATTGTTGATGCAGATAATCAAGGTAAAATATGCCAACATCACTGCAATGTCGACAGCCACTCCTACTGTTTCCATCACAGTGCCAACAACAACTAACTCTGTGTCATCAACTGCTACCCCTGTGTCATCAACTGCTACCCCGTGTCATCAACTGCTACCCCTACGTCATCAACTGCTACCCACTTGTCATCAACTGCACCCCTGTGTTATTAACTGCTACACCTGTGTCATCAACTGTTACCCCTGTGTCATCAACCATTACCCCTGTGTCATCAACTGCTACCTCTGTGTCATCAACTGCCATCAACTGCTACCCCTGTGTCTGGTCAATGCAAGAGAAAAAGAAAATCGCTATGTACGTGTATCATGGGTATTGCTTTATGTATTTATTAAACCATGATTTATTTTGTGCCATAGCTAGTGATGGTGGAGAGAAGGACATACAGAGTTCAAAGAAAAGAAAGGAAATTGATCATAAGGAAAAGAAGGGTAAAGTGAAATCTACAGATAAGAAGAAGGGAGAAAAACTTCTCACGGGGAAAAAAGGTATTGCAAATTACTCATCTTGTTTATGGTATACATATTGCTTAGAAAATAAGAATTATTTTGGCTACTTGTGAAGGAGCACCAAGTGATAGTGGTAAGTTGTTAACACTTCAAATTAAGTCATTAGTCACCCTAACAAATTCCTGTTTTGGTGTTACACCAAAACAACATGTCACACTGACACTTGTCCTTTGCTTGATACTTCTGCACTTATAGGTAGTACTAGTGTTTGTAAGTACTTTCAAGCAATCCTCTTATTACAACTACGTATACGTATGTATCGTTTGCTTTCACATGTGTTATTGTACTTTGTGTGGGCAGATCAAAGGGTTTAGCAGTGCTATATATGCCATAAAGTGTCAGCAGGTAGTCATAGAACTGTGGTTGGGTAGTTATAGAATGGTAGAGTAGTTATAGAACTGTGACACAATTATATCAAAAAACACCAATCATTTGTGTATATGACAAATTTGTTAAAAAGTAAAATTCCTTATCAAAGAATTTATGAATATTTCAAGTTTAAGAAGTGCAAAGTACAATAAAACACTTATAGCATTGCGACTTCTTTTGTATGCACTCAACGAGTGTCTCGTGACAAATAAGCACTTGGCTTCACCTCATGCTATATTTGCCACTTGACACTTACTTTGTGCTGTATTTTTCATACAAACTCGTGGTAGTGGTTTAAGTAATAACATGCGGTGATTCTGGAAATGCAGATCAGGAAGTATCTCAGTTGGAAAAGCAAATTATTGAATTAAACGAGCAAAGAAATAAACAGTTGCAAGATTTAATGGTAAGAAAAAGGACGACAGGATATTGAGCATCAGGAGGAGGAGTGTCAAAAGCTGGATCGTCAGGAGAAGGATCAGTGTCAGGAGAAGGATCAGTGTCAGGAGAAGGATCAGTGTCAGGAGAAGGATCAGTGTCAGGAGAAGGATCAGTGTCAGGAGAAGGATCAGTGTCAGGAGTAGGATCAGTGTCAAGAGAAGGATCAGTGTCAGGAGAAGGATCAGTGTCAGGAGAAGGATCAGTGTCAGGAGAAGGATCAGTGTCAGGAGTAGGATCAGTGTCAAGAGAAGGATCAGTGTCAGGAGAAGGATCAGTGTCAGGAGAAGGATCAGTGTCAGGAGAAGGATCAGTGTCAGGAGTAGGATCAGTGTCAGGAGAAGGATCAGTGTCAGGAGAAGGATCAGTGTCAGGAGAAGGATCAGTGTCAAGAGATGGAGCATCAGGAGATGAAGCGTCAGGAGATGGAGCGTCAGGAGATGGAACATCAGGAGGTGGAGCATCGGGAGATGGAGTGTCACGTCATCAATGGGAGAATATATAGGCAGGAATGGGAGCCATGGGAGGATGAGCACAGAACTGTTGAAGAAGACTGTGCAAGTAAGTAGGAGGATTGGCTGGATAAAGATAAAGAACCATACATATACACATTTTCAAGGGATGTAATTTTGTGCGTGACTACTACTGTAATTTTGATCCTCTATGAAACCCCTTTTTCAAAGCAAAATTTCATAAGACTCCATGCTAAGCCACTGCACAATTTATGTACTATGTATACAGTTGTGGAAGTGTAGTACTGTGGTGGTTTTGACATGGGACTTGGTTATGTTGGCATACAGAGAAGCTCTTATGGTGGATGGCTCAGTCGAGTTTTTAGTGGTATGATATATTATTTACACTGGTTGTGTGCTTAGTAATAGTTAGACACCCGTAATAGGTGTCTTCGAGATTTTAAAAACCTGAGGTGACATCAATAATAATTACCGAGGTATAGCCAAGGTAATTATTGATGTCACCGAGGGTTTTTAAAATCTCGAAGACACCTATTACGGGTGTCTAAGTGCTTTAGAACATGGCGTGTAAGCAGCGGAGGGTACTGTCAGGCCCTTTCGAGTCAGGTCTCTTGTTTATACAGGTAATCTTAGGCACAGCGATTGGCCATCATCGCTTAGTTTTACCAATGTACTCGTACGTGATGAACTTCTATTCAAGGTTAAACAACACGTACGCATGAAGCCTTGCTGTAAACTGCAGTTTAGGATTGTCACACCTCACCAGAAGCGTGCAGGATGGTTTTTATACATTGAAAGACACAAATTACCCACCTTTTGCACTGCAACTCGATAAAAAGCTAAAGCGTACATCAAAACTATCGTCGTTACACACAATATGGCTACTTACATTAATGTAGGTGCCTCGCATTTTTGTTAAGGCGCCCATAAACAATTTAGGCACTGACTCAGTCACCCCATGCGAGGCCGGGGCGTGAAATAACTTTGTGGTTGTAAACAGGTATCTTACTGAAATCGGGTGTCTTACTAATAAGGCACCTGTTAGCAGGTTTCTTTGAAGGTAATAGACCTACACACATCAAAGCGAAACGCACATACCATGTTCTAAGGTATGCATGCAGATATATGTAGCTTGAATACTAGGTTGATGGTTTTAGAGCAGCAGGGTCACATTGCTCCAAGGCATGCTACTCCAAGCAGTGTATCTAGTTGTATAAATTTAGGTAGCCGACCTGGAGGTACGTAGTCACCCTTCTCCAGTCTGTGGTGATTAGTCAATGTGCCCAATGTCACTCCAGGAAGCAGTCACACCTCCCAGCCCAATGTCACTCCGGAAGCAGTCACACCTCCCAAACAGCTCATGATCATGATGTGTAGTAATACGCATATATAGTCAATGTGCCCAATGTCACTCCAGGAAGCAGTTACACCTCCCAAACAGGTCATGATCATGATGATAAGGAAAAACGACTCACTGCCAATACTTGTCCGGAAGATGTAGTCAACCGTAACCAGAGTCTATTAATGAAGTCCAAGTTAAGGATGTTAGCAAAAAAATTAGCTTGTGAAGCCTACTTTGGGCCTGACATACTGGAAAAGTGTACAACACACAAAGCTTAGATTCAATCTTTGTGAAATCTTGGCTAAGATTTGGGATTTGAACATGGATTTAAGGATTTGAAATACATCTTTGGGTTGTTAAATTTACTGTTTGTCGGAGCTCAAGTTATCGTATACCTGTAAATTTAACAAAATTTGGGATTTAAAGATTTGAATTTTTTTAGCTCTTCCTTGTTGCTGGGCTTCACTTGTCCTCAAATAAATTCCTTCAACTCATGCCAAAGGTTTTCAATTGGATTCAAGTCTGGGGACTCAGCAGGCGTCTTCCACCAATTGATGTTGCTTTCATCAAAGAAATCCTTTGCTACCGTAGAGGTGTGTTTGGGATCGTTGTCCTGCATGAACTGATGTCCAGCAGGTAACTTTTCCCGAACAAAAGGAAGCAAAGTATTTCTCAGAATATTGACAAATAATGGAGCATCCATGATGCCATCAAAAATGCAAATATTGGTGGGTCCACACAAGCTGATTCCAGCCCAGACATGAGTCTTAGCTGGATGTTTTGCCTTGGAAAAAAGGTTTAGAAGTTGTTGTGTTTTACAAGTAGGCTTGCGCTGATTATGCCAGCATAATTTTGGGCATAATAGGTAGCTGTGAAAGCATCAAGCATAATGCTGGCATAACGGAAAATTTCTAGTGCTCAGCACCAATTTTGTAATGAAAACATACTCAAATCATTTATAAGGGCCACACGCTTACCATTACACACATACTGTACTATCATACAACTGCTAGGCTGAATTCAGCAACTATTGCAATCTCTTTTACAAAAGATTTAATGCTGTAGAGGTACCAGAAAGACTACTAATACTCATAAGTTGTGAAACTGAAGGGAAGTCACGTGAAGCAGTCATGTGAAGAGGAGTCCACGCGAGTTGCCCGCCAAGAAGTGCCACCTCATGACAGTGACAAGTTTAGCTTAGGCCTTAACTCTTGCATGTAATGTGTAATAATATCGCTAGATAGTGAACTTAGATTGTGGTTAATAATAATTACTATTATCTACGCTATTGAGTGCTTCCGAGTATTGGTGAGGTCTTACAACTTGGAGGTCCTACCGAGATATATTACACACTGCCGGAGACGAGGAGAGCATTAGTTACTCAAAAGGCAGGAGTTGTCTAAGTGACCCCAGGTTGAACCGTGTCAAGTCATTGAGGCAGGAAGAAAGATTCTTTGGAGTAAAAGACAATTACCCACCCATCACAAAAAGACTGAAGGTCGACGAGTAAGAATGGATGAATGTGTTTCATGTAGAAAGAACACGATGCCAGAAGGCCAGGCTATGGAATGTGACCTATGCGAGGGATGGGAGCATGTGAGTTGCCTGAGACAGTGACAAATTATCGAGTGAACTTTATGAAGCATTAAAGATGTGTCGGAGTAAGGCACTTCTGTGTGTATGCACACGTTGCCGCAAAAATGGTTCAGTAAATAAGCGCCTCCATGAATGCGAGGTTGAGAGCGCACGTGTGCATGAACAGCGGCTGACCAGCACGCAAGCAGTTGAGCAAGTGAGTGAGCTCGTAAGTGAATTACGACATGATAAGCGGGCATTACAAATGAAACAAGAGTCGCTGGAGGCAGAGATATGCGAACTGCGAGAACAGCTTGTCACTACTACACGCGTGACTGAAGTGGAGAGGGGCGTTAAACGGGAGTCTGTGGAGCACCGTGAGGAACACGCCTGAGGTTTGTCACCAGTGCAGCCTGTTATAACTCAAGCTACGGAAACAGAATGGAACCAGCAACATGAGCGGAACAGACAGCCAATCAGATTCCTTGGAAGGTTCCCAAGAAAGCTCTTCGAGAAAGAAGCTAGTCAAGGACCCACACCCACCAGGATTTAAAACTCTGGTACAAAGAGTGGATAAGTTTAGCGGTCGCCAGGCTGATGATGACTTTGAAGTTTGGCTGATGCACTTTGAGGAAGCGACTAGACACTGTGGATGGCAAGATAAACAGAGAGCCAAGTGGTTTTCTTGGTTTCTGAGTGGTCCAGCCAAAGCTACATGGCAGTGAACTGTGAAGGACACCGATAAAGGATCCTGGCAGAACATTGTCAAGATATATCGTGGGCAATATGGTGTGCACTTGGACCCCAGAATAGCCTACCAGAAATGCCAAGAACTACAGTATAGCCAGTTCGGGTCTGCACAGGGACTTCTAGACGCCATGAGAGATTACCAGCGAATGGCCCAGAAGCTGACAGATGCTACGTTGGAGTCCATCCTGTGGAACAAGGTTCCCATAGCACTACAACAAGAGCTCAAGGAAATTCCTGACGGATCTTAGTAAAAGCCCTTTGAAAGGCTGTACATTACTAACAAGGCAGAGCGCTTCAGTTTTGAAAGTGGGTGTGCCATGCGGGTTGCAGAGCTTATAATACAACACTAGCCTATGGTGTTACAGTAAGAATTTCGGCTTAAAACAACTTTGAACTACTTTTAAAATGTTTTATCACTAAAGTACTGGAGTATAAACCCTGTTAAAGCAAAAAAATTAAAATTTGTATGCGTTGCTGTGTTGGTAACAATGCTGCCTTATAACAATTCAGTCACTTAGCAACCTTTTCTAGTAAAACGTTGCTCGGCATTGCTATTGCTATTTGATAGCGATTTAAAAGTGAGTAAATTTGTTTGCATTTTATTCCAATAGCTATTGATACAGTTTAACAATGTTACAGAATCATACGTATCAACTCTTAGTCAAGTAATTAAAATGGAATTTCCTCTGGTATATCATCATCAGCAAGGAAGCAAAGGTATGTATGCTTACTTACACAGCCAGGGTGGTTTTACTGTCTGCTAAGGCCACTCCAAATTGATTTCCTGTTTCCCGTCTGGTCAAACAAACTTTGGCATGCGGACGGGCGGCAAATTCCATTATTCCATTATGTTAACTACTACACATGTACACAACTACACATGTTTTGTACATCTCTACAAGGTGTACAAGAATTGTTACAGAAGCTGCTACATGCAGAGGCTACACTTAGAGAGAGGGAACGACGTTGTAAGGAAGCCAGGCGAGGAGCACCTTAGCAAGAGGTGACTATACCTGCAAAGCCACAAAACCTTGGTCAAGGATAGTGCAAACAGTCATGCAGGAAGTGGAAGTAATGAACTTGTGGTAGATGGAGTAAAAACCCGAGCACTACTCGACCATGGAGCGCAGGTCTCGTTGGCTAGACGTCAGCTACTCCCAGCCATCAAGGAGAAGAATGGCGAGAATGCCAGGCCAGAACCTTAAAAATGGAGGGGCAGCCACAAGGAGCTGGAGGCCACAGTTTGGGTGCAGAAGGCATGGCAACACTGCAAGTGACTGTTGAGAATACCGGAGTGACACAGATGATCCCATGCTATCTATTGGATTCGGCAAAACCAATATGGAGAGGTGAGCTTAAGGATTGCGGACTAGTCATTGGTACTAACGCTTTAGCTGACTTAGGGTTTGACATAGTGGATGCTCAAGGCTGTGTTGTGACAGCAGAGAACGGCACCAATTCGACTGAAGCAGCTGTTGAAGGGTCAGTGAAGGCAACTGGTCATGGGGAAGGAAACAGTCATCCCCAGAAGGCACCCAATAATGTAACGGAGCTTATAGAAGTAGTTGAAGTGATTCTTAAACATGACTTGCACTTGGCCACACAACAGACCAGAAGCGCATCAGTTCAGTGGACAGCAGCTACCCAGACGAATGGGAAGCTACAGGTCCAATAGGAGTAGTAACCCCAAGTGAGTCAGTATTAGCAAGTAAACAGTATGATTTTTCAGAAGGGTATTGGACTGGAGAGTCTGTGTTCTGTATCCCTGTAACCAATTGGGGATAGGAGACAGTAATGGTTACAAAGGGCAGCATGATAGGTCACGTTGAAGTGGCTGATCTAGTGGACCAGGGAGATGAAATCTGGAAGGACGATCAGACTGTTACAGTGGCTAGGGTTAATTCTGATGGATTATCCAGTGACTGAAGGAAGGAATTGGTAAATAGACTAGAGATTGGTAAAGGCTGCTTACCAGCACAAAGGAAAGCCTTGATCCAGTTAGTGGATGGTGTGTTTGCTCTATCCGAGAAGGAGCTTGGTGAGACAGATCTCATTAAACATTCAATTGCAATGAAGGATTCCACACCGGTGAGGACCGCCCCTAGAAGATTACCATATGCGTTGAGGAGTGAACTGGAAAGTGAGTTGCAGAAGCTGTTAGATATTGGCTGCATTGAGCCCTCATCCAGTCCTTTTGTATCAGGACTAGTATTGGTTAGGAAAAAGGATGGAAGCCTGAGAGTCTGCGTGGATTACAGAGGGATCAACAAGGGAACAATACCTGACTGTTACCCCATTCCAAGGATTGATGACTTGATTGATACAATAGGGCGATGCCATGGCAAGATCTTCACAACTTTAGATTTGCTGAAAGGATATCATCAAATAAAGATGGCGCCTGAATCCAAAGAGAAAACTGCTTTTACATGTCATCTTGGTCTTTTCCAGTATCGCCGCATGCCATTCGGCCTTACGAATGCGCCAGGAACGTTTCAATGACTTATGAGTAAGTTGTTCTGTGGTCCTAAGTGGAACTTCTTGTTTGTGTACTTGGACTTAATCGTTTCTCAGTCATTTGAAGAACACCTGGTACATGTAGAACAGGTGTTGAAGCAATTAGAGGATGCAGGATTCCGACTGCGGCCAGAGAAATGTTCGTTTGCCTAGGAAAGAGTTGAGTACCTCGGACATACATTGTCACCAGATGGAGTTAGACCGAATGATAATAAGATCAAGGCAGTAAAAGAATTTCCACGCTCAACATCATGTAAAGAAGTGAAGAGTTTCTTAAGGTTAGTGAATTTTTATAGGAGACACCTACCAAACCTTGCTGCAAAAACAAGACCGCTGACTGCATTAACCAGAAAGGACAAAGATACCGGGACTACCGTACCATTTATTTGGAATGATCAGTGCGAGTCTGTGTTTCAAGAGGTAAAGAGAATGTTAATAGTAGCACCTTTGCTACACCCACCCAACTTGGATAAACCATTTTATTTGTGGACTGATGCATTACAGAGAGAATTTGGTGCATTCCTAGAACAGGAAGGTTCAGATGGGCATAGGTATCCTGTAGCATATGCCAGTAGGTAAACCAACCCAGCAGAAGCGAAATATGCACCTACAAAGCTAGAGGTAGCTGCCTTGGTGTATGCAGTGGAGTATTTTGAAGTATATCTCTTGGGTAATCAATTCACAGTCTATACTGACCATCAGTCCCTGGTGAGTGCTTTCCTCACACACATGAAGAGCCAATCCCGAGGTATCTTGGCACGATGGTACTTAAGGATATCTAGGTTTCTTCCTAAGATGACGCTGGAGTATAAGCCTGGAACAGCCAATGTTGTGGGAGACTCGCTGTCAAGGGCTCCATTGAAATGATAGTGTTGCATGTCTCAGCTGATCTGGAGGGTGAGTCACTACTTAAGTCTGTGAGAGAGCAACAGCAACAAGACAAAGAACTGGACCAACTAGGGAGTTACCTATAGATCAGCAAGCAGCGCAACAAGTACTTAAGATGGATAAGAAAGGGTTTGTGATCGTCGAAGGAGTATTGTACTATGAAGGAGATGGAGCAGATGGATGCCGTTTAGTGGTACCAAGCCATTTGCAACAAAAGCTACTTGACGAACAGCATGATGGAGTATTTGCTGGTCACTCTGCCTATAAGAAGATGCATCAGAGGTTGAAGAAATATTATTACTGGCAAGGTATGCCTAGTGATATTTTAAGAAAATGTGAATCATGTGTTGATTGTGCCTCTGTGCAAGGGCAAGGTTTTAAGGGCATGCCCCCTCTAATAAGTATACCAGTAGGAGGCCCATTTGAGTGCGTGGGCATAGACTTTGTAGAGTTTGACAAAAGTACCGCTGGTAATTGTTATGCCCTAGTCTTTCAGGATTACCTCACCAAGTGGCCTGAGGTATACGCTGTGAATAACAGAAGAGCTGAAACAGTGGCTGGATGTTTATTGGATTTAATTTGGCGTCATGGGGTCCGAAGACGAATTATTCATGATAGAGCTGCTGAATTTCTAGCAGAAGTGCTACAAGAGACAGCACACCTCATGGGAAATTCCAAACTTCCAACATCAGGGGTCATCCACAAACAAAGT
Organism: Spongia lamella; assembly: GCA_963930835.1. Taxonomy (NCBI): domain Eukaryota; kingdom Metazoa; phylum Porifera; class Demospongiae; order Dictyoceratida; family Spongiidae; genus Spongia; species Spongia lamella. Next base: position 20,823,387 of record OZ005746.1, on the reverse strand, counting down.
GGAGCGTTTTAATAGAACTTTGAAACAGATGCTGTGCAAATTGGTCGTTGATAAGGGCCGGAATTGGGACAAGTTATTAGGAGTCCTGTTTGCTTACAGGAGTACACCTCACCAATCAACAGGAGAGACACCGTTTTACCTTTTGTATGGTAGACAGCCAAATCTACCCACCACACTGGATCCTACAATTCCAATAGCTCGGTTTCCAGTGGTTGAGTCAGATTATGGTAAAGCATTGGCAAGGGAACTCAAGGAAGCTCGGACAGTTGCTAAAAAGAATGTTGAAGCAGCTCAGCGACGTCAGAAGAGTTACTATGATCGAGGAACAAAGGACAGTGGACTGAAAGCAGGGGATCTAGTAATGTTAAAGGTACAGCCTAAGTATAAGCTAGATAGGAGATATAAGGGCCATTCGTTATAAAGTCATTGATGGACACTAATGCAGTGATCCAAGGTAAAGGAGAACCTAGCTCAGAGTAACTGAATATGTCGATACAAAGATTAAAGCAATGTCAAATGCAAAACCTTGGTTAGGACAATCTGGGAAGCTTCGGAAGTGACAAGTTGTCAAGAAGCCAGTTATGTCCAAAGAAACCACACGGTCACAAGACTCTCCCCCACCCAGCCTACAGTAACAACAAGATGTGGCTGTCAAGTTAGGAGACCTCCACAATTTTCGGTGATCACACACGATACCCCTGAAGGGCTATCTTTAAAAGGAGGGGGAAGTTGTGAAACTGAAGTGAAGAGGAGTCCTCGCGAGTCGCCCGCCAAGAAGTGCCACCTCGTGACAGTGACAAGTTTAACTTAGGCCTTAACTCTTGCATGTAATGTGTAATAATATCACTAGATAGTGAACTTACATTGTGGTTAATAATAATAATTACTATTATCTACCGATTTGGCAGCTATTGAGTGCTTCCAAGTATTAGTGAGGTCTTACAAACAAGTAAGAGGTGTGATTAAAGTGATTATTTTTTGGAGCATAATGTTAATTTATGGAGCATAATTTGAGCATAATAGGAAGATTATTGGAGCATTGCTCCAAAGCATAATAGGCAATTTTAAAAACATAATAGGTGCAGAAGGTGTTTTAATACCTGGGTTTTGGTTTAGGCGCACAGCCCTTTTTCTATACGCATGCCGCTTGTGAGTCTCAATCTGAATTGTGGACTCGTCAGTCCACAATACATTTTCAAAACCATCCTCAGCTTCATTGAGGTTTTGTTGGCACCACAGCAATCGCTTCTCTTTATTGGCATGCCTGATAAGTTGGCAGTAGGCACTACCACGATATGTCCACCCTAGTTGGAGCCTGCAGCGCAAAATGGTAGCAAGGGAAATTCTAATGCCATGATCAGTCAGCAACTTATGGATTTGAAAGGCAGTCGTTTTGTCATCCTTTTCCATTTGTTGGACAGCCTGAACCTTCTTGTCGTGCAATGGTTCCGAATCTCTTATATTGAATCAAAAACTTCCTTTGCTAATGAACATCCCATCTGTTTCTGCCAATAATTTCCTAATCTTAGGAGAACAATACCCTTGAGAACGGTAAAAAAGGATCCGCTGTTTAGCATAACTTGACAACACCATTTCCTGACAGAGAATTAACTTTGTCCGACACGTGCACAGAAGACTTAACAGTAATGACAAAGGAGTGGTAAACATTGCCTTATATGGAATAATTTGATTGATAGGAAATCAACCTGGAACAAGGATATAGTGGTATGTAATTACTGTTAAGTAAAAACACTATGAATATTTTGACAGCACAACAGAAAGTGAATAATACTATAATAATACAGATTGAGAAAAATAAAGTATAGACATAGGATTATTCAAATGCAATGATCCAGTAAAATGTGATGACCTGCAAGGTTTCATCATGTAGAAGTTATCACAGAAATGGCACTACTCAGGGTCAACCATCAGACTTACAGCAGTTGGCTGAGCTCGCCAAGTGCCAAGATTTTGTTAGGACCACCTGTAGTAAGTGGTAAACCCTACGGTTCAAAAGAACATTATGCTAACCTAGAGTCCAAGAAGGATTTCTGACTTGGCAACAGTTGGACTTGGTGATTATGGGCTCGGTCACGACAACCATCAACAGTCACAAGTATTTCCACCAGTGGGATTGACCCAAGTCTCCAAAAAGACAAAACCATGATAGCATACATGCACCATACACAATTTAAGCAAAGCAACGTACAACAGTGAACTTCCTCCATGGAGTTGGCAGTAAGAGAGTTAATGTCATGCCAGTGCTGGGAGAGCTAACACACACAGATCAACTGCATGGTCAAATTCATACAGAACAACATGTAATTCCTTTACCTGGATGAATTCCACAGATCAAAAAGGTGACCTATGCACAGTACAATAATAAAGTACAAGTAATAGTCTATTACAGAAAGTACGTTCTGCTGCTTCTGCACTATATGAATTACTGTCAAGGAATGAGACATAGAACATTTTATACATAGTCTAATGTTTCATACTCACAGTCAGTTACAAATGCACCACCAAATTCTAATTGAAGCTCATCATCATGCTGTTGATTGATTAGTAACCTTGCAACACAGATTTGTGTTGCAAGGTTACTTCATTGCAGTGAGGCATACAATATCTACACAAAGATTGTCCTTCTTAGTTTTGTGTACATTATAATTCAAGCAGAAAGCTTTTATTTGCTAAGTGGGCCTATTTTTCACCCATTTTCCTTTCAAACGTATGCATGGTAACAAAGGCTATTTAAAACAATTTTATGGTTAAATCAACAAGGTGGTGAGCTTCAATTAGAAATTTTACTGTACTGCACTTTAATCAGACTTTCATTTGTGTTTACAACACTACATCTTCATATAGCGGCGAGACTACCTTCAGACTGTCTCTCAAGAACGATCTGTATATAGGGAGATATGTATATCCATCCACCAGGCAGGAGCTGAAGGACATGTTTACCATTGAAAGAATGTGCCAACCACCAGGTCAATGATACAACCTATCCAATCGGATGAAGATGCACTATAGTTTGAATGTGGTATAACAAGCAAGTTTGACCACACAAGTGACAATCCACATACCTGTCTACATCAGGTGCAATATCCATTGGTGCCATTCCAACGATGTGGTGAGTGAAAAATACAAGAACACCCCATGGTCCCTGTAGCAATCCTAGCCTAGCTACCTAATGACTCGAACTGTTAATGCACACACGTGATTCACTCTAATTATGTAATACTCTGTATTGTACAATGCATGCTCATTTGTAATCCTTAAATATCATTTAAATCGGTATTTAACAACTGGCGAATGGCAAAACACGGAATACTAGGACCTTTTTGTGGTGACGCCAATGACTGGTCAGCTTATACAGAAACTTTAGAACAGTATTTTGTTGCGAACGACGTCACCGAGGATGCAAAAAAGTGAGTGATTCTGCTCAGTGCTTGTGGAACACCAACTTACAAACTGATAAGAAAGTTGGTATCACCACAGAAACCCAGTGAAGTGGAATATGCAGACCTAATAAAGAAAGTTTGAGACTATTACAAACCGCAAAGGTCCGTCATCGTGGAACGCTACAAATTTTATACCCGAAGCAGACATGCTGGTGAATCAGTCACAAAGTATATCGCAGAGCTGCGGCTACTAAGTGAATTCTGTAAATTTGGCAATGTGTTGGACGAGATGATCAGGGACTGTCTGGTATGCGGCATTAATAATTCCCAGATTCAACAGAGGTTACTGATAGAGCTGAACCTGTCACTTTCAAAGGCAACTGAAGTCGCTCAAGGAATAGAATTAACAAAACAAGATTCAGCAGAAATGAACAAAGACTTACACAGTTCTTCACAACCCAAGGATGAGTGAATTGGTACATAAATTCTCAAGCAAAATTCCAAGGGGTAGCAATAAAGAATGTCATAGATGCAAAGGACCACATGCGCCCTTTAAGTGCCCATTCAAGGATGCGACCTGCCACATACAGAAAGCATGTAAGACAAAAAGGTACTCGCAACAGACAAGAGAATCACATCAGCTACAACAAGCTAGTGGGACCGATTTAGTAGAGGAAAGTGATCAAGAAGTACTACATGTTTAAAGTCTCCAGTAAGCGAGAAAAACTAATACGAGTAACAGTACTCATGGACTACCAAGAAGTTGTCATGGAAGTAGATACGGGAGCCTCACTGAGTTTGATTAATGAAGATACATTATGCAGTTTGGGGAAGGACAGGTCCTCCTTACAGAAGGCAGCAGTACATCTTAACGTACACAAAGGAAGAAGTTCCTACTCTTGGCTCGTGTACAATATGGTGAACAAACAAAAGAACTGCCAGTCATCGTGGTGCCGGGCAGTGGCTCAAACTTGTGTGGGAGAGATTGGCTTGTTCAACTGCAACTTGACTGGAAAACAATTTTTTGGACTCAGCGAGCCACTCTTACACAAGTACTAAATGCTCACAAGGAGGTATTCAACAAGAACTTGGGGAAAATAGAGGGGTTCAAAGGAAAGTTATATGTCAACCCTCAGGTGAAACCTTTTTTTCAAGCCCAGACAAGTACCACAAGCAATGAAAGAAAAGATTGACACAGAGCTCAGGAACCTAGAATAGCACCAGTCAAGTATTCGAGCTGGGCAGCACCAGTGGTACCAATACTCAAACCTGATGGAACACTGAGATTGTGTGGTGACTACCAAGTCGCTGTAAATAAAGTCGCCAAAACAGAATCCTATCCATTACCAAGAATTGAGTAACTATTTTCGTCACTTACGGGTGGGAAATCATTCACAAAACTAGACTTGTCGCATGCCTACTTACAAGTGGAATTAGAAGAAGCGAGTAAAGAATATGTCACAATCAACACTCACAAAGGATTGTATAGATATAACAGATTGCCGTTCGGAGTGGCTTCAGCCCTGGCGATTTTTCAACGGGTTACGGAGAACCTCCTACAGGGCCTTCCGAATGTCTGTGTGTATATTGATGACATCTTGGTAACAGGGGAGAATGATTTGGACCATCTGCAAAATCTCAACACAGTGTTAGGGTGTTTAAAGAATGCAGGCATACACCTCAAACAAGAAAAATGCAAATTTATGTTACCAGAGGTGGAATATTTAGGTCATACAATCAGTGCTGAAGGCCTAAAACCATAAGGTGAAAGCCATTGTACCAACTGTTGAATAAAAGCACTAAGTGGTTATGGTCAAAGGAATGCAATGCTACCTTTCAGTCTATCAAAAGTGCATTAAAGTCTACATCACAGTTGGTTCACTTTGACAGTTCCTTACCAATCGTTTTATCCTGTGATGCATTCCGTGATTCAAAAGCTATCCCAGCAATGGCTTCGCTACAGTTACAGAGGTGGGCATTGACCTTAGGTGGATATGACTATACGATTCAGTATAGAAAAGGAGTTGAACAATGTCATACAGATGCCCTGAGTCATTTGCCTTTACCTCAGAAACCAAGCAGTGTCCCAGTACCGGGTAAAACAGTGTTACTGATGGAACATTTATCATTTACGCCAATATCTGCAGCTCAAGTCAGTGTGGACTGAGCAGGACTCAATTCTGTCCAAGATAAAGCAACAATTACTAGCCGGCAGCCCAATTGATGGAGGAGAAAAGACAGAACCGTTCCGGCAGAGACAGACAGAGTTAAGTATTGAAGATGGGTGTATCCTTTGGGGCAGTAGGGTGGTACTGCCACCAAGAGCTCAGGACGAAATGCTTATTGAATTGGACATCCGGGGTAGCTAAGATGAAGAATCTAGCGCACAAGGGAACTTAACATTGTGATCAATTCCTGTTGAGCTATAATAGTCTGTTTCATGCTCTGAAGTGGTTGAAAATCATTGCTAGCATCTGCAGTACTTTCATGTTGCTCACTACTTCCCTCATCACCCAGCATACTTGGTACAGATTCATCTTCAGATAGCTCACTGGAAATTGCTTGTGGATGATTGTTCTCTTTGTCAAGTTCTTCCTCTGCAGGCAAAACATCTTGCTTATCGTGACTGTGTTCAACCACAGTTGTAGTACTGTCCTCAACAGTACTTGCATTTATTTCTTGGAGACACGCTGAATTAAACATTTACTGTGGGATAACTTTGCAGAATAAACAAAAATGGATGGAACATAATCAGGGTCATTTTTGAGTCTACAAGGCTTTTCTGTAGAGAAAGAAATGAAGAATGATTTAATGATTGTACGTACATTAAGTTCGAGATTAAGCTTAATTCAAGCATAAGTATTAGCTACATAGCAATAAAAGCACAACACATACTTGATATAAAGTGCACATTACACACCCAAGCTTCGCATTTAAGCGTTCGTATCCACTGGTACCTTCTTTCCAGATTTTTCGGAAACCTAAACATCTTAATTCGTTTCTTCTTACTGCTACGCCAACTACAGCCTATGGCACTACAGCTAGACAGCATGTTTCTTGCCCTACAAAAATGGCGGACAGTAACCTCACATGAGTTTTTATATTACGTAACTTGACCACGCCTCCCCCTGAACAATTGCTGCAATTTCCATCTATGCTTACATTTGAACTACTTAACACCCCACAAGTTTGCAGAGATGTGGGTGGGGCTGTATGCACTGGCAGGATGGGTTACAGATTATTTTGTTACATGACACAGGATGAGAAGGTTTCCTTTGTTGTTATTTGTGCAATCAAGGGTTGTTGATACTACCCCATTCGTGTCCAACAATTTTGTGCCGTGGAGTGACGATTGCTGGGCTTCACATGGTGGCCAGAGGTCTGATGCACTCGAAGGTAGAGCATGTCATAGTTTTGGGCTATGGCATGAAGTCACCTGTCACTGATTTGATAAGTATTGCAGCTTTCACCACTCCTTCAATATTTCATATAAGTAGGTACGATTTAGGTAGGTATGTGAATATACCATACATACCTCTATTTGGAACTGAGGAGGATTACAATATCAAGGCAGAGATGTTTCCAATGCTGGGGACCCTGGGAGAAGGTCATGGATCACTGTCAATCGAGTTTGATACTGAGGATGCACAAAAGTGCACATTTAAGGTTTATCCTTGTGTGGTTCATTATCTGAAAGCATGAGGGATAGGGTTAGATCTTCCCACAACAACCAGAGGTTTACGAACAAGGCTGGGACAGATTGAGTCCCTCCTTATGGACCTGCAGTCCACAGATTCTATGATTGTGTGTGGATTCATATTTGAATTTGTGTTTTACACAAACAAGTCATTGTTGGCTTGTTACGAGATGATGAACACTATCGTAATTAATCACCAAGGGGTTCCAGAAGGGGTGGTGATTAAGAAGTACATTACGCCACAACAATACATAGACCACCTGCTAAGTGTTGTCGCAGAAGCCAAAGCTAACTACATGACCGTTGGTGACACGTCTGCCACACTTACAAGATTACAGAAGGAGTGGCTTGCAAAAGTACTGAATGCAGCAGGATACTGCTCCACTAAATGGATTGGATACACCAGGGAGAGTACATTGGCAGCCACTATTCAACATACAGAAGATGGGGAGCATATAGATGGTACACTTGACGAGATACAAAAGAGGATGTACACGATAGGAACGATAAATTATTGCGTTGTATTACGAATGAGGGTCATTGTACCAAGGCTTTTTCATCAAGATGCCAGCTAGCCAACCACATCTATGGGAAGTACGGTGACATGTGGTACAATAATATAAAGTTACTTAAGAATGAAGGAGACATGGCACCTCAACGTAAAAAGGCTAGAACAAGTGTTGCTCTGGGTATGGAGGGAATTTACCACAATATTGGTATTTGTTATGTTAATAATATAAGATATACCATGATTTGATGCTCCAAGAGATGGCTCTTGTTTCTACCATAGCTTCAGTTGCATACTCAAGCCAGTTCTTGGGTTTCCAACACTCAGGATTCACAGACTGGAAAAATGCTAAAGGCTCAAAGCGTGGGGCATTGCCATTACATGAAGCAAGTGAAAGCCACAAAGTGGCAGCAATGAAGGAAGTTGCATTTAAAGATATTTGTGCGGGTAAATTAAAAGGCATTCAGTCAAGTGTATCCAGTGAACATGAAGAACAAGTAAAACGAAATAGATTAATTTTGTTATCAATAATAGATGTAGTTATTGCACTTGGTCGATGTAATGTTCCATTTTGTGGTCACCAATGGAATAAACAAACTCGTAGAGAAAATGGAAATTTTGATTTTTTCTTGCATTAGAAGGCCCAATTTGATGCTACACTAGCAGACCATCTTCAGCATTGTAAGAAAAATGCATCTTATCTCAGCCCCAATATACAGAATAAGCTGATTAATTTGTGTGGTTTGGAAATCAGGGACCACATTTTAGATGAAGTGCGATATACCAAGCCATAATTTGAATTTGGTTATATCTTCCACTTGTGGAAGTATTCCTGAAATCAGAAATTTATTTGGCTTTTTGGGAATGCTAACTTGGTTTCTTGGTTCTTTGGCAGGAATTCACAACACACTTTGTTACTAAGGCTACGGCCATCGTAAATCTTGCCCTATTGCTTAAATGAGTGCCGACTTCAACTTTATCCTTCAAGCTGAGGATATATTTCTAATATTTGCGACTATATCTTTTCCCTAGTTCTAAAGTTCTTTCTTCGGTGCAACACCTTCTGCTCTTTCCAGGTTTTGAACTATTCAAAAGGAGATAGTGTTATAATACGTAACGCATGTTATCTTTCCTGGATAGTGTTCATCCCAATGGTTGATGGGAACTAAATAAAAGGCAGTGGTACCCCTTTTCTTCAGCATCTTCTGGGGTCCCATGTAATAGTGTCATTGATGTTGTGGCCATTTTTACTTTCAATTCCTCATGGGTTCCCTTTGGGCCAACAAATAACGACAGGTTAGGCAGTACAGTGGCGGCAGAAGGTGGGGACTAAAGGGGCCTGAGCCCCTCCAACTTTGCACATAGAGAGGCAGAGCACTCCAAAAATTGTAACATATGATGTCATTTAATTGATCACGTGCTTTTATTAAAATCGCATATCGTGCAACCACGTGCAGTACAGAAGTATGGCAAAACGTCAGTCTTCTTTGTTGAACACTTGGTTAAAGTCTAAAGAATTCTCAAACAGTGTCCAATAATGAAACTGAAGATGAAGCGGAATCTCGACTGACAATTTTGCACGCAGCCGATAGTACTAGTGTACAGATGTTGCCGATAGATCTACACATGACAAATGAAGGCCTCGTTAATGAAGACAAATGTGTGTATAGCGGTGATAGATGAAGCGGAATATGTGTGTAACCATGATGAATCTAAGGACGAAACAGAATTTCGATCCAAATCAGTTGCAGTTATGCAGTACACAGCTGCTTAAGTACACGTGTTGAATAAAGAGGACGTTAAAGCTATGGATGTGCACTTGTTGAAGAAGATTTGCCTAGTAATTATGAAGAAGCAGATCTAACAGGTGATTGCGACAGTGTTTCTGAAGAGAATCAACACAGGTTGGTTGTAAGTGTAGATCTAGATCTAGATCTAGATCAGTGTGCTCCTGAAGAATTATCATGTCAGGCCATTTGTTGTAGCAACAATGCTGTTTGCCAGCCTAGTGACAAAAGAATTCTTGCAAACCTGGCAACAAAATTTTATGGTCAATTGGTACACTGGTTAACTGTTTGTAATACCCAAAAGAAAATATTCTGTTTTTATTGCAGGTACGGTGCACAGCAGAATTTACTAAATTTTGACAAAAGAAGTGAAAATACATTCACAACCACTGGATTTAACAATTTAACCACTGGATTTAACCTGTAGCTATAGCTAATATTTCCTTATAAATGATAACATCATAGCTAAAATGTAAGTGAGCAACCACAAACAATTTACATGTCAAAATGCCCTCAGATGCAATCTCAAAAGCTTCTATTTTTCAAAATTTCCTGGGGGGCATGCCCCCAGACCCTCTAGCAGTAGCATGCTTCACACACTATCTGTAACAAGTATTAATACTATCATCTCATCAGTTATCTTGAGCCCCCCCAAATTTTTAGAGCTTCCTCCGCCTTTAAACTTTGGCTACCACATGTATACATAATGTAGTATTTGATATTTTGTGCAAGAGGGTATCTTCAATCCCCATGATGAAACACAGAGGTAAACTATGGTATGCACATGTTTGTGGTGTTTTTAACTTTTGGTGTATGTAGGCATTGGTTGGCGAACTGCTGCTGAGAGAAGCATTTGATAGTTTCTGCAGTAAGTGGAATTTGCATAAAATTAGACCAAATAGAATCCTTCTGGAGTCCGTGATGACTAATATCAACTGCTCCACCTCAACGGTATATTGCTACTGCTTTGTTTAGAAATTGTAGTATTAGCTATTTATTATCCATAGGAACTACATAGGTCATATAAACAAGCCATAAACTTTGAAGTGTGGGCATACTGCTACCTTAAGCTTGCCAAAAATGCTGACACTTTCTTCCCTGAAGAATTTGACAATCAGCAGATGGAATCTTAGCTGAATTAGAAATGAGCCAGCATGATATCACCATTGACTGTGCTAGGACAGTCTATATTTATGTGAATTAATGCAGTAAACAAGATTGTATGTGTATGTATGAATTCTTAAACAAATTACACAGGTTCCGCTGTGCCCCTTTTCGTAACCTATGGGACTCATGCCAAAGTTTTGTGCTATGCATATGTGACCCGCTCTCCATGTTCTCTGCAAAAACCCTCCATGTTCTTATGCATGTTCTCATGCAAATTTTGACCCATTTTTAAAACTTTAAAGTGTTATAACTCTTTAACCATTTCTTGTAATGTTGTAGAAATTAGCCCATTTGTTGACAAATTATCCAGCAACATTTTAATATTAAGCACTTAAAAAACTAATGCGACTATCACAATTTTACAGCAATTTTTGTGAGGCTATGTAAAATATGTGAACAAGGAGGGTCTTTTTACAGAGCCGGTATCATACTTGATTTTCAAATCATCATTGCTAGTCATTAATAATTGCTCTCTTGAGTGTTACTATATACCTCACAGACATGTGGTGTATACAGTATGCTAATATCACCTCTATTTTCTTATATTTAAACCAGCATGCCTTAATGACACCTTGAAAGTTGACATTAGTATACAGAAATAATATAAACTAGGGTGTGACTTACCATTTACACGAGGATCATCTTTGGTTAGTGTTATTCGAGAAGTCATCAGACAAATTCAGATGATATCGCCAGCCAGGGTTCGGTAGGGTGCACAAAACAATTAGAATATTTTGGGCACGTTACTCAGAAGATCCCCAGACGAGTTATTGACACAAGTACGAGCATCAGTAGTGGAATATACCTGCCCTCTACCTGCCCTCTACCTGCCACTTTCACTGACTTCACATGAAAAAATGTAATTTTAGAGATGCTGACTTTAAGGGGTGTGTACCAGCTGAAGGATTAGTAACAATACGAGGAAGAATGATTGTTCATCCTATCCCATAAAATTGAAAATAAAATACATAAAATTATAGAACTCAACGACGTTTAATACAGAAATAATTAATTTAGAGGTGCTTAATTGATCGTCGCCTCCTGTCTCATCACTCGTGGAGTATGGCGCATGGTGCGACCGATAGGGCCACCATAGTAGTAGGTACATTACATCAAAATGCTAACTCAATCCATACATACAATATTACAATATATATGAGAAAACTGCTTATGAATATTAAATTTGAAACTTATCGCTACGTACGCACTAGTTGGCTTGTATGTGCACGCTTGCAAGTGCCTGACAAGTACAATATAAGCCGAGCTCAAGCAAGTATCTGGCAAGTAGTGATCATGAGTAGCAAGAGAGTGAGTGCTGCGAATGCACTTAATGTGCATTTGTGCTCTTCACAAGCAAGGAGTTATTCGAGTACTCGAAAGTTCATCATGAGTAGCACAATAAATCTCTAGAGTAATGGTAGTAGTGCACGCGAGCATCAATCAAGTTTAAATCGACCGGTTATCTTTATCCCAGTCCACATCTCCAAAAACTATGCTAAAAACAGGAACTTACGAACAGCTATGCACTTATAAACCCTTATAATTTCATAGGTGCTTATATCTTGGGACAGCCTGTATGGAAAGTAGTATACACACCTCTGGTGATATGAAATTCTACTAACCACGAATCATCTATTGAAATTTGATATACAATGAAATTTGAGATACAGTATACAGAGAGTGGTAAGCATGACATAGTAAGTTTTACGGGTGCCTATAGCTACGGCAAAGGATAAATGCTCACCGTCTGGTCAAGCAAGTGGATGCATTCCTGAGTGCTCAAGTTTGTGAAATACTCCTTTGAGTACCTGTAACAACCTCGCTAGCAAACTTGAGTGTAGCACTCGCAATACTGACATGCAAGCAAATCAGCCTAAAACGCAAGTTTATGACCATATACTCGCGAGATAGTGCATGCGACTTTCGTAAAACAATTCCAAGAATTTTATGTTAGTGTGACACAGGATGGCATGCAGTTTGGTGTGGTGCAGGAAAATCAGTGCATCACACAACTATGTATGTAACATCTGGTTCTTATAGTAAATGACTGTTGCAACAGCAGCAACTCCTTTTGCATAGGAACAGACAACTACCCAAAACGATAGCTTGCATTTGCAATATGAGGGTAGGACAACAACAAAAATTTCTATTGCAAAGAAGCCATACGTACATCAAAGTACTACAATGTACATAAGTGGTAGCTATCATCCAGTATGATGTGTGACTACATGTATATGTGTTTGTTGTACCCAATATTACGATACTGAAAATTCTCTTCAATATCAATTATCATGACACTTTAATATCATGCATGGTTGTGGTAGTAGGTGTGACACCTAAATAAATAATGGATCTGGTACTTATTATCATTAAGTACGGTAGTACTTAATAGTAGGGATTAGTAAGAAATTGTATGGTTTCCTGATTTTTTGCACTTCAAAAAACAACCTTCCAATAGGCTTTACCCGAAAAAACCGACTGGAGTGCATTGGTAAGGCTGTAATGATGCTGTACCTTGGTTAAACAAAGCGACAAGTCGAATATTTTGACCTACAGCCAACTTTGAAAATTTCAAAATTCACCATATCAAAAATACGTAATGTATTTTTGAAACTTAAATAATTTCCGTATATTATACACGTATCTGTAAAATTACGTTTACGAAAACTTCAGGTGGATGGCAACTGGCGAGGCAACTGGAAGACCAAAACGGTCTATTTCAAGGCCAAATTATGGTGAACTTTGTGATGTTCGGCTTCCAAGAGAATGTAAACACCAAGTTAATGTGCAAAGAAGTGACAGTACAGTTTATCGTCTTAATATATTGGAGGAAGACGAGTCAAGAGGGTTAGTTAAGATCAGTTATATAGGCTATGGTAGCGAATGGGATGAGTGGAGAAGGCGTGAAGATATTATCGAGTTGGATGATGAAGATGCAGGCGACCAAGACGACCATTCCATGGACTGTTGTGCAATGCGGCAATCCCTGCAGATGTCACCACTTAATCTTTATGAGCAGCTTGCTACCAACATAAAAGTACAACTAGTATCGTACAGGAAACGTAATCCATACAGCCGGATTAGTATGAACTTTGATTCCATTTATTTTGAGGGGCTTATACAAAGAGGTTCAGTTATTCCTAGAACAAAGCACCTAAAACAACAAGTGTACACAGTTACCAGGTTATCCAAGTTTAATGATATACTAGGGAACAGGTGGTACATCAGGGGGTTAAATCCATCTGGTGATTTCTGCTACGTTAAACCAAACACTGTGGAGTTCTATTTAAAGTGTTTAAGTGGTAAAACTGAGTATCAACTTTTAAGTGATGGAACCTTGAGCAAGAATCTATTTGGAGCTGGGTGCTGTCTAGTGTTCAGTTTTGTACGTGAAGATGGCACTCTACCTCAGTGGAACACTGTTCTTGAACAATGCAAGTAAATTAATTATAACACATGGGGAACAGAATAAAAATTTTATACCCAAATAATATACATGTCGTGATACACAACATTATGATAAAAATACATGATATAATAAACATACCATATATAAATAATATACATTATACTTATCATAATAATTGTATGCTTAAGCATGACTATCTTGCTCTGAAGACCTCAGTGCACATGTTCTTGCATTATGGCCAGATTGCTTGCATATTTTACAGATATGAAGTAGCTTTAAGCGACCGTAACCATTGTCTTCCAGTTCTTCTAAACGGTTAAGTTTTAGAAGGATTTGTTTAAGGGATGCTTCATCGTGGTGGTTGGTGCTTCGAAAATAAAATTTTGTAACATCATCGTTCAATTTTTCTAATCCCTGTTGGGAAAATAATGCTATTGTTTTATAGATTTCAAGAAATTCTGCCATGTGACTTGATAGTAAATGCATGTAAGGGATCACATGCCTACATTGATACACAGTTGTAAAGAGTCGTAACCAGTTAGTGGCTTCACTCTCAAACTTGCCAGCAGGAATTTCATCAGTTGACTGTAGTGTTTTATACATACTTAAAAAATCGCTCCATAACTTATGTACATTAACAGCTTGAGGAACTGCTGGAAAAATTTCCGGAATGTTAATCTTAGCAAAAAGTCGCAACTTCTCCGGTCCAGTCAAATCTCTCCATTTCATCTCTTTAGTGTGTTTGTCTTGAATCATATGAAAATTGATTTTGCACGATTCCTTCAAAAACCTTTCATAAACTGTTACAAGTCCCACTGACTTTGGACACCTTTTTTATGTATGGAATCCAGTCTTCGTAACTCCAAAATTAACAGATTGATTAACACATCACATACACGTAAAAACAAATGTAAAATATCAGGAATGACATGGTCAATCCTGATAGAAGGAAAGAGTCGTTCTCTCACACATCCATATGTTTCTACACCTCTTTTCCTAGCAGACTTAGATAATTCTTTGATTTCTTCGACACTCCTTGCACCCTTTTGGGCATTAGTTAAGGACCACTTCTTATGTAAATCATGCCTCTCATCACTGGGGCATTTACACCATATGCATGAATAACTAGCGTTTGCTGCTTTTAAGCCTAAACAAATTGCAAGAAATTTCCAGTCACCACCTAGGAAATATTCAATTTTAAATGTAAAATCATCAATTGTAATACAATCGGTAAACTTTATTTCATCTGCTATGTCCTGTACAGCTTCTTCTATATTATTGTAATCTTCTGTTGTATTTATGAGAGCCAACACATGGTTACCTCTGGGGGAATTTGGACGCTCCTCTACTAATACATTTACCAATGTAAACGCAATTACTAGGATATGCATGCCTCGTGACACATATGTTCCGTCACCGGTTATTTTAACCTGTATGACTGACTGTCGAAAATTTGGATTAACCTTAAGTAAATGATGCAGCCTTCTAGTCAGCCTTTCCTTCAAAGACTGCTGTACACCTATTGCTTTTCCTGGTGTTGATCTAATTATGGATTCTGAATTAATTTCTTTTGCTGCTTTTAGTAACCTGTAAGAACTTGGTAATTTAGGATTAGTCATTGCCAACTCATGGTATGCTTCATTACATATGTTGTATTTTTCCTTGATATACAAGTTTTTCTTTAACAAGCTATCCTCACTCTCCTTACTCACTTCTTTGGACTTTATCACAGGATTTCCATCTTTATTTTCAACAGTGATTAGTTCTCCCGTCTCAGTATTTGTCATCTCAACACGCTGATACACAAAATCATCATCTGCACATTTTAATGTCTCATCGATATTTGTACCCAGGCGCTTAAGTCTTTTTTGCTTGTATTGTATGGAATACTCTGACCAAGATTTTTTTCGCTTTCTTTTATTATGTGCATCTCCCTTCTTAAGCAATTTCTTATTTGAC
This sequence comes from Spongia lamella, assembly GCA_963930835.1. NCBI lineage: Eukaryota > Metazoa > Porifera > Demospongiae > Dictyoceratida > Spongiidae > Spongia > Spongia lamella. The sequence goes on along the minus strand of OZ005746.1, from coordinate 20,807,459 downwards.
TCTTCAAGTTGTTCACATTTATTTGTAACATCTTTCAACTTTTCATTGAGCTCTTTTAAATTTTGCTTTAATTTATCATATTTGGCTTTTGATGAAACAATTACTATTGAATCCTTCTCTCCCTTTTTGTTAGGATACGGAATGATTTCATCCCCTTCAAGATTAACTACCCAATTAGTTTCTCTCCACTTGTTTAGTGTTTTTGCTTTACCTTGACTACCACTCAGTGAATGTAGTGCTTTTCCCATTCTGTATAACTTTGAAATAAATAAATAAGGAACGCAACCGGCTTGATATTTTAATATTACAGCAAAATTTTGTGAACAATTTTGTGATTGCCATATCAATAGCCCTTTCCTTCGGTGCTAGTAATGAATTTTCTGTGCTCATGGTGGCCTCACTGTCATCCGATAAATCCATCTGTGGCATTCCACACTTGTCTGGAAGGCTTATTGAATACAGCCAATAACTAGATGCACAGACAGTAAACTGTGTTAAAATGTTCATGAAATTATTTTCTTTGTCCAAGCGAGTCCCACAATACATTTTGTAGTGGCGAAATTGTTGTGCACTGTTGTGTTTACTGTTGAAAAGCAGAGCGTGTGCTTGTGCAAATGTTCAAGAAACTCTCTCAAGATGTTAGTTGAAGGTATATGATTACATAACTGACCGTATTTTTTGTATAGACTTTTGTGGAATTTTGTACAATTTGAAACTCTATAATTTTAATACTTTTCAATGTAAATTATATACGTTTACGTATTTTAGGGGGCGTGTACTTTTTGAGTTTCAAGTATTGCAAATGTATCGTAACTTTTTGACATGCTGTATTTCGTATGCCAGCCAGCCAGCCAGCCAGCCTGCCTGTCGTAAGATCCAGTTGCGCTAAGTGCAGAGCTCCAAAAATTTCACACAATAAAGGTAATGGCAGCGGATTTACGAAAATGTTGTTCCGAAGACGATTTACCCACTGCGCCATGGCGATTCCTTTTATCCTTCATTCCCTTCCTTGTTCTTCTATATTCCTTTAGCAAGGTGTGAGGTGATGATAGCCTGTTACGGCTTCTGCTTATTACGTCATGCAAAACCTGGCTTGCACGTGATATAATTAGTTACAGTGGCACCATGGCACGATGTTTTTGCGTGTACTTTATTACATCGTGAACTTTGAGATTATAGCCTTGGACAAATAGCTTTTGCTGTTTTTTGAGCGTTATTTGCTATCACACAGCTGCTTTGCCATGTAAGCACGTTGTTAATAACCGCCTGTAAACCAGCATAATTATTACGTAAGCGCCTGTAACATTTGTGCACCTGCTGAAAGATTATTGTGAATGCTTAGCATGTATAAAAAGCAAACAAACTAGAATGATAAAAAAATTCAAAATTCAAAAGGTAAGTAGGGATTGAATTCAATAGTGCTACAGAAAGTAAGGAAACAAGGAATAACATTTTGGGATTAGAGAACATTCTGGCATGAGATAATTTATAAAAGTTTAATCCCTACTTTTGGCTCCATATATTCCTTGTTTCCTTACTTTTTGTAGCACTATTGAATTCAATCCCTACTTACCTTTTGAATTTTGAATTTTTTTATCATTCTTAGGAAATATGGCATGCTGTAGTTTATTAATGTACAAAGCTATTCAGACCAGCACTTAAAATTAATTTCATAGTATCCCTCAAAGGTCACCATATAATAACAGGGTATGTACACGGTATAACAATACTTGCATATCTACTTTGGCCACTAGCTATTTAATGAATTTATATGTGCATGCGCATTATTTTGAGTTACAATAAAGATGGAAAATGAAACAATGGTTTCAAAAATGAAGGTGGTGGAATTAAAGCATTGGCTCTCCAGTAGGATTGCACCAACGAAAGGGAATAAAACCAAACTAATCGCCAGGTAGGGTTACTAATGTACAGTGCATGTCATATGTGCTCTCCATATCTGTGATTTTCTAAGCGCTTTTCTTCATAGAGTTAACACTTCATAAAGAATCTTTTGTATATAAGCCCTGTAGCACCGAATTCTACTAATATCACATAGCCTTACGTGTATACTTGCACTATAATAAGTCTTATCCGAAATGATGTCACAAAATAAAAATGGCGTCAATAGTGAGGGGACACGTGTACATAAATCAATGGAGAATTTTTGTGAATTGCCTCGTTTTCCCGTTATAACGAATGAAGAAGGTTATCAACCCGAAGGTATGATAATGTAATGCTATGAAAAGTTAATTATCCCTCTTTGGTGCTGATTTATAGCGCCAGAAATACCAGGCTGCTTTCAAGACGATCGCATTGTCAGCGACGAGCCCAGCGGAACCGAAGAAAACCGTGTTGGCTGTCATGATAATGGCAATTTAGGATGTAAACCCAACGATGAAGGCTGAACGAAAACGATATCCCTGGTGCCTCGCTAAACGGCAAAGCATCCAGTGAATTAAATATAGCGCTGCTGAAAAGGTGGCTAGCATGTTGTGGTGCCCCAGTTTCAGGGAAAAAACTCAGAACTTGTTGAAAGGTGAGTCAGAGTGCATGCACACAACACAATTATACAAGGCTACAATTTGAATGCATGTTCTTACTATCAATATAGAGTACAATATTACATCAAATATGGCTGGGATCAATGTCTGGTTGATCCAGACAAAGGAATACACAGTCAGAGAAAATTGGCAGCTGCTCAGCAACCACGATCTGTATCATTCAAGTTACCGTATAGCGGGAAAGTTTGGCGAATTTCACTGTTGTGAGCTTTTGCAAGGAAAAGTTTGGCGAATGGATAAATTCAGTCATAAGGTAATAATTATAAGTAAAAATTTGGATGGTTTTAGTTTGGCGAAACACAGACAATTCGCCAAATTCGCCTAACTTTCCCCCCACCAAATTTTCCCGCTATACGGTACTTCATTCTCTCCCAAGTGCAGATGATCCACAGTGGACTAAAAGGTTGTACAAATACCAAAAGTTACTTTTAGCACCATTTATGACTTCCTGGTGGATCAAAAATTTTACTGAAAACAGTTAGTTATTGGAGAGCATTGCTGACAAAAGAGCAGTAAAATTTTGGGATCATGAAGAACAAAGCTTGATGTTTCCACAAACTAAAAGTGATGGAGTTTATGTTCCTGTTGAATATACAAGTACTTTGGAGAAAGCTTATCGATTTTATCAAGATGGGCATGTGCAGGATATCAAGTACCACCCTATGCCTGATGTACCTAATTATGTATGTGTTGCAGCAAAGGTTTTACCATCGATGCAAAAAGACAGAGTTTATCATGTGATTATTGCAATCCATGAATCAACTGCCCGTGCTATCATTGCTTGTTGTGCATGTCCAGCCGGACTGTCTGGATGTTGCAATCATGTTACTGCTACATTGTATTGTTTGCAAGATTATATTCACTCTGGATTGCAAGATGATGAACAAAAAGGTTGCACTGATCGTTTGCAAACATGGAACCAGCCCAGGAAAAGAAATGTGGAGGCCAGACCAACAGATGAAGTGATCCTTACTAAGGAGGAGTATGGATTTAAGAAGATACTGAAAATTCATCAAATCAACAAATGGGATTGTCGACCCCTGTCTAGGAGAATAGTAGACCCAAACAAAGCACGGAAGTTAAGGGAGTGTTTGTCTATTATTGAGGAAAGCAAAATTGCTGCTATTGACAATGCTGTTTTTGGGGCAAAATCACCAGGAGAAAGGAGAAAAGCCAGTCCGGCAAAATCTTTGCTTACAAAATATGGCTCTTCGAGTTTTTTACAGATTTTAGATGATGAACCAGCTCCATCACAAAGTCATTTTTTAGAGGAAATAACAAAAGAAAGACTTGCACGTGCTGCTACAAAAAAAAGTTTCAAGAAGAGATGTCAGCCCACTTGCTTCATATACAACATGATCACAATAATGGACATTCAATTTTTGCTGCTGACATTGAAATTCATGAACAAAAAGCATTACAAAAAGCATTGGAACAGTCAGATTTTGTTAAAGAATTGTATGAAAATCATGTTGTTCTTAACCAAGATCAGATTGCTAAACTAGAAGCAAATACCAGAATGCAGTCGGCTTCAGAATTATGGTGCAATGCAAGGAAATAAAGAATTACAGTTTCCATAATGAAGGAGATATGTCATAAGAAAAGTACAACAAGTTGTAGTCCTTTTATTCGAAAGAAACTTGCTGCTAGATCTATTGAAACTACTGCCATTGCTTATGGAAATAAACATGAAAAGGATGCTATATCATCATACATTGGTTATCACAAAAGTAGAGGAACTGACATTGAAGTGACCAAATGTGGTCTGATAGTAGTTGCATCTACACCTTGGCTTGCAGCAAGCCCAGATGGAATTCTTAGACCCAACTCAGAGTGAACACAAAAGAGGATGCTTAGAGGTCAAATGTCCATTTACTTGTGAAAAAATGACAATCCTGGATGCCTGCCGATAATCTGTTTGATAGAGAAAATGGTAAAATGCATCTTTCTGAGTCTCATGGGTGCTTTTACCAAGTCCAAACCCAGAAGCATGTCACCAACCTCAAATGGTGTGACTTTGTGATATGGCATTCACAGGAACCTTTTGTGCAACAAATTTGGTACAATAGTGTGTTTATGAAAGAAGCCTTTTTAAAAACTAAGACATACTATTTTGAGAGGTTTTTGCCAGCACTTATTCCTTATATGATCATAAAATTTTCATCTGTTGAATGCATACCTCAGAATCACCAGTCAATGCCAACTACTCAGCCGTATGCTAAAGATGTAACTGTTTCTATGAGTAAATCATCTGATACCCACAACTAAATCACCTTCAAATGAGTTTTCGACATCTTCAACCACACCAATAAGGACAGCTGATCAGCCATCTGATACAAACATCAATGTTTATATTATTGCATCAGAAAAGAACATGCTCCTATCAACATCTGAAAAACACACTAGTCATGCCCTCCTGTTCTGAAAACCACACCACCTTCAGATGATCTTACCATATCTTCAAGCACAGTCAATAAGCTATCAGTTACAGACATCAATGTTTCTACCGGTATTCCATCAAAAAGGACTCGGTCTGAAAAATGTGTCATTTCATCATCTGTAAGAGCAACTTCACATTCAGCTATTCCTTCAAGATCTTCATCTAAAACTGTAAATACGGATGACACAACTGATGATGTACAAATTTTGGGAATGACCAAAACTAGATCAGTACCATTAGACATTGTTTTGCAATATTTGCATGTCAAGAAGCATTCAGTGAAAGGAGATGTTAGTTGTCTTTACCACTCTGTTGCACACCAGGCTGGCTTAGTTAGTAAGGATAGTCAAGGAGATGAAAGAATCAGCCAGCACCTAAGACAGTTGGTTTTATCTATAATGTGAAAGTATCCTGATGTTCGTCAAGAAGGTAGCCTTTCCAAAATTCAGTGGTTGCAAAAAAGACAAGAAGTTCTTGATGTGAATGAGTGGGGAGGTGATGTAGACCTCCGGTAGGGATATTGTAGTTTTAACAGCTTCAGGTAATGAGAATTATACTTTTGCGCGAAGGTTTCCATATTAGCCTCCCCCAGTACCAAAAATACAAGGAGGGATTTTTGTTCCCTTGACTACGAATGAGTTGTACAGCCAGTGGAATTCAATGAATCCATCTCCACTTCTAACAACATTCAATGGTCAGAATCATTATGATTCTACTATACATTTGTAGATACTATTATTATAATCATCTGTAATTTATTACCACAAATATTTATTGTAAATAAGATCATGAAACTACTTGCAATTCTGTGTGTAATGAAAACAGTTACAAGAGGTGGATTAAAATTTGAACTTCGTTGATTGAGTTCCACATAGTTGCATTCTGTAAAATATGATATTCCTTAACACGGCCTATAGCTTTTTCTACGTGTATTCACAAATGAGCAATTTTTCTGGTTAAAATAACATCACCCACTGGCATTTGTGCATTTGAGGTTAAAAAAGGTGGTATATTTAAATGCAAACCAAGTGGTGCAAGGAGGTCTTGAATCTGAAAACCCTTGTTCATCGCCTGGCTCCAACTCCGCTAAGTTCCACTAGTCTTCTGTCAGATATTGATCCTTCATAACAATCAGAAACAAAAGATATTGTTCCACTAGGCATGATACCTATGAGAACCTTTACAGTGTTTCTGTTCTTATATGAAGAAAATGTGCAAGACTGTGATAGGAGGAAACCACAAAAAATTCAGTTGCATCTATTATCATTCGGGTATTAGGATAATCTTTCTTGAATGCCTCAGGCATGTACTTTTTAACAATATGCCATGGTGGATATCGCTCAATTCCTTTCAATTCATGATATAATAAATTTATCCAAGTAGCTGTAAGTCGTGAGACAGTAGTCTGTGATAAAGAAAATCTATTGGCCAGGTCTAGCTCAAAAGGTCCAAGACGCAGCCTCACCAAAGTTAAAAAAACTGTTCCAATAATAGTAACTTGCATGTTCGTCCACATTTTATTTAGTTCTTTCCATCCCACTGGCGCATTACTTTTGCATCTGCTTCCAAGAGTGTTTCATAGAATTCTAAAAGGGTTGGATAATCTGGAAAACCAGTATAAAACTTAATTAATTCTTCTTTCTCTTTACTATTTTCTAAGCAAAATACTGATTTAGAAATGGTGTTGTTAGCTTCAGAAAGATCAGTTTGTAACTGTAAAACTTGCTGGCATAAAGTTGTAAGTTCCTCTGTGGGACTACATGGAGATGAAGGGGTCCATACATTCAACATAGTCGGTATGCTACTGCAGAGCTTTCATCTACAGATGGAGTAAAACTTGTATGATAATCACACCACTGAATTGCAGAACATGCTATTGTTGATGTTGTGGATGTACGTTTATGTGTTCCGACGGTCCATGGAAAAATTGATGGCACAGCAGTTGGTTTAAGACGGGGCCTAGTTAGTGGACATTCCAAATAGTTTACAAAATCATCAGCAGTGAAGTGATCTGAGCAAATTTTTGTATGTTCCTTAATGAAAAACTGGGAGCCTGGATCTCAGCGGATCTTAACAATCCACATTTTTTGCATAGAACTGTCCAATTTAGGAAAGGAATGAAATGAAAGTTTTGGCAACCCCAGTCTCTTTTGTTCAGTTTGTTGGCCCCTGGAGTTTCTACAGATCGGGACACAACAGTATTAATAGTCCACGCCATTTCTGTTTATAACTTTGAGATTTGACAACTTTTCCTTCTTGCTCTAAATGATCTCCTACAGATTATTTGAAAATAATGCAAACAATTTCAACCAAATCAGCTTATAAAAACACATTATTGTATTCATATCTGAGTTAATATCACATGCTTCACCATTGCTTTCATACATTAAACTATCATCCATTTCACCATCACTAATGCCTTCATCGTTGGGCTTACATCCTAAATTGCCATTATCACTACAGCCAATGCTGTTTTCTTCGGTTCTGCTGGCCTCGTCGCTGACAACGTGATCGTCTTGAAACAGCCTGGTATTTCTGGTGCTATAAATCAGCTAATTAACTTTTCATAGCATTACATTATTATACCTTCGGGTTGATAACCTTCTTCGTCCATTATAACGCATTGATTTATGTACACATGTCCCCTCACTATTGACGCCATTTTTATTTTGTGACATCATTTCGGATAATGTCTATTATATATTCAACACAGAGCAATACATCTTTACTGTATTATTTGTATATGTGCAGGAATTAAATATGGACTGAAACATAAAGCAAGTCCACATTTAGAGCTGAGCGATAGTACAATTATCATCATCACTAGAGAATAAGGTATACCCCTATTTGATCGCATACACATTTTAATCAAATACAATTGTCACAAAATCAATGACAAGTACAACTGACGAATATAATAAGAGTACAGGCTAGTGTTCCATGTTCTCTAGGTTATAAGGTCCGTTATTCTCTAATCACGATCTATCATAACTTAGATATCATGATAACGATAGTATCACGTTAGTGTTTGATACAATAATTCTAATGTTTAGTCACTTTAATGCTAATTAGTTACAGATGCTTCCCACTGAGATAATTAATAGAACCTGTTGCCTTCCATTTGTCGAGAGTGCATATTTTACAGGCTTGGAAACACACCCGATGATGCTCCCCACCACCCTCCACTCCTATGTATATAATTGCTTGTAGTATTGAATACATTGTACGAAACTTACGGCAATTCAGTTAGCAGCCCCTAGCTACAAAGCTGGTCCACTGAAACAGTTTTTATATCTAAGATTATTACTGAATTAAATACCTGTATGTTAATGGTATTTATCCATGATTGGGTGAACTAGGCTGGTTTTTGCAAATATAACGTATGTAGGTAGATGGAATGTGTGGCATTAACAAGTAAATACCAACTTTATTTAGGATGACAATGATGATTTCATTCTTGTTGTTGGCGAATCTCCACTGAAGGATTTGCCATCCAAAGTAAGCTGCCATAACTGCCAAATTAAGTATTTTCATATATTAATAAAGGTTACTAAAAATAATGTGGAGAAAACAAAACAACAACTAGATTTAGAGGAATGGAATGATTATGTAAGTGTTCATATATTGCTGACAGTTTGTGCTTCAATTAAACGTACTACAGCTACTAGATGAGTCAAAGGAACAGGTAACAGAAGATAATGAATTTGATGTAGAAACTGACACCACAGCAACATCTAACAAGGTAGATAAATTAAATATTGTAAAGTTACTTTAAGGTGAATATTGAGTAAAGCAATAGCCAATGTGTCTTCATACAGGAAATAACAAAACCAGCAAAAGGAAACCCACCAGTTCATTACACAGGGTATGTACGTATTTGTATCATTGTGATCATTGAACATTTTTATGATTTTTATTAAAGGATATTGATTTGGAAGCTAAATTTGAGGCATTTCAAGATATACGTATGAAAATGACCGTACAAAGCAGGTTGGTATCATTTGCTGATTGGTGAAATAGTAGCTATATATGCATTTTTATTTGCAGTATGGGCTATGTTAAGAAATGCAAGAACACCTGGGCCTCAATTTTAGCAAAAATTTTAAATCCTAATGTAATGAATAGGGATGGATTTAGTATGCCAGCAATCACATCTGGATACACACCGGACAGGTATAATATTTGTGGTTACATAAATAATAGAGTGTATTGATAAATGATTTTGTTATGATGTAGTGGTCAAGAAACACCACAGTCCAGTAGTTTGCAAGGAACACCACAGTCCAGTAGTTTGCAAGGAACATAGTTTGCAAGGAACACTACAGTCTAGTAGTAGTTTGCAAGGAACACCACAATCCAGTAGTAGTTTGCAAGGAACACCACACTCCAGTGGTTTGCAGTTTGCAAGGAACACCACAGTCTGGTAATGGAAATGTTACACCCTTTACCTTTTGGTGGATTGTCCCAGGCAGAATTAATCGCCATATATAAAAGCAGCTGCTCCTGTAGGAATTTCTCGGCTCGCCTGTTTGATGAAGAGATTAGGAAGCCCTCTAATGTAGCTGGAAGGAGCCACTAATTACTATAGTAATGGATTATGTGAAATCCACCGTTTTCCAACTTTACCCATTGGAATCAGCTGAGTCACTTAAGAAGGCATGGTCTCTTTGTGTGATATCCATTGATTCACTTAATAGACGTTTAAATAAACTAGAAAAATGAACTATTGACTAGATAGAAGTGTGTGATTATTTGAACTGATACTAGGTCTTAAAATTCAAGCAATTTATATTCAGACGAAATTTTTTGCAGTTTGTATATTTTATCAATGTACATATGCAACACTTTAATATATATATGCAGTACAAGTTAGATTATATTTAGTATCTACTAGGATCTCCCTTCACTTCCACAACCTTTGGCATCACTTTGTGACATATACTTCTTACATATATCAGGCGTCAAGGTCATCCAAAATTGTTGTATCCCATCCTTTAGTTCTTGGAGATTGTATGGCTTATAAGAAGTTCGAAGATATTGTTTCAAGGAGCCCCAAATATTTTCAATAGGGTTGAGGTCAGGACTCTCTGGGGGGTCTTCCACCAGGTAATGTTGTGAGCTTCAAAGAAACATTTGATGCGATTACTACTATGCTTGGGGTCATTGTCTTGCACTAGTCGATGTCCATCCGGATAGCATTTTTGTAAAAATTGGACTAGAGAAGCCTCCAAGATCTTCCCATACCGGATGGCATTCATGTTCCCACTAAAAATGACAATACTTGTTGTACCTCAAGCTGATATACCCCCCCCATATGTGAACTTTAGCAGGGAGCTTTGGTCTTGGTTTTAAAATATGCGCTTGTCTTTGCTTTCGAAAACAAAGCCTACCATGGTGATCCAGTTGCACTGTGGATTCGTCAACAAACACAACATTTTCAAACTGTTCTTTGTTGGCAATTTGCTGTTCACACCAAACCAGTCTTTTCGACTTATTAACATCTCGTATTAGTTGACAGTAGTGAGGCTGTGTGCAAACCCAATATTGCCCTTTCCTTTCTTTCTCTTTTTACTGTGGCCAATGATGCTGATAATGAAGGATATTTTTCTTGCAATTTCGATCATATCTGCCTTGCTGTCATTGCATCGTTTTCTTTCAACATGTCATCAATCATAACTTGCATCTCGTTTGATAGTTTCCACGTTGTGGTAAATCTGATACCGTGTGTTTAACACGAAATTTTTTGCATAACCTGTACAGAGATCGCCTAGTCACATATGTGTCTTCTTCTAACAAATGGTTTCATAGAATATCCTGCACATTGTAACACAATAACTCGCTTTATGGTAGAAATATCTATTCAAGGCATCTTTTTCGTGCTAATTTTCAAACAACTAATTATTGTTTACACCAGAAGCCGTTCAATATAACTGCCAATTTTTATTATGAAATGTGAACACAATGAATGGGCCATCCAGCAGTGAAGTATCCACCTGTCTAAACGCTCAGCTGCTATCAAATAACAACGTGATAGCTAGCAATTTTCCAACCTTCTGATTACCGTATTAATTACGGGCCTTAGTATAAGCGCCTGCTCTAGAAGAATCTGGCTACATGAAAGTAAAGTTACTACGGGCTGGTACACATCAGGTAGAACATAACATCGCTACTAATTCACCTAATTTACAGACAATGTTGCATGGTACATGATTACGTAAGTATCGAATAAAACTGCTTACATGTTGTTACAAGTTGCTTATTATTTCAGATCGTGAGCTGCGAGTAAAAGGATCACGAGTTTTGAGTGCAGAGCTTGCACATGCAAGCCACTCGATTTTCATCTAGCTCGTGAGTATCGTTGTGATTGCTTGCGAGTGAACCATGAGCGATCGAGACGTTGCCTCTGAGCTGTGCCGTATATACTAATTAAAATGTTATCACTGTGTAATGTATGTAGGTAGTGAAAGAGTGTGCTATTCGGCAGGATGAAGTTGATGGTCAGAGTCTGAAAGCACAGATCATGAAGAGCCTTCTGCTCTACCATTAAAGCGCCAAGAGAAGGTAAGTTGGATCAAGAATTCATAAAAGATACTTACATGTGTATGGGAGCACAATGATACAAACATAGGTTCTTGTGTGTGTCCATGGCTTTTGTGTGTTCTAAACTGTGTTTTATTCGCCAAGAGTTTCATGGATTACTGAGAGGTGTACGTACATTTAATTAAATGCATGTATGTTGCCTTCTCAAGTACATGTCTGTGAGTATTCTGGTCAGTACCTTTGGTCTGTTTTTGCTGGCATACTCAATTTTGGTCGCCCTTCATCTCTTGTCTTAACAGGTCCAATAAAATTCAAAAACCTTCAGGAAGTCTTTACTCCATTAAGGGATAATTCTTTCACGTTTTGTCCTATTAATTAACCCTTTACGACCCACCAGAGGCCTTTTAGGCCCAGCTTTTACATGCATTCAAACAAACTCGCGTAACTTTCTCTTTACGATATCGTCATGCGACCAATGCCATTTTACAGAGCACGTGATCCTCTATAAACCAATATCAGCATCGAGGGCCATCACAATAAAAAAGATGAAGTATTGAACTGAATCATATGGAATATTTATTTTTGTCTTCATTCAAGCACAAACATACAAATGCTTGTAGCTCTGGTGTACAGCATGGTATAGCCGTGAGATCTCTGCCATTTTATTCAGCATGTGATGTACTTTAAAATGGTGTCCAGTTATCAATACGTAGTTCTGGTGCAAATTGCTTTGAAACTAGTACTATAAATGGCTAGTAATTCTTTGGTTGATGATGGCCAGTGGGTCTGCAAGTACACTAAGGCCTATGTGTACCACCAGCCAGCTGCAGGGCAACCAGAAAAAGTGCGTTTGCCTCTGGCAACCATGGTTACGAGAACATGTTGACCTTGTCTCTGGAAGCTCAGCAGGAGCTGAACTGGTGGCAGCAGCACCTTCAAACTTGGAATGGCAGGTGTCCGCTCAGGGGTCGAGAACAAGTCATTATCTGCTCAGATGCCTCCCTATCGGGATGGGGAGCAACATGTAAGGGAATACAGATCGGAGGACCGTGGTTGGAGCAGGAGAAGACTTGGCACATCAACTGCCTGGAGTTGCAAGCTGCTTTTTTGGCGATCCAGACCTTCCTAAGGGACCAATCAGGAGTGTCAGTCATGCTGCAGATGGACAACACCGCTGCAGTAGCCTACATCAACAACCTGGGGGAACAGCTGACCAGTATGGTAAGGTCGCTGTGGTTGTGGGCACTTCAAAAAGATATTGTGTTGATAGCCCAGCACATACCAGGGGGGTCTAACCTGGTAGCAGACATGGAGTCCAGGATGGTCAGGTATCGCACATGGAAGCTCAACCCTGCAATATTTTCCAGGATCAACCAATCATTTGGACCTCTTGGGGTGGATCTTTATGCAACCAAACTGACCCACCAGCTGCCACGGTATTTCAGTTGGAGACCAGACCCTCAGGCTGAGGCAATGGATGCTTTTCTGCAGGACTGGGGTCCCCTGGCAGGATTTGCCAATCCTCCCTGGTGCCTTATGGGGAGAGTTCTGAGTCAAGTGATGGAGCAGAAAGCCCAGATAGTCTTAGTGGCTCCGGTTTGGAAACGCCAACCTTGGTACCCAGTTCTACTGGACATGCTCTGAGAGTATCCTCAGCGGATTCCTGTTCCCCAACCTGGTCCAGAATCAAGTGGAGCTGGATATGCCAGAGTTAACCTCCCAGCTAACAGCAGCCTTTCAGAGGAAGCTGCAAGCTTGTTGCTGGCTTCCTGGTATGACCCACACTTCAGTAAATGGGCTAGCTTCCAATCCAATTTCAGGACCTGTAGCTGATGTGGTGAAACTCTTGCCTCACAGTCTCGCTCACTAAGATCTTCAAACATTCACCAGCAGCAACAGCTTCAATCACTCATTTACAGTCTGAGATGCATGCGGACACATGCAGAATCCCAATCAGCTGAATCAGACAGCAGTTGCCCACCTAATAAAGTGGTTAGAAGAGATGTTTCATCAGCAGCGTCTGGTGATTCTCCAAAATGTGAAGTACCTTCAGAGATTAATAAAGCTATACATGTATTGTTACATATACATTTTTTAAAATCGATGCACAGTTTGTTGTGAACTATAGAGGTGGGAGGAAGAAATATATTCTAACACCCTGGAGGAATAAAATAGGTAAAAGGTTTGCAAGAAGAAGGTATCCATCGTTTACAAAGTCAGTGATTTACAGCTTCTCAAGACAAACTGTTACTGCATTGTTTAAACAAGCACATGATGAGATGAACTACATCAGTGAATTCCATAATGAGCAAAGATGGTGGCATAGAGTTTTCTTGGGAAGTTCTTTGGCAGGAATTTCAACAATACCTGCTAACTTTGGTATCAATTTTTGTAGGCTTAACTGGCAATTTACTAAAAAAACAAGCCACTTATTTGCCTTCTTACAGCAATAGTTTTGAAAAAACCACCAAAGAATGTTTCTAGTACAGAGAATTATATCTATTTTCCTGTAGGGCAATGCTGTCCACAAACAGGTAAACATTGTTGCATAACTGATGTTTGTGTTATATATATTTCATTTGCAATACAGGTTTACAGATGTTTACAGCCCCTTATGTTTTGCCTGTCTCATACAGGTACTTAAAAAAATAATAGATGAGAAAATCAAGAATTATGATGCCATTGTTCATTCATGGAGGGAAGATCTGCTAGCTTGCATATCGGCATGAAAGGGATATATAGCTACTGCCGCTGCATGTTTAGCTATACAATTAATGTGAAAAGAAACACTAAGGCGCAGTGGATGAATCTTCAGCGGAACAGCAGTTTTGTAAATCAGACGTGATTTCCTATTGTTGTGTGAGAAATCTGGAGCCATACTCCTAGTGCTAGTGGGTCTTACGGCAGGCCGGCAGGCTGGCAGGCAGGCCGGCAGTCAGATGAAATTCTGGTAGATTTTGAAAATTTTAGATCTCTCTACTGATCCTATTGTTAGGTTTTTCACTGAGTTTAACGAAGGTACAGTTTTGTTATCGTGTTACAAAAGGATTTTAGTCATTTTTTTGTGGAAAGTATATTGTGAGGCGAGTTATGGAGGCATGTGAAAGTTGTACGCCATGTTTTTTCGTGTCGATCCCTACTATTAAGTACTACTGTACTTAATGATACAACATAGATACATATATTTAATTAAAGGTCTAACAGCTTTAGCGTATGTAAATGTTAGTGTAAGTGTAAGTGTAGTACATCTTGTTGGGTACTACGCATGTATGTATGAAGTGTATCTTACATTAAGAGTTAAACTGTAAATGTTTATATATGTATTATTGTATGCAACTAGCTATGTAATTACAGATTATGTTTCTTCCACAATTTTAATCTATCAGTAGTAGCTTTACTCTCTTGTTTTGTAATAGTATAGGTACGACCTGTTACAGTTCTTGGATCAACTTTTGTGAGGACATCTGTATAAGAAATTGTTATGATGTTTTGCTTGGGTGGATACTTGAATGAGTGTGATGGTCCTTGAGGACAAAGAAAGTTCATTGTTACTGTTTTGCTATCCTCATCTGTATGAAGTACACAACCAATACAGTTACGAATCCATTAATTTCTTCCAGTGGGAGTTCAACTGTTCCAGATAGTGTAATTCTTTCCTCTTTTGGAGTGCTTGAGTAAGAAAACACTTTAGAATGGAGCTTATTTTTTGTTAAAGGGATAAAACAATGTAGCTTTTGTGTCCCTGGAATAGTTCTGGATTGCTGAAATTGGTTATGAAGAAATATTTCTTCCCGCTTATAATCATTAGTAGTACAGTATGTAAAAGCCATTGCTGAGATATTCTCTGATGCCCATTCATATAATTGGCGTGGTGTCATTATTTGATGGTAATATGGTCACTGAAGGCTTGCTCTTGCAGCCAATCGCTTTACTGTACCTTCTACACCATCACAAGGCCCTTTTCCATGAGAAGTTGCAAAGAAATGCCATTTAGCATCAATTCCAAAGTCTGTTTTGTGGTGGGATAAGTTTAAAAAGTTTTTTCGGTTTTTATACTGGCAGCTGCTCCATCAGAAAAATAAAGGATTTTGTGAGGAAGAGGATTGAATTTATTTTTAAGAAATTTTATAAGGCATTTTTTAAATACATATACAGCAACTGTATCATGGTGAAGGCAGTCGGATATAACAACAAAACTTAACTGATGTAGCTCACCTGATGATTCTGTATAATATACAACAAAGGGATGGATAGTGACTTGTGAATTGTTCCAATGAAACCCTTGTGCTTCATCTTGGAGTATAAACAAATAATTTTCAGCAAAGTCAGCTATCACTTGGAATACACCTGATTGTAGGCTTGACTTCACCTCCATGTGAAATGCAGACTGCTGCTTCACAATAAAAGAATGGGTCAGAAGGGTTTTTAGCTTTTCACAAAAGGACTCCACAAATTCATCAGCCGAATTAGTGATAGTCTCCAGTGTTGATCTATCTGTAGAAATCCATTGTTCGTACTGTACAGTTTCAATCATGTTGCTATCCATTAGTTCATGTAAGTGTTCCTTCAGACTTGAAATTTCAGGACATGAGTTACAAATCTGGAAGTAACAATCTGGCTGCGGTGGATTGCAGATAATTTTTGCAAGACAGTGACTATATTCCTTGAGTGGAATATTGTCATAGGCAGAAAGGTCAGCTATCTTTCCACCAATCATCATTAGCTTGACATTCTGGTGAATGGTACAAACATAAACAGCATGTGTACCACTTGCTCCAGCTAAAACATAGTGTTGTGGACGGAAGTTCAGCAAATTTTGAGAAGCCTATTTTCTCCATTGGATGCTTTTCCTTAAATTGCTGATACACTTCTTTCAAAGTAGTCTCTTTTGGACATGAACTCGTACAAAATCTTTTTTACCAGGCATAATACGACTGATGTCATCAAATTCATAGAAATCCTTCACAAGGTTAACAGTTGTTAATGGTAAACCACAACTATGTTTAGGATTTGGATTTGACAAAATTCCTTGATTCTTAACAAGGTCCTTTGGCTTTATGTGCCATGTAATTACTTACTCCAAATTCTTCCTGAACTTTTTGTATTTGGGAAGAATTGTAAGAATTGTCACTTTCTGACTGCTATCTGCGTTTGCATGAAATTTTTCTTTCAACTGCTCTATGATCTTACAGCCATCATCAATAATTTTAGTTGGTATCATCGAAGGTAGCAAAGCATTTGCAGCAGCATCTTTTATTTTACATAACTTTTCTTTTTGGTAACTTGTGTGCACCAGCTTCTTTTTGACAACTGGGGTTTCTCCAATGGCTTTCAAGCACTCATTGATTGATTCCAGTTGATCTTGTTGGCAAGTATAGCTACTATCTGCATCATCATCACATGATTCATCAAGATTTGACTCCACTGGTATTTGAGCTAACTGTTTTCTACAACTGTCACAAATCTTACCTCCTTGTGTAAGAGAGGAAAACTTTTCAAGCATCCATGGTAAAATTGGTCTCAGGTTTTTCTTCTTATATAAATGTCCAGGTTTGTTAAATGGATTGCAACACACATTTGCCCATTGTACTTGCTCCATAATTGATATCATAAAATAACCAACTTGTTAAGGTACACATATAACTCAAAATAAACACTGGTTTGCTGAGACTTTTCAGTCTATAAATACCATTATAGCACATTACGTATATCACTGGGAGCATGAAAGATAGTAAAGCTTTTGAACCCACCTTCAGGTAAACATAAATAAATTTTTAATTAATTCTAGGAGCTATAGTGAAATGACATCAGCAGACTTCATTGCTGATGTTTATTTAAATGATGTCACACCTCATAGGCACATACTGTCTTATTTGTTTTAATTGTTTACTGCAAATAATTTTTATGTGCAATCTTAGCAAAATCAAGATAAATTTAACATGAGAGAAAGCAAGAGTGTAAAAGTTTCCGGCTCATGCAAACTAACAATATAGCTTTGTAGCGAGTCACAAAATTTATATATAAAATTAAACCTCTCTAACCTGTTTCATTATATAGAAGTTAATGATCAGTGTAATTAGGATATTAATACTTGAGACATTAGTGCAAAAATATTCCATATGTACTAGAACAGTGCCAGAGTAAATTATCATTTAGTGGTCATCCCAACTTGAAACTTACAGCAGTTAAGGGTGCCCGTGGGTTTCTGAAGCCGTTCAAACACCTAAGTAGTTAACCGCATGCGGCTATTACATCATGTTCCGTATTTGTACGCATATTTATATATCCATTTCTGGTGGCCATTGTTGTTTTCGCACACAAAGAAATGGTGGAGAGAAGGAATCTCGGAAAGAATAGGGCCGAACAGGGCTTATTACTCTCATATCGCTAAGTGACGATTTGCTGACACTGATTCTGATATTTCTACGCCAGTATCTGTAGACACTAGTTTGCGTATGGTATCTTCTCGAGATTGTTTATCAGGTACTAAGATAAAACTAATCCTTTATACATTTGGTAGGAAGCAGCGCTCTATGTGACATAACTAGTTCAGCATTGCAAGAAACAGCGGACCAACGGTAGCGCCAGAAAATGAACCAGCCAAACCGATAGCTCGCAGCAGTCAAGTCAACAGCCCAGCAAGAGGGCGAAACGGCATTCCAACTGAAGACCACAGGTGAAGGCCTGCCAAGCAATAGATAAAGTGCAGAAGAATATTCGGATGAGGTTGTAAACTATAGGGCAAAGGTAATGTATAAACCCATGGAAAGGATACAGGTATCTCTACTATTCGTTCCAGTGGTTGTGAGCGGCAGAGCCCACGTCCTGCATAAATTATCCAGCTTAGCACAATGGATTTATCTTGCAGTGATGCATCACAACCTTGTTTCTTGGGTTGGTATACCCATGTGCAATTGGCAGGGGTACTAGTGGTTGTGTGACCAGGTTTTGTGAAGTGTAGTGACAAAGCCCAGTGCCAGACCGCCACATTTATTTAACAAGAGGGTAGCTACGTACCACTCAAATTATTCACCTGTCACTTTGCATGATGTAGATTTTGACTGGTTTACCCATCGTACAATGCATGGGAAGGGTTCCAATTTGGGAGGGTACATCATGATCATCTGGTGCAGAGGGAGACATGCAAGATAAAATTTTCTGTAGACGGATACACTGCAATTAGTCAGTTAAATATTACACTGGGGAACAGCCCAGCGGCAATATACTTACTGCCTGGTGGTATGTATTATACGTTAAATATGCTTTTACCGGGTTTTTGCACTGGGAAACAAACAGTCAGTTTTGTCAATAGAGGACTCGTTACTGCCTGGTGTAGTACATAC
Source organism: Spongia lamella (assembly GCA_963930835.1). Taxonomy (NCBI): domain Eukaryota; kingdom Metazoa; phylum Porifera; class Demospongiae; order Dictyoceratida; family Spongiidae; genus Spongia; species Spongia lamella. The sequence continues at coordinate 20,788,575 of OZ005746.1, read as the reverse complement.
ATATACTATTACTGATGTATATATTACAGCTAGGAATCAGTAGTATATTTTTACTCCATGAGATTGGCTTGGTGATGATGGTATACCGAAAGAAGGATCAATGAGCCTCTGAGGCTTTTTCTCCTGTGCCTAAGTATTTTGAAGAAGATCTAAGGCCTGCACAAGTGGATCAGTAACACTACATGTTTGCAGAAGATTGAGTAGAACCAAGAATAAACAAAGTTTTTGTTAGATCAGTAACATAGTGATTCTGTTTTTATGTTTGTGGTTTAAAAAATTGTTTTATTAACCATAATTGTTTGAACGGCGCATGCTAGATCAGCAGGGTCTTGAAAAAAGCAATATACTTTTTTGAATGACTATCGAGAAGCTTTGAAACTTTTCCCGGCTAATCTTCAATAAATTTGGAAGGCTTCAGCGCTTGAATATTTTTTATAAGTGGCTCCAGTCGTTTGTTATGCCGATTTAAAGTTGGAGTTCCATTGCGTGACTTCACCTTTCGTTCTTTTACTGAAGAATGGTTAGTGGAATTGCAAAATCCAAGCGAGAAGATTTGACAAATCGTCTGAGAAGGCTCTTAATCAAAAAATGGAATTGCTGCGAGGTATTGTACAAAACTAGTTTTAGAAAAACGGTCGTTCGCTTTGAAGCATTGGTGTGCGACTATACATTGGTGTTAAGGAATTTAGTTTGATTTATTTGAAAGCTTAAGCTTGCTAGTTTCTTATAAACCATGTCTAGATGCCATGCATTGATTCCAGTTTTAAGAGAGAATGTATAAAAAGTGTCGTATGTATGGCTTCAGAAACCCGCGGGCACCCTTAAAGAGGTTTACTAGGACAATGTGCAAACAAAAAATCTAAGTAATTAAAACATCCGTTTTTGAAAAAAATGGGATCAAAGAAAAAAGACTTTGACCTTTATGTTTGTCTTATTTCAAAAAATTATATACTGCCTGAAAGAAAATTTAATGAGCATTTCAATAAATCAAACAGCAACAATCTATGATAAATGACAACAAAGTTACGGCTGTTTTAGTAAAAACATGTAAGCTAAAAACAAAAATATCTATAAAGTTTTTGTGGTCATACTGTATCTCAGAGGGTAATAATTATTGATGAAATGAGCCAAAATTTGGTGTGATAGAGTTTCTCAAAATTTCATGAAAATCAGAAGGGGCCAAGATGTTTTTTGTTGATTTGGCATGGAATGACCCGTATACAGAACTCTACCAACTTAGAAGAGGATGAAAATCCGTGCAGCCCAGCCATGTTCATGAAATTAGGTTGGTCAACACCTGCAGATGATGCATCAGATGATGATGATGATGATGATGCTGCTGCTGCTGCTGGGGATCCTTTTTATGATTTGTTTCTGGGTTATGATGACATAATTGACGGTAACAACATAATTGATGATGGTTTCTTGGTACATCTCCAATCAGTTCTGCAGATCTGCAAGTGGATGTGTCTACTCCAGAGTTTCCTAGCATAGCTCCCGTGGTGGCTACTCCAGAACTTCTTAGCATGGCTCCTTTGGTGGCTGCTCCAGAACTTCTCCCTCCAGAACTTCCTAGCATGGCTCCTTTGGTGGCTACTCCAGAACTTCCTAGGATGGCTCCCTTGGTGGCTACTCCAGAACTTCCTAGCATGGAGCTCCCTACAGCATCCAGTCCTATGTGCAGTCCAGACTATTCCTCATCTCACTGTACCGTGAATCCACTGATCCCATTATCTCCTGCTGTGGGTCAGTCCACAGGAAACCCTAGTAGAGATAATGGTAAGCTTTACTAAAATTATGTATACTAATATTATGATTTACAAAATAATATTATACACATATGCCAAAAATGCATGCAGGATATATAATCATTTTAATAGAATCATCAGACCCTGATTGATGTGGATTTGAAGTTGTGGTGGATAATTTTGATAAAAACATCCGTCCATTATTTCAATGCTTTGATAGTGGTACAATCTCTAAGCACTGGATCCATGCATATGCTGTAAAAGACCGTATCGATTTATCATCATACTCAGACAACTCCAATAGATGTTAAAACCCCTTTAATTAGTACCACCGATGTTGCACAACTTGAGAATGATAGCATAATTCTTATGTCAAGGTATATTGCTAGCTAGTTAGGTTTGTTATTATTATGATGCCATTAGAATTCTAGATCAACACATGGAACAATTTTCAAGTAAGGGTGATGAAGTTCAACCCCACATAAATCAAAATTAATTTACTAAAGAAATGTCAAAAAATCTCAAGTGGTTAGAATTCATTCACCTACTTAACTGATTATGATGACTGTATATTCAGGTGCCTTTTGGAGTGATGCATGAGAATGAGAATAAAATAGAATGTACCAACCAAGGAAGTAATCAATAAAAGCTGTTGTCATTGGGACAAATAATAAACAAAGAGGACTATAGATTTTGCAAAATTCTGATGGGTGAGGACCAATTTACTGTGGCATGAGCAAGAGAGAGCTCCGCTGCTCATGTTGACCATCGTATGGTAAAAGACTGTTTAAATGGGCTTATACCGATAATAGAAGATTGGCATGCTAAGCAGAGGTTAGTTTTAGACCATGCATGCAGATAAATTAATGCTAGCCTGCTGTTAGCTACATAGCAGCAAACAATTATTTCATTATATTTATTGCATGCATATTACATATTGGGTGTGGCTTAGATCGTCAGAAAATAGCACTGCCACACCTGAAAATTCTGCTTAACTATTCAACTAATCTAGACCCATCCAAAAATATGAAGGCTTGTGAACATTTTTTAACTGTGCTACATGCGCATGTAGTGGCTACAGCAGAGTACTTAATAGAATCTTCACAGGTGAATGTAGGCAAAGCTGAAGATGCGGCAAAAGAGATTACTATCAGATTTGTGTATTTCAATCCAGATGTTAAAGTTAATACCACTGACAAAGTATTCTTATACTGCTTGTAAGTACTAACCTTAGGGTTAATCTGGCATGGGTTTAATGACGGCCTCAAGGAGGGAGATGGGGATAGAATTCTCATACTGTATGAGCAGAAATTTTGATTAGGATTTTAATTTGGTGATTTGGCAAATTTTTCGGATACCACCAAATTTAAATCCCGCCATAGTTAAATCTTTGTTTCTAATGTTTTAGCCAATTGTACACATGGCCGGGCAGTATGTTTAAGTTCGTTAGAAGGGAAGTGCACTCAAACAGAAGCTCACCTCTTTTGTCGGAAGACGACATTAAAGCGGCGAAGAAGGGAGTTACTAAGGCTTTGAATGTAGCTTTAGATAGTAAATCCCAGAAACTTGGGAAATACAACAGTGACACACCAGAGGAATGAGCTAAGATCGGTAAATATGCTGCAGAGAATGGGCCATCCCGTGCAGCCAAGCATCATACTGCAGTTTGGGGCATACACATCAACGAATCAACAGCAAGGAGGCTAAAGACGATGCTTAAGAAAGAGATTTCGAAGGAAAAAGACCGGGGTGGTGAAGATACTGCTCCGAGAGAGCCTATTGTCATCACCAGACTTGAAACTAAAGATAGAGGTAGGCCACTGCTCCTGGGAGAAGAACTGGATGCGGCTGTACAAGAGTTTGTAAATAACCTTCGAGCAGGAAATGGAGTTGTAAACAGGCTTGTGCTGTAGAAGGAATAATTTCCCACCGTGGTGTTTCTAAGCTGTCTTCACATGGTGGGCATATCGAGATCACAAAAAGCTGGGACAAATCACTACTTAACAGAATGGGGTTTGTTAATTAATAGGACAAAATATGAAAGAATTATGCCTTAATGGAGTAAAGACTTCCTTTTAAACTGAGAAGGTTTTTGAATTTTATTGGACCTGTTAAGGCAAGAGATGAAGGGCAACCAAAATTGAGTATGCCAGCAAAAACAGACCAAAGGTACTGACCAGAATACTCACAGATATGTACTTGAGAAGGCAACATGCATGCATTTAAATGTACGTACTGTTGTAGCCAACAGTAAACACGTGTCTATCCCAAGGAATACCGGATTAATTCTAATTATTAACAGTAACCGTACAACATTACAATCACATGATTACATAATCAAATAGTTAGTTCAGTCTACTACACTCTCCCCTTCATAAGTTTAGACGATTTCTTATTCTAAGGGGATATCGTCTATCGTGTGGTATCTGTTCAACTGCTGGAGCTTCAGGACTTGATACAGTCTCAGAAACTGGTTCGTCACTGTTCACAGATATGTAAGTGTAAGCTTCGGGATCTGACTCTGACACTGACTCAACTGGGGGTTCGTCAACAGTTCTTTTACGGATTTGATCAAAATGACGATGGATTACTAAACCACTTGTCAGCTTAACCTTCACAGAACGCTGTGCTACACTTATTACTTTACCAGGCAACCACTTCTTACCAACGCTAGAATAGTTTCTTGCAAACACTTTCTCCCCGTCAACAAAAGTTCTCTTTTGTCATGGCTTAGCTTTTGCTGCTCTTGCTTGTTCTCGACACTCTGTGATAGATTAGGTGCCAATAAATGTAAACGGGATCTCAATGTTCTACCCATCAGTAATTCTGCTGGAGATGTTCCCGTTGTCGTCTGGGGCGTTATGCGGTAGGAAAACAGAAAACGAGAAATTTTGTCTTGTACTGAGCCTTCTGACATTTTCTTGAAACCTTTCTTGAACGTCTGAACTGCATGTTCGGCAAGGCCGTTTGAGGAAGGGTGGTATGGCGGGACACGTACATGACGTATGCCATTTAAGTGACAAAATTCAGCAAATTCACTAGAAGTAAACTGCGGACCATTGTCCGAAACAATTGACTGTGGGATACCAAAGCGTGAAAATGTTGTTCTAAGTGCTTGAATGGTTGCTGTAGCTGTAGTGGAATTCATCTTAACAACTTCAATCCATTTTGAGTGTGCATCGACTATAACAAGGAAAGTGAGATTGTCCATTGGTCCCGCAAAATCAATATGTATGCGTGACCATGGCCGGGTTGGCCATTGCCATGAACACAATGGGGCAACAGGGGGAGATGATTGGCTCTGCTGGCATTCTGGGCAAGCTTTAACTGCTTCTTCAATTTGCTGGTCCATACCAGGCCACCATACGAATCTGCATGCTAAAGAGTTCATTCTAGCACCACCAGGATGTCCTCCATGTAGTTCAGCAAGAATGTGTTCACGAGCTTGGGGAGGAATTAATACTCGACTGCACCAAATGATACATCCATCCAGCTCAGTCAATTCCCATCTTTTGGTAAAGTATGATTTCATTTCTGAGTCGACTGAATTATTTGGCCAGCCATGTCTGATAAAGTGAAGTACTTTCGACAAAAGATGATCTTTGGCTGTCCAAACTTTCAGTTGAGCTGCTGTGATCGGTGCTTCAGCTAGGTGATCTATGAGAAGTACAAGTTCTCCGGGAAAGGGAACATTATCTGGCTTTTCTGGCAAAGGTAACCTACTTAGAGCATCTGCATTGGCATGTTGAGCAGTTGGACGAAACTTTAATGTATATTGGTACATAGCTAGCTTTAAAGACCAACGCTGAATTCTACCAGATGCTTGTGGTGAAACATTTCTGAAAGGATCAAATAATGATATGATTCCTTTGTTATCCGTCACTAATGTAAATTTATGACCAAACAGGTAGGCATGGAAACGCGATACTCCAAAAACACATGCTAACCCTTCTTTTTCAACTTGCGAGTACTTTTTCTCTGTATCTGTTAATGTTCTGGATACAAACCCGATAGGTTCAGAGAAACCTATGTGACAACACAGCACCGATACCATGAGCTGATGCATCACAGGCTAGGACAATTGGGTGTTTAGGATCAAAATGCACTAGGACTTGTGATGATAACAGTAAATCTTTTGAAGCTTTGAAAGCATCTCTCTCTTGCTTTCCCCATTTCCATTGTGTAGATTTGTGTAACAAATGGTACAATGGAGCTAAAGTGTTCGGCAAATTTGGAAGGAATCTCGAATAATAAGACAGTAAGCCTAAATAAGACTTCAGTGAGGATTGGTTGTGTGGCTCAGGAGCATTCCCAATTGCTTGTACTTTTTCTGTGACTGGATGTAGCCCTTGTGAATCGATTCTGAATCCCAAATAGGTAACTGAAGGCACAAGGAAAGTACATTTCTCTCGTTTGAGATGTAGACCTGCTCCTGCTAGTCTCTGCAAAACTTCTTCTAAGGTTGCCAAGTGCTCACTCTCAGTTTCACCGGTTATCAGTATATCATCCAGATATACTACTACTTTTGGGATATCCTTCAATAGGTTTTCCATTACACGTTGAAACACTCCCGGTGCGGATGACACACCAAACGGCATTCTATTGTAACGGAAGAGACCTCGATGTGTGTTGATGACAACATACTTGCGTGACTCTTCTGCCAATGACACTTGCTGGTATGCCTGACTGAGATCCAGCTTCGTAAATGCTTTTCCACCTGCCACACGAACAAATAAATCTTCAGCGGATACTTGTCTAGCTTGCAAGCCTGGTTTAAAAGTTTGAAATCACCACATATCCTGACGGAATGTCCATCTGCTTTTAAAACTGGCACAATTGGGGAAGCCCAATCAGCAAACTGTACTGGTTCTAGAATTCCGTCACTCACCAAACGATCTAGTTCGTGTTCCACTATTGTTCACATAGAGTAAGGAATTGGTCTGGCCTTACAGTATCTTGGTTTGGCCTGTAGATCCACATACAAATGTGCTTCATAGCCCTGTAGAGTACCTAAGGTTTCTTTGAACACATGGGAATGTCGTTCTAACACTTCTGCAACTCCACATCTCTGGACAGAATGTATTTTCTTCCATTCAAGCTGTATGTGTGCAAGCCAGTCTCTTCCAAATAAAGTTGGGCCATTGCCTTCCAGAACTGTCTGTTTGTTGTACTGAATTTTGGCCTCAATCTGTCCCAGGACTTGTAAAGACTCATTAGAGTAAGTACGTAATTTAACATTAGAAACCTGCAACGGGGTATCTGGCCACTTACTCTTAAATGTGTGCTCTGAAACTAGGGTGACAGCTGACCCTGTATCCAATTCCATGGATACTGGCTGATTATTTATTACCACTTCTAGCATTATTGGCTTGGTGGGTACTGGGGAGTCAATATTATATAAGGAGTATTCTTCAGTTTGCACTGTAGACTCATTCTGGACAGCTCTTACAGGTCTGGGATTACGGCTCTCTGTTGTGTGTGTACGAGTTTGCCTGCTATTCCTGGTATTTGAAGTACCCCCACCTCTTAGGGCCTTCTTAGACTGACACATTTTTTTGATATGACCCAGTTTCCCACACTTATGACACTGGGCAGTACAAAATGTACAGTGGGCTGGACTGTGGCCACTTTGACCACATCGATAACACACAAATTCAGTTCTCTTACTCAACGCATGGACCTCTTCCGATTCTTGTCCTGCTGATGCTGGTTGAGGGGTTCCCTGCATTTCTCTAACATCTTTTGCTGCAGCTTCCATCCCTTGTGCTAATTCTAGTGCCTTTTTAAATGTCAATGTTGCTTCTGCCAGCAATCGACGCTGAATCGACTCGTCGTTAATTCCGCACACAAGACGGTCCTTCAACATGGTCTCCAACGACTCACCAAATTGCAAAACTGTGCCAGCCCTCGTAACTCCGACACGTAGGTCGCAACCGACTCTCCTTTTTGCCGGATACGCGAGTTAAAACGGTATCTTCTCACAATCTCTGAAGGAGCTGGCTCGAAATGTTGTGTTAACAACTGTACTAACTGGTTGTATTCCTTGTCACCAGGTTTAGCTGGAGCAACTAAACTCTTCAACAGTTGGGCCAATGACTGCTAAGAATACATCTTTTTCCTTCGCATCTTCGATGCCGTTAGCTGAAAGAAAGTGGTCCAAACGTTCGGCGTACTGTGACCATTCTTTCTTTCCTTCTCTATACTCCCCTATACTTCCAATGTATGCAGCCATCCCGTTCTCGTTGCCAATTGTTGTAGCCAACAGTAAACATGTGTCTATCCCAAGGAATACCGGATTAATTCTAATTATTAACAGTAACCGTACAACATTACAATCACATGATTACATAATCAAATAGTTAGTTCAGTCTACTACACGTACACCTCTCAGTAATCCATGAAACTCTTGGCGAATAAAACACAGTTTAGAACACACAAAAGCCATGGACACACACAAGAACCTATGTTTGTATCATTGTGCTCCCATACACATGTAAGTATCTTTTATGAATTCTTGATCTTGCCCTCTCTTGGCGCTTTAATGGTAGAGCAGAAGGCTCTTCATGATCTGTGCTTTCAGACTCCGACCATCAACTTCATCCTGCCGAATAGCACACTCTTTTTACATTACCTCATACAAACAATTTTTGTACTGTTTGTAACAAATCCTGATCAAGGAAACTGAAGAGGGAATCATACACTTTTAACTTCTTTTCATTACAATTAATGGTGCTAGTATATTTTGTAATTCTGATTTTGTTACTGTTGTAGCCTTTTCTTGAAGCAGTGTTAATCAAAGACCATTCAATTTGTCAAACTGTGACTTCAATAATTGCTATGCTAAATTAACTTCTAAATCTGTTAACTCATTTCCCATAACTATGTGTTCTGCATCAAATAGTCTCTGCCTTTTTTGGCGGTGAACATTTTGTACGTACTGCAGCTGCCTCTGTGGTTAAATCTACTTGTGCAACTACCACTGAAAGCTGCTGCTCAGCGACCTTGGTAACCACACTAACCTCAGCTGCTTCCTTGCCACGTTTGGCTTAGTAGTAATAGATAGTGTTTGCTCTTGCACTTTACAATTAGCAAGGGAACATTGCAGCAGTTCTTTTGTTTTATTAGCCTCTACCGATGTTGTGGCAGTAAAACTAAAAGACAAGGTATCCCCCCTGAGGTAAAACAGCAATGGCCATCAACAACGCATCTTATTGTACCTCCTCTTCTAATAAAAACAGAACATAAAGCTGAAATTCTTCTTGCCACATGGCCAACTACCAACCGCCATAGGATCGTGGGAATCCAACTCTTCACCAAGTACTGGATTCTCCCATACACTTTTGTATTCATGATAACCACGTAGTATAGATTCGATAGTGAGGAATCAGTTGCTTTTCCTACATCACCATGTTCTTCTACTTGGGCATTGGTGTCTACATGTATCTTGGAATCAGTTGCTTTTCCGTGTTCTCCTACTTGTCTACATGTATCTTGGAATCCTTCATCACCATGTTCTACTTGGGCATTGGTGTCTACATGTATCTCGGCATCAGTTGCTTTTCCTTCATCACCATGGGCATTGGTGTCTCGGAATCAGTTGCTTTTCCTTCATCACCATGTTCTACTTGGGCATTGGTGTCTACATGTATCTCAGCATCAGTTGCTTTTCCTTCATCACAATGTCCAAGTAAATCTATGATTTTGGGGTATGCTTGTTGGATGTTGTTTGTCCTTCAAAAATGTCCTGTTCAGCATTTTCAGGTTCCTCAGATGCCCTAAGATCTTTTACATGCTAAATTTGTGTTTTCTTCTGTCTTGGAGGTTTCAACAGTAAAGGTCATCACTATAAAACATTTAATTTCAATTACCTATCTCTGTGCTTTATAGCTAGCTATATATGTGACCAGGTTTGAAAATCAACAATATCAACCATGTCAGCACACAAAAATCGCCCCATTTTTTCAAGCTTAACTTATGCTAAAGTTATGCCAACAAAACAAAACTTTCACCACAAATGCAGAATTTACTGCAGAATGTTTTGAAGCTTACAGATTAAATTTTTTCATAACTGGAGATATTCATGAATAGCTAACTAGGTGTAGTTTGCACTGACATGGTTTGTTTACAGCCTTCTTTTCTTGTAACTACGTACCTTCCAACAAGACAATAAACTTCACAGCATAAACAATGCCTGTTATGGATACCCAAGTGTGCAAACAATTACTGTGTCAGCTGCATGCAGTTAGTAAGAAAGCACTTGTGTGGCTTCAGAAACCCGGGACCACCCCCTTAAAATATATTATTAACTCACGAATATGTATTTTCAGCTGTGCTGGTTTCCTCGCTTTCCCCAACCATATCTATGCCATCAGCAATATAAAATACAAGCGCCATGTAGCACCATATACGTAGCTTGTAGTGATGCACCGATTAATTGGTAAAATATTGGAAATCGGCTTATCGGCAACATTTTTAATATATTGGTAATCGGTATTTATTAGATTTTTGACCTAAATTATTAATTTGTGCTACGTATTTTAATTTTCAAATTATATTTGATATAAATTTGAGGAAATATATTACAATTTCCATGAAACTTGTAGAAATTGGGTAAAATATAAACATCAGATCAGTTATCAGTATTGGCCATTGTTTGAATTAAAATTGGATATCATTTATTGGTGCATCACTACAGTTATGCCATAGATGGTCATACCCGGGATTGCGTACCGAGTTCGTTAACACTAATCAACACAAACACTCCGTGTTGTACTTTGATATCCGGTATTCCGTCACATTTGCGTAAACTTTCCCTGTAAAAGATGGCGTGCCGCACGGCTGATTTTGAACCTAGCGATTCCGTTTGTAAATCCAGTCCAACTGCTAGCACATCCAGTCCCACCATCAAAACTGGATATGATACAAAAAATTACTGATGATGAAGATGTCCAGTTTTATTGGTCTATTGTTGCAGCAGACTTTGAGATAGATGACTATGAAATCCATGAAATGCTATTACAGAAGATAGCAGAACTATATGTGACAGTGCGTGGATTTTCATTTGCAAGTGGGTGGATTGAAAAGTACAAACAACGTACCAAACAGTCTACACAAAAACAAAAAGTCTCCGCAGGGAGGTACATGATGGTACCACGCAGTAGCTACATTCTATACATTGTCGTATTATCAATATTATATATACCATGTACTGATTAATTAATATAACTATACATGTTCACTAATAATCAACATTTTACATTAACTACTACAATATAATAGCTCAAATATAATTTGCTTTCTGGTAGCTGGAATGTCTGTTTGTGAGAAATCAAATGCAGACTTTCCCGCTAAGCAACGAGCATACAAACACATGAATACACCACAGTCGAAAGAGTTTGTTTGTCTTGGAATATTTCTTTCTTGTTTAAAAGAAAAATGCTGGCCACTTCGCTCTTCTAAGTACTCGGCCAAAACCTTCAAACAGTCATGGTTGTCTTTGACAAGGGAGTCAAAACAGATCAGTTGTTTGGCAGTAACATCAGCTATAACCAGGCACCAGTGAGCAAGCTCTTCTTGATGGACTGGGAATATCAACAGTCGCTTATTGAGAAAATTCACACTTTTATGCCAACCTAAGACAGAACGACAACCATGCCCCAATAGCTTTGTATAAAAGAATGTACTGAAAGCAAACACATCAGATGTCCATCCTATGTATGTAATTTCAGATGTCCATCCTATGAAATCACAATCAAGTCACATAGAATTACTACTTGTACACACCTGATGGTATACTTCCATGTCTCTTCAATCCATTTTGTAAGTCAGCAATTGTGCACACCTTCATTGAAGTTTCAGTCGATAAACACGGATTTAAACAAACAGGTTGCTCTTTCTCTGTGCTGTCACAATCATTTATGAATTCGCTGCTTACAGAGGTACTACTGATGTCATCTGCTTTCCCACTATTTTTGTGGCGGCTTGCCAAAGCACACAAAGACTTTCGATGTTTCTTGCAGCACTCACACCTGCTACTGCCTTGACTCATCAATACATCACATTTGACATGATAAATCGATGGTACCCCTGTTCTATTAGAATCCACTACTGCAAATGGTAAAACAAAAAACTATAATGTCATATGACCATTGGTATTCAGGCACAACTATACTTATAGCTCAAAGAGACGTACTTGTGGAATCTTTCATAGAATTCTTGCGGATGTTGGGAAGTGCCAAGAATCGCTCATCAGAATTGCCTTGACACACTGCAGCCTCGGAAATTATGGTAATTATTTCTCTTGCTTTTAAAACTATACAATTTGGGGATAAAGTCTCTAGATATCTTACACTATTCAGAAGTATACCTGTGTTTATCTCAGATGGCATATCCCTCAGAAGTCTACAAAATTCCTGGTTAACTCTCTGGTTTTGATATGACACGGACCAAGAGAGATTTTCACATATTGTCAATGACAATGTGACTTCTGGCCCTGTACTACAGGCTTCAAGCTTGCACATAACCAGTGCCTTTTCCTGAATTTCATATGTCCATCCTATGAAATTATAATAAACCATAGCACACTACAAACTATTCCGCAAGGCAAGAAATTTTCACTTAAGTCAATTTTCATGGATTAAAAAAAACATGGCTAAATTGACGTCGATCTCCATACAATTTTCAGTGACAAGATATCCACAAAAATCGTTGCCTTACAGTTGCTTATCCATACCTGATGGTATACTTCCATATCGCCTCAACCTATCTTGTAGTTTAGTGATTGAGTTCACTGGTACGTTTATACAAGCTTCAATTGGTAAAGAAACCTTTAAGCAAGTAGGCTCAGGTTCTTTTGGTTGTGCTTCAACACTGATGCCGACTAGAGCTTGCTGCTTCAGTTTAGGCAATGTTTTCTGCTAGTTAGTCTTAGCTTCCTGTGTCCTCTTCTGTTAATCATCACTGTAATGTCCCAAGAAGTGTATGTTTTAATAATGATACAGCTAGTACATGCAATAGATATTATACTGTATGCTAAGCATATTATTTATTAAAACACATGTAATTAAAACATGGCCACGCGTGATGGGAAGAATTTAACTTCTTAAACATCTAAAAATCACCTAATGCTAGGCTAGAACCATTTCACTTTGAGCAAATTACCAGAAAGATACTAGAAATACAGCAAATATATTTTACAAAAGACTTTATTATCCCCAAAGTTTAGCCACATAATTCTATTAAAACAGGGTCAAGGCGGAGGGTACGGAACACCAGTCGCGCTTCAAACTATCCACGCTAAATCCCTTACCTAGCATAGCTACAGGAAGTTACATTTAAAGCCTTGCAAAAATCGCTATGAGCTCCAAAAAGTTTATGAGCAAAACGAGCGCTGGAACCCCATGGACACGAATTACGCCACATTTATGTTACCTCTGTGCTTAGTGGATCCATTTCAACCGAATACAACAGTAAAGGGTAGCAGTACGGACCTATCACAGACCTAGCAGTTTCTGAAGTACAACACTTTTGTACAACACGTGGCGCGGAAAACTACAAAAGTAAAGTGTTAACGAGTACAACCCGGAGTGTTCCTTTGAAGGCTGGCGGTACGCAATCCCGGGTGCGTAGTATATAATATCTATGGTTATGCATATGTGTAAGCTAACTTACATAAGGTTTTTTGCCTTGACTCTTTGTATTTTTCAATGAAGGGATATTTTTTAATTGTACAGGTAGCCACATCAATGTAGTCCTCCTTAGTGGGAATTTTTAATATTTAAATATGGACGAAGTTACTGTAGATATGTATGTATGTACATAATTTATGTATAATAACAAAACTGTTGATCTTATATATAGTTACATACATGCATTACTTTATATGTGCTTATATAGGGTTTTCTGATGATGATGTAGCCTTCAAAATGGATATTTTTGAGCATCTTCTTGTATTTGAATATTGCTGACGCGATTGACAAAAAGAAAGCTGATTTAGTATCAGTGGTTATCTGACCCGCTTCAAGTGCAGCCGCCATGTCAGCCCTATAGTTTTTTGGAAGGACTGGGAAGTGGGAACGTCACAGTCATTACTCCTTGAAATTGTTTTTGGAAGTGACTTTAAGATAAACTTTGCTGACATGGTAGGCTTTTCAGGCTCCATAAGTTTAGATCTTTTGGATTGTAGGCACTTCTTCACTACATGAAGGACATACATGCATGAAGGATTACAAAATATTGCTTAGCGCTTCATAAAATGTACCTTTGATCTTCTTGTTCTGCAAGAATCTCCTTAGTCACATCAGGTTTTTGTAATGTCATCGACCTGTGAGTCACCACAATGCTCATCATCATCCTCATCATCTGTACTGGACACCTGCTATGGAAGTAAGGGGTGCTCATTTGTATACATACATAGTATTGTAGCGTAGGATTTAGGAACGTGTCTTAGCACCATCAATTAATAAAGTGTGCTCAAATCACGTGATACATACATACATATACGTACAATACATAGCTAATAGTTACACTGTTACATTGCTCCCTAGCGGTTTGGAGGTCTGCGAGAACGTGGTGGCCTTGAATAGTTGATGCTGACGATAGCTGAGGAGTTTGCACTTGTGGAGCAGGTGAGTTATCAGAACTTGTGTAACCACCAGGTGAGGATGTTGCTGGTCCTGTAAGTACAGCAGAGTATGAAGGTCGAGGTGTGGATGATGATGGTAGAACTGCATGGTGAGGTGATGACACTGGGGATCCAGGTGGGCACTGTGGAGTGTTAAAGCAATGTTTCAGGTGGTCTTGGTGCAGGGGTGAAAATAACTAATTTTTGTCAGGCTGACAATTGTCAGACCAGAAAGCAATTTGGTCGGCCATCACTGAAGTTGCTCTGACACACATGAATGATGATTACTATTTTTGTATACAATTTTTTACTGTATTTAACAATATGTTGTAATTTTTACTGAGTACAACAAACAAATTAAAGTTCATTTTATTTAATTAAATACATATATATCATTATGACATGCAAATCACAAAATGTCTTTCTGTTACATGATCAGTCAATCTGAAGAATCTGAATTGGATGAAAGAGACACATCAAGCTGCTGGTCATCATCACCAAACCAGCTGTCCCATTTGTCGATGTCTAGTTGTTCAGCTTCAGAGTCTTCTGAACTTGATGCATTTTCAGTCTTCGGCGATACTCTTTTCTGGGCTTCTGATTATTACTCCACCAAATGTTCACCGCCAAAGTGTTTTCTTACTCAAGCACTCCAAAAGAGGAAAGAGTTACACTATCTAGAACAGTTGAACTCCCACTGGAAGAAATTAATGGATTCGTAACTGTAGTTCACAATGATCAGTGGTGGATTGGTTGTGTACTTCATACAGATGAGGATAGCAAAACAGTAACAATGAACTTTCTTTGCCCTCAAGGACCATCACACTCATTCAAGTATCCACCCAAGCAAAACATCATAACAATTTCTTATACAGATGTCCTCACAAAAGTTGATCCAAGAACTGTAACAGGTCGTACCTATACTTATTACAAAACAAGAGAGTAAAGCTGCTACTGATAGATTAAAATTGTGGAAGAAACATAATCTGTAATTACATAGCTAGTTGCATACAATAACTACATATATAAACATTTACAGTTTAACTCTTAATGTAAGATACACTTCATACATACCAACAAGGTGTACTACACTTACACTTACATTTACATATGCTAAAGCTGTTAGACCTTTAATTAAATATATGTATCTATGTTGTATTTAAAATAGGTAATAGCTATATAACTCATGATGTAGTGGTCATCCCAACTTGAAACTTACAGCAGTTAAAGAGGTTTACTAGGACAATGTGCAAACAAAGAATCTAAGTAATTAAAACATGCGTTTTTGAAAAAAATGGGATCAAAGAAAAAAGACTCTTTTATGTGGTTTGACCTTTATGTTTGTCTTATTACAAAAAATTATATATTGCCTGAAACAGAATTTAATGACCATTTCAATAAATCAAACAGCAACAATCTACGATAAACGACAACAAAGTTACAGCTGTTTTAGTAAAAACATAACAAAAATATCAATAAAGTTTTTGTGGTCATATCTCAGAGGGTAATTGATGAAATGAGCCAAAATTTGGTGTTATTGAGTTTCTCAATGGACTACATATCTGTGCCAAATTTCATGAAAATCAGGAGGGGTCGAGATTTTTTTGTTGATTTGGCATGAAATGACCCATAAGTTACTTTTCCTTTCATGTAAACAAAAAGTTGCTAGTGATTTTACTGTATGTTCTAGACCATTTTCAAATATGGAAAACTTTAATCTAAAACTTCTTAATACAAGGTAACAAGTATTCTAGTATCATGTAAATTTCTTTTTGACATCTTGCCATCATGTAAATGTGAAAGTTGTTAGTGATTTTAGATCATTTTCAACAGATGACAAACCTTACACTTTTACTTACCTTAATGTAAATAACTATTCGACACCTTGAATACATGTCTTTTGCAACAGACCCTGTAATTTATTATTAATGAAGCATTTCTAGACTATTTTCAACATGTAGAAAACTTTAGCAACCAACTTTTACTCAATCCAACAAGATAAGATGTAAATTATTTTCCAATATCTTGAAAACAAGTCCTCGATCTTATACAATCATCCTACTGCATGACATAGGACATATCCTTCCATCAACACCAGGACAACAATAGCTATTGTTTATGAATAATTCAAGAGTTTCTAACCTGAACTGACATGCCTAAACAATAGCCATTGTTGATTATGGTGTTGATGGGCTATTTAAGGGAGTGTATAAGGTAAAGGGTAAAGGGTAAACTGAATGGGGTCTCACAATGGAACACAAATACAAAAACAATGCATAACATCATACATGCTGATCCACATGCCTCAGTGCATAGAAAAATTCAGCAGTATGAGGAAGTTTAGCTGTCAAGGTATAGCAATTTATGCATGTTGCTACATAGCTATAGCTAGCTAAAATATTATATTGTATATAGCTATACATTATATGGCTGTATAGTACGTAACATAAAAGTACAATGAAAGAGTGATCAAAAGTTTGGCTAAATGGTGAATGCATGCTCAAACATGATTTAATTGTCATTGCCCAATAAACGGAAGTTACTGTACAACACTTTAGGTAGTTATTCATGCAATCAACACAGCTAGTAAATGATATAAAGCATGTATTAAAAATGACGACACCAAAAAGAAACTCTTTTGTGCCAACAATAAGTGGAATGCCGCAAAAGACATGCTGGAGCAGGATTACAAATTACATGTATTGGCTGCAAAGAAAAGAATAAAGTGGAGTTACAATTAACTTGAGCCTACCTAATGGCTAGTCAAAATAAATGTTATGTGTATTATCATAGTAAAAGAGATACTGAGTACTGGCAAAAAGGTGGCATCCAGAATAGCCGAACAAAAAGGCAGGGACTAAATTAATGAAACAACACAGCTCTACATAAGCTTATAAATATATAATAGTCATGAGGCATTTTCACTTAATATATCAGTAATTACTGGCTATAAAATTCCATTAAATTTATCTTTAACATACATAGACATAAAAAATATTGGAATACGATATCAAAGAATGATATCTTGTCGAATACTTTTCAGTTTCCACCTGCTATCGATAGTATTGATGGGTAATGAAGTGTTACTGCCAAAGAACAGCAATTAGCCATTTAATTCACAGTATAAGGTGTCGCCTTAATAGTAGATGCACTCGTGCATTGCCTGATATGTATGCGGGCGCACTCTGTTATGCCATTCTTCATGAAGAATGCCCCAGCAACTTTTCATTAACAAGATCACTGCCACTTTTGAGGGGTGTGAAGCCTATATTGATGATGGTGATGTTGTTGTGTTTGGCAATACTTGGGTGAATTATTTAGGAGACTGAGGGTGACCAAGGTGACTTTGGATCAGAGGTGTAGCCAGACCCGGGCAAATCAACTTACTTTGCCCTACCATCACCAAATCAGACCAAAACTTAAAGGAAGCAAATAATGACTTATCTTGTAATGCTAGTAGCATTATCCTAATTTTAGTGGTGAATCTAGTGCTTGATAAACACTCGGACTGAAACACTCGATAACACTCCAACTGAATTCATTAGAATTAAAATAGCTCACGAGATTTGCATTTAAATTTTTTAAAATGGAGGCAAGGCAGTACTGGAAATTTGCGAAATGGCCATAGTGTCGCGGAGACCGAACAATGAACTCTCGTAACATAACTATTTATAGTAGTATGCACGCATGTATCACGTGTATGAATGTATGATCGATTGTGGGTTGGTTTATTGGGTGGACAGATCGCGCGTAGTCTGAATCCTTCTTCCCTCCGTTGATCCGACGATGAACCGGGTTCTTCTTCATATATCACAGCGTCATTTTTGGTGCTGTGACCACAGGTAACCCATTTACCATTACACAACCGCCGCTACATGTGACCACAGGTAACCCATTTACCATTACACAACCGCCGCTACATTTTTGGTGCTGTGAGTTCAACATCGAAGGATTATGGCAGAGATTAAGAAGGCCCTTAGTTCAAGAAGAGGATATCGCGCACACCTCAAGAAGCTCTTACAGAACATCGACGAACTACTGCGATCTGAGCAGCCACTAACAGAAGGTGACACTATCGCCTTGCGAGATATGCACGAGCAACTCCAGCGTAAGGAAGGCCTCATATCAGCTCTTGATGCGAAGATTCTTGAATCAATTGACAATGACGAGGAAATTGAAGCTGAAGTGCTGCAAGCGGAAAACACCATATCCCTCATCACTACAGCTAAGGCCAAAATTACTCACCGTTTGAGACCACCAAACGCCCCTTCACACCGTGCAGAGCCAAGAGAGAGCAGTGACACAGCCACTCGCCTTCCCAAGCTGGACCTCCCACAATTCTCAGGCAACCCCCTCTACTGGCAGCCGTTCTGGGATTGCTTTGAAGCAGCAGTGGACACCAACAGATCTTTAACAGGGGTGCAGAAACTCAGTTACCTCCGTGCTCAACTCCGGGGAGAAGCATCTCAAGTTATAGCTGGGTTTCAGCTCACTAATGCTAACTACGCCGACTCTACTCGCCTGTTAAAGGAAAGGTTTGGTGAGCCATACACACAGATTGACGCGCACATGCAGGCCCTCATTGATCTTCCTGGCCCGAGCAATACACCCTCCAGTGTACGTGAATTTCATGATGCTATTGAGAGCCACATCTGTAGTCTCACAGCACTGGGAAGGACCGAAGACTCCTACGGCAGCCTGCTTGCCACAATTCTACTAGGAAAAATCCCAGGGAAGATCAAACAGAACATGGCAAGAGCTCATGGTAAACGAGAGTGGACGATCACAGAATTGCGAACCTATATCCGTGATGAGTTGCACATACTTGAGATCGGATCACAGACAGAGCCTCATACTACATTAACTCCCACTGCTTCCGTTCATTCCAGTGTTAGCAAACCCACACATTCCAAGGGGAAAATACAGTGTCCCTTCTGCCAGGGCTCTCACTCCGCTTCACTGTGTGAAACGATCAAGGATCCTCGACAGCGTTCCAGCATCGTACGTCAGGAAAGGCTATGTTTCAATTGTTTGGGACACCATAAGATATCTTCTTGTAACTCTAAACACAGGTGTCACTACTGCCGACGAAGGCACCACACCAGTTTGTGTACCCATGGACAGCAACAGACCAACACCACTAACCCAGAACAACCTGGCACTGTCACACGCCCTAGACAACAGCAACAAGGTGACACCTCCCAGCCACAACAGCAAAGCAGTGATACATCCCTGCCCCAACCTGCCCCACCTGCCAGCTCCGATCAACCTCGATCTAATGACACAAGCTCATTTTCAGTGACTCTTCCACTTCAACAGAACAATGTTTGTCTCCTCAAGACAGCCATAGCAACAGTGGTACATGGCAGTAGGAATGCTGAAGCCAAAATTCTACTCGACGAGGGCTCTCAACGGTCATTTGTTACACAAGACCTCGCCAGGTCCCTAGCCCTACAGCCATCCAGTCAAGAAAGGATCAACATTTCATCCTTTGGTGCCACATGCCCAACAAGCCGTACACTTGATGTTGCCATTATCAACTTGCTTACCAGGTGTGGCGAAACAGTGCAACTGTCAGTGTTAATTGTACCGTTCATCGCAATGCCCCTCCAGGACACCTTTAGTGTCAGTGTCACCAGCTTACCGCATCTCTGTGGCCTCCAACTAGCCCGTCCCTTACTGATGATATCTCCAAAGACAACATGCTGGACCACTACCTCACTTCATGTTTGAAACGAGCTGATGACGGAGCATATGTTGCAAGATTCCCATGGAAGCCCACTCACCCTGTCCTTCCAACCAACATAACAATAGCAGAACGCAGAACACGACATTTAGTGAAACGACTGGCCATGACTCCCAAACTACTTCAAGTATACAACCAGATCCTTACAGAACAAGAAACCAGAGGCTTCATTGAACGAGTAGAAGTATCCAGGGACCACTCTGGTACCCATTACATACCACACCATTCAGTTGAGAAAGACTCTCTGACGACCCCAATTCGTATAGTCTTTGATTGCAGCTGTCGACAGGCATCCACTTATCCCTGTCTTAATGATTGCCTCATGATTGGTTCACCCTGTTCTAATGACCTATGTGCTATCCTTGTTCGCTTTAGGCTGCACCGATTCGGGATCTCTACCGATATTGAAAAGGCATTTCTACACATCCGGCTTCATCCAGATGACAGAGACTTTACCCGTTTCTTCTGGCTTACAGACCCGACAGATCCCTCCAGCCAGTTTTGTGTGTACAGATTCAAGGTTGTGCCCTTTGGTGCGACTAGCTCACCCTTTATGCTGAATGCTGTCCTACAACATCACCTTAAGCAACACACCTCAGCCATGTCGCATGACATGCAAGCCAACCTTTACGTCGACAATGTCATCTCGGGTTGCGACACGGAACAGGAAGCTGTGAAGTACTACAAGGAAGCAAGGACCATCATGTCCAGTGCAAATTTCAACCTCCAGAGCTGGTCCTCCAATAGTGCAGAGCTTAAGGCTATCGCTACTCAAGAAAACGCATACGATGATAGCACCTCAGTCAACATACTAGGCCTCCGCTGGAATCCAACCACAGATAAGATTTCGCTAGCAGCAAAGTCCTCCGTTTTAGCCCATGACGATCTAATAACAAAAAGAGAAGTTCTACAGGACCTATCTAAGATTTATGACCCGTTGGGATTCATTGCTCCTGTAGTCATCCGCGCCAAGATGTTAATGCAGAAACTGTGGCAGCTTAAGGTCACATGGGATGAGCCACTGAACGATGATCTACAAGCTGAATGGAAGCACATTGCTACTGACCTCAAGAATGCCAAGCAATTCTCGGTGAGCAGATGTTACTTTAACGCACGCATAACACACCCTTCTATCCACTGTTTTGCGGATGCCAGCCAACACGCATATGGGGCTATAGTGTTCCTTATCCAGGATAACCAGGCGTCCTTTGTCATAGCAAAGACCCGCGTGGCACCTCTGAAGACTCTCACTATACCTCGTTTAGAGCTCATGGCAGCACTAGTTGCCATACGGCTGACTCACTTTGTGCTGGACGCCATCCCTGCCTATGACCCTCCAACCTTCATATGGTCTGACAGTCAGATTGTGCTGCATTGGGTCAGGAGCCAGAAACCCCTTCCAACCTTTGTACGTCACCGTGTTATTGAGATGAAATCCCTGCTACCGAATGCCACCTGGAATTACTGTCCTACGGCTGAGAACCCAGCTGATCTGCTTTCAAGAAGTACCACCACTGAAGTTTTGACGTCTTCATCACTTTGGCAACATGGACCCAAGTGGCTCCCTACACCAAATAAATGGCCATCATCTCAACTGCCACCCATACCACCACTCGTTCTAGCAGCTACAGTAGCAACCGAGTTTGTACCGACTGTGCCCACACTACCAGACACTGGTCTGCACTGCATCATTTTAATTGACCGCCACAGCACTCTATGTAAGTTACTAGCTGTTACTGCGTATGTTATTCGCTTTGCAGACAATTTGAGAGTACCAGTAGACCAGCGACGAAGTGGGCCAATCCGTGCAGAGGAGTTTGTAACGGCAAGGTTACGATGGATCAAGGATACCCAACAGTCAATGTACAACAAAGAAGTTCACAACCTTCAACAGATGACAAGACTGTCCAACACACCACGACTGATGCTTGTCCGACAACTCCGACTATTCCTTGATGCCAAGGGATTCTTACATTGTGGTGGTCGCATTCATAATGCTCCGCTTAGTGATTTGATGAAGTTCCCATATCTTCTTCCAGCTAAACACCCCCTCTCCCGACTGATCATCTGGGATGTACACACAAAGCTTTACCATTCTGGTACCAATGCCACACTCACAGCTCTAAGACAAACCTATTGGATTCCTGCCGCAAGGCAATACATCAAGTCTGTTCTCCGCACCTGTGTTATATGCCGCCTAGTTTCTGGGAAGCCATACCCCACACCAGATACAGCTCCACTGCCCTACATCAGAACCCAAGATGTCTATCCGTTCACATACACTGGAGTAGACTTTACTGGAGCACTATATGTACAACGTGGAGGAAATGAAGTTAAGGTATACCTGTGCTTATTCACCTGTGCGACTACCCGTGCAGTGCACCTAGAGATTGTACAAGATCTGACTGCTGAATCCTTTCTCCTGACATTTCGTAAGTTTGCTGGGAGACGATCACTACCAAGAATGATGATTTCCGATAACGGATCCACCTATCTCTCTGCAGCTGAAGAACTCCGATCACTTATGGAGTTACCAGAGGTGAAGGAAGAGCTTAGCAGACGCGGTGTTACTTGGAAGTTCATCCCCAAGAGGGCCCCCTGGTACGGGGGATTTTGGGAGCGGCTTGTAGGACTTACAAAGTCAGCAATCAAAAAAGTCTTGGGCAGACGCCACATATCCTTGACAGTACTTGAAACTATCATTGTTGAGATTGAAGCAGTCCTCAATGACCGCCCCTTAACTTTTGTCTCATCTGAACTTGGCGACGTAGAGCCACTGATTCCTGCCCACCTACTGCATGGTAGAAGGATCACTTATCTACCGCACGAAATGGTAGACACCGATGAACTCATTGACCCAAGCTATGGTGATACAGATTCCATACGCAAACGAGCTTAAGGTCCTAGCAGTGGTACTACAAGACTTCCAGAAGAGATGGCGACACGACTACCTTACATCGTTAAGGGAATTCCATAGATCATCTGGTGACACGCGTCAAGTCATCAAGAAGGGAGATGTAGTCATCATTCACGACGACACACCTCGTACCAGGTGGAAGATTGCAGTTGTCAATGACTTGGTGACAGGAGGAGATGGACTGGTGAGGGCAGCCACACTACGCACTGCTAATGGCACCACCAACAGGCCAATTATCAAATTGTATCCCCTAGAGCTCAACGAGACTGAACCACTTGCTGATATAGAGAACCAAGAGGAGCGTTCTACTACTCCAGTGAATTTACCAGATTCACCTGTGGGCACTAGACCGCAAAGAATGTCAGCTCGGAAAGCTACTGTTCGGATGAAGGAGTGGGCCAGAGTCCTTGCCGCCCCGGAGGATGTCGCGGAGACCGAACAATGAACTCTCGTAACATAACTATTTATAGTAGTATGCACGCATGTATCACGTGTATGAATGTATGATCGATTGTGGGTTGGTTTATTGGGTGGACAGATCGCGCGTAGTCTGAATCCTTCTTCCCTCCGCTGATCCGACGACGAACCGGGTTCTTCTTCATATATCACAGCGTCATTTTTGGTGCTGTGACCACAGGTAACCCATTTACCATTACACAACCGCCGCTACACATAGAAGAAATACACGGTTCAACTTTTAAAGAGAGTTACAGAAATACAAGTAAGTGACTGAATTAGTTAAGCTTTGTTTTCTTCACTCCCGTTTATACAGCTCATTGTGTGATTCCAATGGCCAAACCCGCCAACAATATACAACGTGGCTAGAAGAGTTAAGTGATAACCACACATCAACCGTCTTTGTCTACGTATGGAAATGAAGAAATTGTGGATGTATGTGAGACTAACCCCATAAAAGATGTTTTTCGAGAAAAGACGTCAGGCGTAGCTTTTGAATTTCTACAGCAGTAGTAACTACAAGACTAGAGCACCAATTTATGTGGCTGATATCAGTGAAGGAAAGAAGTCTTGCTCGTAGCTTAGATGTATGTGTGGCACACGTATGCGTTCCCACAATCGATAGTTAATAATTCATGTACTATATTTCATAGAATGGCTCAAGCAGTTTGTATAGTTTATGCATTAGTTATACACCTCATGCTGTTACACTAGATTAGCTATAGCTAGTCGTGCCGTGCACTTGCTAACAACAACTATTAATAAATGCACGTATGAACCAGCATGGTATAGATAGATAGCTATATAGTGTATTATAAAAAATTGTGTGCCCGGGCATCAAGTGAAGTCTGGCTATGCCCCTGCTTTGGATGCACACATGTTACTTACCTTGGGACAAGGTCAAGTTACACCAGCGACAGCAAAAGTGGAGGCAATAATCTATTATCCTGTAGGAGAGAAGTGATGAGGTTCTTGGGAATGTCTGGCATTACAGAAAATTTTGTAAGAACTTTTCAAGTGTGTGTGAACCTCTAACTCGTCTCCTAGGTAAAGGTAAAGAATTTGTATGTACTTTAGGATTTCAAGGTGCCTTTGACAGAATTACAGATTTGCTGATACTCCTGTTTTAATGATGCCTGACTTCAAACAACCTTTTCTACTACTCACTGTTGATGCAAGCAACCTTGGTGCTGGTGCTGTGCTGCTTCAAGAAGATAGAACATCCCATCAGTTACTTTTCTCACCAGTGAGAAAGAAACCCTCACACTAATTCTTGCATTGCAGCATTTCGATTTCTATCATTGCAGCTCCATTACAAGTGTTTACCAATCACAATCCTAGCCAGAATAAATCCACATCCATGGGAAAGACAGTGTTGTGGCAGATGTAAGGGGGATAGCATGATTTATTGGTACATTTGTTGTGACTTAGCTAGACTTTTCACACTTAAGGTTGTATGTTAACTAATTACTTAGGCTTGCTTTTGTAGGGTTTCTTTTCTGTATGTAATCTCTGTTTTAAGAAAGCCGTAATCGGTGGTCGGCCAGACCGGTTTTGGGCCATACCAAAAATTTTTCAGATGTATAGT
Source organism: Spongia lamella (assembly GCA_963930835.1). Taxonomy (NCBI): domain Eukaryota; kingdom Metazoa; phylum Porifera; class Demospongiae; order Dictyoceratida; family Spongiidae; genus Spongia; species Spongia lamella. The sequence continues at coordinate 20,763,498 of OZ005746.1, read as the reverse complement.
AACTTGCTTTAAGTATCCAATTGGTTAATCTTCAAATCGTCTTTTTATGTCTTATTGCGGCTCAGTTTGCTTCGCGACTTCTGTTTTCGTTCACGTAAGGTACATAGCTATAGCTAGGCTAGCTATGGCATACAAAGAAAATCAACTGTCCCTTCCGGAAATAATAGTATTACAATAGGACCTGGATTATTTTAAAAATTAACTGTTGATTACATTTATATGCTTACTTCTAGTAGAAAACTAAGAAAGAAACTATCAAACTACAGCACATGACTGTATACAGAGACACTGGACAAAAGGGCTTTGTATTCTAATTTATTAATGCATTTATATTGCCACCTCACTAAGTGCTGCACATGTCTTAATAGTTATGGAGATTAACAGCAGCTGCTGTTTTTGATTGATGTCTTCTTGTGAAATTGCCCTACCTGATTTGCCAGAATAGCTTCACCTTACAGTGCTCAATTTTCCCAGGTAATCCATTGGGCAGACAAAACTAGTAGCTACAGTGCAGCTACCAAAGCCATTAATGTGATAAGTGGTTTTGCAGTGAAACCCATGTAGGATATAATATTTTGCCACATGTGTGTTACTGGAACAACATTATGGTTTTATCCTATGTAAAAATGTATTGTAGCTATTGGGTTTTACCATTTGTTTCACTTATCCGAACAAATTCACTTATTAGAACACATTTAAATGGAACTGGCACACAGCTATTTGGATAATGAAGGTCCCACTATGTATGGCAAAAAATGTATAAAATTTGCCTACAAAATAGCATAAAATTCAAATTTTCCCGGGGCACTGCCCCAGACCCTGCTGGGGAGCTTACAGCACCTCCAGAGATTTTGCTCCCACGAATCAAGTTGGCTAGACTGGTTATTTTTTGGCGGCTACAGCCCTTTTAAGGATGTGTGTGATGGTATTGTAGTGTTACTATGAATCCTGGTGAAGTAGGCACTAATTAGAATCGATCAAGACATGTTGTACTGCCTTAGTTGGTCTGTAACAAATCTGAAGCCCTTAGATTTGTTATGGACACTGACTATGAGCCTTTTTCCAAATGACATCACGAAATAAATATGGCCGCCCTTGTTGGGGGATTCTAATAATTTCGCCGTACAAGAGGATGCAGATTTTAGTTGAACGCCTAGCAAATATCTATTAGAGGATGTTTAGTGGTAAGATATACCTAAGACTGTATAATAAAATTGCCGTACAGTATAGATATGCTCTCGTTATTGGACCTAACAAACTATTAGGCTGGTTTTTCACACAGAATTTGATTTGACATACGATGGCGACAGAAGATGATGAATTTACAACAAATGATTGCTCAGCTCAGACCATAGAGTGCAAGAATTCGCGTGATGCTTTATGGCAAGGACAATATTGCTGCGTGCCATTATGCACGCATTCTTCAGGGGAGCAAACTGAGCGAAAACAACTCTTGAATGAACGGATTTCATTTCATTCGTTCCCCGATTTACAGACAGACAAGGAAAGGGCACGCCAGTGGATATCTAAAATTAGGCGAGATCCTGGTGTGAATTTTGTTATCAATAAAAACACCAAACTATGTTCAAAACATTTTACCCCTGAAGATTTCGTTTATGGTGGAGGAATCCCACTTATACCTAGACGTTTATTGAAGAAGACGGCAATTCCTTCGATATTTCCATGGAATTACCTGCCCAAGTTTCAACGTACAACAATAACCTCTCAAAATGCTGTAGCACGAGCCAAAAAGCATGAAGAAAGCCCTATTCAAGCTGCGAGTGATACTGAATCATCTGACTGTGAAAATAATGGACAGCTGGATACCATTATCTGTGACTCTAGCTCGGATTCTACAGAACAACTGCACACGAAAGTCGCAGATTTAACTGGCCAGTTAATCACTATGCAATCAAAGCTTGAAAAATCATTGTTTCGGTTAGAGAATATTGAGAAGGATGATGACTTGGTTCACTTCTATACTGGATTTCCCAACTATGATACTCTCATCACATTTTATAGAACTATTTTGGAACCTGACGCTAAAGTTATGAGGCAGTGGAGAAGTGGTGAGTCTAAGGATAATTATGCAGAAATCAAAATTGGCAGAAATTTTAAATTGCCCCTGCTTGAGCAGTTTTTTCTTACAATGGTGCGGCTTCGACTTGGACTTTTAGAGCTGGACCTAGCCGTTAGGTTTGACTTGTCACAACCGTCAGTCTCCAGAATCACCATGACATGGATAAATCTACTTTATCACAGTTTGAAAAGTTTAGAGCGTTACCCACCATGGCACATAGTCAGGAAGTATATGCCACAAGTATTCAAGGAGTACCCTAACACCCGACTTATAATAGATGCCACAGAATTTGGAATTGAGCGGCCCTCGTCACTGGTGTCTCAGGCTGGCACATTTTCTTCATACAAGAATAAAAACACAATAAAGGTGTTGATTGGAATTATACCTAGTGGAGCAATAGTGTTTGTATCTCCAACATATGAAGGCTCAATATCAGACAAGAAGCTGGTACAAGTCAGCGGGTTATTGGAAAAACTGCAAGTCGGCGATGAGGTAATGGCGGACAAAGGATTCGATATACAAAATTTACTGGCTCCGTTAGGAGTAAGACTGAACATTCCGCCATTCTTAAGTTCAAACAGCCAATTCTCATGTGAGGATGTTTTGAAGACCAAGAAAATAGCTAAGTTGCGAATTCATGTCGAAAGGGCTATAGGTCGTATCAAAGAGTTTCGAATTTTGAACTCCACCATTCCAGCTACTATGTGGGATTCTATCAATGAACTGATATATGTGTGTGCCATGTTATGTAATTTTAGTCCACCATTAGTGTGTTAACTTGATCCATCATACTTGTTGCTGAACAATTTGTAATAATCAATTACAATTACAATAGCAATGCTGAACAATGTGTAATAGCAATGCAATATTTCACTACATAATAGAATCAGTTATAATTACTATACTGCAGTTTTATAATTAACATGTACTGTGGAGTCGTAATGATTGTGGTCATTATATATCACATATAAAGAATTCTGAGAAAAACCGTTCTTACTAGTATACAGGTCTTGCAATGTTAACGGCACAAAAACACCCCCTTTCATTTTTTCAACTGGTGGTGGTTCCTTAGGAAATCTGTGTCCAAAAGCACTGCCAGTGGTTGAATCGGTAATCACGATAATATCTCTTTTAAGGCCGATTGCCATTAGTCGAAGCTCAAAATCTCCACCCCACTTTTCAGGAGTTAAAACTTGTTTCTGTTTTTCATACCATTCTGTAGGTGACATGCTTGTTTCAAGCCGAACATTGGAATAAGTTACCATGGTCAAAAACACAAGATGCCTTAGGTGTCTGCTGACTAGTTCATCACCAGTACTACACTTCGTGATTAATTCTGCCTGATGAGCTACTGCATGGTAAAGACAATTGCCGTCAGCCTTAACAGAATGTTTCTTCAACCCCAAATGCTTCAAAAGTGCTTGCAAATTATTTACGCACATCAAAGGCTTACTGTATACAGTCATCAACTGTAGATCTGCAGAAGCCGTCCCAGGTTTCACTTCTGTAGTAGCCCTAGGTTTCACTTCCTTTCTATTGGGATCCTTTTCGTAACATTTCTCAGTGTTTTGACATTCCATGCTTATGTCTTGCTTCTTAGGTATGCTGACTATATTTTCAGTCCTGTCCATGAAATCTGATTTTGGTTCGGCTACACTTGTACCATCCAATGTAATGCAAGGATTACAAACAGAGTCAGGCTTAATATCTCCCTTGGCAGAACACAACTTCATAGTCATATTACCTGCAGAGTTTGATCCGTCCACAGCTTTCTCGGCAATCATTGTCTCAGTATTGTAATCATGACTATTGTCAGTGCCCATTGTCCTGGTTCTGCAGCACAAGACACTTTTGCTCATGACAATATCACAACTCGAAGGCTGAATAATAAGATATGATGCAATCGATGGCAGAAATTTGTTAAAATAAAAAGCTTCAGCTTTCTGTAGTGCTTCATCCATAAATGTTTCATCATAAGCAATACGCTCCACAAAAGGCTCAGCTACAGGTGACCAGATGAAGAAGTCACACCATCGAAGTCCAGTGACTTGCATCTGTGTCTGCACTTGGTAATAGTACATGTGTGACCTGCACAGTTGCACAAGGCCTTTTGAATTGGTTAAACAGAAACCTTTAACTTCTCTGCAAGCATCCTTAATAGAGCGGCTTTCGCACACATGAGGGCATTTCACCTCTAAGCATCCTCTCAGATTGTCTACATCACTAAAGTCGGTTACAACAGCATCTGGACTTGCAGCCAGCCAAGACTTTCTATGATCAACAAACAAGCCACACGATTCCACTTGTATAATTTTTCCATTTGCTTTATGATAATTCAAGTAGCTGGAAATCGCTAATTGCTCATTCTTTCTTCCATACTCAATTGCGGGGACACTAATAGGACTAGATGATAATTTTCTTTTGACAAATGAGTCACAGCTGGTGCTAGGACGATGATGACAGACTTGTTTCATAACTGAGGCAGTTATACGTAGTTTACGTTCAAACACCCATTTTTCAGATTTGCTTTGACCCCTTGTGGTTGCTTCCAATTCCAGTATAGTTGAAGAATCAATGCTGACATGATGAATGTACAGATCATTTAATATAACTTGGGATTTGTACTCAATTTCCTTATGCTGCTCAGCTGGTGAAAACTTATCACTAGTACAACTATAGCTATGATCATGTTTGAGACAGTATTGTTTGAAAGCAAGTTGCTGCAAGAACAACTGCCGTTTCTCCTGTGCTCGTGCAATTCTCTCTTTTCGCAGTTCCTCTTGTCTACTTTCATGATCAAGTGGTGCAGGTTCCTCATCTAAAATTTGTAAAAAGCATGACGTGCCATAACTAAGTAACATGCACTTCTTTTCATATGATAGCTTTCTAGCCTTTGCAGAGGTGGCAGCACAGATATCGACTTCCAATTTACTGATACTATTTTGTTCTATTATACTCAAATTTTCTCTTAACTTCCTTGTCTTATTGGGATCAATGATCCGCCTGGACTCTGGGCGACAGTCCCAGTTATTAATGTGCTTGGAGTTTGCAACGAATTTCTTTTCCATACACAGCCTTGTGGGGCTTGACGTCATCAGTTGGGCGTGGTTCTACATGTTTTTTTCTTGGATTATTCCAATTCTGCAATTTTTCGGTGCATCCCAACTTTTCCTGTTCTCTCAAACCAAGATGTACATAGTCTTCAAGAGAATACAATGTTGCAGTGATGTGATTGCAACACCCAGACAATCCTGCAGGACACGTACAAAATGCCATGATCACACGAACAGATGATTCTCTAAAAACTATTTTAACATGATAGATATGATCCTTTCGCATTGATGGCAAAACTGCGGCCTTCACACATATAATATCTGGTTGAGTGGTCCAGGGATGGTATTTGATAGTCTGAACATGACCATCTTTGAAGAAGCGATATGCCTTATCCAACGTACGTGTATATTCAACCGATTCATACCACGAATCATCATGTTGACTATTTTCAGAATTCTCTGATAAAATTCTATCCTCAGTGTCTGCAGCATTTTCAATGTGTCGCACTTTCTTAAGCAAAACTTTGCGACTGACAAGAAAATCATAGATTGTGCTAAACGTGATTGTCGGCAGAGATAGTAATTGCTTAGTCCACTGTGCATCATCATCAGATGGTAAACACTGAAGGAGCCTGTGTGGTTCTGAGCCAGGTTTATGGATGGATGTTAGTTTTAGTTTACAGTTAACTCCTCCATCAGGATCAGTAAGATACTGATCCCACCCATACTTAATGTAGCTTTCCACTCTATTGAAATACACATATAATGCATGAAGTGTAGAGTAAAACTAACCGTTCAATTAGCTCAGGTTTCTTTCCGCTTGTTGGTGCTCCACGGCAAGCTAGCCATCTCTTTAGCTGCACTACATTCAACTCCCCAGGGGTTTTTCCATTAAGAGAAGCACCTGGTATATCCTCTTCGCTTAACAATTCAAAATCAAAAGAAGCATTAGCCTCTTTTTCGCTGTCTTGTATGCCTCCAGTCGCCGAGCCAGTCGCCATCATCAGTACGTAAATTCGTAAAACCAGCCTAAAAATTTGTTAGGTTCAATAACGAGAGCATATCTATATTGTACAGCAATTTTATTATACAGTGTTAGGTATATCTTACCATTAAACATCCTCTAATAGGTATTTGCTAGACGTTCAGCTAAAATCTGCATCCTCTTATACGGCGAAATTATTAGAATCCCCCAACAAGGGCGGCCATATTTTTTTCGTGACGTCATTTGGAATAAGGCTCATAGTGTCTCAATCGATTTTAATTAGTGCCTACTTCATCAGGAGAGCGTGTCCTCAGATTTGTTACGGGAACGACTGACTAAGGTAGTACAACGTGTCTCAATCGATTCTAATTAGTGTCTACTCCACTAGGAGGGCATGTGCATTCATAGTAACACTACAATACCATCACATTGCTGCACCAATCGGAATTTGGCTTTCCATAGCTCAGTTAATATTGCTCTTTCAAAATGTACAGTTGTGTACTGCAGATAACGTCATGCACAGTATTCCAAAGTGTTAAAGCAGTGTTTGGGTATTTCTTCAGTGAGTGCATCTACATTCTATGAAACCATCATCCTGTAGTGTATTGCTTACTGAAATGTGCGAGCGAAATTAAATCACTTGGCCCTACAGTGGTTGGTAGTTGGAAAAGAGCTGTTACAACATCAGATGATGTATGGCTTACCCATGGGAATTTCAGTCAGAATTGTTCATTTACAGTTTGTAACTACATGAACAATGCTCTATTATATTTTGTCCATGTGTGCATATAGGTGGAGAAGGTTATGCAGCCAGTATTGCTTTCCAAAGAGCAAAGGAAGAAGGTATGTAGTACAATGGCAGGACAGTGACTCCTCAGTGGCTAAGTCGCTTAGAGAGCATTTTACACATATGAGACCAAATATAGAGTAATGTTGTGTGGAGGTCATGTTGCTAGATCATTTACCAAGAGTCTGGGAGAACTAGCAAAACAGAAATCATTTCTGCTACAAAGTAAGACTAGCACAGGAAAGCATTTCCAAGTATTTATGCTGTCAAGTGTTGTTGCCCCAAAAAACTGTGGATGCTTATCCAAATTTTATTGTTTGCTACATGGTGATGCCACAAAGGACCCTGAGGCATTTGCTTCTTGTCTAACTGTTCTAGGTAAATACCATGCTTGAGACATTCATTCATGGGAGCATGATGTAAAGTGTGATTTTCACTCTGACATCAGCAGTGGAGGCCAAGCTAGACACAGGAGCAGAAGTAAGTGTGCTGCCTTCCAAATTATATGATAAACTGCAACCAAAACCACCACTAAAGAATACCAGTATGACACTGACAGCATATGGAGGTATTTGCAAGTTGATGTGTGACCAACAATATGCCTGGAGTGGACTTCTTTGTAACACCTGTCGATGCTCACCCAATACTTGGACTCACAGACTGTATACAGCTAGATTTGATCAAACGTGTACACAGGGGTGTTGACCAAACAATCACTGAAGGAGAGATACTCAACAGTGTTTACTGGGCTTGGCAAACTTGGTACATACCACATTACCAGTGATTAGCCCCGCAAGGAGAATTCCTCTCTCTCAAAGATAGATTATGACAAGCACTTGAAAGGAATGTTAGCTTAGGGGTCCTTAAAAAAGTGGATGAACCCACTGACTGGGTTAACAATCTAGTAGTGGTTGAGAAAAAGAGTAGCTCACTAAGATTGTGCCTAGACCCTAAAGATCTAAACAGAACCATTAAATGCGAACACTATACAATCCCAACTCTGCAAGAGATAATAATCACCGAATTTGCTGGAAAACTGTATTCTCCACTTTAGACTTGAAAGATGGATACTGGCAAATACAACTTGACGAAGCAAGCTCACGACTGTGTACTTTTAGTACACCATTTGGCCAATACCATTTTATCATTTGGCATAAAGTCGGTGAGTGAGGTCTTCCAGAAAAAGAATGAAGCAGCATTGTTAGGGATCCCTGGAGTCCACATAGTTCCTGACAATTTGCAGCAAACAGCAATCAAGAACACCACATTTTAACACAGGTACTGCAAAGAGCCAAGGACTGCAAAATAGTGTTTAACCTAGATAAGCTACAATTATGAGTAAATGAGGTCAAGTATCTCGGTACCATTGTTACTCCTGAACGCACCAAACCAGACCCATCCAAAGTAAAGCCATAGTAGAGATGGACCCACCTAATGATAAGGCTGGAATCTGGTGCCTGCTAGGAATGGTAAATTTCCTTGCAGCACACATTTCAAACATGTCAAGTATTACTGTACCTCTTCGGTCTCTGTTAAAATCTGATGTGCTTTTTAACAGGGGCCCAGAACAACATGTTGCACTAACAAAAGTGAAGGAAGTCCTTTCATCTGCACCTGTGCTGCACTATTTTAATCCCACAGTGATGAGTACAATACAAGCTGATGCTAGTCAATCTGGTCTAGGGGCTTGTCTACTTCAGAAAGGCAAGCCCATCGCTTATGCCTCCAGAAGCCTCTCTCCATCAGAGTGCAACTATGCACAAATTGAAAAGGAACTGTTGGCCATTGTATTTGCCTGCAACAAATTTCATTAGTATATCTATGGATTTCACACCAAGGTTCAAAGTGACCACAAACCTCTTGAATCAATAATTCTGAAAGCTTTACACAAAGTATCACCTAGACTACAAAAAATGCTCCTAAAGCTACAAAAGTATAATCTGGCAGGAACTTTTTATAGCTGACACTCTATCTCATGCTTACCTAACTCTACCTCCTACAGATAATGATGTTGAGGATTTGGAATTTGCAGTTCATGCTCTAGTGCGAGATCTCTCAGTATCTGACACCAAGCTGTCACAGCTCCAGTCTGCAACCCAACAGGATGAGCAGATGCAGAAGCTATACCAGTACATCAATACTGGTTGGCCTCCCAATGTCAATAGTGTCCCATTGTCACTGCGCAGCTTCTGGAAACTCAGACATGATTTACACTGTGCCAAAAAACTCATTTTGTTAAAGCATCAAGCCATGAGAATGTACATACTGAAATGCATCCATAAGGGCACATGGGCATTGAAAAGTCCAAGGCTCGTGCCAGAGTTTGTGTCTACTGGCCAAAGATTGAGAATCAGGTGAAACAGTGTTCTGTATGTAACATATACTCTAATTCTAACCAGAAGGAACCCCTGTTACCACACCCCGTTCCAGCACATCCCTGGGAAAAAGTAGGGATTGATTACTTCACTCTTGATGGGAAGGACTTTTTACTAATTGTGGACGTACCCTGAGGTATTACGATGACCAATAAGACTGCTCAAGCAACAATTGCAAAACTGAAAATGATATTTGCTCGACATGGGATACCACAAATAGTAATCGCTGACAACACGCCGTTCAATAGCAGCCTTTGCAAAATCATGGGACTTTCAGACAGCCCTACCTAATCACAATCCAATGGTCTAGTTGAGCGCAATGTACAATCAATCAAACGTCTGCTCAAGAAAGCACACGACGAAGGCAAAGATGAAGAGTTGGCTCTGCTGGAGTTCTGAAATACACCAATCACATGACTGGATGAATCACAGCTCAGCTACTAATGAGCAGACATCTCCGTTATGGCAGTTAGCAGCAGAGAAGTACTGCATGGGCATAACTTGTACTTGCCTAGCACACAATATTGCAAATTAAACTTTGAAGCTTAATTTGAAAAACTCAAGCCCGAGATTTTTTAAAACTTTCACTACAGAGTGATACATCAATGTAGATTATATATCTGAAAGTTTATGCAAATCATTTGAAGGGGGTCCAAGTTATGACAACTATCAACCTACAGTGTACATTCAAGTGTTTACTTCAGACTGATAATAGTATGACAGGTAGAGCATACAATTTGGCTGAAATCCATGAAGAAATGAGTGAGTTATTGGACAAACAAGTGAATGTATAAAAAGAGAGTTTGAAAAAAACTTCCAGGGTTCACGAAAGCTCCCGCAAGCCCCCAAATAAAGTGTGCAATGAAAATGAAAGAAAAAAATATGACTGCTGCGTAAAAATTTTTGTGGTGACAGGAAGGCATTTATAAGGCTGTATCATAAGAATGGCTGAATCGATGTCTATGAACTTCAGGATATTGATTCTTCAAACAATGAAGGTACTAATTGTCTAGTAAACGGGCGACAAGGATGGTTCGTCGTGCGTAGTCGCACAACAGGCGCCATAAAACTCGCAATGGCTGGTACTTAGGAAAGGTGTCGCCTATTTCCTTCATTCTCAGTTTGTTGATTCTATATAGTAAGAACGTTGTGGGTCAGTAATAACTAAGCGATAGCTTTAATGGCGGCTTAGATAGAGCGTTTGCGAGTTTTAGGGCGGTGCTACGTGTAAATAACTCACTCAGTGATCGCATTGCTGCGCTTCTTCTTGTCCTCGTGACTCACTATCGTGAGTCTTGATGGTATGTGCGAGATATTTAAAATCACTTGGTAAGATTGTCACAATAATTATGCAGTTGTACGTTGTTGCTAGTATGGCTTACTATCAACTATAGTCTGTTTGCATTCACCTTGCAGTTGAAACTCAACACAGGAAGCTGTTTAAGTTCAAAGAAACCACCAATTACTGAACTACGTACATAACATCACGCAACTACGTAATAGCCATTACCTTTTTAGCGCAAATAATAATGGCATCGCTAGATTCTACAGTGTCACTAACAACAAATAAGCAGCTGAAACAAAGGATTCTTCTTGTGAGAAGTATTCTTCCAAAGTAGGTAATTCAACAGTGAAACAAAATAAAGGGCCATTCAAAAATTGTTGAGCAAACATACAAAACAATGACTATATCGAGTGAAGATCAAGCAAAAGAGAAAGATGATTATGTAATCTTATAACAGCAATGATATAAGTGCGCATAAAACTTGTTGGACTTCAACCACTAATTCCAAAGCCTTAGGCTTGAACGGTTTCCCCTATACAAATGTATGGAAAAACTTTAAAGCGCCCGTACATTTCCAGCATTTGAAGAGCTTTACGGCAATATAAAAATTTTTGTTTCACCCATTCGCAACGGAAGTTATACAAGGAAAACGACCAGCAAGGTGAATGTGAACAGAGTATGATATATCGTACTTCTTGTCCTTCAAAATCTCTCAAAGTTAGTGAGCAATATCTTATGTGTACATAGCTATGTAGCGCCCACGTAAAACAAAACTATGTAAATAAACATTACCACATGTACACAAATATAACCAAACATTATCAAGACAGCAATGGTCTCTTGACTACTACAAGATGAGCGAGCACATCCAAACAGCCATACCAATTATTCTTATTTATCTACACCATCGTTTGCATGCAGAAAGCAAAATAGCAAAGTTACTAGTTTCGCATCTGGAATGCACTCAACGTGATTATGCATGCCTCCTTTGGTTTTTCACATGAGGTTATCAGGTACAAGTGTGGAGTATTAATAGCTAGTGCTAATGTGGAAAATACTCACTGTTCCTTCTCAAATTCCACACGTACCTCAGGCCCGTAACCAGGGGGGTTCGAGGGGTTCGAACGAACCTCCTATTTTGGCTAGCTTTTTACTTGTACTTTTATCAACTAGTCATGTATCAATGCACAGCAGTTAAAGTAAATCATACCTGGAAATATTTTGATATAAGACTGACATTAACAAACCTCACACTTCATTCCTGTTGCGTGAATTTATTAGAATTGCACGTGTATTATGGTCATTATTCATGAAGCAAAAGCCACAAGATATAAGAAGCTACTTTAACAAGAGGATTCATAACACATATGTAAGTAAACGAATACCAAATATTTATTTAACTATCCGACTACCAAAATTCTAACGAATATCCAAATGAATCGATTATTTGTTGCAGCCCTAATATATATTACATTAATTTAACTGTTGACACTTCAAGGTTCAGTATAGCCCACATCATTCTTAGGGTTTTATGGAGAGGCTTTGGTCATACCTTAGAAGATTTAGCTGTATGACCAAAGAGATGAGGCCTTCTCATAGAGTAGATGTTCTAAGTGATGCTATAATAATAGCATTTCAATTACATTTATTTGCCTACTCTGTAAACGATTAACTCATGCACAAACTCTCTGTGTTAGTAATGATAAACAACTCCAGGAGTTAATCACTGCATCCCCAAGGTTATTCAAAAGACCTACGATGTTGTACTTTTAATAACAAAGTGTGATTTATTTTCTATTCCATTAGTACCATTTACTATTGCGAATGTAAAGGAATGGGAAAAGAAAGAAAAGGAATAATTGCTGTCTTCCCAAGGTGTGCTGACTATATAAAGCATTATATTTATCGATGTTGACTAGTTACCAGAAATGATAATGTAATCTGGCAAGAAATATATGTGAACTTAATTGATACACACCATAACATTAGGTGAGACAATAGTGTAGAATAAATAAGATTTTCTATGTTAATACAGATCTGCAATAATTACGACTGACGATGCAACTGAATTAGAGCTAGCTTATTGCAAACTTAATGCTTGTGATAAGAAACTGAAAGCCATAGAGAATTCAAATTGTATTTCTGTAAGATGGAATGTTAATTGTCCTGAATATCTGCAAATAAAGACAATGTTGGATGCTCAAAAGAGAACAAATTGTTTTTTTAAAATTGGAAGGTATAGTAAGAGAGCGATGGTTTCTATTATCTTTAAAAGCCAAATATGCAGGTACCAGCATCAGTCACCCTTAATTAACCAATTATGTATTGTTCCTATTTAGATGGATCTGGTATTGCTACCCGACTTTCAAGGCGAATTACTACTGTAACAAAAGAAATGAAATTGTTATTAACTAATTATAATAAAGGTTTGCCTCCAGAGTCAGAAATGCAAACATAGTAGGGCCAGCATAGTACCATCTGCTGGAGATTTAATACCACTTGATGTTAAATATGAAGCTGTACAGAAATGGAGAGTGATTGAATGATCTAGAGAGGAAGTCTGTTTAATAATGGCAGAAATGAGAAACTGTATTGATTACTATAGCAAGATGATTTCATCATTGCAAAGGCTGCTAGAAAATTTGATGTATGTATATATTATATGCTATACACGTTGGCAAAGATAAAAATTTTGTAAAATGTGCTGTTATCTTCTTTCAGGAGCAGTGGTTCTCATTGCATAATAGCAAAAAAGTTAACTTACTATCACTCTCAAATTTCCAAGTTGCAACATCTTTTTTCATCATTTATTCCAGGTTCTAAATAGTAATTGTGTTTGCATACGTACTTGTCTCGTCTGCCTGTTAACAGTGTTACTTGATATGTACGTATGTTGATATAGACGATTTTCCAGTATAACGATGCTGCCCGTAAAATCCGGAATTAGTCACGTTGGTAGGCAAGGATAATAAATAATAATTAATATAATGGCGGTATCTACAGCGCTATCCGAAGCGAAAACGTTGCTTCTGCGAGGCAACGAACTATCAGGCGGCAATATAGAGAACCTTAATACTTCGTTGTATAGGCTAAAGGTACAGGAGTTGAAGATGCTTGCTAAGGAAGTTCGTGTCCGCTTAACTGGCTCCTTTAGAAAGGACGATATCGTCGAGAGAATGGTGGGAATGGCTCGCATAGGGGCCTTGCAGCCTGAATCTGACGAGAGATACGACGATATCGGCACTATTTCATACTTAACAGAAGACACCAAGCGCGTCCTTCGCAGCCTACCAGCCTTTGCAAGTGTGACAGAATGGGGAAAGAAGTTGGCTGGAGTATTGACGGATTTCACCTTCATGAATCTGCTATTATACCTTGTGTATGGAAGAGACAAGACATTTGATATGCAAAGCCTCAAGGCATACAAGTCATTGAAAGCCTACAAGTTTTTTTAGATGGGTTTGTAAGGAATGTGTGGATGTATCAGTGTCCTGTGAACAATGACTTGAATCTGAGAGTTCTTTACTTCACAGCCTTTGTGTATCATTCCCTATCTTGTGAGACCATGAAGCATTCTTATAGTCAAGTAGCAGCATTAGAGGCTGCAACCCGTGCACAGTCTGAAAGTGAACTATGGGTGATGCTACACAATGGAAGGCTTACCAGTTCACGGTTTGGTGAGATATTGAGGAGAAGGGCCACAACAGATCCTACTAGACTAATTATAGACATTATGGGATATAATGGACCACTGGAGCACCTACCACCTGCAATTCGGTGGGGAAGAGAAAATGAAGCAAAGGCCAGGAAGTGCTATTTAGAAGGCAGACAAGCTGTCAGTGAAGACATGGTGGTACAACCAACAGGTTACACCTTTTGCCAGACAAAAGCTTTCTGGGAGCATCAGATATTATGTAAGAGTGTGGACACCTGTTGTTATGGGTGCCTTGAGATAAAGTGTCCATATAGTATCAAGGGCACTGTTACCATTGAACTCACTCCCTATGAAATAGCAGAAAAGTTTCCTGAGTTCTTTATGAAGAAGGGATCTGATGACCAGTTACATCTACCTGCTGACCATGGATATTACACACAAGTTCAGGGTGAAATGGCAATTTTAGGTGTTGAGTGGTGTGACTTTGTTGTTTACAGTAATGGCATGGTGGTCGTGGATGTGATGTCCGCGTATTGAGGATTCAATGGATTAGTAATGACTATACACTATACAATGAACGCATGGCAATAATATACATAATCACGTGATATATTCTATATAGAGTCTGTCCATTCTCTACACTCCCTCCCCCTTAATCAGGTGTTGTATCTTTCTGGTTTTCTACGGTGTTGACGTTGAGGGTAGCAACGTTCTGCTGACTGAAACGATGTCACTGTGTCACGTGCTGGTGAACTCGTATGTGTGTCAATGGCAGTGTCAGGTGAATTATCTTGGGTAAGCACTGGCCCTGGGAGAACTTCATCATTAAGAGTAGGTTCATTGAATTCACTACGAGTTAACAAGTGGTCAACATGTCTCTTGAAAATACGATTGTCATCTAGTTTTATTCGATACGACAATGGTCCGAGGACTTCTACTATAACACCCGCCAACCACATCGGACCTGAGGAAAAATTCTTTGCCAAAATTAAATCTCCCTCTGAAAATTGTCGGTGCTTACAATGTCTATCATGATTGCTTTTCTGGTGTGCCTGCTGATCTGAAACTTGTTTTTCATGGTCAGGTTTAAGTAAATCTAGTCTGGTACGCAAAGACCTACCCATTAGCAAGACACATGGCTTTTCTTTTGTTGTAGCATGTGGGGATGTGCGGTAACTCAGCAGAAAACTAGCAAGACGTTGTTGTAAAGTTCCTTCATCCTTACTTGCTTTTAGGGCCTTCTTTAGTGTTTGGATGAATCTTTCAGTGAGCCCATTACTGGAGGGATGGTACGGAGAGCTCTTAAAATGCTTTACACCATTCTGCTTCAGAAATTGTGCAAATTGGTCTGAGACAAATTGAGGGCCATTATCGGAAACTATTTGTTGTGGTAACCCATGTAAGGAGAATATGCGTCTCAACTCTTCTATAGTTCTAGCAGCTGATACTCGTGCTGGTCCAGTCGACATTTCTACCACCTCAGGCCATTTGGAGTAAGCATCAACTGCCACAAGAAACATTCTGCTCAAAAATGGTCCGGCAAAGTCGATTTGTACTCTTGACCAGGGTTTGGTGGGCCAAATCCAGGGGTGAAGTGGGGCACTTGCAGGAGAATTTCTGACTTCTTGACAAGCCTTACATGCCTTAGACAATGTTTCTATGTCTGCATCTACTTTGGGCCACCACACATGGCTTCTGGCAATCTGTTTCATCTTATTAATGCCCGGATGGCCTTGGTGAATCTCCTGTAACACCTGGTCCTTCAGCTTAGTCGGTACAATTACTCTGATCCCCCACATTAGTATTCCTTTCTCAACAGTTAACTCATTTCTTCTCAACCAATACGGTTTTAAGTGTTCTGGAACTTTTGACGGCCAGCCTTGTTGCGTGTATCGTAGAACAGTACCCAGAATCGGATCTTTGCGTGTGGCTGTCTGTATGTTAACTTCAGTCACTGGAAGGGAAACTATCTGAGAAACATTAAACAAAGTCACATCTTGTGGATTGCCTACAGCTGAATTTTCAGGGACAGGTAGACGTGATAAACCATCAGCATTTGCATGTGACTTTGTTGACTTAAATTCAATGTTATAATGGTACGCGGACAATAAAAATCCCCACCTTTGCATTCTTGCTGCAGCAATAGCAGGAATCCCCTTCCTTCCACCCAATATGGTGGTCAGCGGTTTGTGATCTGTCACCAAGGTGAAGCTACGGCCGTATGGAACTTCTGGATTCCGAACACCAATGACAACGCTTCTCTCTCGATTTGGGCATAATTCTTTTCACTTGGTAACAATGTCCTTGATGCATACGCAATAGGTCGCTCTGAACCGTCAGGATACTGGTGTGACAAGACAGCTCCAATTCCATAACATGATGCGTCCCCAGCTAAGCGAAGTGGTAGTTGTGGATCATAATGCACTAAAACTGAATCCGAGGTGAGAGATTGCTTCGCTGCTTTGAAGGCATTGGCACACTCTTGTGTCCAATTCCACTTGCGACCTTGCCCCAACAATGCATTCAGGGGGTGGATCATTGTAGATAAGTTGGGTATGAATTTGCCATAGTAATTTAGCAATCCAAGGAAAGCACGTAACTCTGTGACATTTCTTGGTGCTGGGGCCTGCTGTATTGCCTGTAGCTTTGACGGTGCAGTGTGAACACCATCAGCATTAATCCGGTATCCCAAATACTCCACTTCCTTTTGGAAAAAGGCACATTTTTCCCTTTTTAGTCGCATCCCTTGCTCTAGCAACTTATGAAGTACTTGTACCAGATTCTGCAAATGTTCTTCCTCAGTCAGTCCAGTCACCAACACATCATCAATATAACAGATAACATGTGGGATACCCTGCAATAATGTGTCCATTGCACGCTGAAAAATTGCTGGTGCCGACGCGATTCCAAAAGGCAATCTGCAATACCTGAACAGCCCAAGATGAGTGTTAATTGTGACTAACTTGCGAGACTCCTCCTCCAGTAACATCTGCTGATACGCCGCGGACAGTTCTAATTTAGTAAATCTCTGCCCCCCTGAGAGTGTCGCTAGCAATTCTTGAGGTTTTGGCAGGGGATACTGCTCCACATCTATGGCCGGGTTTACTGTTATTTTATAATCTCCACACAGTCTCACTCTGCCATCAGGTTTCGGCACCGGGACTATGGGTGTTGCCCATTCGCTATACTTGACTTGTTCCAAAATACCTTTGCTCTCTAAATTCTTTATCTCTTGTTCGACCAAATCTTTAAGGGCGAACGGAATAGATCTAGGACGACAAAATTTTGGTTTGGCATTGCTCTTAACTGCTAGTTTGGCTGTGAAATCTTTCATTGTGCCTAATTCCTCTTTGAACACTACTTTGTGCTCTTCTAGGATCTCTGATAAGGACTGCGGACTATTCTTGACTGTTGCCACCCCTAGGCTCTTCCAGTCCAGGCGAATGTGTTGTAACCAATTGTAGCCCATCAGGTTTGGACCTGCCCCCTCTACCACATACAACTTCAGTGTTCGCCCAGCACCTTCATTGGTTCAGCTGTGTAGGTTTGTAAGCCTACCTCTGTGCTGTTTAACTTCACATGTGGTAAATATTGCTTGTATGAACTGTGAGACATTATACTGACAGCAGCACCTGTGTCCACCTCAAAGGGTACTAGTGTGTTATTCACTTCAAGTTTGACGCGAAGGGAATGAGTCCGGGTTTCTTTGATACAAAAGATTGCTTCATCTGTTTTCAGAGTATCACTGTCTGTGGTGCTGTTGGAAGCTTCGACCCAATTGGATTTTCCTCTAGTAGTGCCAGTTCTGGCATTGGCAGGTTTCTGTTCAGTTTGTGTTCTGCTCCTACAAACCTTGGCCAGATGACCCTTCTTAGAGCAGTTGCGACAGACGAAGTCTCGGTACTTACAGTCATTAGGTGTGTGATCGTTTTTACCACATCTGTAACAGGGCTTCTTACTCTTGTGCATTGGATTAGTCTGTTCCACTTTGCCTAGTTGAGCGCTTTCAGTGCTTTGTAGCTCTTTGGCGTTTTTGTCCGCTGCCTCTACTGCCACGGCGACTTCTAGGGCTTTCTTGAGCGTTAATGGTTCAGCTTCTGACAACAGTCGTCTCTGAATTCCACTGCTTCGCAACCCACATACAAATCGATCTCGCAAGGCCTCCTCCAGGTACTCGCCGAATTGGCAGTGTGTTGCAAGACGTCGAAGTTCTGCTAAGTATTCGACAATAGACTCGCCACTGGCTTGGTCTCGCCTATGGAAACGAAAACGTTCGGCAATTATAACTGGCTTCGGTTCAAAATGCTTCCGGAGAGTTTCAAACAAAACTGCCAATGACTTTTGTTGTGGCTTATCCGGTGCCAGCAAATCACGGAGCAATGCGTAATTCTTCGGACCTATCACTGAAAGGAAGACTGCTACCTTCTTCTCGTCTTTTATGCCGTTGGCGGCAAAAAACAATTCCACGCGTTCCAGATACACCGAAATACTCTCTTCTGACGGTTCGAACTTCCCAATATGTCCCAGTGTAGTCATTATCCCGTACTCGTCGCCAGATGTGATGTCCGCGTATTGAGGATTCGATGGATTAGTAATGACTATACACTATACAATGAACGCATGGCAATAATATACATAATCACGTGATATATTCTATATAGAGTCTGTCCATTCTCTACAGTGGACAGGATTTTGGCTGATGCAGATTACTAGGAGAATCTTGAATAGAAGCTAGAACATTTTTATCTCTACCACGTTGTACCTGAATTGTTATCAAGACGCATCTTTATTGAGAAATTTGGGAAAGGTCTCTAGATTACAATATAAACTAGAGAGTTAATTAAGTTGTGAATATTATTTGTACTTATAACTAAACTAGCATGTTTTTATTGCCTGCAGCACTGACACTTGAATAATTTCTAATGTAACAATGTTTAGTCAACCAAGGGATTATCAAAATTAGTGAGATACATACATACTGAGTTAATATCACTAACCAAATCATACATAGTGCTTGGGAACTCGTCATTCAAGATTTTAAAACGACGTCCTCTTCCTATTGTCCTTTCTACATGAATGCGTAGCTCAGCTATCCTCCTAGTCTTCTCAACATCTGATGCTGGCATTTGCTTTTGCTTGGACTCTAATCGAGGTGGAACATTCATTACCATTTCTTGAATATTAAACCCCTTGTCTGCCATTATCATGTCCCCTGGCTCCAGTAAGTCTAACAGACCTGACCTCTCCGTTATTTCTTTGTCAGATATCCTCCCACCCCATGCCTCTGACACAAAGCTCACCAGTCCTGTGGGTGTACATCCTACAAGAATTTTCCAGGTGTTTCGACTTTTATATTGTGAATATGTTATTGAGGAATTGAGCAATCCAGATGGCCTCTGACACTCAATTTCATAGCAGTCAATAATTACACGTATGTTACTAAAATTCTTAAAACGATCAGGAAGCCACTGCTGCACTTGCTGCCTTGATGGGAATGGAAAGAGCAGCCTCAGCTCTTTAGATAAAAAGGTAATCCAGGTTGTAAACATTCTACTGTATGTAGTCTCACTGATCTTAAACCTAATGCTGACATCAAGTGACTCTAGCCCTCGCCGTAATTTAATCAAAACTGCAAACAATTGATTGGCCACTGACAGACAAGAAAAACAAACAGATTTCTTCCATAAACTCAGCTCTTCTACACCGATCATTTCATCATCTAGCCTTGCCGTTTCACTTCCTCTCCAAGATTGCAAATGTAAAGCTTTTGGCTCAAGGTACTTGACAAAAGCTACAAAAGTGTCATATGTTGGCATCCCTGTATAAAATCTGGTAAGCTTATCATTTCCCTCCAGTATTGCAGACACACTGAATTCAGGTCTCTGGTGTAATGCTGCTTCCAGTAGGCTGATTCGTTCTTCAACTGTAGACCACGTTACTTCTGTCTGGCATTCTACAGGAATTAACATATGGATAAAATTATTACAGCACACAAAGCAACACATAAAAACAGCCTCAAACTTCTTGTAAAGTAGCCATTTCAAATTGCTAGCCCTGTTCTAAAATGGTGTTAAATGCTTCAAGCTACACAGCACATGTACAAGAACAAGTATAATTACACATATTCAACTACAAGTGAAGTGTATGACATGTGTACAGAATTAAAATTCATGATCAGCTGTTTTGTTTACTACATAAATCTTTTAATTGATTGTTTAATAATACCAGAGTCAAGGTTACCACCATACCTATTTCTGCGGGGATGCAACAATCTTTGGCAGATTGTTCTGATTGTGACAATGTTGGCTGCAAAACTACAACCACGTCGTCTACAGCCGGAAGATCTACGTGCCTACAATGCAGTGCTAGTGGTTCTTCCCTCGGTGTGTCTTCTGTCGCGCGTATGTGTGGTCATTGTTGAATGCCTGAACGATACAAAGAATCAACTCCTCATCCTTCAACGCATTTCGCTCTTCTTGCCTTCTCCTCTCCGTCTGTAATTTTTTAGCGATGGCTAGCACGTTCAAAACGTGACAGGGCTGCATTACATTCAGTAGCTCGCGAATTCTTAACCTGAATTGATGGCACAAAATCCAGGCTGGCGAACAAATCAGACTTCTTGTCCGTGATGAAATGTTCTGAACAAATACGGTCTTCATTGCCCGGTCTCCATTGCCCGGTTCCCAAGCCGAACCATCACTATTCTTACGCGAAACAAAGGCAATCCACCTTCGACGACGCTCCTTCTCCTTAGGGAAGCGATAAAAACTTAATAGGCAATGTTTTGATTGGCGGTTATGACACCCTACGACCGCACACGTAGTTGGCATTTTAAATTTGCCTACCAACATAACGCATTCCGGAATTTACTAAATTAGTCCGTTACACTGGAAAATCGTCTATAACATCCACATGCACATTTTGTCATTGTTTTATACGTATTTAATTCATAAACCACTCCGTGTTTTGATTTTTGTGTTATTTATATAGATCATTGCAACCACCCCAGCTGGTTAGCAACCATATTTAGCATTCATATTAATACATACTTTCATGTTTTATGATTTTCATTTTTAATAGTTCCGAGCAGTATTGTCATGACCACCCAAACCATACTAATCTTTGTTTTGTGATTTTCTTGTCTTTTTATAGTTTCTAGCAACATTGTCATGACCACCCCCTATTGGTTAGCAACCATATTAATATTTTCATGTTTTTTGTGATTTTCATGTTTTTTATAGTTTATAGCAACACTGTCATGACCACCCCAACTGGTTAGCAACCATACTTATCTTTGTTTTGTGATTTTCTTGTCTTTTTTATAGTTTCTAGCAACACTGTCATTACCATCCCCCCTATTGGTTAGCAACCATATTAATATTTTCATGTTTTGTGATTTTCAGGTTTTTTATAGTTACTTCGAGTTACTTTGATGTTAGTCACCACTGGATCACCTCTCCAGTAATCCTGCAGATAGCAGCCCAAGTTTGACCACCCCCTCTACTGGTTAGCAACCATATTGTTTTCATGTTTTGTGATTTTCATGTTTTTATAGTTTGTAGCAACACTGTCATGACCACCACCCCTACTGGTTAGCAACAATATTATTACTCTTCTTTTTGTGATTTTCTTTTTTTCTATAGTTTGTAGCAACACTGCCGCAACCACTCCAACTGGTTAGCAATTAATAATATTTGCAAGCCATTATTAATAAGTATAATAAATTGTTATGTAGAGATCACTACAATGCAATCACAATATGAGTTGAGAAATGATGAGGTTGATGGACTGTCAGGTTGGCTTATGTTATTATTGATTGTTGCAAATTACTACCTGTACTTCAAAATGGCACAGAATGAAATGTTTTGCTGGGGAGAGGATAGGGATGACAACAGGGTAGTATCAGGTTATTTTATTATTTTAACCTGTACCTATTCTTCAGCATGTCTATAATTGCAGATGAGATATCCATTAGAGAACCTTTGTATCAAGGTGATGTATCATCAGACTCATGCTCAGATTCATGCGACGATGACTGAACTAGAGAATGGAGAAGAGTTTATTTCAGTACGTACAGTATAGATATCAAGTGTATTTTGCCATTGGTCCACACTGAACTTCAATATTCTGTCCACTTAATCATTAAGTACGGTAGTACTTAATAGTAGGGATCGCTATGAAAAACTATGGCTTCCGGAATTTTCGCACTTTTAAAAACAACCTTGTGACAGGCTTTAGCCGAAAAAAAACTACCTGGATGCATTAGTACTGCTGTAATTAGGCTGTATCTTTGTTAAACGCAGCGAAAAGTCTAATATTTCGATCCACAGCGAATTTTAAAAATTTCAAAATTTACCTGTATTTCGTCTGCCGGCCAGCCGGCCAGCCAGCCAGCCAGCCAGCCAGCCTGCCGGCCGGCCGGCCAGCCAGCCCGCCGGCCCGCCAGCCAGCCGGCCCGCCAGCCAGCCGGCCAGCCAGCCAGCCAGCCAGCCAGCCAGCCAGCTGTAAGACCCGGTTCCGCTAGGTGTATGGCTCCAGATTTTTCACACAACAAAGGTAATCACATCGGATTTACAAAAATGTTATTTTGATTAAGGTTTGTCCATTGCGCCATAGCTTGTCCTTTGTTCTATCTTCATCAATTGATCTTCCTCAACCGAAGGATGACGAAATATTATGAAGGTGTCAACATTCCACGTAAGGTGTTAAAATGAAACAATAAACACCTTGGATAGGCGCATGCTTACTGATGCAATCCGTAACGCGTAATGGAAGAATAATTCAGTCTTTCCCTATAGTTTTGTCTTCCATAGCAGACCAATTTTTTGCACGCAGCTGCTTTATCGATCTTCTGAATTGTAAGCGCCGGATGTTAATTATAACATTAAGCGCACCTATTAACGACCTAGTAGCTGCATATTAAATAAAATGGTCTGGCTACGAGTAGAAAATAGTCCTTTCTTCACAGTACAAGTCGTTTTACCATATAGACACTTGGTATTGTGATGAAACGAGTCTGTTGTAAAGGTGGGCGTGGCACATACGTAGCAAGCCATTGTAAACTATGTAGATATCAATTGCTAAGAAATAATTCCAGTCTTGAGTGCCTGTAACAGCTAGCTATAAAAAGTAAACAAACTAGATTTTTTTAAAAATTTGAATTTAAAAAGGGGAGTAGAGATCGTAGCTATAAAAAGTAAGGAAACAAGTTGTTGATCACTCACCACCCAGCATATTGCATGTGTTTACTCAAGTATACAATTGCAGCTGGGTAAGTGTTCATACATGCACAAATGAAACACATTCTACAAGATTTAATCCCTCCCTACTTTGGCAGCCAGCATTCAAAGCAAAACATCATGCTAAGTGCTAGAGAATGTGTTTCATTTGTATATGTATGAACACTTACCCAGCTGCAATTGTATACTTGAGTAAACACATGCAATATGCTGGGTGGTGAGTGATCAACAACTTACTTTTTATAGCTACGATCCCTACTCCCCTTTTTAAATTCAAAAATCTAGTATTTATGTAATAGTTAAAGCGTTGCCACCGATGTAGATCAAAACAAGCAGCATTTTTTGTTTCTGCCGGACCTAATCAAGTTATTATGCATTTTGGTCCTACTAATTAGGACTGAATAGGTAAGCACAGGTTACCGTATAGCGAGAAAGTTTGGCAAATTAGGCGAATCATCTGTGATTCGCCAAACTAAATCTTACTTATAATTATTACCTTATGGCTGAATCTATCTTTTCGCCAAACTTTACTTTCCTGTTATACAATATCAGGAGCCCATCGGGTCCGAAGGACTCGATGGGCTCCTGACAGTATATTATAATATTATTATGTCTCCTGATTTAGTACACCATATCAGAAAATTGTGGGACTTGTTGACCCTGGGACCAAAACAGGATGAGTAGCCAGAGTAGGACCAACTGAAACGTGCAACACTTTTTGGTCCGACTGTAACAAAATTTGACCGAAGCCGGCTGCGCCAGAGTTTGTGACAATTTTTTTGTCACAAAAGTCTTGATGTATATCTGTTCTGTCCCATACGTGTATTTTGCCCATACGCATATGGGCAATTTTTCTTGACCCATATGCGTACGGGCTACCCATAAGCGTACAGGCTGCCCATACAGGTATCGCAGGATATCCTTGCTTAGCCTATATGCGTATTAGTGCCCGTACGCGTATGGGTATAGCTGCCCATACGCGTATGACATAGTCATGAACATATGGCCATGTTTTTCTTATACGCTCAGAATCTGGTATGGCTATAGCGCTAGCTATATCTCAAAATTATGCTCAAAATCATAGTAGAGCCATGCAGCTATAGCTAAGTACGTTTGTGCAATTCTTCATCCACATTCTATCTAGCTGTAGCTATAATTCTAGTTTTAACCGGTGAGCCATCTTCACAAAAATAAATACAGTATGACCTATTTGGTCAAAGCAGTCAAAAATGAATAGATAAGCTTTGACTCTTGACTTGAACTGGTAGAATGAGAAATGCTTAAAGTCTAGTATATTTACATAAATTTCTGTAAGCTATATCTGACGAGCAAATACCTTGACTGACAGAATACTGTTTGTCCTTTGACTTACTGGACTTTTTCACTTGACTTTTGACTTAGACTTTGACCAAGGACGCAGATCGAAGTACAGCAACACACACCTTGTATCTTTGAAATCAATTTAATTAATATAGGCAGACCAAAATAGGCAGGGTAGGACCATTTCAGGTAGCAAAAGCAGTCGTAGGATCAAAATGCCTGTTTTTGGTCATAGGACCATTTTGCCAGGACTAAAATTGCCATGAGAGGCTAACTGGCTATACCAGTTTATTTTAAACCTAACCAGTTTGCTATTGTGTGGTAACTCTGTGTATATATACGTATGTATGTATGTAGGTATGTGTACATATGTAAGTCATGTATGTAAGTCATGTATGTATGTATGTATGTGTGTATGTATGTATGTGTGTGTGTATGTGTGTATGTATGTGTGTATGTATGTATGTATGTGTGTGTATGTAATGTGTATATGTATGTGTGTATGTATGTGTGTATGGATGTATGTGTGTATGTATGTATGAATGTATGTGTGTATCTCAGGCCTAGCTAGTTTGTACGTATGTATGTATGTATGTGGTCTCATGGGCCAGATATTTGTATGTATGGGCAGGTATGTAGCTACGTACATATGTACTATGTATCATTTATATTATGTAGAAAGTAGATTTTGAGTTTGTGGTAATAAAACATGCATTGTTTAGTTCAGCATGAGTAGTGAGTCTAACAAGTTGATGGGTAAGAAAAGGAAACTCTGTGGATACAATATTTGGCACAGAGAATTTTTACAGTCTGGAGGTATATACCTTCTGTGAATAGTATAATGCCGAGAATGCTATCTACAGTGTACCTTAAAAAACAATCCTGCAATTATACCTTTAGCCAGGATTGCTTTAAATTACTATAATTATACCATTGCATACTAATATTAATGCTGTCATTATATGATAACAGATATTTAATTCATTGTATGTTTGCAGATCCAAGTCTTCATCTTGGGCCTGCTAGGGTTCAATACTAGTACAAGTCCGAGTAGTGAGGCTGAGACTATGATATAATTTGGGCCTCTGTGTGTTTATACAGGATATTTTTGTATGGAGTACCCAGGCAAATTTTTGTGCTAGTTACGCCCCTGCTTAGCTATCTGTTTTAATAGTTTATTAGCATATATCTAAGAGCATTATAATGGCAATGCAAAATATTTTGTTACTTTAGCAGCTGAAACTCCTCCACCAAGAGATCCAACAAGTACATTACAGTTGATTTTATCAATAAATTCATTGTTTTTAATTTTAGCTCGACTGTGCAGGACTGTGTCCACTGCAGGTTAGCAACCACATTATAGTAAATCATGGCAACCTGATATGTATTGCAGCATCAGCACCAAGAAGGCCTGAAGGCACTGAGCAGTTAGTGCTGTTGTCGGAGAGCAGGCAACCTGTTGGGCTTGGAAAGGTCTGTGGAGACCAAAGATGATACATGGCCATGTGATTTCCCATGGTCATGTTAAAGTACTTATTGAATACATTAAGCCTAAAACCACGCCACCCTTTCTAATGCCATTTGATGATGATGAACTTCATTGTGGACAGTTTACTGTTTGGCCAAAACATTGCACTACTAGTGCAACTTGTAGCATGTAGCTATGTGTATGTACTTATGATGATATTAATTTTATGTACGCACTTGTTAACAAAGTTTTTTCACTGCAATATAATAATGTACTGTTGTGCAATTATAAAGGAACTTTATAATAATATTATAATAATGAAACTATGTATATCGAAATGTATATATGTGACTGTCCAAGCGAATACCAGCCTAGTTCACAATTCCAAATTGCCACTTCAATGCTTTATAGCTTTTGTTGGGAAAAAAGAGTTCATATATACTTACAGGTTTGGTAGAATTATGAATACGTGAAAATGCGAGCTTTATGTAACATAATATATATTCCATAAAGATTTTATAGGCTCTTAAGTTTTAAAATCGGATCTAGGTTGGTTTTCGCTCATCATGATGAACATGAAACCATGCCAGTGATGCACGCAGCTGCAGATTCTGAAGAATTATATATATATGTATGTGCATTATATTGTGGACACTATAATAATATCACAATCATATATGGGTGATTGGCATGATATTGATGATATGGGAATAGTATATATAAGAATAATGGGGCATAGGTACATAGGTATATATACAAAGTAGGAGCTCAAATGCCCCCATGGCCAGCCTTTATGATTACTAGTACTGTCGCTCCATAGTATGTATAATGTGCACATGATTCTTTTAAAAGTGTTAAACTGCTGAATATGTATGGTACATATCAACATGTTTCCAAAACACACACACGACCCAGACACATTCATGTGCACTTTTACACTTGGCCATGGTCCATGGATGGCCACAGGTAACTATTCATAATTGTAACATTCAATAAACACTTTTTCAACCAGTTTTATATACAGTGTACACATAATGTTTGCTTTTTTCCTGTCATTTTCCTGATCCTTCGCAAATTTTGATTAAGTTATCTACATACTCATGTACACCAGATTTCTCCATAAATGACCCAGTAGGCCTTGTTGGTCTTGAAGGATGCATTTATAATTTTAGATAAAACTTCATAGTAGCTAAATATACATAGCATATATAATTATGCACCTCTAGAAGTAATGCGAGAGCTTATGTCCACAAACTTGTCAGTTTCTAACAATCTTTGCAGCATTTGGCTAGGAGATCCTTGATTTATATGATACACAAGACTATTGTATATGGGAAATCATGGGAGGGAGGAAAACTTTCACTGGTTTTACTAACAACTGTAAAAGTTTTACCCACAGGGAGGTAGGCACAACTGTTGTACCACAAATAGATGAGTTTTCTACATCTATATACACTACAAAGGACCAGCAGTCTACGTGCATACGTAGTTGCATTATTGATACTGAGTAATGAATACTATGTGCCTATATCATATATGTACATATATAGCATTTTGCGTGGGAGGATCAAAGCTGAAAACAGTGCTATGTATATTTTTCATATAACACTGTGATGAAAACAGTTATAGCTAGAACCGGAAATGTAATCACGTGGAAAAGGAAGACTTTTTAAACCTGTTTTTTGCCATTTATAGTGATGGATAAGGCAGGAACGAATAAAACTTCAGGATAGGTGGATGTTTCATGGTGGCACCAATTTGTTAATAGTTAAAGCATTGCCTTACCTCGTGCTATACATAAAATAAAGTACTCGGCATACTAATATAGCACTCGGCTTTGCTAGTTATCTTGGCCTAGTACCTTGTGCTATTTTTTGTATGGTAGCTACTTGTATATAGTCTGTATATATAGGCAAAATCGGTCCAGGCACGTTTGCGGTTTCATTCTTGCATCGCCGGTTCTCCATGCATGCACTGAGGCTAGTAGAGTAAGTATATATAGCTAGCTATAGCCAATGTTATAAACCATCATGCACTTGATCATGCATGTATAGCTCCTTTATAAGAGCAGACGACGCCTTGAAGATTGAAGTATAGCTAGCTAGCTACTTGTGAGGATAATGAAAGTTACCCTATATAGCTAATTGAGGTGGTGGAACTGAAACCAGAGCCGGTGGGTGGGGATGAGAACAAGTAGCTAGCTACATAGCTAGCTAATCAAGTTTGCTTGGCCTATAAATTTCACTGCATGCATGATAATAAAGGCTATATAGCTAGCTCAGTATAGCTACTTTCCTACTTTTCCTGCATGCATGCATATATATATATAGCTATAGCCGAACTTTAATCATTAACTATAGGTAACTTTTATGGGCACAGCATCCATGCATGCAGGATCTGTGGCTATGCCGGTGCTTTCCCGGCGACGTGAGCTTGCAACCTGACTATCGAAAGCGGGTTGAAAGGGATGGATATCAGTTGGCACTCCGGCAATACGTAGCTACCTGCATTGAGATATTCAGCTATTAGCTAACTATATCGATGCATGGAGTGAGGGATAGAATTAATATCATAACATAGCTAGCTACTTAAGTTGTTCATGCAGTGAATATGCATGCATAGACCATGCCCTGATCTCCGATAAGTTAGTGTACATGGTGAGAACCACAGTTGAGAATCCATTATGAAATTGAATCAGATTTGTACGTAGCTACTAAGAACAAGCTAAAATCATCCCTAAATATCAAGTTTAATAAGGCCATCCCATACGCATATGGGCTTCCCATATGGGTATACGTGTATGAGACAGGCCCATACCTACGGGATGGAACATATCATTTACAAACTACTCCACTGGATGAACATGCAATTCGAAGTAGCTAGAGAGTACTATATGATGGAATGCATACTGTGGCTTTGCTTCTTGTGTAGAATACTTTCACAAGCTAGCCATCTCAATTTTCAGTCAGTGGTATCAGCATAGATAATAGAACCTAAGCTCGTTTAAGCTCTATTATCTATGGTAGCTGTCAGTAGCTAGTGGGTATACAAACTATTAAGATTAGACAACCCTCTCCCCTTCTTTAATTAATAATCGAACAATCCATAAATGTATGTTTTAACTCACCTAACACTGTACCAGTACGACTGAGAAGCTGGTGGGAGCTCTACGTGTGAGAATAAGGGGATTTTAAGGTGCAGCAAAAATCGCTAATATATTTCCTTCGTATAATAGTAGATAGTAGGATTTAATACGGTTGCAATATATTGCAATATGGTCAGGTTATAACCTGATTAATCAATACAATTTGTCAGTTTATATACTGGGATTTTTAGGTGAAGCGGGTGTATATATCAAGGGCGGCGGAACTGGGGGGGCTAGGGGGGCTAAAGCCCACCTCAAGTAGTTCTAAGGGGGGCTAAGCCCCCCTTAAATTAATCACATGTAACAATTATATCACACAGCATTTACCTGAGTTCAGTGAATTGTTTATCTAATCTACAGTCAGAGTCAAGCTTTTATCTATAATATCCTTAACCAAAACTCACAAGTGGCCACACAAGTGCACGTGAATTGAACAAAATCAAAACCACAATCGACTATTTTGCAAAGATTGAGTGGTTGTCTAGGTGCTTGGTCACGTGCTTAAGTTGTACTTCGTGCCTTAGTCCGTTACTGATCAACTTTTATACGTATCGTTCATGTTGTTGCGAGTGTTGTTGATGGCTACGAAGAGACAGTCAACACTAGTATCGTTTTTAACAAACCGCGATCCAAAATTTCAGAGACTTCAGAGTTTGAGTTGCCGTGGTGAGAATTCCAGCAGCGCTAGTGGTACTAGTGGATCTAGTAGTGAAGTATTGGAAGTGGTCTCTGAAACAGCAAATATGGATGAAGTAGTTATTACAGGCGAAAGTTATGAATATGATGATGGCGAAAATACCAGTAATGACAGTGAATCAGGACTAGAAAATTTCGATTCACCATGCGGACCATCACAGCGAGCATCACCGCCATCACGGCATCTTGATGCTGAAAGTGAGACCGACTCTACTGATAGTTTGTGTATTGAAAGTGCTGATAATAACCCATTGTGCGATGCGGAGTGTTGTTGTGCTCGTGAGAAACCTTATCAACCTCGAATGAATTATTCAACTATAAGCAAAAGGAAACAAGGAAAATGTTGTCGTTCATTTCAGACATCGTGGTATAGTACTTTTGGATGGCTCAGCTATTGTTTGACACACAACAAAGTGTATTGTTATTACTGCCGAACTGCAACTGCATCTCGTTTGGTTTGCTTCAGTAAAAAAAATAGTGATGCATTTGTATCTATGGGATTCAATAACTGGAAAAAAGCGTTAAAAAGATTTAGGCAACACGAATCATGTAATATGCACACGGAGTCATGTATGAAGTTGAAATCACTCCAACAAAGGTCTGTTGCTTCTCAACTATCTAATCTAAAAGCAACTGAGCAAAAGTGTACAGAGAAATGCTTTGCAAAGTATTGAGCTCCTTAAAATACTTACTAAGGCAAGGATTGGCTATTAGAGGCCACCATGAAGAAACTGGGAATTTAAACTTTTGCAGTGTTGTGCAGAAGATATCAATGGTCTTAAAACATGGATTTCAAAGAAAAAGTATCTTTCCCATGACATTATAAATGAAATGATTGCGCTGATGGCACATGATGTATTGCGTGATTTATTAGCTAAGATAAAAGCAGCAGAATATTTTGCTCTAATTGGAGATGAAACCAGAGACGTTAGTGGTACAGAACAATTTGCTGTTTCTATAAGATGGGTCAGTCAGGAATATTTGATTAATGAAGACTTGATAACATTGGCTGAAGTAGAGCAAACTGATGGAGCTTCACTAACTGCTACACTGAAGAATGTACTCATTTGTAATGGACTTCAGATTTCAAAATGCTATGGTCAAGCATACGACGGAGCCTCTAATATGTCTGGCCATCTTAATGGAGTGGCTGCAAGGATACAGAAAGAGCAACCAAAGGCTCATTATGTCCACTGTGTTGCACACTCTCTTAATCTCTGCCTTCAAGATTGTGGGAAAAATTGCATAAGTATGAAAGAGGCCTTAGCCGTGACTACAGAAGTAGCCTCAATAATACGTGCTTCACCCAAACGTTTAGCACAATTTTGCCATTTGCAAGAAGAATTATCCCCAGGATCACCAGGCTTAAAGCCTCTGTGTCCCACAGCTCTTAATGCTGTATTAATGAATTATGCTACTTTGCAAAGTGAATTAGAAAGAATTGGTGAAGAGTCTTGTGGGGAAGCAAGTCACAAATCTTTAGGCGTTTTGGCCATAATGGAAAGGTTCACAACATATTTTGGATTAAAATTGTCATTTCTTATTTTTAGTGCAATGGAACAGCTAAGCAAAACCTTACAGTACAAAGATATTAATGCTCAAGAGGTGACAACTGGTGTTAATGCTGCAAAAAGATACCTAGAAAGGCAGCGAGACCCACTTGCCTTTAAGTTATTTTACGATTCAGTCGTAGAAGAAGCACGTGAGCTTACTGAGGATCCAATGCTGCCAAGACAGAAATGTGTCCCACGTAGAATAAATGATGGAGCAGCAAATCACCATTTTCATTGCCCTGAAGATTTTTTTAGGCAACAGTACTTTGAAGTTATTGACTTGCTCATGAATGAAATTACTCAACGTTTCAGTCAACCAACCTTTTCAATACTACAAGAAATTGAAAAAATGGTGATAAATTCACGCAATGGCAAAATGCATGCTATGTCAACAGATTTTAAAGAACTATATGCTGACTGTTTAGACATTTCTAAGCTAAAAGTTCAGTTAACCTTATTACCAGATGTGCTTAAAACGGGCAATGTTGAACATGAAATGGGAATTAAAACAGTAACAACAATAAACACTGTATGTCAGTTGTTTGAAACTTGCAAATTTGCAAAAACAATGCTTGAAGAAGTACATAAAGTTCTTCAGCTCTATCTCACAATACCACTATCATCTGCAGATCATTTTCAACCCTTAGACGACTTAAGACATATTTGCGGTCGAGCATGTCACAGAAACGCTTAAATCATGTTGTACTTTTGAATACCCATAAGGAGCTAGTTGACAAAATTTGTATCCATAATATAGCAAGAGAGTTTGTGTCTAGAAATGAAAGACATATTGATTTCTTTAGTAATGTTTCAGATTGACATCTAACTATCAAGTACACAACTTCATATAAGTTCCTATAATAGCTTGTGAGTTACAAAAATCAATAAAGTATAGTATATGTCTATATAGTTATAAATGTACAACTCATAAAGCTAGCTAGCATCATAATATATATATACTTCTCATTAAATACTGAACTCTTTATAAATGTTAGAACAAGCAACTAAATAGCTACGTAGCTAGTTTTGTTTATCAAAATGCTCTCAGATGCAATCTCAGAGGTCTTATTTTTCAAAATTTTCCTGGGGGGCATGCCCCCAGACCCCCTGAAGGAGCATGCTACGCATGCTTAGTGTGCTTCACACTCTTACTATTACATAATCTTGAGCCCCCCCAATTCTTTATACCTTCCTCCGCCACTGGTATATATAGCTAGCTATCATTTAGTGCAAAATATTTTATGTGGTGCTTGCCATACTTGCCCCATGATGTTGTCTTTTCTGGTTACTATATAACCATGCTAAAACCTCTGATCAGACGTATATACACATTTGGGATTGTTGGCACTGCATGACAATGGCTGGATGCTGGAACCAAGAGGCTACCTGGCTTAGGATCACCAATTGGCATGTGGATCCCATATAAGTGTTTGCATGCAGTGACAGGCCATGAAGCCTTAGCATAAACTATTGTTGTAGGGTAAAAAGTAGGATGGTATATATGGTTAGTTTTCTGTTATAAAAGTTAAAGGATACATATATATAGTTATAAAAGTTAAAGGATACATATATATAGTGCTTCCTAGTATAATCTGCTGAAAGATAATGTAAGTTCTATACTATCCATGTGTTAAAATAACAACCTGTGTGTATTTCATTGCATTACAGGAAAGAAGACATTGAAATATTAGTTATGGCTATCATGGTGACTTTTTCAATGCTGCTATGTAGTGTTTTTTTGTGTGTTTGGTTGCATTTGTGGCTTTAAAAGACCAATTGATCATTGACACTATCTATCATTACATGTAATTGCCAGTGATATAATTCTGCCTCTGTATTAATAGTAGCTGTTTTGTCTCATTCAATGAATTCCTCTAAATTTGTGGTTAACTATTTCACACAAATTAATGATCTAATGTTCAAAGCAAGCCTGTATACATATAGCTAGCAATGGAGCCAAGGCACACTCTGAGCCACATGACAAAGAACTGTAAGTGACCCGCTACGATCTCTTCAAGTAGCTTTAGTTGAGAAGATGTTAGCTACTTATAGTGTGCATTTACATGCTTATGCATTTATGTCTAAGTTAAATACTGTTAATGAGCTGAAGCAAAAAAAGAGAACCGGCCCTACAAGTGTTGATCAACTGTCGAAACAGAAATTTTAGCCAGGGCATGAGCATTTGACCGACACTGTAACATGGTGTCCTGACTGAGCCTAAAAAACTGGATAGGTACTGTACGTAGCTAGCTAACTGGTAGAATAAGGCTGGTTTTAGCCACCTGGCTAGCTCAGTAGCACCAGCACCAGGGTTTTTGTAGCACTTGTAGCATCAGTAGCACCAGCACCAGGGTAGCTCAGTAGCACCAGCACAGCTACAGCACCAGGGTTTTTGTAATATGAAAGTGCCCTGTAATGACATCTGGTGGTTTCACCAGCCAGAATATGAAATAGTGGTAATACATGATGCTACTGTTTAGGCAGTAGTGGCTATTGAGTAGTAAGGCCTCTCTGCTGCCCCAATTATGTTTAGTTACTACGTAGCTACACTCCATGGTTGTCATGTCACATACATCCAATATATGAAACTTAATTTACATTCAACAAAAAATTCTTGTTTGTGAATATTTCTAGGTGTGGTCACTGAAGTAATGGTCAGTTGCAAACAACTATTTCCCACAGCCCAATTAGGGGCATTGGGTGGAGGCAGCAGCGTGAATGGTCTAGCTTCTATTCTTAAATCCCCCTGCCTTATGTGCTTCAGATGCCTCTCTATCAAGCTTCTTTATGAACTTATTCAACTCTAAAAATAAATCAATTGCATCATAATTTGCTTCAAGTAAGGGTAGTTGTTGTGTACAAGTGAGGTTGAATAATTATATGTTGAAAACTGTGTGTGCTGCACACACACACACACACACACACACACACACACACACACACACACACACACACACACACACACACACACACACACACACACACACACACACACACACACACACACACACACACACACACACACACACACACACACACACACACACACACACACACCTGTCTATACTGCACTGATGGATGGGACTTGACCTCAAGTCCACTTGGATCACACCTGAAGAATAGAATAATAACCATTATGATATTACAAACTGTACAGCACACACAGTTTTCACCATATAATTATTCAATATCACTTGTACAACTACCCTTACTTCAAGCTATGCTCAAACTTGACAATAAGATCTGACACCTCCCTAACTGATGGATGGGACTTGACCTCGAGTCCAATTGTTTCCTAAAAGGAAACAACGGTTTGTGTTTGACGTTTACACTCCTTACTGAATGTGAGTAAAGAGTCTTGCTCAAGGAAACAACAGCAACACCAATTTGGCATAACCAGGCATCATCAACATCACCTTCACCACTAACATGACCAACTAAAGCTACTGGCACTAGAAAAAGAAATGCACACTAAGAGGTGTTTTGTGAAGTTGCTGTGTAGTGAGTATAGCAGTAGCCATTAGCTTCTAGAGGTGCACTGATATAGAAATTTACAATTATTCTGCTTGGCCATCACAAAAAATTTGCATCTCAAAGCTCATGCTTTACCCACAGTGCTACCAGGTCAACCATGAATAACTTTGGGCAATTATAGTAACACTTGTGCATTAAATAGAATACATACAGACCACAAATAGGATTATCATTTGGCATGGCCTAATATAACTATACAACCCACTTACTTTGATTTGGTGGGTCTTCACCGGTCTCATCAAGAGCACTGAAGTCGGGCAGCAGCAGTAGTGGAGGCTGCCAATGTTATTTGTATTTTAATATATTCATACATTTCAGTATATTTATATGACATCACCAAAAAATCACATTAAATAACACAACACAATTTTTTGTGAAAATGTTTTTGGCCACGTGAAGAGTCTATTAAAGGTGAAAAATAGCTTTCAGCTAAAATGTATGGTAATTTTATGTATGAAAACACAAAAACAACATTTGAGTATTTTGGACTGTTACACATATATACAAGTCAGACCATATTCTTCTCAAAATTACATTTCATGACTGTAAAATAACGATAAATTTAGCTGAAAGCTATTTTTCACCTTTAATAGAGTTTTCATGTGGCCAAAAACATTTTCACAAAATATGTGTTGGGGGCATTACTTGTGGGAGGTGGACCCATTAAATTTATTTAACTGGCGCTAACTGTCCTGTGAAAACTGCTTACTCAATGCATGATTGGACAAAATGTATGTTAACATACAAGTTTAAATGAATTGTATTCATACGTTGTTTCGTTGTTGTATCATTGTGTAATGATTTACTGTATTTATCAAAACAGTGCACATGTGTAATAGCCTAGTAATGATGAAACTATCCACAGAATATATAATAAGTAATTGTGGGTTTTAGTTAGGGTTATAAATTTGTATATCATAATTGCTGCAATTGTGTGTGTGTGTGTGCAGTGGGTTTAATATCATTATACATGAGCACATATACTATGTGACCATCCATTATTGACCATCCTTCCATCAACAACATGACCTTGCATTGCAATGCATGCTAAACAATGACCATTGTGTTGAGAGCTACATTACAACTGACTATGTCTTTAAAGTCTCTGGCTAAAAATGCTGCTAACTGTGAAGTCTTTATGTGTCCATGCACGTGAATAGCAATAAATCATCTCACAGTCAAAACTTAATCCGCTTCATTCCATGATTAATGTCGTGTCTTGTTCATAGCACACTACACATACTAGCTGGTATGGCACAGGCCCAACCACCCACTCTTAATCTAATCAATAGTGTATATTAAATACATGTATCTTACTGGGCATTAGTATACAGTACTATAGATTTAACATACTTTCTGTTTTTAACTTTTAACTTGGACGAAGTCTCAGACAAATCTTCACTCCACAACTTTGTCTTCCTATAGCGCGGGCTCTAGTAGTAAGTATGCATCCTTATAGTTATTACGAGTAAATTTAATACTTATATTGATACTGACCATCACTCATATTGTATTTACCATCTAAAAAGTTGAATGTATACGTGTGTAAACCCAGAAAGCTGTACAGACTTAACCGCCTTATGATTTCAATAAGCAACCTTCTATATTTAAGCTCCAGTGACAAGAAGCGATACCGTATACGTCAAAACATTCGAGGGGGAAAACTTTCGCGGTTTTCGCGGATTTTAGTTAAACGCGAATGTTTTACCATTGAAACTTTTCCTGCTTCACAATTAGAAAATAATTACCGTTCGCAGTGAAATCGTTCTCCAGTCACAGGTGTCCAATTGTCTTGATACACATGATAACCATGGACAGAACTGTAGGTTTCAAGTTCGGCTTCAGCCATGCGCCCAGCTCGCGTGTCAAACTTTATTCTAATTTGCGCACACTCTAAAATCCGTATTGCAGAGGCGCGCGTGGGCTTTAAGGCTGCAAACCGCAAAAGTTTTCCCTACATAATGCACATTGTTGATGAACCGCGAAGGTTTTCCCCCTCGAATGTTTTGACGTATACGGTATTCATTTGTCATTTGCTCGTCCACGATAGCTTCCAGCAGAGTAAAACGTTGCACACAACATTGCATCAACTGTCTCTGTTTGCTATGCAAATCTCGTGGAGATAGTATGGTTGGCATAATTTTAAAAATGCTTCATTCTCAAAATATGACACACGTATCTGAAAAACTAAAATAGCAAAATGAGTAAATCTTTGCACGACATATTATCACTTGAGAAATATTTTTAGCAATTATTGCAGCTTTTGGTTCAGACAAACAATGCTGACAAAAAATCACTGCATCCATTTAAGGACACACTCATAATGTACAATTTATTGTGATGTTTTCATATAAGATGTTTTCAATAATTCAGTACGACATGTGGTATCAGTTTGAGATGAATAAAACATTTCTGCCAATTTTTATAATGAAAAACATGATTTTGGTTTAACAAGAATATCTAAACCAGCAAAGCATCTACCAGAACAAAATTTACTGCATGCATAGGATACATGAAGATGTCTCTACTAAGAAAATTTCATAACCTTTCATCAATAAGTAACAGCTATATAAGCAAAAAACTGAATTGACCACAAGCCACACCCACATTTATACAGCATCACAGGCATACTTAGAATATAATTTAGAACACAAAATGTAGGTGCAATACATTTCTCCAATGGAAATAAAGTGCAAAATTTGTAAAATATTTACAATGGCTCCATGTCCCACAGGTAACACCCTGTAGTATAGTTGTAAATAGAACATTAATTGTGTATTAATTGTGTTAATTGTAATATGAATGCATGCATGTTTGATTTAATGTATGGTTAGACTCTAAGTAGCCAATTAGCATTTATTTTGGTCTGTAAGATGTTAATTAATGTCAATAGGACAGATGTTGCTTATGCTTATTGTACCAGATGTTGTTTATGCATAGTGTAACCCCTTTACCACCTGTTGTAGGACAATAGGTCTAGTGTTATCCTTTTGTGTAACTATAGATTACTTATTGTTTCTGTTGTATCAGCTAGCTATAAAAGAGTGTGTCTGTACACTGTATGTTCGGTTGTGTTGCTAATATCATATACTATAAAAGTTATCCGGAAGCTTGGCGCTCTCACGTGAATTCGACAAGATATTACAACTGGTGACGAGGATCTACTTGGGCAATGACGGCAAATCATGGAATGATTGGTCCTTTTGAAGAAGACTGGTTATCATATATTGCATGCCTACAAAACTATTTTGTTGCTAACGATATCACAGAGGACAAGACAGCCAAACGTCGGGCAATCCTGCTCAGCGTTTGCGACGTATCTACCTACCGGTTGATCAAGAGTTTATCTGCTCCCACTAAGCCAGAAGAAGTTTCCTATGCAGATCTTATCAAGTTAGTGGTGAAGCAACACAATTCAGAACCATCTGCAACTGTTCAGCGTTTCAAGTTCCAGTCCTGATGCCGTCAACATGGAGAAACTGTTTGTACCTATGTTGCGGAATTGCAGCGTATTGCAGAACATTGTAAGTTCGATAATCTCGAAAGTATGTTGTGCGACAGGCTTGTCTGTGGAATTCAAGACCCTGGAATTCAACGGAAGCTATTGGCTGAAGCATTTGAACTAGCACAAGCCATGGAGTCCGCCGATCGCGATGCAAAAACATTGGTAAATAATCCTTCCACCCCAGTTCATATAGTTCAGAGTCGTAAACAACAGCAGCAGGCTAGACGACCTCCTACCAAGACTGACCAGCTATGCTATAGATGTAAAGGGAAACACTCTCCGAAGAGCCGGCTGTCAATTCAAGGATGCTGAATGTAGAAGCTGTAGGAAGAAAGGGCATATCGCTCGTGCATGTATGAGCATGCCACGCCCACAACAGCAAATGCAACCCAACAGGCAACAAACTCACCTCTTGAGAGATGCAGAGCACAACGAGGGTGACAGTGATCCAGCTTATCCCTTGTTTAATGTCTCTCATACATCTGCTAAACCATTATTAGTGAGAGTAGAGCTCAACCAGGCTTCCATCAACATGGAAATGGACACTGGGGCATCGTCTCTTTGATCAGTAAGGACACATACAACAAACTCTGGCCAAGTTCTGCAACAGCCCCACCCATACAAAAATCCAATGCTCTTCAAACATATACAGGTGAAAAGTTGGTTCTGTTTCCGTAGATGTCCGCTACAAGGAGCAGACTGCTCACCTACCCTTGACTGTGGTTGTTGGCAGTGGTCCAAGTCTGTTTGGCCGAGATTGGCTACTACACCTCACTCTGGATTGGAAATCCTTACACCATGTAGTATTGTCTCCCACATTAGCGGAT
The DNA here is from genome assembly GCA_963930835.1 of Spongia lamella. Taxonomy (NCBI): domain Eukaryota; kingdom Metazoa; phylum Porifera; class Demospongiae; order Dictyoceratida; family Spongiidae; genus Spongia; species Spongia lamella. Next base: position 20,723,991 of record OZ005746.1, on the reverse strand, counting down.
CTTTTGGACCGCCACAAGGCTCTATTCCGCGATGAACTTGGCACTCTGAAAGGTACATCCGCTAAACTACATGTTGATCCACAGAGTCGCCCCAGGATTCTATAAACCTCGCCCGGTGCCCTACGCCATGCGGGAACGAGTAGAACAGGAGATTGAGCGACTAAAACAAGAAGGAATACTTCGACCTATTGAATTTTCTGACTGGGCTGCTCCAATTGTACCCATACTTAAGAAGGATGGTTCAGTCAGCATATGCAGTGATTACAAACTCCCCATTAATCAGGCAGCAAAGGTCAACACTTACCCACTACCGAGAATAGAAGATCTTTTGGCTTCTTTGGCTGGAGGAAAGTCATTCAGTAAGCTGGATTTAGCTCATGCTTACCAACAGATACAGCTAGAGGAAGAGTTCAGGAAGTATGTGACTGTCAATACTTTCAAGGGGCTTTTCCAGTACACCCGGTTACCTTTTGGTGTGGCTTCTGCTCCAGCAGTGTTCCAACGGACAATGGAGAACCTCCTGAAAGGACTCAATAATGTATGTATTTACCTTGATGACATTCTTGTTACAGGGTCATCCGAGAGAGATCATCTGGCATGAGATTGAAGAAATCTAAGTGCCACTTCATGCTACCATCAATAGAATACCTAGGACACAAGATATCTGACAAGGGTACTCAGCCAACCAAAGGGAAGGTCCGTGCCATTGTTAAGGCTCCTGCTCCAAACAATGTAACTCAGCTTAAGGCATTCCTGGGTATGCTTAATTACTATGCCAAATTTCTACCCAAATTGTCCTCCAAACTAGCTCCATTGTACAAGCTGCTGCAGAAGAAAGTTCCTTGGTCATGGGGTGAAGAACAAAGACAAGCTTTCCAAGAAGCAAAAGAGGCCCTCACATCTGCTAAAGTTTTGGTGCATTATGACCCCAGCAAGAAACTTATTTTGTCTTGTGATGCTTCTCCATATGGTGTTGGGGCAGTTCTCTCCCATAAGCTGGAACATCCTGTGGCATTTGCATCTCGATCCCTCTCCCAAGTGGCTAGAAGCAAATGTAGTAGAAACACCTACTTCAGCTGGTACAATCCACAAGTTACACCAAGGTTTGCCACACATGGAATCCCAGAGACAATTGTGACTGACAATGGTTCCGTTTTTACCAGCAAAGAATTCAAACACTTTACAGACATGAATGGCATCAATCATCTAACTACGGCACCATACCACCCAGCATTGAATGGATTAGCTGAAACCCTCAAAACCAGACTAAAGGAAATGACAGTTGGTAACATTGAAGATAAACTTGCTTGTTTTCTTTTCCAGTATAGAATCACCCCCCACACAACCACAGGACATAGCCCAGCTGAGCTATTGATGGGAAGACGACCTTGATCACACCTGGACATCCTCAAGCCTAATATTTCAGACAGAGTTTCCATCAATCAAGAGAGGCAGAAGGAGGGTCATGATCGAGGAACTGTACATAGATCTTATGCAGTTGGGGATACAGTGTGGGTATGTAATTTTTCACAAGGTTCCACTTGGGTAGCTGGAGAAGTAGTGAAATACAAGGGACAGTGTTCCTTAATCGTTAAGTTAACTGATGGCCGTGTTGTACATCGCCATTTAGACCGCATTAAACAAATAGTGGGAAGTACTAACTCAGATCACACAACTACTATGGTTGATGACCCACTAATAACTCCAGTATCACCTAGTAATCAACTCGAATCTCCTAGTGCACACAGTAGTGAGCAAGAACACTCGGAACCAAGGCATTCTGCTCGCCATAGGAGGCCCCCAGACCGACTGACCTTATAACAAGAGAACTGTGTCCTCTCTTAAGGAGGGAGGAATGTAGTATAGTTGTAAATAGAACATTAATTGTGTTAATTGTAATATCCATGTTTGATGTAATGTATAGTTAGACTCTAAGTAGCCAATTAGCATTTATTTTGGTCTGTAAAATGTTAATGTCAATAGGACAGATGTTGCTTATGCATATTGTACCAGATGTTGTTTATGCATAGTGTAACCACTTTACCACCTGTTGTAGGACAATAGGTATAGTGTTATCCTTTTGTGTAACTATAGATTACTTATTGTTTCTGTTGTATCAGCTAGCTATAAAAGAGCGTGTCTGTACACTGTATGTTCAGTTGTGTTGCTAATATCATATACTACGTATAAAAGTTATCCAGAAGCTTGGCGGCTTGGCGCTCTCGCGTGAACTCGGCAAGATATTACACACCCCCAACAAAAAAGTTTTTGTGAAATGTTTATCAGCCCCATAAAGAGTCTATAAAAGTTAAAAATTAGCTTTCAGCAGGATGTATGATAATTTTAAGGCCTAAAATCATCAGAGCCAATTTTTGCAAAAGCTGAGAAAAATATGTTTTTACTTGAGTATGAGTGTAACTGTACATTATTCCTGAAATGTCATTTTTGCTTTTTGGCATATAAAATTACCATACATTCTCCTGAAAGATAATTTTTAACTTTTATAGATTCTTTATGGGGCTGATAAATATTTCACAAAAAATTTTTTGTTAGGGGTGTTATCTGTGGGACGTGGAGCCATTGTAAGTATTTTACAAATTTTGCACTTTATTTCAATTGGAGAAATGTATTGCACCTACATTTTGTGTTCTAAATTATATTCTAAGCATGCCTGTGATGCTGTATAAATGTGGGTGTGGCTTGTCGTCAATTCAGTTTTTTGCTTATATAGCTGCTATTTATTGATGAAAGGTTATGAAATTTTCTTAGTAGAGACATCTTCATGTATCCTATGCATGCGGTAAATTTTGTTCTGGTAGATGCTTTGCTGGTTTAGATATTCTGGTTAAAGTAAAATCACGTTTTTCGTTATATAAATTGGCATAAAGGTTTCAAACTGATACCACATGTCGTACTGAATTATTGAAAACATCTTATATGAAAAATCATAATAAATTGTACATTATGGGTGTGTCCTTAAATGGATGCAATGATTTTTGTCAGCATTGTTTTACTGAACCAAAAGCTGCAATAATTGCTGAAGATATTTCTCAAGTGGTTGATTTACTCATTTTGCTATTTTAGTTTTTCAGATACGTGGGGTCATATTTTGAGAATGAAGCATTTTAAAATTATGCCAAGTGGTACCTGTCCATGCTATCTACACGAGATTTGCTTAGCAAACAGAGACAGTCGATGCAATGTTGTGTACAACATTTTACTCTGCTGGAAGCTATCATGGACGAGCAAATGACAAATGAATATCGCTTCTTGTCACCGGCTCCGGAGCTTAAATATAGAAGGTCGCTTATTGAAATCATAAGGCGCTTAAAGTCTGTACAGCCTTCCGGGTTTCCACACGTATACATTCAACTTTTTAGATGGTGAATACAAGATGAGTGATGGTCAGTATCAATATAAGTATTAAATTTATTGATCTACCTCGTGATAATTACAAGGGCGCATACTTACTACTAGCGCCCGCGCTATAGGAAGACGAAGTAGTGGAGTGAAGATTCGTCTAAGACTCGGTCTAAGACTTCGTCTAAGTATAAAAGAAAGTATGTACCCCTATATATTGTAATCTCTCAACATTTTTAGTACAAGGTAGAACAACTCAGCGAGGGAATAGAATAGTTCTCCCTTTGACTTGTTCTACCTCGTGAGTCGACTCGTGTTGTGCATGGAAGAGAAGGTAGCTATGTTTATTGTTATCCTTGCCATTTTTCTTTTGCAGAGAAAGTTGGATAGAGGAGACAAGTACTTTAATAAAGATTTAGACCCAGGAATAAGGATTACTTATGCTGATGCGGTTGACATTGATAATCACTTAGCCCTACCATCACTGGCCGCAAATGATGTGCCTCTGCTGACCACCACAAACATTACATATAGGTACTGGGGATTTTGTTTCTATTAATGAAATGGTGTGTGTGACTATATCATTATAGTAGGGGATTTGATCACAGATATTATAGACGGGGTATTTGACCATAACTGAATGCCCTACCATGAGTTAAATCCGCTATAGCCCCACCCATGCTTCGAGAGGGAAGTAGCGGGGGGCTACATTGACAGGTGCATTACATTCATGTATACAGCACTGCAGGGCAGCTGCACTGAGTACTATTATTACTACATGCTGAATACAAGTGACAAAATAGTATACCTGTTCTGCTTATATCGTCCCAAGAGAACCGACGAAAGGCTCCCTTCCTCGCTCCCACCGTATGTATCACCATATTTTAAGCGCACCCATAGTATGCGCCATTCCTGAAGCCTACATCTAGCTGCTGTTTCTCAGCTGATATCACATGCACTGGTTGGCCATCTTGTAGTAACGAAAAACCAAAACCCTCAGATGCATCGCACTGCAGTGTGATTGGTTTGCTAGGGTCGAAGTATCTCAATACTGGATCATTTAGAGATGGCTTGGTCATGTACTTGTAGCCAGCACCATTGAACAGTTTTACACTCCAGTTGTCACAGTGGCTCAGTAACCTTTGATAGACTTGGTAGAAATTTGGAGAAGGACTGTACCATTCCAAGGAATTCTTGGAGTGATTTGACATTTGTAGGGGTTGGCATTTTAACAGGATCTGCTGCAATGCCTTTATCTGTGATGACATGACCAATGAATAGTACAGAGGAACACCTCAATTTAATCTTGGTAGGGTTTAACTTTAAGCCTCTCTCTCGAGCTCTGCTGTAGGTTCATGTCATGGTTGGTCATTGCAGTAGTATTTCCTACTCCACAAATGAGAAAGTTATCAGCGATTATATTGCCACGTGATCAAGGCCTTCTAATATCTGGTTCATCGCACGCTGCTGATACCAAAGGGCATTCATATGCAGCGATATCTTGCCAAGTGAGTGTTAAAAGTGGTCAAATATCTGGAGTGCCAATCTAACCTTATCTGCCACTTTTGGCATCTAGAACAGTGAACACTTTAGCTTTGTTCAATTGTGTCGCAACCTGCTCTATTGTTGGTAAGGGATAGTGGCTTCTCATTATGGTCTTGTTGAGGTCTCTGGGGTCCAGATAAATTCTTATCTTGTTGTTCCTCTTGTGTGCAACAACCATACTGGAAACCCACTGGGTAGTTCTGTCACTGGTGCTATAATGTTACAATTTTTCATTGTTGATGCCAAAGTGACCCCTATACTGGGCCGAGATTCATTACCTTCTTGTTGTCCTCCGACAGGGTAAATGTTTTCCAATAACGTTAAGGTGTGCTACTCTGACAGGTCTATCCTCCTAGTCATCTTGGCTGCTATTTCATAGTAGGTCCAATCACATTTGAATTGTTTCCAATTCTCACCTCTGAGGCTTCTATCTTCCAGGTTTAGTGGCTCTGGTGGCTTCGCTAAAGTAGACATCGTAAAGTGTTCAACAATGAAATAATAAAAATTCGTCAACGTGCAGTATAGCTGGAAGAGTTCTTATACTTCTGACACCATGTTTTGATAAGCTTTATTCGCTTAGAGGCCGAGAATGAACCACAACTATCAGGTGATACTTTAGCAAAACCTTAATTAGAATTCCAGCTGCTATATATATTTAATACTTAATTCAGTAATTATACATACAAAATAATTAGCCTAAGTAATGTTAATTACAATATCACCACAGCTTCGACTGTACTGCAGTACATGATCTTCCAGTAGTAGTCTACACCTATCAATAAAGATATGTCAAATTATCTCCAGTTATGGGGTGTGCTAGTGTCAGACCCTGTAAGTGAGGAAGTCCATGTAACTGGGAACTCGTGACAGTCTGGGAGAGGGGCTGCGATTTTTGGAACTATTAGAACAGATAGTGGTATTGTCTCATCATTATTGGTCACCATTCCAATTGATGTATGAGTAGACACAGTTATGATGAAAGATAAACATTCTCTTGTTATGAGGGATTCAACTGTAACATATCAGCTAGTGTCTGCAAAATAAAGGAGCACTGAGCCCATACTGTACTAACTCTTGCCACGGCAGTTTTCAGTAAGTAAACAGGGTTACTTTGGTTAAGCAAAATTCCATTTGCGGATCAATGGAAGCCAGTGTTGTTATGACTGTTGTTGGAGTTTGCTTAGATTCTACTTCAGTGGACCAGTAGCTAGAAGGTGCAGGGCTACTGATGTTAACATCATATGATGTATTTCCTGCAGCGGTTATGGAATGTACACTGTGCTACCTTATGTCTTGCTAAACAGTTAAAACAAAGACCTTCCCTTTTAAATGTTCTGAAGATTTTTGATGATCAATGATGGTGGTACAAAGAGTGGCAGAGTGTGTACCCTTACAATATACACACACACACGATTCTTACCAATGTTTTTCGGGTATTATGTGCTCCAGTATGGAAGGTAGCTGTCACTGACGTTGAATCTTAAGAAGCTGATAGAGAGTTGGGAGTGACATACAAGCCTGCTTCAAAAACCTGGATTTCCTTCAATATGGCTTCCCTGAGGTCATCTGATAGAGAGTTGGGAGTGACATACAAGACTGCTTCAAAAACCTGGATTTCCTTCAATATGGCTTCTCTGAGGTCATCTATGGTCCAGTGGTAGTTGTACGACCGAATGTGATTTTTTGACTGTGTCTTGTAGTTCCTCTGCTTGAAAGATTTTCATCTGGATTTGTAATGCCTCCGATAAAAAGTGGTGAGTTCTGTCTCCTCTGGAGCCTTTGTAGTAAATTCTCCCATCTTGGTTTCGTGAAGAAACAGAATGCTGTATTCTCTCCATCTATCGGCAGCCACTGTTCCAAAGGTAGGGATACACACGCAGTCACACATTTAATGCTCACATTAACCAATCAGATTACAGCCCTGATTCTAATTATAAATACAATAACTAATATACTAAATACTAAAGTTCTCATCAATTCGTGACAATAAATACGTAAAACCACAGAACAAATATACAAATTATTGATATGGTTGCTAACTAGCTGGACTTGTTACTATGTTATAGAATATTTAAAAATTAAAAATTTAAAAAGGTGAGTAGGGATCACTCTTGCAATGCTAGCTAAGCCAAATGTAGGGATTAACTTTTATAAATTATCTCATGCTAGAATCTTTAGTGTTCTCTCATGCCAATTGAAAATCTTTTCCCTTGTTTCCTTACTTTTTTTAGCTAGCATTGCAAAAGTGATCCCTACTCACCTTTTTTAATTTTTAAATATTCTAGTTTGTTTGCTTTTATAGCATACTTGCAAAAGTAATCGCCTTCCAGGCACCAAAACATTACTTAAATGTTTTTACAGGCGCATGTTAACAACAGCGTTAACATGGCGGAGCAGCTGCATTGTAGTGAAATACATTTGAAAAACATCGAAAATATGTTGTCTAAGTTAAATATCAGCACGTACTCTATAGTTGACGATGTAATAAAGTACACGCAAAAACATTGCGTCTGTTCGTAGTATTTAACAGCGGGCGCATTACTAATTATGTCACGTGTGTAAGTGGCTGTTTTGGTGATGTAAAAGCAGAAGGTGCAAGCCGATCGACACCTTCTTTCATAATTTTCTCGCCTTTCTACAGACTAAACAAAGAAAAAGGAAGATAGTGAGGGATGAAAAGAAACACTAAGGCGCAGTGGATGAATCTTCAGCGGAACAACAGTTTTTCAGTGAAACAGCAGTTTCGTAAATTGGACACGATTTCCTTTGTTGTGTAAGAAATCTGGAGCCATACTCCTAGTGCTAGTGGGTCTGGCAGGCTGGCAGGCCGGCAAGCAGTCAGACAAAATTCTGGTAGATTTTGGAATTTCAAATCTCTCTACTGATCGTATTGTTCAGTTTTTCACGGAGTTTAATGAAGGTACAGTTTTGTTATAGTGTTACAAAAGGATTTTAGTCGTTTTTTCGTGAAAGTATATTGTGAGGCGAGTTATGGAGGTGCGTGAAAGTTGGACGCCATGTTTTTTCATGTCGATCCGTACTTAATGATGACTGGTTGAAGCAGTTGACGTGTTGGCATGGACTACACATATAATTACCCTTTGATACGCCACATACCCACAAACAACAAAACAAACCACCATAGTAACTTTAAGGCTAGAAACCTTCCTTCATCCGTTTCACGGGGTTTACAAAGAATGCTTCAAGACTCCAGAAGAGTACAAGAAAGGGAAAGAGATACAATAGCAGATGCCCTTTCCAGAGCTTATCCCAAGGGGTTAGTAGAACCACAATCTGTCTATTTCTTAATTTAAAAATTGGAGCATTGAATAAAATTAATGTGAAATTCTTCCTACTTGTCATAGCACTTGTGCGTGTATCTGGAAGCAGACCGTGTTGGCTAAAACAGATTTGGATCCTAATGAAATATGTGTATGTTATTATATACCATATTTGCATTACATAAGCTACCTATATTTTATATGTATAGTTACCCTCAGAAGTGCATGTCAAGCAGTGTAGGTATCAATTTTCCCTCATTTTTAAAACCATTTCTATATCAAAAATGCGATCAAGCTCTTCCTAAAACTGTTTATATAACAACTTTATTTTTTAGTAATTTCAGCATTTTTAATGCAGGGAAGTTTTTTAAGATTTGAGAGATTGGCCAATAATTTCCCTATGTTTAAAAGAAAATGTCCTATTGTTACAGTATGCTTGTCTGGTGATGGCTTTTGATGCTCAAGTTGAAGTAGTTTCATATGTCTGGCATAAGAAGCTTCATCCCCACCAGGAGGAATAGTAGGAACCTCAGGATAGTTTGGAAAATGTTGCAATTTCGGTTTTTAACAGGCAGAACTTTTTCTCCAAAGCCTTTTTATGTCTTGGTTTAACATTCCAAATATTCTTCATTTTGTCTTACTAGATAACCCTACATATAAAGTACAACATTATAGATAACCCTACATATAAAGTACAACATTATATAGCTACATGTGAATGAACAAATAATAAATAATGCAGGTTGGTAAGCACATCACTGAAAATACGTAAATGAAGCGAATCAATCACTACACGATCCATAGGAATGAAGTCAAACATTGGTGGTTTAAACCGTTGCTTGTTTGTCTCACCTAGTTTCGATTTAACAGTTATTTCTTCAACTGTTCTTGCCCCTTGATTGGGATCTGTGATCGACCACTGCATATTCATATCATGCTGTTTGCTCTTTAGGTGTTTCCATCATATGTATGAGTGTTCACATGCATATGTAGCTCCTTCAGTCCCAGAAACCAAAGCTAAAAACTTCATGTCCCCTCCCAAATAGTACTCTAACTGGAATACCATTTATCCTGTGCTTCATTGATATTTTAAACCACACAAAAGCTGATCATAGGACTCAGAAACTTTTAGAATTGCAATCCCTGACAGATATTGCCTTCTAAGATTGTAAAAGAAAAATTTACAGTACTTAAATCTCTGTCAATCTGAGTTACACTGCCTGTTGGAATGTTCGATTCTGCCTAAGGAGGGAGAAAGAGTGGAGGTGAAACCGAAACTCCCATGCTTTTGACGTATAAATTACAAAACCAATAAATATAACTATATTTATGAACATCATTATCACGCTATGTGTCCAAATGTGATCTTTAGTCAAATTTCATTTGTGTAGGAACAAGAAAAATGTGTGCACCAGAGGATTTAGTTGAATAGAATTTATGATGAACTGAGGAGACACAGAAGGTGCCACATTACTCAATCATTACATAAAGAAGGCGAAACTTGACCAGCCAAACCGTGAGCGTCTCAGTAACTGTTTACAGTTGCCAGGGTTCAATGTTATATACAGTGGAGGGAGTACCATCTATTGTGGAGGGCCAGGTTACCTGATCTTTTTGATGTGCTTCCTATTTTGAGGAGTACCTGACATCGTATTTCGCGATGTTAAATTTCATGAGGTGACAATGGTGGGGTCTGGTGGAAATCCTGATGACTGAAGCAGAAAGTGACATGTACTAGATGCGAAATGGGTAACAAGAACGAAAAATCATATGCATGAGGTTCATCAATAGTTGAAAAGGGAGGGGAGCTGGTGGCATCAATGCACTTGTCTTTGGTGTGGGGTTCATAATGACGAGTTAAAGGGGCTATGCGCTCGATGAAGCCGTTTAACATTTTACTGCCAGTGAAATCATAAACATTGCGTATATTTCCGTTTACATTCGTAATTGAATAAACATGGCGCAACCTGTTCGCGGACTACCAGGTCGTCCCAGAAAGCATCAGTATGGATGGGAACAGACCATTAAAAGAATATGTATCAGTAAAGTAGCTTATACGAAATGGAAAGGCATAAAGGAAGAAAAAAACCTAGCGACCGACGATGCTGTTTCCCTGTATTTATTGTCACTACATGAAAGGTAATAAAGAATCAGCCCGCTCGTTTTATAAGCGTATATAATTCCAGTTTGGCACTTACGACAGGACTTTCTGAAGGTAGAAGGCACAAACGTTTATCACCGGGTTCACCAATCACCGAAAGGCCACTTGCTGAAGTACCATTACTTTCTTCTACGCCACAAAGGGCTGCTGGAGGCGAATTCGAAGGGTACCTTACCCATTAATCAATCAATAACATTGTTAGTATTAAAACTAAAATATAGCCTGTTTATCTCCCGTGAAGTATCACCAGTTTTCATGGAGCAAATGTAAGTAAATACGTATTCTGTGTGTATGACCATTTCATGTCTAGTTGCAGGGATACTGTAGATAAAACTTGTACGACCTTGACTGGGGATGGTACTCTGATATGTTCGCCTTGCAGTAATGTTGATAGGTAATAATTATACAAAGTGTGTGGCTTATTGGTCAGCATGATGTATGTGCATACATACATTTTAAAATTACTTGTAAAATGTACTTGTTGTAAAATGTTCTTGTGTGCACTTTGATGAAATTGTGATTAGTTCACAAAATGCCTATAACAGCTTGGACTCTGTAGACAGTGATGCTGGGGAAGCAGATGATTTTAGCTTACATGAAAGGTAATGCACTATTATGTATTGTAAAAATTATTGCAATTTATATACGTATACCTATTCAGGACACAAATACTCCACGCATCAACTATTCTTAACCAGAGTTCATCTTCGGATTCTGAATGGTAATGCAAAGCCAGTAATTCCTGTTTTAGTCATCTTGCTGTCCTTGTAATCTACAGTTATGATAGTAGTGAAGAGCTGAGGAAGGGGATGAAGTTGAGGAAGGGGATGAAGTTGAAGGAATTGTTGATGATGATGAATTAACAGAAATGCCATCCACAAATCAAAGTAAACATAAACTGGGTACATATATACATATTAATGTTATCATGTGAGTACTAGTTTCGTTGAAATTATAATTTAAGAATCATGTATGTAAACATTGTACTTATAGGCACAAAAATTCAACGGTTTGTTTGTTCAGTGCACAAACTATTGGAATTATTTGATAAGAGATGCCACCATTCCAACTGTGATAGCTTGTATCAAGTGAATGTTGCGACAAATGGATGTTGTCTTTTACTCCGTGGCAAGTGTTCAGCAGGCCATACATTTAATTGGGAATCCTCTGATGCTTTGATGAATCAGAACAATGCCAGAACGTTTTTGGATAACTTACAATTGTCATCTGCAATTGTCTTGTCTGGGAACCATTATCAGAAGATTATGGCATTAGCAAATTTCTTTGGGCTACGGATTCCCTGCAGTACAGTGTTCCATGCACACCAAAGGCACTACATCAGCCCTGCTGTCAATACATACTACTTGAAAGAGCAGGTATAGTTCTGTGTATTAATCAGAGTTATTTACACAAGTATATATTTCTACAGGAACAGTTATTCCATCATTTAAAAGACAACAGTTTACTAATCGCCGGAGATGGACGATGTGATTCACCAGGATCAAGTGCCAAATATTGCTCATACTCATTAATGGAGATGGACAGCTACAAAATTTTACATATTGAGACTGTAGATAAGAGAGAAGTTAATCTTCAATCTCCAAACATGGAGCATTTGGCATTTGTTCGTTCAATGAGTTACATCAAAGGAAAGGTCTCGTGCAGTGAACTGGTGACTGATGCATCAACTTCCATTCGTAAGACAATAGATACATGCTATGCTCACTGAATTAGTACATAACTATGTATATGCTATTTTAGCTACGAAGTACCCCAGTATTTTTCATTCACTTGATGTTTGGCATAAGAAGAAATTGCGGAAAGCACTTACTAAGGTATTTACAGTGTGCATGTGTATTTCCCATTGTATCCTAGAACTTGCATAGGCTGGAAAAACCAAAGGAATGGAAAAGTTGAATCTCTGGAGTAGTAACATTGTCAACCATTTCTGGTATTGCTGTAGGACATGTGATGGTGATGAAAGGAAGTTGAAGGTGAACTTAAACCATAAAGCAATAAATAAATGTTTTTGCTTATGATGTAGAGAAAATGGTTAGGATTATTGCATCATGTCCAAGATGACCATGAGTGGATTTTTGGCAGGTACTAATGTAATACATTGAGGGAAGATTCCATGTAGTTATTGTTATAGGTGTGAGCATGATGTACTTACTGGTCCACCAACTGATGCTGATGGACATCAATTGGAATATTTTTCCAGGAGTGAGAAATCATTTAGGGCACTGCAAAAGTTGGTGATGGATGAGAAATGGTTGCTGTCTATGAAGTACTACACTAAGTTTAGGTTTGTGGAACTGTATTGGATTGTCAGTATTAAGTAGAATTTTTAGACACACTGGGAAACTCGAGTCATTCCATAACCTGGTGCTGGCCTATACTCCTAAGCGGACTGCTTTCCAGTAATGTATTCTTATTTAAACCCATGTTTCACATATTTTCTTTGTTTCAGAAACCAGTCATATCATGCACATGTACAGTTAGCTGCATTAGACCACAATGCACACTTGGATAGACAACATTTACATAACAAGGATGGTGATTACATAATTATACTCCCGCAAATTTTGTAAGAAGTGGGATACCACACCAACACTTAAGAAGAAGAAATACGAGTATATCCCAGGGCTAATGGATGACATTGTCTCTCTGCAGTCAAATACCTCTACTCGACTGAAAGATAGAACAGTGTTAGAAGAGAGCCACCCAAAGCGTCAGCAGGCAACAATAGGTAACATTGAACCTCCACCTACAGCTGAACTTGTTGTTAGTAAAAGGTCCCGTTTTAATTAACTGACAATACAAATCATTTTACTATTGACAAATCCAGCTGCTAGCTACACGAGGTCTTCTCTATACTCTCTGAATCCTAAATACCTTCCATCAGGTGCAGGATACTTCATCCTGATGCACCATACCACACAAGAAGGTATAACCCGTCGGTTGTTCCTCCCCATGTACCCATGCTGCCACAAAATGTACTGACGATAGGCAGCCTTCCGGTATGATGCCGGTGAGTATACAGGAGTGTCTGCATAAATGTCAGACCTAGCCTCAATTGCCATTGACAACACGTCCCTGTTAAGGACCACTGAGTCAAACCACCCCATTTCTGTGACACAGGGTGTCTTGCGACAGCAAACATTTTCTTCGCTGGTGTCCATAGGACGGCATTTGTGACAGGTACACCAGGGTAGTGAATCATTTCCCCCTGGATCTCCTGGGAAGTCTTGTGGAGAGTCATGCAACAAAGCCCGAGCAAGTTCTAAGCCTCCCTCATTGCAGTAAGCAGCTGTCATTAGTTTATGCAAATCTTGCAGTGGCAGCGTTGAGACGAATTCCTGGTTGCAGCATATGCACATTACTTGAGCCAAACATAAATGAAAGTACCTGCATTTGTTCCAGCCGTGTAGGCGCCCTAGTTCTTTCCCGTCCTGCCTCTGTGACTGCTGGACGAACCTCATCTGCTCCGCTTGGCTAACCATGTAATACTCTATAACATTCACAATCATATGGGTATCGAGTTACTTTATTCTTGCAAGGCTTTCGCCTGCTCCCACACGTGCAAGATCGGCCACAAAACACCCCACCTGACTTGCAGGGACATTTCCCTCGGCGCTGGCATGTAGACTTACACGTGCAATTATACAATTCGACAGATTCCTTCAAAAGTTGCAAGAATGTTGCTAAAGATGTTTACTTTATTATGTTCACCTCTTCGCTATCCGTTCCTGATGAAGATTCTTGCAATGAATCGCGTTCATGTTCACGCGCAATATCAGTCGCCATCTTGCTTGAAGTTACGTAATAACTAATGCATATACGTCATTTGTTTATGATGACCTTACACGGCTTCATAACAAAAATCACGGGCGCATAGCCCCTTTAAATTAGAACACACTACACAATAGGCTATTTTGTCATAAAATTAATACATTACATAGTAACATTGCACTGTAAAAACTACTTTGTCATTACAAAACAATTTATCAAGGCGAGTAAACCATGGTGACAAACACTTCATTTGTCAAAATAACAAATAATATAAATCAACAATTAATTTGTTGATATGACAATCTAGCTTTGGTGTAATCATTCTAATACCAAAGCAGTACAGTTGTCAGCATAACATACACTTTTAACAAATTTTATGCTAGAATAACATAATATATGTAGCTACTATAATATATGTCATGCAGGCACAATAAAACTACTCTAGATCTTTTATATATAGAAACAAATGCATTGTATATTGTTACCATTTATATTTTGGTATACGTGTTATATAATTAGCACATCAATTTGATGTGACCTTCATGACTCAAAAAATGGCACTGTACATATACATACATACATGCATACCACAGCAGTAGCCTAAAATAGACTTGCTGTGTTATTTTTGGTTTTAGTCAAATATTATTCTGTGTCACTTGATGATTCTGATTTGATATTATCATATTCAGAAGAAATGCCATTGATATGATTCACAGCCACAGGTGACTTGGATTTATGTATTGACACAGATGAAATTGCAGCTACTTTTTCCTGAAGAAATGTCATCATGTCATGTAGTTTCTGATGGTAACTGAGGTTCCAGATATAGTGACTTCCAAGTAACAAGAACAAAGCTGAAGCCAAATCAGCACATTCCATGAACAATTTTTGCTCGATAGACACAAAAAACTGATCGAATTCATCATGATTGAATACAACCAGATTGAGTATTGCCTACTTCTGGTGCTTCACTTGGTGGTGTATCATTCTGTATATGCATAACATACAATAAACTACATCCATGTACATGATTATATCGTACTTACAGGTACAAACTGGATGAAAAATGGGATATCACCATCTACCCTTTTCATTTTTGTAGGGATCAACAATAGTGCCAAACATTGCATTGATATCATTAGCAAGTGATCATCACCTGGAAAATATAGACATTAACTCACACACTTTAAAAATTGTAGTTTTATTATGCATGGCAATAAATCCATTTGCAAATTGCTTACACACAGATGTGACATCATGTGATTAACACACAAAGACAAAGGAGCATTAGCTTAATCACGTCACACAAGATATCTGTTAGCCATGCATTAAGTAGCTAAAAATATGTTATAAACACACTGTATAATTTCAAAGTACTATAACATGCGTAACTCACAATTCTCAACATCTTTAACTAGTGATTGAATAGATGTAGACTTAGTACAAGTCTTCTTGCAGTAGCTGACAACAGCCTTATACCACAAGACTAACTCTTCAGATTACGTCTTTGCATAATCAACTCAAATTCCAACTTAGCATAAAATATAAGTAAATAAGAACTTACATATGTACATCTTTTGAGCATAGGAAATCCGTGTAGTCTGAACTCAATATTACCGTTCTTCTCATAGTATGGGTGCGTATAAACAACTCCTTGATACTATCAGCTACTTGTCTGGTTTTGCTCCACTCCTCTTTACGAAGGCGCATATTCCTCTCATCTGACACTTTAGCATTTGCAGAAGATGGGATTGGTGGATATTCGTGCTTCTTATAGAATCAAATTTTGATTTCTTCCTAGGAGGACCATCATCAGCATGCTTTCTGTTCACATCTTGTGCTCGGGTATATATGAACCATTTCCATGAACTCTGAAAATACCAATACATTATATAACAATATACACTTGACCATCCAAATGCATACCTCTGAGCTTTCATCACCTAAAGATGGAAATTTCTGATGCAGACTTCTAGAGACAATGAGGCAGTCTCTCAAAGATGGCTTAGGTCTGTACATCATTACAAGCGTTGCCAAGGTCTGCACCATGTATTTTCGGTCACTATCTGTCATAGCACCTTTGTTTAAATGAACTTCAGTGCTATGACGAAATGTTGGTATCTGGAATGGGTCGGGCAGCTCCTAAATTTGGCAAATTTAATACAAGATTTGCCAAGTTTATATTATATGCTGCTCTCACCTGGCATGTTACTGAGCTTGGCTTCTAAATGACCAAAATAATTAAAAATCATAGGACAAACATACAAAATAGATATCATTCTTTTATGGTTAAAGCAACCCATACAATAAGATAAAAGTTTTAGTGATGATATGTTTAAGCAATCAATACATTCAAGAAGAAGCCACTACAAGTTTGGTATCTGCAGGAGCGGAGGGTTGGAGCCAAACAACACCTCAAAGGGAGAGAATCCAGTTGAAGAATGCTTAGTAGTTCTATAAAGAGCAGCTGCAGGTGTTCCTCCCACAAGTTCTCTCTCTCCACATAGGTTCGCAGCAGTGACAACAATGATCGGTTCATGCGCTCTACAAGCCCATCACCCATGGGATGATAAGGTATGGTGTGGGACTTTTTTACACCAAAGGCTGAACAAAGATCGTTCAGCAGCCTGCTCTCAAAGTTGTGTCCTTGATCAGGTGGGCCTACTACTGTGAAGACTTCATCTTTTAATATTTGCACAATCCTCTCCGCTTTCTGATCAGGCATGGGTTTGGAAAATGGCCACTTGGAGAAGTAGTCTTGAGCAACCAACAGATATTG
This sequence comes from Spongia lamella, assembly GCA_963930835.1. Taxonomy (NCBI): domain Eukaryota; kingdom Metazoa; phylum Porifera; class Demospongiae; order Dictyoceratida; family Spongiidae; genus Spongia; species Spongia lamella. Next base: position 20,707,073 of record OZ005746.1, on the reverse strand, counting down.
ATTCCCTTGGTGGACATTGGGACTTTAAGAACATCCACCCCCACCATCTCCCAGGGTCTGGTGGCTAGTATGGGCTGCAACGGTGCAGATTTGGGTGGAAGTGCTTTGGAAAGCTGACACTTGACACATACCTTGCAGTGATGTGACACACTCTTAGCCATGCCAACCCAATATGCTACATCAGAGAGTCTGGATAGTGTTCGTTCTACTCCTTGGTGGCCTGAGTCCTCATGGGCCAATTTTAAGAAAAGCTGTTGGAGTGAGTGGGGAACTATTATCAGGTGCTTGGCATCTGTCATGGTGGGTGATACTTGTCGACACAAAATTGACTGTTGAAGTGTGAGTTGAGACCAGATTTGTCTATATCGCTTTAAGGGGAACTGCATCCATCTTCTGGTTTGGGGAGGATTCAGCTTTCTCGCAACTAGGTCATGGACAAGGGAGAGTGTGGTGTCACTTCTCTGGGCTGCTGCTATCTTCTCTTCACTAACAGGGCTAGTGACTCCTACCACCGCAATTGGTCTTCTGGATAATGCGTCAGCGTTCAGGTTGGTGCTACCAGGAAGGTGGACTATGTCAAAATCAAAGGCTCTTAGTTCTAGAGACCAACGCTCTAGGCGTTGTGAATGAGATTTGCTTGTCTTAGAGGATTCCAGCCACTCTAGAGGTTTATGATCAGTATGGATGGTGAAGTGGGCTCCAATTAAACACTCTAGAGGTTTATGATCAGTATGGATGGTGAAGTGGGCTCCAATTAAATAGTGCCTGAATTTTCTGACAGCCCAGACAATAGCAAGATACTCCTTCTTAATGGTGGCATAGTTCTTTTCTGTGGGGGTCAGGGTTCGGCTGTAACAGCTCCCTGTTGAGTGGAAAGGATAGCCCCCAGGCCTACATCTGATGCATCAGTGGTGAGCACAAACTTGTCTCGTGGTGTCGGATATGCAATCACTGGAGGGGAGACAAGAGCCTTTTTCAACTGTTCAAATGCCTGCTGATGTACACTTTGCCACACAAATGCTACTTTATTCGCAGTAAGGGCATTGAGAGGGGTAGCTGTGTCGGCAAACTTTGGCACGAATCGTCAGTAGAAATTAGCCAAACCAAGGAATGATCTGACATCTGTGGAACTGGCCACTCCTGAATTGCCCAAACCTTCTCTTTTGTTGGTTTCACACCCTTGACTGAGTATTCAAATCCAAGGTGTGAAATTTCACTCTTACCAAAAGAGCACTTGGATCCTCTTAATGTAAATCCAGCTGCTTGTAGCTTATCTAGAACTATTCCTAGGTCTCCGATGTGGGTTTCCATGTCTTCAGAGTATATGATACAATCGTCCACATAGTTGTCAACACAATGTTTGCATTCCTTCAACACCTTGTCTAGCCCACGCTGACATGTCTGCGTGGCTCCTGTTAAGCCGTATGGCATTACGTTGAATTTCCACAACCCGTACCCTGGGCCTGGGCAGAAGGCAGTTTTCTCTGTTGAACTTTTCTCCATGGGGAACTGCCAATAGACACTTCTTAGGTCTATCTTTGAAAAAACTTTTTTGTTTGCCAGCTTTTGTTGTGGGCCATCTGCTCTAGGGACTGGATATGAGTCTTTCTTAGTGATGTTATTCAATTGTACAAAATCCACACAGATTCTGATTTCCCCGTTGGCTTTTGGAACATAAACTGCTGGGGCACACCATGGACTGTTGCTACATTGGATAATTCCCTCTTCAGCCATTTCCTGTAGTTGTTTGTGTACCCGGTCTGCAAAATGAAAGGGAATAGGATGAGGAGGTACTTTGACTGGCTGAGCATTCCCTGTGTCAATGGTGTGTTCTACGGCCATGGTCTTTCCTAGTGTCTTGTGAAATATTGTGCTGTGTTCCTTCAGCAGTATTTCTAGTGAAGGATGATAGTCTGTGGGCATGTCAGGCTCAGGTTTTGAGGTTGTAGCAGGGTAGGGGATTGCTTGAGGGTAGTCATTGTCTAGTACTAATGTACACATACTGGCCTGGTGGAGATTCAGTTGGGCTTGTAGGGTCGGAAAGAGGCAGCTGCTGACAACATTTTTCTGAAAGTCTATACTCTTTTGAGAAAGTCACAGCCTAGGATGGCAGGTGCCGACAGATTCTCCACAACAGTAAAACTCTGATCTGCTTCTAGGTTGCCAAGATTCACCCTCAGGGTAGTGGTTCCCAGTGGCACTAATTCTCTGCCATCAGCATTTGTCAGTCTCATGTTACATGGAGGGTACAGGTCTTTGGGAGCCACATACTCTCTGCGTATTACTGAGCAAGATGCTCCAGAGTCCAACAGTATGTTCAATTGATGATCGCCTACTCTTCCTCGAATGTATGCAGCTTTAGATCTAGCAATGTCTGATAGTGCCGGTACACAGTCAACATGTTGAGCATCTACTGGTGCTTGGGAATGCCTCGTGCTCGACGGGTAGAGGCGTTCCCTTGGTTGTTTCCCTGTTGCCAGCAGTTTCGTGCCACATGTCCCTTCTTGCCGCAAGAGAAGCATTCAACATCACGAGGTCTTCTAGAACTGCAATTCCGAGCCACATGCCCAGGTCGTCCACACACAAAGCATTTATGTTTAGCTGGGCCAGAAAGGCTGGTTCCTAATGCATTCATCTGCTCAGACATTTGTTGTAGTGCCCCCTCTAGTTGATCCAGGTGGTCAATTTCAGGGCTAGATACTAGCTGATTTGCCTGTTCACTTTTGTCAGTTCTGTGATACAGTAATATCAATTCTTTAGCCTTTGAGATCGTCTCACAATAATTTCCTTTTGGTAACAGCGTCAGCTGAAACGAGATCTTCTCAGGGAGGGTGTTAATTAGATGAAAACGTAACTCTGTGGATTTAACTGCTGCTGGTAGGTCCGGAGAGGACTTTTCCAGCAATCTTTCAAGGTCTCGCGCCAATTCATCAACACTCTCCAAGTCCTCTTTGAATCGTCTATGCGCCAATTCATCTCGGGCTCTAAGTCGCTCCTCATCCGTATCTGGGGACAGCTGTTCTAAGAGCGCCACCATAAGTGTCGGTCTCTGCGTCCGTCAAGGCTTCGTAAACCGCCCAGGTGCGGCCTTTCAACAGTGTTGGAACATGTCTGAGTTTCTTTTCGTCCCCCCACTCGTTAGCTACTGCGCAGACCTCAAATCGCTTGAACCATGACTTTGCATTGTCCCCCTGGAGCACTTCAGGCAAGGAAATTCCAACTCCAGACGCCATTGTCCCAGGTTTCGGCACCAGTGTAATAATTATTAGAACTGTCAACATGTGTCAATCACAAAGCTCTTATTATAAGAACGAATGTTTTCTACTAATATTACAAGGTAGTTAGGAACTTGTACATGTGCATATAGTTACATAAATCATATGAGTGCAAGTACTTATACTGGAGTTCACATCACATACATATACGCAGGCTAACACAGCTTTGTAGTTTTAGGGCTCTAATTAAATGCACTCTTCAAAGTTTTTTACAAAGGTAAATACAAAGAAATTGTCAGTTTAATATACCTTAAAATCAGTACTAGAAGTGCTGACAGTTTTACTTCTGGTTACTGCATTGGACCCATTACTGAGCTTTTTGGATAGTGGACAGTGATGTCATCTATATGTATTATTCCATATTACATATTACCGATTGAAACAATATATTTACTTGCTCTGTGTCACACTGACAATCTAATTCCACCTGCAGAGCTTTCTTCTCTTTATTTAATGCTGTTATTTCTTCCTTTAGTCTGTTAATCTCATGATGGTCAGCTTCACTATTAATGCTGCCTCCACTGCATGCCCCTTCCTAAGTAAAAACACAGTACAACTAGAATGTTAACTGCAAGGCTATAAGGTGTGATTATATTAAATACATACTGATATGCACATGTACATTACACAGTATATGTAAGTGCACAGTTCTGTACCTTTGAGCTGGCTACACTGCTGACATCATCTATCTCCTCTCCAGCAACAAAACCATTCTGCAAATCCAATGAAGTGTATTAAGCCATACAACTTACTAAGCAAGTTACCTCTTCATTATACACCACCTTTATACGCTGGTACACCTTCAACCTAACTCCAAGTTTAGGTATTAAATCCTTAAGGCATTCTGGTCCTTGCACAGTGGTTAGTAGAGTCACCAAGGCTTCTCCATCCATTTCATTCTCTACGGCCATCAGGGGATAAAATATCATACAATATCCACAACTTCGTACCTCTAAAGTTTGCAACAATGTCCGCAGACACATTTTGGTCAACCAACCATTGACACAATCCATCATCGTAAACCGCAATGCCATCTTCGTGTGCAAATACTGAGCCGGTATACGTATACTTTAATGTTGAGTTGAGTTGCTGCAACAACGCTCAATATAGCCCACAAAATACCAGTAGAACCCAACGTGAGAAAACGTGGCTACCTATGGCGCTGCTTGGCACGCCAGATGCGCACGCAAAGTAAGGTACGTACAATCTTGGTTACATAAATCTCGCGGTAGGTGTGTTAGGTGTGCTTTTTTTAGAAAGAGAAAGATGTTGCCTTTGAGGTTACCGTTAACAAGAAGCGCTGAAATTTCTAGTTACAGTTGTACTTTTTGTTCATTTCGATCAAGTAATGGAATTGAATATGTAAAGCATTTATTCCAGGCACACAGTTTTGAATCTAACTTTTGGTACATGTGTGGAATTTCATCTTGTACTCATGTGTTTACAACAGGTGCCTCTTTTGATGCATTTTGTGGGCACTGTACGAGGAAACATCATAATTGGCAAAATTGTTTTATCCCTACAATTGGCGTGGAAGAAGTGGGGCCTGGAATTGATAGTGTGGGGCCTGACATCCATGGCTGTACACTATCCTGCTCCGATACTAGTACTGGAGGCATTGAAACAGGTGGGGTTTCTGATGACTGCAGCAGTACTGACCAAGATATGGAATGATAATTTTAATATGCCTCATGGTGTAGACAATCCAAATGAATATGAACCAGAATGTATTGGTCCTGATAATGTCAAGATGGCTGCTGCAAAGTTTCTACTCACCTTAAAAGAAAGGTTCAAGCTCATACAGGCATCACTTGACTACACAATAAAGGCTGTAGAAGAAATTATGTTGCTTTCTGCTAATGTACATAGGCAATCTTTTGTGGAAAATAGAGAACTTGCATCCATTCCTTTCGACCAGCATTCTTCACTTGCTAACCCATTTGTAGGTTTGAAAACAGAGTATCAACAAACAAAATGTTTTAAGGAAAATTTTGGTCTTATTGTAAGTTATAATACCAAGTTATTGTCCTATTACTGTGTCATTTTGACTAGGAACCAGTAAGTATCAAACTCGGCACCTCATTTAGATATCAACAGACTGGTTCAACTGGACGACTGGTAGAATCTGATGAGACTTTCCAGTATATTCCACTGTTGGAAAATTTGGAAAGATTACTAAACAACCCAGATGTGTTACAAGAGGTACTCATAATTATATTGTGGAAAGTATGTAACTTACTGTATTAATTGTTTATATTAAGGTCACCAGATCACATGCAAGGAATGACCATCTTATCAGTGCTTTTTGTGATGCATCCCTGTATAAGAACCATCCACTCTTTGCAAACACAATTTGCAATGATGCATCACTTACACTGCAGTTTATTATTTACCATGACGAAGTGGAGGTAATGAACCCCTCGGATCTCATAAAGGAAAGCACAAGCTAGGTAAATTGTGTAAGTACATACACAGTATCAAATAAGTACACAATATCATGTATGTGTAATTATTAAGAAGCATGTGTCTGACTTACAGATATACGTACTTGTAGTACAGATCCTTAACTTTTATGTAATATGTACATGCATGCAGACAGCAATGTTGCATTATGCATTTGATTTTGTCATTCTATTACACCTTGGCAATATCCAACCAAAACATTGTTCCACTCTGAAACTAATTTGTGTTGTTATATATCCACTTCTTAAGGAGTATGACATGAATCGACTTAGAAAGGTAATTTTAATTTTTCCATATACGTACATACATATAGGTGTTAAAATTGTAGGGGTCTTTGTTGATATTAGATGACAAAGAAATTCTTGTAAAAGGAGCTGTTTTAGCCATGCTGGCTGATACTCAGGCCGCCCATTCAATTGGAGGATTTAAAGTGGGTGTTGGATTTTCACTTTGCAAGTGTAGAAATTGTCTTGCTACTAAAGAGACTATGAGTGTTCAGGTATATACACAGGCAAATATTTTGTGGGGGAAATATTGATGATTTTCAAATTAGTATGGTAATTCACTAAACTAACATAATAGTATGTGCATACTCGTTATGCATGTCTAGAAACAAAAATTTTATTGTTTCACTTCTGATGACTGATGATGAGGGTTATATACGTAGTTGTCAAATACACCATAGTACACGTGGTTAATATGGTATATTCATACTATGAGGATGTCATACTGAACTCACCAAAGCACTCAATCCATAGCGTCATGCAATGTCCTGAAACTGCTTCTGATAGTCTCGGCAGACTTGTTGCTGTCTTATATAGTTCACTTGTCTGCTTCTTTATGCTCACGTGTGTTAAAAATTTGAATTACTAGAAAACTGGATTGTTACACATTTGTTTGCACATGATTTTATGAATGACTACATCACATGGAATGATTGAATATCATGCCTTGGTACCCGATACCAAATCTTTTAGTCCCATGTACAAGAACATGACTGATGGTCCTGTATATTATGTATGTATGTATGTACGTATGTATGTGTACCGTGCTGGGGGAGTTTAATGGGATGGCAGTTTCGTATTACGTATGTGTTTCTACAACTTTTGTGAATTTTGATGTATATACGTGTGTATATTTTATAGTTTCATGAGGATATGTTTGTTTCGAGGACTCCTGAAAGCTATGACTATCATTGTTCCCTTATGGCAGGCTCATTAGCTGAAGCAGACTCAATTACTTATGGCATAAATTACAAAAGATAAATTGGAAGACTTCCATGTTTGTAACAATCAACTTCCTCAAGATATGATGCACATTTTGCTTGAAGGAGTTATTCCGTATTCAGTGAAGGCAATACTACAAGGTTTTGTGAGTGTAAACCACTACTTTACTATTGACATTATTAATCAAAGGATTTTAAGTTTTAAATTTAGTCGGTCAGAATGCCCTCTCAAATGTCATCAAACATCTTACATGATGATGGTAATATTCATATAATGGTAACTATGTATGTAATGAATTTGTTGTTAATCTAACTAATTTTCTAGCAAGCCAAATGTGGAATCTTGCAGTGTCTTTACCACTGATGGTTGGAGATTTGGTTCTACATACTGATGAAGAATGGGAGTGTTTTCTTTTACTATTGGATGTTTTTCAAATTTGTGTTTTGCCAGTTGTTTCAGTAGATTTGGTACCATACTTAACAGTGTTAATTGAAATGTATCTTTCTGCCTTTCACAAATGCTATCCTGCTAAAAATATTATTCCAAAGCAACACTATATGACTCATTTTCCATCTCAAATGTTGAAGTACGTATGTACATATGTTGTGTTTTACCATGCGTGGTATTATGTGCGTGTGCAAATACGTATGTATGTATGTATGCACTGTAGGTTAGGCCCACTTACAACATCATGGTGTATGTGCATGGAAGCTAAAAATAGTTACTTCAAGAGAATCGCACAGCAGGGAAATTTTAAGAATATTGCTTTAAGTGTTGCAAGGCGTCATCAGAAGTTGATGTGTGCTTTTCTCAATAGTGATAACTTCTTTGAAAAAGAATTAATCAAATTTAATAGTACGTAAACAAACTTTAAAGACAAACTTTAAAGGGTATTGAATGTTCTTGCTATACATTGTACTGTACGCACTACAATACATAGGTTTATGTATAATACAGTTTGTGCACATGTGCATGTATATCGCAGTTACACAGCTACTCTGTCACTGTGCACATGAAAACTTGTTTTCCATTTAAGCGAACATCTAAGTTCTCTTATGAGTGAACCTGTTTCAATACAGGAGCCAATAGTAAATTATTTACAAGAGCTACTCTGTCACTGTGCACATGAAAACTTGTTTTCCATTTAAGCGAACATCTAAGTTCTCTTATGAGTGAACCTGTTTCAATACAGGAGCCAATAGTAAATTATTTACAAGCAACAGATCTAGATCTACAGGAAGTAACTGTAACCAGGTACATATCATTATTGTATATATTCATGCATATATCATACACAGTGTGCATTATTATTACAAGTTCCTAAGCATGAGGCAAAAAATATTTTAAATCCATACTGTCCTTGCATCAATGTATCAGTAAAATAAAATATTTGTGAATGTCTAGATTTTTTGATAATGGTGACTATGGTGATGTTTGAACTTAAGAAGGTTTTATAATATTGTATGTTTGCAAAATATTCAAGGTAATCTAATAGTTTTAAGCAGCTGTTTTTCCATTGTTACATCCATGTTCCACTCTGTATCTCAATCTGTATTGGCCATCTCTCTCCATTACTTCAATTTAACTGTCAAAAACATTGTTACATGTACTTTCATGGACATGTAGCTACCTATGCAGTGTACAATAGGCAAGTACATTAACTGTTTAATACTACACCTGTACATCTTTAGATTTGACTGGATAGAATTGCAAGGAAACAAATATTCCTGTGGTGATGTTATTTAGTGTGGATACCAAGATGATGGATTACCTGAATTTGGCAAACTATGTGACATAATGAGAATTAGATCACATCTTTTTTTTAACTTAAATCTCTATGTCACTAATGGAATTGACCGTCATCACAACAGTTGTGTGATAGAGCCAACAACAAATATGACAGTTAAGCTCATCAGTGATGATACCGAATTCATTGGAAAGCTACATTCACTTGAAACACATTCACTAAGATCATCCTAACCTAGAACACTTCATATTGTCATCAAATACTTCATTTTAAAAATTTAGATGAGTATACTATCAAAATTTGTTAAGTCGATAAATATTTTGTTGAATCAATTAATGTCTTTGTTGTTTTAGTAATGCATTTGTAATTCAAAGATTGTTAATATAACAAATTATGTTACAATGAAAAACTTGTTTGTTAAACAGATTTTAGTTATGAGGTAGATATGTAAATTTGACTCAACATTTGTAACAATAACGTAAGAATTTCTTAACTTAACCGACATGTGTTGTTTGGATTAATTCAGCAGTTTGTTACCATAACAAATTTTGTTATTTTGACAAATTCATTTTTACAATGTGTAACTTGGTTTTCACCTTGGATATATGCGAGAAACTATATCTACTACCACATAGATACATACAGACATATACACAGACACAGACACACACACACATGTACATACACACTAGCACAATTATAAGGCGGGGGAAAATATTGGCGAACAGTGTCCAAGGATTGGAATTATTTGGTGAAATTGGACTTGAGTGTTAAGATACTAAGTTGGTAAGAAAGTATTAAACTATTGGCGAATGGCTTGCCAATATTTTCCCCCTCCACACAATTGTACTATATGGTACACACATGCACACACACGCGCGTGCGCACATAACTTTGAAGCCAGTCATCTGAAGATGATGCTGCCCTGCCAACAAGGCAGGTGAAGTTGGTCACTCTTCTTTGTCTTATCACTGAGGATAGGTAGTGTCTATTTATCCTGAGTGTCCAATGCCAGATGTCAGGGTTTGGTGACACAGAGACACACCAGCTGTTTTTAGCCTTGTCAAGTAGATCAATCTAATGTATATGCTATCTCTTTCCATTTTTACCACCTGGTAAATTAATATATTCCAACTGATCAAGTTGTATACATGAATTCCAATTAATGCCAATTGCAGGAATACTCTATTAAAATATGCAATCAAATCCTACACAAGATATCCATGCAAAATTTTTGATACTGTTACACTATAAACAGTTGTGATAAACAAATGGGTCTATTTAGTGGGACTATACTTGCATGGGAACTTTAGCTACATTTCATGACGTAGGCAAAATTAATAACCAGTGTTACCATTTACATCATAGCTGGATGCAATGTGGCATGTAACAATTGCATTGCCATACCCTTTCTTAGACTATAGTAGGGTTAATTTCCTAATCACTTAGATCTTTTCATGTTTACTTACAAATTTGTGAGTGATTTGCTAAAATAATAAGCATAGCATGTGTAGTAACCAATTAGTAACATGGTTATGGGTGAGCATTAAAAAAAGTAAAATAATTACCAGGCGATGCTATTACTAATTACTGCTGGAAACAGCTAAAAATTAATAGCCAGTACAGGCAGATATCAATTCCCTACCATATAGCAGATTATAAAAAGCATCACACGATGTCATAGAGCTACTACAGTAATATGCAAAATTGGGTTTTTCCCATCCTACCGCTTAAAAGTATATGTATGGTAAACATCACAACACGTCATCAAACTGGAATTTTATTATTATAGCAACAATACAAATCCAGTACAGACGGCATTTAAAAGAGTAATATAAGCCAAACATTTCATTCTAGTGTCTTGTACAAATTTTAACAAATAAAGCAATTTTTTCTTCAATGGTTTTGCTACAAGTTAACAAGTGAGTCACGTTTATGACACTTGTGGTGATGGGTACCCATATTTAGTAGTAGATTGTACTTACCTGTTCACTCTTGGAGTACGACCTGATATTATTCTCCTCTTGGGGCCAGTGTAGTCAGCTTACAACAAAATAATTTGCATAAACATTTGCAATAATATTCACTGGAAACTTTACCGCATCAATCTTTTCATTCCTGAGTGGGGTTTAGGCTTTTCGCCGAGCTTTCCGCTTCGAAGTTCTTTCAATTAATTCAAATCTGAAGTCATGTGTGGGATCACATGACACAATAAATGGATATTTTAGCGCATATTAATAATATTTATGTAAAATCTTGAGAAATTGTGAGATGAACAAGCAGTCGTGAGACCAATGCTGAAATCGTGTGTCTCACGACCAAATTGTGAGAGTTGAGAGGTCTGGATAAACTGCTAGGAAAAATATTTTTGCACAACGGAAGTCGGGCAAATTCAACATGAGAAACCAAAAAGAAACTTTTGAAACAGAAAAAAATTAGAAGAAAAGGTTAGTTCAGAACAGTGTAAACGGTTAAAAACTGAGCAAAAGTTGCACCATTAAAATAAAGCTATGCATAGCACACCAAATCGTCTTACACACCACAAAGTTATTGGAGTGGTTGTCACGCTAAGAAGCCTTAGATGCTTTCTAAATATGGATACAAGTTTACACTAGTAAATTAAACTGATCGACCACATAGAATCTGAGCCACTGATATTATCGGATATGTTCGCATTTCTGTGATGACGTCTACACTGCCAATCAAATGTAAGCTGTCGCCCTAACTATTGGAATCAAAATGCCTTTTGTGGGTTACTTTTTGGTGAGTTTTTGAGAGGTCAGACGAGTTTGGTAGAAAGAATTTCTTCTAAATAATAGTTAAACGGAATTTATGACCCAAAGGCTCTGGCGCCCCAGTAAAGCAAGGGTGCTACTGTTTTTCCATTTGTATGGGGTGAAGGACTCCACACCCATACAAAGGAGTGTGGCTACACGTTTAACAACTTCTATTTGTAATGAGTTACATATTATCATTCTTGACATAGTTATATGTTGAGATATTTCACATTATCGTATAAACAAGGCATACAGTAGTGTTCTGAACAAGGTTCTGAATACAACAGTAAGAATGGTAAACTATGAACCGCAATGGTAAACAATTGTGCAGCTAAATGCTGTCATGCTTGATTTAAAATAGATCGAATACTTCTCTACATGAAAAACAATGTTCTAGTCTAATTTATTCATCAGATTTACTTGTGTCTATGGTGTGTCTATCAGGAGGTCTACCAAGTAAGCTCTAATATTATATACCTGCAATGTCATCTGCTGGACTCCAAATTGGTTGCGATTAACTTATAAAACCGTATAAAACATGAAGAGTTGTAGAGAACAATGATTACTCTGAGGTAGATCACGTGATGTTTGTTGACATAGGGTTTTACTATAGCAACAGCGTATATAGTGCATGACAACAAGTATTTAGATTACAGCCATGCCTTAACAGAACAAGTGAGCTATTGTGCTACCATAATGTTAACACCACTATGTAAGAAAACATTGCTGTGTGTATTTTATACGGAATGCTTTACCTTCGCAGTGGCCGCCGGGTCGCTTTAGTCCACGGAGCGGCAAACAATCATTAAGTCTCGGAAGCTTATGGTACGTGCCACGTACCATGTATTTTTATGCTTTATTTTAGGAATGCACATTTGAATGGGTTTCAAGTTACCACAGGTCTAAAATATCAGTTTTCTGTATTCTGAGATTCCCTGTAGGTTATACTATCTATGGTATAATAGGTGTGACCGGCTTATATAGTATTAAGAGAGAAGACTGAGGTATGCCATGAATTAACTTTAACTTTTTACTACATATGATCTTGTTTTATGGTTGGTGATGCCATAGCCAAATGCCATGGTGTTGTTATGGAGACAGACCTGTCGTGTTTGCAGGGCAGAAATGTAAGGTGTTAATTGCTTTATTTTATTGTTATATTACTTATAATATCAGATTGCAAGTTGAAGTTTCATCGTTCAAATCAGTATATACATGCAGACTTATTTGAACAATTCTAAACTTTGACAGCAAAGAAATAGATTTAGACGTTAGTCACTGCATAATGTTGCCAGATCGGATGAGGAGCTAAGGCAAGGTACATTTATGTACTTGTGGATTCCTTAACTCTACCAATAGTGCCGTGACTAGTAATCCAAATTATACCTTTGATATATTTGGTAACTGAGAATGTGAATATAATTATATAAATTTATAAGTGTACCATTAAAGGTTCAATGTGCACTAGTTATGAACTCAAGCATTTGATCATGAGCACATCAGTTTGAGTAACTGACGAGATGTGAGTTATGTACAAATAATTTGTTTATAAAGAATCAAAGTTTATGATTGTTAGGGGAGCCATGCAAACTCTACAATACAAAATAAGCTACGGAAAGATGAATTTGCTTTTAGTACGTATACTTCACAAGATGACTGTCCATGCAGGGCTGCATGACCAGTGTCGGTATGTAAATTTGTATGCCACTTATGGAAGTCATATTGATTAAAGCTACAGAAAGATGCAATGTTTTATACATAGTACTTCACATGCAGGATGAAAGTGCAGGGCTGCACGGCCAGTGCAGGTAATGCTACTGTGTATGATGAAAATATGATTATACCAATTTATACGTAATTTTTATAGCCCACAACTATCAACTGCTGAAGTTGTCAAGAATCACGTGAACACTTGAAGATACCCAGCAAGTCATGTGCTGAATATGAAGTCTTATATACTGTTGGGACTCAATAAAATTTTGTTGCATGGTAAGCATATGTGAGGGGACTGGGTAGTATAGTCGGTCGTATCGGGCCTGTAATGCGCGATGCTCACGGATACAGATTCTCGTGTGCTTCACACTAAACTCTCTTATCACGTGACTCTTCTAACTCTATATATAGCACACCCTATTTACGTATACTAGCTACTAATCACGTGTTCTATATAGGCGTTATATAGGTTCAATCGTTATTTCCAACATCCTCCGGGGGGGCACGGATGTTTCCTATCCATTCTGCCACTTTCCTTCTCGCCTGTTGAGCTGCATACCTCTGAGGACGTTCACTGATCTTAGAGTCCTGTACCACCTCCGTTCTTGGCGTCTCGTTCATTTTAGTACTCTTCTTATCCGACAATTCGAGGGGGTAAAGTTTAGTTACTGGTCTGTTGGTTACTCCATTCTTTGTCCTTATAATTGCTGAGCGTACTAGTCCATCATTACCTGTCACCAGGCTCCTTACGACAGCCATCTTCCAATTAATCCGTGGACTCTCATCGTGGATTAAGACCACATCTCCTACATGTATTTGCTGTCCTCCTTTCCCAGATGGACGATGGAACTCCCTCAGTGATGTGAGATACTCGTGTTTCCATCTGGCAGTAAAGTGTTCCAACAGAATTGCCTGGGTCTTAGCGTCCCTCCTGACTTGCTCTACTCCATAATTGGGATCCTGTAGCTCCTCTACGGTGGCATGTTCATATGGTAATCTGGTTAGCCGTCGCCCATGTAGAAGATGTGCCGGTGTCAAAGGCTCCGGGTCTGAGATGTCATCCGACATATATGTCAATGGCCTGTCGTTTAGCAGCGCCTCCACCTCCACAATGATTGTTTGCAGGGCAGTGAGGGTGATATGGGCTCTCCCCAGTGTCTTCTTAATTGATGCCTTTGTCAGGCCAATGAGCCGCTCCCAATATCCTCCGAACCAGGGGGCCTTCTTTGGAATGAATTTCCATATGATGCCCTCCCGGCCCAGCATTGTTCTGATCTCTGAATCTAACAGGTTAGTTAATTCTCCTGCTGCTGAAGTGTATGTGGTGGCATTATCCGACATCATCATCTGTGGCAGAGACCTACGGGCAGCAAATCGACGGAATGCCAGCAGGAATGATGTTGTTGAGAGGTCTGTTACTACCTCTAAGTGTACTGCCCTAGATGTGGCACATGTGAATAGACAAATGTATACCTTGCCTTCCTCCTCATTGAGTTGCTTCACATAGAGGGCTCCTGTAAAGTCCACCCCTGTAATGGAGAATGGTGGCACTTCCTGTACTCTGATCTTTGGGAGTGGCGCTGCTTCTGGCTCTGCATATGCTCTGCCTCCAAACTTCTTACAAACTGTGCAACGACGTAACAGTTTCTTCACATACTGGCGTCCAGTTGGTATCCAGAAGGACTGTCTGAGTGCTGTTAGAGTAGATCCAATACCTGCATGGGAAGAACGGGCATGTACATGATTAACAATTAATTTAGTTAAGTGATTGTTCTGTGGCAAAAGGTATGGAAACTTGGCCAGTTCGCTGAGGGGGGCATTGTGAATTCTTCCTCCACAACGTAGCAGGCCAGCTTTATCCGTAAACAGTCTTAGTTGTCTGACAAGAGGTGGCATACTTGCTTTGTAACGGCCAGGTTTTGGTTTAGCACTTGACATCTCCCTTTGATAAACTCGTTCTTGGCAATTTCGAATCCATCTCGTCTGAGCAGAATTGAGTTCTTCAGCTGTTAGGGGGCCGGTCAGTCTGGGCTTAGATCTCCGGAGATTGTTAATGTATCTGTATACATACGCTGTGACTGCCAGGAGCTTGTTCAGGGAGCTGTAGTTGGTTAATGTAATGACTTGATGCAAGCCAGTGTCTTGGCTTAATCCTGGTTGTGGAACAAATTCTTCAGCTATGGCTGCAGCTGCGTGCAGATGTAGATCAGGTTGTGGCTGCCACTTTGGCCAACAGTCAGGTGTGGTCATCCATGGAGGACCTTTCCACCAAGGATTTTCAGATGAGCTGAGAAACTGAAAGGTTACTCCACGTGTTAGTAGATCTGCAGGATTATCATTGGTGGGGCAATAGGCCCAAGTTGCACTCGGGAAGGTTTCCTTAATTTCTCTTACTCGGTTACTCACAAATTGTGGTAGTGTCTTAGTACTCTCCAGCCAGTGTAGAACAATCTGACTATCTCCCCAGAAGTAAATGGGGCAATCTTGTAGCTTCAAGGAATCAACAATAAACTTGGCAATTCTAGAGGCAACAACAGCCGCCATCAGTTCTAGTTTAGGTAGCGTTAATCTCTTTAAGGGGGCTACCCGGTTCTTAGCCATCACGAAGGTAACTTCACTGTCACTGGTGATAAAGGCAACTGCTCCATATGCACGAGTACTGGCATCTGCAAACACGTGTAGTGTGATGTTACCTGGAGTGAAGTTGGTTTTGACAAGACGTCGATCAAGGGTGAGTTTGGACAGTTGTTGGATGTCTCTCAATATGATGGTCCACTCCTCTTTGGCATTAGTCTCCAAAGGTTCGTCCCATTCTACGTGAAGTTGCCAAAGCTTTTGCATGAACAATTTTGCACGTACAGACACAGGGCTAGTGATACCAAGTGGGTCAAATAGCTTAGATGCTTCCTTCAGAACTTCACGTTTAGTAGTGAATGACTTATCTATCATGGCATTTGCCATCTTTGGAGCTAGGGATAGGCAGTCTGTTATTGTGTTCCATTGTAGTCCCAGAATATTGGTGAACTGGGTGTGACCAGCCACGTCCTCTTCTCGTGCCTTTGTGTTCAAAAACTCACAATTGGATGCCCACGCTCTTAGATTGAATCCGGCACTGTACATCATGGATCTTGCCTCCCAAAAATACTGGATGGCTTGTAGTTCTGTCTCACAGCCTGTGACAATATTATCTACATACAGGTTATACTGTATTTTGTTAGACAGTGGTGTGTCATACAATTTTAAATGATGGTGTAATGTTGCAAACAGTATAAATGGCGAACTAACCGCACCAAACAACACTCGTCTGAATCGGTAGACCACGAATTCACTGGTAGGATCCAGGGGGTTCGACAGCCATAGGAAACGTGTGAAGTCTCTGTCACTTTCCTTAAGTGTGACATGTAAAAAGGCCTTCTCTATGTCTGTTGATAAGCCATACTGGTGAGTTCGAAAACGTAAGAGAATGGCACAGAGATCCACGAGGAAGTGAGGGCCAGCAACCAAGCAATCGTTCAAGCTTGGGTGTTCATTGGACTGGCGGCAACTGCAGTCATAGACTATCCTGACAGGTGTGGTGACAGAGTCCTTCTTTACTGGGTGATGTGGGATGTAATGTGCTGGACCACCATTGTAGGGCTCTGTTACTAGTTCAATGAATTCTCTGTTCAACTGTTCCTTCAGGATGTTGTCATATATTTGTAGTAAACCAGGGGACTGGGTTAGCCGGTGAACCAAAGATCTAGTACGTATCTGGCATACTGTGAAGTTATCTGGCAATGGGGGGTGAGAGTCCTTCCATGGGAATCCAGCTGAGTATGTTCCATCTTCCTGTAGTGAAATATGGGATGCACAGTATGACTTCAGAAACTGTTGACTCGAGTTTTCTTCAGGTGTGATTGCAGTGTCTTCAACTTGCCAGAATCTTTGCAAGTTACATTCCTCGTCTTCATGTTCTGTTGCGACATGTAGAAGGTTTACAACAGTACCTGGGTTTCGTGGTGGCAATGTTGGTCCAGACAGCAGATAACCTAACCTTGAACTCATAGCGGTGGGTCCCTTTCCTCTAATGATATGGTCTCCAACTAAATCCCAATAAAAATCTGCTCCTACCAGTAGTGATATCTCAAAATTCTCTGCTGCTGTGATTGGGTGTGCTAGTGGCAGTCCCTTCAGATGGGGTAGTTGTGAGATGTCCATTTCCAGAGTGTTGGTGATGGGTGTGGCAATTGTGGGTACCACAAGTGCTGACAATGGCACTAGCTCTCCTGACAAACTCTTGATGTGGATCATGACTGAATCCATTCGTTTACATAGCGGTTTGTCAGCACCAAACGATGATAAGCTAATGTGTTCAAACTTGTAGGGTTCAACAGTCAACTCATTCGCCAACTTCTCAGTGAGGAAAGATCGCTGTGATCCCTCATCAAATAGGATTCTCGCTTCAGCCTGTGAGTCTGATCCTACTACAGTGGCAATTGCTGTTTTAAGCAAGCAGGCAGCGTTCCTTGTAAGTTGAGGTGGGGTGAGAGTGGTCAGGGTTGTAGCTGTATTAGAGGGGTCTGGTCGTTCATTATTTCCAGTTGTGGAAACACTTGCGGGGGCAGCACTGTTGCAAATACTTGTGTGATGTTTAGCCTTACATTTTCGACAACGATTCTTTGATCCACACTGAGAGACACGATGATGTGCAAGGCAATTGTAGTAAAGTTTTTCCCGTTTGATGATTACAAGTCGTGACTCTGCGTCCTTGTGTACTTCACAGTTGGTGGAGAAATGGTTGCCCTTGCAGTATACACATGTTGGTTGTTTACTTATTGGTTCTCTACGTTTGTTCCCTGACTTCCTATCAGCTGCTGTGTAGAATGAAGCAGTTGGTAGTATCTGTTCTTGGTTTCCCATGTTGGATGTCTGCTGGCCAGTCTCAAATATTCTTATCTCTCTCAACAAGGATGTTTGCAGCTGTTGCACTGTCCACTGGCTGCTCTCATGGGCTCTGGCCATGTTTTTCTTAGTCTCTTCTGGCAATTTCCCAAGCATGATGGGCACCAGCAGCGTTTCAAGGGCATTGGGTGGCTTGCCTAATGACTGTAGGCAGCGGATATGGCCTTCCACTGTGTCATGAAACAGTTGTAGACTAGCAAGCTTGTTGACAGGCTTTGGGAGATCTATTAGTGCTTGCACATGTGCATTGATAAGCTTGTGTGGCTGTCCATAACGGTCTTTTAAAAGACTGATGGAATGTTCATAGTTCGAATTGGTCAATGGTAGTCCTGCAATTACCCTTGCTGCATCACCAGACAGTTGTGCTCTGAGATAGCTCAATTTTTGGACTCCAGTTAAACATGGGTTGAAGTGGATGGCAGCCTCAAAACAGTCCCAAAATGACTGCCAGTTGAGTGGGGCTCCAGCAAAATATGGCACGTCTAGCTTTGGTAGACGGGTAACAAACTGACTGCTGAGATGGTTTGCACTCCGTCCACTGTTCGTCTCTAATGAATGTGGATCAGTTGTACCATGCTGTGGTTGGTCAGTATTCTGTACTGTAGGTGGTGGGCTGGATGGTGGTTGTGTTTGCTCAGTATTCGTGGAGGTATTCTGGAGTGATGTATTCACCCTTGTATTCTGGGTAGTACTAATTGGGGCTTCCGTGCTTGATTGTGGTGATCGAGAGGGTACATCACTGTTTGTAGCAGCAGTGGCAGCAGCTGTTGGGGAGGAGACTTGGCCGCGTGATGTAGTTAGCTGGTGAGTCAGTAGTGATATCCTTTGTGATAGCGTCATTTGCAGTTCTTCCGAGTCTAACACAGTGTCTTCATATTCCTCTTCAGTGTCTAGATTATCTAAAATGTTCTTGTCGATGTCAGCAAAAACAGTCGCCTTCTGCTTCAGTAGTTTGAGGTAGTCTTTGAGGCTAGCGACGTCCAAGTTGGTTAGGGGCTCGGCAGGGAGCTTACTCAATATCTTGTCTATGTTGTTGAGGAGCTTTGTAAGGTGAGATCTGTGTCCTCGTCGTGAGCACTGCCACTTTTTAAGTTGATCCATCTGGAGTGTCGTCGAATTCCACGCTGTATCAACTAGTAATTACAGTCCCAACTGTAAGGAGAGAGACAACAACAAATTTGTCTAGACAATGTATTCGCTTGCCTTCTGTGGTACCGTTCACACTGCCACGGTACCATGACTTCTGCGAGACGGGTTAAGGGGTTGGCAAGCCGAGTTGCACTGGTCACAGCACCATAAATGTGAGGGGACTGGGTAGTATAGTCGGTTGTATCGGGCCTGTAACGCGCGATGCTCACGGATACAGATTCTCGTGTGCTTCACACTAAACTCTCTTATCACGTGACTCTTCTAACTCTATATATAGCACACCCTATTTACGTATACTAGCTACTAATCACGTGTTCTATATAGGCGTTATATAGGTTCAATCGTTATCTCCAACAGCATACGACATGATCTTATTATCCTTATTATATGTTCTTATTATATGTTCATATATAGCTCTGACTGCATGAGAGAATACGCCATGAAATATCAAAGCTTCTGTTAGAAAAGGTCTGCGGCAAGAACTTTCACCTGAGATAGAACAGAACATCATTTTTAATTGTATATAATAATAATAATGAAATACTAAACAAAGTATGATGGTTATTCCAAAATGGAAGTATAAGGGTTATACCTTAATGTAAAAGTATGACAGTTATACCTACATTAAGTATGCTATCTGTGGCAGGATTTTCATACCTATTTTGGTATAACATTCATACTTCAGTTTTTACAGTGCAGGGCTACCCACCTGTGATTTAGTTCATCTGAGTTTGTAGTAAGAGGAGATCCAACTTCTGATGCTTGTGTTTCATCACTCATGGGTCTGCAATATGTATGGTCATGCTTTAAATACTCACAAGATGGGATAAGCGGCACAATGATGATCAATAGACAGTAGATTTAATCGTAGCTGTTCTAGACTCTTATGGTCAACCATTCTCATTGACGGAGGCCTAGGATCATACAGTGTTGGTATAGGTTGTGATTTACTATTCTGATTCAAAATTTCTTGTCTTCTTGATTTCAATTCATCCACAGTGATGGGATCCTGCTTCTTTGGGCATACTGCTGTAAGACATCTGTGCATGTTATATAAACTCAGGTAGCTGACCAAGGAAACAAAACTTTGCAAGTGCACACCTATATCCTTGCAGGAAGCACTTGGACCTTTTCCTGCTGGGCATCCACACAATGCTGAATTTATATCCCATGATCCTTTACACAGTGACATCATCATTTTATACATCTTGTCTTTCTTCATTTCAGGCCGACAGTCAGCTTTTATCCATCTTTATGCACTATTGACAAACCTTGTACATGGCCACATTGAAAAAGATTCTCTGCAGATTGATTAATTGACTTAAAATCATTTGCTGCCTTACCATCATTTGCTGTTCTCATGACAAAATAGTTGATAACATTACTTAGTAAAAATTTTGGTACATCCTCCAATGATTGATAAGCACTTTCGATGCTTTTCCATCCTTGAGTTGGGGGTAAAATTGTAGAGTCAAATTGTCCTGATTCTCTGCTACTGCTACTTTCTTCAGAGAGATCTGGATTAATAACTCTATCAGCCCACCCATTCTCTATGTAAGCTTTTATCCTGAACGAAACATCATGCTTTTAAATTGTATGATAATAAAAGAACAATGGTTACTGTGGTTGTTAAAAACTATTGTTAAAACTATTGCCGGATACATTTGATGATAGATACAAATAGTGTTCATAGTTCATACTACCAACAACTAGCTAACACGCTAATACCCTTGATAATACCTTGCTATCAAGTCAGCTTTTGAACCTTTTGTTGAAGCCCTTTGGCATTGAAGCCAACGCTTCAGTTCAGGAATTTTCAGTGCACCAACATCTCGTCCACCCAAAGACGCGCCCGGAACATCATCTTCACGCAAAAACACACTGTCATCATCAGAATCCATATTAGTTATTCCGATTAGTATGTATTACTACAACTAAAAACAACTAAAACTACACGAAAACACCGTCAAGTACAACTTAACAACTGGAAGTACAAGCAAACATTACTACAAATGTTACACGATTTAACACTCATGCCCACTGTACTTTCTAATTCCTAATTATTAATTATGAATTCGTGCCATTGAGTTTCACAAGAACAGTTTTTGCAAAAACCATGTTGTTCGCTGCAAATGATATGAAAGTTGGCATAAGGAAACTATTATGTGTTCAAAATCCTTGAGACAAATGCAAGTCAAAGAGATAGGCCTTGTAGGGTCAGTTCATGATCCTTTCTTCATTTTTCCAGTCAACTGGGAGTTTTCCTTGATGCAAAGACACATTATATATTAAAGCTAGTGCAGGTGCTATATACTGAGACATTTCTTTGAAAAATCTGGCAGAGATATCATCAGGACCATGTGCTTTTTGAGCATTCAGATTATATAAAAGAGACTTAATGTCATCGGCCTCAATATGAAGTGAAGCAATATCAGAAAATGGTCCACCTTCAAGTGGTGGAATTTGATCTGTTGGACTATTATCAATTGTGAAAACTGACATTTAAAATGTTTGCCTTTATCAGTAAATATCTTTTTGTCTGGGTATACCACATTGGTCATTTCTTGCCTTTTTAAATCTTTGTAAGCTTTCCAGTCCAAATCAAGCTGAGAAGTACGGGCTTTATTATATAATCGTTTCATTTTATTGGAGAGACGTTTAATGCCGGTACTAATCTAAGGGTATTTAGAAGGTATCAGTTCTAAACATTTGTGACATTCATCTTTAAAAATATTCCACAAACTTGAATTGGAGTAGGCAGATATAAACTTAGATGAAAAACATTGGATGCTTTGATTAAGAGACTGTAAGTCAGCCTGGTGTCACAAGAAAGCTGTTCGAGGTCTAGGTTTAATAATTCAATTGTTATCACTTTATGGTCACTTAAACCAGGAGTAACCTCAACCTTTTGAATCAAACCAGGTCTATTGGTGGCAAATAGACCTAATATATTTTTGCCCCTTGTTGGGGAGTTCACCATTTGTAGGCCTCCGGGAATTATGCGGGAATAATTTAGGGAATTTTGTGGCAACTTAGTATTCTAGAATTATTCCGGAATATTGAGAGCATAATACGGGAATAGTCGAGCATAAAATAGGAATAATGAAGCAGAGTATTCACTCACCAATAATAAATGATGTGTGGGGGACTGCGATGAATATAGTCTTGAGGTGACCGAGTACTAACGACGCTGGCGTGGATGCCGACCGATCCTATAACACACAACTCACTACACAACGTGTTCAACTCTAATTGATGCACACATATTACATCATACTATATATAGATTAAACCTAATTACGTATGTGTCACAGTTCAATCGTCATCGCTATTCTCCACATCCTCCGGGGGGGCGAATGGCTTGGGTCCATTCTGTCACTCGCTTCTTGGCCCTTTGTGCCGCTGCACGTTGAGGACGTCTCTCCTGTCCTGGATTCTGAATATCCTCTGCTGCCACATAGTTCTGTAGATCACGATCATTAGTGGTAGGTGTCTCTGAGGTGTTGATCTCCAATGGGTAGAGTTTAACAATGGGACGGTTTGTTCGTCCAGTACTTGTACGAATGTATGCTGCTCTTACTATACCATCATTCCCTGTGATCAGTTCTTCTATTACTGCAAGGCGCCAGTTCAAGCGTGGCCCCTCATCATGAATCTGTACGACGTCTCCGACCTTCACTCTCTGGTGATTACTCCCTTGTGACTTGTGGAACTCCCTTAAGGAGGTTAAATATTCGTGTTTCCACCGACCTTGAAAATGCTTCAGCAGTAAGGATAGCTTCTTTGTACTCCTTCGCATCTGACTTTCTGAGTTACCATAATCTGGATCCTGTATATCTTCCTCAGTGACTGTCCTGTATGGGAGGGCTGTGATTCTCCTGCCATAAAGTAGGGATGATGGTGTCAGTGGTTGTGGGTCCCTCAGGTCGTCGGAAAGGTAGGTGAGTGGTCTGTCATTCAGAGTTGCTTCCACTTCGACCACCAGTGTCTGTAACATGGGTAAAGAGATATGTGCTCTGCCGAGCACCTTCTTCAGGGTTGCCTTAGTGAGTCCTATGAGTCTTTCCCAGTAACCGCCAAACCACGGTGCCCTCTTTGGAATAAATTTCCATGTGACACCACGCCTACCAAGTGAAGTTTCCAGTTCCTTTGAATTCAACATTCCCTTGAGGTCCTCCGCGGCCGACAGGTACGTTGAGTTGGTACATCTATTCTTAGGGAGTCGAGCACAAATCTGGCCAGTCTAGCAGCTATAACAGCGGCCATTAGTTCAAGTTTTGGCAATGTTACTGGCTTCAGTGGGGCTACACGTCCTTTAGCCATGACAAATGTAGTCTGATCTGGGCGGGAAAAGAAGGCAACTGCACCATAGGCCTTGGTGCTGGCATCTGCAAATACGTGTAGCTGCACGCTTGGCTCTGAGAAATCTGTGGTGAAGAATCGCCGTTCAATGGAAGTGTCAGCAGCTTTGCATATGTCAGTTAGTACTGCAGTCCAAACATCCAGGTGGTCTTTGTCTAAGGGCTCATCCCACATGATGCGTAGTTGCCATAATCTCTGTATGAATAATTTAGCACGGACTGACACTGGACTTACAATGCCGAGTGGGTCGAAGAGCTTGGATGAATCCTGAAGTACCTCTCGTTTAGTGGTCACTGGGCTGGTGGTAGGACGTAGTCCTTTCAAGGTGAGGGATAGCTGGTCGGTTATACTGTTCCATTGTATTCCAAGGACATTTGTAAGTCTTTTCTCATCGGCTGTCCCATCTTGTTGTGCTATTTCAAGGAGTCGTTGGCTGTTCGATGCCCAGGACCTCAAGTTGAACTTTGCTGCTGACAGCATGGACCGTGCCTGGTGGTAGAATTGCAGTGCCTGGATCTCTGAGTCACACCCTGTAACAACATTGTCTACGTACAGGTTAGACCGTATGTCATGAGATGTAGGATTGTCATATTGTTGTAAATGATAATTCAGGGTGGCAAACAACATAAATGGAGAACTTACGGATCCAAATAACACTGTATGGAAGTGGTAGGTTGCAAACTCACTGTTTGGATCAGTAGCATCTGAGAGCCAAAGGAATCTGGTAAAATCACGATCCTTCTCATGCAGGATGATGTGAAGAAAGGCTTTCTCGATGTCTGTTGAGATACCATACTGGTGGGTACGGAAGCGAAGGATGATTGATACCAGGTCATTAAGAAATGGTGGACCGGTTAAGAGGCAGTCATTGAGACTTGCTTGATTTGCTGATGTGCGACAACTGCAGTTGTACACGATTCTGATTGGTGTTGTAACTGAATCTTTCTTGACCGGGTGATGCGGTAAGTAATGAGAGGAATCTTTCTTATCTGACATTACTGGCTCTATAAACCCACGACTGACTTGGTCTTTCAGAATATTGTCATATGTCTGTAGCATCCCTGGTGACTGCGCAAGTCTGTGTATCATTGAGCGGGTTCTGCCCTGACAAACCTGGTAGTTGTTAGATAGGGGTGGATGATCATCTTTCCAGGGGAACATAGCACAGTATGATCCATCTTTCTGCCTAGTGATGTGTGTGGCAGAGTAGTGTTCCAGAAACTGCTTGTCTTGACCATCGGTTGTGATTCCAGCATCTTCTATAGTCCAAAATTTCTGTAAATTCTGCTCATCTGTCTCGTGGTCCATCACTACATTGAGAAGACTTGTGACAACTGTGTTGGATTGTGTTACTGGTAGTGGACCAGAGAGTAGATATCCCAATCTTGAACTGACGGCTGTAGGACCATCTCCCCTGATGATGTGATCGCCAATGAGTTCCCAATAAAGGTCTGCACCAATGAGCAAGGAAATCTCAAAATTTTCTTCACTAGAGACAGGATGGGCTAATGGTAACCCTTTCAAGTGTGACATATCCGAGATAGTTGTGCTCACTGTATTGGTGAGTGGGGAAGCAATTGATGGGACCACAAGTGCTGAGATGGGAATCAGGTCTGCTCTTTGCGTTTTGATGTGGAACACAACATTGTTCAATTGTCTGTAAAGGGGTTGTGATGAGCCAAATGAAGACAAATTTATGTGCTCGGACTTGTGAGGAAGTAAAGCTAGCATGTTGGCCAGTTTCTCAGTAATGAAGGTTCGTTGGGATCCTTCGTCAAACAATATATTTGCCTCTGCTTGTAAATCATCATTAACCACAGTTGCTATTGCTGTTTTCAATAGGCAGACAGTGCTCCTAGTCAGATGTGGTGGGACAAAGGCAGTGAGAGTTGCAGTACTAGTTGTTGGTGGTTCTTTGCTCTCATTAGAGCGATCATTGTCCGGAACTTTGTTGGCTTCTTTGCAACAAATGCTTGTGTGATGTTTACCGCTGCATTTGCGGCAACGATATTTAGAGCTGCACTGGGATACTCGGTGATGGGCAAGGCAATTGTAACAGAGCCGTCCTTGCTTAATCACTTCTAGGCGAGCTGGTACATCTTTGTAAACCTCACAGGCTATAGCAGCATGGTTTCCCTTACAATAGGCACAGATCGGCTTAGTACTTCCTTCTCTTCGTGTCTGTCCTGATCTTCTGTTAGCTGCAGTATAAAATGAGGCAGTGGGTGTTGGTTGGTGTTGGCTAGTTAGGGTGACTGTCTGTTGGCCAATTTCGAAAACTTTTATCTCTTTCAGGATAGCTGCCTGAAGTTCTGCCACTCTCCACTCATTGTTTGGGTGATCCCTGGCCATGTTCTTCTTAGTTTCCTCTGGTAACTTTGTTAATATCATCGGTACTAACAGTGTTTCAAGTGTTTCTGGTGATTTGCCTAGAGACTGAAGGCAGCGAACATGGCTCTCGATAGTGTCGTAGAATAATCGGAGGCTTGTTAGCTTGTTGGCAGGTCTGGGAAGCTCCAATAGGGCCTGAACATGTGCATTTATGATCTTGTGAGGTTGCCCATACCGATCTTTAAGAATTGATACTGAGTGTTGATAGTTCAAATTGGTTAGTGGGAATCCTGTGATTGCTCTTGTGGCTTCTCCTCTTAGCTGGGCTCGCAGATAACTCAGCTTCTGAACGCCTGTGAGAGATGGGTTGCTATCAATGGCAGCTGCGAAACAGTCCCAGAAAGGTTGCCACTCAAGTGGTTGTCCCGTGAAAGTCGGGATGTCTAGTTTTGGAAGACGAGTAGTGGAGTGTCCTCGAAAGGTTTCACCATGCTCTCTGGAGTCTCGCATGTGAGGTGGAGGAAAGTTATTTGTGAACTGCTCTAAGGTAGTGCCTCTGATAGGTGAGTTAGTCCTGGAGCGCACTGGTAGGAGAGGTGAAGGAGATTCTTGGTGGATTCTGGACGTGGTCGGCTCCTGAGATTCTGGGCTCTTCTCGTGAGGTGAGAGGGTACTAATATTGTCTGTTTCATGGCTGTGCTGCTCGGGAGAAGGATCATGCTCTGTATCACTGTGAGGATTGATTGTAGCTGCTGCATGGGGCTCAACTTGTCTCTGAGGGGAGTTCTTCTGTAATGTGTAAGTGACAAGGGCGATCTTCTCTGACAACATTGTCTGTAAGTCTGCTGACTCGAATACTGCAGCTTCCAATTTCTCCTCATCGTCTGTCATGGTGATAATCTTTTCATCTAGTCCAGTGAAAACTTCAGCTTTGGCTTTCAAATTTTTCAACTGTTCTGTTAAGAGAAGTGTGTCAGAACTGTCCAGGCGAGCGTTGGCATCTTCTAACTGTGCGCAAGTGAGCTTGTGTAATATCTCCTCTACGCTGGAGAGAATCTTCGACAGGTGTGACTTGTGACCGCGGCGTGAACAGTGACACTTCTTGAGGCCGTCCATCAGTAAAGTCTATACCGGTAGGATTCCACACGATACTAATAAGTAGTAAATTGTAAGGGAGAAGTACACAACAACAGTGCGTCATACGGGGTAAATTCGCTTGCCTTCTGTGGTACCGTTATTCAATATGCCACGGTACCACAACTTCTTTGTGATGGATTAAATGAGTAGTGAAGCGAATTCTGCTGGTCACAGCACCAAAATGTGGGGGACTGCGATGAATATAGTCTTGAGGTGACCGAGTACTAACGACGCTGGCGTGGATGCCGACCGATCCTATAACACACAACTCACTACACAACATGTTCAACTCTAATTGATGCACACATATTACATCATACTATATATAGATTAAACCTAATTACGTATGTGTCACAGTTCAATCGTCATCGCTATTCTCCACATGATGTTAGACATCTGGATTCCTCGTTTGCATTTGACGTGCCTATTTCCCACATCACGTGTGTAGTTATCCACATACCAATATATTAGAAGCTCACGTAATTTTTCAATTATGGCGAAGCAAAGTAATCCTACTGCTAGTAGTGTGCTAGATGCACTGAACAGTGAAGAGGAAATATCAAGCGAAGATAATGAATCTGAATACGATAATACAAGCGATTGTGAGGTTACTGAGGAAAGGACGGATCAGGAGATCGAACAGGACGGGACAGACAGTGAACAAGGAAACAAACTTACCTCGGGACTTACCCCCAGTAGTTCATCCTCCATACCTAGTTTGTTAAGTGTTCTTCGCGCTCCGCGATTATCAGACCTCACAAGGAAGAGAAAGACGCAGACTAACCCTGGGAAACCGCGTAAGAAAACTCGTCCTACTTCATCTGCTGCTTCTGAACCAGCCACAAGATCGACTGAAGAAATTTCCCAAAGAACAGCTAAGTGTTTCTGCAGGGAAATTGTTTTGTAAAGCGTGCAGGGAAGAATTGAGTTTAAAAAGCTCCAGCCTTTCCAATCATTTAAAGTCACAAAAACTACAAAAGAAAGAGGCTGGCGAGCGAGATATTGCAAAACAATTGGCAGTTTACAATGAAGAAAATCGTACGGTGGGAGAAACTCTTACAGAAAGCACACAAGTTTTTTGTGTGAAAGTTGTCTCAACATTTCTGCGTGCTGGTATCCCTTTAAATAAATTGGATGTATTTAGAGAACTGCTTGAAGAGAATGGATGTCGGCTTACAGACAAGCGTAATATGTTTGATTTAATTCCATTCATTCAAAAGTGTGAAACTGGTGCTATTTCTGAAGAAATTAAGGGAATGGATGTCTCTGTTATTTTTGATGGCACTACTCGTTTGGGCGAAGCATTAGCTATTGTTCTTCGCTATATTGATAATGAATGGAAGATTAAACAAAGGTTGGTCCATCTTCAGATTGTAGTAAAGAGTTTGACTGGTGAAGAACTTGCAAGAGAGCTCATAGCAGTATTGTCTGTTCAATATAGCATTGGAACACAGCAGTTGCTGGCTGCTATGAAAGATCGTGCATCTGTGAATGAGGTAGCTGTTCGTACTCTGAAAATCGTTTACCCTAATCTTTTAAGTGTTGGCTGCTTTTCACACACCCTTGATCGTGTAGGAGAACACTTTTTAACTCCAAATCTTTCCGACTTCATAACATCTTGGATTAGCCTATTTTCTCATAGCCCAAAGACCAGGATTTTGTGGCGTGATCAAACAGGGAAGTCAATGGCTACATACAGTGCAACTCGCTGGTGGAGCCGCTGGGAGGTCATTGAGCAAGTTTGGTGATGTTCTGCCTTTTTTACGTATGGAGGGTCTTGGTTCAGCCACAACCACTGCAAAGTTAATCACATTTTTTACAGATCCCCAGAAGAAGGCGCTGCTTGAAGTTGAGCTTGCCTCCATTATAGACTGGGGAAGGCCATTTGTAACAGCTACCTATTCTCTGGAAGGGGATGGCCCTTTAGCACTAGAATGCTATGAAAAGATTGAAACAGTCAAGGCAGCAATTCGTATTGCACACATTCCAAATCTTGATGCTGTTGCACGCCAGTTATCTGTGAGTGCTGAAAAAAGCTTACTGCAGAGAGCCTTTCCTCCTTCTCATTCCCGAGGATCAGCATCTGCAAGCCAGACATTACACCAAAGAATTGTTCGGTATGGTACTGCCTGTGTGCAACCTGGCTTGAATTATTTCGAAAAACATTTCAACTCTAGTCAAGATACGCTTTCAGCATTTAAAGCTGCTCGCTACTTTTCACCACAGAAAATTAATGATATTCAGCCAAATGCAGATGCAATCAATGCATTAAAATCATTTCCATTCTTGAATTCAAAGACTATTCTTGATGGACTCAAAGAAGAACTGCCATCCTATCTTGCAAAAGTAACTGACATTGACCCAAGTATTGACATTCTTCAGTGGTGGAACCAAAATGAATCAGCTTTACCATGCTGGGCAGCTGCTGCCCGTAAAGTTTTACTTGTACAACCTTCATCTGCAGCATCAGAAAGAGTGTTTTCGTTACTAAAAGCTTCTTTCAATCCCCAGCAGCAGAGTTCATTGCAAGACTATATAGAAACATCATTGATATTGCAATACAATGGCCGTTGAACATGCTTAGCTGAACTTTAAAACTTCTGTAGTAACTTTGTACATCATACCTTGTACTACATTGCTAGATTGTGTAGTAACATTATAGTATATTTAAAAATTACAACTTGTACAATACATTATTGGTACAAAAATTTTAGAATAATGATTACAATGAGCAGCATAAAAGAATAATTATAAGCATAATGAAGGGTTTTTAAGGGAAATTCAGAATAGCATAATAAGTAAAATTTGGAGCATAATTCCCTGAGGCCTAACCATTTGAGTAAATCCAAAAGTATTAAGGTTTGAACTTTGGCAAGTTGAAGTCACCTGTAACAGCATTCTCATACTTACTACAGAGATTTTCTATTACTTTGCATACATTTTGCATATATTGTATATCTCTGTTAGGTGGTATGTATACAGTGTCAATATGATTAAGACATCCCCATTAGACAGGTTAACTTTACAAGCAGTACTTCACAATTAATAGTATTATAACAGGCAAAAACTCTCCGCCTTATCCGTCTGCTCTGTCGACCCGGTAGACTTGGGTAATCTTGGGGAAAGATTTCGTTATTATATACATCAGAGTTTAGCCATGTTTCGGTATCTGCAATAAAGTTTCAGATCTTAAGCCTCCACAATTTGTTGAGATCAGTTTGAAAGAATTTATCATAGATTGATTACTATTACTAGATAAATCACAAGTGTAATCATTATATGTGTTAGGGCAATGGATTCTGTGGTCAGGTGGGGGGCTGATGGGTTACGATTTGACCGTTTTATGCAGTAAGAATTTCAAAACTACTACAAAGTTTGCTGGGTTCTGTGCATGTAGTAGTGCCATGTACTTTTGGAAACCTGGATGCTGTAGCCAGAATGCACCTTTCCATAAATCACGTGCGGTCATGTGCCTGTATGGACAAACAGTAATGTTATGAAGCCACATATTAATTATTTTGTGTTACAGGAAATAGTTACTATTAAAACTATTGGCTAATACAGCTGTAACAAGCTTGTTAAGTTAAACTTGTAAGGCTTTTCTTGTAAACATCACACAGCTCCTTTAAGTACAATTACATACCATTATGAAGGCTATGAAGATAGACTTCGGTAGTGAACTGCAGGTTTTGATTACAGCCATAATATATGTATAGGAATTGAAGTTTCTTTTTATTTGCATTAGTAAGAAATTTTTTTCAAATCTATGTACCAAAGACCTATGTACTATTCAAATAATATCAATCTTCCTTTTTTAATTATTGGTGGTGATGAGGTGACAATATCAATAATTGCAACAACCTCATGTAATGAATCCTCACTGGGTTTTGTGAATTCTATGTTTTTGTACTTAAGTTCCCTGAAGTGTCCTTAGTTTCCAACTTCTTCAGTATGCCACTTTGCAATGCCTGATCTTTGTCATTAATTACTCTCAAAGCAAACCCGATAAATGTTAGTACCTAGCCAATACACTGTATTAAAAATATACATACATACCTTTGATGTATCATGAACCAAATCACCCCTTGAAGAGTGTCATCATGAAAATCAATACTGACTAAATGAGCAAAAATCATTCATGCAATCATACAGGCATATGCAGGCCACCGAGGTGTTAATCAATAACCCTGAAACCATGGGATTCAATTCGATTGTGTGAATTTTAAACATCACAATTATTGTCATCAAAACATCATGATTTTTGAATATATCCAATTTGTAAAAATTCCAATTTGTAAAAAATTTAGAAAATACAAGTACATAATACAGATTTATTCCTCTTTAGTATGCAACTTTGCCTTTTGATTATTTAGACATTGTATTTGGCTTCAACACATGATCTAATTTCTGGTGCCTTTTCTTTATAAACTATGTAAATAATGGACATCATGATTATTGTGTCATCACGATTATTTCTCAATAATCACGATTATCAATTAAATCAGGCCTAACCCTGATGTAAGTTGTGTTCGATAAATGAAGATGTCATATGTAACTATTAGCTTTGACATATCTTTTGACTTTAAGTTACTTTTTGGTGTTTGCTCAAATCCGAGCATCAGGCACCCCGTGCCAGGTTTGTATGCTGCCCATTCCAACATTTTTTAATGTAATTGAGGGATGGGGTGATTTGATGAATATGATGAATTAAGAACCACTTTCCCCCACTCATGATAAAATATTTTCAACAACACTGACAAAATTCATAGAACCCACGATTATCAATTAGATCGATTAATTGCTCAGGTCTGCCAGAACCACATAAAAATAAGCCCTACAGCCAGCCAGACCACTAATTTTTTACAGGGCGTTATCGCTTGTAGTGTAAGCGCCCGTTGTACAAGATTCTGTAGGTGATAAAATGCAAACGTCACTACTTAAACATCCAATGTCACTGAATACCATTCAAGTAATATGCTACACTGATTATTATAATCACACTGTGTTATTGTAAAGACATTCATTCTATAACCATCAAAGCAGTGTTGCTAAATGCTAAATGTAAATAAACAATGTCAATGGTACAAGGTGCCATATAAACGTTGTACACAACATTGTATCAGCTATCCACACACGCACGCACACACACACACACACTCCTGGCACGAATACATTACATCCAGACAATATATCAGTGATCCAAACAGTGGGAGAATTGTTTGAAGCACTGCACCTTATATGCTAAGTTTGTGGTCATGTTCATTTACACAATGAGTTAACTTAAAAGTCTAGAAGCATTATAACTCTAGTAGCATTAGCTGGAAGCCACTTAAGCATACATTCCATAACTCATTGTATAAAAGAACATGACCACAAACTTAGCATAAAAGGTGCTAAATTAAATGTAAACAAACATCTTGTTCAATTAAGTGCTTTCTAAACAAATTCTCCCACACATCATCGTTGGCAGGCTCTGCTATAGACTTGAGACCATACAGGGGACCAAGGCATTATTGTATTTAAATTATTATACACAGGTAATTACTGGTGAGAAGAAAGGTGACCCAGGAGTTTACTTCAGCATCCTGTAGTGGGAAACAATATTAAATAATTATAGCTGTAAATCCTAGCTTTGCAGACCCTACAGTATATTGTATACATAGCTACATCATACACATGGATACATGGATATGCACAAGAAACACACTCATTCTTAGACATGTGTGAACACACTATGGAAACATACATGCATATTCGATATCTCACAGACTGGCAATAATAAATTACAGAATCCTAGCCCCAAAACAAAAAATCAATTTTCCTGTGATATGGGCACATATTTAAGAAGCCATCAGGTGATGTTGTCAATCTGAGCCTTTTAGCCACACACACTGGAAGAGAATAATAGGAACATAATACCATTTTGTTGAATGTTAAAATTGCCTACATATGTGACCGGGCCTGCGAAAATCAACCATGTGAGCGCAAATTACACCTAGTTATATTTTCATGAATATCTTCAGTTCCATAAGGAGTATTTTTATTCTGTAAGCTTTAAAAGATCCCCCATTAAATTCTGTATTTGTGGTAAAACATTTAGCTTGTTAGTATAAATAGAGCATAAGTTATGGTAAAATATATTTGTAAAAACTAGGCAATTTTTGTGCGACTAGATGGTTGATTTTTGCAGACCCGGTCACATATGAGCAAGGAGATTGAACAATATAAAATGTGGCAACACCCTTAGTAAAAATAACCATTCTGTGTTGTTTGTGCAGATGACATGTCAGACAGTTACAGGAACAATAGTTGAATCACACTGCTATCTCCTAATTGTCCATGGTGTGATTTTTGAAGCCATTGAATATTCATAGTCAATGTATTAAGGACCATC
Organism: Spongia lamella; assembly: GCA_963930835.1. NCBI lineage: Eukaryota > Metazoa > Porifera > Demospongiae > Dictyoceratida > Spongiidae > Spongia > Spongia lamella. The sequence goes on along the minus strand of OZ005746.1, from coordinate 20,673,558 downwards.
CTACATCATTAATTTATTGAAAGTATATACAGTATATTATGGGATATTTCAAAATTCTCATATCCCAGAGTTACTCATGCAATATTATAATCCTAATTGATGATCACCACTTAGGTCACTTTATTTACATCACAACATGAATACAGCATGAACATTGTTCATAACATACATCAGTCGCTGATCACAAAAACCAAACCAATCAATTAATTAACCTGTATAATCATGAATTCTAATAGTGTTATAGAATGATCACTGATAATATCCTACAATTAAAAACACATACTAGCTACACATAAAGGAATTATGCATTGTATGACTATATGAAACAAATAGAATATGACAAACATGCAACTTACATTTGTGCCATCCACTGTAAATGTTACATACATACGTACGTACGTACGTACATACATACATACATACATACATACATACATACATACATACGTACGTACGTACGTACGTACGTACGTACATACATACATACATACATACATACATACATACATACATACATACATACATACATACATACATATACGTACATACATACATACATATAATACATATATATATGTACTAGGGCTGGAACAAAGCCTAGAGTAAAAGTATCTTCCGAAGCTTCGTAATGCACTCAAAATACACTAATAAATACAAAAGGATTTATGAGTGAATATTGTTTTCTTTATTGTGACTATTGCAACAGCCTACACTTCCATTATACATCTTGTTCTTGTGCTACGCCCACTTTTAAACCAAACCAACTTCACATGATTATGTGAACGTGAGTGTTTGTGTGTGTTTGTTTATACAGTGTGTGTGTGTGTGTTTGCATGTGTGTGTGTACAATGTGCGTGTGCACTTGCATACATGTGTGTGTATACATAGTGTGTGCACCTATGTATAGCGTGTGTGTACAGTGTGTGTGCATGTATATCTTGTGTGTGTTGCATGCATGTGTGCATATGTATACAATGTGTGCGCAGTGTGTGTATATAGTATACACTGTGTGGGTGTGCGTGTGCATGTATTATGTATGCGTCCATATGCAGTGTGTATCACTGAGCTTGAAATATGGATTAAATAATTGGTCAACCATTTTAAAGGTAATTTTGGCTTCGTATTGGAAATATAATCTTACATGGCCAAATGCTTAATTGGTAGGAACAGGGGCACAGGAATGTTTTAAAGTAGGGGTGCTGTATTTGCAGGTATTAGGTCTCAGTTGTAGCTACATAGACACAATAATATTTTGTACTGCAAACTAACAGTTATTTTTGTAGTAATACCCGGCATATACAACTTGATATATCTTTTGAATAACACAATGCAAATTTCCTTCGATCTTGCCTTTGATACCAGTGTCTTGTTTGATAATCTGTGCCCTACTTCATTTATCACAGCACACTACTATTCTTGATATAGAGGTTTGCTTAGCCAACTTTTCCATTCCATACACCACACAAAATTAAATGCACTAAAACATTAAAATATAGAGGTGCCAGTTATGTGCATATAGAAGTGTGGTGTGATGTGGGTAAAGCTCAGTTTTCATGATTATAATGTTTCATTCAAACAACGGTTTGTATCGTGATTTTACACATGATTCTCTTCTCAGTATGTTTATTAACTTAACAGCTTTAGTGAGTAAAAAAGTGGGGATGCTATAGTACTCCCGCAAAAATGGTCAATGGCTAACTGTTATTTCAAGTTCGGTGCATTGTGCACATGTCTGTGTGTAGTGTGCATTGTCTTTGTTTTTCATCTGACCTAGATTTAGGAGAACTATATTATTTCTTGTCAAATTAAGTTAAGTTGAGTTAAGGTATTTTGCAAATTTCGTTGGCTATTTTACTGTGCAATCACTGAATGTTGCCATGCCGTAGGCTATTAAAACTGTGCAATTAGAGAATAATTGCACGGCTACTAACAGCACAATTTATACATGCAATTAAGAGTATAACAAGCACTGAAATTAAGAACATGCGTAGGATGAAATAGTTTGCTGGTGTTATAAAGTTTGTATGTTTTTGAGCAATAAATATTATGATAATCACAGTATTGACGATAAATACTATGATGCTGATATTACGATACTGAAAAATTCTCTTCGATATTGATTATTGTGACACTTTAATATCACGATATACAAAAATATCGTAATATTGCCCAACTCTAATTTCAGTTCCAGTATGCGGATGTTGTTGTGTAACCACAGCTTGAGGCTTTGATGTTGCCCACACAAAGTGCTTTATGTAATGCTAAACAAAAACACCTTGGGTGTAAAAAAAGTGCAAGGCCAATCAGAAGCAGCATTGCAAATAGGTATGTGCGACCAAAAACTTTGATATCAGTTGAGGCCAAGAAGTTACTTATCAAAAATCTTTTTCACTACTTGAATGACATACAATAGTTATAGCATATTTTCACAACTATGATGATATATTTATATGCCGAAGCTTGAGGCCAGGGTATGGGTATATCAGGCAAATCTCAAGTGCTCTTGTTATAACTAATATATCACTATGGTAGGGGTGGGATGATCCTACTTTTACACCTGACGATTATTGTCTGACCTACTGTATAGCGGGTTTTATGTGCGAGGTCCAAATTTTGCAAAATTTGTGAAGTACTACAGCATTCAGTCAATATTCTTTGTAGACTATTTGCAAATATTTCTTCTGAAGTTGTTTTTTCCGAATTTGCAAAGTTTGGACTCATAATATATACCCGCTATACAGTAAGTATCATGGTATGCACTATTTTACAACTATTTATAAACCATGAATTGTAAGTATGACACCATATATACCGTCAGGACACACACATGAGACACTAATGGCTCTTAAGTTAATGATGATATTATTCTTTGCTTTCTATCTTAGGTGGTTCTTATGAGAGGACTAGCTGTTGACTATAAACGTCCAGTGTGCATACTTACATATGTGCTTGACACATTGTATAAGATAAGATATTGATATTATACAAGATAAATTACAGTATAATAACACTATACATAATTATAGCATACTGTCAATTATGGTTCATAGATAAGGAATACAATAGTAAATATTGTTAACTATTTATGAGTTTGTGTTTACAATCCATTTGATAATAATGACATTAACTGTTGAACTCTATATTTGTCTTTTGGAACTCTTTGTCCCATCAAACTGCATTCCGTGAAACAAAAGAAATTAAGTCCTTTTGTCTACACCATGTTGAATACATAAAATGTGCTTATAAGAAGTAGGCACATTTGGTCAAAATTTGACAATTTACATAGTACACTTTTCTCTACAATCAAGAAGGCATCCTTGGGTGCTGCCATGATTCTTGGCTCAGGATCAACAAATTTCTTGGCATACAGCTATCAGCATTATTCTATTATATACATACAAAACTAGTTAACATTTCAGTTGAACTTTTATTATATTGATGCAAAGAGTGTTGTGTGTGTGTGTGTGTTGTGCATACATAAATAAAACTTACTGGCATGAGCTTGACCAGTAATTCGTGGTCTGGTTTGGTTCTAGTGTCCGGTATCAGGTACATCAAACAACATAAAGCAACAATTGCCTTGTTATCTAATATATCATTGTACAATTAAAACATACGTATGTACGTATAGTATACATACCATCTGTTAATTCTTGTCCGGCCAATGCTAAGATGGTCTGTACCCTATCATTATTACTTTCTTCTATACTTACACAAAGAATGTTTTTCTTTGTTGTTTCCCACCATTCAGCAAATCTATCCTCGACATCTCTACTCATTATCCGGTTAAATTCTGAATTTAATATGTGAAAATTCAATTATACATACATTGAATAAATTGATATTATATCATGTACAGAATTACATACAAAATGTTTTAGTATGCTACAAACCTGATTTTCACTTTTAAGGCAAGGGTAAGTTTTGATCAACTCGCACACCTGGCATGGAGTTTCCAATATGAGCTTTCTCCTCATATTCCTTCTTTTTTGCTTTGGTACCATCATAATCCCTTAAGTACTTTAAGCGTCCATCCAGTGCATTTACAATGTAGTCCTATATAATTAATGAACAAAATTCATACACTGAAAACGTTAATCTTATTTTTCTGTGTGTAACATTATAATAGTACACTTTGTGTACTTATGCACTACTTACGCAACTTCCTTTATTTGACAAGAAAGGGTACTTGTTTACAATTTGCTCAGCAATGTGTTTGTATTCACTTCATGTTGGATGCTCCTTAAAGCTGTATATGTGCCGAAAAAATTTTGGAACGTAAATTTCCTGTTAAGGATCTGCTTTTTAATCCTTCATTGACCAGCTTAGGATAATTTAATGGCAGCATAGTAATGGAGGCTCTTCAATTCTTTTTCGCTTGACCCGTTTGCAATCATTGGTCGCCTTCTGTACAATAATCACTACCATGCATACATATATAAGTTTGTTTTATTTTACCTCTGAAACATTGGATGTCGATGCTACCTGTTGATTGTCTGTTCATCATACAATGATATTAAATCTGAACTAAGGTCACTACGGTCATCATACGTCTCTTGTTCTATATAATATATGTACATCAGTCTTACATACATACGTACATGCATGGAGCTAGTAATATGTACCTGGCCATAGTCCACTGTCACCTTCACTATTAATGCTGTCAACTGTTGTGTTGCTCTCAATACCCTGTAGTCATATACATGTATAATATTCAAATCCTAATTACGTATACATGCGTACATATTTATCCACCTTTGTGATAGTAACATCATCACTATTAATTACTTCCATGACCTGTATCAGTACAACAAATAAATATAGCCAAACATATAATTAAATAGATACCTGTGTTGTAGCCCATTTAAGATCTTCAACAGCTTCATTCTGGGTTCAATTGCCTTTATTAATTCCCTGTACAATGATAACCAGTTATACATTAAAATAGAAGAGTAAGCTATCCCTACAGTGCCATGCATGCAACTGTACATGTGCATGCACTTTTCTTTATCATTGTTTGTTTCTTACTCAAGTTCTTTCTTTGTAAGAAGACAAAATGCTTGACCATCAATTTCATTTTCTGTGTATAAGAATTATTTCACTGAACGGAAGTGTTTACTGATACGTAGTTCACGCCACATTCAAATAAGTCCCAAGTCCTTTGACTAAACCCAGTACAAGTACTCATTCTTCTCTTTGGCAGTTACCATGCAGATACTCTAGCGAGACCCGCCTGCAAGTTACACGCACGTGCACCCCCTTCCCGCAAGCGGTAATATTGGGAACCCGGTAATAGGACAATAGCTGCTGCTTATATAATATGTCTGTTGGGAAGAAGTTTGACTGTCAGATTTGTAGAAAGGTTTCTAGCACATTAGAACCGTACACAGTTTCGAAGCAGACTTCCATATCCTCTGTGGATTAGATAATGGTTGCCCTGCTACTTACACAGTTTACGAATCCTTCAGGTCTCACGTATACAAAAAACATAGAGAGCTGTTATTGTTTAGTGACATTAATGACAACGGTACTAGCAGTTATCAAGAGGGAGTGGTTGCAAAAGATCCTTTAATCGATACATCTACTGGACAAGACGTAGTGGAAGAAATGGAAATTAATGATGCATTTCCAGTAGAAAGCTTAACTACTAGGACAACTGCAATGTTTATTCTTTGAACCACAGAAATTCAACGGACCTCACAAGTACGTAGAAATAATAATTGATATAGAGGGTTTAAATTTTTGTGGTACTTAAATTTCACAAAGAATATAAATAATATTAACATACAAGAGATCTGGCATACTTTTATGTAGTTGGAAACATGTATTATAAATTTTTTCATATAAATTGTTTTGTGTTGGATACAGACTGCCTTGAATGGGATAATAGATGGCATACAAAGCATTTTGAGCATCACCCTAGCAGAAGTAAAGTCTGAACTAATAACAACTCTTGATTTAAGCACCAACCAAAAGGAACTAGTGGAAAGGGTCATCAATAATGCAGTCGATCCATTCAAAGAAATTAGGACACGCTACCTTCAGGATAAATATATACAGGAAAATTTACATTATTTGGTTAGCTAAAAGCTGTTTGCAAATTACGTACGTAGTTACTTACAAGTATAATTTAGGCACCAAGTGAACGTGTACTATGTAGTGTTATCTATTAATGTCTTAATGATATGATTAAAAGAGATACAACACACACGTGTCCTAGAATTTACAAGTCTCTCCTATACGTAATTACTATTAATGTTCACCACCACATCTCCCCTTCTTAAGTTGTTTCGTCAATCCATCGCTTTGGAGGTATTGAAATCCGGCCACTTTTCGTCACTGTCACTCCACTACTTGGCTGATCGACACAATTGGGTGGTTCAGCATTTTGTGTGGCTATTCCTCTACTGTCAGAGGTTGGCATAGGTCGTAGGTGTGCACGATTACGTCTAACTATCCCAGTAGGAATGGATACATGATATGATCTGGGTGCACTCGGTCCAATAACATGTCCTGTAGTGTTGTGATCAGGTACCCACACTTCATCTCCTGGAAAAAGGGGATGTAAATCATGTACTGCATGTCGTGAGTCAAACACTCTTTTCTGGTTCTTCTTCTTTTCCTCCTCCTTGGCTTTGAGAAGTGAAAAGTCTGGTACAGATGGCTGCAACCGTGACTGGGTTACTGGTAAATTTGCACGTAAACGACGGCTCATCAAAAGCTCTGCTGGGCTGAAACCAGAACTTAAGGGAGTTGTTCTGTAAGTCAACATGGCCATATAAGGGTCTTCAGTTTTCTTCAAAAGGCTCTTTACAGTTTTGACTGCCCTTTCCGCCTCACCGTTCGACTGGGGGAATCTGGGGCTGCTAGTGGTGTGAAGAAAACTATATTCCTCTGCAAACTTCTTGTACTGTATTGAAGAATACTGTGGTCCGTTGTCCGATATTACTTCCTGAGGAATGCCATGTCTGGCGAAAATTGACTTCGTATGGCGAATTACCTCAGTGGACGACTCATTCGTGAGTTTTGCAGTCTCAATATACCTGGAATAGTAATCTATTATCAACAGGTAACACACATTCTTCCAGTAGAATAAATCAGTTCCCACCTTCTGCCATGGCAATGTAGGAAAAGTGGATGGCATTAATGGTTCTGGAGGCTGGTGTCTCTCCTTGCAACATATTGAGCAAGTGTTCACTAGGTCTGCTAATTGACGACTCAGCCCTGGCCACCATATGGATTGTTGTGCTCTTTGTCGACATTTTTGTATACCTTGATGTGCATTATGCAGCCTATCAAGCATTTCTAGTTGTAAAGATGTAGGTATAACAATTCGACCACCGTTGAGAAGGAGACCTTTCTGAACATTCAGTTCACCTGCAAACTGAAAATAAGGCTTTATTGGACCTGGTAGAAGATCTTTATTTGGCCATCCCTCTTTGCAGTACTTGTGCACTTGGCTGCATACAGCATCCGCTGACTGGGCCTCTTGAATACGCTTCAACTGTTTTTCAGTTGCTGGAAAACTTTCCAACACCAGGTTCACATAAGCATCAACTTCCTTGTTAAATTGGGTGTCGGCAGAGGTAGGATTAGATACTGGTGCCCTCGATAATGCATCGGCAACAGTCAACTCTTTGCCGGGGATGTGAGAAATTGTATATGTGAATCGTAACAATCTCATCCTGAAACGTTGTATTCTGACAGGCAAAGAATCTAATGGTTTAGAACCGAGGAGACTGACCAGAGGCTTGTGGTCTGTGTGTACATGGAATGACTTGCCAATTAAATAGTCGGAAAAACGTTCGCAAGCCCATGTGATTGCTAGGGACTCTTTTTCGATTTGAGCATATCGCTCTTCTGTGGAAGTCAAAGCTCGTGACGCATATACGACTGGTCTGCATGTGCTATCTGATTGTATCTGGGTCAAAACTGCACCCAAGCCATAAGATGATGCGTCTGCTGCCACTGTGGTTGCTTTGTTGAAATCATATATAGCGAGAACTGGGCTGGAGCTTAGGCATTGTTTGATTTTGTTAAAAGCTGTCTGTTGTGCTTGACCCCATGTCCAATGATTCTTGCTTGTCAGTAGGTCACGAAGACTCTTTGTGGTCTCAGCTAAGTTTGGTGTGAACTTGCTGAGATGGTTAGCCATTCCCAAGAATCTACGTAGTTCCTTGCCATTGGTTGGCTGCTTGAACTGTTGAATGGCTTCAACCTTTGTTGGATCAGGTTTGACACCTTGACCATCAATCATCTGGCCCAAAAACTGTACACTGGTCTGCCGGAATTGGCATTTCTCTTTGTTGAGAGTAACTCCTGCCTTTTGCAATCGGTTTAGTACCACTTCAAGTCTGTCATCGTGCTCTTTGTGACTGGAACCATAGACAAGCACATCGTCAATCATGCATACCACCCCCTCAAGATCAGCTAGAATGGAAGACATTTTCTTCTGGAAAAATTCTGGGGCTGACGTGATACCAAAAGGGAGTCTTTGAAAACAGAACCGTCCAAAAGGCGTGATGAACGTGGTGTATAAATCAGACTCGTCGGCAAGTTTTATCTGCCAAAACCCGGCATTTGCATCTAATTTTGTGAAAATTGTTGCATTAGATAACTGAGCGACTATTTGGTCTACTGCTGGAAGGACATGTCTTTCTCGTCTTACACTTGCGTTGAGCTTAGTGAGGTCAACACAGATCCGTAAACTACCATTGGACTTCGGCACCACCACAATGCCGGCACACCAATCAGTTGGCTGCTCCACTTTCCTAATAACGCCCATATCTTCCATTCTCTGAAGCTCTAGCTTAACTTTCGGCATCAGGGGTAGTGGTATTCTTCGGGGGATTGAAAGAGCAAAGGGCTTTGCTCCCTCCTGTAAGCTGATACGGTATTCACCTTGTATTGTTCCTAAGCCTTGGAACAACTTTGGAAATCTAACGACAAACTTATCCACCTCTTGCAGAGCGTGGATTCTTGCAATGAGGTCTAGTGCTAATATCCCAGGTCTCCCCAAAAGAGATTTCTGAAGCTGCTTAACTACATAGATCTGCTCATCAGCCACTGAATTCTGGTGCATCAGCTTGGCTGTGAATTGACCTGAAACTTCTAGTCGGTTTTGCCCAGGACCTATGAGACGGCGATCAGCAGGGTTTAGTGTCACTCCCTGTAATTGCTTGAAGACCACCTCTGGTATAACACTGACGTCCGCCCCCGTGTCAATTTTGAACAGCACCGGCCTGCCATTCAAGTGTAAAGTAACTTCCCATGGATTGTTTTTGTTCGTAGAGTCGTCTGCAGACTGGGTTGTAAGTGTTCCAAGGAAAACATCAGAATCCACTTCCAAGTGTGTATCATTCACATCAGAATCCACTTCCACGTGTGCAACTTTCCGTGTCTTACACATAGTTTGGTAGTGTCCTTTTTTGCCACATTTATGACAAGTTGCAGTGATTGCAGGGCACTTTTGTCTAGAGTGAGCAGGAGACTTACCACACCTGGTACAAGTTTGTTTTTGTGGTGGCTGTGTAGGAGTTTGCCCCTGAGAAAAATGTGTTTTGCTGCTTGACTTGTTTTGCCCTTTTCTGTGAGAATCAACACTGTCAACAGCTTTAGGCTCCCCTCTGACAACACCTTGCTGCTGTCGAACTGCTTCACTCTGCCTGGCAATGGTGACTGCTTTTTCTAAATCTAGGTCTGAAACCATTTGTAACTTCATTGAAAGGTTAGCGTCTCTCAAGCCAACTACAATTCGGTCCCTTATCATCTCGTTTTTGAGGCCTTCGTAACCGCAATATTCCGCTAAACAGTGGAGGGAGGTGACGAATGAGTCAACGCTTTCACCCTCTTCTTGCATTCGCTGGTTAAACCTCGCTCGTTCATAGATAAGGTTTTTACGCTTCACGAAGTGTCCGTTGAGTTTAGTTTTGACTGTCGTAACTCTTCTTGTCGTCCTCAGACAATCCCAGCGAAGACAAAATGTCGTCTGTCTCGTCCCCCATGCAATACACCAGTGTGTTTACTTGGCTTGCTTGCTCTTTGCCCTTGAGTCCCGACGCTTCTCGGAATCTTTCAAAGCGACGAATCCATCGTGACCATTCGTCTGGTAGAGCAAAATTGAAGAACTGGGGTGGAGATATCTGAAAACTAGCCATTATGCGGAAGAACTGCTTCTGTACGTTCCAACTCTCGAATAATACTCGATCCAAATCCTGTCACCATGTAGTGTTATCTATTAATGTCTTAATGATATGATTAAAAGAGATACAACACACACGTGTCCTAGAATTTACAAGTCTCTCCTATACGTAATTACTCTAATTAATGTTCACCACCACATACTAGACAGATACTATCAACAAGATTCTCGAGGACAGTCAAGGAAAGTAACAGACTGCTGTTATGTTGTGCCATTACTAGAATCCTTGCAAAGAATGCTGGATTGTAAAGTTGTATGTGATCATGTAAGTATCAAGTTTATAAATACTTCTGTGTATCCATATACTATACTTTTTCTACATCTAATCTGTAAATTGCTGTGTATGTAAATTTTGTGCAATAATTATAAGTACACAGTTACAAGCATGAAAGAATAGTAATGACTGCATAGCATAAAATTTTGACAGGCTAAAATTTTGAAATTTATGCATTTGACAAAATATTTTGATGAAAGCTGTTTCAAGCCTCAACTTCTATTTAATGTGCAATGCAAAGCAAAAGTATGGCAACACTATGTACTGTAAACAGAAAAAATTGTGATGAACGGACAAAATTTTGTCAAATTCGTCAATTTTTGGTTGTCAAAATTTTATGCTACAGTCACTTTTGTTATTAATCTGACAAGTGTCTGAGTCAAACTATGATACTACAGTATATTCTTTACTGATAATGGTAAATGTCAAAGTTTTATATTATGTCCGAGCACTTCTACTCTTTATTTCATGCTCTGAGTGTGCACGTGATTTGTTTGCTAGGTGTTCAAAAACAATCCAATTACCGATGGAAAGTTTAGAAGCTACTACGATGGTAGTGCTTTCCAAAATCATCCTTTACTTCAATGTGATCCATGTGCCCTTCAGCTACATCTCTTTTACGATGATCTGGAGGTGTGCAACCCACTGGGTTCAAAAGCAAGTGTACACAAATTGGGTAAGTACATGGAATGGCTTACCTTATCATAGTTGTTACACACATGTATATACAGGGGTTTTCTATTACTCCATTGGAAACCTGCCCCCCATGCTGCTGTCTTGCTTACATAGCATTCAGTTAGTTGCCATTGTTAAAACTAAGTTCGTAGAGAAATATGGCATTGACAAGATCTTAGAGCCATTTGTGCATGATCTTAAAGAGCTGGAGAAAGTAAATATTATATGATTAATGAATGTGTGAAGTTGTGAATATAGCCTGTATGTAGTATGTATACATATGCATGTGTGTGTGTGTGTGTGGCTGTGTGTGGCTGTGTGTGTCTGTGTGTGTGTGTGTGTCTGTCTGTCTGTCTCTGTCTGTGTGTGTGTGTGTGTGTGTGTGTGTGTGTGTGTGTGTGTGTGTGTGTGTGTGTGTGTGTGTGTGTGTGTGTGTGTGTGTGTGTGTGTGTGTTCAGATGTAAATCCAGGTATATAATGATAATACCGATAAACTTAATATTAAGGCCGATATACTAATGTTGTCAAGGCTGATAAACTGATATTTTAACTGATCATCACTCTAAGTGTATTTCACAAATATGAAATCACCTTACCACCTGTATTGTGATTTCAATTAAAAACAAGTTGATGCTCTACCATCTAAAAACCAGGCGATGTGTAAGTTAAACCACTGTTAATCAACTGCTATTTTAGTGTATTGTAATAGTAATTAATGATGTCACGAGTAAGTCATGTGAGCAAAGACTCATCGTTAAGAGGCACATAGCAACGCATACAAATTTAATTCTTTTGTTTAAACCGGCTTTATACTCTAGTACTTTAATGATAAAACTTTTTTAAAAGTAGTACAAAGTTGTTTTAAGCCAAAATTCTTACTAGGCTGGTCTTGTATTATAAGCTCCGCAACCCGCACGGCACGGCCACTTTCAAAACTGAAGCGCTCTGTCTTGTTAGTAATGTACAGCTGTTCTAACGGCTTTTACTATGGAATGAACGGTTACACAGGCAACAGTATAATTGATAATGCACGAAATGTTCGTGATTATATTTTCACAAAGGCTATTTTACTCACGAAATTCGTGAAAATTACATCCCTTGAAAATTACCGCCTATACGGTTCTTTTTTTGAACGTATTTATATATAATTTTTGTATGTATAGCTACTTGTCAAATCACTATACTGAAATACCACATACGTATGAAACTGAGGTGCTCCATCTTGTTAGTAATGTACAGCTGGTTAAATTGGCTTTTACTGTGAAATGAATGGCTAACACAGCAGAAACTGACAAGCAGTTTGATTGGTAGGCTTCATTTCACATGAATGATTTTAAGCCCAGGGACTATTGTGAATATCCTATTTAATGTAAAGCACTTAAACTGTACACACCAACTGAAATATTTACATATTATTTTAAAATTTACTTATACATAGCATCTCAAACCTGGTGTCTGGCAAGATACCTTCCACTGTTAATTGGAGATCTGGTACCCGAAGAAGATACCAACTGGGACCTCTATTTACACTTCATGGAAATAGTTGATCACATTCTGGCACCTGTTACAACAAGGGCCAACAGTGACTACTTAAAGGTGCTGATTGAAGATTACCTGGTAGAATTTAGAATGTTATATCCTGATTGCCACTGTAGTGTTAGGTATAACGATTATTATGTAATAGGCCAGGTCACGTGTATGTTGTAGTACGAAGTGACGTATGTTGTTATATATGGCGTGTGCGTGATAGCCTCTGTTCTAATCCTTTTAATCATTAACAATACATGGTGACAGCGGTGGGATCATTTCAAAGAACAAGAAAGTAAATGGCAACTTACCAAATCACAGCACCGGAGAACTTTAATTTCAATCGTCCAGAAGATTGGCCACGTTGGGTCAGAAAATTCGAACGTTTTCGGCAAGCGTCAGGATTGTCAGAAAAAGAAGAAGCGAGTCAGGTTAATTCCTTGATTTATACAATGGGCGACGCCGCAGATAATATTCTGAGCTCACTAGGTAGGCCTCAGTGAGGAAGATAAAGAAAAGTACAAGGTGGTGAAAGATAAATTTCAAGCTCATTTTGTTAAGAATATCAACGTGATTTACGAGCGAGCTAAATTTAACAGAAGATGCCAGCAGGAAGACGAGACAGTAGATCAATTTGTAACAGCGTTGCATACGCTGGCTGAGCATTGTTCATATGGAGCACTTAAAGACGAAATGATTCGCGACCGCTTGGTTGTGGGATTGCGTGATCCAAACTTGTCCTTAAAATTACAGATGGACTCGAGGCTTACTTTGAAAACAGCTGTTATAATGGCGAGCCAAAACGAAATGGTACGAAAGCAACAATCTGTTGTGAGGCCAGCCGGGTCATTTTCAAGAAACAGCGTCCACACAAGAACAAGTCATCACAGCCAACTCAACCCTCAAAGGCCAAGATGTGGAAAGTCACCAGCACATTCCTGCCAAGAGTGCCCGGCTCGGGAAGCCATTTGCCACAAATGTTCCAAGAAGGGCCACTATTCTGCTGTGTGTCGCACAGCTGGATCAATACAGTTTGTTCAGTCCAGTCCTGTGACAGAAGTTGCTGAGGAGTTTTTGGGTGCAATTGAGACTGAATCTCCATCACCAAACAGTTCATGGACAGTTCCACTTATACTTAATGAGATCAGTCTTAACTTCAAGATTGACACGGGAGCGGACATGACAGTAATTCCTGAAAGTGTTTACAAACAACTCAAGAGTACTGTGTTACAACCTTGTGATCGCTCCCTGAGTGGTCCCTGCCATGACAGCCTCAAATTTTGTGGTAAATTCCAAGGAACTCTTAAACATGGACCTCACAAAGTTCAACAAGACATTTTCGTTATACAGCACTTACATAAACCTCTAGTTGGGTTACCTGCTATTGAAGCTTTACACCTTGTTTCCAGAGTCAACACAGTTGGAGACAAATACTTGAGAAATATCCCCAGCTGTTTGGCGACCTTGGCTCAATGACAGGGGAGTATACTATTCGTCTTAATGCAGATGCTCAGCCATTCGCTATTACAACTCCAAAACGAATCGCACTTCCACTATTGCCAAAAGTTAAGAAGGAGATAGAGCGGATGGTAAGGTTGGGTGTTATCAGAAGCGTTAGTATTCCAACTAGTGGTGCACAGGGATGGTAGTAGTTCCAAAACCGGATGGGAGGATCCGCATCTGTGTAGACCTCACGAAGTTAAATCGTAGCGTTCAGAGAGAATGTCATCCCATACCATCTGTTGACCATACCCTGGCCCAACTAGGAGGAGCCAAAATATTCTCGAAACTCAGACGCCAACTCGGGGTTTTGGCAAGTGCACCTCCAAGAAGACTCAGCTCTCCTTACAACGTTTATAACCCCGTTTGGGAGGTTTTGTTTCAACAGGCTGCCATTCGGGATAACATCAGCTCCCGAATATTTTCAGAAGAGAATGCAAGAAGTACTGCTTGGACTAGACGGAGTCATTTGTATGATGGATGATATCCTTGTATACGGCCGCGAACAAGAGGAGCATGATAGTAGATTAATGGCAGTATTGAAGCGTCTTAAGCAGGAAGGCGTTACTTTGAACAAAGATAAATGTAGTTTTTCAGCTGACCGAGTAACATTTCTGGGTCATATCATTGATCAGGTAGGAGTACACCCTGACCCAAAGAAAGTCGAGGCAATCCAGTTGATGGCAAGTCCAAAGTCTATTTCAGATGTTAGAAGATTCCTGGGCATGACCACCCAACTAGGAAAGTTTACGCCAAGTTTGGCAGAGATCTCGAAACCTTTACGTGATTTACTGAGTAAGAAGAATGCGTGGTGCTGGGATGAACCGCAAGAATCTGCTTTTCAAGCCATTAAACAGTTGCTTCTTTCTAGTCCAGCTCTCTCATTCTACAGTCCAGACAGAGAAACTGTTGTGTACGCAGACGCTTCATCATATGGCATTGGCAGTGTCCTTTTACAGAAACAACCAGATAATGTATGGAAGCCAGTAGCGTACGCTTCACGTGCCCTCACCCCAGCGGAGCAAAAATACGCGCAAATAGAAAAGGAAGCGCTTGCTGTCACGTGGTCATGTGAACGATTTAATGACTACTTGTTGGGCACTACATTTCACATTCATACTGACCATAAACCACTGGTCCCACTCTTGAGTACAAAGAACTTAGAAGAGTTGCCAATCCGCGTACAAAGATTTAGAATGATACTCATTTACAATTTCTCATGTACCAGGCAAGAATCTGGTCACTGCTGACACTTTGTCCAGAGCCCCACTTGCAACCTCGAACACGCAGACAGACGAACGTTTTCAGGAAGTAGAAGCATATGTCAAATTTGTTTGCCAGAACCTACCAGCATCAGACAAACGTATTGACGAGATCAAAGAATGCCAAGCCAACGATGACACCTGTCAAAGGCTGATCGAGTATTGTAATCACGGCTGGCCAAAGAAAGGTGAGATACCTCATTTGTTGAAACCATATTTTTGTGTTGCAGGAGAAATCACTATCCAGAATGGGCTACTGATGAGGGGCAGTCGCATTATTATACCACCATCACTGCGTCCAAACATTCTTGAGACCTTACACACTGGTCATTTGGGCATTTCTAAGTGTAGAGACAGAGCAAAGAACTCAGTCTGGTGGCCCAACCTCAGCAAACAGCTCGCTGACCTGGTGGCAAACTGTACAACATGCTGTAAATTCCAAAAACAAGCACCAGTACCCCTCATGCCATCTGCGTTTCCCACATTGCCTTGGCAAAAAGTAGCAAGTGATCTTTTCAAATGGAGAGGAGCAACATATTTGCTTGTAGTTGACTATTTTTCTAAATATATTGAAATATCCAAGCTCGACAACGAGACATCTCATGAAGTGATTCTACGACTCAAGTCTATATTTGCAAGGCATGGAATTCCACACCAAGTGTTTTCCGATAACAGCCCACAGTACTCTTCCGCAGAATTCTCAGACTTTGCCAAGAGTTACAAATTTGTTCACACTACCAGCAGCCCTAAGTTTCCCCAGAGCAATGGGGAAGCAGAAAGAGCTGTCCGCACTATCAAAACTCTACTACAAAAGGCTGAGGACCCTTATGCAACACTGTTGGCATACCGGTCAACACCAGTTCGTTGCGGGTACAGCCCAGCAGAGCTCCTGATGAATAGACAATTACGTTCGACGGTACCAGTAGCTCCCACTCAACTGCAACCAGCAGTTCCAGATTATTCCAGGTTGAAAGAAAAGGAGGAGACAATGAGTAAGAAGCAGAAGGATAATTTTGACTCACGTCATAGATCTAGAAAACTTTCCCCTCTGTCTCCTGGAGAGAGTGTGTGGGTTACAGACCAACAAACACCAGGGACTGTCATTCAGCTCTCATCACCTCGATCGTATCAGATTCAAACCTCATCGGGAACATTGCGCAGGAACCGAAGACATCTCAATCGTCTTACGAACATTGCCAGTGATGTGACGTTAGAACCAGATATGACCACTCGAAGTCCTCCACCTGAAGCAGACTCACAAGTAAATTTAGACGTGCCATCCACTGATGTTAGATGTACCAGAAGTGGAAGAATCTCGGTTCCACCTTCCAGACTTATAGAGGACCGTAACTGGCAATGACTGAACTGACTTTCCCGGTAGGGGAGATGTAGTGTTAGGTATAACGATTATTATGTAATAGGCCAGGTTACGTGTATGTTGTAGTACGAAGTGACGTATGTTGTTATATATGGCGTGTGCGTGATAGCCTCTGTTCTAATCCTTTTAATCATTAACAATACAGCCACCTTACTCCCAAATGTCACTACTTAATTCATGTTCCATCCTGGATGACAAAGTGAGAAATGTAGTAGTGTGACTAAGTGACTATATTGACTATGTGACTGTATTCTGTATTTGCACAAAAATGGCCTAATACGTATGTTCTATCATAATTTATACCAAACGGTTATTAGAAGTTTGCTCGTCACCGGACCAAATAATTGTGATAAAATAATTTTTATAATATAACGCATAGCTAAACTAAGAAAGTGGATGGCTGATAATATCATTGTACAGCTAAATTTGTACTGATTGCCATATTAAGATTGTACCAGTATCCTACTATTTTATATTTCAAGCCAAAAAAGATTATTACATATTACATATTATATATTACATATACATTACGTATATGGTTAGGTAATGGAGACCAAATCTTATACTGGCCGTATTGCCCATACCAGCTGCAAACTCTCTTGTGTTCTAAATTATTTGCATGATAATTTATCAAAGTAACCAATAATCGACCATGACTTTTGACTATAAACACATCTACTAGGTGATAACTTAGTTACCACCCAGTGGAATCCTTAGATTCACATATTGATATAATTAAACATAATTATATATGCATACATGCAGGTGTGGACCACTAACTACACTATGGTGCATGAGATATGAGGCAAAACACAGGAACCTAAAGGAAATGACATCTGTAGTGCGGAATTTCAAAAATATACCTCAGTCTTTGGCATATCATCATCAACGTAGCATGTGCTATAGGATGGCTGATAAGGATAAGTACCTAACACAAAAGGAAGAACACGGCAGTGGTTAGTGAATTTCTTTAACCTTCATCATCTTCTAAAAGCATATATCCCATCATAGCAGTGAAGACCACAGTATCCGATCTTGATTATGGTGACATACTGGTAGCAAATTATGATCTAAACAGTGAGAGTGCAGTGTACAGGTACATATATGTAGTGAATACAGTATACAGTGAATATAGCACCCCAGGCTATAAAGGACAGGTTGTGTGGTCCCTACAGGACCATTGTAATAAAATTACCTCTTAAAGAGGACAACATCTATAATTATACCAAAAATTAGCTGGTCCCAAAGTGTCCGTATTTAGAGTTTCCCTTATGACAAAGGTTGGACCTTAATATCGATACATAGCAATACATTGATATATCGATACAACTTAAATGTGTATCGATACAGTGTCACTGCCAATGTATCATGACACGGTGATATATCGATATATATTTGCAATCATATCTAAGTAATAGGGTAAACATACATACTGATATCGTGACATTTAAATTTCAAAATAAATATCATAATAATACCTAACCCCTACAAAATATTATGGATGAGAATTACTGTAACATGATTGTATACTTTAACACAGATCCAAAAATGCCTAAATCAAAGGTACAACGTATGCCCTTGAATATGTTGTTCTGTGCTACTTTGATGAAGATGATAAGGCACCGATATTCGGAAAAATCAAAGATATAATCTATTTACCAAAAGAAAACTGGACATTATTTATAGTAGATCCAATGATACCATCAAGATTTAACAGGTATTTCTACGCATATCAAGTAGTACCACATCAAGGTCAAACACTCATATACACACAAGATGAACTAGCTGACTACCATCCCTTGCATATAAGTAAATCATTTCATGTGTCATCCCCATTGTTTGTAAGAATGAAATATCATGTAGAATAATTATATGAATTAATGAACAACATTATGTATTATTATGTTAGTATTATTATTGTTATGTTATATCCCATTATGTTGAGATACGCATTATGTTGTCCATGTGGTGGATTGTATCCATACTAGAATCACAAGTGATAGTTTTGCACCCCATATGCCACCTTATTAATGCCTCCCAATAGCCCATGTACAAACAAGCAGCACTTTATAAGTGACCAGCACTTTAAAACTGCATGACCTGGTCGTATAAAATCTATTATTCTGTTACACTTCATCTTTTAAAATTCTTGTGACACTCTAAATTTGAAATCAAAAAGTCTAAAGTGTGCATTAATTAGAATAATGAAATATTCAATGTTGCCGCGACTAAACACACTTAAACTGTGTTATAAACTTCTGATTAGTTGGCCACACACACCAATTGATGCAAACACACGAACTAACCTTGACACATAGATAATCTATGCTTGAATGATATCAACCAATGTAGCCCGCGAATGACTTCGTCTTTTTAATGATCCTGACCATGATCCACAAGAAATCTTGGTTAATTATGGCTCGTCAGCTCACCCTTGCGTCAACTTGTGGCTCGTGCGAGCACCCACAGTGGCTCACTTCAAGAATATACGTCGGACAGTATACTGAAAAATCCGTATTCTTAAGTAGTAAATGAATTAGAGTCCAGCAGATGATATTAATGACATCTCAACACGTAACTATGTCAAGAGAATGATGACGATAGTGACAATAACAGGACTATGACATTGATTGCATCATATGAATGAATGAATCATATCTATCAATGAATGTAGGTACGTACATTTATCAAAGATCAAAGATAATGTAGATCAAAGGTTTATCAAAGGAGACTTATATTGTTAAGCAATTTCACCAAGTCAGGTATATAAAACTATAATAATTATAATCATATTTTCACATCGGAATGAATAATATTAAATTTTGTGTATGTATGTGTGTGCACGTATACGTACTTGAGTGTCACCAGGTAATTATTATTAAGTAATGTCACCAGGGTTTTCCTTGAATGAAAAATATTGTGTGTGTGCGCTTTTATGTGTGTTTATTGTTTATGCATACGTGTGTAGTGTGTGTCGGTCAGCACCTGCCTGTGGGGACCACTGGGCAACGGCTATTAGCTGGCTAACGCTGACGACGATCACAAAGTTGGATCCTGTGTACCAAGCCTAGGATCTGCCTGATGGTATCACTTGGCTCACACCAATCTTGTGCCTCTGCAGAGGTTTTGTAAGCCTCTCAGCAGTAACACCTTAAGGACAAAGACAGCTTAGGGGCACATGCTGCTGCTGGAGTTACAATGGGTTCTCTGGTTTCCGTGTGGCTGTGTCATGACCATTGCCAGTAAACCAGGTGTGCACTAGAGGTGTGATGGTCTACTCTTGTAGTTATTTGTCCCTTCCTTTTTGGAAGGTCATATGACCTTTATGGCAGTGGAGAGGAGGAGGATATGTGTGTGGACGTGTGACTCTGTTCGTGTGCTTGTATACTTGCGTGTATGCAGTGTGTATCACTGAGCTTGAAATAAGGATTAAAAAATGGTCAGCCATTTTAAAAGTACAAACACTATTATTGGCTTCACATCAGAAAATATATAATTATAGTAAATATTATCCTGAAAAATTAGAGTTAGTGTGAATGGCAAAATGCTTAAATTGGAGGGAGATGGCCAATGGCAAACTGTTATTACAAGCTCTGTGCATGTGTTTGTGTGAAGTGTGCATTTTCTTTGTTTTTAATCTGACCTAGATTATATTACTTCTCATCTGATCATTGAAGTTAAGGAGTTTTGGACAGATTTATTACTTTGATGGGCTGTGCTGTAGACATTTGTTCTTTGTAGTTTTATTATATATTAATTTTTATTATTTAGTAGTCATTAACGCCACACTGAAAGCATCAGTTCTTGTCTGATTATTGAGAGTTCACAGTATGTATGTGTCTTTAATTTCAAATGCAATTTTGTTAAGCCATTCAATATCTACGACCACACACACTGAAGGCACCAATTTTCCATCTGATCACTGAAGCTAAGCAGTGTCACGCATGGTTAGTAATTTGGTGGGTAGCTCCTTGGGAATCGCCTGTGTTGTAGACTTGTTTTTTACATTTTGATCATTTATGGTATCTTGTGAGTTGTATGTACCGTCCTTTAACATCTATGTAAGACAACAGCACCGATTCTATTAGCTGATTGTAAATGTTCGACGGATGAATCGTAAGGTCCTTGTAATCTGGGAGAGCCCACAACCAATAAAATAATATTTTTGATGCCATTTAGATATCTGTTTTAGATCGACTAATGAGTAAATTTAGATTTGGTGCTAGGTAACGTTAATGTATATGTAGCTATATGTACAGTTATAACATAGGCAAGATGCCGGCTTTACTTGATATATATACACAATGCCTAGGACAAGTGCGTATATATCAGGCAAAGCAAGAGTGCCTGTGCTATAACCAATATGTTACACTTTCAGCACTCCAAAAATCTGCCCAAGCTTGATGTAATATTTCAGCCTCTTTATATAGTAATGAGGTGTTGTTGCGATTGTGGCCAACGTTCTTACATGGTAGTGGTGGTGATGGTTTACCACAACTTCTGCAGAACCTATAAATGAATGAGATATACACAAGTATATGCAATATCATATTGAAGCACTGGCATTATTTGACGTGTGAAAGTGTATCATACAAATAAATATGAATATTGACATCTGAGATGTCTTGCCATACAGGTGTGGTTGTAGATAAGCACAAGCTTAAGAATCAGTGAATGTATAAAATTTTATGGTGTCTCGAATATCCATGACATGACACTACAAATAGGTTTTTTCATACACTACAGTGTTATCATCAGGAGGATAAGGAAGTGATCCATTGGAATGAGAAGCTTGTTCCAGTCTGTAATATTAATTTCATGATTTGTCATAATATGCATGGGCAAATAAAGAAAATTTTGTATACGGTCATTTATTTTTGATCGCTTGAGATTGTATGTATATAGGTAATCCATAAAAGAAAATTTGTGATTGATCAACATACAGTATATATTGCAAAATCAAATTTTTTGCTACATAATTTCACAGGTGAAATTTCACTGATCATTAAATGTTACTACTTTGTTACTATTGGTCGAAGGACATTGACTATTGAAAGTTACCGTACCTTCTGCAAATCATAAAATTCAATAATCTGATCCTATAATTGCATGATTAAAGCCTTTTTGCAATCATTATAATCATATGATATAAATAATAGCAAGTGAAATTGATAGTGCGAATTAATTAGAATAGCACATTCGTTGTTAATATATGTGTAGTATATCTATGGTACTGTTATTACCATGATTAATAGCACTATAGCTATGTCTGTAAACATACCTAAACTTTAAGTTTGGTTGGCATGTACGCGCAGAGTAAAACAGTGAAGGCAGAAACAATCTGCTAGCCCGTACAAAACTTCGCATTAAAAGAAATGGGTTTGTATCGTGCCATACAACAATACCTCTAACAATACTGATTTGACTGTGTAAGGTTATATAATAAGAAATTTTAAGATTCTCCAGAAAGAGGAGCTAAACAATTTAATTTCACATAATTATAGTGCGCTTTCTACCATGCGCCGAGTTAAGTGCCTTCAGAGTATACGGTTGGTATACAAAATGGATGACAATCAATTGTGGAGGTGTGGAGGTGTGGAGGAACGTTACAAAATGCTGATTTGCCGTTTTCCTCCAAACACGAACAAGAAGCACTACCTGACTTATTTGATTGCAAAGAATGCACATCAGCGGGTGCAGCATAACAGAGTAAAGGAGACACTCACAGAGGTTCGTGGTAAGTATTGGATCATAGGAGGAAGGAGCTTGGTTAAATCTCATCCACAAGTGTGTCGTATGCAGACGTTTCGATGGAAAATCATTTCGTGCTCCTCCGGCACCACCACTACCAGTGTTTCGAGTTAATGAAGCACCCCCATACACCAATGCAGTGTACACCAAGAATAAGGGAGTGTCTAACAGCAACAAGATATGGATTTGTTTGTTTACATGCTGTGTTACCCGTGCAGTTCACCTTGAGTTAGTACTAGATTTATCGGCTGTGACATTTATACAATGCCTGAAGAGGTTCTCTGCCAGAAGAGGACTTACCCGGAGGATCCTTTCAGACAATGCTAAGACATTTAAGGCCACTGCCAAGGCAATTGACACCATGCTGAAGGATCAAGATGTGAAGAAGTATCTGTCACACATTGGAGTCAAGTGGACCTTCAATCTTGAAAAGGCCCCTTGGTGGGGTGGAGTCTTTGAAAGACTAATCAAATCCACCAAAAGATGCTTGAGAAAAATGACTGGTCAAGCCAAGTTTTCATATGATGAAATGCACACTGCACTTGTTGAGATTGAGGCCATCATTAACTCTCGACCACTATCGTATGTGAGCTCTGATGACATGGAAGAACCGTTGACCCCATCACACCTCTTGGTGGGGTGCAGAATTTTGAGCTTACCTGATAATCTTAGTTATTCTGAACTTGATGATGATGATTTCAAAGTAACCAGTGCATCAGTGCAAAGGAGAGCAAAGCACTTAAACAGTGTATTGAATCAATTTTGGAGAAGGTGGAGTAAGGAGTATCTTCTTGAGTTACGAGAATCCCATCAACACCAACATTCAAGCAAGAGCCATTCTCTCATTGATGTTGGAGATGTAGTCGTGGTTCACGATCAAGATCATCCTAGAGGATTTTGGAAGATAGCCAGAGTGGAAAGAACATTGATTGGCAAAGATGGCCATATTCAAGGAGCTGTATTGAGATTACCCTCTAAGAATGGTCGTCCTACAATACTGCAGCGTCCACTCCAACTGTTATACCCTCTAGAAATTGACCACTGTTGCAACAGAGAGTTGACACCTCAACCCAATGAAGAACAATCTCTGACCGAAGACAGCATTGACGATTGTGACCAGCGTGAACCAAAAAATAATCTCAACATTGAGAATCCCCCCAGGCAGAAGAGGCGCTCAGCTCTGAGGGCACAAGATCGTTTTAAGTTGTGGTCTTCGGAGTTACTGGATGACGGAGATGATCGTTGACCACAGTGTGGTCAACCGGGGGGAGTGTAATGAACTAAATAGAACTATTAATTAACTTTTTAGGTGCTTAGTATATGCATTGTTGTAATTGTTTAAAAACGCACGTGATCGAGCACATTGTAGGGCGGTTGCATGAAAGAGTGATCCATCGCCATCGCCTGCAGAAGCCAAAATAAAGACGAACGTTACGTGAATTCTCACAGTACTAATAGGTACTGGTTAGTGTCAAAGAGGAGGCTATGAATAACTTTGAAGTTGCATTTTATTGGCTTATTTAGGTATTTATGTTGATCTATAGTAACATGTTTAAGGTATAACTGATTATGATGCATCTATAATACCGACCACCTTCTTATGCCAGTGCCTCTTCAAAAACTAGCTAGTATATCACAGATCATACATCTGGAGGGTGCCATTTTGGGGGTGGAGTAGAGCCAGTGCCTCTTCAAAAACTAGCTAGTATATCACAGATCATACATCTGGAGGGTGCCATTTTGGGGGTGGAGTAGACATCATCACTATAATGTAAACAAGCATTACATCGTAGCTAAACCAGTTTTTAATTTTTGGAATTCATAAATTCTATAATATTTCTATGTTTGTGACTAAAACCAACCATTTGGTAATATTTTGAGAAATATCATTTCAAAATATTCAATTAATTAAAACACACTGCTATTTACACTACCTCAACAATACGGTATCCATAACAAACTAACAAAAAGATATGCTATAAAATTGTCAGCTGTTTAATTAGGAGATCAATCTTTTTTCTGTAATACTGTATAGCCTAAAGAAAGAAACTTTTTGTGGATTTTGTTGATTTTAAAAAATAACCACGAAAATTTTATCCTCTAATAGTTTGTGCTGCAGAACAAAAATTCAATGCTGTATTTTGTAATTTGTAATCTGCAAAAATATCTAAAAACTGCTTGCACAAAAATTTTTACCCTCTAAATAATTAGGCTATATGGTAGATTTATGCTATGACATTCCATCAGTTGCGGTCTCATATTCGTGCTAGAGTCCCCGGTGGCTGGTGTTCCATAGCAAGGATGATAAAGCTTGCAAGGTACTGTGTTGGCCAAAACATGCCGACCTGAGGAAGTTTAAGAACTAAAGAAGTAAAATGTCCTGCTTAATATCTTAGTATAAAGTCCTGTTTAGTGAAGGGAGAGTTGACATTTAGAATCTACCAAGCCATCAACCCAGATGGTGTCGTGGAAAGTGTCTTTAGATACCATGGGCTACTACTCTGACCATCCCCTGTCCAGGCATACTGTGTCTCCCATGGTTATTTATGAACAAAAAAGATTGGATAGAAATCACTAGGCATAGTAGGTGTGAAGCTAAGAAACAGTAGTCCACAAAGGCTCAAAAACTTACAAAGTCAACAAACATAAAGCTTCCTTCATCAGAAACATTAAAAAGCCACCAATTATTAATTACTCAGTATGATATTTGCTGTGCTGTAGACGTGCATTATTTAAGGCTAAATTGTGAGGAAGTAAGGGAGGATAAACTGCTAGGAAAAATATTTTTGCACAATGGAAGTCAGGGGCAAATTCAACATGAGAGATCAAAAGAAACTTTTGAAACAGAAAAAAATTAGAAGAAAAGGTTAATCAGAACAGCGTAAATGGTTAAAAACTGAGCAAAAGTTGCACCATTAAAATAAATCTATGTATAGCACACCGAATTGTCTTACACACCACAAAGTTATTGGAGTGGTTTTCACGCTACGAAGCCTTACTAACTATGGATACAAGTTTACACTAGTAAATTAAACTGATTGACCACATAGAATCTGAGCCACTGATATTATCGGGTATGTTCGCATTTCTGTGATGACATCTACACCGCCAATCAAATGTAAGCTGTTGCCCTAACTATTAGGATTAAAATGCCTTTTGTGGGTTACTTTTTGGTGAGTTTTTGAGAGGTCAGATGAGTTTGGTAGAAAGAATTTCTTCTAAATAATAGTTAAACTTCAAAACTCAGAGGTCTACGAAATTTATAACCCAAAGGCTCTGGTGCCCGAGCAAAGCAAGGGTGCTACTGTTTTTCCATTTGGGACTCTGCCCCCATACAAAGGAGTGTGGCTACGCGAGACCAGGGTAAAATCTTGCTGTTTAACAACTTCTATTTGTAATTAGCTATTTGAGTTACATATTATGGAGTGAAACTATTGGCATAGTGATTGTGTCATAAAATTAACTCGTCGTCATGAACAATTCTTGGCATACCAAAGACAAGTGGATTGATGCTACCAGCTCCCCTCCCTTTTCAACTATTAATGAACCTTGTGTGTATGATTTTTTGTTCTTGTTACCCATTTTGCATCTAGTATTATGATCTGACGTCACTCTCTGCTTCACAGTCATCGGGATTTCCATCGTCACCTCATGAAATTTAACATCGCAAAATACGATGTCAGGTACTCCTCAAAATAGGAAGCACGTCAAAAAGATCAGGTACCTGGCCCTCCACTGTATATAACGTTAAACCCTAGCACTTGTAAACAGTTACTGAGACGCTCACTGTATGGCTGGTAAAATTTTGCCTTCTTTATGTATTGATCGAGTACCCTCAGTATTCTATTCAACTAAATCCTCTGGTGCACACATTTTTCTTGTTCCTACACAAATGAAATTTGACTAAAGGTACACATAGTGTGATAATGATGCTCATAAATATAAATATAGTTATATTTATTGGTTTTGTAATTTATACGTCAAAAGCGTGGGAGTTTTGGTTTCACCTCCTTCTCCCTCTCCTTAGGCAGAATCGAACATTTTTGTAGCAACTGCACATCGCGATGTATATTGTTGTATGTGTCACCAGACAATTCTGAGGGAAGTGTTTCCAATCTCTGAATACCAGGCTGCCCAAGTAGTGGTTCTTCAATTTCCAATTTTACTATTAATGATCCAATTTTACTATTAATGATCCAATTTTACTATTAATGATCCTATGTATAAAAACAACGTCTCTTTCTCCACAAGCGTCTCCAGACGAGGCTTTTTGGTAACCCTCTTGGCCTCGCTCTCGGCTACCACAGTAGAATGTGAGTTTCTGTGAATAAAACAACACAGCTAGTGTATCATTGCACTACCCAGAACACTACATCACTTAATACGTACCTGTTCGCTATCGCCCATGTATCGGGACCAGCAGCATCACTACCACATCAGTGCACACTGATACGTAATTTTGTAAGTTTAATGCTACACAAAACACTCTGGGTGTAAAAAAAGTGTGAGGGCAATCAGAAGCAGCATTACAGCGACCAAAAACTTTGGTATCAGTTGAGGCCAAGAAATTACTTATCTTTGACTACTTGAATGACATACAGTAGTTTATCACAGCTACGGTTGGCTTTGTCACTTGGCCACCATTTTAACATATCGCTACTTTTTTTGGAAGTATAAACTGTAACATAAGGTCACATGACATCACGTGATCCTTTGCGCCTTGGACAGTGGCACATTATATTGATTTACTGTATTGCACGTTGTTACACTTGTGGCATAGCTGTAATAGTTACAATCGGCCTTCGTTACAGGAGTCAGAAGTGGGATTCCGCTGAGTTGTTGTTTTGCTCATCGGTGCAGTGCAGTCAGCATGCCACGCCGGAGTCAACATAGCCAAGAGAACAGATCCTTGGTGCCGGGGTTTAGGCACCAGTAAAGGCAAGTTTTTTCTCTACCAAGAGCAGTGATTTGTTTGTTTTTTTGTTTTCCAGAGTGTTCACCCTGATTGTTGGTGGGAACATTTAACCACAGATAAAAATGGCATCGGGATATGCACTCCAACCTCCGCCATCATTGAACACAAGCAGCTGATAATTGTAAAAGGTTCAAGCGAGCGTGGACGAATTACGCACTTAAACAAGAAAGCAGAAAAGATACACTACTGACAGATATCAGAAAAGAAGCATGAGAAGTTTTTGCTATATTTGCTAACCGGGAGAATGAGGATGACAATAAGAAAGTAGAGCCAGTTTGCAGAGTACTGTCAACCAAGAAAAAGCGTGCTGTTCAAAAGGTATTGTTTCAATTGTCGCGTACAATCAGGAGAGTCGTACAAACAACACCGGACAGCACTACGGAAACTTTCCAAAGGATGCGACTTTGAATCCATTACGCCAGAGGAGATTCTTTGAGACAGACTGGTATTTGGCATACGTGACAACTAGGTACAGAAACGTCTACTCTGTGAACCCTGACTGACACTTGCTAAAATAGATGAAATATGGAAAGTCTGGACACACATATGAAGACGATTGCAGATGGCTCTAGCACATTAGTTAATGCAGTTAAATCACAGGACTACCAGAAAGACAAACCAAGCTTATAAGGAAAGCAGACAGTGTCAGATAAACAACTGATATCACCAAGTAAATCAGATGCAGCAGAGTGTTGGTATTGTGGGTGCAAACATGAACTGTGTAAGAGAGAGCTGTGTCCAGCATTTGGAAGACTCTGTAATAGGTGTCATAAACCCGCAAACAAGTTCCGTAATACTTTGGGCAGAAGCTCAGTAAGGATGATTGATGAAAACATAGATGAAGTTTTCCCAACTCAGATTACAGCAGTAGGGCTAGATGACTCGCAATTTGTTACATTGAAGTTAAAATCGAGAATTTTTTGCGATTCCAGGTAGACACGGGTACGCAGTGCAATGTTATACCACTGGCTCTTTACAAACAAGCTTAGGCAGATCACACAAGGAAAGTCACAAATTACAGCATATGTGGGCCACATTCAAATGCTTATAGAAGTGGAGCGTGGTACGCAGCAATACAAATTAGAATATAAGCTAGTGAACTGCAACCAACATTCGCCCGCTCTTAGGAAGGAAGGTTTGTTGAGATATGAAAATTGTTGCATATCTAGACAATGATCAATTACACCAGCCAGTATGCACTCTAAATATAACACACCATTTATGGACATAATCTTGAATGTAACTGCTTGTTTCTTCTTTAACAATTCGTGAACACACATCGGAAATGGCATAGAGGCACAGCAGTAGTCCATCAAACTGGGTGGCATGATAGACTACACAAAACATGGAAAATTTCTACAAGCACTGCAGTTTGTGTGATTCCCATTTCTAATTATAAATGCAATCACACACACAAGACAGAGTAATGTCCCTCAGTCGAGGCAGATTGAGCAATGACAAAAGCAAACAAATTAATGCTACACACACACACACACACACACACGCACGCACACACACACACACACAACGCAGGAGTAATGCCCCTCTGCCGAGACATAGGGTGTATAAAATCTATGCTCACACCATTTCTATATATGCTCATACCATATACTCGTACATATTTCCATTTCATGGAACTGAGCAGAAGTCTTAATAGCATCAGCAACACCTAATGGAACAAAGTTTTATTCCATCAACTCGCTATAAATAAACCTTATATCAAAATAGTTAATTGTTACCTTTAGCAGCTGTAATATTACTGGCTCTAATTTCTGCTAGTTTTTCTAATTTTGAATTTAACAGATGAACAATCAAATTTTTAAGTTAAAAGAAAACTTTTGGGTACTGAATTTGTACAAATAATTTACTAAAAACTAATATCCACAATCAATAGTAATATTAAGTAGCAAGACAATAGTGAATATAACATGAGTATCCATTACAACAGTAAAAGTTACCAACAGTGCTCACCTATTGAGTCATCCCAGTATAGAGCAGATAACCAGCTTGTGTCCTTTAGGCTTTCCAGTACTACCAGAGGAATATAACATGAAGAGAACATCTTCACTGGAATGCTTTAAAAGTGATCACAACCCTCAAGTAGCTAGCACTCATCAAAAAATTACTGAGTAGCTATACTCTGGCTAATGCTCATGGGGTAATTACAACTTTCATGAAAGTATGGTGAGTACCCCAGATTGAAATTAAAGGGCACATCATTAAAGCAATGCACAGTAATGGATTTCTTGGATAAACATTTGATATTTACTTAAGATTACTGCAATGTTGCAGATTTAATGATTCCATAGCTCCCCTACATAGCTTGTTATCATTTGTGTGATTGTGATTAATATAAAAATTAATTTTAGTCCAAACTTCGTATAACTCTTATCAGATAGCTATTTCTTATCTGCCTCTACTACCATTTCAAATCAGCACAGGTTTCTTGAATTGCTATTGTCCACAAAGTGTTTGTATGTGTGTATCTGTGTCCTGAAACTATACACATGAAATAAAAGTTTAGCAAATTCTAAGTTTCTTTATATGTATGAGCCATTGATACTGTTGATGGACATGTTAGTAACGAAGCACATCATGAATTACTACCAAAATGGCTAAGCTAATGCTATATTACCCATTCATTTCACAGGGTGTTATAGTACTAAAAAGATGGAGAGCTTTGATTATAAAGGTGAGTGTGCCTGCCATGTGGGTAGTGAAGCTTTTAGATGAAGACTGGCCTATATTTATAGTAAGAATTTCATCTTCTTGCTACGTTTAGTTCATGTTAATACTGTATGGCGAGAAATTTGCGAAGGGTCTAATTTTGATGATTTCAAAATAATTTTCAAAATACTTATGCAATTTTACATTTTACGGACTATGTGAGTATACATAGCTACATATACTCCCTCAGAACACCGTAGTCGCCCACTAACTCAATACCCACTACACCTTGGGTGTCGCCGCACAGGGCAGGCTGCTACTTGATTTGATTTTATGGGTGATTTTACACCACATACAACATACAACCACCAAACTACGATACAACTACAAATTATTGACTGCATGGACCTCAGGGGCCTGCTTAATTTAAGACCCGCTGTGCCCAAGCGAGCACAGACCTCTGGACCAAATATGGCAGGGGAGGGATATAGTTTGACTGTAGCGCACGTTACGTCAGTATGTGTGTGTGTGAGAGTGTGTGTCCACCCCCAGGCTATTAAAAACCATTCACATGAAAAAAAGCCCAAAAACCAATCAAACAAGTCCTACTGCTTTTCAGTTTCTTTATACAGCTATCATTGTTAGTGATAGGCAGGGCCTTAGTATCGTGAGTTACTGCTAAATTATAACAAGGTAATGCCATGTTAGCCGTTTATTTCACAATAAAAGCTGTTCAACCAGCTTACATTACTAACAAGATGGAGTGCTTCAGTTTTAAAAGTGGGTGTGCTCACTGTGCTGTACAGGTTGTGGAGACTGGCCTACAGTGTTACAGGTCCGGCAGATCTGGCAACTGCCGGACCAAAGTTATAGAAACCCACAACTCAAAACTGTTGTTGATAGTTTTATATTAACAACAATACAACTTACTTTTTGTCCATTGCTCTATTATAATAACAATACTAAAAGCAACTACTGGCTGGTTTTAAAATAACAATGCCTTCCCGAATTAGGCGCCTCTAAAATTAATTATTGAGCGTGCTAATGAAGAAGTATATACAAGTTTTTGATGAAAGAATATTGCATATAGATGTCTATTTAGTCTATTTATGAAGAAAAGAAGTCAAAATACCACCAGATTTTATCTGAGAGCTTCAATTTTAATCTCATAGCATCAATTTTCCTTAGAGAATCACTGGGAGGCATGCTTAAGGGCCACCTTAGCATTGAGATGCCTCACATATGCTGCTTAAATTTTGCCTGACCAATGTGAAATTACTTCCTCCAGCCCTGTGTTACAGTAAGAATTTCAACTTTTAAAAAGGTTTATCATTAAAGTATTGGAGTATAAAGCTGGTAATAAAAGAATTAAATTTGAAATTTGTATGTAGTGCTATGTGCTCCTTTAAGTCTTTGCTCAACTGACTTACCCGTGACGTCAATACATTGAATAGCAGTTGATTAACATACACAACCAGGGGCGTCACACCATCATCTTGAGTGGTCCTGCTGAGGGGGCCTGGGGGACACAGTCCCCCAGGAAAGCAGGGGGTTAGGGGGCACAGCCCCCCGGAAAATTTTAGGGTTTTGAAATTGAAAAGTCTACAGGAAATGTCATGTGTGTCAATGTTACATGCAACACTGTTACAAGACCAGATTACATGCATATAAAAACAGACAACATGTACGTAGGAGTATTTACGTATGTACAGTCACTGTAGATCAGCTTCTGAAAACTTCCCAAAGACAGTCTTGCGGTGATCACTGCCACCAGAGTCCACAAATTGATTGGCAATGTCCACCACAGAAGTTTTGTCTGTCTTCTCCTTGTGGATGTGAAGGACCATCACTGCATTTAGACGACTCTGTCCCATTGTTGAGCGAAGGTATGTCTTTATTCGCCTCATTGCTGAGAAGACACAAACGCTACATCCTTACAGTTGGCCATTAGCTTGCCTCCGTTTTCTGCACGAGCACAAAGGTGACAGAGAGCAGCATCCAGCGCCTCGTCGTAGTGAATCCATGGAAACTTATCGAACCATGCCGCCTGAAACGATCGCTTCACTACAGACGTCTTTCCAAAACTACGCATTGGAAAAGAAAACTTCCTTGGCTGGTGGGGCTGTAGCTGCATGGCAATCAGAGCTTCGTTAAATCTCGCGTTAAATAAACAACTTGCATCGCACGTGCACTTGGCCAACTTATTCTTTCACTTGTGGGTTTTGGTTTTTTTGTTTTGTTTTTGGTGTATGGGAAAGTGGTCCGGCCAAGGCCGGACCAGCCGGACCGGCTGCTACGCCTCTGACAACGCCTGGTTTTTAGTTGGTAATACATCAACCTATTCATACAGGTATTTCACTGGTAATACGTGATTTCATGGGCTATGAAATGGTAACGTTTCATAGGTTTGGAAAACTACATGAAAAATCATATTAAACAAATAAAATTGATAGTGGAACCTGAAGTATACATGACATAGTACAATTAGCTATAAAATGACTAAATATTTTTGAAAGTTTATTATCTGACTGAATAGCATGTCCAGCTGGGTAGGCTGTTCCAAAGTCTGCTCTTAGAAAAAAGGAGTACTTGTAAGAGTCAATCCTGAATAAAGATGTTGTTGCCACTGTGAGTAAAATTAGGAGCTTCATGAAGTACGTATGTATATGGCTGTATGGGACTTCTATAAGTCTTTTCCACGTAGCACATAAATTACACAAAAGAATACTAAAAATTATTTCAGGTAGGCAACTCTTATTATTTTAAGAGATAGTTTACATTGGTTAATCGTAATGCCAACCACTTGTGTGGTTTTCGGTTGTAACAATCAACACAGAAAGGGATGCCTTGTGAGTTTTTATCACTTTCCCACTGATTTAGAACGGCAAAGACGTTGGGTTGCATTTGTGGGCTGAAAAAACCTGGATGGAAGTACGTGGCAACCAGGAAAGGATGACTGCCTTTGTTCTGATCACTTCATATCTAAGAAAAAATCGGATATACCAACTAACCCAGACTATGTACTGTCAGTGAACACCAAAATTAAGCGACCGAATACTCCAAGTTCATCTGAGAAGTCTCTGGAGCATTTTGAAAGAGTGCAGCGCCGCAGCCAAACAAGTGAACGAGCCCATAAAGCTCTAGAATTGGAAAAAGAAACAAATGCGGGCAGTATGTAACGCAGTTGAACATGATCATGGGCGTTACTGCAACAGTAGATCACCAACCACCAAAGAGCAGCCTCCTTCGTTTGAGGGTACAAGTGGTGTCACAGCAACAAACAACCGAAGTTGTTCATCCTCTCCCACTATTCCTGCTGAAGTTGGTTCTTTTTAGCACAGCTAATGATTTCCTGTGCCATACAGCGTGTGTTTGTGCATAACATCATCAAGAATAGGTACATATGGAATCATATTTAAGCGATCTGTAAGTTAACCAAATTGTTATACATGCAATAGGATAGATAATTGATTGTATATGTGTGTAATGATCATGTGAACTGTCACGTGAGCTCTCTCCTTTGTCCATGTGTTTGCACTTTGACTTAACAATAACTGAGTTGTGACTGTTCTTTGGGTTGCTCTTTCGAGTTATTACAGTGGTGCCGAAACCCGGGACAATGGCAACAGGAAACACAATATGCTTGCCCAAACCTTTGGAGGATGGAGATGCCAAAGCGTGGTTCAGACGATTCGCCGCTGCCAATGAGTGGAACACAGCAAAGAAACTCATGCGACTGCCGACGTTACTCAGAGGACGAGCTTGGGTCATTTACGAATTGTTGGGAGAGAACAACAATGAATCTTACAATGCTCTAAAAGGCGCCATAATCAGCAGGCTGAACCCTGACACTGATGAAGACTGTCTCGCAGCACGTGAACAATTGACCCGAAGACGTTTTTGAGATGGTGGTGTGAGAGCATTGATGAACTTGCGCGAGACATCGAGAAGCTACTGGACCTATCATCACCTGGATTGCCCGCTGAAATCCGTGACTCAGAGCTGCGATTCTATTTAATGAGTGCCCTGCCTGAAAAGGTTGCCCTCCAGCTGAAACTGTTGCCCAAAGGTACATATGCAGGAACAATTGCCAAGGTCAGGGAGGTCATTCTGATATATCAGAGGGCTGAGTTAACCCATCCCGTAAGCCATGTCAAGGAAGTTCAAGAATTGAGTCGACTGGACAAGATGGAGGACACCCTGAAGGCAATGACAGAACACTTAGCAGCAATAAGAGTTAACCAAGCAAGCCCCGTACCAAACACTGTTTCAAATGCGGGAAATCAGGTCACATAGCAAGCAATTGCCGTTCTAGGAGTGAGCTGACATGTTACAGCTGTGGGAGACTTTCAGAATTGTTGGAGCCAGGGAAACGGCCAGGGGAGTGTTCCAAATTTTCGAGCTGGAGGCACTCCCAGCCAACGTATGATTCTTTCATGGGATTGGCGGAATACTTAACGCCTAAAGCTAAAGATCTGATAAATTGGAATGGAAGATATACCAAAGACACCTGTAATATGGATCATTATTTTGCTAGAGCTAAATTTTCAGATATCAGCATTGCACAATGCTGATAAGGTTACGGCTTGCATTTCCTGTTATTTGTCTGTATGTTTCGAATTCCTGAATCCACATATTCTCATTTATTTTCAACTTTTTATCCAAAGAGTTAAGATTGCTATTTCCATTTTCATCACGTCTTCAAGTAGATCAATGGGTGCCCAAGAGGTTTAAGTCAAAACATAACACAGGAATTATAATAGATTGTTATGAGGTGGAGTGTCAACACCCATCTAGTTACTCATAGTGTAAAAGTAGAAATACTGTATAGCAGGTTATTGTTGCAAGGTCCAAATATTTGCGATGCTGTGAAAATCTCTTCAAGAAGAAATATTTGCTATTGAAATATTTGCTAAGGCTTTTGAATTTCTGTATTTTCTGTATCAAGTGCACAACAAAAACCTAAAATATACTAGTTTTATCACTATGGCATCAATTTTGCGGTCAAATTTTACCATGGACACCATGATTCGTGGCCACCATGTATATAAGGTACATAAGTGCTAAAATGATTGCAAAAGGGGATATTTTG
Source organism: Spongia lamella (assembly GCA_963930835.1). Classification (NCBI taxonomy): domain Eukaryota; kingdom Metazoa; phylum Porifera; class Demospongiae; order Dictyoceratida; family Spongiidae; genus Spongia; species Spongia lamella. The sequence continues at coordinate 20,638,256 of OZ005746.1, read as the reverse complement.
TAAATAAGGAAACATGGGCAAGTCGTATTGGTGAAGAGCTACCATGCAAATGAGAGCGAGGTAATCCTCATGATCCTTTTGCTGTGGCAGTGTGCAAAGAGGCTAATACTGTCGGACATCTTCCACGTACAATTTCTTCCGCTTGCTACATGTTTTTAGGTAAATCAGGCTCGTCCATTAGTTGCGTAGTTACTGGACCAAGAAGGTATTCCAGAGATTTGCCCCAAGGTGGATTGGAGATACCCTGCACACTTGAGTTCAAGGGAGATAAAGTGTCCATTGACAAAGTTAGAAAGACAGAGAACAAACAGGCCTATATGACACGTCCTGGTGTCAAAGTTGAGGGGGACATGGGTGAGTCTACTAAAGTTGATATTGCAGTGGAGGAGAGTCCAATCATGAGGTACATATTCAAGTACAGAAGTCTGAACATGCTGCAGTGTGTTCAGTTATTGGATTCAGCACATGCTTCCATAAGTGCTAATGTAAGCATGCTACAATAAATGTCAAGATATTGGGGTCCACTGCTCATCAAGTTCAAAAGGTGCATGTGTAGGTGTAGTGGCTGAACATGAACCTGTATGTGCTGCTGAAACCTCTTTGAATCATTCAAAATCAAATTTCAAAACAAATGCTACTACTGAACACAGTTACAGTAAGGTTGAAACTATACACCATGTATGGGTCAGGTCATAAACCTTGTTGTTTTTGTACCTGTACCATGTTGATCTTACGTGTACACTCTTTATCTTGAAATAGGTGCATGACAACCTTGGTACTTTTGGTATCAAGGGAATTGTACAAAGAATCATTAACATCTATGTAACCCAGCTTTGATAGTATAGTACTGGCTGTAATCCAATGGTTTTCCCTTGAATGGACAATTTGCAGCTGGTTGGTAAGTGGTTTCTGGCTATGTTGATACAAGGTCAACTGCAACCCTTCAATTCCAAACTGGCTCTTTATTATGTTTTGAGCGTAATTGATGTGTTGATCATTTAGTTCCCTGCCACAGTTTATTTCGTCTCTACGAAAAGTTGAGAAAGAGATTGTGGGTTATTTGCCATAGCCTATGCAGTGCAATTGGCTAAAAGTATGATCCTGCTGGAGTCCAAATTGTGCAGTCTCAAATAATGCCACACCTCATCAATTGTATTAGTGAGGGGAGAATGTCCGAAACTGGACAATTAATTATGAACAGTTATACTGTGTGTATAATTATGCTAGTTGTATAATGTTCTACCTGTTATCCCACTACTTTAAACCCATTTGCTACAATCGTAATGTTAGTTTAAAGATGGTTGTATGCTTTGATAAGCCATTGAGCTCCTAGCGGTTTCATGATTGACATGCGCAAGTTGACAAGTCGACTGGTGGTGGGTTTTCATCATTGCTAATAGTAAAGTTCTGATATACAATTGAAGAGTACCACTCACTAAATTCTTTTTTCATAAAATCTTTAAGTGTTTTGTTAACACTGAGATCCATCGGCTGCAATTTTTCAGTGCAGTTTGGAGGAATGCTAACAAAGTAAATGTGATTGTCTTCAGTGGTTTGCCCTTTAAATACATCAAATTCAATCCTTTCCGCTTTCTTTGTACATATGGTATAATTATTAATTGGAGATATTCTTTGGTTTTCTCTTCATTGGACTAATGATTGGGGGTAATCTTTAGGAAAGCCTACTTTTGGCAAGCAGGCAGTTGTAAGAGGTACCACATTACCATTCAGAGCCCCACAGAGAACAGCAGTTATTTGGTACTTGTCATCTAGGGCAATCATTTCTATCTGCTTTGCCCCCTTTTCACTACCAGTGTGGTCCCAATTCAGTATTAAGTCATTTGGAATATCCTCCATTTTGACAATTGCCAGTATGTCATTCAAAAAGTTAACTTGATCATGTACCATTGTCTTTTTAGTAGAACAACCTTTCTTTTTTACATAATTCATTCTGTATAGCAGTGACTTGGCCTGTTAATGACAAAGGAAGCTATGACAATTAGTGACGATACAGGACCACCTTCAGCACGATTTGATCTTATGTATGCCTTCACTTCGTTATCTAGTGTTTCCCCAATTAGCAATGGACAACCCCTTTTAGCCAGAGGTAGCACTTTCACCACAAGATCATCTTCCCCTGATTTTCTTTTGCGTTCCATTTCTCTTTTGTATGTGGAAACCCAAGAGCGGACGGTGCTTTCATTCAAATGTTCCTTCAAATCTTTACTATACTTTCTAGCAGCAGCGCAGTTACTATTTTCTACAGCATATTTTGCTATCTTCGCCTTAACTTCAGGTGCAACTTTAATGTAAGCTGTACCTTTCCTTTTCTTTGGAGGCTGGTCGATAACTTCCTTCACTTCCTTGTTTGCTTCAATGATAGAAACGGTAGGTACTTCTTCGGACAATGGGCCTTTGGGATCTGGCAATGTTGAGGTACATTTAAAATAGTTTAAAGTAGACATTATCTCAGAGTTTTTACGATAAAAAATTGAATGAAAACATTAAGATCTTTAACAATCAGCAGGAATTTTTGCGAATCCAAATGGTGTTCACAAATTTTGCAAATATTTGGACCTCGCAACATTAACCTGCTATACGGTACTTGGAAGTTTCTAGTTGGATGTACGCTATCTGGTCTTGTGGAAGCATGGGGTCGTATTTCAGATCGGGAAATCACAGAAAGGAGTGTTCTTCTTGATTTACTTCAAGATGGAGACATGATAATGGCAGACCGAGGATTTGACATCCAAGAAAGTGTGGCAGCTAAAGGTATTCTTGTGAATGTGCCACCTTGTCTTGGGTCACAGAAGCAGATGTCAATGTTTCACGTTGAGAGGACAAGACGTATAGCAGAATTCTGAATTCATATTGAAAGGGTGAAATTCTTAATCAGAAATTTTTTCTAATGCTATGTATGACATTGTAAGTGACATTAATTGTGTATGCATGTATCTTACCAACTTTGATAACCCTTTTAGTAGTTGATTAATATTAATTAACCATGAACATAACATAGGACATACACTACATTTAATGTCACAATAAGCCACAGTACCTAATTGGCTAAGTAGCCAGCACCCATGTTGCATTGTACTCCTCCATGAATATTCTTCTGGACAGTATTTCAGGAATAACATGACAAAAATAGAAATCTTCTAAAGTCTGTTGTAATTCATTCCAGTACTCTACATCTGCCAGAATACGGTCAACTACAACTGTATTGTTGCTATACACAACAAAATCACACCACTCTACACCAAGGATGGCAGTACTTGAGCATAATAATGATGATCATGCTGTAAGTGCAAGCCACCATCAGATCCTAGCTCCATGTAAAATTTATTTCCATATTTGTCAGCAATTTCAGTAGGGGTGAGCTCAACAGTGACACATTTCTCAATGCTGTATGGACACTTTACTTCCACGCAACCTCAACATAGGGTATCAACATTAGTACGCAGCACTATACCATCAGAACTAGCACAAGGTATGGCATCAAGTAAAGTCCCGAAGGGGTGACTGTCATATCTTCACCCACCGTAAGGTGATCTTCAATGTAGTATTTGATGGCCTTCTGTTCACTTTCTTGTCCCCAATGAATCTGTGTTGGTAATGTCTTTATTTGTTTACCATACCCCATAATATCTCTGACCAGTCTTCTTGAATCTGTTGTCTCCTTTCTGTTTCAGATTTCACCAAATCGGGAGCTTGTAAGCAGTGTTGGGGGTAACGCGTTACTATTGTAACGCATTACGTAATATTATTACTTTTAGCAGTAATGGAGTAACGTAATGTGTTACTTATCTATAGCTAGTAATATATAATGGATAGTTACTTAAAAGTATTGCTTATGTAACGCGTTACTTTTCAAATGCGTTACGTAGTATTATTACTTTTGCAGTAGGTCTAACCCCAGCTGGCCACGTTACTTTACATGTAACTACTGTAACTAGTAAATATATTACTGCTAAGTAACTGCCTGTAGTGAAAGTGGTCGACATACATATGATGTCTTGGGTGCTTAAAATTGAATACATTCATAGTCTTTATGGGCTAAATGGGAAGGTGACAGCTACAGTCACTGACAATGGCTCTAATTTTGTGAAGGCATTTGCAACATTCTCATTAGTTACTTTGTAAAGAGAGTAACAAGTAACTATAACGCATTACATTGATGTTGCAGTAACAAGTATCATTACGTACGGTAGTACTTAATACTAGGGATTGGTAAGAAATTTTATGGTTTCCTGATTTTTCGCACTTCATAAAACAACCTTCCAATAGGCTTTACCCGAAAAAACCAATTGGTAAGGCTGCAATGATGCTGTACCTTGGTTAAATGAAGCGACAAGTCGAATATTTCGACCTACAGCCAACTTTGAAAATTTCAAAATTCACCTGTATTTTGTCTGCCAGCCAGCCAGCCTGCTACCCAGCCTGCCGTAAGACCCGGTTGCACTACCAGAAATTTCACACAATAAAGGTAATGGCGGCGGATTTACGAAAATGTTGTTCCGAAGACGTATCCTTCATTCCCTTCCTTGTTCTTCTATATTCCTTTAGCAAGGTGTGAATCTCACCTAAGGTGACGATAGCCTGTTACAGCTTCTGCTTATTACGTCATGCAAAAACCTGGCTTGCATGTGATATAATTAGTTACAGTGGCATCATGACACGATGTTTTTGCGTGTACTTTATTACACTGTGAACTTTGAGATTATAGCCTTGGACAAATATCTTTTGCTGTTTTTCGAGTGTTATTTGCTATCACACAGCTGCTTTGCCATGTAAGCGCGTTGTTAACAAGCGCCTGTAAACAAGCATAATGATTACGTAAGCGCCTGTAACATTTGTGCGCCTGCTGAAAGATTATTATGAATGCTTAGCATGTATAAAAAGCAAACAAACTAGGATGATATGAGGTGAGCCAAAAGTAGGGATTAAACTTTTATAAATTATCTCATGTCAGAATGTTCTCTCGTCCCAAAATCTTATTCCTTGTTTCCTTACTTTTTGTAGCACTATTGAATTCAATCCCTACTTATCTTTTGAATTTTGAATTTTTTATCATTCTATTAAGTAAATATTACTTTTAAAAAGTAACGACCTTTGCCACAGCTCACTGTCACTTTGGTCCCTTGTCGCTGCTTCTATTCTTTCAGTGTCATCAATATCCAGCTTCATTTTATCCAGGTACTCATAGCACTTGGGACAAACAAAGTTTCACTAGCTGTGGTAGTAGCATACTTTTGACTGTGTGGGACATGAGCATCTAAGTCACTAGAACGGGATCTCAAAAATTGACTGAGACCTGTATTCTATTCTGCACAGCAACTTCATTGCAGCCTCCTTATTTAATGTTCTATGGCTGCTGGGACAAAGGTCAAGTGAACTTCTTGGAATTCGTGGATTGTCTTCGATGCAACCATGGCTGGGCTTAGCAAATTTCATGTCATTGGCACGTGCAGGCAAAATAGATTTTTTGGAGGCTGATTCCACTTCATTGGCTGAGAAGTCCTTGATGTATCAGTCCGTAACTCATCATTCTGTGCATTACGCTCAGTGAAAAAAAGAAGAGCCGCCACATGGTTACAAGCTTGACCCAATCTGTAAAGAACACTTCATAAGTGTGTGTAGATAACATTTCATGTAGTAATAACATTTTATGTAGTAGCTAGCTAGCTACAAGATGTATTACAAGAAAAAACATGTTGTAAAAAAACATAAATACAAGATGTGTAGCTACACTATATTTATGCCTATAGGGCTTATTAATTTGCTTCATATAATATACAGGCTAGATTAACATATCTACAAGTAGTATTTATTTAATAAATGCTATGCAAGAAGTGATATATTTAATTAGCTTACCCGGAAACACAGAAACACTGTGCATAATATACATCACCATTGTCACCATTCACACTGACATATACTTCCAGGGGAGCATCACTGGTAAAAGAGTGGTGTACAAAAGCTTGAAAATAAGATTAGATCCAGCAGACTGCGGACATCAATGTAACCATACATTTTTCACATAGCCATCATAAAAATACTTGTAGGCTTTGAGCGATTTGAACACTTTCAGAGAAGGTCTTATCACGGCCATACACCAGATAGATGAGAAGGTTCATAACAGTGAAATCCTTAAAACACCTTGTAAGGTCTTGCTCCACTGCGTGACGCTGGAGAATGGCGGCAACACACTCAAAATCCTTTTAACTTCATCTGTCAAGTACGATATGCTCACAGGGGTGGTATTGTTGTTATTTAAAGCTTCCCTGTGTATTGCTCCAATCCGTGCCATTCCCAACAGTCTTTCAGTAACATCACCTTTCCGAACCACTCCAGTCGACAAACTCCTTAAATCATCACCCTTCATCAAGCCCAATGAATGTTTCAAAGAAGCTAGTTCATCTTCCGTTAGCTGCTGTCCCTACAACAATAAAAACTCGACTTGTTGTTGGTACAACTCGCCATTATCACAGATAGTACTCACCTACGCTATCCTTGTTTGCCTACAGTAACACAGACTTTTTAAATATACGGCTTCTACGTGTTACGTGGAAAAACTTATACAGGCCTGTAGGAAGCATCTGAAGGGTGGTAAGGCCAGTAAGGTACAAGAAAACAAAGTCAGCTATACAGTTGCCGAAGGCAACTCAGCTGTGTAGCAGCTCAATCTAGGGGGGTCTGGGGGCATGCCCCCCAGGAAAACTTTGAAATTTGAATGCTCTGAGATGGCATTTGGAGCAACTTTTTTACAGAATCAAATGCTTATTTTGCTGTGCATGTTATGTGTATATAATTACAGATTCTTTGTCAGGTACAGATGAAGAGCACAGGATCAATTTTAATACGTATAATTTAAAAGTCAACGATCTATGTAACTTACAAGCATAATGCAATTAACTGCGTGGGCGGCCGATAATTTGAATCTGCTTGCATGTTGTTTCTAACTATCACAACATAATAGGTTGGTAGCTACTAGCTCTATGTCACTAACTAGTTATCATTTCTGCTACTAATCCATGGTTAATGATTCCATGAAAACAATCGCGTGGGCGGCCGATAATTTTACATGTTCTTGTATGCCTTTTCTATAGCTATTCCTTCTGTCAAAGAAGGAATAGCTATAGAAAAGGCATACAAGAACATTAATATAAAATGTATACAAGAACATTAATATAATTTTTTTTCTGAGAGAGGAAAATCTGGTAAGGCCAAAGCCTTACCAGCCTTACCGCTTCCTACGGCCTTGCTTATATGATGATTAATTACATTATAAGATTAATTGATTCTTTAATGTGACCGAATCTAGCATGCTGGTAACGCTGGAATGTCTTGTTGAATACAAATCTTGCTGAACCATCTCGAGACACTGGATATTACTGTGCATGTGTGGAGACCACATAACAGCAGAGTATTCAATGCTTGGGCAGATGTACATTTGATTTTGAATTTTGATCTTGCCAATGATTCTAGAGATATGTAGTGACCATGATAGATTATGAGATATCGTGAGGCCAAGATATTATATCGAGTCAACTTTCTGTATGATGTAGTCATTAACTTTTAATGACAAGTAGATGGATGTGGCTTATTAGTAACACAAGGTTGAGAAGTGGTTGACAAGTGGCTGGCCAAAGAGCTAGCTTAGTAAGGTAGAATTGCAACAAAATCAAGCATTGCTGTCAGCATGCCACGCATAAGTCAAAGACAGGTGCACCATTCAAACACAGAATTCACTTCAGTTGAGATTACTTTAAAAAAACAGTGACCATTCCTTTCCTTGAGTAAAAATCTATCATGCAGATTTAATGCTCACATAAAACAGGCTACTTTAATTCAGAAGTTAATTCCCACCAACATTACGGAAGAGCTGAATGTCCATGATATATCGGAAGCTGTTGACTTTATAAGGATGATTTAACAAATCCAGATGTTTTAGATGAGGAGTTGCATCGGTGGAAAAGGAAATGGCTATCTATGCCCGTTGGAGACAGGCCACAGCTGCTATCAAATACAATAAAAGAATGTAGCGGCTTTTCAAGTATATAAAATTTTTTGCCACACCTGTGAGCATTCTGCATCAGCTCTTCATAGATTAAACAGTTACATGCAATTCTTGTTCTGGTCCCCATAGCCAGGCTTGCTTGTGGCTAAGGAGTTTCCTTAGTGGTGCTGAGAAGTCAGATAAATTGGGGGAAAATTTCCCAAGTTGATTTGTCATACCCAAGAACCTCCTGAGTTTGGTTACATTGTTGGGTGGAGGCATCTGTTTGATGGCTAATGTCTTGGCTGGATCTGCAGAAATACCATTATGAGTGATTAAGTGGCCAAGGAATGTTAGCTGTGTCACATTTAGTAGGATTGAGTGTGATACCTGCAGCTCTGATCCTTTCTAGTGCTGTTGTTAAGCGGCTGTCATGTTCTTGGCTATCCTTCCCGTAGACCAGGACATCGTCTAAATGGCAAAGAACTCCTGGAATACCTTCCAGTATTGCACTCATCTTTGAAAAAATTTGGGGGCACTGGATATCCTGAATGGAAGTTTGTTAAACCAGTACCGCCCGAAGGGTGTGATAAAAGTGGTAAGAGGCCGGGAGGATTTGGCAAGAGGCACTTGTCAAAACCCACTGTTCGCATCTAATTTTGAGAACAGTTTTGTTCCTGAAAGCTGGGCGAGGGCGTTGTCTACATGTGGCATAGGGTGTGTCTCACGGAGAACATTCTCATTTAAGGGCTTGAGATCAACACATATTCTGACTCCACCAGATTTCTTCGGCACCTGCCAGTTGAGATCTGAGAACTTCTGCTCACTTCCCATCTGTTACAGTCACATTGTCAAATCGTTTCTGGATTTTTGCTCTGTTTTGTCACAGTCGATGCCATCACTATCAGTAGCTGTTAAACCTGATGACAAAGAATACAATCTTGGCTCGTTTATATCAAATGACTCATGCTGATCAAACCATTCCTGGATGCTGCACAAGTTTTTAAAATCACACCTACTTCTAGAAATGGCCAGCTCAACATGCCGATCTTTATGTTATGCTTTAGATTTGTAATTGTTGTCATCATGGACTCTAGCACAGCATACTATAAATCAACTGCAAGTGGACGGTTTCTTCCTCCTTGTTAACCCTCCACAGCTCTTGATGGATCATATCATTACTTATTCAATAATCAGATCAATCCACAGCCCTGCCCATATTTACTACTGTGGAATAATGTCTGGTCATTGAACAGTAACAATATTGTATTTAGCACATGCACCTATGATTGTAATCGTACACTCTAATTATATAGCACTGACAGGTACGCATGCGTATTATTGATTACAACGTGACATGGTGTTAGGAGTGTGTTAACATGGCTGCAGGATACCAAGCTTTACTTCAACCACCCAGCCTTTCCGATTTGACACTCCAGACGAATGGCCTAAGTGGCGATGCAGATTTGAGCAGTTCCGTGTGGCATCGGGGTTGTCAAAAGAAGATGAGGAAGACAAGTCAGTACCCTATTGTACTGTTTAGGGGAGGAAGCAGATGATGTTTTGACATCAACGAACATTTCTACAGGGGACAGAAAAAAGTATAAGGAGGTCCTTGCAAAATTCGACACCCACTTCAAGGTGCGAAAGAATATTATTTTTGAATGCTCGCGATTTAACCACAGAATGCAAGACGATGAAGAGTCTGTCGAACAGTTCATCACAAGTCTTTACAGCACTGTGAATACGGTAATATGAAGGAAGAACTGATCAGGGACCGTTTAGTGGTCGGTATCAAAGATGTGACCCTATCAGAGATGGATGAGGCATTAACCTTAGATAAGTAAGAAATTAGTCCGCCAAAGAGGTGAGCAGCAGAATTTTCTTAAAAGGGAGGAAACCAGTCTAGATTATGCAAAGAGTAAAGACAATAGTTCTGGACCATATAAGAGGCCACAACAGTCGTCACCTGCTAATAAATGTATTCGATATGGCAAGGGACGACACACAAGGCAGAACTGCCCAGCACGAGACTCCACATGCTATAAGTATGGGAAAAAGGGACACTTTAGTACCGTGTGTCTCTCAAAGCACCGTTGCCAATATATCGGAAGATTCAACAGAGACAGAACTGATAGAAACTTCATATCTAAATGCCGTGACCAACAATCACCAAGTTACAACATCCTGAAACATTCAGGTCAAAGTCGATGGGAAAGCAGTCTTGTTTGTGATAGACACAGGGGCTGAGGTGTCTGCTATATCCAAGAATGTCCATGAAGCCATTGGACAGCTGCCACGATTATACAATCCTAACAAGATACTTTGTGGCCCAGGCAGACAAGTCTTTAATGTACTAGGTTGTTGTACAGTCAAACTTTCCTACAAGCAGTACAGAGTAAGCCAAAAGGTTTATGTGGTCCACAAACTTGCCAACAATCTGTTCGGGCTGCCTACTATTATAGGTCTCAATGTACTAACTCAAGTGAATGCAGTACAGAGTGTGGATCACCCCATTGCCAGGAGATTTCCTGATCTGTTTCATGGTCTGGGCACAATGAAGGATGAATATGAAATCAAGCTAAAGCCTGATGCCAAGCCGTATTCACTGTTCTCAGCAAAGAGGGTCCCCATTCCAATGCGGGAGAAAGTTAAAACAGAACTCCAGCAAATGAAAGCTGCAGGAGTAATCAGTAAAGTAGACGGTCCCACTAGTTGGTGTGCTGGCATGGTGGTGGTGCCGAAGAAATCTGGTGGAGTCAGAATATGTTTTGATCTCAAGCCCTTAAATGAGAATGTTCTCCGTGAGACACACCCTATGCCACACGTAGACGACACCCTCACCCAGCTTTTAGGAGCAAAACTGTTCTCCAAATTAGATGCGAACAGTGGGTTTTGGCAAGTGCCTCTTGCCAAACTCTCCGGCCTCTTACTACTTTTATGGTGGTACTTGAGTGCAATATTTGAAGGTATTCCAGGAGTTCTTTGCCATTTAGACGATGTCCTGGTCTACGGGAAGGATAGCCAAAAACATGACAGCCACTTAACAACAGTTCCAGAGCTGCAGGTAAGCCAGGTATCACACTCAATCCTACTAAATGTGAGTTTGCTAAAACACAGCTAACATTCCTTGGCCACTTAATCACTCATAATGGTATTTCTGCAGATCCAGCCAAGACATTAGCCATCAAACAGATGCCTCCACCCAACAATGTACCAAACTCAGGAGGTTCTTGGGTATGACAAATCAACTAGGGAAATTTTCCCCCAATTTATCTGACCTCTCAGCACCACTAAGGAAACTCCTCAGCCACAAGCAAGCCTGGCTATAGGGACCAGATCAAGAACAGTCCTTCTGGAAGCTACAATCCGAACTGACAACCTCTACAGTTCTAAGACCATACAATCCACAAGCTAACACAAAGATCTCAGCGGACGCATCCTCGTATGGGATAGCCGACCGGAACTGGTTACCAGTTGCCTATGCCTCACGAGCTATGTCCATCACCGAAAGTAGGTATGCTCAGATAGAGGAGGCCTTGGCAGCCACGTAGGCATGTGAGAAGTTCAGTACATATGTGTTAGGAAGGAAAGTTCTGACCATAAACCATTTGTGTACCACTGATGACTTATAAACATTTGGACGATTTACCTCCACGGATTCTCAGATGCTGCCTGTGGCTAATGAGGTTCGACTTACAGATTGTTCACATATCTGGAAAATATTTAGATACTGCGCTGACACCCTTTGTAGGGTACCATTACCCACTGGCTCAAATGACGAGATCCATAGGCAGCAGGAAGAGGTAGACCATTTTATACAATCAGTCATTTTGCATTTACCTGCGTTTAGAGACCTTCAAGCAACATCAAGCCGAAGACACCATTTGTAGCAAATTGATTAACAGAATGGCCCAACAAACACTCACTGCCAGACATCCTTAAACCATACTGGGCAGCACGGGGAAACTTAAGTCTTCATGATGATCTTTTACTTTACGGCAGCCGGATAGTCATCCCAACAACATTGTAGAAACAGGTCCTGCAAAAGGTCATCAGGGTATTCAGCGCTGCCGCCTCCGGATAGCATCCTCAGTGTGGTAGCCGGGCAATTGAAAGCCACGCGTCTCCAAGGCAATTCAAAAACTGCCCACAGTGTGTCAAGTCCTATGTCCCACTTAAAGAGCCTTTAATCACCACACCACTGCCAGCAGAAACTAGCCGCGGACTTGTTTGAACTGAACAAAAGTCGTTAGTTAACCATCATCGATTATTTTCCAGATACCCGGAAGTGATAAAGTACTACATCAGTCAGCATCATCAATGTCCTTAAGTCCATATTTGCTTGGCATGGTATTCCCTCAACACTAATCGCGGACAATGGTCCTCAGTTTAGTTCCAGTGAATTTAATTCAGTCTACTCGTTTCAGCACATTACAAGTACTCCAAGGTATCCCCAGAGCAATGGCCTGATGGAGAGAGCAGTGGGTACAGCAAAAGGACTATTACAGAACACCTCAGACCCACACTTGGCCCTTCTCAGTTTCCAAGCAACGCCACTCCCATGGTGCTCACTTAGCCCTGCAGAACTTTTGTTCAGACGGAAAATAAACACAGATTTACCTCAAAGCAATGGGCAGTTGGTCCCACAGTGGCCCTACCTGAAAGATTTCTGCAGAGCAGATAAAGAGCACAAAGCAACACAACAGCTTCATTACAATAGCAGACACAGAGCAAGGCCACTACCATCGCTGGCCCCAGAGGATCCTGTGTGGGTCAAGACAGGTGCCAGGAAGAGTTGTTATGCCTTCGGCGTCTCCCAGGTCATACATCATTGCAACTCCCACAGGCCATGTTTGCCAGAATCGCTACCCTGTGGCACCCAGGAGGGAGACTGATGCGAACCCGAAACACATCTCGATCTAGAAACTTTCACAGCTTCATCAAAACCCTCAGTTGACAAACCCAGGGGCGTAGCTACATACAGGCAATTGAGGCATATGCCTCATTAAACAAATTGAAATCTAAGCCAAGCACTCAGATAATGGTCCTAATGTAGTATATTAATAGGGATGCTATACTACACTATATCATAACGATTTATTCACCAGTATATTCTCGGTCATAATGGCAGAGCCTAACTGATTCGCAGTCCTTAGTGCCATTTAATATCTTTAAAAAAATTGCCGATCAACTGTTAAAAAAATACCAGATCAACTGTTAAAAAATATCCGATCAACTGTTAAAAAATACCCGATCGACCCGTTAAAAATAATTATGGATGAAGATGTACAAATGGTTGATGTGAATAAGCCAAAAAGAGAAAGTGATGAATTCGAAGATGGTGTAAAAGCAGACCTCTTTGTTGAAAGTTACTAGGTATGCTTGTACAAAAGTATAACGGATCGACGCCCACGCATTTGATTACATTTCTTAATACTTTTTACTCCTGTGGAGATTGTAGGGACAGAAAACCCTATGCAAGGTTGGTTAAACATGCACTCTAGTAACTAATTATAATTTTAGCTATATACTTGTGATATATAGAGCCATCAACTATAAGAGATTTGATTCAACAGGAAATCGTCATTTAAAATTGTAACTAGCTACAGTAAATTTACAACATGCATATAAACTACACACAATTACATACATACTATGCCATTGTGTTATCATAGCTGTTCAACAAAATACTAAAAGTGACTTTGATGTATTGTGTCAGCTTCTGGGGGGCTGCGCCCCCCAGACCCCCTGCATTTGAAGCACCTTTTCCTTTTAATCTTGCCTCAGTAAAGCTAAATTCCTAGCTACGCCCCTGCAAACCACCTGTTTTCAACATCCCTAGATATCCACTTCAGACACAGTAGTACCACACTGGTACTGTAGTAAGACCACCAAGTAGATTCATCAGCTAATGATCCTGTGGAATAATGTCTAGTCATTAAACAGTAACAATATTGTATTTAGCACATGCGTAATCGTACACTCTAATTAGATAGCCTTGACAGGTACGCATGCGTAGTATTATTTTTATGATTACAACGTGACAACTATTTCCGCATACACTATGAACACTCTTTAAATAAAACGCTTATACGTATAACCTTGACTGATCTGTGGGTAACTCTAGTATCAGTTGCAAATAAAGTCAAGAACTCTTTGTATAATTGATATGACTAGTTGCATCATCATCTTTCCAACAGCTACAAGATGTAAATTCCGATTTCCTGTTCTTTCAGCTGAAATAAATAGCTTCACAGTTTCTACATATTCATATATTGCAACCACCCACATCCTAGCAGCTAAATAACTTCATTAGTTCATTTGACTTATCAACGTTTGTAACTGGTATCACAAAAATCATGTATCTTTTCCGGACAATGCTAAAAGCCGGAATGGAACGGAACCAATCGGGGCGCACGCCACTTTTAAAAATTGTTCTGCTTTCATTTTAGACACTGTTGATTGAATGCGTGCATCAAGTTTTATTAATGTTACTATTTCATTGCTTTAGTAAGTTGTTTTACAATGAATATATAATGCAATTTCCCGAAGTACACGGCAACATTCTATTTAACGCTTGCCGTCACATTGCTGACTAAAAATATTTTTGGAGTGCTAATGAAGTCTATAGCCTATAATTTATTCGCCAGTATATTACAAGGGCTTGTAGCGAAAGAGAGCTTAAGGTGAGTGATAAAGGTCGAAAGTGATAAAAGCAGCAAGCTAAAGCTTTTAGTTCCTTTACTGTATATACAATGTTAAAAGAGTTACTTAATATGTTGATTGTTTATACCCTTAAATAGTGATTAACTCCTGCCATAAAGATTTAGTCAGCAATGTGATGGCGAGCGTTAAATAGAATATTGTGGGAAATTGCATAATATATTCACTGTAAAACAACTTAATAAAGCAATGAAATAGTAACATTAATAAAACTTAATGCAAGCATTCAATCAAAAGTGCCTAAAATGAAAGCAGAACACTTTTAGCATTGCCCATCTTTTCCATGTCAGTATGACTTCTACACTCTCTAAATCATGTGCAATGTATTACTACTCACACATCAGCACACCTTGACATACATTATTATTTTATGATGATGATCCTATGACATGACAAAGCAACCCTGATCATACACCAGCCATATTAACAGAGTAAGAAACTGTATTTATCATCATGAGGTTCTGGAGATGTTTTATTTTTTGTTGTTCAATACCACTCATGATAATGCCCTTTAGATTTTACTACATATCAAAAATATCTTTAATGTCGACAAACTTAGAATTAAATTTGCTTCGATATTTCAGTGCTATTATGCTGCTGGTTATACTATACAAAAGGTGGTCCAGAAGTATAACCATATGGATAATCGTAAGTCTAAAGAATTTGTGGATATTTTTGGTGAAGATCAAGCAAGTATTGAATACCTACATGTACTACATTAAAGTATAGACAAAAACAAACGATCATGGTGGATTGATGCATGTATCATTAGATGGTTGCTTATGATCTCATTAAGAAAGGTACAAAAGAAGAGGTCATAAGCCAAGCATTTGTAATGAAAATGTGAGGTTGCATTGGATGCTGATTTGTGATTTACATGTTGAGGCTGAATCCTTGGAATTGGTACAAGATGTCATTAGGTTTGGTTTACAAAAAGAGGATTTTCTATTGCTGAAAAGCTATTTGAAGATTATAAGAGGGCAAATTTGTGTAACTACAATAGTAATATAACTGTTTGTTATGCTAAAATTTGCCTATAAATTTAATATTTCTTTTGCATGTACTCTTTGGTAATGGGTGACAAAGTGGTGTCATCTCTTTTCTCTTCCTTATGATGTTGCTAAAGATTTTTGAACAATTAGTGCCTGTGTGTTTTCCATAAATTGTAATATCGAAGGGTTGTCATTACGTTGCCCCTGGCTCTTTGCTGAGCAAAAAAGATTTCAACAGGGTCTTGGTTGAATCTCTCCATTAAAACAAATTTCACTTCATCGTGAGATAACAGAAATGTGATAATGACAAAGGTTGAAATAAATACCATTTTAAACCAAACTTCACTCTGACCACAAATTTTGATCCCTTCTATTGTAGTAAACAATATGGTTTAGATTCCTTCGGTATTGACTGGTTTTCCACCACGCATGTTTCCCACCACGCATGTTTCCCAGTCTTCCAAGTATTGTCAATTCTTACCTAAGTCTCTGATCTTCTTTTACATAAAATGGTTTTAGATTGGGTTTCCTTTTCCTCTCTCACTTCTCAAGTGATCTGGTATTACAGATATAAAAAATTATCAAAATTTAAACAAAATGTTTCAGTTTCTTATTTTATTGTGAGCCTGGAATGCTTTAAATCCATTAGACTTAGTATGTAAGGAAAAACACAAGTAATGTATTGCAAGAAAGAAGTCACTAAAAACTAAGGAACATGTTAAACAAGAATCAGCATAAAGCTGCCCACTTTGTCTTGAATGATTTCTCAAGCTACTCTAGTGTCTCCTCTATATTAATCTGGCAATCTTTAGAACAGAGAAGTATGAATGCAATCATTATTATGTTTTACAAAATTTCAACTTCTCCCAACATATCCATCTGATAACTTAATGTCCCTGAGGCCATCTGAACAGATTTATTAGTCTGCCTGCAAGAGTAAATTATTATTACTACTCATTTCTCCCACATTCAATTCGGCTGTGGAACTCATCTTGGTTTCAATTACAGATTTAGATAATTTTTTAATGCATAAGTTAATAATAATAAAGACTCATGTTATGTTTCATGGATTCAAAGTGATTCAACAAAGCACATGCGTACCAAAGAATAAGAGGCATGTGCATGCGTAGTACAATTGTGTTTATAATCAAGATTAGCTACTATATATATTGTTAGTGTCAGTCACCAATACACAACACTCCTCCCTCCTTAATTCAACAAACGATTGGGTGGCTTATGAGTGCATTTTGGATATCGAGTAGCTCCGGATAATGGCTGTGACATCAATCCTTCATTTTGTTGTTCACTCTGTGATGGGATCGTAGCATTAGAAGGGCAATGATCTGGTTCCCCACTGTAAGGATCAGGTCTACCAATTGCTATCCTAGAATCAGGGATTTCAAAGTACCACCACGTATCTGATCGTCCCGTTCATCAATCTGTATATCCAATTCATTTCTAACTCTAAGCTGGTCCGCATGCCTCCTCCCATCCTTTCTACTATAGTGCCTGGAATCCATTTGGGTTGTCCCTGGACTTCTATATTTTCCACAAAGACTGTCTCCCACAGCTCAAAATGGTGTGCACTAGCCTTCTTATCCTTATGTTGTTTTGCATTAGCTTGGCTTTGGCTAACTCTCTCTGTTACATTCGGCCTCAGCAAGTCTAATCTGGTGCGGGTTCTTCTCTTTAGAAACAGTTCTGTAGGCATCAAATCGGTTGTTGAGTTGGGCATGTTGCGATAACACAAAAGAAAACGGCTTAATTTTGTTTGAATATCATCCTTATACATTTTCTGTGCCTTCAAACTATTCTTAAACATCTAGACAGCTCTCTCCGCCTCCCCATTTGACTTCGGATAGTGGAGCTGTAAAAATTTGATACCATTACATTTCATAAATATATCAAACTCACTGGAAGTAAATTGCGTACCATTGTCCGAGACCACTTGTTCCGGGAGGTCATACGAAGCAAACAATTTGCGTAGCTCTGTAATAGTTTTCCCTGCGGTGGTGGATGACATCATTATAACTTCTAGCCATTTTGAGTGTGCATCCACCACTACCAAGTACATGTGCCCCCAAAAATGCGCTGGCAAAATCCAAGTGAAGTCTTTGCCAAGGACGGGTCGGCCAAATCCAAGGGTGTAAGGTGTAAGGTGGTTGGTGGTTGGTTGTTCCGAATTCCTTGACAAGATGCACATTTATGCACCACTGATTCAATCTCCGCATCAATGCTGGGCCACCATACATGAAGGTGGGCTAACGACTTCATTTGAACGATTCCCGGGTGACCAGCATGTAACTCATCCAACACTTGTGTGCAAAACTTTTTTAGGAATGAGAACTCTAATTCCACACAGGATGCACCCTGCTTCAGTAGTTAGTTGTTCCTGTTGGTGGAAAAATGGAAGTAATTCAGAATCCACAGTGGATGGCCATCCATTAACAATGTAGTTATAAGCTCTGGATAAAACTGTGTCTTGACTTGATGCTTGTTTCACTTGATCTGCTTTGATGGGTAACAAACCAATTGAGAGATGTTAAAAAGTGCTGGAGCTTCGCATGCAGTATCATCTGATTGGCAGAGGTGAAGTGACAATCGTGACAGGCAGTCAGCATTTGTATGCTCTGTGGTTGGGTGAAATTCCACTTTATACTGATAGCCAGAAAATAAAAGGGACCACCTTTGTAAGCGGGCTGCTGCTAGTGTTGGTACTGGGGCCAAGGATAGTAACCAGCAGTTTGTGGTCCGTCACTAACGTAAAAGGTCTTCCATAGAGAAACTTGTGAAATTTTTTATTCCGAATATTATCACCAGTGCTTCCTTTTCTAATTTTGAATAATTTTGCTCACTTTTTGACAATGAGTAAGATCCAGCATCAGGCATTACATGGCTGATCACTGCTCCCACTCCATAGGCAGAAGCATCACATGCCGTTCTTATGGGAAGTTGAGAATCGTAGTGTACTAAAACTGCTGTTGATATTAGATGCTGCTTGAGTGCTCGAAAAGCTGTTTCACATTCAGGAGACCACTTCCATTTTGCAAAAGGTGATTGAGGGAGTGTGCTACTGTGGCCAAATTTGGGATAAAACGACTATAATAGTTTATGATACCAAGGAATGACCTTAACTGTCGGACATCAACTGGTCTAGGTGCCTTCTGGATTGCCTCTATCTTAGATGTAGTAGCATGCAGGCCTTCAGAATCAATTCTGTATCCTAAATATTCTACAGCAGATTGTTGAAAATGCCACTTGTTCTTCTTCAATTTAAACCCTTACTCATCTAACCGTTTTAAAACTTCTTCGACTTTGCTCCAATGCTCTTGTGGTGATTTTCCAGTAATCAATAAATCATCTAAATAACACACAACACCCTGGATCCCTGGATTCCTTGCAGTGCTCTTTCCATTAGCTGCTGAAAAACTGCCAGTGCTGAAGATACACCGAATGATAATATATTATACTGATATAGACCACGATGTGTTTTCACTGTCACGAACTTCCTGGATTGTGGCTCTAATTCTACCTGTTGGTATGCATGCGACATCTAATTTTGAGAAACATTTTGTTCCAGCTGAGAAAGTGTACTTCCACTATTAATGCAGGTCCGGCAGACCCGGCAACTGCCAGACCAAAGTTACAGAAACCCATAACTCAAAACTTTCCACTGTTGTTTATACACTGATAGTTTTATATCAACAACAATACAACTTACTTTTTGTGTAAAACCATTGCTCTATTATAATAACAATACTAAAAGCAACTACTGGCTGGTTTTAAAATAACAATGCCATCCCAAATTAGGCGCCTCTAAAATTAATTATTGAGTGTGCTAAATGAAGGAGTAAATACAAGTTTTTGATGAAAGAATACTGCATATAGATGTCTATGAAGAAAAGAAGTCAAAATAGCATCTCATAGCATCAATTTTTCTTAGAGAATCACTCAATTTATCCCCTGGAGCTTGGTGTAAGGAAGTGACACAGATCTTTTGTACTGAATGAAGTCTAAAAATCTCCTGTCCATCAGCAACCATACAAATCACTTGTAGACCAGCAATCTGCAATATCCTAATTCCTAATGGCCCTCCATGTAAATTGTTTGATGTAACACCCACAATAAGTTAAGGTCAAACCATAGATAATAATACCCTACCCGGGATTGCAAACCAACCTCATTAACACCAATTAACAGGTACACTTCATGTTGTACAGTAGTATAGCAAATTTCCGTTACACTATCACGTGTTCCGTGTTGTAATGTAAATGATGGATTGACTCTTGATAGTTTCAACCAATTCTTCGAATACTGATCGTTCCCTGAGAAGGACTATGGCAGGTAATATAGTCTCTTTGCATTGTATTTGTGTTTGTATATCGTCGTTGCACTGTAGGGGCCACCAATGAAAGGGAGGGAGGCATGGAAATTTTTTTTGTAAAGTGCATTTATGTATTCATTATATTATTTCCACTTTAAACAATATTTTATATCATGGTTTGGTAGCAAACTAAGCGATTAAAATACTTCTGGAGAAGTACGTATTTCCAGCGGCTCGTGCCATACGTAAGTTGCTGACATCACAAGTTGAATACAACCAGCTAGGATCAGTGCATAAACTTTCCAAGCTTTTTAGTTTTGTTCTGAACGAAAGAAAAGGACTCTAGCAATAACAATAGCAACTATTCAAGCAATTCTTCAGATTCTGTCAAAATGAATTCGTCAGACTCGACCAGCTTGGTTGCTGTAGAAGCATCCAGTTATTATTATGCTAAACAAAAACACCTTGGGTGTAAAAAAAGTGCGAAGCTAATCAAGCAGCATTGCAAACAAGTGCGATCAAAAACTTTGATATTGGTTGAGGCCAAGAAGTTACTTATCAAAAATCTTAACTACGTACTTGAATAACAATTCACAACTATGACTGGCTTTGTCACTTGTCACTTGGCCAATGATGGTGTGAAAAGGGTGGTCAAGTGACAAAGCCAATCATAAAATATGCTTCAAGTAGTTAAAAAGAGTTTTAATAAATAACTTCTTGGCCTCAACAGATATCAAAGTTCTTGGTCACATCTGTTTGCAATGCTGCTTCTGATTGGCCTCGACACTCAAGGTGTTTTGCACTTTTTTACACCCAAGGTGTTTTTGTTTAGCATATCATTACTTTTTTGGAAGTATAAACAGATGTAATTACTAGAAAGCAGCAGGGGTGTAGCCAGACTTCACCTGATGCCCAGGCACACATTTTTTATAATACACTATATACGTGGCTAGCTACAGTATCTATATCATGCTGGTTCATACATGCATTTATTAATAGTTGTTGTTAGCATGGCACAACTAGTGTATAAACCATACAAAGCCATTCTACGAAATATAGTGCATGAAGTATTAAGTATCGATTGTGGGAACGCATCCAGATGATCACGTATGCTACACATACATCTAAGCCATGAGCAATACTTCTTCCCTTCACCACATGAAGACAACAATTGGTGCCCCAGTCTTGTAGTTACTATACTGCTGTAGAAATTCAAAAGCTATGCCTGACGTCTTTTCTCGAAAAACATCTTTTACAGGGTTAGTCTCACATACATCCACAATTTCTTCATTTCCATACATAGACAAAGACGGTTGATATGTAGTTATCACTTAACTCTTTTAGCCATGTTGGTGGATTTGGCTGTTGAAGTCACACAATGGGCTGTAAAATTACCAAGTCAAATTAACAGTGGATTCTAAGGCAAAGCCAAAAATTTGTAAGCCATGATCTGTTCTTTACGCCATAAAAGAGACAATAGAAAAAGATTTAGACCGATTAGAACAACTGGGGGTAGTCACTAAGGTCAACTACAGTGAATGGGCTGCGCCCATGGTTGCTGTTCCAAAGACAGATGGAGGGGTAAGGTTTTGCGGCGATTACAAGGTCACAATAAACCCAGTGTTGGAAGTGGATCAATATCCACTGCTTACCCCTGAAGACTTGTTTGCAACAGTAGATTTCTCTGTAAGAATGCACGAGTTGAGTTTGCTTTGTTACAAACATTGCATACCAAGACAAGGATTGGTTAATAGTGACTCCTAAGTATTAAGCTTTGGTTACTTGATGTAGGATTTGGTCATTTAGCTTATAGGATGAGTTTCTTTTGTTAGTAATAGTCAAATGCTCACACTATGATAAATTAAGTAATATTAGCCAATATTGCGTCCAACGAGCAATAGTGGATAAGTCCTCCTGTAGTTCATTTCTCATTACATCATCAGCATAAAGTGCTAAGTAATTCATTTATATATAGTAGGAAAAGGAGAGGACCTAGCACTGCACCTCAAGTGTAACTGTTATCGTTATCCAATAATACTTCTTGTTGTCTACCTTATAAAAAGTCTCTTATCCAATTGCGAAGTGGTCATGCCGTAGTGAGATAATTTGTATAGTAAACATTGGTGGGAAACTTTATCAATAGCTTTGGAAAAATCCAATTATTTGATTGCCAGTAAAGTTAGATCGATTTCTAATAATTGAGTTTCACAAGAACGGTTTTTGTGAAAATCATGTTGTTCGCTGCAAATGATTTGAAAGTTGGCATGAGGAAACTATTGTGTGTTCAAAATCCTTGCAACAAATGCAAGTCAAAGAGAGTAGGGTCAATTCGTGATCCTTTCTGCATTTTTCCAGTCAATTGGGAGTTTTCCTTGATGCAAAGATACATTATATATTAAAGCTAGTGCAGGTGCTATATACTGAGACACTTCTTTGAGAAATCTGGCAGAGATATCATCAGGACCATGTGCTTTTTGAGTATTCAGATTATATAAAAGAGAATTAATATCATCGGCCTCAATATGAAGTGAAGAAATATCAGGAAATGGTCTACCTTCAAGTGGTGGAATTTGATCTGTTGGACTATTATCAATTGTGAAAACCGACATTTAAAATGTTTGCCTTGATCAGTAAATATCTTTTTATCTGGGTATACCACATTGGTCATTTCTTGCCTTTTTAGTTTCATTTTATTGGAGAGACGTTTAATGCTGGTACTAATCTAAGGGTGTCCAGAAGATGGTATACTCAATTTAGAAGGTATCAGTTCTAAACATTTGTGACATTCATCTTTAAAAATATTCCAGAAATCTTGAATTGGAGTATCAATAGAATAGGCAGATATAAACTTAGATGAAAAACATTGGATTCTTTGATTAAGAGACTGTAAGTCAGGTTCGAGGTCTGGGTTTAATAATGGTTGCTGCTAGAGAAGATTCAATTGTTATCACTTTATGGTCACTTAAACCTCAACCTTTTGAGGTCTATTGGTGGCAAATAGATCTAATATATTATTGCCCCTTGTTGGGGAGTTCACCATTTGAGTAATCCAAAAGTATTAAAGTTTGAACTCCAATCAATATTTGCCAAGTTGAAGTCACCTGTAACCCACATAACAGAGATTTTCTATTACTTTGCATACATTTTGCATATATTGTATATCTCTGTTAGGTGGTCTGTATACGGTCAATACGATTAAGACATGCCCATCAGACAGGTTACTTTACAAGCAACTACTTCACAATTAATAGTATTATGACAGGCAAAAATACTCCACCTTATCCATCCGCTCTGTCGACAGTAATCTTGGGGAAAGATTTCGTTATTATATACATCAGAATTTAGCCATGTTTCGGTACCTGCAATAAAGTTTCAGATCTTAAGCCTCCAAAATTTGTTGAGATCAGTTTGAAAGAATTTATCATATCAGGCTGATTACTATTACTAGATAAATCACAAGTGTAATCATTATATGTGTTAGGGCCAGTGGATTCTATGGTCAGATGGGGGGCTGATGGCCCTCCTTCCTTATGATTTGACCATTTTGTGCGGTAAGAATTTACAAAGTTTGCTGGATTCTGTGCATGTAGTAGTGCCATGTACTTTTGGATTCCTTTGGAATAATAGGTTGCCTCGATGCTGTAGCTGGAATGCACCTTTCCATAAATCACATGCGGTCATGTGCCTGTATGGACAAACAGTTAAAGGGGCTCCCAGCTGTGTGATGTTATGAAGCCACATAATATTTTGTATAATTACTATTAAAACCATTGGCTAATACAGCTGTAACAAGCTTGTTAAGTTAAATTTGTAAGGCTTTTCTTGTAAACATCAAGCTCCTTTAAGTACAATTACATACCATTATGGAAGGTGCGAAGTATTCTACTTCGGTAATGAGCTGCAGGTTTTGATTACAGTCATAATATATGTATAGGAATTGAAATTCCTTTTTATTTGCATTAGTAAGCAATTTTTTCAAAACTATGTACCAAAGACCTATATATTACACTTCGATCTTCAAATAATATCAATCTTTCTTTTATAATTATTGGTGGTGATGAGGTGACAATATCAATAATTGCAACAACCTCATGTAATGAATCCTCACTGGGTTTTGTGAATTATATTTTTTGTGCTTAAGTTCCCTGAAGTGTCCTTAGTTTCTGACTTCTGCAGTATGCCACTTTGCCATTAATTACTATCAAAGCAAACCCAATGAATGTTACCTACCCAATACACTGGATAAAAATATACATACATACCTACGATGTATCATGAACCAAATCACCAAATCACCCCTTGAAGAGTGTCATGAAAATCAATACTGAAAATTCTCACTAAATGAGCAAAAATCATTCATGCAATCATACAGGCATATGCAGGCCACCAAGGTGTTAATCAATAACCCTGGAACCATGGGATTTAATTTAGGCCTGAGCGATTGTGTGAATTTTAAACATCACAATTATTGTCATCAAAACATCACTATTTTTGATAAAAAATCAGAAATACATGGATACTGGCAAGTGGAGGTGGCTGAGCAAGACCGTGATAAAACAGCATTCACAACTCAAGAAGGGTTATTTCAATTCAAAATCATGCCATTCGGTCTCTCTGACTAGATCCAATGTGGAAAACCATTGGGACTAGGGATGTGCGATATATATCGATATACTGATAATATCGATACAAAAATAACTATCGTGATAGCAATAGTAGATTTCATATATCGATATTTCTATGCATGCTAATTTATACACATGCACATTTTAATTAATAGTTCAAGCCACTACATGGTGGCATGGAGATACTTTAGTGTTAATGCTTCTGGTTGATTTTCAATAAAACGTGCCGTGATAAAATGTGCAGGTTGTAAAATGAAAGTGAAAATCAAGTGGTAACTTGCTATCTTGCATACGTACACTAACTTATCTAATACAGTAATTGAGTTGAACTTTTATTCACAAGTATCAATACAAAACTAAGTATACATAATTATCGTGACAAATAATCGTATCGTGATAGTTGAGGTAGTGATAATCGATAGTAAAAGTTGCTGGTGATACACATCCCTAATTGGGACTCATCAATCCTTGGTAGTGGATAGTCTGTGTAATAGAATTCAGTTTTCTGTAGTCAACACAGAATCGTGCTGACCCATCTTTCTTTCTCACCACAACAATTGGGATGCCCACGGACTCTTGGAAGGTTGTATGATGTCTCTGGCTAAGCAATTGCTTTACTTCATCCCTCTGGTAAGGTGGCATCCTCCGGGCATGCTGTTGGATGGGTGGGTGGTTCCCTGTGCTTATGATGTGGGGGTCATTCCAGTGAAATCAACAAGGAATTTAGGTTAACCTTTCGGATTTCAACCAAATTTGGTATGCTTATTGCATACATAGAAGTGATCACCCATACCAAATTTTAGCCTCATATGTTTGGATTTTTCCAACTTACAGCCAAAAGTAATTTGACTTTTGTAGAAAAATTTGGGTTACATCTGGTTAAAACATTGACCGTAACTCTTAACTGCATTGATGTTTTGAGCTACAAATTGCAATGTTTTTTCATTTGATATATAAATTATAGGATATCTAATTAGATTTAGCTTAAAGATGGTTTTTTCAATACTTTGACCTTTGACCTTTCAAAAATGGCTGCTTGGATTTTTCTCATATTTTACTAATTACACCTTCCCTTTTTGTTGTGTAAGTTTTATTGTGGGACTATTATTGGTTTAGGAGATATACTGAAACATGTAAAGGCAAGTGAAATAATTGTGGATTGAAACTACTCTATGGGACTGTATACCTACCATGAATCAATTAATATCCCATATAATACACAAATTATGTGAAAATTGAACATGTGTACTAATCCTTTGATCCGCCCACATAAAGTGATACATATCCTCTAATTCCATTTCTTTAGATCTAAGCATGTATACTGCTAGTTTAACAAACACATGATATAATACCTGCAAATACTCTTCTAATTATAAGCTACACATTAACTGGAGAATGCTGTATTCATAACATACATATGATCATGAGTCTCTAATTCCTATCTTCACAGTTGTGGATACCTTTTAACATTCTGTATGAAGCCTTTTACTTGCAATACTAGTCTCCCCAGTCTTTTCTACGTAAGTCTAGTGGTTTAGTTCATAATAGGATCAGATTGAGAAAGTCTAATGGCTCAGACATGTAATACAAGTGTCTTTGAGGTATAAATACCTGAGCAGGAGGTAACAGAATGACTCAACAGAGACCAAGTTACAAAACATTTATACTGTGTCATTAAAAATGGAGTTTATTTGTTAGCCTTCATGCGTACTGCTAATTTGTTTTTTGATTTGTAAAATCAACACTTATTGGTTGATCACACAGGGTGTAAATTGGTGCTGCAATCTTTTCAGTTAATCATCAATTATTTTAAACTTTCAAACAAGACTCTTAAAATTGCTATGATACCATGGCCAACAATGTAGTGTAAGTGGTACGGTATGAATTATCAGACAAGGCCTCTTGTATTGAAACATGAGTAACGTAAGCGATAGTATTATGAGAAATATAGTATACGAATTAAACTAACAATGAAGGAATGGGAATTAACACTTTTTATCCAGATCAAACCAATTTTAAAGACATAAAGGCTGCTGTTTGGCTGATTTTCTAAAATAAAGCCAAGTACAAATACCCGTATTGTTATAACACAATGACAGAGAAAGATAACAGCACCAAACTTTTGGGATCATATCCCTTACATTCTGCAAAAATATCTAAAGGATCCATCTAGCCTATAAGGAACTATGCCACAAAGTTTCATGGCTATCTGATAATTCATCCTAGAAAAAGTACAGCATCCAATAATTCATACACGTATCCGATAATTCATTGCCGACACCCAGTGCACTTTTGCATGTCACGGAAAATCTAATTACGTCACAAAGATGAATATTGGTTTCCAAAGAGTGGGCTATCGATTGGTGTACGATCATATGTATGTTATGAATACAGCATTCTCCAGTTAATGTGTAGCTTATAATTAGAAGAGTATTTGCAGGTATTATATCATATTATGTTTGTTAAACTAGCAGTATACATGCTTAGATCTAAAGAAATGGAATTAGAGGATATGTATCACTTTATGTTGGCGGATCAAAGGATTAGTACACACATGTTCAATCTTCACATAATTTGTGTATTATATGGGATATTAATTGATTCATGGTAGGTAATACAGTCCAATAGAGTAGTTTCAATCCACAAATTATTTCACTTACCTTTACATGTTTCAGTATATCTCCTAAATCAATAATAGTCCCATAATAAAACTTACACAACAAAAAGGGGAAGGTGTAATTAGTATAAGGAAAAAATATGAGAAAAATCCAAGCAGCCATTTTTGAAAGGTCAAAGTATTGAAAAAAACCATAATCTAATTAGATATCCCATAATTTATATATCAAATAAAAGAGCATTAATAAGCTACAAACATTGCAATTTGTAGCTCAAAACATCAATGATTTTAACCAGATGTAACCCAAAATTTTCAAATTACTTTTGGCTGTAAGTTGGAAAATTCCAAACATATGGGGTTAAAATTTGGTATGGGTGATCACCTCTATGTATGCAATAAGCATACCAAATTTGGTTGAAATCCGAAAGGTTAACCTAAATTCCTTGTTGATTTCACCTGGAATGACCCGTTGGTCCTTCCAAGGTCATCATCCCCCATGGCAAACACCTCTGCGTGGCCGAATAGGAGATTGTAGAGCTTAAACTGTTGTTCTTCAGACAATGCTTCATCACTCTGTTCGACAATGTTCCACAAAGCCTGCTGCTTCTGTGCAGGTATGTCATTGATGAGTTGGGTTTCAGCACTTGTGGCTTCTGATGGTATAATTTCCACTGCATCTGCTCATCTTACGCCCTTGTTTATCACGACTGGTTGAGGGGAAGGGTTAATCATCCTCAGGAGTACAGTGATAATTTCCTCATGCCCCCTGGGTGTCACAATGGCACTGGCTACTAAGGTAGATGTATCTTCCATTATCGGTTCAACAAGCCAAACTGAATCATAGAGCCTGTGCAACTATTTCAATTCCACTGCATGGTGGTATTCGTAGCCTCTCACATGTTTTGATGACTGCATTACTTGGTGGATGTTGTGATTCTCTATTCAGTGGAATGGCCTTTCTCTTCAAGTGCACGACACGTTGGCCCGTGTTAATAGTGCACCCATTATTTTCTAGAAAAATCTAGGCCCATATAGCGTTAGCATTTAATGTTTTAGCAACTAGGAAATCACTTCTCACCACTATACCAGCTAGTGTGATACTGACAGAGGACTGTCCTCTACTCCAACCAAATTCCTGTCCCAGACTTCAAGTTGTGTGCCTTGTCCAGCTGTAATACCCAACCCTTATCAGACTAACTGATGCCCCAGTGTCAATCATGAACTTTATTGGCACGTCATTAATAACCCCAGTTGTGTGGGCGGGGTCAATTGCCCGCAGTAATATTGTGTCATTAGATCAAGTGCCACTAAAAAGAACTTAAATTATTTTGTGAATGGCTCCCTGTACAAGAGACGCTATAGAGGTACTAGAAAGACTACTAATACTCATAAACAAGTAAGAGGTGTAATTAAAGTACGTAAGCTAAAAGAATAGGGAGTGTTGAAATCAGATTATTTTTTGGAGCATAATTTGAGCATAATAGGAAGAATATTGGAGCATTGCTCCGACAATTTTAAAAGCATAATAGACGCAAGCCAAGCCAGTATTGTTAAATGGTCAGTAGCTACTGGACGTTGGCAGCTAGAAATGCATATTTTGTATAGTGATGCACAGATATGAGATTTTGCTGATGTTCCGATTAACCGATATTACTTTTCCTATATTGGCCGATACTGATAACCAATCTGATATCAGCATAAGTTCCAAAAGTGCTAACAATAGGCATCATTATGTTATAAAATTACTATTAAACGTATTTGAGCACCATCCTTAATTATTCCATCTCCTTTTTAAGATTGAAACAACAGATATTTATCACTAAAATATCATATTCAATAAATCTGAATCTGATATCATAATTAAACCGACTTCCGATAGTTGAAACGATCATCGGTGCATCACTAATTATGTAACCAGTATACATTTGTATCCTAAAAGTTATTTTGGGCCTTGTACATGTAGTTGCTATGGTAATTGTTTCTTCCTGTCTGCAGTTAATTGGTCAAAAATATGTACTACCATGGCATTGGGGAGGAGCTGCAAGAAGGCAATCATTATGTAGCAGTGCAGATCAAAATCTAGCCACTCATTTGATGAATGGTCTATAGCCATTCCCTCTACCGGATTTTGAATGAAAATATTAGAAATAGTTCCGTATACTGTTAAAAAATTTAGCATGATCAGATGCATAGTATAGAAAGATACACATTATGTGTATAAAAACAATCGTAGGCACACTTATACACATGTTAACAAAATTTAAATGAGTCATGGTAAATTCTGAAGGTTCTGCATTAAGAAAGGATACCAGGTAAGTCATTTGTTGGTCTAGATATCAGTCTGATCGTAATGTATATACTTTAGCAGCGAGGCCATCGGTTATCCTGTATATATAACAGACCAAACAAATAGAATACGCAAACATGCAACTTACATTTGTGTCATCCACTCTAAATGTTACATAGTCATTATGTCATGTGTCATTATGTCACTATCATATGTCACTGTGTCACTTTCATGTGTCATTATGTCAGTATGTCCCTTTCATGTGTCATTATCATGTTGTATCTCACAACATCTTCATGGACACATGGTTGACTAGGAGAATTGTTTGGCTCAGTGACAATGTACTGTATGTATGCCATCTCTATAATGTCTTCTTATACAGGCTGACACTTGTTTGTAAAGTGTTAATGTGTTAACTTCACTGTTTATGTTAAGTAATATAGACAGATGTTACAACATGGTTGGCTTTCTTCCTTTTCACTATATATATAGTGGTTTGGATAGTTTGGCTAAGCGAGACAAGGATAACAACAAGAGACTGTCTGAATAGTTCATAAATGCATGCATGGCTTCTGCAATAATTGACATTTGTCAGCAAAGTCAGTGATATGATGATGCTGATAATTATGTGGTTATCAGTGATGAGTCTAAAACCTTTTTCTCACATTTATCAAAATTCTCTTCTTCTAGCTGGCTTCAGTTTCTCATTGTCTTAATATCCCACAAATTATAGCGGCTGACACTTGTCTGTAAAGTGTTAATGTGTTAACCTCACTGTAATAATTATATAGACAGATGTTACAATGTCATGCATGGGGTGAGCCTTCACAATGTAGCTGACTACCATAATTTGAGAAAAGTTCAAAGTTGAAATTTTTCATGTGAAAAATATTCATGTTAAAACATTTTCATTTTCTTGGGTAAAAGTTTCTTATCTTCTCCCTATTTCTTCAATGGTAAAAATATTTCATGTGTTACATTTTCTTCCTGGCAGGCTGCAGACAAAATTTTTTTAACAGCAAACTAGCTATACTTGTGTAAACTATCAAGTCCAGCTAGCAACACAGCTTTCATCCCTTTCACTAAAGTGGTTTGGCTAAGCGAGACAAAGGTATGGAACAAGAGGTATGGAACTATGACCTTCATGGTATAATTATAGACAGCTTGGATACTAACCTTAACATTTGCATTCTAAGTGACTTAGTTATAGCATTCAGCTACAAGTAGCTAGTGTTAATGATGTTAATGATGTTACTGACTGTCAGGGCCGTAATGGGTAGCTACTGATATAGCTTATAGCTTCATGTGAACAAAAGCAGACAGCTGGTCTATATAGTTATAATTAAATTTCCTAAGTTAATTAACTTAGGGTAGGTAGTGCACTTTTAATTAAAAAGTCACACAAGAAGTAATGACCTCTGAGAAAATAATAATTATTATTAACTGCATGGTTGGTCATGAAACTTACATGACCTGTGTTATAAAAGCTCAAGCAAACTGTCAGTGTTTGAAATTTTTCCCTCTATGACGGCTAAGTAAGTTGTCTATCTATACGTGTGCTAGAGTAGAGTAATAACCATATTACATTACAGGATGGGAGAACAAATTGAGATCATTGTATGTTGTGCTGGTATACTATGGACTACAATTTAATGCTGGTGTATGTGAGTGCATAGCTATTAGCTATGTAAATAACCATAGTTTGTAGCTGATATAATCCAGCTAATTGTGATGAGGCTTAATAAATATGAGTAGAAGAGGTATAGTTTATCTCCCATGTGGTAGTGCATGAAGAAGCCATCCATGATGCATGAAGCACAGTAGTAAACTGATAATTATAGCAGATATATATACATGATGATGATGATCATGTATCTGACATGGACTGACAGCAGAGGCATTCAGAGCCACTGAAACACCCTAATTGCTTTATGATTTCCTGTAGCTGCATTTTTAGGTAACCATCCTTCTACTGATCTCACATGCTATAGATGTCACATGAAAACCACTCCAATAACTTGCTACGTATATACAGTTCCTTAGTTTTAACTGTGCATTTGAATGCTTGCAGCAGGTTCAAAGTGATTGGGTTGCCGCCTGAGCACTGTACATCTTATGATTTGCTCACACTGTAGGAAACTGAACTATATATAGAATAGTCGCACTTGCACACACTTGTAACAGTAGGTATAATTAAGAGTACTGTATGAATATATTAGTGTACGTTGTATGATCACGTGATTATTATGATCGCCTCGTGCTGTTCCTACATGGCGCTGCGAGCAGTTACACTGTAACTTACGTTGACCGTCGTTTATAAGAACCTATTAAGTGATCCCCTGTGCCGGTCGAGGCACCCGTTAAGGTTATACATTCACTCGTCGACGTTATTTCTGTTGCACCTTTCCCCCTAGACTAGTGGAGATGCCATACGTCTTCCGACAGTCGGACCTACCCAAGCTTGACATCCAAGTGGATCGCGGCGCGGATTTTGAGGCGTGGAAGGCTCAATGGGCGTCCTACTGCACATTATCAGGACTGGCCGACGAAGCAGCTGCGACAAAGGTACAAGTACTAACTTTGTGTTTATCGAGGGAAACCCTCGCTATTGTTAATAACCTTGGCCTGTCAGAAGAGCAGAGGAACAATGTTGACACAATCATATGCGCAATCAAACGCCACATAGACGGCCAAACCAACGAGTCTGTTGAGCGCCGCAATTTAAGGAGCCGTAGACAGCAAACAGGAGAGAGTTTTGATGACTTCTTGGTGGCTCTTAGGGAACTGACAAAGACATGCAATTTTTGCACCGACCAGTGTGCGCAAAAGAACATAAGAGACCAGATCATTGAGGGGCTGATTGACAAGGACACCGTGGAACACTTACTTCGACAGCAGGAGCTGACCCTGGAGGCTGCCATCACGATATGCAGAGCACAAGAGGCCGCAAAGAAGCAATGCCGATCAATCCAAGACAACAATCTAGAAGCAGTCCTGGCCATCCGACAGCAAAGACAGCAGCTGCCTACTCACAGACAGCAGCTCACTCACAGACAGCAGCCCCCTACGCCCTGCCCAGGGTGCGGATCCAAGCCACACATATATGGCCGAGCACATTGTCCAGCTTATGACAAGACCTGCCACCATTGTGGAAAAATAGGGCACTTCGCTAGGGTATGCTGGGCACGAGCAACCACCCAGCCTGTCACCCCACAGCCACCAGCCACCTCGTTTGCAAAAGCAATGCAAATGCCACCCTAGACTAGCACAACCACAGAACCCACCCCCAACCAGCTATCCACCCTCAGACAAGTCACCGCCGCAGAACCAGCTCCCACCATCAAGATACACATCTTGACTGCAAATGGATCCACCGTAACACCAGTTCTGCCAGACTCTGGAGCAGATATCTCAGCAGCAGGGCCGCAGCTATTGACACTACTTAAGGAACACCCATTCAACCTCCTCCCCTCACTGATATCACCACGCACGGCTAGTGGGCACAACATGAAACCCATTGGCAAACTTCCCACAACCTTTTTACTCCAGGGCAGGCAGCACCACGACGAAATGCACATCTTCCAAGAAGTCTCAGGAGTCATGATTTCATGGAAGGCATGTAAAGCACTTGGCATACTCCCAGCTAACTACCCAGTCCCACTCCCCACAGTCTCCGCTTCCGTCGACCCCCAGAGACAGACACCCACAACCACAGTGAGTGTTAACACAGCCACCATAGGGACCTCCCTATCAGTTACAGAGCAGTTGATGACTAGCTTTCCAACAGTCTTTGACGGACAGATCAGGGTCATGCAGGGCGAAGAGTTCCACATAGCAATAGAAGATACAGCCAAACCGTTTTGTGTTCATACACCTCGTACAATCCCATTCGCCTACCGGGACAAGCTTCAGGCTGAACTCGACCTGCTTGAGTCTCAACACGTCATCACACCAGTCACTGAGGCCACAAAATGGTGTGCACCAGTTGTCGTGACACCCAAGAAGAGCTTAGACAAAATCCGAATGTGCGTTGACCTATCACACCTTAACCGCTTTGTCATCCATGAGAGGTACCAGTCACCCACACCAGCCGAAGCTGTGGCTGACATTGCTGCAAGTAAGGCAAAGATTTTCACAGTGCTTGACGCACTAAAAGGTTATCACCAATGCCCCTTGGATCACGTTAGTCAACCCCTCACCACATTTATAACGCCATTCGGACGGTACAAATACCTACGGGCACCGTATGGAATTTCATCCATCTCAGAACATTACAACCGTAGAATGACTGACGCCTTCAGAGGCCTCTCAGGGTTCAGACGTATTGTAGATGACTTCGTCATATACGACAACAACGTCGGTGACCATGAAAGTCACGTGAAGCAGTTCCTGCAACGCTGTGCAGACTGCAACATCTCCTTAAACACAGAGAAGTGCCAGTTCTTCCAACACCAAGTCACTTTCGCCGGTTTCCAACTGTCAGCAGAAGGGTACCAAGTTGACCCATCCATCACTGCAGCAATCACAGCTTACCCCTCCCCCACCAACCGCTCAGAATTGCGATCCTTTATTGGCCTTGTGAATCAACTATCGACCAGTACAAATACTCTAGCTGCACTTCTAGGCCCTGTTAAGCACCAAGAATGAATTCCTGTGGTCCACCCCCCAGGAAGAAGCCCTTAACCAGGTCAAGAAATCTCTCACCACTTCCCCGCTGCTGTCCTTCTTTGACATCAACAAGCCCACACGGCTGTGCATAGATGCCAGTAGGCAGTGACTAGAATTCATATTACAGCAAAAGACGGCAGAGAAATGGACTCTAATTCAAGCTGGTTCACGTTTCTTGTCAGACGTGGAAACAAGATATGCTGTCATTGAATTAGAAATGCTGGCTGTGTCCTGGGCTATCATGAAATGTAGACTCTTCCTGGCAGGATTGCAACACTTTGATGTGTTAACAGACCACAATCCTCTAATCTTGATCCTAAATACACGTCGACTAGATGAGATTGAGAACCCACGGCTACAGCGTCTCAAATCTCGCCTAATGGGATTCAACTTCACAACACAATGGACCAAGGGAAGCAACAATCATGCCCCAGATGTACTATCTCGGCATCCAACGACAGACCCCAACAGAGAAGACACTATAGCAGAACATGATGCCCAACTTAATCCAGAAGTTCCTATTTCAGAAATACGGGCTCTGAGCTCCATGGATTCCGTTATACCAACACGTCTCCAAGACTTACGTGACAAAGCAGCACAAGACTCCCAGTACCAGGAACTTCATAGTATCATCCTCAATGGGTTCCCAGCCCACCGCCATCAACTGCCTGAGACTTGCAAGCTATTTTGGGCTGTTAAGGAGCACCTCAGCATAGACGATGGCCTGATTGTTCACGGATGCCGGTTACTGATCCCCAGGGCCATGCGTCCTCAAGTACTAGCAGACCTTCACGAGGCACACCAGGGCATAGTCCGTACTAAGCAGCGAGCACGTTTGACAGTTTACTGGCCAGGCATTGATAATGACATAGACAATGTCATCACAGCATGTCAACTCTGCCAAGATCACCTGCCATCAAACCCTAAGGAACCAATAGTATCCAAACGCAAACCGCTCCGCCCATTCCAGGAGGTTGCAGCTGATTTCTGCACGTATGGTGGTAAACAATTTTTAATCATTGTAGACTGTTATACCGACTGGCCAGACGTCATACCAATGGGCACCAACACCACAACACACCACCTCATCACAGCACTACGCTCTACATTTTGCCGTACAGCAATTCCTGACATCCTTTGGTCAGACGGTGGGCCACAGTTCACTGCTAAGGAATTTCACAAGTTCACTACACTTTGGGGCTTCACCCACCAGACATCTTCACCTAGATACCCCCAGAGCAATGGCAAGGTAGAGGCAACGGTGAAGTCTATGAAAAAGATCCTTGCAGCATCCTGGGATCACCGCCACCTTAATGACAGCAGGCTGTGCAGAGCTCTCCTCCAGTACCGCAACACTCCCTCTCACAGGGATGGGCTCTCCCCTGCACAAAAGTTATATGGCCATCCCATTCAGGACACTCTGCCAGCACACCGCCGCTCCTTCTTACCAGAATGGCAGCGTTCCTCACAGGAGGCAGATCAGCTTACACCATGCACCACGCAGAGACATTCTATAACACCCATGCACGCCCACTCACAGACATTGAGATTGGATCCACAGTTGCACTGCAAAACCAACAGACTAAATGTTGGGACATTTATGGCAAAGTTGTTGCCATTGGACCTCACAGAAGGTACCATGTCAGAACACAGAGTGGACGGGTCCTTGTACAGAATCGACGATTCTTGCGACATCGGTCCCCTGCTTCTTGCGTTCCTCCAACTACGGCTCAGCAGAATCCACCTACAAGCTACCCAAACTTGCCGAATAGACCAGCCACACACACACACCCTCCCAGGAAACATCTTTTACTCAACCTCCACATCAGCAGCGTCGTTCACAGCGGCCCCACAGAGCACCTTTGCGTCTGATTGAGGACCCGGATTGGCCGTGACAGCATTGCGTGCACCCCTCCACACCAATGCTGAGGGGAGGGGGGGAGGTGTAGGAAACTGAACTATATATAGAATAGTCGCACTTGCACACACTTGTAACAGTAGGTATAATTAAGAGTACTGTATGAATATATTAGTGTACGTTGTATGATCACGTGATTATTATGATCGCCTCGTGCTGTTCCTACACACACGGCAGCTTGATTGCTTCGAAAACGCTGCTAAGCACAAAAGATCCATGAGGAGGGACAGGAGATGCTTCACCTGCTTATCACATTAAATTTTTGTCAGTGGATAAATTTTATACGTAGTTTTATATATATACATAGCTAATTATACGGAAGGAAGTTGAGCACCTCTGTCGACAATGCAATGACAGCAGTAGTGGGCATGCTTTATACAGCTTTATTTTAATTAAGATAATGATGTTAAAGCCACAAAATATATATAATGTAGCTATACTGTGTTTTAGAGTGATCACTTGAACTATAAGATGCAGCACATTTTTTAATGGGCTGGAGAACTGTGTTTGCTGGCTATTTACAAAGGATTAGATCACTGACTATGTAAGTACATAATACAGTTAAAATCAAATTTATTCCTCTTTAGTATGCAACTTTGGCTTTTGATTATTTAGACACTTCAACACATGATCTAATTTCTGGTGCCTTTTCTTTATGAACTATGTAAATAATGGACATCATGATTATTGTGTCATCACGAGTATTTCTCAATAATCACGATTTCCGATTAAATCAGGCCTAACCTGTGACAACAAGAGACAGGGTGCACGCTAATAATGAACTCTTAATGAAAGTGTCAAGTGATCACACGATGCACTCTAATAATAGCCTACTCGTTACATCTTCCCTCCTAAAAACAAAAAAACTGACCTATACTTAGAGAAAAAAACGAGAAGATACATGTAACAAATGAATAAATACAAAAAAATGAGTCAAATGACTAACTCTGATGGGACATAGTCAGCCATCCATGATGGTGGTCTAGTAATTCGGCCTGAACGTCGAAGAGCTGGTGCATCGTCAGAGACAATGGTTGTAGGTGCTGTTGTGGATGGTACTTCTGTGGTCTCCATACTGTCAGTCTGTGGAGAGTGCTCAGGGTCCACTGGTTGACTTTCTGGTTGTGGCATATGCATCGTCTCTGAAGGTATGGTATCTGCCCTTGGCAACAAACCAGCTTGTATAAGTTGTTTCCTGTTTCTCCTGTACTTGGTATTTCCAAGTGTTACTTCGTAGCTTCAAGGTCCTACCACACCTGTACACTCGCCCTGACTCCACCTAGTCTGTCCGGATAATCGCATTAGTACCGGTTCTCCAACCACAATAGGTTTCAGAGGGTGTGCATGTTGGTTGTAATAGTGTTGTTGACGTTTTTCTGCTTGTTCAACTGCTGTGTGTGTTCCTGAGTGGGAAACTGTGGTTGCAGAAGAGAGTTAGTTGCTGGTAGAAGGGTCCTGCATCGTCGACCCAGGAAACGTTGAGCGGGACTTGATCCAATGCCTTCTGATGGTGTATTTCTCCAATCAAGTAGAGCCTTGTACTCTGATTGGCCAGAGTCTTTGCACTTACTAAACAAAAGTTTGACAGTTTTCACAGCGTTTTCTACTTTCCCATTCGACTGGGGGTAGCGTGGAGATGCTGTGATGTGTTCAAATCCCCATTGCGTGGCAAAGCTCCTAAATTCAGCTGATGAGAACTGGGGCCCGTTGTCTGACATCACTTGATCTGGAACCCCATACCTGGAAAACATAGTCATTAAAACCTTGCTCACCCCACTTGTCGTTGGTTTGGTGATATGCTCTGCTTCGATGAAATTGCTGTGGTAGTCAACTAAGACTAATAGTGTACGTCCTTGAAATTTACACAGGTCTATTCCAACCTTGGACCATAGGCGATCAGGGAACTCATGTTGCTGCAAAGGCTCCTTACCAGGAGTCTGCCTATGAGCTGAGCATATATGACATTTTGAAATGTAGTCTTTAAGCTCAGTGGTCATACTTGGCCAGTAAATGCTATCTCTTACCCTCCTTAGACAGCCTTCAATGCCAATGTGCGTTGAGTGTATAGTAGCCATCATGTCCATTGTTACCAGTACATGCATAATTATATGTGTGTTTGGATAGATTCAACATAGCTATTTGCTTACCCGGCATCAGTATAAGGCAATAAGCAAATAGCTAGCTAGCTATTAGAGCCCATTGTTATTTTTGGAGGCATTTTCTTCCATCCTGAGGGGTCATGGGCACCAAAAGGGTCTCTGTCAGCCTCATCCGTTGACATGGGAGCTGCCGTCAGTTGTTGTTGACCCTTCTCCAGCGATACAGCTATGTTCAAGGTCATTTAGTGTGATGTCCCCAAGGTCCATGTCTTCCAAGAGTGTATCCACGTTTTGTATGGATGGTGTATGTAGTAATAAGATGTGTAGCTAAAGCCGGGTCATCCAAATACAGTAAGTATAGTAGAGCTGTGAATCTTAACCGAATAACTGGTTAACTGACCGGTTATTTAGTTTTGAAATTTCAGTTACCTGTTCCATAAATGAGTAACTAGTTTTTAATATTCTCATGCAAATCACTGAATGGCCTAAGCTTGTATTTGTTGTAGCTATTAACACAATGATATCACGTGACACTTTTGGTAAGATACAACTAGAGAAAAAATAATTGCCAGGTTTTGTTGGGCGTTGACTGATTACATAAACTTAAGCATACAGGGCTAATATATCGACACGTTTGAAAGTGTGAAAACCAAGTCAGCACTGTGAAACCGCCCAGACCCTTTTCGGTGCAGGCGCTTATACTGCACACGATAAACACCCTGCGCGGAAATAGTGGTCTGGCCACACAAGACTAAGCAAAACCACTTTGCAATTAGTTCGGGTCCCTCTACCTTCTTCAAGGCATCTTCAATAAACTGACTGTCATACATAATTCGTTGGCGTAACAGCTGTTCTTTGTTCCACACAACAACTGAAGCCACAGTCGAGGTCACAGTATGACACTTGACATACTTTCAGTTGCATCTGCATGGTAGTATACATGTGGTCTTTCCTCAAGATGAGGTTGCCAGTCCACCTTTGGTGCAATGTATTTTTAGATCAGAGGTAACGCTAGATCCACTTGTGACACGAGAAAATCCTGATTTGAGACATATTCACATGACTCAGGAATGCCTCCTGCAAGACCTATAGCATGTGCCAAACTACTCAACATGCATAACCTCTCTAGTAACAATTCCGCTACAAGCATTTTCGTTCTTATACAGCGTGCCCGACGCAGTGTACATAGGTATTGCATCAGTTAGCGGCTCAGTACGGCCCGGATACGTAAGCATTCGCATCATCATAGGCAGGATCAATGCTATCAGAGTCGGCATCGAAAGGCTGGCCGCATAGCACACTGATTCTGCTCCAAGCCTGAATTTTCGAATTCGTTCCTTATATACATGTAGCTACGCGACCGCTATGACTGATGCAGTTGGCTAATTCTCCTAAGTTGGAACTGTATACCCTTTATTGACGTACTTAGCTATACACGTAGCTGCAATTGCAGTGAGCAAATAGAATAGGCATACGAATAGAATATAGCTAACTTATTTCAGTTAATATTACTCCGGCTAGCATTTAAAAACACATACACTGAGTATTCAAGTACATCAAGTTACATTATCACATTACATTATTACAGCAACACATGCAGTGTTTCACTGAGTCATTAGCTAGTAATAGTTTTGTTGGCTGTTCCACCATAGATTGGGTATAGTGTGTATCGGGCATTCAGTGGCAGGTTGAGCCTGAACACTAGTGGGGTGGTGCGGCAGTACGTGGCAGGACTTCAGACTCGGAGTCATGAGTACAGAGCTGTTCGGAGACTGGGCTGAGCCTCACACAGCCAGGGCTGCAGGCCAGTCGAAGTTTTGCCATTTTCTTATACTCGTCCCTTTTGTTTTGAAACCGAAACTATTGATGGACAACAACACAATTATATTGGCAATTAATACAATAAGCCTAGACCAACCCTGATGTTTGCTTCAGTCAAGCCTATCCTATTCGCCAGTTGTACTCTTAGGAATTCGTCTGCATATTGAGTATGTAGAAAAGCTCTATCCAGTTCCTGCAGCTGCCAGTTTTTGAAATTTGTTCTGCGTCGCTGCCACTTCCCGCTCATTCCGGTCTTGTTTGGATGCATTGTGTTCAGCTTCCAGTCGTCCATATAGGCTGCAGCAAAATTCATGCGATAGCTGTTGTCCACATCACTGCAAATGTTAATCTTCTGAGCCGCCATTTCTCTGAGTCTCAGTCAACCTATAAAAGTGGTCGCTAACAATATTTCGCCTGTTATAAGGCCTTACATAAGCTATTGTTGTGACAACAATAGCTTATGTTAAGGCCTGTTCGCGACAACAATAGCGGCTCATGTTAAGGCCTGTCACTGCATGCAAAACATATATGTGATCCTAAGCCAGGTAGCCTCTTGTAATACAGATCTTTTTTCTGCATGTGTAGTAGTCCCATGCATCATATGATAAAAACCTTCTTCAGATTTAATCAAATTAACAAATTGAAGATAAAGTATTAGTGGTAGAGCTGGCATACATTGAATGTTCTTGGTGTGCATCATTCAATTAGAGCTTCAGTTAAAGGCTTTTCTTGCTAGTACTCACAATGGAGCATTTCTGTGGTGTATTCCAGCTGAAGTTCGTTGAAGATTCCGAATGCACCAGCAACATTCCAGAGACTAATGAACTTGGTGCTTGCTGGTGTCCAATGGTCTGAATGCCTCGTCTACCTTGATGACATCATTGTGCTAGGGAGGTCTTTCGAGGAACACCTTCAGAACCTCAGTGCAGTGCTGCAGAAACTGAACCTTCGGCTGAAACTACCAAAGCGTGCATTTTGCAAGAAGGAGGTTCTATACCTAGGACACAGGGTCTCCATGGAGAGAGTGTCTACAGACCCAGCAAAAGTTGAGAAAGTTGCCCACTGGCCAACACCGAATTCCCCACAGGAAATCTAGCAGTTCCTGGGTCTTGCCTCCTATTACCGTAAGTTTATCCAAAACTTTGCCTCTATCGCAAGACCGTTGCAATGTCTGACTGAACATGGCAGAACATTTATGTGGACAACTGAATGTGATACATCTTTTGCAGTGCTAAAGTGGCTCACAACAGCACCCATCCTGGCATTCCCAGATTGTTCCAAGCCCTTTCTACTGGACACTGATGCCGAATCGAGCGTGTACGGAACATAAATAAAACAAGAGGTGTGCATGAGTAAGGAATAAGGTCCATTGAGTCTTAACTTAACTTTTGTTTCATCACCTGAAAGATTTAGCTATTTGTATTTTGTCCCCACAGTTTATCTTTTTCTCTTTCTTCAAGTCTACTTTGAACTGACTGTTGTACACCATTGATATGAATGTGGTAGATCATGCTTAGTTGATGTAAAACTTTTCCTTGATGTATACAATTTTCTCTGACATTTTCTTTGTCTAATGTACCTTTTTCAATGTCCTTAGTTTGTGACTTGGCATTAATA
This sequence comes from Spongia lamella, assembly GCA_963930835.1. Lineage (NCBI taxonomy): Eukaryota > Metazoa > Porifera > Demospongiae > Dictyoceratida > Spongiidae > Spongia > Spongia lamella. The sequence goes on along the minus strand of OZ005746.1, from coordinate 20,596,563 downwards.
CCCTCTTCTTCAAGAAATGCCTGGTTTACATTGTTGTAAATTTGTTTTTCCACCCATTGTTGGTGGTGAGATAACATTGGCACCATTTCTTATTAGCTGATCCTGCCACAGCACAAGACAACCTTTTGTTCGATGATGGTTGTCTTTACGAATTTTCTTTAAGTCAGCTTGTGTTTTACTGTATAGCGGGAAAGTTTGGTGGGGTGAAAGTTTGGCGAATTTGGCAAATCGTCCGTGATTCACCAAACTAAAACCATCCAAATTTTTACTTATAATTATTACCTTATGGCTGAATCTATCCATTCGCCAAACTTTTCCTCGCCAAATGCTCATAACAGTGAAATTCGCCAAACTTTCCCGCTATACGGTATTTAATTGCTGTTGTAAACACTTCTGTTGCAACTGAATTTCCTTCAAGACTTGTTTAGAATAACACACACTGTTAAAACAAAAGTGTGCATAGCACACCATATAAAGTGTGCATAGCACACCATATAGGGTGTGCTAACCTAGCATCTCATTTTTGGTGTGATTAGCACACTATGAATAATAGTGTGTAATTCACCACTGGTTAAGTGTGGTTTACACCTTGTATTGAGTGTGGTTAACCTGCTAGTTATAGTGTGCCAATAATTATTATATATTAATTTTGTGGTTTCTGGTTTTTATTTACTAAATTCATATACAACAGCCATACAAGTTACATTATGTCTATTTTTAGTGACTGTCCAAGTAAGAACAAAAGCTTTTGAATTAAAGAATTAAAGCACCAACTTTTGTCCAATATATGTCACGCGATCATGTCTTCAGGAAGTACTCTACCGGCCAGTAGTAGTGTTGGTCAGCACTCATCCCTGCACCCATTAAGTCGACAATTAATTGTAAGTTATACAGTCACTTTACCCACCCTCATGGCAATTTTACCGATGTAGGGATTATTAACTTTGTGAAATTTGTTTAAAGAGAAGTATGTATTATGTAAAACATTTGCTCAAGGTAAAGCTAACATTTCACTGATTTCATTTATAAGTTTAAACATAATAATTATATTATTATAACCATCATAATGATGAATAAATATGTGTAGCTACATAAAACTGGCTCTAAGAAAACCCTCCATGTTAGCGTATTTTACATAGCTTTACAAAAATGGCCATAAAATCTTTGATGTTATATAAATTTTTAATTGCTTTGTATGGAATGTAGCTGAATCATTTGTCAACAAGTATGCCAAATTTTCCAACATTACAAGGAATGTTTAAAGAGTAAAGTTCATGGGTCAAAACTTGCAAGCTAACATGGAGGATTTTTGCAGAGCCGGTCACTAATTGCATGTGGGTCCTCGGACACATGCGACCACATACTGGACCACAAGATTGGATCCGGGTGGGCGTGGCAAGGATATGTGTAGGTACAAACATAATTAGCAAGCCAAGTCTGACCACTCTCAGCAAGTCCAGGCTAAAAATATCCTCTGAGAGGCTGTAATGCTGAATCCATCCAATGACTTACGGACAAAAGATTTAGAGATCATGTCCGACTGAACAAAATTAATAAAATTGGAAACTTGGTAATGACTTGGTAATGATTTAGCACACTAATTTCAATAGTCTCATCTTAAAGATTCTTGGTTTACTAGACTGGTATACTATTATTATGGAACAGTTATTAGTTTACTCTTTCAGTAAACCCCCATTCATTGCTGTTTTACTGATAGTATAAGACTTAGTAAACAGTATGTTTCCATTACTGATATTATACTATTGGTATAACTACAGTAAAGCAGCATAACAATTTGGTAAACTAGCAGTGCAAAGCAGTAAAACTTTGCTAAGAGTAGCACTGGCTTGGTTAATCAGCTTACTATGCTATATATATATACGATAACCACGTGTCGAATCTTGTACAGCAACTCATTGAGTTTCTGTGCTCTTACCTTTGTGCTTACCTGCCAAACCGGGCAAATCGAAGAACAAATAGATTAATACGATGGCTAACGAATAAGCTCCATTTTCTAAGAAACTAAGACACTAAAGCTAGCAACTTCGTAGCATAAACGTCTTCAGAGTCGTGTTAGAATGACGCAATAGAAACCTTGGCTCCGCCTCAGTTTCTATTGCGTCATTCTAACACCTCCTCTTCAGACGTTATGCTACGAAGTCACTAGCTTTTAGTGTTTTACCTTTACTTAAACATAATTTTGATTGTAGTTCCACTCATCACCGGCTTTTTTGGTTGTTCTACTTGCTGTTGTTTGGGTACTGTAGCAGAACTTGGTGTCTTTCTTCACTCTTTTATGCGATTTCATAATTGTCTAACAATATCACTCTAGATGTGTATGTACGTACATATATATAATAACAAAACTGTTGATCTTATATATAGTTACATACATGCATTACTATATATGTACTTACATAGGGTAGTCCTGATGACGACGTAGCGTTCAAAATGGATATTTTTGAGTTATGTCAGTAGCCACACAGCATCTTGTATTGCTGACGTGATTGACAAAAAGAAAGTTGTTTTAGTATCAGTGGTCATCTGACCCGCTTCAAGTGCAGCTGCCACGTCAGCCCTATAGTTTGTTGGAAGAACTGGGAAGTGGGAACGTCACGGTCTTTACTCCTTGAAATTGTTTTTGGAAGTGACTTTTGCTGACATGGTAGGTTTTTCAGGTTAGATCTTTTAGATTGTAGGTACTTCCTCACTACATGAAAGACATACGTACATGCATGATGGATTACAAAATATTGCTTAGCACTTCATAAAATGTACCTTTGATCTTCTTGTTCTGCAAGAATCTCCTTAGTCACATCAGGGTTTTCTACTGTCATCGACCTGTGAGTCACCACAATGCTCATCATCCTCATCATCATCTGTACTGGACACCTGCTATGGAAGTAAGGGGTGCTCATTTGTATACATACATGGTATTGTAGCGTAAGATTTAGGAACGTGTCTTAGCACAATCAATTAATAAAGTGCGCTCAAATCATGTGATACATACATACATATACGTACAATACACAGCTAATAGTTACACTGTTACATTGCTCCCCCTCAGGTCATTTGTGTCCTCGCAAATTAATACGGAATGAAATCTGCATAGCGGTTTAGAGGTCTGTGAGAACGTGGTGGCCTTGAAGCAGCTGGAGTAGTTGATGCTGACGATAGCTGAAGAGTTTGCACTTGTGGAGCAGGTGAGTTATCAGAACTTGTGTAACCACCAGGTGAGGATGTTGCTTGTCCTGTAAGTACAGCAGAGTATAAAGCTTGATGATGGCAGTGGCCATCCACATCCTTTAGTCCGTTTAAGGAGGTCAAGGGGTTGTGATCAGTGACCAGCGTGAATGAAAACCCATAAAGGTATGGGTAGAACTCTTTAATCGCAGATACAGCAGCAAGAGCTTCCCGCTTCTACAGAGGAATAATTTCTTTCAGCTTTAGTCAACTGTCGTCTCCAATAACAGATGACAGTTTCATGACCATTATGAGATTGACTAAGGATTCCACCAATGGCACTGTCAGATGCATCAGTTTGAAGAATAAATAGTAAGGCAAAATCGGGAAATGATAAGATGGGAGTGCTTGTAAGCTTGCATTTCAGTAAGTCAACAGTTGGAGTCCCATAGAAACTTAAATTTTCGCTGTTTTTACGTAATAGTTTGTTCAGTGGTTCTGCTATATTCGCGTAGTTGGGAATAAAGCATCTGTAGTAGTTTGATAATCTGAGGAATTGCTTGAGCTCCTTTGGATTCTGTGGTGGTGGATATGATGAAATTGCCTCAATTTTACTGGGATCTGGAGATATGCCCTAATATGGCCCAAATACTTGACTTGCCTATGGGCAAAATGACACTTGCTAAGTTTTAACTTTTACTGAGCTCTCTGTAAGGCACTAAACACTCTGGCCAACCGTTCCAGATGTTCCTTAAATCATACACTAAAAACAATGATGTCATCAAGATAGATCAAACATTCCTCACCTGATAATCCTACCAGCACACATTCCATTAACCTCTGGAATGTAGCCAGGGCATTGGTAAGCCCAAATGGCATGACATTGAATTCAAAATGTCCTTGCGATGTGGAGAACGCAGTCTTCTCTTTATCACTTTCAGCCATAGCTACTTGCCAATACCCGGAAGCCAGATCCAGGGTAGTAAAATATGTGGCACCTTTGAGAGACTCCAGGGTAGAATCGATCCGTGGAAGGGGATAAGCATCACGGTGTGTGACTGAATTAAGCTTACGGTAATCGATACAGAATCTCCAGGTACCATCAGGTTTTGGCACCATAACAACAGGGGAGGACCACGGACTGGTGCTAGGGCGTATAACCGTTGTGGTCCAACATACGGTTTACCTCACTGGTCACAACATTCTTCAGGGACTCCGGGACTCTACATAGAAATTACCAGATAGGAGCCCCAGTTGTTGGAATGGAATGAGTAACAACAGAAGTTTGCCCCACAGGACTACCACTTGGAGGGAACAAGCCACGAAAATCCATTAGCAACTGCATAAGTTCTTCTGCTCGTTATTAGATAAATGGGATATATCTACTTGGTCCAGCTCAGGAAAAGTGCTAAGATCATCAAGCATCTTGGTTTCGTCCTGTGTGATTGTCAGTACTTCCTTCTCAGGTGTGGCCATGGCCAAACGCATTCCTTTATACAATGTGACAGGTGTAGGGCTGACATTCATAATTTGTAATATAACATCAGTGTTGTTACGCAACATACTTAGGGAACATGCCACACATATGTGGGCAGGCAAAGATGCAGTATGTAATGGTTCTACCATTACCCCTGAAACTTGTGCATGTTGTGGCTCCATTCTACCAACTATTAGTTGCATGGTCCGCCCTGGGATAGACATGTCACATGGACATCTTATGTTGAGAGAATGAGCAACTGGAACATCTACTGCTTCCCATTTCCCAGTATGATGGGGATGTTATGCCTTTTCTGTTTACCCAATGTCAGAGTGCTGTTACGGCAATCAAGCACAGCACCGTTGTCTTGAAGAAAGTCAGCACCCAGTAAACAATCAACTGTTAAATACCGAACAACTGTAAATGAATACTGGGAATGGAATGATCCCAGCGAAACAGTCAGAGTTGTATGACCTATGACATCAAGTGGTGACCTATTTGCTCCAACTGCAGTGATGGCTTGTCTGGTTATCTGAATATTGTGGCCAGCTAGGAACTGGTAGCACGCTACAGACATAACAGCACCTGAATCCAGCAAAAATTTGGTTTGAACTTCACCAATGTGCCCATGTACCCGTAAAATTGTGCTAATTGAATGGTGAAGAGAGTTATGGGTTATGTGAGGTCGGTGGCTATGACTTAATACTGCGGCCAACTGCCCACTAGTCGGGTTGGCCCAGTGTAGTTTAAAGGACAGTTTCTTTTGAAATGAGTTCTCCACAGATCCAACACCTCTGATCAAAGTCATGATCTTGTTGTCTTCTTTGCCTATGGCAGTCACGATTTGGTTGACTATGACGGAACCTGACATACTGTTGTTAGGCTTGTGCTGGTGGCTGCTTTTGAACGGTTTCTAAGGTTTCCAGTCGCTTAACTATTTGATCCAATGACTCTTGGAGCTTGTGTGTTGCTGAAGAATCTTGATGAGCTTTACATTGGATAACATTAACATCTTGCATGTCTTCAAGCCCAGTGTCAGAAGTTAGTGCATACTCAACACTTACAGCATCTGCAATAGCCTGCTGTAGTGTCCCTGGTTTCCCATGCAGCAGTAACTAGTGACGAATGGGAGGATGCAAGCCAGTTAAAACATGCTGCAGCAATATAGCAGACGTATAATCATCACTCGAGTACGCCTCCTTGAACAGCCTTTTTAGCTCCACCGAGAAGTCCAATACCTTTTCTTCCGGGTTTTGAGTACGCATCATAAAGAGCTGGCTGGTGGCCAAAGGGTCCCGCACCAAACCGGCCTTTGTCATCAAAAAGGTTTTAACCATTCTAGATCACCATGGGTTTCCTCGTCAGCTTCCGTGCAGTAGTCAACTAATTTTCCACGATGAAGCATAGGTAGAATGAGCTTTTGTCGAGCAACGTCCCAATCTTTGGCTTTTCAAAACGTGTCCACGCTCGGTGGAACTCGTCAATTGTAATTTCGGGAAGAGGTAAATCCAATGGTGTTGCCAGCATTGCCATGGCACAAAATCTATGAATGAATCACTAGAACAAATGTTCTTCTAATTAATGCTGACTCGCCTGTAAGGGTACCGTTATTTCTTCACCACGGTACCACAGCTTATTAGCCTATACGTTAAAAGTCTTGTTGGATAGGTATATCCCACTCCTGTCACCAATGTAGCATAGGATTTAGGAGCGTGTCTTATCACAACCAATTAATAAAGCGCGCTCATACATACATACATATTTGTTGTGTTTATTTAATAGTTATATCATTCAGTTGTATTACTATCATTAAGTACGGTAGTACTTAATAGTAGGGATTGGTAAGAAATTGTATGGTTTCTCAAATTTTCTCACTTCATAAAACAATCTTCCAATAGGCTTTACCCGAAAAAACCGACTGGAATGCATTGGTAAGGCTGTAATGATGCTGTACCTTGGTTAAACGAAGTGACAAGTCGAATATTTCGACCTACAACCAACTTTGAAAATTTCGAAATTCACCTGTATTTTGTCTGCCAGCCTGCCGTAAGACCCGGTTGCGCTAGGTGTAGGGCTCCAGAAATTTCACACAATAAAGGTAATGGCGGCGGATTTACGAAAATGTTGTTCCGAAGACGATTTACCCACTGCGCCATGGCAATTCCTTTTATCCTTCATTCCCTTCCTTGTTCTTCTATATTCCTTTAGCAAGGTATGAATCTCACCTTCGAAGGTGACGATAGTCTGTTAGGGCTTCTGCTTATTACGTCACGCAAAAACCTGGATATAATTAGTTACAGTAGCACCATGGCACGATGTTTTCGCGTGTACTTTATTACATCGTGAACTTCGAGATTATAGCCTTGGACAAATAGCTTTTGGTGTTTTTCAAGCATTATTTGCTATCACACAGCTGCTTTGCCATGTAAGTGTGTTGTTAACAAGCACCTGTAAACAAGCATAATTATTACGTAAGCGCCTGTAACATTTGTGCGCCTGCTGAAAGATTATTATGAATGCTTAGCATGTATAAAAAGCAAACAAACTAGAATGATAAAAAAATTAAAAATTCAAAAGGTAAGTAGGGATTGAATTCAATAGTGCTACAAAAAGTAAGGAAACAAGAAATAAGATTTTGGGGCGAGAGAACATTCTGGCATGAGACAATTTATAAAAGTTTAACATTCTGGCATGAGATAATTTATAAAAGTTTAATCCCTACTTTTGGCAAAGCCAAAAGTAGGGATTAAACTTTTATAAATTGTCTCATGCCAGAATGTTCGAAATCTTGGCGAGAACATTGTTGTTGTGTTCATTTCATTCTTTTCCTGATGTAAAATCAACTAAAGGCAAGCAGTGGATCAAACAAATTCACCGAGACCCTGGCAGTAACTTTGTTATCACAAAAAGCACTAAAAGTTGCTCAGAGCATTTTGTGCTTGACTGAAAGCCTATCTGTAAAAGATGGAAGGCAACGTCTTAAGCAAAGTGCAGTTCCTTAACATCAAAAAAGGCATTGCAGCCATTAACATTTGATAGCCATGAGAAGCAGAATACTTGTTTACCTAATTTTGATTATGATTTGAAAACAGACTATGTTGAGCTGGAAAACCAAATTGTAGCCAAGGTTCAGAAAGGGAGATTTTAGAACTTCAAAGAGCAAGCTAGCAGATACAGAGAGAAAGATAGCAGATGTAGAGAATAAGCTTAATAAATCTTTGTTCAGGTTAGAGAACATTAAATGTAATTAAAATTTTATACTGGATTATCTGACTATGAAATACTAATGGCAGCTTTTAGAATCTGATGCTAAAGTGATGCGGCAATGGAGTGTACGTAGAAGTGGATGTAGCTATGATGATGTGAAAGTTGGACCATTGTACAAGCTTTCATTGCAATTTGACATTAGTTAGATGACATTGCTTACAGATTTGATATTTTACAGGCATCTGTGTCACGAATTACAAGCACATGGATTAACTTGATGTACCACAATTTCAAGTCTATTGAAACATTTCCATCATGGCAGATAGTCAAGAAATACATGCCTGGGGCTTTCAACAAAGATTATCACAATACAAGGGTCATCATTGATGCTACTGAATTTTCAATTGAGCGGGTATCTTCATTTTCATCATACAATACAGTAAAGATTTTAATTGGTGTGACTCCAAGTGCAGCTATATCGTTTGTGTCAGAAACATAATAAAGATTCTATATCTGACTGAAAACTGGTAGAAGTGTGTGGACTGTGGAGAATCATGGCTGACAAGGGATTTACAATTCAAGATCTGTTGATTCCATAATTATGGTGTTTACCTTAATATGCCATCAGTCTAATACTCAAATGGCAGCCAATGATGTAAAAAATTGCTCGTTTAAGAGTACATGTTGAAAATGCTATTGGTCGTGTAAAAGACTATTGCATTTTACAAGGCACTCTGCCTGCCTCCATGTGGAATTCCATCAGTGATGTAATTATTTGTGTTGCATGCTGACTAATTTTGGGCCACCTTTGGTGTGTTGATGGAGTTTCTATGCTAATTGTTCATGAATATGTATGCACTTCAGAAATAATTTTTAAATGTACATGTATGAACATTACACTAACTTATGAAAAATGTTGAATCGTAATGATTGATGCCATTGTGTGTGATAAGTAATGGTGACTGTTTGTAGTTTTTCCACTGGGCAGACAATTCAGTAGGAATATACATTCCACCTCTCATCTTCGGAACAGGAGGTGGATGACAAGGGAACTTCTGTGCAGATGTGAATGTATCACCTGATCCAGTTACGACGACTATGTCTCTGCCTATTCCTATTGCAAGTAAGCATACTTTTAGATCACCTCCCCATTCAGTTGACTGAAAAATGCGAATCTTTTTTCCCTCCCACTGAAGCTGTGTAGTTCCATCCTCTATATACACATCCGGATATTTTTGCATGCAGTGTAAGCTAAAATTCTAAACTGTTTGGCATTCAAAGTATCTCCATGGCAATTTTGTTCAATATACCAAGCCTGGTGTGCGGTTGCATGGCATCAACTTTATGTTGTGCATAATGTAACTACTGCAATAGATTTGGTGGTGGTGGTGGCTTGCTTATTGTAGAAATGCACACAACTGTAACATCTTCACAGTCATCATTTTCCACCTTTGACAGTGTTTCTGTTGTAGCAGAAGTTCACATGCATTATTCTGAAGCTTCACAGTTTCTGCCATAACAGAAAAAGAAGTTGGATTCCATAGCTGATTGCAGGTGAATTGATAGGCTTTGGAGCAAGCTTGTTGTTGATAAAAGAAATCACACTTTTCAGGCTTTCTGTGACAAACTGTCTTCATTATTGATGCAGTTATTCAGAGCTTTTGCTCCTCGTGCCAAAGATTTGACAATGATTGATTTTGGGTTTTGATTTCTAATTCTGCAGTTTCTGATAGACTGATGCAAACATGCTCTTCATAAAGATTTCTGACCAGATGTTGTGGTGAAGGTATACTATTGATTTCATACTGGGTTGCTGAGATACTAGTACAGTATAACTGTGGTCATAATTTACCACTTCAGTGAGGCTGGATAATTTTAGCTGGAAGTGTGATCTCCTAGCTGCTGCTCTGGCAATTCGTTCATTTCTAATCTGCTCTAGTCTGTTTTCTGATGGAGCTGGCTCATCATCCAATAGTTGCAGAAAACAAGGTGGTCTGTACCTACGTATGTAAATAACGTTGATTGTGCCTCAATTGCTTTCCTATCACTGACCAGGGCCATAGGAAGCAACTTGAAAGTGGGGAGGCCATGCATGGTGTCAGAAGGATCTCTATACAGGAGGTTTTGTTTAGCTATCTAATAGTTGCCAAGGGCAACTCATTCTAGGGGGTCTGGGGGCGGTAATTTGTGAATCACTGTCACGAATAAGCATACATGGAACTACAGATGACAAAAATACATTAAAATGGAATACCCGTGCCTTTGAAATAGCTTCTTCAACAAATCGTTGGTCATAATAAATAATAAATCCTTTCTATGTAAATAAACTTCATTTGGCAGTGAGCTGTACCTGAATTTGATTGGTTCCTTTTCAATTGAAGCTTTCCATTGTCATTAAGAGGGTGACTCCAGTGAAACCTCAGCAATTGACTTTTTTGCGCACAAATATGAACACTGCATCCTCTGTCCTGACCTACTTCAACTATAGAGTCTGGAGTTGCAGCTAACCATGGTGTGGATGGATCAATCCACAAGCCACATTTACACACCGTTAAGATAAATCCCTTGTTTCTCTGATAGTCAGTGTAACATCTAATTGCAACATCTTCATTGTTCTGTGCCCCCCCAGGAAAATTTTGAAATTTAGTTCATCTGAGATAGCATTCTGAGCCATTTTACTGAGAAGTTCAATTTGATAATATGTATATAAGTATAAGCTATAAGAGGCTATTATGTAGCCAAGTATAGCTAGTTAACAAATTTGAATACTAAAATGATTGGTCCTATCAACTTCTGTAAGTGTTTACTCTAGATCACTTGGCTTGAACTCGAGTATAGCTATATGGCATCTTTCCAATTGGACTCAGTGAGAACCCTGTAGTTTTCTCTAGGCAATGAGCTGACTGAAGCTGATTGTTCTGGTAAGCAACAATGCATGAAAAGCAAAAAGCTATATCTTGGTCTTCATCATGGTGCAGCCAAGGCCAGCGATCAAACCATTACTGCTGAAATGACTCTGAGCGCTCGGCCGGCTTTATAACTATATAAGTCTTACCAAATTCATGCTGAGGGAATTGAAACTTACGTGGTTGGTGAGCCTTATCACCAATAAGTGATGTAGGAAGTTACATCACGCTCATAAGGCTGTTGTTAAATAATTTAGCAAATCGATTCTAAAAAACGATGTTAAAAATTATCGATTGTGGGTTCATATATTTTATATTATAAAAATGCACGTGGTTAGGTGAATCATGGTTACAGGTACGTATGTTTATAATAATAACAAGTTATAGTTCTGCAGTGTATAAAATTATAATTTATGAAAAGTGGGGAGGCTTAAGCCACCCCAGCTGCCCCGCTTCCGACGGCCCTGCTGATAGCTGAAGATACAGCACAGGTAGCAGCTTCAGTTTTAATTTCTTTTATTTGAACTAATCTGTTTCTCAGGTTTACTTTTCTTTCTGGATGAGCTGCCCTTCTTGACGTTGGCCGACAATCCCATTGGCTAACACTGCATTCTTTTGGTCTCTTCTCAACCCCATAGACTTTTTTGTCAACATAACTAAATTTGTTGGTCGTGCATCTACTTTTTTCTTCCTCGGCTGATTCCAGTTTGACAGCTTTTCAGTGCAGTCTTTCTGGTACTCTTCATTTAACTTTCAACGAAAATAGTCTTCAACACAGTACAGCGTAGCTGTAACATGATTACAGCAGCCAGATAGTCCAGCTGGACAAACACAGATAGCTCTTTCCACATGTGTTGTGTGCTTTGACAATACTATACGTACATTGTACATTTTATTATTCTTCAACAGCTGCATCAATGCAAACATAGTCTGGCAGACTTGGCATGGGATGGTATCAAATGTTTTGGACATGGCCATCTTGAAAAAGCGATATGCTATATCCAATGTGTGGTTGTAGCATACTGATTCAGAAACACCGGTGTCTAAACAATTGTCATTGCTTTGACTACATATACCAAGGACAGAAGTGTCTCTTTTTTCAATGATATTTCTTATGTGGTTAGCCTTCTGAAGCAACACTTAACACTTTGCATTCAACTAAAAATCTGTTAATTGAACTAAAAGTAACCTTGGGGCTTTGTAGATCTCTTTTGTCTAGAGAGTGTCATTTACATTAGGAATTGTTTGTGTAAGAAAACAATATCTTCAGGTCTGCTATTCACAGCTGTTGTTTGTAGCTTATTCTGGACATTTATACCACCATCTGGATCAATAAGGAACATGTCCCAGCCATACTTGATATAATCACAAACCCTACAAATTATGGCTATGGAAAGTAAATTAAAAACTGGCAAATACCCATCTCACCATTCATTTACCTCCGGTTTCTTTCCTCTCACAGAAGCACCACAACAAGCAAGCCACCTCTTAAGACATACAGTTGAGTAACATTTAGTTCTGTAGGACGTTTGCCATCAAGAGATGCACCAGGAATATCATCTTCAGTCAATAAAATATCATCATCTATCATCATTCCATGATTCTGTCACATCGGTAGTGTGGCATGTTAATAAACTAGGGTCAGCATTTTCATAGTCTGTGGAAGTAGTATAAATAAAACCAACAGAAGTAGAGAACCAAGGTCTCTATCTATGTCAGATGCATTAGTGCCATGGCTATGTAAATAAGTGATCCTATCTTTACAACCTGAAATGATGTTAAGTAACTTTATAATATATACTCAAAGTCTTACCAAGGATCCTATCCCTACCAGTCTCTGCTGTAGAAGCATCCGTGCCACTGTACATTAAACTGGCACTCACAATCTATAAATGATTTATGCAACAACTCCATGACATGTACGTAAGTCATTCAGTCTTACCAAGGATCCTATCCCAACCAGTGTCTGCTGTAGGAGCATCGGTGCCATCATGCTGTAAACTGGCACTGCTATCTTCATAATCTATAAATAATTTATGCAACAACTCCATGGCATGTATGTATACTTTCAAAGTCTTACCAAGGCTCCTATCCCTATCAGTGTCATGGTTCCTTAGTATGCAATACAGTACAAACAGGGACACACATAAGCTTTTAGCAGCTGTACATGCATGTGTGCCTAATGTACCCAATGGTTGAATGACACTACTCAGCTTATCTAGTGTGTACTCCTACTAGTCTACATTTCCACACCACTAAACAGTCCTAGGGGCCGATAGTAAAACAATTTGCTTCGTGTGTGTCATCTTATTGTTTCCGATTGTTCTGCATTAATTTAATATTCACTGGCCAGAACAGCCCCATGGACTGTTTAGCAGTGCGCAAGCATACTCATTTACATCGCAATATTGTTTGTAACACTCACCAGCGATTTCTCTTAATTTCATTAAGTTGTTCATAGTGGAACACTACTATCACCAATCACTCTCCATACAAAGTCCCCACACTACGGACTCCATTTTGTTTCATGACATCAATAAATGTCATTGTGGATATCGCCTATTGACATAGTGGCATAGTTACTGTAGCTAATTTCATCTGAAGGAACTTGTTTCAATAGTCTGCTTTTTTGCCTATTTATCCTCATGACTGTAACCCCATCCATTACTAGAGAAGTTAATTTAAAAGTAGTTATGTTATTTCATTGCTACAGAATGTTGTAACTTGTTTTATATCAAAATTCTGAAATACTCTAATATAATGCACAGTGCATGGCATTGCTACAAGTTTTGACTGGTAGCATAAGCAATCATACGTATATCAGGCGACATCCATTATCAGCCACGTAGACGTCTATTTAAAAAATGCCACTCAATCAACCCAAGATTGGACTATTGTAGAATCTGAATCATAGTTATTTCTTATAACAGTGGACTGATAAGTAACAAACAGTGGTGATACTGGTAGTACTGGTGATTGGTCACACATCACACTATAACAGATGGATCCATAAAGACTATAGCAAGTTGATCCTGCTGATATTAATGCTGACACCAGCTTACATTATAGACATGGTTTGCGTGTAATAGAAGTATGCTAACCAACATTCATTTGATTGTATTTAAAAAACTGTGCATAAGATTCTTTTAAATTTTAATTTCAAATAACTAGTGTAGATTTGATTCTAATCTATATATATAAAAGCGAGAATCCACATCCGGTCAAATTTTGCAGTCTCGATCTCAAAGGTCTCTGCATCTGTGGACATGAAATTTGCACCAATCGATTGTGTAGTAGGCTAGCATGAACAAGTTTGTCTTCAAATGTTCCAAAACTTTGTTTCGCTTTCTGCTCTTCACTATCTGCTCACGTGTACAGCATAAGCATTTTCTGCTCACGTGTACTACAGCATGCATAGTTGCATATGCCATTTCTGACAAGCTGTGTGTCATCTCCTCGGCACTTACTACATGGTTGTATAATGCTTGTATATGCTGAGCTTATTATTCAGATAAGGGTAGCTAACTGACTGAATAATGTTCCCCTGCTTTTGAGGATGCTCAGTGTGGTCACTTTGTGCATTGGGAACCTGGTACTTTCTCAGGTATTTTTAATCTCCATCCTTTGTTTTGATGATGAAGTGTGCAGACAATTTAATTAGTTTATACATTTTTCTCTGCATGCATTGCAGGAGACCACACTTTTGGCATTTACCACATTCCTCGTCTTCATTAGCTATTATGCTGTGTCCTATAGGGCTGCAGTGATTGTGCCGGAATAACTTTTAGCAAGAAATTGTTATGTTGGTATTTTGCAAGTAGAAACTGGGTTTTTGGTCATGTCACACAAAGAACAGTCAAACATTCAATGCAATGAATTTTGAGTATAATTTATCCTCCTCAGCCCTGTAAACAACCACCGTCAGATATGCTGGCTAAACATGTCTACTGCAATCGCCTTCACATGCATATTTATAACATTGAGCAAACTTGTATCTTCTGTGCCGGATACCTGTAAATTTCATTCGATACCATGCATCATATATAGCATTCGCCACACTTTTGGCATTCCCTATATTCCTCAGCTTTATACTGTGCCCACACTGTAAACAATCACCATCAAATATGCTCAACATACCTGCACATTATTCAGTTAGCCACTATAACATTGCCTGTAAATTTCATCGATTAGTGCTATTTCAGTTACACCGGCTATGTTTTATTATTATTATTATCTAATTTTACCAGTTAGGCACTGAAAGGGATACACATCTTGCTACCGTTGATGTTCAAGCAACTTTTGTCGGTCTCCAGACGTGCTCTAGCTCTGCCGGCTTTCTAAACAGAAGAATAACACTGCGCTAGCTTAGGCACAACGGAGCTAAATTCACTCGGAAAGGTAAAGAATGTTAATGATTGGCAGTGCAGCTTACCATTTATTGGGCTATACATGCCGTAGCTTGGCTGGCCACCTGGGAATTTATTGCGAGAACAATTTTGTGAATCAATTAGTTGCTCTCAGAAGAAATATTTGCGATTTTGGATAACATGCATATCCACGCCAACATTATATGAAAAATATAAAAGTGTGCTATAGCTACGTAGCTTTAATTTATGCTAATGCATCCCAATTCACAAAAAGCCTTGCAGTAAATTCTCACTATGGTATTCAGATAAGTGATGATGATTCAGTAAAGGCTGAAATGGCATATCCATGATATCTTACTTACGCGTGTTTGTGTGCATGTAGGTATACGGGTACTTATAGAACTTAATATTGTTTTCAGATGTAAAGCTATAGCTAATACAGTATAGTCTGCTTCTTCATCTAAGCAATAGCTAACTATACATGTTATCTGCATGCATACAATTGGATATGAGATAGCTACATATATTCTGAATGCTGACGAACTTTCATCCTGTCCAACAGAAGAGTATCCTTACTTTATATGCAAAGCACTGATTCTCTTGTATGGCCAAACTGTAGCTGATAATACTGCATCTGGCTCAGTCTGTGTACGCTGGTAAAGAATATAACCTACGTATTTATTTGACTACTGATTATAGTTACACACATGGATACATGCATAGCTATATATATATATATAGCTATACAAACATCAATGTATGTAATTGATGATGATGAGTGTTCACAGGAGTGTAGCCAGCATTGTCAAAGGGGTTCTAAATTCAGCCAAACCCTTGACCAGCACAGATAGGATCCACCACCTGGGAAAACAATTAGCTAGTATAGATCGTACGTACCTTGCAGCATATAATTATTCACATTATTTTGTAAAAAGCATTAAGTGCATTGTAAGCTACTGAATGCTAGGTGCATGGAACTAATGACTTGTGCAGCTTATTAATATAGCTACTACACTAAAGCTATTTATGTATATGTATGCATGATTAATTATTTAGGTATATCCTGTGCAGTAAATATATTTGATACTCCACATCAAGCTTCTAGCAGAATCTTTCAATACCCTTGCCATTCATCCACCACGTGAGCACGAGAATTGCCATTGGTTAATTCTTATGAGCCTTATCTGAAATGACGTCATTAAATAAAAGACGATGTCGCTAGTGGGGGGACTTTAATATTTTCGAGTGTTGCCACCAATGGAGGCTTGTAGTGAATGGTTGTTGTTCGCCATTCTGAAGAGTAATTTTTGCCAAAAACCAATATGGTAATAAGGTAAGCCGTGGCTAATATTATACATGGTAAAAGCAGGAATTGTATTTTTTCAAACTGAAAAGTTGTCAAATTTATATTTGGTAATACTTTTTATCGCCACACCTGTGTATTACCTTTTGTTATCTTCTTTCTGGACTGTGAAAAATCGAACGCAAAATTTCACTCCCATACGTTTCAATACTCGAAAATATTAAAGTCCCCCCACTAACAATGCCATCTTTTATTTAACGACGTCATTTCAGATAAGGCTCATTTAATATAGTGCGCCGTTTGTTGCAAAATTATACCCATTGATTGGGGATTACAAATCAAATTGGTTTTTGTCTTAAAATTGACTCGGTTTTCATAAAATCAACTCAGTTTTTGTCATAAAATCGACTCGGTTTTTGTCTTAAAATCGACTCAATTTTTTATCATAAAAATCAACTCGGTTTTTGTAACATCGACTCGATTTTTGTCATAAAATCAACTTGGTTTTTTATCTTAAGATCGACTTGGTTTTTGTCATAACGATTTTTTGTGAACAATTATATGGTTTACAGATTCTTTTGATGTTAAAAATCTGTGTGCATGGGGTTCTTGGTCTGCTGACTTGACCAGATTCCCCGGCCTCTTGTTCCTCCTCTGTAATATGGTTGGGTGGCCTGACGCCTTTGCAGGGTGTACTTGCCCCACCATATCAAGAAAATTGCAATTGTTAATTTTAATAGTAGCTAGCCAGGTCAAGTAGATATATAATATAGAACTAGTTAAAGGTCAACTGCAATGGAAAAATAACTTGTGCTCATATGGAAGCTTATTGATCATAATGATGCATGGTATCAATTATTTTTTCATTATTTGCTTGGATTAAGTAGTAATTGACACTTGAAAATAGCACTTCTCCTTTGCGGTTTTATCTCAGGAAGTGACCACTGAAACGTCACGGAAGGACTTCCGTGTAGCACGCGTAAGGTAAATACATAGTTTTGTATAGCCATGGGGAGCTTATTATACCTATGGTATAGCAATGTTAGCAGCATATTTAAACATATAACGATTCATTAGCATTAAATATAAGTGTAGTAGCTATGCCAAGGCGTTGTATTGCGGCTAGTCGTGACGGCATTGTAGGGGAAGGTTGAAGCCTTCACAACTTTTCAAAGGACGCTATGATAAGAAAGTAGTGGATAAACCCCGTTAAGGAGCAGAGAAGTAATTTGGATGGTCCATTTATCCATTCTTTATTGTGTTCCAATCACTTTACGGAGGACTGCTTTTTATTCGAAGGCGGGCGTTCACTTTCGAAAGTGACGAAGTGGGAATGCCAACCCAACCGAATTTTTAAGCCTGGTACAGTGTGAACGATATTTGTGAGGCCAATTAGTATATATCCAACCCGTTCTGGGCTTAAACCATCCGATTAGCCAGGATCTACCTTCCCATTGAGGCATCTTCATGGCACTTTCTGCCATTAGTTCAGGTGCAAAGCGATACTGGTGCTACTTCAAACTCAGCCTAAACCGATGTATCAGAAACATTGTCATCGTCACTGATATTTGTAGATCCAGAGAGGAACGAATCGTTATCAGATCCGCGTAACAACTTCATTCTTCACTTTCTGCCATTGATAATACTCATACTAGGGCCTTCCGTGACGTCACGCAAAGGTATAACACTTGCGGTTATTTTTGCGGAAGTGACGTTTTGCAATGTTTGACCAACGACAACTCGAAGACAACATATAATTAGATTATAAAAATTGTTGTTATGCATTCTGCATGACTAGCTAAAGCTATCTATCAAATAAAAACATGGGGTAATTTTTCCTCTGCAGTTCACCTTTAATATGGACTGAGCCCTTTAGTAAAATATTTGAAGCATTTAAAAACATTTATATAGTTAGCTATTCTCATATTCCACACCTCATTATCTGATACTCTTTCGTCTGAATCTGCCATATCGCCTTTCCACGAATATAATGTAGAACAAAAGAACATCTGTTGTAGCTATTATAGCTACATAATTATAATTCAATCATAGATATTATCTATGATTGAATTACTAAAAATTATAGCTGCAGTGCGTGATCCAATCGTGTAATAAGTGTGATGTCACCAATCACGTGTTCCGTGACATAATTATCATTTTGAAAACCGAGATAAAAACTGAGTCGATTTTAAGACAAAAACCGAGTCAATCTTAAGACAAAAAATAGGTATTCTCGAAGAGTATAATAAGGACCTGATGTTGTTCGGCCAGGAGTCTGGCAAACTGTTTGCTTCAGCAACCAACACTTTGTTTGGACCATCCTTTCCAGAGAAAGCTGCTGAGCACATCAAACAACTTCAAACCCTGCGACAAGCTTGGGGCAGTGGAAGTGGTAGTAAGTCTAACTAGGTTTTCTCCAAGGTGCCCCCCGCACAGCTACACACAGCGGGGCACCATATTATGCATAGCTAGCTATATAGTCAATATAAATTTACCATCAGTATAGGTTTGCTGCAATGAGCTATGCATATATGCATGCATGGTTATACTATTCACAGGTGATACCACAACCATTTGTACAAGCTGTGCAACAGTTAATTACTGATTGTGGGAGGCATATAGCTAGTGATACATGTGCACAAGATAGTCAACATTTGCTGAGCCAATTGGAAGTCACATTACTTATATTAGAAGAGGAAATGCAGCTACTATCATCGTCAGTATTTGAGAGTGAATACATGTTGTTGTCCAGATTTTGCTCAAGTATTACTCAGTGTATAATAACAACGCAGTATGGTTTTAGTGACTGTACTGTCCCTCCAATTATTTTGTCTTCGTACACTTTGCATTACACTGGCTTACCTGGGAGGCCTAAGATAATATTGAACATTGACACGATTGAGCTATTAAGGCATTGTGGGTACACCTGGTGTCAAAGTTTGCAGATCAGCAGAAGAACACTATGGCGCTTTTTAAAAGATACTGATTACCAAATACAAAGATACACTGAAATATCAGATGATGAATTAGATGGTTATTTGAGTCAAATCCAAAAAGAACATCCAAATTGTGGCCAACAGCTATTGTGTGGTTACCTAAAGGACAGGGGTATTTTGGTTCAACGTCAGCGACTTAGAGAAAGTGTAGTAAGAACTGATCCTTTAAGACGACATATTAGATGGCATCAAGTTGTATCAAGATGAACATACTCTGTCAAAAAAAGTAACAGTCTGTGGCACATAGATGGACATCACAGCCTCATTAGGTGGCAGATGGTTGTGCATGGTGGGACTGATGGATACTCCAGGATGATCATTTATCTAGAATGTTCACTTGTGGTATTCTGTATTAACACATGCATAAGTATATACATGCATGGACTACGTAGGCCTATATAGCTATATATATATTATATATATTAGAATTTAGAGACTAGCTAGTAGCTATATTTAGCTATATAGCTATATATATATAGCTGGCTAATCTACTTACAGGAGGAACAAGCCTTAAGATCTTCTTCACGATTCCAATTGCAGGAATAATGTCCTTTATATCCTGCTCTTTAAGATGTAAAAATTCTCTTCCATCTATGTAGTTGTCTGCAACAAATAAAAAGTATTCTGCAACTGCTTGCTATAGCTATATACCTTTTAGAATGCTGCAGAATGATTCTGGAATTCCTTTCCTTTGCAGCCAACCAGCTAATTCATCATGATCCAATGTATCTGACACTTCTGAGAGCTGTGACTGCCTGCAGTTGTTAACTGTTTCAAGCTCACCAGGCCTTAGCTCATGATCGGAATCAGAATTGGAATCCGTTGTGGACCGGGGCATCTTTTGCTAGATCTATCCGAGGTAGCTAGCTCAGTATATAGCGGCTGATGTTTGTATCACTATTTATACTCGGCTCATCCATTCATGGTCGTCTCTAGTGGCCCCTGCAGTCCAACTGCTATAGTCTACAGTGGTTTACGAAGTTCTTGTAATACACATTTAACGTATGTAAATTTGATTGGATAATATAGCTAGCTATTTAAGGTAAACCCGCATGCACGTGACTATATAGTAGCTAGTTAGCTACGTATAGCTATATTACAGAATGGTTGCAGCTTTAAGATGTCTGCACCTGAGTCTAGTTTAAATTCATTAAAGTGTCCATGCATTTGGTGCAATTTTGAATAACAATTCTTTTAAGTCACCTGCATCTGGTGCATGCCAGTGATCCTAATTTTTTGGTTTCTTGTGGAATAGATGGCTGCTGTAAAACTCTTAAGACCTTTTCTGCCCTTTATCAGCACATATACAAAAAACATAACACTGGTATCATTAAAAAACGTTTTACCACAAATCCAGAAAGTGGTGAAAGTTCAAATTCATCATCATCATCTGCGGTTAGTTCTTCTTTGCCAGGGGCTAACTCTGAGACTCAAGGTATGAGCTATATAGCTACTATATACTATATGCATGCACTATAATGGACATGCATATGATAATTATAGACTATGATATTAATCTTGCAATTGATGAAGATTTGGACCACTTACTTGGCATGGATGTTGACCGTCAAAAAAGAACTAGTGCACTGTATTCAATGAAGATGAAAGAAGTTCATAGACTTTCACAAGTGGCAGTTGATGATATTGTAGAGGGATCTCAATCAGTTTTTAATCATGTAGTCCATAGGATTCGTGCTAAGGTTCACTCTAAACTTGCTGCAATAGGTATAGATGAAACAAAGTTAGATGATGTTTTTTCTGATCTGAGTGACCCTTTTACAGGATTGGAGACTAGACACAAGCAAGAAAAATGTTTTAGAGAGGAATTTAATTTGGTGGTATGCAACCCTACAACCCCTTCAACCCCTTAGCTATTATGGCTGAATATACTGTATGCATGTATTAATAAGTTAATTAGTTAGATATTAACACCTGTATGTTAATAATAAATACACCTATAGAGGGATTATTGACAATTTTTGTTGCCTTCCCATGTATTCAAGAAAAGATATTTTAGGGAAGATTTATAAATTAGGTGGTAGCTATAGCTAGTTCAGTAAACATGAAATCCTATATTATTATTAATGGAAATAGGTCCCCATAGCTATATGGCTGAATATACTGTATAAGTTAATTAGCTATAGATATAAACACCTGCATAATAATAATAATAATAATAAATATCTATTCTAAAGAGGGACAATTTTTGTTGCCTTTTCCATGCATTGGCACTAGCTACATATAATAGGTGACTGTTGGGAGCAAAAACCATGCACATGCATGTACCTCCAATTTTGCCAAGCTGATGGCTTACAGAATCTGTTTGCAATAGTAAAGTGATTTAGATAGCTACCCTGTTAAATACAAAGTTACATATAATGCACTGAAGTGGCAAGATTGGAGTGATCTCTAAACTATGGGCTGGTTTTTGCTCAGACAGTCACATATGCATGTATTTAGTAGCTATAACATAGCTACGTATTTGCTAGTAGCAAGAAAATTGTTTTAAATTTTATGGTATATAATGTATATTTAGCCAGGGCTGAATCAGAATTTGTAATTTTCAATTAAGCTCTCTAATATAACAGTCACTGATTATTTGTGATTGCTATATTAGAGAGTATTACAAACCCATGTCATCATGCTTGACCCAGATATCTATGTGACCTGGAGGATATGGGTCCTATATTTCAATCCTGATATGTTTATGTACCTTCCCCATGCATTGATGTCATAATATGTATATTCAATACATGATAATAATATATAGCTACATGCAGCTATAGCTATACTCTTATAATTTAAAATTGTAATTGTGTATTATACATACGTATGTAGCTACATACATATACATAATATACATTTTACATATATATGTATTCACATACATATGCGTACATAGCAACTATATTTTAGGAACCAAAAGAAGTATACATTGGTGATCCTTATTTTCCTACCAAGATTGGTTGAAAAACAAGACTCTTTCCAGTATATTTCACTGCTTGACACTCTTAGTGTATTACTACAAGATGAAGTTATATTAGATTATATTGACAATCCTCATAACAGATCAGATGGATTACTTGAAGATTTTTGTGATAGTGACTTGATAAAAAGTCATCCAATTTTATGTAATTTAAAATCTCTCCAAATCTTAGCATACTATGATGAACTTGAAGTTTGCAATCCTTTAGGGATGCATACAAAGAAACATAAGCTTGGAATCATACTTTTTACACTAGGTAATATTACACCAAGGTATCGGTCAACTTTAAGAGCTATTAATTTAATAGCATGTGCAGAGCATCCAGTTATTTTAAAGCATGGAATTGATTGTATTCTTGAGCCTTTTATTTGTGATTTAAACACCCTAGCATCTCAAGGATTATCAGTTACTATTAATTAATAAGTGTGAGAGGAAGTTTACTGGAGCATTAGTGTGCTTCTTATCAGATAATTTAGCCAGTAACTTGCTAGGAGGGTTTAAAGAATCCTTTTCATTCTCTTTTCGATTTTGTCGCTCATGCTTAGCAACTTCTACTTCATTTCGACAGCATTTTACTTCTGAATCTTTTAAAAACAGAAATGATACTGATCACATTGTTCATTGCAGTGAGGTGGAGAGCTCCCTTGGTGACCACTACTCAAAAACACATGGTGTGAATCGTTGTAGTAACTTAATGAATGTGTTACATTTTAGCTTATTCAATGGAGGTTTACCACATGATGTAATGCATGATGCACTAGAAGGTGTAGTCCAGTATGAAATTAAGCTGCTTATTAAACATTGTATAATAGACTGTCATTATTTCTCACTTGCAGAATACAATCGTCGCCTGCTTGTATTCAATTATGGTGCCAATGAAACTGATAAGTCAACTACAACAGTAACCAGAGAAATTCTTCTATCGAACGATAAAAAATTTCATCTTTCTTCATCTCAAGCATTACTTCTTTGTCACCTTCTTTCTTTAATTATTGGTGACTGTACTGCAGAAGATGATTCACACTGGATACTGTGGTTAGTTAAATTTACTTTAAAAGTACTTTTAAACTAGTCATACAAAATGTACCCATCTCAAGTTGTTTTAGCCTGATCTTGTTGATGCTATATTAACCCAACATGGTTATTATAACTTTTATTTTTGCAGTGTACCACCTGCAGTTAGCTAGCTATATTTCGTGTTTTGTCAGTGGTTTGTAATAATTGTTAATTCTAATTCTCCTTGTAATGGTTCAATTACATGCAATTAACCAATTATAAAAGTCAATGCATATGCATTAACAAACTAAAACAATCAACACAAATGTAAGTCAAAGATATCTCCAAATCTGTTATGGGACTGTTAGTTATGACAATGTAAATGAAGTATCACCAATGACACCTTTCATTGCAGCAAAAAAAGATATCTTTGCCGCCTTCCGTTGTTGTATTTATATTAAGAGTCAACCTTCGACTACATGTACTAGCTGATATTGCTTCTGAACCTTCATAGGCAGCAAACTTCACAGATAATCCACCAGACATGGAGATCCTGTCACAAATTGCACATGGGCTGCAAGATCTAAAAAACAAATAGCTATGCATGTAGCTGTATTAATCAGTTATTAGGGTTTTAACTATGTAGCTATATTGTATTATTGTTGTAGCTGGCTACAGTGGATTTAGTTACCTTTGTTATCAGATTTGTATAGAAATATTTTTAAGTATTTCCAAAGACGAAGTTCATTATCATTCATCATAGATACTATGGGTTGTGGCTTCAACAGAGCGATCACATCATCTGCTTTCATGCCTCCATCTGAAATAAATGCTTGTTTGAATTGATCAGGAAAATGGGTGATCAATGAGTGCACTCCAAGAACCTCCAGGCCATCCAAATCATCATCATCATTAATGCTTTCTATCTAAATAAAACAACAAAGTGGTTGGAGTCTATAGCTAGTTATATACTATGTAGCTATGTGGATAAACATCATGTATTTGCTTACCAACCTCTTCAAGGGTATGTTTAACTCCAAGGCTTACATCTTCACTTGTTATACTTGTGATGGCAAGAGTTTCATTACCCATAAGGTAATGATAACAATATTCAGCTGAGAACGGAAAGCCTTGACCATCTAACAAGATACTATGACCAATCATAGTTCCCACAGTTGAAAGCATTCCAGATGAAAGTAAGGAAGCTTTGAAGGCAGGTCAGAGCCTATGTTGTGGACCTTCAAATATACTATCAGCTGATGGTCTTGCTAGCGGCCAAATACCACAGAAAAAAACTGCCTCCTAACACTACCTGTGTCAATTCCTGGCTGCCCACGAATTGTTATTCGTAGAGATGCATGTTTATCAAATTTATTATACTTATAAAAGGCTAATGCAGCCACCAGCCAATCTTCCTCCAGATCATCAGATTCCAGTCTAATGCGTGGGCTTTCTTCTAATGCAGTAGTAATTAAAGAATCAGAAGCTAAACTATGCAGTGATGCAAATGTAGGTGTTTTTGTCGGGTATTCAACAGTGTTAGATAGTGAGTATGAAGAAAGTTCATACAAATACTCTAACTGATTGAAGGTATATTAGGAAATATTTCTTTTAAGTTGGTCATGTCGGAAGCAGAATTACCTTCTTCATATGTAGAAAAGGAGCTTAGGAATAGTCACGTATATTGATCAGGGAGATCTTCCTGTATAATTGGTGCTTCATTGTCAGTATGAGGTGTAATAGTAGTTGGAATCTCATATAACGCAGTTTCTGCATCACCTACAACTGCTGTTGATGTTGTCAGAAGACAAACTGCTACCCAAACTATACGCGGTGAAGCCATACTGGAACTGCAAGTACAGATTAATTGATTGGCGCAAGAAGAAGAGATAACTTGCTCAGAAGTTAGCCTTAGTTGGAAATTTAGGGATCAATTGGTTGGAGACTCACCAAATTATGTTTGACTGTAATTTACTGTTACAATATAGTGTTTCCATGTTGCCACCATTTCATGCAGTTACACTATAGCTAGCTATAGCTAAATATAAATGCTAGCTACGTACACCGCCTTAGCCACGGCTACCACCGGTAGACGCAAAAAATGACCCGCTAGCCGGAAACCCGAAATCCATTCCGCATTTTACATAGGCCTCAGAAGATTTGCAGGCAGTAGCTATATGCTATATAGAGGCTATATTCCACACCACATTATCTGATGCTGTTTTGTCCGCTGAATCTGCCATATCGTCTTTCCACGCACTACGTAGTGCAGTATATAAGACTATACAAACTGAATAACTGAAAATGTCAGATATACGTAACTTTGTAGAACAAAAGAACATCTGTTGTAGCTATTATAGCTATATAGATAATTGAATCAATTGAATCATAGATATTATCTATGATTGAAGTATTAAAAATTATAGCTGTAGTGCGTGATGCAATAGTGAGTATGACGTCACCGATCACGTGTTCCATTACATAATTATCATTTTGAAAACCGAATCGATTTTAAGACAAAAACCAAGTTGATTTTATGACATAAAACTGAGTCGATTTTTGACTTGTAATCCCCAATCAATGGGCATAATTTTGCAACAAACGGCGCACCATAATTCAAATCATCAATCCAGATATTTCAGTTTGAGAGTAAACAAAACTCACACGATTTTGTACACTGCCTATTCTTTTGTCCATCTGTAGCCTTGAGTTGCCCATTCTAACAAGGCCGAGGATATTGCCACCGAAAAATCGGTGGCAATAAAAGGCCACAAATATGTTATTGACACTGCCAGTGTCAGTAAGAGCCACAGGTTGGTTATTGACACCGCCGGTGTCACCAAAAGCCACACTTTAGTTATTACCACCGGCGGTAGTACTAATGGCCACAGAACTGATATTACCACCGGTGGCCACAGAACTGATATATAGCTATTACCACCAGCGGAGACCAGAATTAGATAGCTATAGAACTACGTATTACTATACGTACGTAGCTATAGCTCAGTACTAAACTTGTTTAAAAATTGAAATCATATCAAGACTCACGATAGTGAGTCGTGAGGCCAAGAAGAAGCACAGCAATGCGACCACTGAGTGAGTTATTTACACGTAGCACCGCCCTCAAACTTGCAAACGCTCTAGTTAAGCCGCCATTAAAGCTATCGCTTAGTTATTACTGACCCACAACATTCTCACTATATAGAATCAATAAACCGAGAATGGAGGAAATAGGCGCCACCATTACTAAGTACCAGCCATTGTGAGTTTTATGGTGCCCGTTGTGCGACTACGCACGACGAACCATCCTTTCCCGCCCAATTTGCCCGTTTACTAGACAATTAGTACCTTCATTGTTTGAAGAATCAATATCCCAAAGTTCGTAGAAATCTATTCAGCCATTCTTCTGATACAGCCTTATAAATGCTTTCCTGTGACCACAAATTTTTTTACGCGGCAGTCATTTTTTTTCTTTCTTTCATTTTCATCGCACACTTTTTTTGTGGGCTTGCAGGAGCTTTCGTGAACCCCGGAAATTTTTTTCAAACTCTCTTTTTATACATTCACTTGTTTGTCTAATAGCTCACTCATTTCTTCATGGCTTTCAGCCAAATTTGTATCAGCACTTCTCCTATGTATGCTCTACCTGTCATACTATTATCAGTCTGAAGTAAACACTTGAATGTATTTGAGAAGGACTATTACACTGCAGGTTGATAGTTGTCATAACTTGGACCCCCTTCGAATGATTTGCATAAATTTTCAGATACACAATCTATATTGATGTATCACTCTGTAGTGAAAGTTAAAAAAAATCTCGGGCTTGAGTTTTTCAAAATTAAGTTTCGAAGTTTAATTTGCAATATTGTGTGCTAGGCAAGTACAAGTTATGCCCATGCAGTACTTCTCTGCTGCTTGCTAGTAATAACATCTGTTTATACTTCCAAAAAAGTAGTGATATGCTAAACAAAAACACCTTGGGTGTAAAAAAAGTGCGAGGCCAATCAGAAGCAGCATTGCAAATAGGTATGTGCGACCAAAAACTTTGATATCAGTTGAGGCCAAGAAATTACTTATCAAAAATCGACTTGAATGACACAATAGTTTATAGCATATTGTCACAACCATGATTGACTTTGTCACTTGGCCACCTTTATTAATAATGATGGTGTGAAAAGGTGGCCAAGTGACAAAGTCAATCATAGTTGTGACAATATGCTATAAACTATTGTGTCATTCAAGTAGATTTTTGATAAGTAATTTCTTGGCCTCAACTGATATCAAAGTTTTTGGTCGCACATACCTATTTGCAATGCTGCTTCTGATTGGCCTCGCACTTTTTTACACCCAAGGTGTTTTTGTTTAGCATATATTATACAAGACAGTGTTATTATAGCTAGT
Source organism: Spongia lamella (assembly GCA_963930835.1). Lineage (NCBI taxonomy): Eukaryota > Metazoa > Porifera > Demospongiae > Dictyoceratida > Spongiidae > Spongia > Spongia lamella. Next base: position 20,568,741 of record OZ005746.1, on the reverse strand, counting down.
GAGTTACTTAATCACAATCAACCGAATTCATTTCATACACGCAAGCTACGTATTACATATACATAGTAACAATAAGCTTGGCTGAAAGTGCACACATGCATGGATAGTTAATTCATCACACAGCGGTTACAAAACCATTCTATGTTCTTTCTCAATGCATTAGCAGGAACCTTTATGCACACATCAATTGCAATGTGAAATCATTCCTTGCAAATGCTGCACTCGATCATTGGAAGGCCATTGATTTCTGGTATCCTACACAAACAGAAAACTGGAACTTTTTCTATGGACCTAAAGTGACCCAAAGGAGAAATGGCTTTGTGTGGAAATACGGTTAGCTTTCTTGCCAACAGACAACTTCTCAAGTGAGTCCTCATTTTCTCCAGGATCTTGTCCATATGCCAAAGCTGTGGCGTATGCAATGGCATAGATTGTACAGTCATAGCTGCCTTCTTGCTTCTTCATGTCAACAAATTTTACTGTAATTGCAGCTGCTCAAGTCATAAGCAAGCATGCTAACTGTGCACTTAGATGGCTGCTCGGTACATCAAACTTACTATCGTAAACACACACAACTGGATCAACTGTGTTGTATGTGATAATGGTTACCCAGTGACTATGCCCTGTATGCAAAATCTGAATAACTTTCCCCCGTTCAACAGAAAAGTACATTGTAAATCCACCAAAATCTTTCCCAGCACCCTGTTGTAACAATCTTTGGCATGCATCAATGATTCTGTCATTAATCCAAGCAGTTCGACTAAGAATGATTTGTTGGTCTTCCTGTAATAAATCTATCACAAACGCTGCATGTAGTAAGTGTACAAGAACCTTTCTTCATCCACGTGGTCAGCAGGGTGTTTACTGTTATAGTTTTAGCAGTTTGGCTATTAAACACACGCAACGGATGACTATTCTTTTCTTTAAAATCCCTTAAACATTTTTCAAACTCCGAAAAACTCGTACCAACTTCCATTTTGCAACAGATTTGACACGTGATCTGTTGGTGGTAATAAACATTTGATGGCGCCACTGCCACCGAAGCGCCGGTGGCAGTAGTCACTTCGTTCTAACAATTGAGTCTTTATTTAGTAGTGCCCACTTCAGTGTGTACTAGACAAAGTTAAAAGCTGTACGCCAGTTCTTCGCGACGATGATCTTCAGAAACTTGTATATTGACTACGTAGCTGTATACTTAGTCTCGTGAACACAGACCGCTTTCCTTGGGGGTGGCGCTTATCGATTGGAGATTATAAGCGCCCCCTCGTAAAGGGTCTGGTGGACTTAGCAGACATCTCAGATTTTGTAGATTGTTGATTGGTGTTGAGTGGCTCAAAGGCTACCAAGATGCACGAATGCATACCGCGCACCTCAGCATTATTCACACCTATTTAACCTACCCCTTGTGCCACTCAGTAAACTTTCCTTTGAGTCACTCAACACCAATCAACAATCTACAAAATCTGTAGATCAGCAGAACAAGTCGTGTCTGCTAAGTTCACCAGACCCTTTACAAGGGGGCGCTTATAATCTCCAATCGATAAGCGCACCTCCGAGGAAAGGCAGTCTGTGTTCACAAGACTACTGCATCACCCGGTTTACATATTATATTCAGGCAGTTATCTGATAAATAGTCATGTGTTATCTCAGGTATTACCTGATGTGTATTTATGATTTAGAAATACAATATAGGAACAGATACGTATTTCTCCCTTGTCATAAATACATTGATTGATTGATTGATTGATTGATTGATAATTTTCAACTCCAGTGTTTGGTAATGCCGTTCTTCCACACTGGAGCATATAATACATACATACAGTACCGGTATACAATACATGTATAATATTACAAAACTAACTAACTACAACAGAACATACTGTAGCATGGCAATGACAATATAGTCGGCATACCTGTCACAGCACCAAAAATGTGGCGGGTTAAGATAAAGTATGCCAAGGTTCCACCGACAATTGACAGACTGGGGGAGGATCCAGGCGGCGTTACGTGTCAATACCACAATTGAATACTACTCAAAATCACGTGTACAGACATGTGTACAACATACTATAACGAATTACATAATGCGTACTTATACGAGTTCTACAGTTCATCCGCCGCGACATCCTCCGGGGGGGCAGAGAGGGTTCTGACCCACTCCTTTATCCTATCGGTAGCTGTCCTTGCAGAAGTTTGCTGTGGGCGACTGGTCTCATCCTCAGAGTCAACTAGATCACTAGGTCGCACTGTGGGACTCCTCTTCACCCCAATGTTCACCTTGTCTGCTTCATTAAGTTCCAGAGGGTACAATTTTGCGATTAGTCTGCTTGTTATCCCTGTGGTGGTCCGTATGGTAGCAGCTCGCACAAGGTCATCTCCACCCATGATCAGATCTTCAATTACAGCCATTCTCCAGGTTGTTCGAGGGGTATCATCATGAACAACAACCACATCGCCCCTTTTCACATACTGGTGGTTGTTCCCTGACGCCTTGTGATAATCTCGCAGCGAGGTTAAATACTCATGTCGCCACCTCTTCTGGAAGTCTTTAAGTACAGCTGCTTGCAACTTAGCTCCCGTATCTGACCTGCTTCCCCATAGCTCAGATCTGCGAGTTCATCAATTTCTACTGTCTGGTGAGAGAGACAAGTGATTCTGCGTCCGTGTAGGAGATGTGCGGGTGTTAAGGGTTCTGGGTATCCAAATGCTGAGGAAACAAACGTCAGTGGGCGATCATTAAGCGTTGCCTCTATCTCTACGATGATCGTCTCCAAGGCTGGAAGTGACACGTACCGTCTCCCCAAGACCTTCTTGATGGCAGTCTTAGTCAGCCCAATTAAACTTTCCCAGAATCCCCCGTACCAGGGGGCCTTCTTGGGAATGAATCGCCATGAGACTCCTCTCTTGCCCAGTTCTTCCTTGACTTCCGATTGCTCCATCAGCGAACGTAGTTCATCAGCTGCTTACAAGTAGGTTGATCCATTGTCTGATATCATTAGTGTCAGCAGTGACCTCCGCCCAGCAAACTTGCGAAAGGCCATAAGGAATGTCTCAGCTGTTAGGTCCTGGACTATCTCTAGGTGGAGAGCACGGGTGGTAGCACAAGTGAAGAGACACAGATACACTTTCACCTCCTCCTTACCCTGCCATACATACAAGGCGCCAGTAAAGTCCACTCCTGTGAAAGTAAACGGGTGCACATCTTGTGTTCTCAGTTGAGGTAGGGGAGGGGGGTCTGGTGTAGGATATGGTTTCCCAGTCACTTTACGGCAGACAACACAGTGGTGTAATATTGACTTAACATACTGGCGTGCGGCCAGAATCCAATATGATTGTCGTAAAGCTGTCACTGTTGCAGTGGTGCCAGAGTGGCAGAGCTTTACATGTATGTCAAGGATAACCAATCTTGACAGTAAGTGTTGTGAGGGCAGTAGGTACGGAAACTTAGTAGTCTCACTTACTGGAGCATTGTGGATGCGACCACTGCAACGCAGTAGCCCATCTGCATCTAGGAACAGTCGAAGCTGACGAACAAGTGTGACTCTTGGTGTCTTTGGCTGCTTCACCATCAGCTGGAGGTTGCTAATCTCCTTCCAGTAGACTGTCTGCTGTGTGTCCTTGATCCACCGGGGTCTCACCATGTGTAGTTCTTCAGCAGTAATTGGTCCACTTTGCCTCTGCTGTGGTTGCACCCTCAGATTGTCTACAAAACGAAAAACATATGCAGTGACTGACAACAACTTGTTGAGGGAGCCATATCGATCAATGGAGATGACGCAGTGCAGACCCAAGTCTGATGGTGTCCGCTCAGTGGGGACAAACTCTGTTGCTACTGCTGCTGCTAAAACAAGTGGTGGTAAAGGTGGTGGGTGGAACGATAGCCATTGGTGTGGTGTAGTGAGCCACTTAGGTCCATGATGCCACAGTGATGAGGACATCAATGCTGCAGTGGTGGTACCCCTTGAAAGTAAATCGGCTGGGTTCTCAGCTGTTGGGCAATAATTCCAGGTGGCATTTGGTAGTAAGGAGTTCATCTCTGTGATGCGATGACGTACAAATGCTGGAAGCGGTTTCTGGCTCTTCATCCAGTGTAGCACAATTTGACTGTCAGGGTCGGTTGGGTCAGATAGCCAGAAGAAGCGTGTGTAATTCCTAGCATCAGGGTGCAGATGTATGTGCAGAAACGCCTTTTCGATGTCTGTGGATATTCCAAAACAGTGAGACCTGAAACGAATGAGAACAGCACATAAATCATTATCACACGGTGAGCCAACGATCAGACAATCATTGAGGCAGGGGTGGCTAGAGGATTGGCGGCAGCTGCAGTCAAAAACTATGCGTATGGGCGTTGTTCTGAAATCTTTCGCAACAGCATGATGTGGGATGTAGTGGACACCAGAGTGTGGTGTGGACTGGTCATCTACACGTTCAATAAAGCCTCTAGCTTCTTGCTCGCTGATGATTTGGTGATATGTCTTCAGTAGGTCGGGAGTGTTGGACAGACGCTTAACTAGCTGTCGGGTTCTCTGTTTGGTTACATTCAAATTGGTTGGAAGATCAGGACGGTCTGGTTTCCAAGGAAATCTGGCAACATACGCTCCATCTTGATTTCTGATAACACAAGAAGCTAGGTAGTGGTCTAGTACATTGTCTACTGGACTGTCACTGGTGGAAGTCACTCCTATAGATTCTAGGTCCCAAAAACGCTCCAAGCTGAATTCACTTGGGGTTAGTGGTTAGCATCATGACACTGGTAGTACTGGTGAGGAATTGTCCGGTTGTTAATGGAGCTGGCCCAGAGAGTAAGTAGCCTAGTTTTTATTCAACCGCTGTTGGCCCATCACCTCTCACGATATTGTCTCCGACAATGTCCCAATGGTGATCTGCACCCACTAGAAGAGAAATGTCAAACTCCTTGCCTGAGGTCAATGGGTGGGCTAAGGTGAGATTCTGGAGGTGTGGCAGGCGGGTAACATTGAAGGTCACTGTATTCTGTATAGGTGTGGCGATGCGAGGTACCACGAGCACAGTTAATGGTATGGCTTGGCCAGACAAGGTTAGCAAGTTGATTACAGCAACGTTCACTTTACGGTTCAATTGACACTGTGCTCCAAAGGATGAGACTGTGATATCTTCTGTACAGTAGGGCTGTAGAGCAAGAGTATCAGCTAGGTTTTGAGTCTGGGAACCTTCATCAAACAGCAGGTTAGCCCCTGTGCGGTTATCTCCATTAGCGATGGTTGCAACAGCTGTCTTGAGAAGGCATACACTGTTCTGTGATGGTGGAATGGTCATTGATAAGGAAGTAGTGTTTACGGCAATAGTTGCCTGACCAGGTGGAGTGTTTGTCTGTTGCGCTGCTTGTGCAGAACTTGTAGGATGGATAGGTTGTTCTGAAGGGTTGGCGTTGTGTTGTCCATTGGTGCATATACTGGTATGGTGTTTCCGCTGGCAGTTGTGGCAACGATGTCTGGAATTACATGAGGACACTTTGTGGTGGCCTAGACAGTTAAAACAGAGTTTGTTCTGACGTACGATGTCACAACGTTGCTTCGGGTCCTTAAATGATTCACAAAGGGAGGGAATATGTGAGTCTGCACAAAACGGACACCGGGGTTTGCCTTTGGCCGATGTTGTGGACTTCTTGGTACTGGTATAGAATGATGCAGTTGGTGGGACTGGAGAAGTGTGAGGTTCTGTTGGTGATCCCATCTCTAGGATGTGAAGCTCATTGAGTAGGGCAGCTTGTAGCTCTGTGATAGTCCATTCCTTTCTGCTATGTGCTCTAATTATATTCTGTTTGGCCTTGGTTGGCAATTTTCCTAGGAGAATCGGCACTAGCAAACTACCGTACGAGTCTGCTGGTTTTCCAAGTGTTGCTAGGCTATGAATATGTCCCTCAGTAGAGTCGTAGAACTCTCGCAAGCTGGAAGTAGTGTTATTGGGATTGGGGAATCAATCAGGGCTTGCATGTGGGCGTCCACTTGTTTGTAAGTCTGTCCAAATCGCTCCTTCGGCAAGGCAATGGAATGATCATAGTTATCGTTTGTTAACTGGAAACCAGCAATGACACGGGCAGCATCTCCAGAGAGTTGTGCACGAAGATAACTAAGTTTCTGTGCTCTGGTCAAGGAAGTATTGCTGTGGACTGCTGCCTCAAAACAATCCCAAAAGGACTACCGGAAAAGGGGGTTGCCAGTAAATTGTGGTAGATCTAGTTTGGGCAGGCGGGTAACATGTTCTTGTACTACCACTGCAGGTGGAGATGGTGTTACCACTGCGGTTGAAGGTAGAGAGGTGTGAACTCCAGGTCTACATGGGGTTCCTTCAATAGAGGTGAGACGATGCATGATCTTTGCTTTTGCTGTCAATATCGAAGAGTGAATTTCTTCAGTCTGTAATATCTCCGCCTCAATCTCATCATCGTCTGTAGTGGCTTCGAGTATCTTTGCATCTAGCCCTGATAATAATTCTTTCTTTTGCTGGAGATGCTCGTGAAGGTCCTTCAATGTGGCTATGTTGTCTTCGCTGAGGTGTGCATTGTCTAGAGTTTCAGCGAGACTCTGTAGCAGCTTCGTGAGGTCCGCTCTGAATCCTCGTCGGGATGAAATATGTTTCTTTAGTTCTGCCATCGTGAATTGACCACAGCACCAAAAATGTAGCGTGGCAATGACAATATAGTCGGCGTACCTGTCACAGCACCAAAAATGTGGCGGGTTAAGATAAAGTACACCGAGGTTCCACCGACGATTGACAGACTGGCGGAGGATTCAGGCGGCGTTATGTACCAAACACCTCGTGTCAATACCACAATTGAATACTACTCAAAATCACGTGT